>OY728152.1:1547664247-1550068678 GCA_963277665.1 Viscum album | reverse complement strand
GCTCATAAAATAGTCTCTTGTTCCCATGGTGTTATCCATACACGTCTAAATCGGCTAGAGCCTTCAATAGCTGCAACAACTACTTCTGTATCGTCGTCTCAGCCACCCTCTTCCCAAAAGAGAAAACACTGGAGGTGTAAGGAAAAGAAAAGTCCCCCACTGATTCCATCATCATCCCGTACTCTTAGTGAATTCATGCCCCCATAGATGGATATCCCTCCTAGAATCTATCTAGTAGTGGGTGACTCTTCAAGTGACGGTCAAGGGTATTCCTCAGTTAATACCATAGAGCTGGTAAATCACTACATGATTCCTGACGATGGGGATCGTCAGGCAGATCCTCACAACATCCCCAGCTCTTTTCAGTGTCAACGGAGATACAATAATATGGTCCATCGGAGTGACTCATTCATTAATTCTAGTTAGGCTGTGCACGCGACCAAAACTAGGTAGCAAGCCTAGCGCAGAGCTTAGTATATGCAGCCTTCTCATCTGGTGATATCATGCCTGCCTTCATGACCATTCGTGTTTTTGGGTCAAGCAGAGCCACCTCGACCATGTTGTGACCAGCCACACTTTGCTACAGGCTTGTATCAATCATCTATCCCTAATTTGGTAGTCACTCCGCAGGCTTCGACTAGTGAGTAGCAGGATATTCCTAGCACCAGTCAGCAGGGCCCACCATACCTCCTATCATAGAGTGACCTCTGGTAAGTAGAAGTCCAATCCTGGAATGGAAGTATGATTTTATCAAACATCTTTCCACCATTCCATAAAATATCTCCATCCTTGAGGCACTTTTCCTATCATCAGATATGCGTGAGGCCCTCACCGAGACTTTAAGAAGCCCCCTCTAGATTGAGACAGAGGTAGCATCCTCAAAATCCTTTCATGTTAAGGCTGTCGAGAATGCTGAATGTCAGGCCATCATCTCATTCTCTAGGGAAGATGAAGGCTCTCCCATATAGAGGCACATTTTCCCACTATACATCACCAGTCAGTTCAATGGTGTGGAGGTTCACCGCTGTCTTTCCCACATGGGCTTTAAAATCAACCTAATCTCGACTCAGACACTGTGAAAACTAGGATTGTCCAAGGCTGATCTGAGTCCCTCTGACCTAATAATCCAAGGTTATGATAGGATAGAGCAGACACTAGTCAGCAAGATTTGTTTTAAGACCCAGTTCAGTGACCTAATTTCCAGTACCGAGTTTATAGTTGTCTCCCAGGACACTGTCTACAATGCATTGATGGGTAGGTCATGGCTCTACCTGCATGTGGTGGTTCTTTCATCATATCACCAGTGCCTTAAGTACTCCCTTAATGGTCTAGTGGGTGTGATTCAAGGTGACACATCCCCCTTTTCCTCTTGTCAATCCCTCTATCTGGATGTTGACTACTACAAGATCAAGGACAAGTAGATTCATACTAATGAGGTCGAGCATGTTATGGTTGTGACTGACCCGTGGGCAGATCTGGATGATGCATACATCTTTCCAGTCCATCGATTGGAGGCTACAACTCCAGATGTGAGAAAATGCTTTGTTGTTTCTGGAATGAGGGGGGAGGAAATTCCAAAGTATAAGCGATGCCAGAAGATCACCTCATACCCCTACACACAACAGACTCAAGTGATCCTGGAGCCTCTTACTCCCATAAGGTATCGGGATGTCCGCCCCATAGAAATGAAAATACATCACACTTGCTTGTTTCTTTGGGACAAAAGTAACCATCTCAAGCCGACACACAACTATTTATTCGATATAATCAAGAGTGGACCCTTGGGCTGAAGACCAGATGAGATTGGATCAACATCCTTCATCGTTATGGTTTCGGCAGCACGGGAGTTCCCCGATGCAGTGTCCACTACCGCTCAGGCTGGTACGAGCCTCCAATCGAGAGCTTCTGACTTAGAGGAAGCTCCTCCCACCAAGGATCCCCCCTCCATAAGTGAAGAAGAGGATTTAGAGGATGCTCCCCCCACTTTTGAAAAGGGCGAATCTACCACGGTTGACGAATTAGTACAGGTGAACCTCGGTAGCGAGGCAGAACTGAAACCCACATTGATCAGTGTCTCCATGCCCCTCGAGGAGAAAAGTCAGTACATAGACTTCCTTAAAAACACTATGATGTATTTGCCTAGCGTTATGATGAGATTCCAGGACTATATCCTCATATACTTGTCCACCACCTCGGTCTATCGTAAAATAATCATGGGCTCAAGTAGCCTCCCAGAAAGATGCACCCTTCTCCCTATGCCATGGTTGAGGTAGAATTTTATAAGTTCATCAGATCCAATTTCATTAAGGATATCCAATACCCCAAGTGGTTGGCCAACATTGTGTCAGAAAGGAAGAAGAACGGATATACCAGGGTCTGCATCGACTTCCGAGATCTCAACTATCATTGTCTGAAGGATGATTTTCCCCTTCCTGTGACAGAATTGTTGATTGATGCTACTACCAGGTTCCAAGCCCTTTCCTTCATGGATGGGTACATTGGGTATAACTAGATCCGAATATCCCTCTACGATGAAGAGTATATAGCCTTCAGGGCACCGCAAGGTACTTTTTATTACCAAGTAATGACCTTTAGTTTAAGGAATGTGGGTGCCACCTATCAGCGGGCTATGCCTCTCATATTTAAGATGATCCTCATAACGTTGGTGGAATGTTACATGGATGAACTGGTGATCAAATATTTCCAGTTTCATGACCATCTTAAGGACCTTGAAAAATTGTTCCACTTCCTCTGTTCTCATCACCTAAAGATAAACTCATTGAAGTGTTCCTTCAGGGACACCTCTGGAAAGTTTCTCAGCTTCATTGTTAGATACAAGGGCATTGATATCGACCTAGAGAAGATTGAGGCCATTATCTAGATGTCTTCTCTAAGAAACATTTGGGAGCATTGAGGCTTCTAAGTCCACTTATCCTAAATACGCCGATTCATCCCGAATTTTTTCGGCAAGTGTATGCCATTTTCTCGACTTATGAAGAAAGGCACCATCTATGAGTGGGATGAAGAGTGTCAGACTGCTTTTGAGGAAATCAATCAGTATCTCCTCCAGCCTCTAGTCTCAATGCCACCTATCTCCAAAAATCCACTTGTCCTTTATGTGACAGCCCTAGAGTGATCTCTTGGTGCCCTTATCTCCTAGAAGAACAGTGAGGGAATGGAGAATAGCCTCTACTACCTCATCCGCATTCTCCTCGATACAGAGACCAGATACTCCCCTATAGAGAAGTGTTGTCTTGCGCTTGTATTCATAGTACAAAAGTTGTGACATTACATGCATCACCATGAGGTACAGCTGGTATCCTGAGTAGATCCACTGAAGTACATCCTGAACTGCCCCATGTTGAAAGGTCGTCTATCTCGGTGGGAAATGATTCTCCAATAGTTCGACATTAGGTTTGTCCCTAACAAGGCTATTAAGGGGAAATCATTGGCAGAATTCCTTGATTTTCATCCAGCTCCCGCGGACCAGTCCTTGTACCTTGATTTCCCTAATGAGGAAATCCTCTCGGTGGACCAAACTATCCCGTGTTGGAAAATTCACTTCAATGGTGCTTCCCGGAGCCCTACCGGTAGAAGGCTCAATGACCCCAAGCTCAATAGAGTAGGCATGGGTATCATCTTCATTACCCTAGCATAAGTTGTTCTTTTATACTCATTCCTATTGTCAGAAGTCTATACCAACAATGAGGTGGAGTATCATGCTCTCATCACTGGCCTTGAGCTAGCCCCCAATATAGACGTTCCCCATTTTCATGTGAAAGGGGGAATTGAACTTGTCATCAAGAAAATAAATGGTGAATTTGTTGTTAGAAATCCATAGCTCATGCCATTGTTGGAATTCACTCTCCAACTAATGGCCCAATTCCCATCTCAGCTAGAAGTTACTCATGTCCCTCGATCTCAGAACGGTCGAGTTGATGCCCCGACTGGCCTAGCTGCATCACTTGTAGAGCCTGAACAGGTTGACCTGATTATCCACATGGTACACTGAAGATTTATTTCTCCTATCACTCCAGGTGATGATGAAAACCTATAGGTAAGACACCTTACCACCTTCGCCTCCATGTCAAGACCCCCAAATCCACTGGATGCAGTGATTGAAGTGACTCCTGACTGGAGAACCTCCTTTGTCGAGTACCTCCAAAATGGTAATCTCCTGGAATATTGGGCTAAGCGTGAGTGAATCTGACATCGCACACTATATTTTACCCTCCAGGATAGCCTTTTTCTCTAACAAAACTTCTACAAGAATGGGTTTTATGGGGTCCTCCTCAATTGTATTCAAGGAGCTGAGATTTCCTAAGTCATGTAGGAGGTTCATGACAGGTCCTGTGGGGCTCATCAGACTGGGCCAAAGATATCTCACCAGATCTAGAGACTGGGGTATTTTTGGCCCTACATGATCCATGACTACATAGAGTTCACTAAAAGGTTCCATGAATTCCATATTCATGCTAAATTCATGAATCAATCATGAGAGCCTCTCCACTCCACCATGTAATCTTGGCCATTCGCGGTATGGGTACTCAATGTCATGGGAACATATCCACCAGTGACAGCTCACCAGTGTAGATTCATCCTGACTACTATAGATTTATTCTCCATGTGGGCAGAGGAAGTTCCACTCAAAGAGGTCAAGTCTCACTCTATCATTGTCTTTGTGTGCTCCAACATCATCTACCGATTTAGAGTCCCTCACGATGTCCTCACTAATAACTGCATGAACATCCGAGCAGCTGAGATGAAGAAATTGTACGCTAAGTACAAAATCCATTCTAACCATACCTCCCACTATCATGTGCAAGAAAATGGATAGATCGAGGTGTTCAACAAAATCCTCTCTAACATTATACAGAAAATGGTTGGCCATAATAAGAAGAGTTGGTCGGAAAAGCTCTCCAATTACCTCTAGGATTATCGGATGATGACTCGTAATTCCACCCAGGTGACCCCATATTCCTTGGTGTATAGAACGGAGGTCATCCTTCCCATTGAGATTCAATTTCCCTCACTGCACATAGCTTTCTTTGATCAACAAGCACCAGATAAAGTAGCTGAAATCTGTCTGGCTGAGTTGGAAGCGCTCGATGAGAACAGGCTTTATGCCCTGTACAATCTTGAAAGGCATCAGAATAAGATAGTTAGAGATTTTAACAAGAAATATTTCCTACGCTTCTTCTTGAAAGGTGATTGGGTATTGTACTTGAGTGCACCAATGATACCTGGTAGGAAACCACCCATGTTGGAGCCCAAATGGGAAGGAACTTACATCATTCACGAGGTTTACTCAAATGGTGCATACTAACTGGTTACCATGGATGGTGAGCGTATAACTCCTTCCACCAATACCAAGTTCCTCAAGAAATACTTTTCTTGAGTCCCCTAGTCCTACATGACCTTAAACTGAATGGTCCTGCACGACCCCAAACTGCATAATGGTCCAACACGACCCTAAGCTGCATTAGGGTCCTACATGACCTTAAACTATCTAGTCCCACATGACCTTAAACTAAATGGTCATCCATGACCCCAAACTGCATAATCATCCAGCAGGACATTAAAATACATTTTAATAACTACATATGGCTTGATTCCCATCTTCATGGGATATGTAGGACCACCCAGACATTCCGTTCATAGGCCCGACCCCAAACTTTGGGACCTACCATTGTGCTGAAGTACATAGTGTGGTGTAGTCTTTTCCCATCATTCATAATGAGTTCATCATGACCATACCATGTATCCCTCTCCCCTGAATATCTCTACCTCTTCTATTGTCTAACTTCATTTGAATTGCACGGGCACATTTATGCTCCACACACCCCATCATTTGGGTTTTAATTACCTATTACATCTGGAAGGGCCCTGAATGATAAGGATACCTAGAATAAGGGATCTCCTATCATTTTGGGCCAACGTCCTCATGGACTTTGAACAAAAAATCGATACAAGTCCCGAATTGTTAATATGGTCAGCAGTCGACACTCATTTGTTGTTCCTATTTCAGGTCATGTGATTTGGATGTTGTGTTTTGAACCTATTCAACAGCTATCCTTTGTTGTTTTCACCACCCCCATATATCCCAAATATGAAGTGTAGTGGTTCATTCTACCTCGCCGTCTCTCCAAACCTCGGTCTACCTTTAGCATGAGCGCAATTATAGCTGTCAGACCCTTATGTGATGGGGGAGCCTAGTCCTACTCCTTGTTTCCCACACCAAGCATTGATCACATGGGATAAGAAGCTATGATGAGGCAATGCCCGCATGAGAGGTCATATGGCTACAATTGGCTGGGGCACCCAACCCCAGGTCCTTCAACCCCTTCGGCCCCCTAGCCCAAGTTCTCATTTGGGATTATATGGTGTGGTGTGGGATTATGTCCTCATTCACGTTGGGATATTTTTCCATGCCATGCATATTCCCTCGAGACATACCTCCCTTAATTTATCATTCATCCCACGAGAACTGGCCATGCCATGCTTCGCGAGCCCCATCATTTAGATATACATCACTTTCTATATCCAAAAGGACCCCCATATGGCATGGATGATCAGCCAAAGAGCTCTCCTACCATTACAGGCTAACGTCCTTGAGGTTTACGGGATGCAAATTGATACAAGTACCATGTTGTGAATATGGTCAACGGTCGATGCTCAATTGTTTTCCCTAAACTCCAATTACACAAGGGTGGATATTGTGTTGTGAACTTGGTCAATAGTTGTCCTCTATAATCATTGCCTCTTTATGGTCTTCCATAGGCACAATGATTCGTCCTCTCTATCTCATGCATATGAAATTAAACTAGGAATCTTTGGTCTGATCTCTATGACCTTAAACTAAGACCATCATCATCCTTACTACAAGACGTTAAATAGAAAGTTGGATATGAAATTCTGTTAGTGGCCCAGCATCAGGTCCCTTAGCCTTCTCGGGCCCCTAGCCCAAGTTCTCACTTAGGATTGTATGGTGTGGTGTGGGATTATGTCCTCATTCTTTTCAAGTTACTTTTTCTTCTATACACAACCCTCGTTGGGGTATATTTCCCCTATTTGTGTCATACTTTTCTCTAGAACTACATGTGGATTGATTCTCATCCTCATGGGATATGTAGGACTACCCGAACATCTAGTCTTCAGGTCTAGCCCCATCTCTTAGAAACCTCCCTATAATCTTGTCCCCTTGGCCTTCTTTTTTCTAGGAAAGGGGTATATGGTATGGTATGGGCTTATGTCCCCATTCACATTGGGTTTATAAAAACCACACCACATACGTCTCTCTCCTGAGTGGACTTATCTCCCTTTCCCTACTCTCACCTCTTTGAGTCGGATGCCCTTAAGTCAGGTCCCTCGTCCCTCTTCAGTGATTCACCAATGTGACCAGGAGTCCTCTGTTTTAGAGCCTGGAGTGTCGGGTTCTGCCTGAACATGATTTCACCCATTTTTCAGGCTTTGTGTTCCCCTTCATCTGGGCTTCCATTATCTTTCAAATCTGAAGGAACCCCAAATGGCATGGATGCTAGGCCTAATGGCTCTCCTACCATTACATGCCAAAGCCCTCGATGGTTTCAGACAACAAATTGATACAAGTCCCGCGTTGAGAATATGATTCGCGGTCGATGCTCATTTTCTATTCCCATTTTAGGTCACATGATATGGATACTGTGTTTTAAACATGGTCAATAGTTATCCTCCATCGTCATTCCAACTCCTTCAAGCCTTAAAACTCGATTACATGATTCACATCATTTTCTACCCCATTATGTCCAAGTGGAATTTCAACACTCCTGGTACTATCCCTCAGTGCACATTTGCACATTAGGAGGAAAAAGTTGTGGTAAGGCATTATTCGGGGCTCCACACCGACTTCCCTTTGGCTTATATTCTAGGTATTGCAAAAACCTCTTCCACCCTTGTTTCCCACACTGAGTTTGACTCGCATGGGCTTAATAATTGGATTGAGTTCTGTGCCTACTTGGAAGAGTCCCGCTTCTCTATGGTCTAAGATCTAAGACTTTAAACTAATATCCCCTTATACCTTGTATTATAGAACTATTTCTAGCTCGATTCCCATTCTCATGGGATACGTAGGAATGCCTTGACATCTCATCTTTGGGTCCATTTTGAGTTCCACTAATTTATCTCTTTTTTCTGCCTTTTAGGTCCCAACTCTTATAGGACTGGGTGATATGGAGTGTGTGGTCTTATTCCTTTGTTCATGTCGGGTTTAAAATTTCTGCATCATTTAATCCCCTTCAAAAAGACAGTACCTCCTACCTCCTGTCCCATATTCTATAACCTTTTTTGGACCCCTCGTCCAGAGGTTTATTCCTTAGAATTGTATGCGGTGTGATATAGGATAGTGTCCTCATTCACGTCGGGTATGATTTCTCATGCCATGCACATTTCCTTCTGAACCTCATATTTTGTGTATATGTATGAGCCATATGACTTTAAACTATGCATCCTATTCCCACATGACTTTAAACTGTTATGTCTATACTGAATGATGTTAAAGTGTATGTTTGGTCCCATCATATGACCCTAAACTATGACATTATCGTCCTATCCGCATGACGAAAAGTGGCACTGCATTGTGGTGTTCTTACTCAAGGGGACATCATTATTGGTATTAGTCACACACCATACCATTTTTTAATGCCTACACATGGCTTGATTCTTTTGGCGATGCCTGGACTTTCTATCCTAGGTCCATCGCTTCACAAAAAACCACATACATTCATCCTAAAGGATAAACAAGATCTATCAAATGACACTTCTTTTGGTTCAAGGGCCAGACCCAGATGACCTTATTATCCCTAGAACTGATATCTTACCATGCCATCCCTAGAACTACATGTGTCTTGATTCTCGTTCTCATCCGATATGTAGGAATGCCCGTGCACTTTTCCTCAGGCCCATCTTAACTTTTTTTCGGTCCCCTGACCTAAAACCTCCCTAAGGAACATATGTGATTATGTCCTCATTCATGTCAAGTTTCATAATTACCTCACCATGTGTCTCCTTTATTCCCTCCTTCAATTCCATCTTTGGGCCGAGTTCTATCACCATAAACAAATATCACTATGCATCCTTTCCGAAAGATGTTAAACTGTATGACATCTTCCATAACTACATATGGATTGATTCTCATCCTCATGGGATATGTAGGAATTCCCAGACATATTGTTTCTAGGGTCCAGCCCCTGGAATCTAAAATCATGTTTCCCCTTATTTCGGCCACTTGGCCCGAACTCCTTTGGGAGCATGTGGAGTGGTGGGTACCTCTTAGATTCTCATTCACATCTGGTTTTTCGATAACCTCACCATGTGTCTCCCTTGTCTTTTCCCAATCTGGTCTGAGTTCTATGACCCTAAACTAAGATCTCCCTATGGGAACTGCGCGTCATGTTTGGCCACTTCACCACCCTGTGCACAGTTCATTAGATCAATCCCCCATTAATGGCCCATCCTATGACCATTAAGTTGGGAAGTGTGCAACCTCAGGACCCTTGTAATTGAAGGGTTACTCGACTCCCTCTATATGATATGTCTTGTTTTCGTACTCAGATGCATTGTTTCAGTGCCCGAAGTGATGAATTTTCACAGGGACATTCCCTCATTCCATGTCCAAGATTTGTGAGCCCGTCATTTGGATCCTCATCCTCTTCGATGTCTAAAGGGACCCCATTTTCAGCTAGGTCTCATGCAACACTATCTTACCTACCATCATGGACCAACATCCCTAAGGACCCTAGACGACATTTGCGATAGTTCTCGTATTTCAAACATGGTCAGAGGTCGACCCTCATTTGTCTATCCCCATTCCAGGATAACATGAAACAGATACTGTGTTTTGAACATGGTCAACGGTTATCCCCTATCATAATTCCACCATCATTGTGGTTCAGATATCGAGCATCATGATTCACATATTTCCACTTCCTTATGTTCAAGTGGAATTCTAACATACTTGGATTTACTCCTTCATGCATCTAGGTGCGTTATGTATGTGGGTTAGCATCATTGGGATGTCATTCACCTAGAATCCCATCACCTCTAACATGTTCCTTCCTGTGCTAGTAAAGTCCCATCACTACTCCTTTTTTTCCACATCGATCATGACTCACGTGGGCTTAGTAGTTCTGGTAGGACGTGTATTGGTGTAGCCATGACACACATGCCTTTCATCATCCAGCATGACATTAAAATGCTCTCTCAGAACTACATGCGGCTTGATTCCCATCCTAATGGGGTACATTGAATGTCCAAGCAACTTGCCTCAGGCCCATCCTAACTTTCACTATTGGTTCCTTGACCTAAAAAAACTTCCTCTAGGGATACGTGGTGTATTATGGACTTCTTACGTCATCATTCACATCAGTTTTATGGATACCACATCATGTTCTCCCTTCCTAGGATATTCCCTTTCACTCCCCATCCTATCGTATGACATTAAACTGCATGAGTCTATATGTCCTCAACGCATGACACTAAACTACGATTCTACCCTGAACAAGTTCAGGATGCCCCATGTTAATCATGGGATGCGCCAGATCCCTTGCCATAGAGGTCCCACTCGGAAGTATGTTTGATCACTGATCAGACAGATATGCCAACCTAATGTGTTTCCACCACAGTGGAATGATTTCAAGAGTGTTGGACTCCATTCGAATAACCCATCACTCCATTATTGGTGTGCCCTTTATTCTGACCCTCATCCTCTTTTATGTATAGAAAAACCCCCTAACAGTATAGATGCTCGGCCTATGGCTCACCTACTATCATGGGCCAATGTTATGGAAGACTAATGGGTAGCATTTGAGTCAGGTCCCATGTTTCAAACATGGTCAATGGTTGGCCCTCATATGCTTACTCCATTTTAGGCTAACGTAATAAGGATACTGTGTTTTGAATGCGGTCAATGGTTATCCTTCACTGTCACACCACCCCTATAGTGTTCCAAATTTTAGGTATCGTGATTAACATATTTCACTCCCCTATGTTCGGATTAATTCTAACGCCCCTAGTGTCGCCCCGCTCATGCACTAGAGCACATTGGGAAGACAGTACGTTGACTATTATAATATTTTCATCCTCCAGTCGGTCCTCTCCCTTTCTTCTTGGAAATTCGGATTGGTTGTTCAAACCCCGGATGCCCAGAGCTTAGTTTGCACTCTTATATTCTGGTGGAATGATAAGGTGGATATACCTTATTTCTCGCATCGGGCCCGACCCACATGAGATTAGGGACTATTCACCAGATATTCCATGAATATAATAAAAATTCAATAAACCAAGAATTAATAAGATAACTCATTCTTGCATCTTGCATAAATAGTCAAAGCATGAAAGTGTGCTCAAAAGTTATATTCATCACAGTACTCAAGGATCGATCCCTCCCATGGATGGATTTACCCCATCAAAAGAACATTGCAGATCTACCACCCTCTGACTCATGGCATCCAGGATCCATTGTTGGATGTTCAGTTCCCGCTCCTCCTTGGTGGAAAGGGGTTGCAGTTCATCAGTAACGATCTGGGACCGCTCCTTCTTGGTTTATATAACGATCATCTCCTCAAAATCTTACCTCATGTGCTCTTCATCCTCCACCGGCTGGGCCTTCAACTACTATATAATCTCTGACTGCGTGTGGAGGGAAGAAAAATGTTCATCTGCCTGGATGTGCAACTGAAAAATCTTTTTTTCAGCCTTCTGGAGCCTCTTAATCTTCACCGCCTTTCTCCGCTACCAGCCCATGCCAATGCCACATTCATACTCCCGAATATTCTCCGCCATGAGATCTTGGACGAGCATGTGAGGATGTTGGGAATCCACTCCCCCAGCACACAGTTCACGCAGTCGCGAATGAAGTCTCTCTATTTGGTCTGTCCATTGTGCTTGAGGGGTGTCATCGATAAATTGCTTGATCAGTTTCCATGACCGAAGATGGACTATCTTTATATCCTCCTCATTAGAGTCCATTTCGTCCCAGTCTGTGGGGTTGGTAGGCTCATACGCAGGGAACGCTCCCAAGAACTCATCAGTAGGGTCTGCATCTGGTGTCTGATTAGGTATAGTAAGACCTGGGCTATCCGTTCGATCTTCATCATCGGATCCCAATTCAATAATCTCCGGTACAGCCCTGCAAACAGTTCCACCAGTGATCGGGAGTGTTGCAGCTTAATCGGTCTAGATATCTGCCTCCATGACCATCGGCATTCCCCTGGGAAAAGCACAACCAGGAATACCAACCAACCTCACCAAGGCAACCCACGCTATTTGAAGAACTGTACATACCAAAAAGGCATGGATGTTAGTTATCCTGGTCAATGGGTGACAGTCAGGAGTTTTTTAAAGGAGACTTATAGAGATCGAATGCTCAGTCTCATTCCTAGGTTGTTGTTGTGGGGACCCCGAGGCGTGGCCCTTCGTATATTGTCGAAAGTTCTGAAAACTCTGAAGGAGCCACCTCCGGTATCCTGGACCTACTATACGTGGTAATCGTCATAGCCACGGGCGTGGATCCCGAAGGCCCCGCATCTGCATCCACTGAGGGACAAGAATGGGTTTTTTGAATGAGGCTCTCCTGTACAGTTTAAACATTGGTGAGGGGTCCAAAGTATCCTAAAAGAGGATCTTTGGGAAGGGACTTAGGATTTTACCTCAAGGGCCTATGCAAATTCATTAAATCTGATCCTTGATCGCTGACTTCTCCCTCCTCCAGAGGGCTCCCTCTACCGGCCTCCTCCCTCATAAGGATTCATCTAATTATTCTTGCAGAGGGAACCGTTCCCTCAAATCAGTAGCCAAAAACTGCGGGGGAGATGTTTGATCCAACAACACCTTCACTCGGTCTGTCATTGGATGTGGAACACCCCGAGAGTGCACGAAGTCCTCCAACTCGGCCAGTTATTTCTCCTTCTCCGCTTGGGATACTGCAAAGTCGTCCCTAACAGGGCCGATTCCCGAAAAATCCATCCTGAGATGGTTTAAGTGTTTCCACATCTCAAACGGGTTGAGGAATTGCCTGTTGACATCCCATATGTCCCACGCCTCGAGCAAGAAAGCATTCTCCGACATGTCTATATGGCGCAGCCACTTCCCTGGAGCCTGAGTGGATATCCTATGGAATCCTCTTGGCGGCCTCCCCTCTAGATAACACTGTTCTTTTGGGACCACTGGGTCCACTTCCACTGCTTGATCTACTACCGTAGCCTCCCCCTCAACCGGTACAGGCCTTGCCGCCAAGGTATCCCCACCACTATAGGATTTCCTTGCAACCTTCCGACCCCAGTCTTGAGGTTGGGGAGGCACACCATCACCGGACTGAAAGGTTGGCTACATCAACATCTCCCCTAGGTAGGTCACCTCCCAACTTTTGGTGTACTCCTTTACCAACCTAAAGACAACTGTGTGTGGAGGTTGCTCATTCTGCATATTCTCATATTCCAATGTGAACATGAGCCACATATGTCTAATAACGCATGAGTGCTCCTCGTGGCACACCCCCAAATAGACTTGTAGCATCAGTCACTACATGCATCAAAATTGTCTTGCAAATCGGTGTACGGTGTACGGCTCACAGAGGGGCTCACGGTCCCCCCATGCCACTAGGACTTTTCCTCGAAAGGTCAGGAGGTAGGACCGATGCTCTTCCATTCCCTGTCCATCATCAGTGAATACACCCATTGGCAACCGAAACAGGTGAAATTTGACTCCTCTACCTTCCAAACCCAGTTCTGTACCGACTGCACGGTCAGCTTGGTTGGAAAGATCACTGTGGCATTTAGAATGGACGAGAGAAAGTTCAATCCTGGAGGAGATATGTGGTTCGAATATTCATAAACCCCCCTGATGTGCGACGATATTCATCCATACAGAAGGTGTAATGGCCCGCATATTCTCTATGGCTTCTTCCCCTTGCTGATATGCCACAACATCTTGTACATCTTGGAAAGCATCGAGATCTTGAGGTTGAACCGCCCTCTTATCGCCAGCATGGACACCATGATAAACGTGCTCAGTCACACCCCATGTTTGTGTCTCTCACCAGTAGGATCCAGCCGTATATGAGCATCGTAATAAAGGCATCCAATCTGACTATCAATTGTTACTCAGTACAGACATTGAATCCCCATGTCTTCCACTAGCTATCCTACAAAATCCACTATTACTAGTTCTCTTTGCCTTGTTGAGCCCCATTCGGGCAAGTTTGAGGCCTCACCGAAAACTGCCTATCTTCTGATAATTTCAGTAACTTCTTGAACCATCACCTGAAATAGACATCCCTCTCTGCTTCCTTGTTTTCTACCAGCATCATTTTCATTAACGCCTTCACCAGGGATGTAATATGCTCTGGGTCTTTCCACACACTCATAATGGGGAGGAACTCATTATACATCATCGCCAATATTGGGACCCCATAGATCTGATTCAAGTCCCATAAACTGATGATGACCTCTCTATAGTGCAGGTGGAAAGTATTGGTCCTCGATGACCATTTTCTCAGAAACTCCAGCATCAGCTTCTTCAGCTGATAAATATGGAATCGGGAGGCCCAATCCACCTCGTATAGGCCCAATATCCTCATATATTCCCCAAATTATTCACACAAATCACCTACCCAGTAGGCCCAGGCCCAATCATCAGTGAATTTTCCACCCTAGCATAGATCCCATTCATCGGACCATCCCTTCCTTGGGTTCCTTAGAGTTTCCTTCAATATAGTATGGTACAGAGGGGGGATTTCTCCGGCTACAAATCCTTCCTGTCAATTTTTTTCAATTGATTGTATAGGAAGTTGTCATTAATAGGCATGAAGTCCTCCTAGGAATGGATGTCAGCTACCCTAAACCACTAGTGCTAGCACGGCGTGCTCCTGAACCAGTACATTGGCTCGTCCCTGCTCTCTTCAGGGATGAAGACGTCATCCCTTAGTTCAAATCCATATAGAGGAATCCTCTTACACAGCGGGTAGTTATTTTGGCTTTTCGACAGCAGCGCCACTAGAGAATTATGGTCAGAGTGGGTCCATACGATCTCCCATGTGCCCGAGCTATCTGTTATTTCCTCTTTATGGGAAGCATATGCAAGGACCCACCCAGGCAGCCTCCCGGTGAGCCATTCAGTTTTCAAGTTTTAGAGTTTTTGGTTTTGGTTCGCGAAGTTCTTTCACAGAGCTTGGTCATAGAGGTTGTTTGTGAAGAGTGTTCGTGGAACCCAACCCCAGCCTTCAGACGCAAGGATTAGAGTGCACCATTGCGAATTCAAAGACTCGTTGTGTGCCATGAAGTAGAAGGATGAATTAGCAGAGATAAATCTCTGAGTATGTAGAGATTCTCAAATAGAGAGTGCTAAAATCTAAAATCATGGAGAAGAGAAAGGAAAAAATGGAGGTCATCTCCCCTATTTATAGGTGAGGACCCCTGGGGATTTGTGGCAAGTCCAACTGTGGTGATCTTCACGGTACACTGAGCCCCCGCATCACTGATCCACTTTGCAAACCTCCTTTGTGAGTCATATTCGCGATTGACTGAGGGATTTTGGATATTGACCCTCATACTTTGACCCTCACTTTCTCCTCAACTCCTAGTCTGAGGGGGGAATTTTTTGGCAAAAAAATTTAGTAAGAATAAGAAAAAATGGAATCTGTTAGGAGAGGCCTTGCAAAGCCTGTTTGCAGAGCCCCCGTGGCCCCACGCCGGCGCAAAACTCCTCCTTCACAAAGCCACCACAGAGCAAGGAGGCGGTATGCTCCATGAACCCCTTTGACGTTCATGAACCCAGTGTAGAGCAAGGAGGTAGGATGCTCCACGAACCCCTTTGACATTTAAGAACTCACCACGTAGTGAGGAGGTGGGATGCACGGCGAAACGATTTTAAGTTCAAAAACCCGCCACATAGCGAGGAGGTGGGTTGCTCCCTGAACCCCTTTGACATTCGCGAACCCACCGTGGAGAAAGCTCTGTATTTTCACCGAGCAGGCTCTACTTCATGGCACCTCTTGCCTATAAATATTGGGCTCCCCTCGAGCCCAAAGGATGGATCCTCCGACCTTTCGCCTTCTGAGCTCCCACATCATGAAGTAATTTCTACTCTGTGAACCATGAGCTTTTCAAGGTACTTTTGCATTGCGAAGTGCCTTCCCCTATGCATGAATTATGCCCCTCTTCAAAGAGGGATTCCCTTCACAGAGCGCATGGGCCTCCGTGAAGGAAGGGGATCACCAAGGGGACTCAGGTCTTCATAGAGCACTTATGCTTTGTGAAGTACCCACCATGAACATGTGACCCACATGATAAGGCATCGTCACTATGCTTCACGAAGCACATTGCTTCGCAATGCTACACTTCGCAAGGCACCCTTGCTACGCGAAGCACTACTCTACGAATGCCTTTCCACTTTGTGAAGCACCTTCCATTTGTACCTATACCATATTCATAGGCTAGGCCACTTCACTTCGCGAAGCACACCCCTTCGAAAAGCTCCTCCACTACATGGAGCACTAGAGCTTCACAAGGCTTGTACCTATGAACCCCTTTGTCCTGCAACTCCATTTCACGTGTGACCCTCTAGGTTTTCATGAAGTGATTTCAAAGTCCATTGGGCGGTACATCCTGTTGTGTTTCTTCGCCTCATGATTCTTCGCATAGGAATGCTAACGGCTATTACTTCTTCGTATAGCCACACTAATGTGGACCCCCCAATGGATCACTCCATAACATCCTTTCATCATGGTATTACTGATTCCTTCCCTTCCCCAAGGGGTCATAGGTATCAGTTATGTAAGTCCTAAGAGGTGCTGAGTGAACCCACCTTGTCCGAGCTACAGGACGTTAAGCCACCAAGCACCATCATCCTCAGCACATGACGTTAAATTGTAAACTCACCCCATCCATCGTACATGGGGTTCCCCACCTTGGACATTCAACAAGCCCACTGGTCTTCATGGGAGTGAAATCATTCCTCACATGGAATGAGATCCTCTTTATCAGAGCAGCATCTGTCTGTGGGGAAAGAGAAACCACCTTGGTGTAAGCCCCTAGATTTTCTTTCAGGAGGTAGCACCACTGCTCCTCCTATCTTCCTCAATGCCAAGGACCAGAGAGGGGGGATGGGCAACAAAGCCCTCCTTTATTTGGTGCCAAATCCCTCTCCCTTTAGGCTTTGTCACCACCTGGGCCTCCACCCTGGAGTAAGTCCCAATCTCCATCACCCTGGCCTATGAACCACGCATAAGCCCCAATTTCCTCTTCGGGCTGCAAACCACGCGTAATCCCCTATTTCCTTTTTGGGCTGCTAACCATGTGTAAGCCCTTATTCCACTTCCCATGGATGCACCTTACACGATGTGATCGTCAGGCCTTTGCTGACTCTTATTCTCACACCGAGCATGAATCACATGGGCTTAGAGTAAGCATCGACCATGACGTCCTCTCTGGGCAGCCTAGAGTGTAAGCCCCAAACATCCTCCTCCTAAACTACAGGGAGTTTGATCCTTGCCAAGGAAAGGTATGTAGGAAGCCTCCCTGAGGTTCAATCCCACCAACCATTGGTTCCAACCCCCTTCACGTCAGTTTCCACTCATCCCGAACTACTTGGACTTTGATCCTTGTCAAGGAAAGGTATGTAGGAAGCCTCCCTAAGGTTCAAGCCCAACACCTATCGGTCCTGACCATCTTCACGTCATTTCACCAAACATCCATCATCCCGAACTACATGGACTTTGATCCTTGCCAAGGAAAGGTACGTAGGAAGCCTCCCTAAGGTTCAAGCCCAACAACCATTAGTTTTGATCCCCTTCACATCAGACCACCTTCATCCCACATGATGTTAAACTACATGCCCCCTTTTCATCCTATATGATGTTAAACTTCATCCACCATCCCGAACTACGTGGTCTTTCATCCTTGTCTCCTAGACAAGGTGCGTAGGAAGCCTCACTGAGGTTCAACCCCATCCAGTGGTAAGTCATTATGACCCCATCCAAGAGTAAGTCATTGTGACCCCATCCAGCGGTAATCCATTGTGACCCCATCCAGCAGTAATCATTTGTGACCCCATCCAGCAGTAAGCCTTTGTGACCCCATCTATGGGTAAGTCGTTGTGACCCCATCGAGTGGTAAGCCCTTGTGACCCCATACAGTGGTAAGCTGTTGTGACCCCATCCAGTACTAAGTCGTTGTAACCCCATCCAACAGTAAGCCGTTGTGACCCCATCCAGCAATAAGCTGTTGTGACCCCATCCAATAGTAGGTCATTGTGATCCCATCCCGCAGTAAGACATTGTGACCCCATCGAGCGGTAAGCCGTTGTGACCCCATCCAGCGGTAATCCATTATGACCTCATCCAGCGGTAAGCCGTTGTGACCCCATCCAACAGTAATTCGTTGTGACCCCATCTAGCAGTAATTCATTGTGACCCCATCCAGCGGTAATCCATTGTGACCCCATCCAGTGGTAAGTCATTGTGCCGCCATCTAGCGGTAAGACATTGTGCCCCCATTCCATGGTAAGTTGTTGTCAACCCCAATCGACGGTAAGCCGTTGAATTCCCCAATCGACAGAAATCAGTCTTTAGATAAACTAAAAAGACTTTAATTTTTTTCCATGGGGATACGTAGGAAGCCTCCCTGTGGTTCAAGCCCGTCACTCATATATCATCCTGATCTCTCCCTCGAGCCTATGTTTTTCGAGAAGGTCATGACCCAACCTAGAGGTTCTATTTCTTCTAAATCGCATCCATGCATCCATTCTCATGGGTCACCTCCTCAAGTGTCTCATCATTACACAAAACTACGTGGACTTTGATTCCCTACCCTGGGGATGCGTAGGAAGTCTCTTCAAGGCTCAATCCCAACATCACTGTCATCCTCGAGTCAACTCCATCCCAATATCCATCCACTTCACTTACCCATCCCTTATCCATATTTATTCTTACTCAGGCTGCCACATCCAAATGAGATTATCCCAATTAATCTCTTCACTTCTCCTAGAAGTAACCGGGTAACTAACCATGTGTTATCCCCTACATCAATGTTCCCTCCAAAGGTTTCACCCATCTGATCCACTCTATTCAGTGTTCTGATCAGTCTGATTCATCTTCTATAGACATTAAACTTGTAGCATAACTTGTGTTAAACATGGTAAGCTGAGGAAAACCTCATATACATGCGTATGTCATATAATTCCCTGCATTCGATGTGGTATGCCTCGGGCTTCTGTACCCTCGAGAAGCCCTATAATAAGGGTAAGAAACCCAGACGCGCTAGTGTTCTAGAATCTAGACATGCTAGTGATGTCCAACATGACTACTCCCCCAACCGAAGGTCACTTCCCTAACCATACCCCTTGGAATTTCCCAATAGAAGCAGTGTAATTAACTGACATCCATAAAAAATGGCATTGGGAAGAGTTTCACGAACAATGTCTTAGTCTATAAGGGAGACCCAGACTAGGTGACGAGTTCTGAGGAGGAATCCATGGAAGGAAGAACTAACATACCATCATCCCATTTAGATCAAGGAGTAAACGTCCCTGAATAAGCGATAGATGCCACCCGCCTTTGAAAATTGGTAATACGGGGCAACAGTTGCACGCCCTCCACAGACGGATGTGTGTGCCCCGACGAAAGCATAGAAAACAATTATATAATAATATCAGTATACTAAATATAATTTTTTATTTTTATATTAAGGTTATAAACTACGCATATATACACTTCCATTAAATGGGATATGAAATCATCATTTTTGTGTACGGTGGACAACTGTCTCGTGAAATGATGTCGTTCATTTTTCTTTTACCACCTCTCTTGGCTCGGAATTATGATAGAAATACTATTTATATATGATATTTATGATATTTATAACATAATAATACCTATATAGTCATTATATAATATAAAAACTTTTTAAATTTCATACCATAGGGCATATGATAATGTTTCTCTTGTGTACGACGGACTACCGCCTCTCTAAGCGATGTGAAGTTTTTTCACAAATGTGTTACATGGAAGGTAATAAGGGTAACTATAATGAATATATATGATATAAATAAAATATTTATGATATTAATGACATAATTATATTTATTTACATATAATATATAATTTTCTTCCTACCTTTCACACTGAAAAAAGTGATAATATCATTCACAGATGTGTGGACTACCACCTCCTCAAAGTGGTGTGGTTCATCTTTTTTCATCACCGCATCACAAGAATGATATATATAAGTATATATAATTAAATGATGTGGTTTTTATGATTTAATTATAATTATTTAAAGATTAATTTTACTTACCTTCTTTTAATAATGATTATTAAAAAATAGTAACGTTACACATATGTAAATACAGCCTACCGTATCCATGATTGAAATGTTGGTTCATTTTTCATAACCATATTCCATGATTGATTTTAAAATAATAATTGACGTATAAATTTTATGGTTTTTTCATAATTCTATATATGTTTAAATAATTTCCCTTTTGACCATAGTTGACTTACCAAATTCGTTTTTGACATATAAACTAAATATGGTCAAAACATCTGACTTAAAATTAATTGATTAAATAATTGTATATAACTTGTTAATAAGTGGAAGAAAAGTTATAATAAAATTGAAAAATGTTATAAAGAAATTAAATAATTATAATAAGTTTATTATTTAGGAATATAAAGACACATGTGATGAATTGGACTCAAGGTAAGGGACTTCATCTCAATCTCCATTAATTGAGGCATATCTTGGTATTATGAACCTTATTCTTTTTTAATGTGTATATACATCCCATTGGACATTTTATATCATTAATTTATATATTATCTTGATATTTAATGTTTTTTATAATTTTACTCTTTAATGAGTTTTATTATTCAAGCGTTTTTCAAGTGATAATGGACTTTTCTTTTAAAAAGAATCATCTTTTAGAGTTTTCCATCTAACTCTTTCTATTCCATGTCCGTGTTTTTAAAATGAATTTATTAATTTATTTATATGGACATAAAATATTTATACATTAAATTAAATTTCTCTTTCTAATTTATTTTCAATTTATTTTAAAAGTAATATTCTTAGATTTGTTATATGAAATGTTTTGAAAAATGATAAAAGGAATGTTCTATTCTTAATGTACACGGTGACAATGAATTTTCTACCACCATTTCCATTTTTTGGATTCCTTTTAAATATTTCATGTTTCCTTAAATAAAAATACCTCTATATTTTTTTCTATTTTTTTATTGAAAATGTTTTTTTAAATAAAATGTTTTTTTGGTATTGAAAATGGGTTCCTAAAAGAAAAGGGTATTTTTTCCAAAACTATTTTTAATATGGGTTTAAAAATATTTTTTACAAGGGTTTTGCTAATGAAAGTTTTTTATTCATGATATGATACTTGATAATTATATTAAATGGGTGATCTAGATATATCTTATACAAAGGGTTGACCCCCATTATATCTCATGATAAACAAGTGAGCCCAATATATATTATATGAAGGGTTGAGCCCCATTATAGCTCATAGGTGAGCCTGATATAGATTATACAAAGGGTGATACACATTTAAGATATCCAATTAATTGGGTAATGATTATATTATAAGTCGTCCATTTTGTTATTCCAATTAAAAGGTTTTTGAAATGGTTTTATGAATATGATGCTCTAAGTCACCTAAAGAAGTTTGAATTGATTATTATTAGTTTTAATGATTTTATTTGATCAAAATGTGTGTTTTTCATGTGAATATTTTTTATTCTATATGCTTATAAACTTTAAAGATAAAGGTAAAAATTATATAAATTTTAATGTATTCATTGAACTAATTATTTTCCTTATTTTTTATACCTTACTAAGATTATGTGCCCATCCCATGTTTTTAATTTATTTTATTGGGACATAAATATTGGTAAGGGAATGTATGAATTCAAGTTGAAACTCATGAAGATTTTCCTTGAAAATAAATCATGCTTTATTTTAAATATTTTATATTATAGGGAAAATGGGTAAAAATAATTAGTTTACACTTTGTAGTATATGGTTTTGTTATATAAGAGTTATGGACTAATTCTTTAAAAATATAAACCTCAAAAGATCCTCAAATTTAATAGAATGAATTATTGACTTAAAACTAGATAGTGTATTATTTAAGGTTCGTTTCTTATACTTATAGTATCCAAACATAGATTTATTTGATTAGAAACAGCTTACTCAATAATTTATTAAAATTTAGGTATTTTTTACATTGTTTAGTCTTATTCATAAGTCTTTCAATAGGGTTTTCTAATCCAAACCCCCAAAAATTACTAGACTTTCCTTTGATACCAATCATGACAACCCATATCTTTTATACAATTTATTTTATGATTTATTGCATAAGGATACACTTAATACTATACTATAAGATTATGAGGCATAGTGTATTTGGGTAATTAAGTATATATAATAACAACTTGAAACATGGGCATAAATATATTATTTAAAATTTCTTTAACATGCTCTTAAAATTCAATTTATCTTCTAAAAATGCATGGGAAAACTTGGGGATGTGTATAAGAATGGGGTGATTTATAAAGACCAATAAGGGAATAATAAAATCATAAAATGATGGAATAAATACATGTGAGAAAATATGAATATCAAGGCAACATAAGAGGGATAATAATCATAAACTTTGACATTAAATAATGATATAAGATTGTAAAAAAGGAAACATAGGAATGTGGAAACAACATAAAAATGACATCAAAAAAATAAGTCAAGACTAACTTCCAAGACATAATAACATATTTTTCTTAGGATAAAATACAATTAACCATAAATTGTATATAATTAGATAAAACTATTACCCAATTCATTGGAGGTATATATAATTTTGAGCCCATCTGTCACATTCATATCATGTACATGCATAAGTGTGTCACACAGATCATACAGCATAAGGACGCCTTTTATCACTTTTAATCCTACGATTAAAGATTTTGGTTTATATAAAGGTAATTTCACAATTGATAAAGGATTGGTATATATTTTTGAAAAACCATGAGTGGAAATTGGGATGGGTATTCACTACACAAATTCTTGGCATGGAAAATCATATGATAATTTCAACGGTATAACAGGGTTGAAAAACCATTCATGGAAGGGTTTAATAAGAGTGAAAGGGATATCTCATCACTTTCAAATCATAATAAAATTAAGTGGGATGTGTGAAAACATATCCCGACATGAAAATTGGAAATAAAAAGTAATAATATAAATATGGTGCTTGAATAAATATGAGAATGAGAGGATTCATTACATTGAGAGGGAACATCTAAAATCATAAGAGGAGATTCTTAAGAGCTTAGAGGCACCTTGGGACGTCTATAGAGAGGTAAAGGCAAAGTAACTTTTTGATTTAAGGGTTTTTAGTGAATATAAAAGGGTTTTTGGGTGGGTTTTTATATAAAAATAGAGGGGGTTCTTTATTAATTTCTAAATATAGGTTGTGTAATCTGTATGATAAAACAATCAAAACCAAAAACCTTCCTATGGTTTTTTACCATGGTTTCTTCCAAATAGGAGTATTTTACAATATTTTATAAGGATAATCACCTAAATCCTTAAAATAATAACCTTGTATATGTGTAAGTGAGTCATGATTATAAATAATTGATTTTAAAACCTTAAAATATAATATAGGTTTTGGAGGGTTCATTACGGATTTATAAAATTCATAAAATAACTTAAAAAATATTTTTTTAAAGAGGAAAAATAATTTTGGTCATGGATACTGTTTATATTATCTATTAAATCAATTTTGGTCTATTATCATGTGATAATATATACAGTATATTTATTTGTATTTTATTTTTACCCACAAATTTGACTATCTCCAAAAATTATGAAAATTTCACCATTAGATAATTTTGACTTGGTGATTTAAAAAATGATATTTATTTTATCAAAATAATTCTATAAATTTTAGAATTTACACTTTTAAATCAAAATCCTCATTTATTAAAAAATACGTATTATTTTACAATAGTTATTTTCTGACCCTTATAGAAATTACATTTTACTTCATAAAATTATATTATTATTTATATTTTAAAAAAATATTACTTAATAATAATATTTTATTAAAATATAATTTATTTCAAAAATTATTTAATTCTTCAAAAATATTGTCTTTATTCAGACTATATATTTCACAAAAATATAATTTGTGTTTCATCGTATCAAAATATAATTTTTATCAAACTCATTATTTAATAATTTATAAAGTAATAATAAAAAGGGATAGATATAATAATTATTTTATTAAAAATAAAAATATAAAAAATTATATTATAAGGGTAAATATATATAAAACCTCATTACACCGATATATTCCAAACGGGTAAGGTATTCGATGGGGACACTTTCCTGGGGTAGTTCTACAAACATGGTTTGGTCTATGATCTCAATAAGACTAAAATTATCTAATAAATATTTTATCTCATGATTTAATTTTCCTACCTAAAATTATACTTGGTTAAGGGAAAAACCTAGTGATTCCACCTCCCTCATAATCTCAGATAAATGGGATTTATAGGGTACAATCCTGTTGGTAGAGTCCATCGCTTCTTTCATCCATGTCAGTTGGATTTATCATGACCCTTATTATATATTAACCATAGGATCATTGTACAATGGCTATATTACCAATGGTTATGATGGTTAAAGGTATTTTAAATCTTATGGGATATAACTTATATCATTCCGATAAAACCAAAGAAGTTTATGTGTTTTCTATAATTTCATTTATTATTATGAAATTTACTTGTTTAAAAAGGGAATTTCATATATAAATGTTCATGTCAAAATAGTAATTTTGATGTGTATCTTTTTTTCCTTAGTAAGTTGCTATAATCTATTTTTTAGGACTTCCCGTGACTTTTATCTATTTTGAAAGTGATCATGAGAAAGAACACTCCATTCCACTAGATTGAGGATTGTCAATAATCATTTTAGAGATTAATTCAAGGAACACTTCTATACCAATTATTATCTTATTAAAACCTGTTAATGGATATATGGTTTATTATTACACATCTGTATTTGGTCTCAGTTGTGTTCTCATATAGGGAGACCATATGGTAGCTTATAGATCATGATAGTTTCATATTCATGAATATAATTATCTAACCCATTATTTGGAATTGGTCGTGGTAGTGCATTCTTTGAAAACATGGCGTCATTATCTATTTGGTAAAAAAATCACTATTTTCATGGGCCATATAAGTTTGAAACATATATTTTCACAAATAGATTTAAACCTAATATAAATTCGGTGGGTGGAATATTTTTGTATGTTCAAATTTGACTTGATTTATACACCGATAAAAGGGAATTATGTCACAGATTCTTTAATATGAAATTCATATAATCAGGTAGTAAACAAAATTTATAATTAGTAGAAGTTAATGAGAATTATTTCTAATATGCACTTGGATTGCACTAAGAAAAATAAAGTTCAGGTTTTTTTTAGTGACACTTATTCCAAAATTGGATGAGTGAGTCAAGGAAGATCAAAGAATATATAATGATTCCATTATTTCAACACTTAATGGTCAAGATAACATTTAAGGTTGGAAACAATAAAGGAAATCTATGTTGTTTTTTCATGATCAGATATTTATTCTTCTATCTTATCAAGAATAGATTTTTTAGGATTACCACCACTCGAAATGGTTTGTTCATTCTGGTATTCAAAATATTTATAGGTTGTTGAGAACCTATTTCTAGTGGGACTTCATGAAAAGGAAAGTAGTAGATTATGTCTCAAGATTCCTCACATGTCATCAGGTCAAGGTTGAGCACCGATTAGTAGCTGGTATGTTGAAATATTTACCAATAATGTTCTAGAAATGGGTGCACATAGCTTTGGATTTCTTTCACAAGTCTTCCAAGAATGGTTCATAGGAATGATTTTATATGGGTGATTGTGTATTGGCACACAAATTTAGTTCAATTCATACATATTCATGAATCCAATAAGGTAGAGGACTTGGAAAAAATTTATAGTCAATAAATCCTATATTTTCCTAGAATAATAATATTGATCTTCTATAATAGAGATACTCATTTCACCTCTTAGATATAGAAATATTTACAACAATATTTCAGTACCCAATTGAAAATGAGCATGTCTTATCCTCCTCAAATGGAAGGAAAATTAGAATGGATGATCCAAACATTGGAAGACATACTTTCAGCCAATGTTATGGATTTTGGAGGCTCATACGAGGATCATATACCTTTAGTGGAGTTCTGATACAATAATATATTTCATGAATTGATACAAATGGATCCTTTTGAATCATTGGATGGTCGTCCTTATCAATCTTCACTTTGTT
Organism: Viscum album; assembly: GCA_963277665.1. NCBI lineage: Eukaryota > Viridiplantae > Streptophyta > Magnoliopsida > Santalales > Viscaceae > Viscum > Viscum album. Next base: position 1,550,042,274 of record OY728152.1, on the reverse strand, counting down.
GGGTAGATACTGGAGAAACTTCATTATTGGTACCAAACCTCATTTAAAAAATGAATGGGAAAATATAGATGATTAAAAAATAATGGTGATGGATAAGAGTCATTAGAGAGTTTATGTGGATCATTTCCTTTAGCCATTATTGTTTAATGTGGGAGATCATGTATTTTTTAAAGTCACTACAAAGCTCAGGCATTGATGTTTGGGAAAGAAAGTTAAATTATCTCTGTAGTATATTGTACCTTTTAAAATAATATAATATATTAGTGATGTGGAATATTGATTGGATTAACCACCATGATTCTTCTTGGTACACAATTCATTTCATGTATCTCAATTGAATAAGTACTAGACTGATCCTGAGCTTGTGATTCAATGGGTCCACATCGATCTTCCACCATATAATAATTTTTTACATTTATTGATTTAGATTATTAATGGGAAATAGATTATGTTACATGGAAATAGTATCCAAATAGTGAGAGATTTATAGAAATATATTTAGATTTAGAAAGACACTTGGGAGTGTGAGAAAGAAATACTGGAATAATGGCTCGAACTTTTCTAAATCACTGAAAATATTCAAATTTATAGTGAAAGAAAGAAAAATGGTGGGGAAAATGTGACAACATTAGTTTTAGGTAATTTACCCTTTTATTATTTATTTTTATGTTATATAAAACTTAAATTTATTTTTGAGAGTTTCTGTATAGTTTTGATGTGTTTTGGAAATGTTTCTAGAGGTGCACAATTAGGGGAAACTATGCACCCTCTCCAGAAAACTATGCAAGAGACTTTTGGAGTCACTTTGTAGTCACATAGTTAGTTCATAGTTTTGATAAATAGTGTATCCTAACCATTTGGATTTTATTTTTTTGGATAGTATTAATGCACTATTGGTGCGCGGTTTTTTCAAATCATGCAGCACATCCATGTGGCCCCTAGAAGTTTTCTAGTAACAATGCATATTTTGTGTGAAGTTTGGCTAAAATGTGTGGTACAACCATTTTTACCCCTAAGTGATTTATAATAGCATGAACATTATTGGAACATGGTTTTTAAAATTATATGTCCTAACCATTATATGTGCATTAAATGCCACAAAAATTAGAGTTTAACTTGGATTTAATCCCCAAAACTCTCATTTTTCATCCCTTATCATAGGCCCTCACACTCCTTTTATTACTTAAGTGTTCTTAGAGTTTCCTTTTATTATATAAGTAATTTTGTAATGATTGAAGTGTTTTGGATCTATTGAATCAATAATAAGTATCTATTTCTTCTCTTCCTCTTTACATATTCTCCTTTTCTCTCACCAAGATCGTTAAATCTAATCCTTTATGGAAATATTTATGATATATGATTTGTTTTGATGAGATATTAATTTGATATATTAAAGTAAAGGTGCTTTGATCCCAGATTTAGAGGTTTTTTTGTTCTTTTCTTCATTTTTATCACCCTCTAAGATGTATGTGTCTTCTCTCTCTTCTCCACTTATTATCGAACTTAAAGTATTAGTTTTTTTAATATTTTTCTAGGATTTTCAAAGAAAATGATGAATTAACTATTGTGGTTTATAATTTGGGAATTTGGTAATTGGAATCTATTTAGGAAAACTCCTTTTTTTATTTTAAATTAAGATTTTAAATTATGGTTAGTATTGGAACAAGCAAGATTTTTTAGGAAATATCTTAAAGGAAATAAATGATTTATGTGTAATAAATTGATATGGTATATTTTTTTGGAATGAATGTTTGGAATTAGTTTATTTTCATTATATGTTCACCTATATAAGGTTTGTGTTCCATTGGGGAACCAGGAGATTGTTCTCCCAGTGAAGACTTGGTGGATCAGCAAGTAAACACTCATGAGTATATAACTATCACCTAGGATGAATGTGGGGGAGATAGTAACATGAATGGATATTATAAGTGGAAAGGAAATAATGGGAAAATTTATTTCATTAAATTATTTTGATTAAATAGTATTTATTATGATAAACCATTTTGAGTTTCTCACCCTCTGTTTTATTAAACCTCTCTTTGTTATAAAATTATATTTTATACTATGTGGTATTATGTTTTGTCCTATTGGAATGAGTTTGGAAGTCTGTTAGTGAAATCCTACTGGGTATAATTACCCACCCCCTATATATTCACATTGGTGTGTATGAAAATTTTATTCTTTATGAAACATGTAAAGTAAAGGTATTGTACTAATCTAGTAGAACATCTTGATTATAGTTCCTTGATTGGTGTTGTAGTTTAGAGTTTCTCTATTGGAGTCATTAGAGTGATTTCGCATTAGTGTTACTACATTAGCTAATCTTTTGGTTATCTTGAGTTACCTTATTTTAATATTTTGCTGATAGTCTAAAATTATTGGTTTATTAGTTATCCTTTTATATTTTATAGTTATAGTCATGCATCATATAGTGTGTTTGTTTGTTTATATTTTATCTTGTTAGTTTATGTTTTTTATTCAGGGATAAATCATCACCCAAAAATTTTAATAATCCCTTGGAATTAATAGCTAGCCTTTTGTGTCTTGGGGATGTCACCTAATGTTAGTATCACCTCTACCCTTGTCCAATCTAATGTGTTGGGTAGGGATGTTACATGTTATTCCAAAATATTCTAAGTGTATGTAAGTATATAAATATTATTTTTAGATTGTATTAAAGACCTTGATAAAGAGAATTTGTATGATAAATTTAGAAAGTGTGAATTCTGAATATAAAATGTATCATTATAAGGTTATGTAATCCCAAGATAGGGTATATCAAGAGATCCATTAAAGACATAAGTTGTTGATTAATGGCCTCAAACCACTATAATAACCAAGATCTGTATTTTTCTTATGTTAAAAGGATATTATCGATGATTTTTTATAAATTTCTCATGGTTATCAAATATAATAACTATGTTAACATGGAAGGTAGTGAATTTAATTTGGATAGAGAACTGTGAATAATGTTTTAAGGAAATAAAAAAGAGGTTGTTCACAACTCTTGTACTTATGTTTCCTTATATTGGGGTAGGGTTTATAATATATAGTTATTCTTCAAAAAAGGGATTAGGTTATATCCCTGTATAGAATTATAAGGGAATTACTTATTCCTCACACTAATTAAATAATAATGTAAAAAATTACCCAACACAATATTTAGAGTTGTAAACAATTATCTTTACATTAAATATTTGGAGGTGTTATCTCTACAGAGAAAAGTGTGATATATATACTGATCACAAGATATTGAAATATATATTCACATACAAGGAATTAAATATATTCCAAAGTAAATATTTGGAATTGATAAAATATTATGACTATTCAATACATTACTACTCGAGTAAGGTAAATAAGTTGGTTGATTCTCTAAGTAAGAAATATCATATTACTTTATCCCGGATGAGGATTGAAAAAGAACCAATACTTCAGGATTTAAAATTAATGGATATTGAATTCATAATAGGAGGAGAGAAATCATATATTGAATAAAGAACTGCTCAACCTTTCATTCATATAAAGATCAATGAATCCTAGAAAGAAAAATTAGAGCTACAAAAAAGTATCAAATATTTTATAGTTCAACATTAATAAAGATAGATTTATAAGGTTTAGAACTAGGATATGTACCCCATAAAATCCATAGTTAAAGAAAAAAAATTTGGATATCAAACATCTCTCATCCTTACCTATACATCTAGGAAGTATGAAAATTTATATATATCTAGAATAAAACTTATGGTTGGATAACATGAATCAATAAATTACATAATACATATCTCGATTCTTAGTATGCTATCAAGTTAAGGCTGCATATAAAAAATTTAACGGTTTGATGAAACCAATATCCATAATAGTCTTTAAATGGGAAAACATCATCATGGATTTCATCATAAGACTTCACAAAACATATAAATTCTATAATTATATTTGGGTTGTAGTCGATCACCCTACAAAGCCATAACATTTTGTTTCTATAAAATAATATTTCCCTCTTGAGAAACTTTCCGGGATATACATAGGTAAGTGGTGATTATATTTGGAGTACCACAATCCATTTTATCTAATATAAATATGAGGTTTTCCTTGAGATTATAGTAAAGTATTTAGAAACAATTTGATATAAAGTTGAGTTTTATCACTGCATATTATATTTAGACTGATGGTCAGCCTAAGAGGATAATTCAAAATCTATAGGACAGGTTGCAATCTTGTTTGATGGATTTCCAAGGATGTTGCGACTAAAACCACCCTATGTTAGAGTTATCATATAATAGAAGTTTTAATTATAACATTAATATAGAACCATATGAGGATATTTTTGGGAAGATATGTAGACCTCCAATATATTAGGATAAATTTGTAGAGAAGAAGTTGATAATTCCTAGCCACATCCAAGAAATGATGAAAAAGGTTAAAAACATTTAGTAGTATGTGAAAGTGATTCAAAGTAGAAAGAATAGTTATGTAGATGATTTCTGATGATATCTATAGTTTGGAGTTGGTGATAAGGTGTTCCATCTAAAATCTCCATGGAAGTGTATTATGAGATTTAGGGATAAAGGGAATTTGATCCCCAGATACATAAGTCCCTTCAAGATCCTTGACCATTTTAGGGTCATAACCTATAACTTAACACTCTATACATACCTCTCTAAAGTACTCTATATGTTATACATATTGATTTTGATAAATTATATACCAGAACTATCACATGTACAGATCTTTGAATCTATAAAATTAGAACATTGCCAATCATATAAATAAAAATCTATGAAAATCATGGATTTAAGAGAAGAGTTTATGAGTAACATGACCAACCATCTAGTAAAGGCTATGTGGAAGGATCATAAAGTTTAAAAGCATGTATGGGAACCTAAGTATATGATGAGAGATAAGTACACTCGTTTTTTCCAACAAAGAATAAAATTTTGGGGATGAAATTATTTTTAAGGGGGTGTAATGTAACAACTTGAAATTTTAGTAATTATTTTTCTATAATTAAATAATATGTGAATATCTTGTCTTTAATGAAATGCCAAACTAAAATGAAAAACCATGTTACTTTAATAAAATTATTAAATATTATCATTATATAATATCTCTTAAATTTTCGTGCATCACTATAATTAACCACTTTATAAAAACAATATTAAAGGGTGTAATAGAATAAAGGTAATTTTATACTTATAAGATACATGTTTCTTAGAATTATTTTTCTATATTGCGTGCTCTTGTATTAAAATTATTTTTTACCTATTTTATAAATTCAATGTAATAAAATTATTTGAATATTTTTAATCAGAATGATCAAATTAAGTATTGTGGTTAATTTCATTTTTAGTCCTCAAATTATGTTACCATGGTAAATATTAGTTTCTGCAGTACAAAGATTATTTTTTAAAAGAATATTACTTTTCTAAATATTGTTTAATTGTTAAAAATTAAATGGTTATATTTTAATTTATTAATCTAATATGATGTTTAAACATATATATAAATTATCTAACACACGTTTGATTGGTAATAAATGTTAAATAAGATTAATAACACTTAATGATTAAAATAAAATTGTTCTAAAAAATATATTCACAACACATTATATATTTTAATTTAAAAGTTAATTTTATCATATTTAGAAATTGAATTACATTAATTTGATTGAAAATTCATATTCAACACTTCAAAATTTTCTAATAAGAGTCATCTTATATTTTTAATGGTAAATTAATTACCATGGTTAAATTTTAATCAAGATTAATAAGTGTAATAATAGTTAATTTAATTTGGATTAAATTTTACTTAATCAATTTGATACTTAAACTTTAATAATATCTATTTTTAGGTTAAATATTTATACCTACATGTCTCAACCAAAAATTTCGACCTAACTCTAATGAAATTCCATTCTTACCCCTTACCTAATATTCTTTTCCAAAAATTTAACCCTCTTTTACATCTATAAAAGGAGATCATTCACACCCTTTTCCAGACATGCCTATATTTAAAAATTACCATGAAACTACACCTAATTTATTTATTTTATACCCTCTCAACTTATTTTTAAGACCATTTCCTCAACAAAGTGTCTCAATTCATTTATTTCTAGAAGATACTAAAAGAAGATATTTGAATCTCCAACGTAAGTACTACTTACCCTTTTACTTCCATTCATTATAATTCTCATCCTCAATCCTCCAAACCATTATAAACATATATATGTAATGAAATAAGTATGAGTAATATACTAAAATTTAATATTTTTAATGTATAACCATTATTTATTCCCCTCTAATTAAATCAAAAAAATAAAAACATTGCTCATGTGCATATGTGGACTACAACCTCCATGAACGAAACATTTAATTTTTTATCGCCACCTTTCAAGGATGGTTATAAAAGTGGGTTTAGTGAATATATATGTTTTTTATTTCATGATTTATATTTTTTAAATATATTTTTGTAATTAAATAAGTAATATTAAAAATAAAAAATCATTATGAAACTGACCACCTAAAATGAATATACCAAAAGGAAAAGTGGTTTATTTATAAGTGACGGCATCTTTTAATTTACCTTATTCTTGTAAATCTTAAAAATTATAATTAATAAAATCATTTAAATTTAAATAATTCCACTATAATTTTTTTGATAGTTATATTATAACAAAATACTATCTTTTATAGTTATACTCACACATCGATTAATGCATATTTATGTTCGGTCAGTTTAACTACCTACATGAAAAATGTTATATAGTTTCGTAAAGTATGGAATTGGAAACTTAATATTGGATATTAATAAATAAATAATGTTTGTTTTTGTTCCATTATTGGTAATATAAACATTTAACTTATTAATTAAGATACCATCATTCATTTGTTAAAAATAACTGAAACATTATTGTCACCAATTTAATCTACAAGAATCGTAACTAAAAATTTCATTGGATGAAATTATAAATTTATAAAAATATCATAAAACATAAATTAATATACTTTATATTATATATAAATTATAAAATTTTGTTGAATAATGAATAGTATCACAACTAATATGAACCTATTTCAAAAAAATCAACACTACTCACGTGTGATATTCAAAATAGATAATAACCAACTAATATAAATACAAAAAATAATTTTAAATTAAGTGTATAAAATTTTATGGATATTAATAATTTTCTAAAAAAGGTGATTAATAAATTTATTTTTGTCATACATGAGGTTAGAATGTGACCAAATAAGCAGGAATTCAGGATAAGGGTTTCATCAACTCAATTTTTGATTCATTGGGTCATAGTCTATCTTACTCAAATATAATTTTCAATATTTTAATTATCCTTACATTAACCTATTTTATATTTTATTTTCTCTTTTTCTCTAAGTAAATTACTTCTCATTATCAATAACCACTTCTTTTATAAAATGTTTTTTGAAATGAAAATATATCACTAAAAAGAAATATAAGGCCCCAGCCTTAAACCTTACTTAATCTTGAGTTATTACAAGATTACACATTGAGGATCTTTTCAAGTTTAGATTTTTAGAGAATTAGATCATAAAACTTACATTACATTCCACATATAAATAAAGTGGTTACATAAAGATAGTATTCTTCATTCCCATCAATGGAAACATATTTAAAATAAAACATGGATTCATTCTTGACACTTCCTTGACACTATCATCATATCATGTACCTTTCCCTTGACCTGTGAAAAACATTTCAAAAAAAACTTGGGATGAGCATAAAAAGCTCAGTATGGGTTATAAAAACATGGAAAGGAAACATGAGTTCATATATACATAAGAATGAAATCACACTTTACCCATAAAACATAGGCATATAAAATCATGAATAAATCATAGAAAACATAAGACATAAAGGTAACTTGAGGCATTCATAACATTCTTACGTAGGGAGTAACCCTCTTGGTTACGTTTGGAATACCCATCACAGTATATTCCCTAAATCTCTTCGGAGAAACCTTAACGTTTCACTCCTTCGCGTTACCCAATGCATTGGAGAGCTATATTGGGCTCACCCACCCTTAGTTTATCACAGAACCACCCATTTTCATAACAATGCCCAAGAACCATAACATAAATGTATCACATAAAACATGCATAAAGGAAACATAACATCTCCACATTTCAATCACAATATAACATTGTAGTATATTGAAATAATGAATCAGTTCAAAAAGAAACCATTTCCAAAACCATTTAAAACATTTAATAAAGAGATTTTTTAATCAAAGTGTCCCATACCACCTTGAAGCTTAAAATTTTAAACCATTAATATCCATTTAAATAAATCCTTAAAGCCATTTTGAAAGCATGGATATTAATAAGAACAAATAATTAAAACATTTAAAACGATATTTTGGTTAAAGGGGTTTTACCAAAATTAGAGACACTTGAATACAATAATTGAGGAATAACATTTAGTCAGAACTTTATAATATCATGAGAATAAATGGATTCATGATATAATATTCCAAAGGACATTATATACACCATATAAGAGTGAGTTGGTGCATAACAACAATGAAGTCTCAATAGGGATGTAAAATGTGATGAAATCCCTTATAAAGAAGGTATCCTTAAATTAAGGATAAATCAATCTCAAAATTATGTGTGAAAAATATAAATACACCCAATATAATTGGATATTAAGTGTAAAACAATAAAAGGCCATTCACACATATTCAAAGGATGACATATTCAATAACTACATGTTGAACCCAAAGAAATCGAAATTGGGTTAAAACGTTCCCTTGGTAAAATTCGATAGCCTAACGGCGTCACTTCAAAATGAGTTGATGAGAGATAAAAGAAAAGGGTATCTCATCACTTGGACATAAAATTTACATCAATAAGAATATATGAGAACATATCCCAACATAACAATATGTAAATTAAAAGACCCAACAAAAGAAGTCTTTTAAAAAGAGGAGGGTGAAAGGTTCCCTTACCTACTTGGGTATCTTTCAAAACATACACCCCATGAAAGAAGGACAATAAATCATTGATGTAAATACTCATAAACGAAATTATATTACACAAAGTGTAGAATAATGGGCATTACATACACCACTCAAAGGAAATTGTGGAAAATGTAGCATAAATCTCACGGGAATAAAAGTGAGATGAAAAATCACTTACGAAAACTCGGCAGCCTAACGGGGCCACTTAAAACTTCCAACAATGGATTGATGAGATCAAATAGGGTATCTCATCAAATTACAAAAAAATGTACAGAAAGAGGAATATGAAAGAACATCCCCCATCATAACAAATAGGAGCTTAAAAGAAGTGACATAAAGGGGAGTACTTAAAAAGAAAGAGAGAGGTTAGATCTCTTACGAAAATTCGGCAGCCTAACGGCGCCACTCAAAACATCCAAAATGGATTGATGAGAGAGAATAGGGTCTCTAATCACATGAACATAAAAATTAAAGTAATTGTAATATAAAATAACATCACAATAACAAGAAATATGATCTTTAGAGGGAATGACATAAAAGAGTATACTAAAAAAGAAATAGAGGAGTAAGATCCCTTACCTCGGGTCCGACTTGACTCAATCGTTCTTTAATCTCCTGAATAATAAACTTGATTTAATTTATACTTCCTTAAGAACCTTTTTCAAGTTCATTATTTCTTTTATATCACTTATTACCATGTCATAAACATTATGTAATCATTAAAGTTAATAATATTTGTTTTGCCGATATTTGGTTCTTAAGTCGAAAGTGGACTTCTTACAATTACTTGTTGTTCGTGTGGCCAAATGTTTATTATATCCAGAATTGTATTCATGATGTAGATATCATATATTTCATATATATCCAGTACATTCATGCATTTATAACATTACATAATCATTTAGAGGTAAGAAATGAAATGCACCGTTCATGGAGACGGTAATCCGTACGTACGCATGAACGCTACTTTCATTTCTATTTCGTATTTTATAGAATGGAATAATAATGATATAAAGGTATATTATAATTCCAGTATAATATAATATATAATATCATAGTTCCATCCTTTATACGTCCCACATATGGTATTTAACGAATCAAATCACTTTGAGGGGGCGGTAGTCCGCACTTCCTTAAATGAAGATATCGCGTTTACCCATAATGGAAACCATAAAGGTATGCCCAAAATGAAAAAAACAGAAGCTTAAGGAAAACATAAACATATTTTATATCATATATAAAAATAGTGACATCATAATGGCCACCTTTTAGGGTGTTAAATGAGTATTGAACAATCATCGTTTCGGGAGGCAGAATTTCGCCATCCACGGAAACCGTATGTTCTTTAACCATTTGATGTAGTTGTGTGAGAGTGTAGCTCTAATAAATCTTATAAAAACATCCTATTATATTGAAGATACTTGTTTTGTTACAAAATAAGTAAATAAAAAGAGTTTAGGGGGTTGGAGAAGCAAAATAAAACAAATGAACATGAGGGAATGAATTACCTTTAAAAGTGTAACTCCTTTTGATTTGAGCCTAAAGGCTTCCTTTGAAAGGATTATGCCCAAAGGGAATCCTCTAGGATGAGTAGAGGGATGTGGAGAGAGTACATTGTCAGGGTTTGGCCGATCCAAAGTCTTGAGGAGTGTGTGAAATGAGGTAGAGGTGGGGGCCTTTTATAAGAGGAGAGGAGGGGCACATTTGGAAAGTAAGAAATATTACTTTTTTTGAAAATGTGTTTCGGTTTTAAAAGGTCCCACATTGATATAATTCGTGGATAAGGTGATAATGGTTCTAAATCCACCCATACAATAAGTTTTGGACATGTGTAGGTCATAGAGTTTACATTATCTTCTCATTTTATTTAAATCGTCAGATAATGATGTCATCGCTGCATCATTATGATGTCATAAATAATTTAATTTATTTAATGTTTAAAAATTATAAAAAAATTACTATGATGTAGGAAATCCTTTTAGCTTCCCAATTACTATTTATAATAAAACATCTTACTTGTATAACCCCACTTAAAAATTGGTTTAGTAAAACATATCATGTTTGTGTCATTTTTACTTTTACATTAAATAAAAAGTTATTTATGTCATTTCCCAACCAAAGTGGATCCATGGGGTCCCCAAGTTGACCCATGGCTTTTCTTGGTCGTCCATGACACAACCAATGAGGGTAGGACATGTGTCAAGCTCATCTCATTTTATTAAAGCATTATTTTTACCTTAAACTACACTAATTACCACTAATCGCGATTAAAAACTTAATAAGTTACTATTTACCAAAAAATTATTTTTATCCCATTGAACCACATTTTACTTCTTAAGGACCACCATGTATGTAGGATTTTTAAAATTCAAAACACAAAGATGGAAAAATTTCATTTAAATGGAAAAATCAGTTTTTATAAGTACCACTTAGTGGTTTCACTATTCATCAAAAATTGAAGTTTTTCAGAAAATTCCCAAAAATTCACCCTAAGATATATTTGATATTCCGAATTCAAAAATGAAGTCTATTTTACAAAATTCAAAACATATAAGTCACATTAATTAATTTAATAATTAATTCCCACTGTCATGACAAATAGCGTGTTTTTATAAAACAATAAGTATCAAAAGATTGACACTAGTTTAAGTCTGATTTCAAAGTGAAAATAATTCCAACGAACACTATTGGATTTAATGGTAAAAATATTTTCTAATTTCACTTTAAAACCAATTCAAAAGATAATCTAATCATATAAATAAATTATATTAAAAAGAGGTTTTGAATTAAAATACAACATTTTACACTATTCATTAAAAAAAGTACTTTATCGGAAAGATACCAAAAATTTACACAAAGTAAATTTTGATGTCCCGATTCTTAATAAGAGTTTTATTTGGTCCTAAAGAATGTTTAAGAGTAAACAAAACTATATTTAATGACGGTTCTCCATCAAAAGGTGATAAGTGAACCTTTAGTGAAAACTAGGGCATATACGCCTAAAATTGAATTTTTTCCGTATTTTAAGCCTTTAGCTTTTATTGGATAAATGTAAAAACATTAAAAAACATATATAATCATATTTTAGTTATTTCTATCCATTCACGCCAATACAACGGCTACATGTTAACTACCATTTGAAATAATATTATTTTATTATTAGAGTGCAACGTAAGATTCCCAAGAAACTCGTTGTTGCGTGTTGGGTACACCATCGAGCATAGCGTCCCCTTTAAAGTCATATTAATATTTTATTCACAAATATGGATAAATATGAAAATGTCATATTCTTTATTTACCTGGGGTGTTACATCCTTCCCCCCTTTTGGGAATTGCGTCCTCGCAATTTTTAAAATTGAGCTTGGAAACATCCTTGAACGTCCCACATCGGAACAAGAGTCGGTAAAACAATCACTTTAAAATAAAGGAAGATAAGTACAGAGGTCACCCGAGTTAACCCATACTAGGATTACAAGTATGAAAATATGGACATGGAGGAAAAAACAAAGGGTCATGTTCTGATGGAGAGTGATAGAAAACATGTTTAGGAGAAAGTTAACCACAAGAAAATCACAAACTTGTGATGGGTTAAACGGTGTTGGGTTCCCCGGTAGGAAAAGTTAATAGACAACATTTTTGTTTTATGTTAATTTTTATTGAGGAATTTATTCATAAGGAAACATAATCACTTATCATGTTGACTTTCAACTTTTACTAGATTCCTTAATCAAACTCATCTTTTTTTTCCAAAAGACGAGTATTTAGGAAGACTTGTTCGCATTAAGAGTACTATAAACAACTTCTTAGAGGAGAACCTAATCCAAAAAAAAAAGAACTATACAATTCCCATGTCTTCAAACCTTAACCAAAACTAAAACCAAAAAGGTTACTACAAGATCAGATAATACCCAAAAAGGATAATCCTTAAAAAAACAAATCTATTCTTAATCTCCAAAATTTATCAAACAATACCCAAAGTTCAACAAAGACCATTCAATAAACTATTTGTCCATAAAATTCTTCAAAGTAAACCAACATAATATTGAAACCCAAATATTTTGTAACGCCCCGACCCCAGTTGCCCAGAGTCGGTGCATTAATTACATAACATTGGCATGATCACAAGAAAGATCAAATCTCGAAAGACCGATTGGTTTAGTAGCCTTGGAAACACTAGATATAATCATAAAGTTTTACATTACATTTCAAAGTGAAAAACTACTACAACAACAAAGTCTTCATATCCACACTATTAACCCATCATAATATCCATGCAAGTCATTCATAATTTACTTCTTCACTACCTGGGAAAAATAAAACATAGAAAAGGGGTGAGCTCAAATGCCCAGTAAGGATAACAATATAGTGGAACATTCATAATAAGCATAAACATTTAAGGCAATGAATTACTAAAACAAAAGCCTTTTAAAATTGAACTTCAACATAGTATGGCAAAAATAAAAATGAAATAATGCCATTTACTTATTCACATGGATATTCTACTAATCGAATAATCACATGCAATATCAATAACCACTTTCATAATGTTGGAATGCATAATGCCAGACTATCATAACCACATAGCCAAGGCCTCGTGCCAAGACTACAAATAAGATTTTGTCAAGGCCTTGTGCCAAGACACTAGTTTGTCTCATGAGAACTACCGATGCATCGAGGAGCTATAGCGGGCTCCACCCGTCACTTATTAAGTCCAATGCATTCCCATATGAAAAGGTTTAAACATAACATAAACATTCGTATTAAAACTAGAATACGAAATGTCAATAATTTCACCATAAACTATGAATGGTATAAAAATAGCACATCCATAGTCAAACATATCACAAAACCTTCAATACAATATAGAAGTTTTGTATCATAATAAATCAACTTCAAATAATCTTAAAATCCATCAAAGGATGTTGACATAGATGAAATCAAAATTCTTTTTAAAGAAATATCTCCTTTCATTTTGAAACCATTTAAGATCCATATAAAATAAAACATTTTCTTTGAAAATATTCTTATAAGCTTGTAAGGAAATCTTTGATGATTTTATAATGGCGTAAAATAACCGCACCCGCCGTATAAGTTAAAAAAAACATTCTTACCTCAATTCTATCGAAAAGGTTAAAAAGGACCTTGTTTTGAAAACGACGGAAAGATTCCTTTATAAACCTCTTATAAAAATTCAAACAAGGGTATAAATGACTTTAACCCATAAAAAATGTTTTGAAATACATTTTTAAGAAACATGGATGTGGATGATAAAGATATCCCAGTAGATTATTACGTATAAACAACCTCTGATAATGAAGAGATTGTGAAATAACCCTTACCTTGTACTTTTCCTTGGTTGGGGTAGGTTAACCTCCTGTATAATGGTGAAATAGTTGTTATTAAATTATACAAGAATCATATATATTAATATGATATCATATATGATCTTTTAACATTGATTTGTTAATAATATCTTAGAATTATCGTCGTTTCGGGAGTTAACTTACTCATTTTCTTTTATATGTTTTGTTACATAAGCCATGGTTGTTGTATATTATTCATATCCATAATGATATACAGTCATTAAACATCATTTTTAACTCATCAAATGATAATTATACTTGAATGGATACGATGGAAAATGAATCTCATCGCGTTCGTGGAGACGGTAGTCCGTACGTACGCACGAGCGACAATATCATTCTTTTGATATTAAAATAATATATAAATGGATGGTATATCATATATACAGAATCATTAACATGTTATATTTATTATTTACATGAGTTACACATCATTATTATACCCATCCAAATAATATTATATTGAATAACAATTACACCACGACGTGGAGACGGTAAGCCGTACGTACGCACGTATGGTGACATGTTATTCAAAGGGTGGATAGAATACTGAATATTATTGTACCATATTTATAATAACATCACATTATATGTGAGATACTGGAGTTATTATTTCAGAATGGTAAGAACAAAGGAAGAAGAAGTGGAAGAAGAAATGAACTTAGAAAAGGGTGGTGAAATCATTACCTCTTCTTCGGGTTCTTCCTTTTGATTTGATCAAAAGGGCTCCTTAGGTTGGCTTTATGATCAAACTAAGGCCTCTAGGTTGTAGTTAGGGATGTTGGGAGAGTATTTGGGCAGAGTTTGGCCGAACCAAAAGGCTTTGAAGGTGTGAAGAAATGAGAAGGAGGAGTGCCCTTTTATAAGAGGGGTGAGGGGCACCTTTGGAAAAGCTAGAAATATTAATTTATAATAAATTCATATTCGGTTTCTAATGGCTCCAAAGCTTATTATTAAAAGGTTAAGGTGGGTAGAAGTCTAAAACCACTCAACCAATAGAATTTAGACAGGTTTGGGTACTTATATTAACCTTATCTTTAAGTATTAACTCTAAGTTAATTAGTTTCACTTTTACAATGTCTCTTTGTATTTTTATATAATATGGTTAATAAACTTACTATATACATCCAAGAGACCCCCAAGTGGTCCATTAATGATGAACCTATCCTGATATAAGTCTCTTGGCCGAACCTTAGATTTTTAGGAATTTAATATCAATTAATAATATAATATTTGTTTTAAGAACTCTTTTATGTCAATTTTGACACTATTCAATAGTTGATTTTTGTGAAACTCATAACAGATTGATTACTTCTAAAAAAGTCAATGAAATCAATCCTAATATATAATATTATCCTAGAAAATTATTTTAATTCCTTAAAAGTTTATATTATATTTTTTTGGGTATTTATAATATCAATTATTTTAATTTTTCACTATTATAGTAATTACTGCATCATCATTGTGTCATAAATAACATAAATTATTTAATGTCTAAAAATTATAAATAAAATATAATTATGTAGGAAATCTTTTTATCTTTCTAATTAATATTTATAATCTAAAATCCAACTTATATAACCCTATGTAACAATTGTTTTTCTAAAAGATATATGCTTGTGTCATTTTTGTATTCATTTTGACTTAATTAAAATAAAGTGTCATTATCACTTACAAGTGGATCCATGGGGTCCCAAAATCGACCCAAAGATGCCCATGGTCGACCATGTATCAACCAATAGGGTTAAGACACGTTTTAGGGTAATTTAGTATTATTATAATATTATTGTTTTAACTCTTATTTACCGGATTTACCCTTAACCATGGTAAATAAAATATTTACCGCAGTAATTATTCAAAATGTCTAAAAATAAAAGTTACCTATTTACACAATTTGAACATCCTGATTCCAAATATGGAATCCATTTTCCTAAATTCAAAACACAGAAGTGGCAGAAATTAATTTAAAATTAATTCCCGCTGTCAAAACAAAAAGCGTGTTTTTAAGAGATAATAACTATCAAAAGATTGACACTTGTTTATGTTCGGTTTAATTGTAAAATTATGTCCAATGATAAACATTAAATTGAATGGTAAAAATATATTCTAAATATACTTTAAAACCACTCAAATTCATAATTTATCACTATTAATTATTTTGATTAAAAAAGTTGTTTTTAATTAAAATTTAGTAATTTTCACTATTCATCAAAATATGAAAGTTATCCGAAAAGTACCAAAATTTCACCCTAGACTAATTTCGATATTCCGAATCCAAAAATGAAGTCCATTTTGAAATATAAAATATATATGATTTCAAAAATTAGGTATTACTATTTACAACGGCTAGTTTAATTAGTTGTGGTGTGTGTTAGAACTCGAGGTTGCGTACAACACACGCTATCGCATTATTCGAAGGGAAACGTACCGTAGAAGCTTGGGGTGTTACATTCTCCCCTCCTTCAAATAATTGCGTCCTCGCAATTTCTAGGGTATTACTGCATAAAAAGACTCGGGTGGTTCTTCATCATAAGTTCCTCGGGTTCCCACGTTGCCTCTTCCATCTTATGATTTCTCCACAAAACTTTTACCAGACGCGTCGTCCGGTTTCTCAGTACTTGTTCTCTTGTATCAAGAATCCTGACGGGCTCTTCGCAATAAGACAGATCGGGTTCCAGTTCTAATTCCTCATAGGTGAGTACATGCGTCGGATCAGGCATGTATTTCCTCAATAGAGATACGTGGAACACATCGTGAACTTTGGAGAGACTTGGCGGCATTGCCAATCGGTAAGCTACAACCCCAATTCGTTCTAGAATTTCGAAAGGTCCGATGTACCTGGGACTCAATTTACCTTTCTTACCAAAACATATGACTCCCTTCCACGGAGATACCTTCAGAAAAACATGATCACCGACTTGAAATTCCAAATCCTTCCTTCGATTATCGGCATAGCTCTTCTGCCTACTTTGAGCTGCTTTGATGTGATTTTGGATTACTTTCACCTTTTCCACCATTTCCTCCACCAGCTCTGGGCCTACAAGTTTTCTTTCACCAACGTCATCCCAACAGGTTGGTGTACGACATCTCTTTCCGTATAACGCTTCATATGGTGCCATCTGTATACTCGAATAGAAGCTATTGTTATAGGAAACTTCTACCAGTGGTAAATATTGATCCCACATACCCTGAAAGTCAAGTGAGCAAGATCTCAACATGTCTTCTAAGGTTTGAATAGTCCGTTCTGATTGTCCGTCTGTCTGAGGGTGGTAAGCAGTGCTCAAATGAAGTTCTGTATCCAGGGATTTCTGAAGACTTTTCCAGAATCTTGAAGTAAAACGGGGATCACGATCAGAAACAATTGATAGGGGTACTCCATGAAATCTCACAACTTCATTAATGTATAGTCTTGCTAGACGTTCCAGGGGTAGATCTTCTCTTATAGCAAGAAAATGTGCTGACTTGGTAAGACGATCAACAATAACCCATATTGCATCGTTCCTTCTAGGAGTCTTTGGTAGCCCCATGACAAAGTCCATCGTAACATTGTCCCATTTCCACTCCGGTATGGGAAGAGGTTGCATGACTCCTCCAGGCTGTTGCCTTCCAGCTTTCACTTGTTGACAAACCATACATCTTGACACAAAATCAGAAATCTCCCTCTTCATGTTGTCCCACCAAAAATGTTCCTTCAAATCTCTATACATTTTGGTGCTCCCAGGGTGTATAGAGAAATTGGAACTATGAGCATCATCCAGCAATTCCCTTTTTAGATCAGGTATATCGGGAACACAAATTCTCTTCCCGAATTTCAAAATTCCATCTTCATACACAAAGTCTCTCAATCTCCCATCATTCACAGCTTTAATCTTCTTTTGGAATTCTTCATCATCGGTCTGAGAACTCTTAATACTTTCTAGTAAAGATGGTTTGGAAACCATTTGAAAAAGCATTGATGTTTCACCTTCCCTGGTTATTCCCATGTCCATCTTCACTAGATCCATGAAAATTGGATCCCTTTCAATTCTCATCATGTTCAAAACTCCATGGTCTTTTCTGCTCAAAGCATCTGCTACTTTATTTGCTTTCCCCGGGTGGTAGTGTATCGTGCAATCATAATCCTTGAGTAATTCAAGACATCTCCTTTGCCTCATGTTGAGTTCTTTTTGTGAGAAAATATACTTCAAACTCTTGTGATCAGTATAAATCTCACATTTTTCACCATAGAGGTAGTGCCTCCATATCTTCAAATCAAAGATTACAGCTGCTAACTCGAGATCATGAGTAGGATAGTTTTGTTCATGAATTTTCAACTGTCGTGATGCATAGGCAATAACTCTATCATTCTGCATAAGGACACAACCAAGTCCTTTCTTTGATGCATCACTATAAATAACGAACCCATCATTCCCCGATGGTAGAGTCAATATAGGAGCATTGACTAATCTTCTCTTCAGTTCTTCAAAACATTATTCACACTCTTTTGTCCAAACAAATTTAACCCCTTTACGTTTGAGCTTCGTTAATGGGTTAGCCAATCGGGCAAAATTCTGGACGAAACGTCGATAATAACCTTCCAAACCAATAAAACTGCGTACCTCAGTTATACTCGTAGGTGCTGGCCATTCTTGGATTTCCTTGGTCTTAGAAGGATCAACAGAGATTCCATCTTTAGAGACAATATGGCCAAGAAAAGAAATCTCCTGAAGCCAGAATTCACACTTGCTAAACTTCCCATATAATTCATGCCTCCTCAGAGTCTTCAAGATAATGCGCAAGTGATTTTCATGATCTTCGTAGGTTTTGGAGTATACCAGGATATCATCAATAAATACCACCACAAATTCATCGAGATACTCCTTGAAAACTCTATTCATCAGATCCATGAATACAGAGGGTGCATTAGTCAATCCAAATGGCATTACAGTAAACTCGTAATGCCCGTACCTGGTTCGAAATGCTGTCTTCGGAATGTCTTCCTTCTTTACACACAACTGATGGTATCCAGATCGAAGGTCAATCTTTGAAAAGTATTGAGCTTCATGCAGTTGGTCAAATAAATCATCAATACGAGGTAGGGGATACTTGTTCTTTATTGTTATAGCATTGATCTCCCTGTAGTCGATACATAACCTCATAGATCCATCTTTCTTTTTAACAAAAAGAACAGGGGCTCCCCATGGAGAAACACTAGGTCGAATAAATCCCTTATTACTCAATTCCTCTAGTTGTTTCTTTAGTTCGACTAACTCTACAGTGGCCATTCTATAAGGGGTCTTCGATATAGGCCTTGATCCAGGAATCAAATCAATGGAAAACTCAACTTTTCGTTCTGGAGGATGTCCAGGTAAATCTTCCGGAAATACATCTACAAATTCTTTCACAACAGGTACATCCTCTATTTGAACATTCCTTTCCTCACCGACAGTTATTTCATTCTCTTCCTCCCCAATAATTGAATTAAGTTGAGCTACTGGGGGTGGATCTAAATAAGAATTAGGTGGTGACGATTCTGCTCTAAAAATAAGGTGTTCCTTATCATTATCATCAAGAATCGTAAACTCTTTCTTCTTACAATAAATCTTCGCATCATAGTCCGAAATCCAGTCCATACCGAGGATTATATCAAACTCAATCATAGGTATGACGATGAGATCAGCAGATAAAGAAAATTTATGTGCTCTAATGGGGACTGATTCACAAAACTTTGTTGCAACGATACTTCCCTTAGGAGTTTTAACTGACAACTCCCTTATTAAATCAAATTGGAAATATCTAATTTTCTTAGCAAACTGGGAAGATATGAAACAATGCGATGATCCAGAATCAAATAATGCATTTGCTAAACTTGAGGAAACCATTAAATTACCTGCCACCACGTCTTTCGGAGCTTCTACCTCAGCAGTAGTGATAGCATAAGCCTGGCCTTGATCCCTTGGACTTTTCTGAGGTAAGTTCTCCTGACGCTTAGGACATGCATTTGCATAATGCCCCATCTCCCTGCAATTGTAGCACTGGACGTTGGTAGCTTCCTTCTTCCCCTTGCAATCATGAGCTTGGTGGCCTTTTTCACCACACTTGTAACAGACTCCCATTCCCTTCAGGCAAGAACCGGGGTGTTTCTTCCCGCATTTACCACAAGATGGATATTCAACCTTTCCCTTCTTCCCCTTATTTCCATTCCCAGATTGATCAGCAGGTCTCTTCTTCTCTTGCTTTGCTTTAAAGTCATAAGACTTAGAGAATTCCTTTTCGGTCTTTATAGCACATGAGACAATGTCTTCGTAGATGAAAAGGATTGTGAGACTAATGCTCGACGGAGAAATGGTTTTAACCCATCAAAGAAATGATCAATCTTACTTCTTGGGTTGCGAATATAATCTCCAGCATACCTCGCTAACCTTGTAAAGTTAGCCTCATACTTTGTGACATTCTCATCCTCCTTTTGTCTCAGACTCAGAAATTGTCTTTCCATATCCGCTCGATGGTCGCGAGGGAAGTATTTTTCTAAAAACAGATCTTTGAATTCCCTCCATTCCATATTTGATACTTCATCATCTTCCTTCGTATTTTGAATCAATGACCACCATTGATCAGCATCTCCAGTGAGGCGGTAAACTGCCATGATAACTTTTTCCCTTTCACTGCTCCCCAAAGCCTGAAATATTTTCTCTAGGGAAAATATCCATTGCTCAGCTACTAAGGGATTTGTATTCCCATTGAACGTTGGTGGTTGTTGCCTCATGAATCGATCTAACATTGATCCTCCACGCTGCGGATCAGGGTGCTCCATACGGGTAAGGTTATTATTCATAACCTGAGTAAGTTGTCCCAGTATGGTGATTAGCTGATCAGCACCAGTTGCATCACCAGCCCCACTATAATTATCTTGAGCAGGAGGGAAATCCCTACATGGAGTGTGTGCATTGATACGGTTTCCATTTCTTCCACTAGGCGCCATTTCTAAACAATGGCATAAACTAGATCAGTTTATGAATCAAAATACATAATCCCATACTTATAAAACACTTAACATAAATTGAACTATTTATGGATATAATCCATAATCATAAAAATGTTTTCTTTGAGGAAGTATATACTCATAAACCCTTCATAATGATTTGTAAAGATAATGAGAGTTATCCTAAGCATATCCCCCGGGATTGTCGTAACCAAGAGTGCAGCAAGGCCCGTTGTCGTGCACCAGTTCCCGTTCGAGTCTAGCTCAAAGCGGTGTTTTCGGGTTTTACCCCTAGGTACATCTGTGCCAGAGCCGCCTCTACCTGCTCGTATCCAGACAGGGATGTATTGCTCGGAAAACTCACAAAATCTCTACAATACCAAAATTCTAGGAAGTTCTTCTATACTAATCCTCAAAGTTCATCTTAGGTCTACGTGCTCTAATCAGAGTTTATCTAAATCTAGTTTCCAAGGTTTGTACTAAACTTCCTTTGATACCAACTGTAACGCCCCGACCCCAGTTGCCCAGAGTCGGTGCATTAATTACATAACATTGGCATGATCACAAGAAAGATCAAATCTCGAAAGACCGATTGGTTTAGTAGCCTTGGAAACACTAGATATAATCATAAAGTTTTACATTACATTTCAAAGTGAAAAACTACTACAACAACAAAGTCTTCATATCCACACTATTAACCCCTCGTAATATCCCTACAAGTCATTCATAATTTACTTCTTCACTACCTGGGAAAAATAAAACATAGAAAAGGGGTGAGCTCAAATGCCCAGTAAGGATAACAATATAGCGGAACATTCATAATAAGCATAAACATTTAAGGCAATGAATTACTAAAACAAAAGCCTTTTAAAATTGAACTTCAACATAGTATGGCAAAAATAAAAATGAAATAATGCCATTTACTTATTCACATGGATATTCTACTAATCGAATAATCACATGCAATATCAATAACCACTTTCATAATGTTGGAATGCATAATTCCAGACTATCATAACCACATAGCCAAGGCCTCGTGCCAAGACTACAAATAAGATTTTGTCAAGGCCTTGTGCCAAGACACTAGTTTGTCTCATGAGACCTACCGATGCATAGAGGAGCTATAGCGGGCTCCACCCGTCACTTATTAAGTCCAATGCATTCCCATATGAAAAGGTTTAAACATAACATAAACATTCGTATTAAAACTAGCATACGAAATGTCAATAATTTCACCATAAACTATGAATGGTATAAAAATAGCACATCCATAGTCAAACATATCACAAAACCTTCAATACAATATAGAAGTTTTGTATCATAATAAATCAACTTCAAATAATCTTAAAATCCATCAAAGGATGTTGACATAGATGAAATCAAAATTCTTTTTAAAGAAATATCTCCTTTCATTTTGAAACCATTTAAGATCCATATAAAATAAAACATTTTCTTTGAAAATATTCTTATAAGCTTGTAAGGAAATCTTTGAAGATTTTATAACGGCGTAAAATAACCACACCCGCCGTATAAGTTAAAAAAAACATTCTTACCTCAATTCTATCGAAAAGGTTAAAAAGGACCTTGTTTTGAAAACGACGGAAAGATTCCTTTATAAACCTCTTATAAAAATTCAAACAAGGGTATAAATGACTTTAACCCATAAAAAATGTTTTGAAATACATTTTTAATAAACATGGATGTGGATGATAAAGATATCCCAGTAGATTATTACGTATAAACAACCTCGGATAATGAAGAGATTGTGAAATAACCCTTACCTTGTACTTTTCCTTGGTTGGGGTAGGTTAACCTCCTGTATAATGGTGAAATAGTTGTTATTAAATTATACAAGAATCATATATATTAATATGATATCATATATGATCTTTTAACATTGATTTGTTAATAATATCTTAGAATTATCGTCATTTCGGGAGTTAACTTACTCATTTTCTTTTATATGTTTTGTTACATAAGCCATGGTTGTTGTATATTATTCATATCCAGAATGATATACAGTCATTAAACATCATTTTTAACTCATCAAATGATAATTATACTTGAATGGATACGATGGAGAATGAATCTCATCGCGTTCGTGGAGACGGTAGTCCGTACGTACGCACGAGCGACAATATCATTCTTTTGATATTAAAATAATATATAAATGGATGGTATATCATATATACAGAATCATTAACATGTTATATTTATTATTTACATGAGTTACACATCATTATTATACCCATCCAAATAATATTATATTGAATAACAATTACACCACGACGTGGAGACGGTAAGCCGTACGTACGCACGTATGGTGACATGTTATTCAAAGGGTGGATAGAATACTGAATATTATTGTACCATATTTATAATAACATCACAGTATATGTGAGATACTGGAGTTATTATTTCAGAATGGTAAGAACAAAGGAAGAAGAAGTGGAAGAAGAAATGAACTTAGAAAAGGGTGGTGAAATCATTACCTCTTCTTCGGGTTCTTCCTTTTGATTTGATCAAAAGGGCTCCTTAGGTTGGCTTTATGATCAAACTAAGGCCTCTAGGTTGTAGTGAGGGATGTTGGGAGAGTATTTGGGCAGAGTTTGGCCGAACCAAAAGGCTTTGAAGGTGTGAATAAATGAGAAGGAGGAGTTCCCTTTTATAAGAGGGGTGAGGGGAACCTTTGGAAAAGCTAGAAATATTAATTTATAATAAATTCATATTAGGTTTCTAATGGCTCCAAAGCTTATTATTCAGAGGTTAAGGTGGGGATAAGTCGAAAACCACTCAACCAATAGAATTTAGACAGGTTTGGGTACTTATATTAACCTTATCTTTAAGTATTAACTCTAAGTTAATTAGTTTCACTTTTACAATGTCTCTTTGTATTTTTATATAATATGGTTAATAAACTTACTATATACATCCAAGAGACCCCCAAGTGGTCCATTAATGATGAACCTATCCTGATATAAGTCTCTTGGCCGAACCTTAGATTTTTAGTAATTTAATATCAATTAATAATATAATATTTGTTTTAAGAACTCTTTTATGTCAATTTTGACACTATTCAATAGTTGATTTTTGTGAAACTCATAACAGATTGATTACTTCTAAAAAAGTAAATGAAATCAATCCTAATATATCATATTATCCTAGAAAATTATTTTAATTCCTTAAAAGTTTCATATTATATTTTTTTGGGTATTTATAATATCAATTATTTTAATTTTTCACTATTATAGTAATTACTGCATCATCATTGTGTCATAAATAAAATAAATTATTTAATGTCTAAAAATTATAAATAAAATATAATTATGTATGAAATCTTTTTATCTTTCTAATGAATATTTATAATCTAAAATCCAACTTATATAACCCTATGTAACAATTGTTTTTCTAAAAGATATATGCTTGTGTCATTTTTGTATTCATTTTGACTTAATTAAAATAAAGTGTCATTATCACTTACAAGTGGATCCATGGGGTCCCAAAATCGACCCAAAGATGCCCATGGTCGACCATGTATCAACCAATAGGGTTAAGACACGTTTTAGGGTAATTTAGTATTATTATAATATTATTGTTTTAACCCTTATTTACCGGATTTACCCTTAACCATGGTAAATAAAATAATTACCGCAGTAATTATTCAAAATGTCTAAAAATAAAAGTTACCTATTTACAAAATTTGAACATCCTGATTCCAAATATGGAATCCATTTTCCTAAATTCAAAACACATAAGTGGCAGAAATTAATTTAAAATTAATTCCCGCTGTCAAAACAAAAAGCGTGTTTTTAAGAGATAATAACTATCAAAAGATTGACACTTGTTTATGTTCGGTTTAATTGTAAAATTATGTCCAATGATAAACATTAAATTGAATGGTAAAAATATATTCTAAATATACTTTAAAACCACTCAAATTCATAATTTATCACTATTAATTATTTTGATTAAAAAAGTTGTTTTTAATTAAAATTTAGTAATTTTCACTATTCATCAAAATATGAAAGTTATCCGAAAAGTACCAAAATTTCACCCTAGACTAATTTCGATATTCCGAATCCAAAAATGAAGTCCATTTTGAAATATAAAATATATATGATTTCAAAAATTAGGTATTACTATTTACAACGGCTAGTTTAATTAGTTGTGGTGTGTGTTAGAACTCGAGGTTGCGTACAACACACGCTATCGCATTATTCGAAGGGAAACGTACCGTAGAAGCTTGGGGTGTTACATATTTGAAGGATTTAGTCATATAGTCTTCAAAGTAAAATTGTAACATTTATCTCCAAACAACATCAGTTGCTCCTAATGTCTTGTCTTGAAAAGTAATTAACCTAATCACATATCCTCCATGATAGGTTAATCATTTTCATAAATAACCCAAAATCAACTTACTCTTAATTCATAAAATCATATAACTAAAAATAATCAGTCAAACTAACCCGGGACTTCACGTAGTCCAGTGGTAGGTGATAAATACCAGTCGCACTTTGGTTGTGGGTTCGATTCCCGCAGCTTTGTCTGATGCGACGGGTTGTCACACGGTCTGCATGTTGTCCTTTTTCCAAAACTATATAATTCTTAAAACATTCCCCAAAATGAGATAAAATCTTCAAAAATAATCATAACATATTTTAACCTCAAGTTTATCTAATTCCTTTCATTTTCCATCATATCATAGAGTAACCCATAATTACCTAAAAAGTAAGGATCATATAAACCCTAATGGTTACCTTAATAATTATTACCTGAATTTACACATCGAGTTGGCCATCTCATACATGATTCATTAGGGAACTCACCAAGGTTTAAGTGGTTGATCATGACTCCTTGATAGTTGGTTTGGAACAAATATGAGATTCCTCATTGAATCCCCCATTTTATCTAGTATCTTAATCAGAGAACCACCAATGTTTCCTTCAAACCTGTTGTCTCACCGGTGCCTGCTAGATCCAGGCATTTACTAAAACCAAAAAGGTAAGTGTGAGTATATCAACAAAAACATCATGTACTAATGAGTAAGATAAACACTAAGATATACTTACTCATTCACTTTATCTAAAACTAGGACTCTTTCTGAAATCCTAACCATTATGGTAATGCCACTTATGCTTAAAGAATACACTAACCTCTAAAGTTATCTAAACCGACCTTTGATACCAACTATAAGGCCCCAGCCTTAAACCTTACATAATCTTGAGTTATTACAAGATTACACATTGAGGATCTTTTCAGGTTTAGAGTTTTAGAGAATTATATCATAAAACTTTCATTACATTCCACATATAAACAAAGTGGTTACATAAAGATAGTATTCTTCATTCCCATCAATGGAAACATATTTAAAATAAAACATGGATTCATTCTTGACACTTCCTTGACACTATCATCATATCATGTACCTTTCCCTTGACCTGTGAAAAATATTTCAAAAAAAACTTGGGATGAGCATAAAAACTCAGTATGGGTTATAAAAACATGGAAAGGAAACATGAGTTCATATATACATAAGAATGAAATCACACTTTACCCATAAAACATAGGCATATCAAATCATGAATAAATCATAGAAAACATAAGACATAAAGGTAACTTGAGGCATTCATAACATTCTTACGTAGGGAGTAACCCTCTTGGTTACATTTGGAATACCCATCACAGTATATTCCCTAAATCTCTTCGGAGAAACCTTAACGTTTCACTCCTTCGCGTTACCCAATGCATTGGAGAGCTATATCGGGCTCACCCGGCCTTAGTTTATCACGGAACCACCCATTTTCATAACAATGCCCAAGAACCATAACATAAATTTATCACATAAAACATGCATAAAGGAAACATAACATTTCCACATTTCAATCACAATATAACATTGTAGTATATTGAAATAATGAATCAATTCAAAAAGAAACCATTTCCAAAACCATTTAAAACATTTAATAAAGAGATTTTTTAATCAAAGTGTCCCATACCACCTTGAAGCTTAAAATTTTAAACCATTAATATCCATTTAAATAAATCCTTAAAACCATTTTGAAAGAATGGATATTAATAAGAACAAATAATTAAAACATTTAAAACGATATTTTGGTTAAAGGAGTTTTACCAAAATTAGAGACACTTGAATATAATAATTGAGGAATAACATTTACTCAGAACTTTATAATATCATGAGAATAAATGGATTCATGATATAATATTCCAAAAGACATTATATACACCATATAAGAGTGAATTGGTGCATAACAACAATGAAGTCTCAATAGGGATGTAAAATGTGATGAAATCCCTTATAAAGAAGGTATCCTTAAATTAAGGATAAATCAATCTCAAAATTATGTCTGAAAAATATAAATAAACCCAATATAATTGGATATTAAGTGTAAAACAATAAAAGGCCATTCAAACATATTCAAAGAATGACATATTCAATAACTACATGTTGAACCCAAAGAAATCGAAATTGGGTTAAAACGTTCCCTTGGTAAAATTCGACAGCCTAACGGCGTCACTTCAAAATGAGTTGATGAGAGATAAAGGAAAAGGGTATCTCATCACTTGGACATAAAATTTACATCAATAAGGATATATTAGAACATATCCCAACATAACAATATGTAAATTAAAATACCCAACAAAAGAAGTCTTTTAAAAAGAGGAGGGTGAAAGGTTCCCTTACCTACTTGGGTATCTTTCAAAACATACACCCCATGAAAGAAGGACAATAAATCATTGATGTAAATACTCATAAACGAAATTATATTACACAAAGTGTAGAATAATGGGCAGTACATACACCACTCAAAGGAAATTTTGGCAAATGTAGCATAAATCTCATGGGAATAAAAGTGAGATGAAAAATCACTTACGAAAACTCGGCAGCCTAACGGCGCCACTTAAAAATTCCAAAAATGGATTGATGAGATCAAATAGGTTATCTCATCAAATTACAACAAAATGTACAGAAAGAGGAATATGAAAGAACATCCCCCATCATAACAAATAGGATCTTAAAAGAAGTGACATAAAGGGGAGTACTTAAAAAGAAAGAGAGAGGTTAGATCTCTTACGAAAATTCGGCAGCCTAACGGCGCCACTCAAAACATCCAAAATGGATTGATGAGAGAGAATATGGTCTCTCATCACATGAACATAAAAAATTAAAGTAATTTTAATATAAAATAACATCACAATAACAATAAATATGATCTTTAGAGGGAATGACATAAAAGAGTATACTTAAAAAGAAATAGAGGAGTAAGATCCCTTACCTCGGGTCCGACTTGACTCGATCGTTCTTTAATCTCCTGAATAATAAAATTGAGTTAATTTCTACTTCCTTAATAACCTTTATCAAGTTCATTATTCCTTTTATATCACTTATTACCATGTCATAAACATTATGTAATCATTAAAGTTAATAATATTTGTTTTGCCGATATTTGGTTCTTAAGTCGAAAGTGGACTTCTAACAATTACATGTTGTTCGTGTGGCCAAATGTTTATTATATCCAGAATTGTATTCATGATTTAGATATCATATATGTCATATATATCCAGTACATTAATGCATTTATAACATTACATAATCATTTAGAGGTAAGAAATGAAATGCACCGTTCATGGAGACGGTAATCCGTACGTACGCATGAACGCTACTTTCATTTCTATTTCGTATTTTATAGAATGGAATAATAATGATATAAAGGTATATTATAATTCCAGTATAATATCATATATAATATCATAGTTCCATCCTTTATACGTCCCACATATGGTATTTAACGAATCAAATCACTTTGAGGGGGTGGTAGTCCGCACTTCCTTAAATGAAGATATCGCGTTTACCCATAATGGAAACCATAAAGGTATGCCCAAAATGAAAAAAACAGAAGCTTAAGGAAAACATAAACATATTTTATATCATATATAAAAATAGTGACATCATAATGGCCACCTTTGAGGGTGTTAAATGAGTATTGAACAATCATCGTTTCGGGAGGCAGAATTTCACCATCCACGGAAACCGTATGTTCTTTAACCATTTGATGTAGTTGTGTGAGAGTGTAGCTCGAAAAAATCTTATAACAACATCCTAGTATATTGAAGATACTGGTGTTGTTACAAAAGAAGTAAATAAAAAGAGTTTAGGGGGTTGGAGAAGCAAAATAAAACAAATGAACATGAGGGAATGAATTACCTTTAAAAGTGTAACTCCTTTTGATTTGAGCCTAAAGGCTTCCTTTGAAAGGATTATGCCCAAAGGGAATCCTCTAGGATTAGGAGAGGGATGTGGAGAGAGTAAATGGGCAGGTTTTGGCCGATCCAAAGTCTTTAGGAGTGTGTGAAATGAGGTAGAGGTGGGGGCCTTTTATAAGAGGAGAGGAGGGGCACTTTTTGAAAGTAAGAAATATTACTTTATTTGAAAATGTGTTTCGGTTTTAAAAGGTCCCACATTGATATAATTCGTGGATAAGGTGATAATGGTTCTAAATCCACCCATCCAATAAGTGTTGGACATGTTTAGGTCATAGAGTTTACATTATCTTCTCATTTTATTTAAATCGTCAGATAATGATGTCATCGCTGCATCATTATGATGTCATAAATAATTTAATTTATTTAATGTTTAGAAATTATAAAAAAATTACTATGATGTAGGAAATCCTTTTACCTTTCCAATTACTATTTATAATAAAAAAATCTGACTTGTATAACCCCACTTAAAAATTGTTTTAGTAAAACATATCATGTTTGTGTCATTTTTTCTTTTACATTAAATAAAAAGTTATTTATGACATTTCCCAACCAAAGTGGATCCATGGGGTCCCCAAGTTGACTCATGGCTTGTCTTGGTCGGACATGGCACAAAAAATGAGGGTAGGACATGTGTCAAGCTCATCTCATTTTATTAAAGCATTATTTTTACCTTAAACTACACTAATTACCACTAATCGCGATTAACAACTTAATAAGTTACTATTCACCAAAAAATTATTTTTATCCCATTGAACCACATTTTACTTCTTAATGACCACCATGTATGTCTTATTTTTGAAATTCAAAACACAAAGATGGAAAAATTTCATTTAAATGGAAAAATCAGTTTTTATAAGTACCACTTAGTGGTTTCACTATTCATCAAAAATTGAAGTTTTTCAGAAAATTCCCAAAAATTCACCCTAAGATATATTTGATATTCCGAATTCAAAAATGAAGTCTATTTTACAAAATTCAAAACATATAAGTCACATTAATTAATTTAATAATTAATTCCCGCTGTCATGACAAATAGCGTGTTTTTATAAAATAATAAGTATCAAAAGATTGACACTAGTTTAAGTCTGATTTCAAAGTGAAAATAATTCCAACGACCACTATTGGATTTAATGGTAAAAATATTTTCTAATTTCACTTTAAAACCAATTCAAAAGATAATCTAATCATATAAATAAATTATATTAAAAAGAGGTTTTGAATTAAAATACAACATTTTACACTATTCATTAAAAAAAAGAACTTTATCGGAAAGATACCAAAAATTTACACAAAGTAAATTTTGATGTCCCGATTCTTAATAAGAGTTTTATTTGGTCCTAAAGAATGATTACGAGTGAACAAAACTATATTTAATGATGGTTCTCCATCAAAAGGTGATAAGTGAACCTTTAATGAAAACTAGGGCATATACGCCTAAAATTGAATTTTTTCCGTATTTTAAGCCTTTAGCTTTTATTGGATAAATGTAAAAACATTAAAAAACATATATAATCATATTTTAGTTATTTCTATCCATTCACGCCAATACAACGGCTACATGTTAACTACCATTTGAAATAATATTATTTTATTATTAGAGTGCAACGTAAGATTCCCAAGAAACTCGTTGTTGCGTGTTGGGTACGCCATCGAGCATAGTGTCCCCTTTAAAGTCATATTAATATTTTATTCAAAAATATGGATAAATATGAAAATTTCATATTCTTTATTTACCTGGGGTGTTACAAGAAAAGCTTTCATTCTTACCAATGAATCTTCTATTCCATGTCAGTGTTTTATCTTATTGAAAGTGTTTTGTATTATTTTTATTTTATATTCCTGATATTTTCATTTACATATTTTATGAAATGAAATTATTTTAAAGTTTATCTATTTTAGTTTTTCTTCAAAACAACCTAAAAAACTTAATAAAGACATTTCTTTTCATTATTTAACCCTGGGATTATTTAATGAGCCAGACATTTTGAATGAAAATTGGTTCCTAACAAATTGTCTTATATTATATTGTACACGAGAAAACCATATCTCTTTAATAGTGAAGTGAATATAGAGGGAAATGTGACCATATAGATTTGATTGTTATATAATTATTAGTTAATTATGACTTTTGTCAATATGACAATTTGGAACTATACTCTTGATAATAATTTTAATGTTGTAATTATTTTTTATAAGTAAAATTTTACAAAGGATAATTGATACTTAAAGAAAATTCGATGGCCTCAACTAGTAAAGTTGTTCCATTTGAATCTCATCTATATAAACTTAGGAGGAAGGTATCATCACTGGGGTTCACCCTTAACCAACCCCAAGCCAAGATTCAACAAGTGAAATTGAATGAAATCATATTTGTAATAAGTTCAAGTTACTGGATAATATCACTCGGTCGATGTTAGTCGAGGCACCCCACGAAACTACCACCATCACACACCTTACTCTTAGGGTGCACATGGGTGTAATAAGGGGTCATCTTTCTAGGCCTTAGTTACTTAAATTGAAATTCCATTTATGAATAAATTTTTTTTCCCATAAATTCCATATTAATAATAGTTTTTCTGAATAAAAATATGTTTAATTAAGATGAAATTTGATAAATTGACTCTGAATACCCAACTTATACTTTTTAGAAAGGATTTAAATCATTCATAATAAACTAATTTATTATGAATAATCCTTATTT
The DNA here is from genome assembly GCA_963277665.1 of Viscum album. Classification (NCBI taxonomy): domain Eukaryota; kingdom Viridiplantae; phylum Streptophyta; class Magnoliopsida; order Santalales; family Viscaceae; genus Viscum; species Viscum album. The sequence goes on along the minus strand of OY728152.1, from coordinate 1,550,009,968 downwards.
TAATAAAATATTATGATAAAAACACTCTTATTTAAATATAAATGATAAGATAATTTTATTATGGCATTGAAATTTTTTAAGTGTCAAAAATTTTACTATGCATTTTTAACCGTTGTTTATTTAATAAATAAGTATTTTTATATTTAAAAGTTAAAATTATCATACTTAGAGAATTATTATTATAAAATAAAAATTATTTTTGAAATCATCATTTAAAATTTAGGTTATGGTGAATTAATTATAATTTTCTAAAATACTTTATTTTTTGTGAATAGTAAAAATACAATTTGAGGTTTGAGGTATGTTTAATGACTTCATAATTAAGTCATAATGATGTAATAATTATTTAAACACAATAAAAAACCTAAAAATTTTATTTTATTAATATAAAGTGTTTTAAAATATTTTAATCAATCTTCAAACCTATAATTTACTTTCCAAAGTCTAAAATGGTAACTTTAACATTACAAACATTATTTTTGTGAAAACATTACTTTCCTATATGAAAATAAGTAATATAAAATTCTGATAGAACCATATGGATTAAAATAACATAAAATATGCCCCAAATGTCAACAAACATGGTTAATCCCATAGTTTTTCATCTTCCACAACCTATATTTCCAAGGCCTATATTTTGAAATTATTAAACAAATCATCCACTTTTGTTATAAATACTCACCCATTTCTCCATTTCCTTTCACTCATAATATATCCTCCATGAATATTTAGTATTTTTACCTCAAAATTATTCATCCCAAATTTTTCTAAATCTCTAAAGGTCCCAAACCTCAATTTTTATGAGTTACTTTTCAAGGTGTGGCAATTATCCTTCTTTTCTTCTTTATTCAAAACCCTCTTTTCATATATATCTTCTAAATGTTATGGTTACTCTATTATATTACCCTTTTTATAATACCCCTACTTCAAAATTATGTTTATAAATAGGATACCCTTATACCCTCTCATTTTACCTTTTTTTAAAACCATGTTTTATACCCATTATGCTGTCTAATTCACTTCTCAAAATTTTCCTCTTCTTCTCAAGAAATTGTCTTTTATTTAATTTTTGTGAATACCTAAGACTATTTATTTTCCAAGGGTATTCACAAATATTTAAAAATTATTTATCTGATTCTGGTATTAATATACATGAAATCTGCATTCCCTTTCCATGGTTTGAAAATGACATAATGATTTTGTTTTTAAGCTCTTTTGAAATGTCAAGATTTTTATATGGAACCCATTTTTTTATTCTCCACGGGTTATTTATAAAATGCTTGATTATGATATATGTTTCTTGAATTAATTAAGACATATGAATGGTTCACCAAGATATAACTCCAATGAATTGCATAAATAATTTAATCACTATATATGACATGTTATACGGTACCTTGGTTAACAACCATGGTATTTTTTAAAACACCTTAGTGATTAACCTTTGTGGCATGATTGTGAATGTATAAATTAAATGTTGTAGCCACATTTACAAGTTATGATTCATGTTATTTTTATTATTTTATGCATCATGTTCACTTTCTCATTCCACAATGATATTCCTCATGTTCTTATTGATATTTCTTAAGATCACATGTAAACTGTTTTGCTTACTTATTCCCTTACTAGGTATCATACTCACCCCTTTCCTTGATGTGTATCCCTAGGATGTGAGATGTAGTAAATATACTTATTATGAACCCATGAATATTTCTTCAAGTGTATTTAGAATAATTAATTATTATTTCATGTATTATTATTTTTTCCAAGAAACTAAAATTTAAAATCTCCTCTATTTGTACAATGTAATAAAAATTTATGTAATAAAAAGGTGGGATATTGTAGTTGGTATTAAAGGAAGGTTTAGTTATTTATGGAAATTATTATTTGAAACTTTAGGAATAACCCTATAGAAAAGTTTAAATATAGGAAAACATATTGGTATTTTGGTAAAGTATTAAGTAATTTATTTCCAAGAAAAGAAATCTCTTGTATGGATAAAAACAAATGGATGTGGTTCTAACATAGATATATCTAAGGGTAACACATGAAGAAACCATTTTGAGTTATAATCAAATGGGAACTGTTGTAAAAAAATTGGCCTTGATGCACTTAGAGTTTGACACCCTCAGGGGATATGTTTGGTTAATCACAAGATATTTATGAACCATTATAAAGGATATATAGAAAATGTATTTATTGTTAAGAATAAAATATTTAAGAATGATGTTTGAAGACATAAAATTCCTTTAGAATTATAAGGTTATTAGAAGAAAAAAATTTCTCACTAAGGTTTTTTCTTTTAGAAAATGGATAAAAATAGGAGGAAACTCATAAATGGTGAGAACAATAGTCCATGTGTTGACGGACCTTTGATTAAATATGGAATAGAAAACTCCATGGGAATGATGAATTAACTAACTCGAGTTATGAAAAATAACTTGAATAAATCCGAGAGACCAGATTTACATCGAAGGGAAAAACATTTCATTAAGTCTTTTATGCATTAAATACCACCTTATTTCAGTGGATATACCAACCCATTGATTACTGAACAATGGATAAGCTATATATAAAAGACCTTTTTTTTACTCCATTATTTAGAACAAGATAAAATCACCTTAGATGTATACTTCTTAGAGGTATAAGATAATTAGTGGTGGAAACTGATTAAAAACATGAATCCAAGAAGGTATATTGATTTTATGGAGTATTAAGATTTTTGGTGATCCTTTTCAATAAATATTTCCCCCATTCGATGTGAAAAAAAATAGAGAAGTGATTCCAAGATCTGAAGTGGAAGGAAAATGAATCAGTGGGAATCCATTTGATGAAATTTACAAGACTTTATCATTACACCTATATCTTTGTTATGAATCCTACTGGAAAGGTTTATATATTCTTCAGTGGACTAAAACCCCATCTATAAAAGAATCTAGTTAGTTGAGACTATGATAGCTATGAGGAGAAAGTGTGGAGTGCTATGAAGGTTGAACTAGAGTTTGGAGAGATGTAGTAGTCACATAAAATGTATGAAAAAAGAGATAATTGGATCCAAACTTAGGGAGTAACTTTGATCATGGAAGAGGAGGAAAGCAATCACAACTTCCTACAAGAAAAAAATGTGGTAATAAGACTTTGGGGAACTACTTTATTGAGAGTGTAAAATGTTACGAGTGTGAAAGAGATGGTCATATAGCTCAGAACTGCCATAGTGAGGTGAATCCTCAACTTCTCAACACTAATGAAAAAGGGGATATGGTGCAAGCCCAGCCTGAATTCCAATGCTATAAATGTGTATATCTTGGTCACTTCACCAATCATTATTCAAATAAAAATGTAATAGAGGGGAGTCACCATCAACCTCATCGTAGGACAAGGGAGCAAGTTCAGAAATTTTTTATCATAATGGATAAAGTAAATGATCTAAATGATTTGCTGGAAGGTAATCTTATTATTCTCTCAAAGCTATAAATTATTTTTTTATTCTGTTTTTAGGAATTATTTTATTTCCTCTATGTTTGCAAAGAATGTAGAATCAATCCCAGAACTGATAGAAGTATAGTTATCATTCAATTCTCCTTGAGGGATTATCCAAGCATCAAAAATGTATATAAACTCTAGTATTGACTTTAGAGAGTACAATATTATATAAAATCTAGTAGTCATTCCCATGCTATAATTAGAAATTATACTAGGTTTGGACTGGTTCTCAAAATATAATACTATGATCAACTATAGAAGCAAGGAAATATAAGTGGTATTGAATAGAAAACCTACAGTTATGTTAGAAGGAGATATATTATGACCTGAGCTTTTTCTAGAATCATGTCCCATTTCCTTCTTTTTAGGGATGATTGGTGAGAATGAAATTAAAGTATAATAATATAAAATATCCCCATCATTTAGAAATACATTAATGTATTTTCTAAAGAGTTACTTGGACCTCCCCAAAAATAGAGGTAGAGTTCCTTATTGAACTCATACCTAGATCCAAACTGATATCAAAAACCCTATATAGAATAGAAAATATATAGCTAGATAATTAAAGAAACAACTTAAAGATCTTTTTGAGAAGGAGTTTTTCTGACCAAGTGTGTCTCCTTGGGGAGACATTGTTCTCATTGAAAATAAGAAGGGCGGATAAATGTGGCTATTAATTGATTATAGATAACTTAATTGGATCATATTAAAGAACAAGTACCCTCTCCCAAGGATTAAAGATTCATTCAACCATCTTTTTGGGGCTCAATTCTTCCCCAAGATTGATCTTCGGTCTGGTTATCATCAATTTAGGGTGAAGAAAGAAGATATTCCAAAGACTACATTCCTATCAAGATATGAGCATTATGATCTTTTTTTTATTCCCTTAGTCTTAAATAATACACCTTATATATTTATGGATTTTATGATTAGTCTTAACTAATACACCTTATATATTTATGGATTTTATGAATAGTCTTTAAGGACTACCTTAATAACTTTGTTATCGTTTTTATTAATGATATTATGATATATTCTACAAGTAACAAGAAGCATGGGGGTAATCTAAGGGTTATATTGAAAACTCTGAGGATGGATAGGCTATATGGAAAGTCTAGAAAATGTGAATTTTGGTTACAAAAAGTTTATTTCTTGGGTCACATTGCAACCAATTAAGTAATCTCAGTTGACCCTTCCAAGAAAAAGGTTGTAGAGGATTGGCCTTGTCTTAAAACAGTAACTGAGATTCGTAGTTTCCTTGATTTAGTAGGATATTATAGGAGGTTTGTGTAAAACTTTTCCTGAATTTACAAACTAATAACTAATTTAAATCTAAAAGGTTATAAGATCATCAGGACTATGGATTGTGAAGAAAGTTTCCAAGAGTTTAATAATATATTAGTTATTAGACCTATGTTAACCTTACCCTCTATCATATAACGATTCATTATTTTTAGCGATGCATATCTAAAAGGGCTTGGGTGCATCCTCATGTAAAATGAAAAGGTGATTGCTTATGAATCTCGGTGATTAAAGCCTCATTATCAGAATTATCCTATGCATGACCTAGATTAGGGTGCGGTAATGTTTTCTATAAAGATATGGAAGCACTATATTTATTGGGAGAAACATGGTATATACATAAACCATCAAAATTTGAAGTATATTTTCCCACAAAAATGAATTGAACATGAGACAAAGTAGATGGTTAGAACTTATAGAATACTATGATTATTCAATTCACTATCATCCCAGAAGAGAAAACAAATTTGTTGATTCATTAAGTAAGAAATACCTTATTATGCTAGAAATGATGAGGATTCAAGGAGATCCTTTTATTAAAGACCTAGTAAAAATGGAAATTGGAATCGTAAGGGATGGGACATCATCAAACCAATCCCAAATGATTTCTCAACCATCATTACTAGAGAAGATCAAGAAAGATCAAAGAGAATATCCCTTATTACACAATATGATAGAGTCTATAAAAAATGGGAAGTTTCATGAGTTCAATATTGATCAAGAAGGTGTACTAAAATTTCATATAAGGCTTTGTGTTCCATATATTCCAGAAATAAAGAAGGATTTAATGGATAAAAATCATATCTCTACTTTCTATATACATATTGAAATCATGAAAATATATATGTACCTTAATGATCATTATTGGTGGGATAACTTGAAAAGGGATATTACTGACTACATTGCAAGTTACTTGGTATGTTAGTAGGTGAAGGAAAAGATAAAACTTCCTAAAGGGGTATTTCAACCAATATCCATACCAATATGGAATTGGGACAATATCACTATGGACTTTGTCACTAGTCATCCAAGAATATCCAAAGAAAATAATGTGATATGGGTTATGGTGGAACAATTCACCAAGACTGCCCATTTCATCGCTATTCAGGACTATTTCTCTCTTGACCAACTTACCAAGATTTATGTAAAGTAAGTGGTGAGGTTTCATAGAGTTCCACTTTCTATCATTTCTAATCATGATCCTAGGGTCGCATAAAAATTCTAGGGAATTATTCAGCATGCTATAAGTACTTAATTGAATTTCGGTATGGCCTAACACTCCCAAAAAGGTGGCCAATCTAATAGGACTATTCAAACACTTGAGTAAATGTTGAAAACATGCTCAATGTATTTTAAATATTAATGGTATCAATATATCCCACTAGTTGAGTTCTTATACAACAATAGCTTCCATTCGAGTATTAAAATGTAACCATGTAAAGCTCTATATGGGAAGCATTGTAGAACTCTTACATGTTGGGATGAAGTTGGTGAAATAATGTTGTTTGGGCCTGATCTTGTGCAAGAGATGACAGAAAAGGGTCATGTTATCCAACAAAACATTAAATCTTCTCAAATTTGGTAGAAGAGCTATACTGACAACCATTTAAGGGACATAGAGTTTTATGTTGGTGACAATTTTTTCCTTCAAATATCACCATGAAATAGAGTCATGTGGTTTTTGAAGAAAGGGAATCTTAGCCCTAGGTACATTGGCCCCTATGAAATCCTTGATCATATAGGAGAGATGGCCTATAGGAAATCCATTCCACCAAATTTATCCCAATTTCATGATGTATTCCATGTATATATCTTAAGGAAGTATATACCTAAACCTTTACATGTACTGAATCCAGAGGTGGTACAAATGGAATATAACCACTCTTATGAAGAGAATAAGGTGGAGATCTTGGACCGTAGAGACAAAGTCCTATACGACAAGACTACCCACCTCATCAAAGTTTTTTGGAATAACCATAAATATAAAGAAGAAACATGGGAACCATAAGAGACAATAAGGCTGTAGTACCCACACCTTTTCTCAACTGCGAGAACAGTTTTAAATTTTGAGGATGAAATTTCTTAAGGGGGGAAGAATGTAATGACATGGACTTTTTGAATGATAATTTTTTCCTAAAAATGTGTATTAAATTATATTATACACAAAAAAATTATTTCTATTTAATAATGAAGTAAATATAAAGGTTAATGTGACCATCTGGATTCAACTATTAAATGAACATCGGTCAATTATGACTATTTTTCAATATAAAAGTTGGGGAATATATTATTTATAATAATTTTGAAATTATAATTAGTTTTTTAAGTACAATTTATAAAGGATGATTTATATAGAAAGAATAATTGATGGCCTGAACTAGAAGATTCATGTCGTCTAAAGCCCATCTATCAGAACTTGAGAGGCAGGTATCATCACTGGGGTTCTTCCTTGACCAATATCAATCTGAGCTTCAACAAGTGAAGCTTGAATAAAATATCTTATGGGATAAGTTCAAGTTAGTGGATATTACCACTTGGTCGATGTTAGTCGAGGCACCCCACAAAACTACCACCATCACACACTTTACTATTAGGGAATACGTGGGTGTAATAAGGGGTTACGTGTCTAAGCCTTAGTTACTTAAAGTGTAACTCCTTTTTATAAATAAAATTTATATTCCATAAATTTTGTTTTAAGAATATTTTTTCATAATACAATTAGGTTCAATTGAGACGGAATTTGATAAATTGACTTTTCAGACCCAAACTGTACTTTTAATAAAGGATGTAAATCTTTAATAATAAAATAAGAAGTTAGGAATAATATTTATTTAAATAAATAGCATGAAAAAAACACTCATATTTAATTATAAATGATAAGATAATTTTATTATGACATTGAAAATTTTTAAGTGTCAGAAATTTTACTTTGCATTTTCCTCCCACTATTTTTTTAATAAATAAGTATTTTTATATTTAAAAGTTAAAATTATCATAATTATAGAATTATTATGTTAATATAAACATAATTTTTTGAAATCATCGCATTTAATTTATGTTATGGTGAATTAATGATAATTTTATAAAATACTTTATTTTTTCATGAATAGTAAAAAACTGTTTGAAGTTTTTATTATGTTTAATGACTTCGTAATTATGTCATAATGATGTAATAATTATTTAAGCAGAGTAAAAAACCTAAAAAAATTATTATTAATATTAAGTATTTTAATAGATTTTAATCAATTTAAAATCCTATAATTTACTTTCAAATTCTAAAATGGAAACTTTAACATTAAAACAATATTTTTGTGAAATAATTTCTTTTGCATGATAAAATAAGTAATAAATAATTATGATCGAATATTTTGGATTAAAATAATATAAAATATGTCCCATATTTCAAAAAACATGGTAAAAAACCATGGTCAAGCCCATGGTTTTTCATTTTCTTCAACCAGGATTTCTAAGGCCTATATTTAGAAATTATTAACCAAATCTTCCACTTTTTCTATAAATACCCACCCATTTCTCCATTTAAATTCACTAAAAATAAATCATAAACGAATATTTGGTGGTTTTACCTCACAATGAGTGATCCCAAGGTATCCTCAGGCTCCCAATGTCCCAATACTCATGTTTTAATACTTACTTTTCAAGGTAAGGTAAATATCCTTCTTTTCTTTTTGATTCAAGAAACCCTTTTCATATATGTATTCTAAATTTTATGTTTACTTTCTTATATTACCCTTTTGATCATACACCTACTTAAAAGTTATTTTTATCAATGAGATACCCATTTTTCCTCTCATTTTAACTTTTTTTAAATCGATGTTTTAAACCAGTTATTTTCCAAATTTACTTCTCAAAATTTCTCTCTTCTCCTCAAGAAATTATATTTTATTTTCTTCTTCTAAATAACCAAGACTATTTATTTTCCAAGTTTATTCCCCTATATTTCAAAATTATTTATTTAATTATGGTATTAACATACATGAAACCTGCATCTGCTTTTCATGGATTGAAAATGACATAATAATCATGTTTTTAAGTAATTTTGAGACGCCATGATTTTGATATGAAATCTATTTTTTTATTCTCCATAGGTTATTTATAAAAAACATTATTGTGATATATTTATACTACATTAATTAATGCATATTAAAATTTCACCTTGATTTCACTCCAATTTATTGGGTAAATAATTTAATCTCTAGATATGAGATGTTATACGATACCTTGGTGAATAACCTTGGTAATTTTTATGACACCTTGGTGATTAACCTTGGTGACATGCTTATAAATGTCTAAATTAAATTTTGTACCCAAATTTAAAAGTTATGATTTATTTTATTTTTATTATTTTATAAATCATATTCTCTTTCTCATTCCATAATGATATTTCTTATGTTCTTATTGATATTCCTCAATATCACATGTAAAGTGTTTACCTTACTTATTCCCTTTATGGGCCTCATGCTCACCCATTTCCTTAATATATGTCCCAAAATTAAATTTACTAAGGATGTAACCATGATGATTTATTTAGATGTATCTAGAAGAACATATAATTTTTCATGTATTATACACCTTATTTATAAGAAACTAAACTATAAAAGATTTTATTTTTATACAATGTAATGAAAATTTATGTAATAAAAAGGTGGGATGCCATAACTTATTATATTTTTTCTTCAATTTTAAGGATATTTTATTTTTAACTCTTTATAATATGGTTTTAAAAATTCTTAACTTTCCCTTATCAAAAATGTTTTTGAAAGTAATTTTCACTTTATATTTTCTGACAATTTTTAAAAGGATTTGTGAAAACTTTTTTATTTTAACTTATATTTTTCCTCTATGGTTTATCTCACATAAAGTGATACTTTTATTACCTTAAATATTTTATTATAATAGGATTACTTTTTAAAAATGATATTTTTTATATCCTGTGATTTTCTAAGTTCATTTTATGTGATGTTTTTGAAAATTTTATGAAGACAATATTTTTCAAGGGTTCTTTAAGATAGGATTATGATTGATTTTAAGTGGAATGTGTATAAATGGATGATGATGTGTAGGGTCCTATATCACCCTATAAATCATTGTTTTGATTTTATATCTCATGATATAGTTAATAATTTACATAATTATTTTTTTCACACAGGCATGGTAATGATGGGTTTACTCACATTTTCAGGTGTGGACATAATGAGTTTTTTCAATTAGGAATTGAAATAATTGGTTTTCTCCCAAATTTTTTATTATTATTATGTTTGTGATACATTTCCAAAAAAAATAGAGATATGAAAAAATTTAAATATGTATTTCACTTCCATGAAATTTTATGTTTTTAGGATTATGCCTTATTTTTTCAATTATTCCTCTATTTTATATCATGATCGCGTGTTTAATGATTATTAATATGTATTTGGAGCGACATCACAACTTTTATATTTAATTAATTATGTAGTTATTATCTTATGTTTCTTTATAATATTTTATGATTATCATCTATGGTCTTATGATCTTTTATTTAGATATTTATGTCTTCCTTATGTTCTTCTTTATGTTTATGATCTAACACATTATGATATATTTTTCCTTAGTGAGCATCTGAGATCAACCCTATACAATGTTTCAATTATCCAAGTTATAAAGATGATTATATAATGTGAGATGTATATAAAGGTTCTAGAGGATCATGATTAGGGATAAATGTTTTAAATTTATGTACAATAATATTTTTATGTAGTATACTTTAAGACACCAAACCTTTAGGTCCTTGGGTTTTGTGACTGTTTCTAGGATGTATTTTTTAAATTATGAGAAAAATGTATTATTTAAATCATTTTTATATTAGGAGTATTTTATGATACTCTAAAATAGGAAGATATATCTATCAAGTCTTATATATAAAATATTTCTCAGTTATCAAATTATTCTTTTGGAATCATATTTATAAGTATGAGTCTTACAATGGTTCATATATGGTTTTAAAAATTTTTAATTAAGAGACACTAAGTTTCCTAGAAGTAACTTAAAAATTACTTATCATGATAAAAACTAAATTTGAGAGTATAAATATTTCAATATAGATTCATTTTGGTAATTATAAATTAAAATTATAAGGATGAAATTTGTTTAAGGGACAAAAAATCAAACAACATAAGATTTTAGTATGTATTCTTCTTTAAATAAAACCAATATTTAAAAGAGATTGTGATACATGAAACACCAAACTACAGTGAATAATTATTTATTAAAATAAAAAGATATAATACATCACAAGATAGTTAAATGAAAAATAATTTTAAAAAACTAAATATTTTATGTAAAATTAAAAGTTTTATATTTTACATAGGAAAACAACATTAATTCTTGAGAAACTATTTTGATTAATTACTCTTTTTAATAAATTTAATACTTTTGAGGAAATAATATCTAAAAATTAATTGATAAAATTTTATTAATGATCATTGAAATAAATTAGTAACATCCATGAAATAATTAATCAACTATAAGGAATTTTAATTTTATTATTCTTGGATAAACAAAAAAAATTCTAAAAATATTATTTATATTGAATATTATATATGTTTTATTTATAAAATAAATATATAAATGTTATAATTTGAGTTTTACAAAATTAAATTTATTTTTTGATTCTTCATGTCAAAATTATCTTAGGTTTATGTTTTGGTATTTTTTTTAAAATGTGTATTTTTAGGTGATTAGTGAATATATCATTGTTACAAATACCTTAATTTTTATGAAATCATTATGATATAATCATGAATTAAAATTTTAATAAACATTTTTATTAAAAAAATTATTCCATATAGTAAAATAATACATTTAAAATTAATATTTTGAATTTAGAAATCTCAGATTGACTTTTTGGAACATAAGTTATATTTTACTCTAATAAGAAAACTATTTTGGTTTATTTCTTTATTTAATTATTCACAGGGTTAAATTTAATTTTAGATTGATTTTAAATTATAATATTATTTTTTATTCATAAACTAATAAATATCATGGTAATTAATACTATACATGATTCTAGTGTAAATTCATTTTATATTTAAAATGGAATTTTTCTAAAAACTTTTTTTATTGCGTTAAGAGTACATTTTTTAAAAATAATTTTTACTACATTTATAAATTGAATCTTGTAAAAAAATTATATTTTCAATCATAATATTAAAATTTGGTAATAGTTATAATTTTATTTTTAGTTATAAAGAATCGTTACCATGGTAAACTTTTGTAACCACAGTAAAGGGTAAAAGGGTTAAAAGAGTGTTAAACTAAACGATAAGGCCAAAATTATCATTTTAACATGTATAAATTTGATTTATTTAGTGGAGTTTTTATCCAAATCATATTATATTCTAAAATTTTCAATTTATTACCACTTTCCTTTGATAATTTAATTTATTTGTTTTGATGTTATGAGTATTTACAAAAGTGTCATTCCTCTCACTTATAAAATGACCACTCCTCAACCCCTTCAAATATATAAAAAAATTAAAATATCTACTATAATATTCCATATTTCCTTCCCTAATAATCATCTCCCACTTTATTGAGCTTATATTCCCAAGAATAATCAATAAATCTCACATTTTGAAGAGGTCCATCAAGAAGATACTCATGCTCTCAATGTAACCGGTATCTTCTTCTTGATTTTTCTTATATATCTTATTCATATAACTCTTCTTAAATATGATTTATAAATTTAATGAAATTATTTTAAAATAATTAATCTTCTGTTAAATTGAAACTATCATTAGGAAATATCATGTTTATACTCATTCAATGGTTTTAACACTCTTTTTTGGGTCAGTTTTACTACCTACATAAATGATGTTATAATGTTTTGTAATTAATAATTAAGTGATGTAAGATACTAGTAATATTATATGAAATTAATGTATTTAATATGTTTTAATTATATTTTAATGGTTATATACATATTTTATTCACTAATAAAATCAATTCTTTTTTATGCAATCAAAATTTTAAAAAAATTAGGATTTTAAATCCTTCTATGATAATCATCACCATAAATTAAATTAAATGACCATGTAACTCCATAAAATATAAAAAAATACTATAAAAATTTAAAAATATCTTATATATGGTGAAACCATGACCGATAAGAAGGAATTGAACTGATAAATCAGAATATGGGTGGAAACTGAAAAGTTGTCAAGAAAATATTGATTTTAAAAAATAATTATTACTAAGTGGGTAATAAGAAATTATAAATTAATGATATATCGTGATATAAATATAAATACTTTTCTGTTTTAGATGTATACTAAAACTAAATTTATTATATAGGGAATTTAGAGCGTGATAGACTAATAATAAATTCAAGGTATGGGTTTCACGTCTCAAACTTCCTTCTTTGAGACATATTCTTAATTATACACCTATTTCCATAATATGGTGAATATAGTGTCTCATTTAAATATTATTTCATGATAAAACCATTAAAAATTTTAATTAAATTTTCATTTAAAATCCTCTCTTTCAATATGTTTTTATTCAAATGTTATAAAGGTCGTAAGGTTTTCTTTTTCTCAATTTCAATTTCTTAAGATAAGTTTCATATTGTGTACCATGATTTATTTTCTATGGTGTACTTATTGACCATTGAATATATTTTGAAATATTTTTTCATGTAATTAATGGGATTTAAATAACTATATCATGTTTTAAATTTCTATGGTTTTGATTCAAAAGTTACCAAATCTATAAGGGTTTATTATATAATCTCGTTTTTTATCAAGATTTTTTATGTTTAAATTTCAATTTGGAAAAATTATATGTTATTTATCTTCTAAAACCCACTGATTTTATTCTACTATTATTATTTTTAGTTTTTTTAATTATTATTTCTATTTTTATTCTATTTATTACTAAAAGTTACAGAAATAATGTTTATAATAAAATTTGACCTTATTTCTCATTTTTAGTCTATAATATTTCTCTTCCATATCTATGTTATTTATTATATTTCAAGAATTTTACTTTTTTACTTCAATGATTTATAATGGAATATTTCTAAAAACTTTTACTTTTCTTTCAAAATTATAAAGGGAATCTTCTTAACATTTTTCATAGAATCCATTTTTGACTTTATTTACAAAATTGTGAAATGAATATCGTTTTGAAATTTCTTATATAAATAGTTTTTCCCATCATCATAGCAATTATTTATTATTTATCTTCCTCTGTATGTTTTAATGTATTTACAAAGTAAAATATATTTCCATTATTCTATGAATTTTTCATTTTTATACCAAAATAAAATGATATTATTTTCATTAATTTTTTTAAAAGGGATTTCATTTCGCTTATTTATATTCTTATCTTCCACTCCATGTTTACTTACTTAAGAAAAGTTTAATTTAAATATTTAATTATTTTAAATTATTTTACCGATAATTTTTTAAAATTTTCATTGAAACCTCATGAAAATAGTTTTATAAGTGACTTTTAACTCTTTTTTTTACAATTAAGTTAGAACATTTTTAATAAATATCTTTTCATTGCTTCGCTTCCATTTTCCACTCGATTTCATAAAATATTTGGAATTACTAAAAAACCTTAATTTATGATTAATTTATGGTCTCCTTTCAACCCTTTATTATTTAGGTTTCATAACTTAATTATTGTTCAAGTATTATTCTAAAATCACTCACTTCCTTGTGGTTTTGTTTTTATAACTCTTCATCTACCACTTGACCTTATTTTTATCCTTCATTCCCATGTTCCATGTTATAATGGATATATTCTATATCGTTTTTAGTATTGAATTAGTCATATACTCATTACTTTATATAGTGTGAATACCCCATCATATATCAATTAGATTGGAGGGTGTTCATCAAGAATTATATTTTAGTTATTAAATGGAAAAAATAATGATAATATGTATACTTGTTAATTCCATAGAGATAAGTATTTATTGGTAAAGGAAGATTGATTGTGTATTGGAAAAAAAATAAAATATGACTCTTAATATATATTATTATTGATTATCATGAAATATTGATTATGTATTTTCAGATGATTAATTCATTTTCATTTGATGAATGAATTTGAATTATTTAAGTGAAGTTTGGGGCCCAGTATAAAATAGCCCCTCGATGAATCAGGTAGGTTTTATGAGACAAACTAGAATGGGTATTATTTAGTGTATTTTTTTTGTAAAGATTGAGGTGGAGTGACCTCTTTATTGAAGCAAAGAAGTCATCGAGAGGAGATTACAAAGTAGGACCATGAGGTACCTCAGAAAGATAGAACAATAATTGTTACCATGTTCTAGAGTGGGTGATCATATAGTGGTAAGGAAGGTTCCCACATTTTACACGGGGGTGTCGACCCCTTCTTCCAATCCTTGCTTGTATCCACACATCACCTTTATCATCTGAAGGTTCTTCCGCAGCAATAGGAGGAATGATAGATGCAGAGGGATCATCATTTGATCCAGCTTCATTACTATAGGCATAGATCATATCAAATGGGTTAGAAATGTTAACATTACAAAGTACCTTCTCAGGAGGAGATATCAAGTTCTGCATGTAAATCATCCCTTCCTTTGGCATGGCAGCTTCAGGCTTGTCTATCTTCTTTTGTTCCACCTCTTCTATGTTGAAGTTACTCGAGGTCTTCATGTTTGTGTGGGCCTTATTTGATTGTGGACTCGTACTACATTCATCTGGTATTACTGTAGGGTGTCTGGATAGCAAAGTCACAATTTGCAGTGAAGGAGGGTTGTCATTGCAGCATGTGTCCTTAAAAACACTAAAAGGGACTGTAGAAATAGCCACTTCATGTGCTTTGGATCGACAGCAATCTTTAAATTTAACTTTCTCTGAGGTTGCAGTATCTAGCACTATCTTACCATTTCTCCATTTTAGAGCATTCATCTCTTGCCTAACCCTATCATCATCCATTGATTGGGCTGAGAGATCTCTCTCCATTTGACTATCCTCTGAGTCAGATTCTTTCCCATCACCTTCTATGAACTTAACCAAAGAATCCCTGAAAGAAAGGCCTCTTTCATATTGGTTATTAAATTCAGAAATATCAGCCCAGCTAAATTTTCTTAGTCCATCCAATTGAGTAGAAGAAGGAAATCCTTTATCCTCTAGAAAATTATAAGCTATAGTATGTCCTTGGGTCTGCAACTCAGACTGAGCCATCCCAACTTGGACATTTTTTGAGGGATAAATTTGGAAAGAAGGAGTCTGGGTTTCACCTGGGTGCTGTTCCAAATTTGCAGTATTCCCTTTGGAGGGTTTGGGTCTCTCATTTCTTCTACACTGAGACTCATCATGCCCTTTCATCATACATTTGGCACACTTCATGTTTGATCTACAAATGGACCTGGAGTTTCCTATCATGAAACACATTTCACAAAATAGAGGTAGTTTTTCATAGACAATTCTCAAGTTTATTTCATCTGGAGAAGTGGAAAGAATCACCTTATCAATCAATGTAGATCCTAAGTCAATTTCAACTAAAATTATGGAAAAATGGCCAAAACTAGCATTCTCAGTGGCTAGGTCCATTCGGATTGGAATGCCTATTGCAGATGCACTGTCAAATAGAATCTCAGAGTGCCATAATACCCAATTTAATCCATAAATCTTGATCCAGACTTGATAGAAAGTGTCCTTAAAATCATAAAGGCTGAAATTTGGGCTCCATTCATAAATCCAAAGCATTCCTGGTTTAAGGTTTACCGATCCAAAACCCCATGCTTGAACTTTCAGTTTAGCAGAAGGGAAAATAAAAAGGAAAAATCCCCTCCCCAAAGAGACACATTTAATGTCACTAAAACCCCATATCTTAGATAGACAAACAATAAGCTCGGAAATTTTAAAGGGTTGCATACCCTTGGATAAGAAGATTCGGGTGATGAAAGAGTTCTTGCAGAGTTATAACCTTTGCAAGATCGCTCCATCCAAAGCAGAGACATGCGTCGTAGTACCCATTCTAAAAATACGTTGTACAATGAAATTTTCCAGGAAAACGAAAGAGCCAGTAGGAAATCCCAAAGGAGAGAGAACGTGTAACTGTTCTTCAAGAGTCTGAAATTTTTTCATGCCCTTTGAGATCTGATGAGAGTAGAGATGTCGATAATCACAAGATAAGAGGTTAAAACCTCTCAGGTGGGATAGATCTACCCAGTTGCCAGGTGGTGAGGGTTTCATCTCGCCTATTTTCTTGATTTCATCCATCCGGTATCGGGTATTATTTAGTGTATTACTTACCATATAATTATAATGTCTTGTCCAAGGACTTGACATTATAGAATTGATTTTTAATAATTCTTGGTTTATTCCATGATGATATGGATTATATTATTGATAATGTTCTTGGCTGAGTCCTTGGTCATAAGATTTCAAGAATTATACATTTCATCACTATAAAGATATTTATTGATGTATATGTTATTATTTATATTGTTATATTATCCCTAGATATATTTTTCTCAATTTATTGATTATATTATATATTTAACAATTATTTACTCTTCTATATCACACAATTTTTGTTTCTCTGTGATAGATACAACTATATAATTCACTTAAAAATCATTTTAGCTCACCCTTCTTATGTTTCAATTTCCCTAGGTTATGAATAAGAGTGGTACGAATTATTTTTATAAAATATTAATATGTAAGTAATATTTTATTAGATATTTTTGAGACTTATTATGGAATAATAAAATCTAGGTATAGTGGTAAAAATGTCCATTATGTGAGAAATATATGATTTTTGTTATGTAATAGTCTTCTTAAATCTCTAAATCTCTAAACCTAAACAGGTATTAGGTATGTAAGTGACTTAATAATTTATTTTGATGTTGTAATTATGGATGGTTACAATTGTATATCATTAGTTTCCATTAATCTAGTATATAATAATTACATTTTTATCACTAAATCCAGGAGTAAAGGTTTGCAGCGACTCACTTTACCACCTATAAGTGGGGGGGTATAGTTTATTTATGGTGGTTAACTTAATTCTTAGCTGAGTAGAGCCTTCATATTACCTTGTATCCTCTTTAATTGTTTGACTATAATATGGGGTCAGTTTTCCTCCCTCATTATCATGTGATATATGGGTGTGAATACCTTGAAATAGGGTTTATATATAATTTCTTCATGATAATTGGTAATAAATCCCACAAAATGGTGATATTATCCTGACCTCCCATCCTCTTGACCAATGCACAACCTAGAGCATTATTGGTAAATTCCTAGAGAGTGTTTTCTTTTTTAAAGGAGGTATGTGCTAAATCAAAATGCACACAGGTGTGACAGGACATCATAAATATATGGTGTACCCACCACAAGTCCTTTACCAATGAAAAAGATCAATTGACCATGAAACATTTCTTGATGTACTTTACTAATAGGTTTCATGTTTGTATTTTTCCTCTATAGGAACCCTTCCAAAGCTCACTTCAATCCAAATATGTCATCATCTAGTGTACCATCTCATTTCAAGCTTCCAATATAGATTAGTAACCACCATGGAGCTCCACAATATTCTATTTATAATCCTTTAAGTTGCATGATGTACACCTCAACCATAGTAAAGGTTATGGCCTAATAAGATAAGAGTAAATTTTCCCCAGCAAAATGTCTTCATAATTGGGTAATAAATACCCTAGTAAAGGAATAACACCGTATAAAAATTATTACAACCTTATTGGAAACATGGTAGGGCCTATAGGCAATGAATCTCCATGGACCATCTCATATATGGAATAATGTGGCAGAGCTAATGGAATCCACCACCACATCAAATTACTTCGAGAGACTATCCATGGATCATGAAAACACCTACATCCCTTATCTTAGAGAGATGTAGAAGTATGTTAACTACATACCTACAACCTATCCAGGAGAATACTTGGAGTGATATTTTTAATCATCATCTCTATCAGTGTTATGAAATCTCAACTCCTTAAGAATGTGCTAGGGAGACTGCCTAACAAATCCCAAACTCGGTCACTCAAACCAGGAAGCCTGGGAGGAGGTATTTCAAAGGGTGGAAGACCATTGAAAGTAGATAATATGCCCATATTTATATTCTACATTTATAATCCCATAAATATATCCTTGAGGAAACTAAGAAGTAGGCCCATGTATCTTCTCATTCCTTTGTGGTCTACTAACATGTCCTAAAAATAACAGAAGACTCCCACTAATATAATTTAGAATCCTCCAAGGTTAGGCCCATATTCATATTACCGCCAATATCAAGGTATTTCACCATCATATCCTAATGGATACTCAAATTTTGGATTATATCCCCACTCCCATTCATGAGTATCATCATCATATATCATAAAATCACGAAGACCAAGGGTGAGCTTATATACCTATTCATACTAGAGTTCATTAACATATCCCAACAATCACTCAGGGGTAGGCTTATATCCATACCTATACTATAGAAGTTTTTAATTATATCTTGGTAGTCACTCAAGGAATAAATCATATCCCTTCTCCCATCATAGTAGAATAAAAACATGTGTTGGATATATAATAGGGTCATGCTCATATCCATTCCCACGTGTATGAATCACATCAACATATCCCAGTGGAACTCATTGAGGATCAGCCCCATATTCCTATCTTCACCAAACATACCTATTATAATATTATAACAGTGTATGAATACTTTAATTGAGACCATATCCATGTTCTTGCTAATACGTTTGAAGCACACTAGAATACTCTAGCTTCTATACAAGGATGTCATTGGAAAATTCTGACAACTGATGGAGGGTAACCTAGGAGGGATTTTGTGTATGATGGTTGTTTACAAAACTTAATAAATCAAATAATTAATAAGATTCCCACCTAGGTCACCAGACCACTAAGATATACATTTTCTCATCAAGGTAATCACATAATCTATGTTTAGTCCCCTTATCAGGTGAACACTGATATTCTTGAAGCCCTTCAACATCATTTAATAGTGGGTTAAGAATCTATTGCATAATCACCAATAAAAGAAGGTATTTATGGTTTTGGATTTCCTTCCCATGGTATTATAATCAATATATTTGGAGGTCTTCCCTAAATTACCTATTATGGTGGTCATCTCCATGTAGATATGAAGATGTGTTATAAAGGTCATCCCTGTAACTTAAAGATCCACTAGTAAGGAGATACTCCCCTTACAAAATCATTATATATTGGTAAACTCAGTGGTTCCCCTATGGAAGATATACTAATCACCCAGAGGTTTCTCCCCAGTTTAGGTGTTATTTAAATTCTCACTATGACCAATAATCGATCCCAAATAGAGTTATTCCACATGATAAATAATCAAAAGATAACTAAATAGGTCTTTTCCATAGTTCTCATTATAAAGGTCTTCCCCACAATGATGTTTCTCCTTAGAACAAAGGTAATATATGTGTTAAGATTATCCTAGAGATTCCCTCATAAATAGAGGCACTTAATAATTAAATATCATCTACATCCAACATCTTATCATTAATCAGTAATTTTTTACACCAATAAATGGAATATTTAGCATGATGGTCAAATCTACACCTCTCTCAAACTGTATAACCTTTGATATAGATGAAGGGGTTCCAAAAGATCATATTCCTTCTTATAAATCAATTGTTAAATGACCTTTATAGTTATATCATGTTAAGGAATGGATCTATAAATATGAAGAAAATCCCATTTTCATGTATAAAGAACTAGCTGAAGGTAATAAACTAGCCTTCTTCTAGCCCATTATCACTCCTTGATATAACATTATAGAATAATTAAAAAGGGAATAAATACTTTAAATATTCTAGAACCAATGGATGAGTCTCCACCATCTCAAGGGAAAAAATATTCTAGGAAGTATGTTAACTACATTAAAGATATGAAAGAGCTCTTTCTTCAAGTTGACTTGGATACCTTCTCTATGTCATGAAATTCTAGGTTAAAAAAACATCATGAGAGCCTCAATTATTCCTACATCAATAATATTAAGTTTCACCACCAAATAATCATGGATATCAGACCCAATGTACACATTAGAGGGTGGGGTGAATATGGTGTAATTAACTTTAATCTTCTCATTGGCTATCAGAGTCTACTAAGAAATATAACATGAAATGTTATTTCCTTAAGTTAGGTCTCGGGACTATGTTATATATATGATAATTATCACATCCAATGAAATAAAACCATCCCTATAGCTTAGAAATGGTAGATAGGTAAGAGGATTCCATTTATAGACACTTGTAACAAGATACTAGGAAGGTAAAACAGGCCTCCCACTTTAGTAAATTGAATCCCATCATCATAAATCAACCCTCATTGGTGATAATCTCACACTCAAAAAATTCACTACATGAATCTCATGATCAAACAAGTTTATCTTTCTCTCTGAATTATCCACTATTTTACTTAAACCAATCTTCTAGTTAGTGTATATGGATCTTTAGTGTGCACTCAAACCTTACCTTAGTATGCAATGTAGGAATAGATAATAATAGTATCACAAGATGTTTTAAAAGGTTTAACTCATTTCTGAAAATCATACTTATTATCATGTTTGACTTTGTTGAGTATAGGTATTTTATTATCACTTTATTTTTAAGTGATTATAAGTGTAGTTCAATTCACACACAAGGGTTGGGTTTGTATCATCCAAGTCCCTAAGGGAATCTATCATCCACTTCTCTTTGATGACTCAGGTAGCTCAGTCCTCTAGACTGGATGGTGGTGGTATCTATACTGGTACCACAAGTTCTAAAAATTACTTACCTTAATCTAGTGAACATATCTTCAACTGCTAAGTAATGATCATTAACTCTCCATAAATTTTAGATTTTCCCTTCTCATCAAGTACACTATAATTTTCAATCTCATTGGACCATCAATATTTAGAGTCTTAAAGTCAAGGATAAGTAGTTTCAAAAAAAATCATCTCATTCTCTAATCAATAACCTTACATGATATGAAGATAGTTTAGGCCCTTTTTTCTTCTCCTATAATGCATAGTTTCACTCATGGACACACAGGTTCCTTCTCCATCGATACTAGTAAATGTTATCCATGTAAATAGAAACATTGGAGCCCCCTTATTTAATAAAAAACATTTATTTGGTATCATTTCATTATTTAGGGGTTCTCTCAAAGTCTCTACAATTTAATTATTTCACCTAAATAATTTATATTCATAAAATACCATGTGAATTTTATTTAAATAATATTTTTATATTTGATAAAAAAATTCCCTTGATTCTCATTATGAGAATTATAATTTAAATTTTATTTAAGGTACTCCTTTTAATTTTCATTGATACTCATCTTCTTAACTCCCATGTGATGTTTTAATATCATGGTCTTCTTTTACTCTAAAAAATATACTACATTAAACTTCATTGAATTATCCATGTGTACATGGAAATATGATATGGAAATATCATGTTGTGTCATCAAAAAATCCCCTCATAAAAATATCTTAAATCATGATACATTCGAAATGATCATGATATTTGAATCATTAAATCTCAGCATAAGAATCATTTGGATTAATTTATTATTTTTAGGAATTTATTCTTTAGGAATTCCTTATTTTTATATTCTACCATTTTTTGTTTTTTATTATGACATTGTAGTTTGATTTAGTAATATTGGATGTATCTTATGGTTTTTATATCATAAAAATCCCATATAATATGATGTTTCCTTTCATACAAATTCTACCTTTCTTATGAGATCATCCTTTCATACAAGATCATTATATCTTATATGATTTTTCTATCTTGTAAAGAATTTTATGTCTTATGATATCAACCTTAATCATCCTTATGAACCTTTAATTAATATATATACATCTTGAAATGATTCTTACACACATCTGAAATGATGCTTACACACATCTGAAATGATGCATACACAAAAAGAAATCATGATTATGGAGCTTGAATGGTGTTTATTTAATTCAATATCATGTTCACACAACCTCAAAATGATTTATATATAGATTAAAATCACTCATATACATCTAACTTAATGAATCTTATGAATTCATTAATTAATCATACATAGGTTCCAAGGACTCATATAGATATAGGACTGACTTTTACACAAATCTAAACCTTTTTTACATAGATTTGAAAAATAAATTATATGCAACTCTTCCTATTCCAAAATCTCCAACTCAAGTCTAGGAATGAATCATACATATATTAAAATACTTAATTGAATTTTTTATCCTATATTGAAATTCCATATTTCACTAAAATTAAATAAAAAACTCTTTATATCTAATTGAATCCTTCTTATCCAATCAAATTAACTTCAAAATATCACTCAAGTAGTCTCCTCCACTTAATATAGTAGTAGGCATATGTTTAGGTCTCCATGAATTGATTCTCCATTTCCCAATTTGTAGCTTCTTCCTTAATATAGTACTTCAATCTCCCCCAATAGTTGGATACTCAACATGAACTTCACAACTATTTTAGATAGCACTATAAACTTCAGTACTTTTCCTAAACAATAAGAACATATCAATAATCATCACATATAGGTCAATAAATTGAATCTGTCTTGCCATGATATTTAAGCATGAGAAACTATTTACATTTCCCTTTTGACATAGACATCAGATTATCTTTCTTCATTGTCATATATGATGGAAACACCATAATTTTTATAATTTTATCATTTATATATGAGAAAAACATCACACACATCCAAACACATATTGACCACTTAATCGTATTAACAATATTCCTTATTAGAAACAAATACAATCCAATATTAGGATCTTCAATCTTCTACTTTTTGTTTGTTTTCAATACCTCTAAATCTTTATGAAAATAAGTGTGACCTTTTATAGTCCCCATTATTAAAAATAAATTAAATGGGAATATAAGGGCTTGTCTCACTCATATTCAATCATTTTTTACAGTTTACGCGTCATCTTATTCTCCCTCTATTATTTAGAATATCATCCTGATCCAATTTTTTGAGAGAAGGATGAAATCACATGAATAAATGTTATTATACATAAGCTAACCACTGTAATTATACTTAGACTAACCCAATTTAAAAAACAATAGTGAATAAACCTAGACATAAAGGTTTTCCATCAGTTAATTTAGCATGTGATACCACTTTTAAGGTCTCCTTTTGGGGTTGTTTCATACATTTTTATCAAGAAATGTATCACATGATCATCTTCAACAAATCCAATAGAAAATTTCAAGTGAAAGATGAATTTACTACCCTTTGTACTCATCTTTTTATCAACCAACTCCCCTACCTAGAAAACATATTTTTCAAAATAAAAATAAGAGTATTAAGTTTGATTGGCATACCATAATTTTATATTTTTAAAATATATCAAGAAATCCTATATTTTTTTAAGTTTCATATTTTATTGAAAAATAATAATATGTAAGACACTTCTTCATATTTTTATCCCCATAATGGATTCACTTAATATATCTTCATCATGGTAGTGATAATATTCTATGATGATAAGATCCTCTTTTTTTACAATAGATACAACAGCTCATCCATATCCATATACAATTTATCTTCTTTAATTCCTATATGTCAGTACAAAAATAAATGTAAATAGGACTAAGTAGGTATTTTTATTACTCTTTATTTATAAAATCAAGGTTGATATTCATCTCTCAATAAATATATTATATTCTTTCTAGTTTTTATATTGGTTGAAATAGTCATTCTTAGATACCATTTTCATTTCAAACTCTAGAATTTCTTAGGTAACATGAAATTATTATTTTTTCAGATCTATTATTGTGTGAAATAGACTTATTAACCTTTTCTAATAAATTAATTTCATCAAATTTTTCTTTTCCTTTGTCTTTAATCTTATTTATAATTTACTCTTGAGCTATAAAAACAGTAAAGAAATGTGTTTTAGTATGAAAATATTGCTTCCACATTCCACACATATCTTCAAGAACTCTTGATTCATAATTCTTAGGAAAACTATATTGAAATTTGTGTTCCTCTTCATGTATGATAGCCTATTTTTATTTAGTATTTACTTTTTCCTTATCTATCTATTTAACAAATTCTAATTAGTAATTCCAAGCAGGAAAGCACTCCTTAAAAAACATAGATTTATTTTATATTTCACATGGTTCATTTACACATTTTTTATTACCATTTTCGTGAAAATCCGTTGTCTATTCTTCTGATATATCAACAATTAAACCAATCCTTTATTCCTCTCATGGATTGATTCTTTCCTTGTATTCAGGATAGTCCCTTGATTTTTTTCTATAGGGTGTTTAAAATGGTCTATGCTGTGGCCCCTCTTAATATATTAGAAGTGCCTTATATCAGGTTTAATATCCTTGTAAGAATATTTATTTGTCTTCTTATCCCTATTAGGATTAATTTTCAAAAATATATTATTTTCTTGAACACTTTTATATACTTTATTTTCTACTAAGGAATCCTCATCACTCTTCCTTTGATTTTTCTTTATCTATTATAGTATATCCTTTCATTGTAAACATATGATATGTGTTATATTGTAACATAATATATCTCCTCAAAATAGTGACTATAAATGTTACAAAAAAATTATAATTTCTATACATATCCATATCTATTCTTAGTGGATATATTATTCTTTTATTGTGATGTCTACTTCAATAAATCAAATTTTCTCATTTATTCAGCTTTTACTCCCCTAAATCTTGGCCTTAAATATTCTACATACATTGAAAAATTATGATATCATTCATTATAATTGGGACTAAACTTCTAATAACACGAACATTATCATACAAATATTATTTTACTAAATTTATATATAATTTTTCTAGTTTTTTATGCTTATACTGCTTGCTATTTTTTGGTTAAAACATCAATATTTTGGGATTTTTTGGGGGAGTTACTCTCCTTAGATATGGTGAATCCAACCTTAATGTGTTGTTGTATTACTTATCATTTTAATCAATATTTTTTTCATTTTTTATTTTAAAATATTCACTTTTACAAGTTACAACATTAGTGTAATCAAAATTACTGGAATAATGGATTACCTTCTTCGAAGAGAATATTAAGGGTTCAAAAGGGGTTTATTTAAAGATATTATTTGCACTGTCATAAGGCTTTATTAGAGGTTAATATTATTTAATATTTTATGTAGAATCTTATTTATTATTAATTGTTTTGGAATCATCAGATTTTGTTTGATTCATATTTTTCAATATTACCTCAAGCTCAATACATTTCATGTTGAGGGAGTTCATCTCATCCTCAAAAAATATCAACTTATATTCTAAATACTTATTTAACTTCCTGATTTTATATTTATGCATTTTCTTGATTCATATCAATATTTATAAAGCTATTTTATTTTATTTTTCTATTACCTATATTTGAGCATCCATGACATTTATAGAAGTCACATGTAATTTTATCAATGCACGAATCACTTTTTCAAAGAAAATTCTTATCATATATTTCTTATAGACACTTATTTTAAACTTTTATTCCATAAAGGAAATATTTTAATCTAAAAATAAAAATGATTATTCCTTTTCTTATAAAATATCTATTAGTTAATTTCACTTTATGAATTTTTTTCCTAGTGTGTCTTTTATTTCCTCAATTTCTTATTCTAGTTGTTATTTTTAATCCCAAATTCCCTTAACAAAACTATGAATGTATGTGACATATTCATCAAGAAATTTCTTCACATACCATTCAATTTGAGAGTATAAGCCTTCAATAGTTTTTATATACTAATATTCTTCACACTCTTCATAACTTGATCTATTCACTTTAGTAGCATCACTTCCATCAGATTTGATAGATAAACTCACATCGCTATGATCACCTTCATGTTGTGGTTGGTTATTGTTTCATTTTAAAAACTTTTTTTTTATTTTCCTCTCTCTTCCTTTGATTTGATGGGATATTTGATAATATCACTATATTTTCATCAACTAAATAAACTTATTTTTTCTCCTTCTAAGGTAGCTCAAAAAATTCCTGAAATTTTCTCTTCATATAATTGATTTAAAAACTAGAAAAATTTAGATCAAATTAGTGGAAGACCTAGTTTTATTTGAAACCACATATAGAGCCTAGTGTATCATGTAGGGGCGCTAAGAGGGTTTGAATTAGTGTCTACCCTATTTTACCAAGTTTTTATTTCTCTCTAAATTATACCCTCTTATACTTAAACCCTTTCCTTGGTTAATATATATGGATATTTAATGTTCCCTTAACCATTACCTCATTATGAAATGTTGGAATAGATAAGAACAATAAAAAAGTGGTTTTTACATGGTTTGTCTCCTTCCTAAAAAACCTAATCCTTATTGTTTTCAAATTTATTAAGTACATTAATTTTACTATCACTTTAATTTAAAGTGATTACAAGTTTATTAAAATTCACACATAAGGGTTGGGTTGGTATCGTCCAAGTCCCTTAGGGTATGTATCATCCACTTCCCTATATTGTCTCACATAACTCAGTCCTCGTGAAGGTATAGTGGTGGTGTTCATATTGTTACCACAAGTTATTCAAGGTTTCTTTCCTTGATCTAGTAAATAGAACTTCAACCACCATTAAATTATCATTTTTAGGTCCAAAAGGGTCTAAATACCCTAAGAGGGGGGAGAATCAGGGTATGAATATTATTTTCAAAATTATTCCTACCCCACTGGACATTGACCTTTTTATTATCCGAGTCACTTTTTTTGAACATATGTGTTAATTATGATCTTATTATTTTATTATTTATCTAACAATGGTGCTTTGAATGTAATTCAGGAAAGAAAGCACAAGGATGCAGTGATTTTTACTTGGTTCACCCTCACTGGGAAACATCCAAAGACAATACAACGGTGATGTGCCTATTGTACCAAATTAACTAAAACACACTACCAATAATGATGGTTTGGGTTGGATCTCATATATACCCAGGATCACTTCCTTTATATAAGGTTTAGTTTCTTCTCACTTCATTCCCAAGGGTCAATCCCTATATCTATTTATCTGGATCACTGTTGGTGGAAAGGATCATTGTATTCCTCTTTCTTTGATCACTTCTCTTAGAAGGGATCCAATAAAAGTTTATGGACTTGTATGTCCCTTCATTTTCATGAAATCATGCATCCTCAACTATAGGTATATTCCCTTTTGAATTTCCACTTTCATCCAATTGATGAATACTACTTTACCATAGGTGTACTGGGAAACTTCAAACTTTCATGAAACCTTATATTAACTTGCACACAACATTAATTCCTTGCATGAAATGTGTGACTTTTTCATTGAAATACATCTTACATGACACTTTATACTTTCACACAACTCCCTTCTAGCATTAAACTCCTCTTCTTACGTACAACTCCCTTCTAGTGCACAACTCTTATGAGTAACTCACAACTTGCGTGAAACTCACTACTTATGCGGAAACCACTATTTGAATGATCCTGATCTTGGATTTTCTCTAAGTGTTTATCATTCTATAAATAAGTGGGTATCCACCTATTTATAGGAAATTATAACCCTTTATGAAACTTCCTTTTCCAAAAACACTTTTCTTCATTCTCCAATTTTTTGACCCAAAAATTTGGAAAACACTGGGAAATAGTGCCACCTTATATATGATCTTTTTGTAACACCTTTAGATCATCCATTACTTTTTCATGGATCCCTATAAAAATATTTTTTCAAAAAATATCTTTCTAACTCCACAATTGACCATGGAAACCCGATTTTTCAATAAACACAATCAACCCAAAAATGCATCAATATTACCTTGAGGGATTTTTTCCCAAAAATAATCAACTCTCTATATAATTTGTCCATGTTATTCACCTTGGGAAAAATTTTATTTGAAATCAAAATGTATATTAAATATTTCATAGTCTTGGTGTCAAGGATATATAGTATTAGTAGTCCAAAATTTTTATCTTCTCAATCACCTTATGTGATTTAGATATATTATAGGAATTTTCTTTTTCTACTTTAGTGAATAGGTTCACTCATGTATGTTTTGATTTATTATCCTTTAATACCAAAAGATGTTATCTTCAAAAATAGAAGTATCAAAGTGTCATTTTTCTTCAATAAAAAAATATTTCTTTTGTGTGATTTCATTATTGAAGGGTTCTCTCAATGTTATCTTGATTTAATTATCACACCTACATAATTTATATTTATATAATACCATGTGAATAAAATTCAAATAATATTTCCATATTTGATATAGAAATTACCTTTATTATAAATAGGATAATTCTCATTTAAATTTGAGTAAAGATGCTCCTTTTAGTTATCCTCGAGACGTGGCTTCCTAACTCCCATGTGATATTTGAATATCATGGTCTTCCTCATATCAAAAAAATATGAATCCTTAAAATCCTTTGAATTATCCATATATTCATGGAAATATGATGTGTAAATATCTTTTTGAGGTGTGGAACACTCCTCTCCTCACAGCAGCTTGGATCACAATCCATTCAAAATAATCATGATGTCTAAATCCTTAAATCTAAATGTAAGCATTATCTAGATTAATCTTCTATTTTTTAGAATGTATTCTTCTAGAATTCCTTGTTTTTCCTTGTTTAAATTTATTAATTTTTATTATGAAATTCTAGTTTGATTTCATAATATTGTATATATCATATGGTTTTTATATCATACGAAATTCTATGTCGTATGAGGTGGACTTTTGTAGGAAGTATGCCTTTATTACGATATTATACCTTCATACGAGATATTTATATATTATGAGATCGATTTTTCATTTTAAAAAGGTAATGTCCTATGAGATCATCCTAAATCATCTTTATGTATCTTGAATTCATTTATACATAGATTTAAATTATGTTTACACACATCTAAAATGAAGCATACGAAAACTGAAATAATTCTTATGGAACTCAAATGGTGTTTATGAAAGTTAAGATCATGTTTAAAAAACATCAAAATGACTCATATATAGAGTAAAATCAAACAAAAATAGATTCCTTAATGACTCATATAGCGTCTGGATTGATGTGTACACATATCTGAAACCTTTGAAAAAAAATTCATCCCAATGTTAGACATAACTCATTTTCATCTCTGCCTTTTAAAAAATATCCAATTCAAGTCTATGAATGAATCATACATAGATTCCAGTACTTTGTCAAATTTATTATCCTGTACTAAAATCTAATATTTCATTCAAGATTAATCAGAACCTACTCAATTCGACTTGATACCTTCTCAACTATTCAAATGATTTTCAAAACATCACTCAAGGAGTCTCCTCTACTTAATATATTAGTATGATTGTTAAAGTCTCAATGAATGGATTCTATATTTCCCAACCAGTTTTTTATTCACTAATATAGTGATTCAATCTCCCCCACTAGATGGATACTCAACATTAACTTCATATTTGTTGTATATATTACTCAAAACTTTAGTACCTATCTTGAACATTATGAACATATCAATAATAATCACATGTAAGGAGATAACTTTAATCTTTCTAGCCATGATATTCAAGTAGGAGCAACTATTACCTTTTTCATTTTCACATGCTCAGTCTCTTATCCTTCTTCATAATCATATATGATGGAAGCATATTACTTTTTCTCATTTTATCATGTTTGTTTTAGGGGAACCTCCCCAACATCTAAACACATATTAACCACTCTATCATATTGAAAATATTCCCTATTGGAAATAAATTAAATCCAAGATTGGGATCTTCACAACCCTCAGTAGAAAGAATATTTCACTCAAAACATGCACTACATCAAACTCATGCTTGAGTGATTTCTTAAATGGTCAAAAATGTCACTGTTATAATATCTTCATTAATGGTACAGAAGAAACCCCATCCCACTGGGATAGGGGAATTTTTACCACTACCACTATCCTAGGGATTATTATATCCATGGTAAAGAGAGGATATAGTAGTGGAAGATCCAATCCACCACATCCCACATAGTTAGGGGAATTATTACCCCTTTCTCCTTTATATAAGTCAATCTTCTCATGATTGAGAGGAACTTCATAGAAGATCCCTCTTAGTTTCTCCTAGTGCATGATCCATATTAATCATTTTTGATATATTCAGTGAAAGTTTTTGGGGAATCCCACAGGGTCACCCTCCATAAAATGATTCATGTGGAACACTGTGGAGAAAATCTGAAGACTCATTAGGCTTGTATGCCAAAACGGTCGACCAAGTGGTGAATATCAAGGAGGATTGTAATTTTTTCTAAATAGGTATTTATAAGGTGATAAAACCCCTAAATACTCTTAGGTATATGAGGATGTAATTTCTACTTCATGATTCACATAATTAAATATCATTATCTTTAACCCTATGAATAATACGGAGCATAACATTGACATAGAATAATGTGGTGAGAAGAAATACATTAAAAACATGGTCTACATTGATTTATAAGAAGAATGTGTGTGTATCAAGAATTAAAGGTAGGCTCATGATTTGAGAGTCCCTTTGAATATCCTATGATCACCCACTTAGAATGATTCAGCCAATGAGAAAAAGAAAGGTGCTATATACATACCCCATCTACCACCCAAGTAAGTTCGACCTATTTTCATCAATGAATAGTTTTTCCAATATGTTGCTGAGGTTGAGAAGTAGAGGTAACTCAACACTGAATTGCTCAGAGACAATATTCTATTTGAGTAGAACTCTCAAGTATAGGATAATTTCTATCATCAAATATATATATAACAAGATATATATGCTTGTCTGATGAGAGAAAATTTTATTTATACAACCAAATCTAAATCCATGCATCCATTTTATCTAAACATTCTGGATGAAGATCATTAGGGATATCCTCTATTAGGGAATAAATTACTATCACTTTAATCAAGATACCTTAGGTTAGCTCAAACTAGATATTAGCAGTGGACATAAGAAAGTCATCCATATCAGGATTTTCCCATCACTTTTTCTTAAGACTCAACCCAAGTGATAGTTCCAACAGAGCTCCTAAACTCCAACTAGTCCCTTAAAAATCATATGGATTCAATTGAGGGGTGATATACACCAATGAAACTAGAAAAAATTCCCTAAGGGGTGGATGTAACTGCTTATCTACCCAATTTTAGGATTCCTACCATCTGAATATTCAATGGAACTGGAGACATAGATTAACACTTAACATACATTATGTCTCGATCTGGACCCATTATAGGGATACTCCAAAAATAAGAAGTGGTTGATCTTATATTATTCATGAAAACTTAAGATGGGTTAGAATTCATCTAGTATATTAACCTACTATCTGGGTATATTGAAAATTGGGAAGACCTTCATCATTAATTTCTCTATCAATTCAGATCCATGCTAATAAATTAGATGATATTTGATATATTGAATTGAAACTTGTGTGAAAATGATAGGACATTATATTTAATTAATAGAGAGAAAGGAATATCTTACTACCTTAACATAAAACATAAACATGTGATATGTATCGAAAATCATCAAGATGAGTAGCAAACACCACTTATTCCACTGAAATATTCTAGTGAGATTTAGGATCTCATGTAAATTTCACAGTGTTTGGAGGATGTTATTCAATTATCTAAGGTAAAATATTATCCAAAAATGATGAAAAATGGAAACATAACTGGTAAAATAGAAATAATGACTGTTATTCTCAAACTAGTGATTGTAAGAACTCCATCCCCCATGCCTACTCAATATCATCCATTACCTCCTCCAAAATGATAATAGTAGTAAAAACACCCTCAATAGAATGTAAATAAGGATAAAACTCTTCCAAGGCTTTAGGATTATATGAATAGAGTATATTCTTTTCGAATAGAGTGGGTTTTGGGATATTTTATCACTGTAATGAAAAACAATCTTCTCAAACTATAAGAGATCATAATGATCAATAAAGCAGTATGAAATGATCATTCAGACTAATTCCCCTTTCATCATATTTTGGGGAATAATATTCAAGATAGATTCATCTTCAAATATATGATCCAAAAGATTGTTATCTCTAGGGAAATGAAATTTGGAAACCTATTAGAATAATTGAATTACATATTTTTTATCCCACCCAATGATGAAAATAAATGGAAGGAAGTACCAGATAGTCTTGTGAAGAAATTAAATGATTATATTACTAAAATAAAATATTGGTCATCCGAACAAATGTCATACTCAAGGACCAACTAAAATATCCAGTTATTAACCCAATTCCCCCTTTGAAGTCAGATATGATATCTTCATCATATTAATCCTCAAATAGTTAATAAAACCAATGTTGGGAGTATAAGTAATTAAAGGAAGATCCCTTAATAGTATCCAATCTAGTCCACACCCTCTCAGAATTCTTACCCCCATCATTAGGAGGAATCAAACCATCCTATAAATACATGTAATGATAAATTCTTCATAAAATGATATTATCATAAGATAAAGAGAGGTGGTATGGCTTTTCCAATTTCATCCACCTGATAGACCCCTTTTCTAATGAATAAAAAAATATGAACTCAAGTTCCTTATTCATAATTAAAGAATATTTCATAGAGGATGAAGAGGTTAGGGAAGATGAGATTTTGGTGGACCCTAAAACTTAATAACCATTTATATTAAACACACATTTGAGGATGAAACTTGGAGACAAACACTTTAACAAGATCAAAAAGAACATTAATCTAATCCTAAATCATCTAGGGATCATTTTTACCCAGTTATACTAAAATATTGAATATTAGGCATGTAGTTTTATGGTTAGTATTGGAATGTGAGAAGGCCAGATCAACCCCACCCATAGACCACAAATATTTCCTCTAGTTACATTAATTGTAAGGGGCCACCATCACATTTAGTATTATCTGCTAATCCTCAATCTAAGTAACATCCTCAAGATAGGAAGAACAATCTATTGGTCAATAAATATGAAATCCTAAAGTAGCTGGTTGTCATTCCATCCAAGATCTCTATCTTGGTTTACCATCGCCTCTAAAACATAGATAATATTTCATTGAGGCCCTTTTAAGCCCTTGGTAATTCGATTCTGAAGTTTTTATATCTAAGGTATACTGCATGGATACTAGGTTTACTGAATTTCACATGGTCATTTCCTTTACAAATAAAGATCATAAAGTTTCCATATATAGGAACATCAAACCCTTGAATATATCAGGTAATCTTGAATAAATATATAATTTCACATTTTTTATTTATAAAACTTTGTAATATATTAATGAATATTTTTGGATCTAGGCGCTAAGAAGGAGTAAGATTTTGACACCTGATGAGCCTCGGTTTTTATATAATAAAAATATTAAATATGTTATATAATGCACACATAGTTTTTCTAAAATAATGGAATAACTACTAAATGGAGTCTTAGATTATAAACCCAATATTTTTATGGAATCTATACGGAAGTTTTTACCATAGTCATAACCTAACCTTTTCTAGCATTGAGTTTTTTGTTAAAGTGTCATAGCAGGTGTAAATAATAAAATAAATAAATTTATTTTATTTATTTGTTGTTTTAGTACAAAAACCTGATTCTCTAATTATAAAATATATGCCATGATAAATCCCTAGTTTTAACCACATAACACTATATATTGATAAAAGAGATTTTGGAGGATTTTGGATCAATGATCAGAGTACTACAGAGATCCCCAATGCCAACAGAGTTCTTGGATATCATCAACAACAACAACACAAATCTGTTCTTCGTCAATGATTGATATTAACTCTAAGTAGTTCATTTTTTTTTTGTTTTTTTGTTTCTCCCCTCATTCATCACACATTCATTATAGGTATTCCCTTGGTTTTAAATTCAACCAATACCTGGTAATCGATCATTTTTTGACTGTTGTTCAGTGTAATGGATCAATACCATGGGTTTTGGTTCGTGATCAATGGACAGATCGATGTGAAATGGAATTGATGGATGAACATAGGTTGATTGAGATTAGATTTTAAGATTCTTGGTTGTGATTTGTCATGTGGTTCATGAGGTAGAGCAATGGGAGGTTATCCCAAGAGGTTTGGATGGACTAAATCCTACCACCAGTGATGGTAGGGATCGATCAACCATAGAACTGTGATTATCAGTGAATTAGGTGGTAAAATGGATAGCGGTAGTATCATGGGTGAATACATGGAATAATATGGAATTTCTATAAAATTTCAAACAACACGGTGTATAATCACATGAACACACATTTTTTAGTCCCCCTTTTGTGACCCTAGGGTTTCTATATAGAGAAAAGTATCACACATTGTGTGATACCTGGAACATGTAGTGTGACCCAATGTCGGTAGCTCAGTATATACCCTAGGGCTACACGAGCATGGACATGACCAGTCACATGGGAGTATCTTGAGTAAACTGGCATATCCTGGTACTCAGACATGTCCAGGTACACGATCCTGACCATATGTACATAGGCATGAGTTTCTGGGACGTAGAGTGATGACCCTCACTATACATGCCATATATCCTAAGAAAAATCATCATTTATTTTGAGAAATATGTATTATGTGAGAGGAAGAGATCGAGGTAGACCTAGGGCTGACAAGACACAATGTGTACCCCCAGTACATGTTGTATAATTTTTCCAAGATAGGTTTAGTCCCATTGTATCTTTAGTTTGGACCAATATCAGTTGAGTTTTTTCCCCTGGTCCATCCCTATGAGGGTATAATGTTTAATTTTATCCTCTTAATTAGATTTCTATCCCCTCTAAAATTTGTTTTTTGATAGAGTTTTCATGAATACCGCTATGGGGGTTGGGGTGGGATCCTATATTGTATCATCTTTCCAAAGTGGGGTTTAAGGTATCATCATGACCAACATACATGGTAGTATGATCTCCTACTTAGTGGGTATTCCATACTGGGTTTGTGGTGTACCCCATGAGCAATGGGTATTCTCCTCTATATGTATTGAGATCTTCATAGATCCAGTGAGTACTTATTTGGTAAGGCTCGATGAGAATGACCTCTTGGATGATAATTTTTAGTGATAGATTGGCTGATCAAGTGAGAAATTCCAGAAAACCATTACCGTGAATCCTCAAGTATAATTATATGTTTGGTAGTATGGTTGAAACCTCTTTGACACTTGGAATCTATTATGAGTATATCTAGGATTTTATTATTTTTATTAGTATGTCTCATATCCTATTTAAAAAACTTGTGATAAGCTAACTAGTCTCTTTATTCTTATGTTTAGTTTTTTTGAGGTGTCTTGTTGGGTATTTTTATACTCACCCCTACATGGTCTTTACCCACACATGTCATGTATTATGTAGACTATAGTACATTTGATAAGGTCCTAGGAGGACTAAGAGTGGGTGGATCATAATGATCTATAAATATTGTGGTTCTTATCAGGTGTTACATTAGATAGTAGTCCCCTTCTTACTAGCTCTCCAAATATTCTATTTGAATGTGGTCTATCTTGATAATTTTTAAGATTCCTCCATGATGAAAGCCTACTATGATTTTAGTAAAATTTATTAATGGTGAATAGTTAAGAGATGGGGCCTCAGTTTAGGGACCCCCTCATGAGTTTCTTCCTCCATGTGAGCATAGAGTAGTACTGCCACTTATTGAGAAATGCATGGACCCTCCCCATGTAGTCTAGGTATATGATCATCCATATGTCAAATAGTGTATGGAACCATAAGGATAATATGATGGTGTTCATAGGATTAATGTTTTTTGTTAGTTTCAGTAACAAATACCACTCAGGTTTTTCAATGTACTAAACCCTTAGGATTCTCAAGGATTGGATCATGGTGGTGTTCTAGGTTTTTTGGCTTGTAAAATCCCCCAACCAATCAAATGTTTATGATCACAACCAGTCTTATTAATAGATAATTAGTTTTTTGTGGTACTAGAAGATGACGCACCTATACGGAGTGTGCATCATGAGTTCTGGAGTTATAGATCACCCATGTTTCATGGTGATCCAAACCCCCTTATCAGGTTGTAGAGGACTGACATGAGCTTGTGGTGTGAAATTACTACTTAGATAGGAACCCTCTTGGTAGTGGTACTGGAGATGAGACTTATCTAGAGATAATAGGGTCATCAATGGAGCCCTTTTTTGGTGATGGTTGATGTGACTTCAAATATACAAGGAAGAGTGACTCCTCCCCCACCAAGATATTTTCTTATGATTCAATCTAAAACTATGCAGGTGAGTCAATGTCACCCAAAGCAGATAATGTCAACGTGTTTTGGATGAATTACTTTGAATTTTATGTTGAGGTAATTTTAATTTGATAATGTGTCAAAGAAATACATGGTTAGGGAGGAAAAATAAGAAAGTGGAAAGATGGTTTCGAGTGGTAGAGGATTGTAACCCTGAGGCTTCAAGAGTGATCAAGGTAGGGCATGTTTCTTCTATGATCTAATTATAGTTTTGGTACATGGTCTTGAGAAAATTTTCCATGGACATAGCCTATGTTCAAGGCCTATTTATACCAAAAGAGACTTTTATCTTGACCCTTGTATTCATAGGCTTCTATAGAGATGATGTGTGATCACACACTTTTACTGATAGTGTTACCTAACTATTGGAGGATAGAGAGACTTCAGTGGAATCTTTCTATAGAATATGGGGAGTCCATAAAATCTTTTCCTCGATATGGAATGTTTTCCTACTATCCATGCACAGTTGACTACTACCAGTGAGGGTTTTAGTGTAATAAAGTTAGTGGGATGGAATTTACCCTTCTTTAGTAATAATTAATCCCATATAGAGTGGGATGAGCTCATGTGTAGGAGGATATAGGATATTCCTTATCAATTGGATAGTATAAACCTTAGAGTAGCAGATATGATTATCTTTCAGTTCCTAAAATATTCAGGAGGGATTAGGATGTTTTCCATAATGATGTGTCTGGTTTACCTCCCTATTAAGAGTTCATTTTCTGTGTGTAATTGAACCATGAATGGCTCGATATATTTTCAAGCATTTTGGATGACCCCATGTAGCTAGGAGAGTTAAAGGTGTGGTTAGGGTGTCTATAAATCGGGGTCTTGTTAGACTGAGCATTCCCACTTGGGAAACCTATTTTGTTCACC
Source organism: Viscum album (assembly GCA_963277665.1). Taxonomy (NCBI): domain Eukaryota; kingdom Viridiplantae; phylum Streptophyta; class Magnoliopsida; order Santalales; family Viscaceae; genus Viscum; species Viscum album. Next base: position 1,549,972,032 of record OY728152.1, on the reverse strand, counting down.
TAAGAATAAGGAAGGGAGCTTGAGGTTTTTTGTGGATTATTTTCTTCCAAACTAGGTGACTGTGAAGAATAATTATCCACTACTAAGGATCAATGACCTCTTTGATCATTTGAGAGGGGGAAATGGTTCTTGAGATAGAATTAAGATAATGTTATCACCATATCCAAGTATGTGACCGAATATATGGAAGATGGAATTATAATTTCTATATGTCTATTATTTGTAATTGATGATTCATTTTGGTAGGAATAATTCCCCAATAGTTTTCATGTGACTAATGAATTGGATCTTTCATCCTTTCTTAGACAAGTTCTTGGTGATCTTCATTGATGAAATTATAGTGTACTTGGTGTTTGAGGAGGATCATGTTAGACACTTGAGCATAGTCCTAGACATACTTTGATAGCACTATATTTATGTAAATATCTTAAAGTGAAAGTATTGTATTTGAGAGGTCCACCTTCTAGGAATTTTCATCTCAACGGTGGGTGTAGTAGTGGACCCAGTGAAGTTTTATGTAGTGTTATCTTAGGATACAACCAAGAGTGTGATGGAGGTATGGAGATTCCTTTGGTTTATAGGATAGTACATGATATTTATGCCTTATTTATCTAGTATATTGACACTTTTGAATACTTTGATCTAGAAGGTACAGCCTTTCATGTGGATGGAAATGTGCCAATATGGCTTTCAAGAGTTGAAGTAGAGGTTGATGAGAACCCCCATATTGGGATTTATAGAGGATGGTTTTAGTATGTAGTGTTTTTTAATGACTTAGAGACCTGACTTGGTTGTGTTCTAATGCAGTGTAAGGTGGTAATTTTTTATGGGTCTTGATAGTTGAGACCACATGAGAATAAATTTGAAACCCATGATCTTGTGATGGAACTACTATTCTTCTCCCTGAAGATGTGGGGACACTACCTTATGGGTGAGCAGTTTATTATCTATTATAAACACAAGAGTCTCAAGTATATATTATTATAGAAGGATCTTAAATTGAGATAGAGAAAATGGATAGAGTTCCTATAGGATTATGACTTCAAGATAGTCTATACTCTTGATAAGGGGAACGTGGTGGAATATTATTTTAGAAAGAGATCTAGTTCATAGTTTTTATCCAAGGTTTAAGAGTTATTAGCCTCATTATAGTTGTCACTTGTGGATGAGGATAGTAAAACTTACCTTTATTTTATTTTTGTTACCCCACCACTTCTAGAGCATGTTAGGAGGGATCAGTATGGAGATACTGACTATGATACCTTGTGTATTCACATATCCATTGGATTTTCCCCTGATGGATTCTCTAAAATTGGGGAACATATCATCCTTTTCAGAGGATGGATGTTGGTACTAGTGACATTGTGTGAGGGGGTTCTGATGGATTTTCATACATCCCCCTTAGCAGCGCATCAAGGTGTAGATAAGATGTACTAGGACCTTCAGCATCCATTATAGTGGCTAGGAATAAATAATTACATAGATGAATTTGTCTCTTGATGCCTCACTTATCAGTAGGTGAAGGATAAGCACCAGGTTCTAGCAGGTTTAGCTCAACTCCTTGAGGTACTAGAGTGGAAGTGGGATGGTATCTCTATATAATTCATGATGGGGCTTCCATGATCATCTAGAGGACATGATGCCATTTATGTTATTTTAGACTGAATCACCAATTTTACCCACTTCCTATATATATGAGAGTAGAGTTAAATAGAGAAATTGGGATGATTTTACATTCAAGAGATAGTATGGCTTTAAAAATTTACCTCGATGATCATTTAAAACCATGATTCTCACTTCATGTCATGATTGCAGAGAGGTTTTCATGTGTCCTATGGGACTCAGTTCTATTTGAGCATGGTGTTTCACCCCCAGACTAACATCCAGACTGATAGTACTATTTAGGTTCTAGAGGACATGTTGTGGGATTTCATGTTGGGATTTGGTTGTAGTTAAGATGATTACTTACCCTTGGCGGAGTTTTCAAAAAAAAAATACCATTCCACCATCAGAATGACACTATTCAGGTAATTGTATGGGAGACCATGTAGGTCACCACTGTGTTGGACTGATCCAAGTGAGTCAGAACTCATGTTCCCAGAGTTGGTACAGGTGACAACATAGAAGGTTTATATCATCCAAGATTAGATGAATATTTCCTAGATCCATCATAAGTCTTATGAGAAATAATAAAAAAGGCCTTTGGATTTCAAGGATATAAACCATGTGTTTCTGAGGGTCTAACCACATTTTGGATTTTGAATATTTGGTTAGGGCACTAAGTTATCTATGAGATTCACTAGACCTTTCTAGATACTATATAGGTTCATTGAGGTGTCACACTACTTGGACCTACCACCACTATTAGACCAGTTACAATCCATCTTCCACATGTCACAGTTGAGGAGGTATATTCATGACCTGTATCATGTTATCAACTAGGGTGAATTGTACATTGAGGATAGAGCTAACTTCGTTGAGTACTTGATAGGGATAGAGTATCTTAAGGAGAGGATCCTTCATGGTCAAGTGATTGTCTTGGTGCATGTCTGATGGTAGTGAGTTAATCTATAGGAGAGAACCTAGGAGAAGGGGGGCCATATGTGAGCCCATTACCCTAACTTTTTGAGTAGTCTTTTTTGCTTCTTAGGATGAAAATATCTAATGTGGGGTGGATATAATGTCCCATTTATTCCTTGTCAGAATTTAGAATATATTAAGGGATATTTTGGAGCCAAGTGATAATATGTCATGATATTTTCAAATTTGGTGATCCTCGGTGTTGATATAATAAAAATATTAAATATATTATTTCACATGAGCATGGTTTTATAGAAATAATGAAATAACTCCTACATAGAATCTCAGATAGAAAAATATGATACTTATTTTGAATCTATGTTGTTTTTTTAACCTAGGTGAGATGTAACCTTTTTTTGGAATTGGAAATTTTGTTAATGTGTAGTCACGCACTACTAGAAAAATGAACTATAGGCACAGATTTATAGCCACAATTTAATTGATCTATGCCTATAGGTTAAAATATAGCCACACTTTTTTTTAATTGTGGCTTTAGAGTAGAAAAAACCACTAAACGACCTCTTCCCATTTCATCCATGGGTTTAGAAACCCAACCTCCTTCGCGAGTCATCTCCATTCCCTCCCTCCGTCGTGACTCATATCTCCCCCTCCCTCCATTGTGATTCCTCCCCCTCCCTCCCTCACTGGATAATCCTCCTCCCCCTCAATCCCTTGATCATGAATCCTCCTCCCTAAATCCTCCTCCCCCTCCTCTCCTTGCGAGGCAGCTAGCTCTCCTCCCCGCCGATGCGACCCCTCCTCCCCTCGCGAGGCATCCGACTTACCTCCCCACCGATGTGGCTCCGACGCAGCCTCCCCGCCTCCTTGTCGATGCTCCCCTCCCCGCCAATGCGACCCCTCATCCCCTCATGAGGAATCCAACTTACCTCCCCACTGATGTGGCTCTGATGCATCCTCCCCGCCTCCCTGCAGACACGGCCTCCCCGCCTCCCTACCGACGCGGCCTCCCCACCTCCCTGCCGACATGGCCTCCCTGCCATACTCTTTATTTTTCCTTCTTTCATACATCTCCTTTCTATTTTCCTCTGCCTTATGACACTTCTATTTTTTATTATTCTTCTTATGTTCTCTTTATATCCAGTTATATTTTTATCAAAATTTTCTGGCCTGCATAAAATTCTAGTTAATCTCAGAACACTAATACATTGTGGAAAAAAAATATCTATTACAGTATGTATTTTATTTCCTGTCTTTATGGTTGAGAATTATGTTTTAGTGATCTGGAACCAATTTCTTTAGGGGGCTTGGAGAGTATAAACTCACAGTCTGAACATTTTTCATTATGACTAGGGTTCATTCACATTTTTTATTAAATGGAAAGATGTTATTTTAGGGCAATTCTACTTAATTTTTCTGTTCCATTACAGGATACTTTAGAACTGCAAGAAGAAAATTTTGATAGACAAGTGTGCTGCGTTATTTTGAGGTTTTCCTACTCTATGTGTTTATGTTTAATGTTTCTGATATGTGTGTGTTGAACTTTGATCATTCACGTTTTTTTATTAAAATTAAAGATGTTATTTCAGTGTAATTCTTATTATTTTTTCTATTCCATTACAGCAGAATATTTTGATTGACAAGTGTGCTACTTTATTTTGAGGTTTTCTTACTCTGTGTGTTTATGTTTAATGTTTAGTGATATGTGTGTGTTGAACTTTGTTCATTCACATTTTTTTATTAAGAGGAAATATGATATTTCAGTGCATTTCTTCTTATTTTTTCTGTTCCATTACAGGGTACCTTGGAATGGCAAGCAGAATATTTTGATTGACAAGTGTGATTATTTATTTTGAGGTTTTCCTACTCTGTGGGTTTATGATTAATGTTTAGTGATACGTGTGTGTTGAACTTTGGTAACATTTTCCTTTCATCTAATCAAATTGGATTGTTGTGATCTTCTTGATTTTATTCGAGATTCTGATTCCTGAAGCTTCTGTGTGCGAGGAAGAAAATGAGTTAGAAGAGTGTTATTTCTGAATATTATTGTGATTTAATTACACATCAACATAGAGTATGTCGTTACTTTTAGAATTTAATCCTGTGTTTTTTTTTTGAATATTTCTTTTTTTTTATCCCCATTATCAGTATCATCCCCATGCAAAGCAGTTCATATCAAAGACTATATTTGGGCTGAATTTTTGTTATGGGACTGATGTAATATAAAACATACATTCTACCATATTTATATTAATAGTTACTAAAAAGAAAGGTTTTCAACATTTTAGTTTGGATATGGATGCAAAAATCTATGATTTATTCACATTTGACAGGTATAGTTGCTCCCTCCCTCCGTTTTCTTTTTTTATCTTTCACTTTTTATTTCAGTGCATGCATTACTATAATTGTGATTGAATTTGAAAATGAATTCAAATTTCCATTCTCAAAATTTAGAAAATCATATTCTTTTAATCTATTTTTTATAATTGTCCACAATTTAAATGGTTTCTCTATATTCTATGCACTCTTATTCCATTATCATACACCATTACTTTTTCAATAAAAAATATTCAACATTATTGTTTCTTATCAATTGTTATAAATATTAATCTCTTATTAAAAGAAAAACCAGTAATCGAATATTCCGTTCAATATCATGGGCGAGTACTAGTTTTTTTAATTGTGGCTTTATAGTAGAAAAACCCATGGGACCGACCTCCTCTCGTTTCATCCTTGGGTTTAGAAACCCTCCCTCCATCACGAATCATCTCCATTCCCTGCCTATGTTGTGAATCATATCTCCCCCTCCCTCCATTGTGATTCCTTCCCCTCCCTACCTCACTAGAGAATCCTCCTCCCCCTCCCTCCCTCGCTCACGAATCCTCCTCCCTAAATCCTCCTCCCCCTCCTCCCCTTGTGAGGCAGATAGCTCTCCTCCCCACCGATGCGACCCCTCCTCCCCTCGCGAGGCAACCGACTTACCTCCCTGTCGATGTGGCTCCGACGCAGCCTCCCCGCCTTCCTACCGACGCTCCCATCCTCACCAATGCAACCCCTCCTCCCCTCATGAGGCATCTGACTTACCTCCCCGCCGATGCGGCTCCAATGCAGCCTCCCCGCCTCCCTATAGACGTGGCATCCTTGCCTCCCTGCCGACGCGGCCTCCCCGCCTCCTTGCTGACGCGGCCTCCCCACCACCACTGGTAATTTTTGATGTTTCTAAGGATTTGATAACCCCCATGGTGGAAGTTATAGTAAAAATTACCCTTCCTTATGAGATGGGGTTGATTTGGAGTCACTACTGATTTCTTCTAGATCTACTTAGGATATTATCACCCTATACGTAGAGGTAGTGGTAAAAATTATATCTACCTTATGGGATATGTTTTTTCAAAATTGATGCCATATATAATCCCAATACAATATTCTCAATTTGGTGCATTTTCACCCATGCATGATATGAGTGTAGAACCTTCTCAGAATGTGAGATACTTTCAAGAAGAAGATTTCATGAAGCCTGAGATTATCAATTTCTTATCTGAGTTGTGTTATTGAATTGTCAAGAGTCCTAGATCCAGAGCCTATCGACATCCCTCTCTCCAATCATGATGCTTTTAATGTCTTAGAGATAGGAAACTTTTATTGTATTGATCCACAGGCGTGTATATTAACCATACATATGGCCTCTCATGTGACAATGACATTACATGATGCTTTCTCTAGGGGAATCTGATGATCTAGGAACCTAGAAAAGTGTAATGATCTATTCTAACCCAATCCTTGGATGCATACATAAAACAAGTCTTCAATGATTATTTGTCTGTGGGATTTTAAGATATGGAGGCAAGCATATCATAGGATCTTGTAAATATTTTCTAATTTCACATCTCAGGACCCATAGAAATTAGAAAGGACTATTTGGAAGTAGAGAATGTTCATGGCTTGAAGATGATTCTCATATCCCTGATAAGAGTGGTGTTTTTTTCCTTTAGCCAATGAAATATTTCTTATAGGTTTTGGAAGAATTAAAAAATTAACTCCCCCTTTAGATCATCAGGGATATCATAGATGGAATTGGTGATGGGATAGAACGTACCAAGGGTTTTTCTTGACCAAATATTTCCACTTGTCCACACTATCTTCTTCCTCATCAGAATCATATTCCTTTTCCTAGTCATACTACATAGGTCAATTTTCTGTGGACAATGACTCACAGAATTTAGAAGGTAAGGAAGGTCATCACTGCTCTATTTCTCCTACAAACTATGGTTGCTAATGTTTTATGTGGAACTATATATGGTTGAACCTGGCTATTTGAGTACCATTCTATGTGAATGTTTCTTGAAAATTAGAGGATGTCCTTAATAGGGTGATATATCACCATGGGGAGGTCGTACACAACGAATTTTAGGGGTAGAATCTTTGTAATCCATATCTATGGTATCATGAGGAGGACTATCATAATAACTATGGACATATTCTTTAGATGAAGAGTTGGTGAATCCTTAATATTCTTCAAACATGAACTGTATAACCTCAAGGATTCTAGCATTATGTAGGGTATAAATATGATCCTCATCCTATATTTTGGTTGAAATATTCCAACCAACCATTTGGGTATGAGAAAGAGTATGATACTTCTACTAGGTGGTCACTGGAGTATATCGAAGGATTCTTGCTGTTGTGAGAATATGTGCCCATTGCTGGGAAGCTGTTAGGATATGCCAGTGAGATACTGAATTTTTGGTAGGTGTATGATCCCACCTTTCGGTGGTTTCCAAAATATGATTTCTAACCATGGTTGAAGGGGAATATGGGTCCAATTAAAATGTGCATTCCCTGATAAAATTTTTTGATGGACCCACAGAATGGGACAAGGGATATAAGACACCTCCTATATAGTATTTAAAATAAATCTGATGGAGTCCTCCATTGGTTGAATTAGGAACATGTTCTTGATTACTGGAAGCTGCCAAAAGTTTCTGAGTAACTTTTAGATTTTTGGAAGGAATATGGGCCTTCTCTGAGGTGATTTAGGGGATATCTTATGAACAATAGTTGGAGTGGGAATATGATATTGGTCCTGGTTTACCTTTGTAATTCACCTCTAGAATTATTCAATAGGAATATACACCTATCTTGAGGTAATTTTCAAGTTGGGTTGATGAACCCCAGTTGAAATGGGGATATGAGCTTGGTTCAGTGCCTCATCCTTTACTCGAATGTGTTGATAATACTCATGGGTGAGAACAAGAATATGATCTTACTCTATAGTATCCACCATGTCATGTTGGAGAAGTTGATATGTTTCTCTAGTAGTGAGAACATTATAGTATTCTTGTCCCCTTAAAATCACCTGAATACACCGATAAATCCCCTCTATGGCTACTAGAATATACTAGAACTTTAGAAGTGAATGAGAGATAATAATGTCCAATACATTTTTTGTCACAATAATATATTTGAAGACATATTCGATTGAAGCATGGAAATATTTCGATTGTATCCCTCCATTTTCTACCAGGATATGCTAATGGTATTCTTTTGAAGTGGTGGGGATATGTTCATAATGCTTGTTTTCTTATGGAATATATTGGTAAACTTGCAATATGATCCCATTCCCTATGATCAAAAACTCTCTATTCCTAGAAATATTTCCAAAGGGCCCTAATTTCAGAGTTTAGGGTGACAAGCTATAGTGTGACACCCTCAATAGTAGACTGAGGGGTAGTAATTGCATTCCACTACTGGCAGTGGTGGTTGATAGGATACCTCTTAGGTTACTCCTAAGTTATGGTGGATTCATATTAGAAACCATGGTTGGCCATCCTAAGATAAGTAAGGTTCTAATTTTAATTATATAGGTATAGACTCTAAAAGTGGTTGGTAGTGGGAATAGGCATTGCCAGCTTCCACATAGCTTTCCAAAAGTGTGGTGAGTTGGTATGTTTCAACACATAGATACCCTTATGTATATCCTCCATGGTTGTGATTCTTTCATACCATTGATTTTTCCTTACCATTTTATTTTCCACCTGGTACAAGAGATGATATGTAGATGACATCATCATTCTGTTCGCAGAGTAGTGGCTCTCATGGCTGCTGTAGTGTCAAAATGCTTGCCTAATTATGATTTAATTACCTTGTAATTTAAGGGATCTTGTGAGAAGTGTGTTTTTTTCAGAAGTAAAATAAAAAACAAGGCCACCAATCAATTTAATATCACAAGTAAAAAATATACATCACCAGTTAAACAAGACTTTATTAGCTGTTTTTTCTTGTTAGAGAAAGATTAAAGTTGGGTTCAATATTTTGGTTTCATCCTAGGTTGAGGTGACCTGAAAATTGGTTTTCACTCCTATCACTGATGGTTTAAAAAGTGTTTTATTCATGGAACTGGAAACACCCAATAGTCTCCCCATCCATAACAAACTATGATCCTAATTTCCGATGGTAAGTAGTGTTGTGAGAAGGTTCCCTATACCAAACACCTTTATGTAATTTGATTACCATTATGTTTATAAATATTGATAGATATATACATGTGTTTATTATTATTGTAATATTTTTTATACTTCTGCATTCACTATTTATATAGTAATATCCTTAGATTATATATCATGTAAAAATGTTATAGTAGTTACTAGATATAATGAGAACCTCGAGACACTGTGATATAAATCTTAAACATATTCCCTTGTTCTAGATACATCATACTAATAGAACACAAAAAATGTTTGAATAATAGGTGCTTGGGGATCCTAAGAATTGAGACTTCTTCTCATAAATTTTTCACTTAGCAATCTCAAGTACATGAGATCATGAAGACCGAACCACCAATAAGAACAACACATGTTTCATATGAAATTGGTTGTTCCTTTCTACCAACATGTGTATTGGTATTCAGACTTGAGAGCATTATTGATGTGTACCATTTGATGGCATACTTTGATGCAAGGCAATAACCATGACATTGATGTTGTGGTGAGGTAGCTTGTGTTGGGTGTGTCATTGGTGGCATGGTAATTGTTTGAATGATCAAGATAGGATTTTTCATTTTCAAGTTGAGGAAGAGATATATCATGGGCCTAGGTTAAGTAGGATTGTAGTACATTCATTAAATCCATGGCCATGGTACTAGAAGGTAAGTCCTTCTAGTAAAGACATGAAATATATAAATGAATAAAAGGATGATTAAACAAGTGTGCATCATGCATTATGATATATCACCAAACAAAGAGATTATATTTCACCAAACATGTTCATAAGAGGTATTCACACAGATTCGAGGTAAGATCCCTCATATCTTCACTTTTTTCTAACTCCATTATTCTCAAATTCGCAACATTATGACATTGAGACCATATATGCAGCTTGAATATCTAATGTGGTAGCAGATTCATTAATGAATAATTCACAATGAGATATTACTTGATAGGAATAAAATAAATTGAAGATGTGTTGGATTATGCATTAAAATAGGCATGACCATGATATATCTTAAGTCATTGAGTGGGATAGAATGTTTCATGGCATAGATAAGGTTACTATGCCATGACGTTATGTGAATACTATTATTACATAAAATGATAACTTTCTAGATTCTTCAATATTCCACTCAAAATTATTTCATTCTTTATAATTCATCATGTGGTGATGGATTTGATCTACTAGAACACCTTTAAAAAATTTTAAATAAATGAAACAATCAATTAGTAACTTAACTGAGTGTTTCAATGTTTTGAAATGCTTGAAACATTTGTGAAACATAATATTCAATAATGGAAAAACAGTTTGATTCATGGAGGGGAAATATAATCTAGTTGGATCTCATACATGTTTTGGGTTTTGTTGTATCAAAATTATATAAAAAAATCCACAAAACATGGACCATTATTAGTGTATTATATTGTATTTATTCTTAGAACTTAATGTTGTAGAAGACCATGAATGTGAAAGAGATCATTCTAGAGTTTCAGATGATTCCCTTAGTCAGTGGATTCTTGTAGAGGATGGAGTTTGTTATCTACTTCTCTATGACATTTTTCAAGGACATTAAGTGAAACTCAAATAAGATCAGATAAATAAATTAATTTATGTTTTTTATTCATTATTTTTTAATTTATGAAAATTGTAAATAGGTTATTGAATTAATGTTTTCTTGGAGTTGTTCTATTTTTTTGTGTGTAAGACATACCTTTGAAACCCCTTAGTTGTATTATAGTAGATCTATTAATGTTTGGTCTTATATTTGAGTAAACAATAAATATTTTATAAATTATTTTCTTAGGTGTCATGATATATCTCAAATGAAAAAAACATATCTTCATGTTAGTGATAGACCACAATATAGGAAAAAAGGTAAACTAACATTTTTCCCTTGAAATATCCATGAAAATTATATAGTCTATGAATAATGGTCGTTTCATGCATCAATAAAAAAAACTCAAAATACAGCGCATCATTGGATGATACACTAAATAATGGTTAGTAATTGATCATAAGATATTAACCCTCAAAATGTGGGAAGACCATGATATAGACAATGTTTCCATGAGGTTATAGAACTTTTATAGATTATCATAAAAGAGATTTTCCAAGAAAATTAGCTTAGAAAATTTGAAATTAAAAATGGGTTATAAGATCCAGATATGACATGAATCTCTTTTTAAAGCATGTATAAACTTGGTTATTGCATTAAAACCATCCAACATACCCATTAGTTTTAAATATTCCTAAAAACAAAAGCATATTTCAGTATTCTACATCATAGTTTGACACTTGATCATGCAGTGGTAGGTCCATAGAAGCTTCCTACACCTGTTAAGCATGTTATACTTTTTAAATTTTCAAACCCATGTTTTTATGCTCTTTCCAATGGTGGGTGCATAACCTGGTAATGCTTTTTTTGAGAATGAGATTGAAAGAGAGATAAGGCGTGCTTATAAGTTAACGAGGATGAATTGTTTCTATTCACAAGCATAATAATGATTATTTTCTTACATGAGTATAGATTATTAGATTCTTTCAGCCACCTATGTCCAATATATGAGTAGTCATTCAATCTGATATTACCGTTTATCTCTTTATAGGGTGCTTCTTCTAATGCAAGATCCCAAACAACTGACTCAGGTACTATATCAATGTCATCATTGTACTTAATGGTATGTAATAACTTATTCCATCATGCTTTTTGTTTTATATACTATGAATTCTTTATTCAAATTACAAAATTGTAAATGTTCTTTTCAAAATCTTATCTTAATTAAAAATATAATTTTATCTTATGCAATTTAATTTCTTCATGCATCCAAATCTAACATATCATTCTTTATACATTGAACATAAACTATTATCTATACTTTCAAGGGAGTTATATGATTATTAGCTGCTTTATTGTATTTATTACTCAGTTCGATTGTATTCTGATCACATGATCATCAGTAGCTGTATTTTTTTGGTGCTCCAACTCTTGTGTATGTAGATTCATATCACAGTCTTTCAACTTTTCTACTACCGGGTATGTTATACCTGAATCATCTGATCATAGGGTGTCCACTTTGCGTACAGTTTTATTGGATCGTCTGGTGATCCTCCTTTTCATATTGTATTCTCACAGCGCATATTCTTTCCTCTGATCGTAGTGTACTCCATCCGATGATCAATATGATATTCTCACTCTGCACATTCGTGTTATTGCACGACCCCTCCATTCGGTTGTTTTGCATTAAAATTCTCATACTGTGTCTGGTTATCTTGAACCATTTCATCCATGATTATAACCTTCTAATAGTTACTTCCTGTGGAAGTATTGCTAGATCTCCTCTATTCAAGCAATGGATTCTTGGTTTATCCGAGCATCTCGGTCGGTTTATTTATGTCTGAAAATCTTACTACAATGGAGTCTTGGTTTATCTGAGCATCTCGGTTCGGTCCTAGTTTGAGAAACTTGCTCCTTGTTATGTCCGATTATTATCTGGATCTGAAAATTTTCACCATTATTGTAATCATTACAATGGTTTATGTTGTTTTCCCTTACCCAAGAGTAGGTATTATCCTAAAATTTTCTTCCAATATATTACACAAGTGGATAGGCTATCTCTTGAAAATACTCTTCTACCTTTAGGTACGAATGGTGATGTTGTTTATAATGGAACCACAAATATTCATGTATTATCTATAAACTTCCTTATGGATGGAACTTTGAATACCTCTTATACTTATACTAGAATCACATAAAAGATATCATGCTCTCTACTTCAGTTAAAATAAATTTCTGGAGCCCTCAAACTTCCTTGAACTTTTAAATCTAGAACTTCTACAGACTGGTGCTTGAAATTGGTCTAGATATAAACTTTAAATTAGCTGAATCTGGTGACCTTAATCAACTACCTTAAAACTATATGTTCCAGTATTTTCAAAACCATGACCCAACTGAACTTCCTGTAAGCATTGGTCGAGAACTTCCTCTCTTTATGTTGCTTCTTCTAAGTAGCTCTCTCAAATTCTTCTTCTCAATATCTCTATATAATGATCAATCAGTGCTTCATTTTGAATGATCCCAACCTATTTTATAGGCTCAAACTTTTCTAATAAATTCAGTGATTTCAAATCTCTAAACACTAAGACTCTGCACATTTCTATTGTGAACACCTTCATGAAATATTTTAAATCTCAGAGTCAAATCAATTTTTTATAAAATATGGTGTCAACTCACCTTTCAAATTATCCTTAAATATTAGCTTTAATTTAAAACTTTACATTACGAATTATACATTGTAAATATCCATATCATCATAATCACATTGATTGTGGCTTCAAAATGTTTATGTGAATTCACTTGGCATCATCCAGTCAACTTACTTTCATAAACTTCAGCAATTGTAACTTGTAATTCATTTTTCCCTCTATCTGGTTCTACCTCTTCTTTTGCTCAACTCAAAATTCTACATCCTTATATACTTAAAACAACTTTGGTGTGAGTCTTTTCCTTTTTATGCTCTGTATTCATTTAACTTTCATTGTATTATAACTTCATCTTGTATCAACTTCTTCAGATCAACTCAACTTAAGATTAAATCAGCCTCCAGAATTAGATGCTTTCTAGATTCCATGCATCTGGGCTTCTTTATTTTTATTCATCAGATAAGTCAATTTTCCTTACATCCTTTCTCAGGAATCAGACATAGAGGATGGGGAGGTCTATGAAGGACATGGAATAAAAGGTGAGGTTACATCATACCATTTGGTGCAAGTGTGGTGTCTCATTGTGATGTTGTGTCTGTGAGTGGCCGAACAATAGTGTTGACCATTATGGTAGTGTCCTTGGGGGAAACCATTATGGGGAACCTATATATGGACCTCAAGGAGCTCGTTACAGGGCTATACTGACCATGTGAGTCTCTTATATTTTCTTATTTTTACACACCTCATAATGATTGACTAATATATTTTTGAATGGAATTTCAACAAGTGTTTGAGAATCAGCCACTAACATCGACGCTTACATTACTAGATCCAGGGGTTGAGGTGGTCATGAAAGATGATATCCTCTTGGTATGAATGGATTGGGAGACTATGGTGGTTGGTCCAACTAAGGAGGTTCTTCTAGAAGGGACCACCAATATCTTGCCTTTAATAGAGGTGATTGAGACTCTACTGATAGCACGGTCAGATGAGAAGACTATGATGGTTAAGCCTAGTATTGAGGGGCCACCAGAGGATGATGTTGAATCTGAAGCATGAATGGAGGTGTGGAAAATTATTCAAGAGCTGAGGTGATAGGGGATCGTGTATTGGATGCACTCACCCTGGAATTGCCACTAATGGTGGGTGCGGGGGATGAAACAATGGGCGCAAAGGCAGAAATGGTAGAAGAGTGATTAACTACTGCATTCAAATATCTTCTCAGATGTATTTATAGATATCATACCACCGACTCATTGCATGGGAAATAATATAGGGTCATCTATTTCTCCTTCTTATGAACTTATTATCTCAGGTAACGTGAACATCATAAGAAATAAACATCATCAAAAACCATCAATTTCTACACATTGCATATACTCGGTTTGATCTTCTTTTTACCATGAAAATGATGTTGCAATTAATTTCAATCATATTGGAATTTTTAGAACACTTTATTAGATCTTATAGGCCTCGGTTCAATTAACTGTCAACATTTCATGGAGAACTTCTGAAGCACTGAACTCCTCGGATGGCTGAGGATGAATATGAGCTCGGATGGGCGATCGAACGGATGGGATAGTCTCATCAGATGGCCATAGTTCTTTCTGAGTTTTTAAAAATAGCTACAACAATTTATATAATTCACTCCCACATTGAAATGTATAAAAGTTCCCCAATACCTTATAATAAAAAGTTCTCCATTTGTTGGACGTAATTGGTTACTGGCCTGCATCTTATATTTTCCACACTACTCCATCCGGGTGCTCCCATCCACTGCCATGCCGCCCTGCAGAGTGGATCTCCACTGCCTCTTATGTGACTTTGTGGGGTTCACTATACACACCAATTCCTCTCACACCGATTGTCTAGGGATTCAACTACCCACCTCACTAGTGTAAGCAGTCCTCCTAGGCTAGCTAGTTGGGATATGCCATATTTTTTACAAAGTCCCAAAAAAATAATATTCAAAGAAACCAAATGAAACACTCGCATAATTGAAAAACTAGCATATATTATTCTTCTAACCATTTTATAATAGTTCCTCTTTTTATTCAAAACATTTGTGTAAATAATGAGTATCCTTTGTAGAAGTCTTCAAACATGAAATCGTCACATTTAATGCTGCTTCATCTAAATAAACCTTGCCAACATAATAACTCTAATAACTGATTCAATGATAGAAACTCCATACTTAAATAATTGTAACATTTAATTTTAATTAAACAATTATATTCACTTAATAACTCTCAAGACTGATTCAATGGTAGAAACTCTATTCTTAAATAATTGTAATGTTGAATTTTCATCAAACAAGTATATTGAAAAAAACTATAATGAAAATATTATTTCAATAAATTTGTGTTATTCAATATCACCCATTGTATTTGTTTTCAATACCCATTTTAAATTCAAAATAAATGTCTTCTTCTCCCCTTTAATTGATAATAAAACCAAAGATATAAGTATAAGAAAGAATTCAACTCATCTCATTCTGTAACAACTGAACATTTCTTCTTCTCTTCCTTAAATCTCCTCATTTCATAAGAGATGTTACTTAAGTGAAATCGAAATTTAATTTATTGAGAGAAGGAAAGAATCACCTTTCATAAAGAAATGAGTCATTAATTAATTAGATCCATGTTTATGTGTAAAAAAAGTCCATGGACACCCACATGTGATAACGTTTTCTTCACATGATGTATTACATGATGTCGCCAACCAGATAGTGGGGGTAGTGTTATCCAAGAAGGTTGATGGACACCCACATGTGATAAATTATTCTTCACAAACCCTAGATTCATCTCAGATTAATTATAAAACAACCAATAAGTAGTTTTTTCTATATTTGTTTCATTGGAAAATTTTCATTCATATTTTTTAGGATGTTAAGTAATAATTTTTTATAGTCTTGCAGCTCATGGAAATTTAATGAAGAACAGTTAGGAAAAACCAAGGTCAGTAAGGTTGATGCTTCTCCTATTAGAATTTAATGTGGAAATAAAGGATAAGAAGGGCTATGAAACCCTAGTTTCAAACCACATGAACAGACTTCCATACATTTCTGATGTATGTACACCTACGAAAACATCCCTGAATGATGCACTCCCTAGTTAGTGGATCTATGAAAGCATTGATAAGGTGCCATGGTATGCAGAAATGTTTAACTACTTGGCACATCAAAATTATAGTGTTTTCTAATCATGTGTTTCTTTGGCTAAAATCTAAGTCAAAGTTCTATGTTTAGTAGGATCCATAATTTTAGAAAATCCATAGTGACCAAGTGATTATGAGGTGTATGTCAAATGAAGAGGTAACTTTTGTCCTTAAATTTTGTTATAAACTTACATAAAGAGGCCATTTTAGACTTCAGTACATAGCTAGGAATGTTTTGGATGTTGGATTATTCTAGGTAATAGTTTTTAAGGATGTCCAATATTTTTATAAATCATGTAAGGATTTCCAATTCATTGGAGGTATTTCCAAAAATAGGAAATTCCCCAACAACCTTTTATTTTTTTCAAAATATTTGATGTATGGGATATATAATTAATGGATACATTTCCTATTTCTTTTTGAAATACTTATATTCTCTTGGGATCATATTATGTTTCTAAATGAATTGAATCTCAAGCAACTAGAATTGATGTTATTTAGTATTGGGATGTGCATATCAATCTGAATATTGTTTTTTCATTGTTGGTTATGGATTCATGTATCATTTATCATGTTTAGTTGACACACTGATCACATATATATATATAAGAAGTTATATCTCACTTCTTTTCCCATTATTTCCTTTCAGGTTGTTTCATATGATGCAAGTTCATGGACAATCGACTTCTGTAATAGACCAACGATGTTTGTTTACTCAGTGGTTCATATTTCATTGTCCACAATTTTATAAACCTTTACACTAGATACATGTTTAATGAACTATATTTCATTTTATTAATTCATATTCTTCATTTTCAGACTTGGATTCATTGACAACCTAATTTTCAATACCTTTCATAATATCCTTTTGTGAATTCAGCTTACTGAGGTAAAATCCCCAACAACTTATTAAGATATTTTTACTAATAATCATTAAATATATCACAGTTTTAGATTGTCATGTTACTCCTTTGATTTTTCTTTAGGCTGATAATGAATTTATTGAATCTATTAAAGTTATTTTAAGGGGTAATTGATTTGATTTACATAGTTTATTTTCTTACATGATTTTCTTTAACATTATTTGCTTAATCCATCATGTATACAGTGTTGCTTGATGATTTCTTTGTGATGATATTAAATACATTAAATGATGAGGACTACAGGAAGAATTTAAACATAACAACATCTATATTCCTAATATGACAAATAGATAATGATTTTTTGTTTTCAAATATAAGATTTTATGTCACTGTTATATTATCTTTGTTATTGGATCAACTTTATTCTATTAATATAAAAGTTTTATATTACTATAACAACTTATGTAATTTAAGATATAGAATAATAAATGTATGTTTAACTTCTCAAAAAAATTGTTGTTAATAAAAATCTTCTATTACACTTGCATATTTATTACTCACAGATAATCCAATGTGGGTATATGCTAAGCTTTAAATTGATAATATCATACATAGTAGTGAAATGTCATTCAAATATTACCCTTCTCTGTTCTTACTAGATAACTCCTCTTTATACTAGGGAAATATGAGAGTTACATAAGAGAGCTTAATTACTAAATGTAAAATCTATAAAAAGAGTGTAATCATCTAGAATGTTAGAAGGAAACTAAAAAAGAAAAACTACTTACTATAATGACTATAACAACTGCATCTACTCAGGTTTTTCTATTTCTTAAAGGTTATGGTGGGACATGAAAAACATATATATGGAGGGATTTATGTTTTTTATTTCCGCATTGTAAGAAAACATCCCTGTAAATTATCCTTTTAGAGTTCTTTCATATTTTTATTTTTATTTATTGAGTCCAATTTTGTCTTTTCTTAATCTATTATGTTATAAGGTTCTTATTCAATTGAATATTATTTTATAATTATTTGTTTCACATAAAGGGATCTCTCATAAAACTCAATGATGGGGAACTTACCTCACAGTTTTGGGTCACTTTCAATACTTGATACACTGTAAGCAACTGAGACTTTAGTTAAGATAATTATCATTTTTTAATGTATTTATGGATTTATTCAGGTATTTACAGATAAATCAATTCACTGGTCTAATTGATGCCCTTGCTGGCATTCCCCTTGATGATTTGTAAGTTGATGGTATGTTTAAACAACACTTACTTGAATTGACATCTTTCTAGTTTACATAGTTTTTGTTACCATGTAATTAATCAGATTTTACTGCTTTAGTTTGTATGAATTCTGAGCATCCTTAGTGCAAAGTCTTTAATATTTTCTTTCTTTTATTGATGCTATCAGGAATGTTTCAAACAACCAATTTATTGGAGCTTATTTTTGTATCGTTTTGACATTGTTAGCACTTGGTAGACCACCCTTGTTATCTGTATATAGATTGTTACTATTTTGTTTATTTTACTTTATATTCACTAACCCAACATATTATGGGATATATTAAAGTAATTATTTTTAGTGAACAACTTAATTTTATGCTCATTTCCCACACATGTATACAGATTGTTACTATTTTATTTATTTTACAGGTCTTGTGTTTTTTTATTTCCAAGAGAATGATTTTTTTATACTTTTTTATTTGAATGTTTTCATTTTTTCAAGTTTTCTGGTTGCAGTTTTATAGGTTTCATGGTTTGAAGGCTTGTAAGATAGCAGGTTTGGAAGTTATAAGTTGATAGTTTGTGCATTACACATTTACATGTTACTAATTTTCTGGTTTTTTGGTTGTTAGTTTTATGGGTTTTAGTTGCTAGGTTTACATGATGAAGGTATTCTTGTTTGTAAGGTATGCATGATGGAGATTCAAAGGTTTCCATGTTTATAGATTTCAATGTTTTCAGGTTATAAGATTACATGTTTATAGATCATTTTATAGATTGGTCTACAAGTTTACAGATTGTTTTACTGGTTTACAGATTTACAGATTGTTTTACAGGTTTACTAATTTTCGATGTTTTTAGGTTTGTAGGTTTTAGTTGATAGGTTTGGATTGTTTTATAGTTTTATAGATTGTTTTACATGTTTTAAGTTTACAGGTTATAAGATTATAGGTTTTCCATGAAGGTATTATTGTTTTTAGGATGAAGTTATTATTGTTTTTCAATGTTTTTCATGTTTTACATATTGTTTTACAGGTATTATTGTTCTTAAGGTATGCATGATTGTTTTATAGGTTTCCATGTTTATAGTTTGTTTTTAGGTTATAAGATTACAGTTTTGTGGGTTTTACAGACTGTTTTCAAAGTTTTCAAAGGCTTCCATGTTTGTTTTTAAGGTATGCATGATTGGTTTACAGATTGTTTTATTAATTTTAAGTTACATGTTCTGTTTACATGATGCTTCAGGTTACTAGTTTTCAAATTGAATGTTGTGGGAGGTGTGCATGAGCAGGGGTTGGGGGTGATGGTGCAGGGTGGGGAGGGGGGAGGGGTAGGGGGTGTGCAGTGAGGAGGGGGAAGGGGGTGGGGTGTAAGGTGAAGTGGGGTGGGTGTGGGGTGTAAGGTGAAAGGGGGTGGGGCAGGGAAGGTGTGCATGATCAGGGGGTGGGGGTGCTGGTGCAGGGTGGGGGATGTCTAGGGGGAGGGGGTGTGCAGTGAGGAGGGGGCAGGGAGTGGGGTGCAAGGTGTAGGGGGTGGGGCAGGGGAGGTGTGCAGGAGCAAGGGGTGGGGGTGCTGGTGCTGGGTGGGGGAGCTGTGGGTGGGGGGAGGGGGGAGTTGGTAGTGTCCTCCCAACAGTCAGCATGGTGAACCGTGCTGGTTTTTTTTATGTAGTGGAAACGCCTATAGCCATGGTTCTATGAACTATGGCCATTATTGGCATGGCTATAGGGCTGACCCTATAACCACGGTTTGAAAACTGTGGCTATAGGGCTATAGCCATGGTTTCAAAATGTGGTTATAGGATCCGACCTATAGCCACTCCAATACCAGCCACGGTTCATGAAACCATGGATATAACCTATAGCCATAGTTTTTGGGCCTATATCCATGGTTTAGAACCGTGGCTATAGCCTAAATTTCTAGTAGTGACGAGATAAAATAATAAAATAAATCAATTTATTTTATTTATTTGTTGTTTTAGTGCAGCAAAATAATCTTATAATTATAAAAAATATTTTATTCTAAATCCCTAGGGTTGGATACATAACCCTAGATATTGATATACGAGTATTTGGGGGAGAATTATCAGATATTGGCATCATGGATAAATAATCGGAGTACCGCTAGAATTGCCAACCCCCAACGGAGTTCCTGGATCACACCAACAACAACAATGAAGTTTTTCATAAATGATTAATCCTAACTTACGGTAGGTTTTTTATTTTACATTAGTTTATTTACCTATTTAGTATCCCATGAATAAGTTGAATGGAATCCACCAATAGATTTATTCATGGGTCTTTAATTCTTGTGGGTTCAGGGTTATCTTCCTTGGATTTTGGGGAATTGATATTATTAATTTCTTAGTTCTTCATTTATCATTGTAATGGAAATAATCTAGGATAACCTGAAAATTTTCTTAGTTTTTATTTTACTTTATTTTTTTTAGTTTTCCCCCCTTTCATCACACGTTCATCACCAATATTCCCTTGGCTGGTGGTTCAACTAATATCTGATAATAGATCATTGTACGATCGATCTTCAATGAAACAAATTGATACCGTAGGTTTGGGTTCACAATTGATGGATAAATTGTGGTCCAAAAAAATATTATAAAACCATAGGTTTATGTGTATATGATTTTAGTATTCTCTATTGTGGTTTGTCATAGGCACACAGCGTGGAGTGATGGGACAAAATTCTCGAGCAGTTTGGATGACTGGAATCCGGCCACTAACGAAAGTAGGGCTTGGTCGACCTTAGATCTATTATTATCAGCGGATTATGAAGTGGAATTGATTGTGGTAGTATAATGTGTGTATTCATGTAATAGTATAGAATTTCTATAAAATTCACAACTACATAGGTTTTAGTCCTATGAATACACACCATTTTGTCCCACTTTTGCGGTTCAAGGGTTTCCATGTAGAGAAAAGTTTTACATATCATGTGACATGTGTAACACACTATTTGACCTAATTCTAGTGGATTAATGTGTACCCTAGGGGTAAACATTCATGGATATGGCTAGGAACATCATTATAACTAGAGTACATGGCCATGACCCAGTACTCAGACACGACCAGGTACACTGGCACAGTCTGAAGTACATGAGCACGGCCAGATGTATTTGGGTGTGGGTCAGTGGTACGTCAAGTGATATCCCACCATCTACATGTCATGTATTCTTAGTTAATATGCCATGTATTTTTTTAATTAAACATTCCATGTGAGACAGCGATACATAATAACACCCAATTTAGGAAAGACACGGTGCGTACCCCCAATACATGTCATGTACTTTTTCCAAGGAAGGTTGTGGCCCTCCGTATCCTCCATTTAGACAATTTTATTTTAAGTGTATTCCCTTGGTCCATCCCTATGAGGGTATAGTGAGGAATTATTTCCTCAACATAGGATTGTGATCCCCTCTATGGGTTAGTTTTGGATACATTTTTCAGTAATCCCTCTATGAGTCCCAGGGTGGGATCTTCTATCATATCATGTTTCCTAGGTTGGGTTTGAGGAATTTTCATGGGAAACTTATGTGGGTTTATAATCACCTACTTAGAATGTTATTCTAGATTATATTTTAAATTTCCCCCATGAGAACTAGGTGTGGTCCCCTATCTATGTATTGAGATCTTTAGAGATATAGTGAGTACTTATTTTCCAAGTCACAATGAGCACAACCTCTTAGACACACTCCATATGTGTTATCATGGATCGTAGAGTGATATATCCTGAAAAATCATTACCTCATAGCCTTGAGAAAAATACTATGGCTAGAAATATGGTTTGGACCAATTTGATACTTGGAGTTTTTTATGAGTGTATCTGGGTTTTTATTATTTTTATCACTGTGTATTATAACTTGTTGACATAACTTGTGATGAGCTGGATACTCTATCGATACTTATGTTTGGTTATTTCAGGGTTTTTAATGAGTATTATAATACTCACTCCTACATGGGATCTTCCCACACATTTCATGTATTATTAAATTTGAAGGCCTTTTGATGGTGTCTTAGGAGGACTAGGAGAAGGAAGATCATAGTGATCTAGACATACAATGGTTCATACCAGGTGTTTCATTAGATAACAGTCCCCTCCTTAACAGGTTGGACTTTTTTCTATTTTTGTGGTGGGATTGTATTTGGAACTTTATGATTTCTATTAATTTTTTCATAATCTTATGTGGGATATAAATTATGCATGTATTATGGTATTTGATGTATTGTTTTACCTTTTAGTATTGTATAGGCATTTGGAGATGTGTGTGTGTGTGTAAGTACTTAGACTAAGGCCTCCCATGTGTGATATATTCCTACTCAGCACTAGTTTTCAACACCAAGACTATTGGAGGTTGGCTTAGGGTGTCACTCTCAGCTTGCTGCTATCCAAGTGGGCCTCGATGGGTCTTTTTGTGACAATATAAATATTTTTTGGGATTTATATGATATTGGTTGTATGATTAATATCATGCCAATATGAACTCTATAACTCTTGGGCTACAATGAAGTTGAATTTTATCATTCAAACATAATGATTCAAGTGACAATAGTGAGAAGAAACCTCTTTGGAAGATCAATCCCTAAACTCAATCTAGATACATCCTCTCCAACTCCTAGCTCATAGTGGTTACACAAGATACATCCTTCGACATATTTTTAGTATTTTTGTGTCTCCATATGAACAAGGAAGTATCCACGTCATACCATCAGTGAATCAAATACTCTTTTAATATAAAGCTAGAGTTTTATATTGTGATAAGGCCTCGTTTGAGTCCTTTGAATATAATTATATAGAAATATTTTTCTATAAGTGATAATGGAAGTAGTTTTTGGTAGATAACACCAATCAGATTACTACTCCCAATAGTCTATAAATAGACCCTATCA
Organism: Viscum album; assembly: GCA_963277665.1. Classification (NCBI taxonomy): domain Eukaryota; kingdom Viridiplantae; phylum Streptophyta; class Magnoliopsida; order Santalales; family Viscaceae; genus Viscum; species Viscum album. The sequence goes on along the minus strand of OY728152.1, from coordinate 1,549,948,653 downwards.
ATCTATGGAACAAAAATGGTGAAAACTATGTGTTGACCATCTATTAAATTGAGGTGAAAAATTCTGATCTGGGTTTTCAATAGGTGAAAACTATGTATTTACTATCAATCCATCTACAAACTTCGGTTCCTATAATTATAATCCAAAGTATCTAATCATCTTACTCTAATATTTTTTTCGAGTTGATGTTTCCATTGAATGGCCTTCATCGAGAAGTGGAAGGGATGTCAAACAGTCCTAGCATCCCAACCTACCTCCAAAGTGTATTTACCACTATGAAAGTATAAATAATATTCAGTCAACCTAGACAAGTCTTTTTGGACATATAGACATAGATCATAAAGGAAAAAGAATAGAATGAGGCTAAGAACATTTTCCTTTATTCTTATATTATCAAATTAATTAGAAGAACATGATCATAATAAAAAGGAATGTGATCCCAATTAGGATGTTATTTCCCCTAGATTGACTTATGAATCTCAAATTTCTCATCCATATTCCACTTATGATAAAATAAAGGTAGACTAAAAGGATGAAATAAATCTTAGGGATTCCCCTCCAACATTCAAGGAAGGTTCCTCCACCGTTGTTGATGAAATCAGAAAAATTAATCTGGGTATGGAGGAAGAACCACAACCAACATTGATTAGTGTTGTTATGGTTCTAGTGAATGGAAAAAATATCTCTTTCCTCAATAAAATGTGATATTTATTTGTGTGAAACTATACAGAAATTCCCCAATTGGTCCCCAATTTGGCTACCAATTATTAGGGTTTTTCAGAAGACCACCAAAGATAAAAAAAAAGGAATAAAGAAGAATGAATCTGAACCATGAAACCAAATTGGAAGCCAAGGTTGGAAATATGATCTAAACCAACATCATCTAGTAAGTTTAGTGCTCAAAAATCTGCACCAGAGTCATTCCATAATAAAAAAAAGTACAATAAAATATGATTCTATATCAATTTTAGGGATCTCAGTCAGTATTTCTTGAAGAATTATTTCCCAATCCTAGTCATGAAACTACTGATTACTATGATTATTGAATTAGAATCCCACTCCTTCATGGATATATTTTCAATATACATCCAAATTTTAATGGACCCCAATAATGAGGATGACAATTCCTTTAGGTTACCCAAAGGGGTATAATGTTATCATGTAATTCCTTTTAGCTTAATGAATTTTGGTGCCACATATTAGTGTTTCATGAACCATATTTTCAATAATTTTCTAGAGAATAATTTTTAGTGTTATATTGATGATTTTTTGGTTGAATATCAACATCATTATGATAATATTTTCAATATTGAAACATTTTTCAATAAACTATAATAGTATATCTTGAAGATAAATACCCTAAAATGAACTTCTGGGGTAACATCATATAAATTCCTTAACTTAATGGTGCATCACCATGGTATCAAATTCAAAACCAAAAATACCAAGGAAATACTTGATATGTCACCTATATATAACCTCAATGATTTTAGGGGACTCCTATGAATTCTTATTGATATCATAAATTCCATCATCAACCTTCCTAAAAATGAATACCTTTTACAATGTTGATGAAGAAATGTGTCACCTATAAGTGGGGTGAAAATTACTAAAAATACTTCAACGGTATCAAACAATATCTATTACACACATTAGTTATATTTCCACCCATTGAACAGATTCTTCTTATCCTTTATGTGGACACCAAAGAGTGATCACTTGGTGCCCATCCTATTTAGAAGAATGGTGTGGGAAAATAAAAGAGTCTCTACTATATTAGTGGGATGACGTTGGATAGTAATACCTAATACTTCAATATTGAGAATAATTACCTTCTTTTGTTCTTCACAGTGTATAAATAGAGACATTGTCTATAGAAACATAAGAATCATCATATTTCTCATATCAATATACTCAAGTGCATCCTTTTTCAACTGATGATAACTAAAAGTTTGTAATGGTGGGTGGTAATTATAAAATAATTTTATATCTAGTTCATGTATTGGGAGGTAGTCAAATCATTGGAATTAGAATATTTCCTTACAATACACCTTATCGCTAAAAGTTAACTAGTGAAGATCTCCCCAATGAAGTGGTTTTATCCATACATGAAACTGCCAAAATGTGGTAGATGTACCTTAATGGTGCCTCCAATATCCTAATAAAAAGGAGAATGAAAATTTTAAAGCCTAACAGTGTTATCCTATTGATTATAATCATATTTCTAAGAGAATAAATATTTCTATATTAATTCCTACTAAGCGAAATACCATGCCCTCGTTATAGGATTAGATCTAACTATATAAAAATTGGTTACCTTCTTGAATATCAAGGGTGACTTAGAATTGGTAATTAAGTAGACTAATGGTGAATAGTACATTAAAAAGGAAGATTTGGTACTCTTTTTTGATTATGTATGAAGTTTTATGGATGAATTCCCCTTTAAGTCGATATTATCTCACTTCCTGCATTCATATAAGGCTCATGTTGATGAATTGGCTAATGTATCCACTATACTAGAAGAAATAGAGTAGAATGAAATAGTCATTCATATCACACACTACAGGGTGGTCTCACAACTCATCATTATTGATATGTAGGATATTAATAAAATCAAAACTACCCCTAACCAAGGAGATCTCATATCCTTACCAACTGATGCCCTAATTGTATGGATGTCTCCAATAATAGACTACCTATAAAATATAATTCTCACACCAAATCAAGTCAAGAGGGATAATATCGAGTGATATGTAGAAAATTTCATTCTTTTATGAAATCCCAAATTCCTATAACTTTATCTACAAGTTAGGGTTTAAATGATTCCTCAGAAGCATGGAAGGAGGAGAGACACTTGATGTTATGTAAGGAGTTCATTCTAGTTCCTATATCACCCACTAGTTGGGATTCAATATCTTCTATAAAATAAATATACTTGGATACTTATATTCATTAACTATGAAAAACTATATCAAATTCATAATGAAGTTATATGTTAGTCAAATATATGATAAATCTTCCAATCAACTCCCCAAATTATTGCATTTATTCAAATAATCTACCATTTTTCATGAGGGGAATAAATTTCATGGGGATATATCTCCTAGATATATCTATTTAGTTCAAGTGTATCCTTAATACCACTGATTTCTTCTCCAAGTGTGTTGAGTCTATATCACTCAAGGAATTTGGAACAAATTCTATCATTAATTTTTTAAATACCAATATCATCCCTAGATTTATTGTCCCTCACGCGATATTAACAAACAAAGACACCAAATTTTATAATTCTAAATTATAATAGGATGTTTCAAGAATATAATTTCCATTCTAACAATTATTCATGTTATTATGAAGTGGAAAATGTATAGATAGAGGTTTTTGATAAAACATTTTTTAATATCCTTTAGAAAATATTAGAAAAAAACAATAGGTATTAGATAAATAAAATTCTATACACTTTGTGGTATTATCACACCATGACTCACACCACTCCATAGCTGACCTCGTGTTCTCTTATCTATGGGGCAGATTCAGTACTTCCCATTGTGGTCCAATTTTCCTCACATCACATTTCAATTTTCTATCAATTTTATGAAGTTGAGTAGTATCATATACTACTCTATGAGTTGAAACTGCTTGATGAGAAAAGGTTGTGCATAGTGAAAAACATGGAGGTTCATCATAATTGAGTTGAGTTATCATTTAAAAATAAGTATTTCTTCTACTAATTCATCTAATTAGAATTGATTCTAGCTCTAATAACTCCCATGATACCCAAAAATAAACTTATGAAATTGGAGATAAAATGGGAGGGACCATACACTAAACATATGTTATAATCTAATGGAGTTTATTCCCCAGTCATGATGGATGGAGAGTGTGTCACACTTTCCACTAATTCAATGTTTTTCAAGAAGTAATCTTTATAAATTCATAATATTTTTACAAATTAATAGATGCTTGACATTAATTTATATAGAATAAAGGTATCTATTGTATGATCTTAAAATTCATTACATCCAAGTCTTAACTGAAATAATTTAAATTGTATAATAGTTAGTCTAATACATAAGACTCAAAATTGATTTGAAATTTTCCTCATCATACAACCTTAAACTGTATTATGTAGTCATCCTAGTGGTACAATGTTAAATTCCACAACTAATATCCTCATCACATGACATTAAACTATTCAAAATAGGTTCCATCATGTATAACTTTAAACTAATCATAGTGGTTTATCATATCTTTCACCAAGTTATAAAAACATACCTTATGTATGAGCTTGATTTAAGTAATCAAAAAATGATCTATATATAAGATATAACCTCATTTGAAAGCTCTATTTCTTCAAATATATTATTACTATGAGTAAATTTTCCTCTCCTTATTCCATGGTTCATATAATATATTACTAGAATAATTCCCTCATATATATCATAAATACATATGTCTTGATTCCTATTATCATAGGGTATGTAGTAAAACTTGGATCCCTTATCTTAGGCTCAACTGCACATATAGTTCATCCTATATGACACTAAACTATTTGAAGTAGTTAATCCCTCATGAACCTAAACTACTTGGAAGGGTCTATTCGGTATGACCTAGATAAATAATTACCATCCCCTATATAAGTTCTCAATATGTATAGATATATTTTACTTTCTTTATGGATTCAATGGTTATGTCTATATCAACTGACCCAAATGTCATGTTTCACCTAAACTATGACTAAAATTTCTCCTTATCAGAACTATGTGTGTCTTTATTCCTATTACTATACAATACATTGTGAGACTTGGATCCCCCATCCTAGGCCCAGTCATATATTCCATTTCTATGCATAATTTTACCCTAGTGGTGTGGGTTTTATTCTTTATTCTCTCACCAGGTCACCCATATATTTCTCCCCTATTATATTGTACATAAGCTATATAAATTCATATGACATTCAAGAACTATGTGTATTTTAATTATTATTAGTACAGGATACATATTGAGACATTATCACCAATATTGGGCCCATCCACAATTCCTATCAAATTCAACCCTTCGTCATATTAATATGAGTCTCTTCATTCATGTTGGGTTTTCTCAAATAACCCCTATTCTAGGAAATTATATGAACTATGTGTGACTTGATTCCTATAAGAATAAGATATTTAGTGACTCATGGAACACATAACTTGGGCCTAGTCACAAATTCTAGTCAAACCCTCATTTTTTTCTTGATTTCTAAACCTTTACTCATCTTCTTGGGACTAAGATAGGGTTTTCTCATCTTATGTATGATTCATATCTATAAAAGGTACCAGGTATAAATATCCTTTTTGTATAACTATAAACTACAATTTATCTGAGCTCTTATTACATGATGTTAAACTATATGACATATGTCCCACCCTATATGACCTTAAACTGCTTAGAGTGGTCCCACTAATATGACCCAACTTCCCTACATGGGATTCAGATCCATGTGATAGTATCAGGCATGTGGTCCTAATCTATGAACCCATGATAGGATAAGGTTAACCATTCCAAAAGAAACTTAGATCTTCTATCATGGGTATAATATGTGGATATTCCTCTAGTTCCAAACCCTATAGAAAAATAAAAAAACCCTATAGATGATCTAGATCTATGTAGTAGTCATTTATTGAAGAACTATATGTTTCTTGATTCCTATTATATCATGATACAAATTGATATTAGTACCTACTATCCGGGTAACATCCTCCAATATTATTGTCTCTATTACGGATTCTCAATATCTTACTCAATCGCATTAGGTTTCTTATAATATCATAACATGTGAATGAATCCACCCAATATTCCCATACAAATGAGTTAGATCTATGTAGAAAACTCATAATAACTATGTGTGGCTTTAATAAAATTATTTTAAGATACTTAGTGATGTATGAACCATGTATTTTGAACCCTACATCAAACCACCATTTATTTTAACTCCCTTTAAAAGTTTCATTATAAACCTATCATGGTTAGTTTGAAATTTGATTACTCCAATCACCTCTTTAATATTTTCCTCTTTCAAATCACACTTCATACCTTGAGTATTTTAAATATTATAAACCCTTTAATGACTATGGTTAATGAGATCATTAAGCTCCAAGGGACACCTTTTCTTGGTCATTATATTAGTGTATCTATATCTAGCAGTACATATCAGAAGCATGTTTTAGTTCTGAGGAGAAGTTACTCTACCTCCATGTTCCATTGAAAACATTTACATGGAACCCATACTTTTAATATTGGTTAGAAATCATCCTTGACATATTTTTTCAATATCAATACATCCTGATTCAAATACTTCATGTCATGATTTTCATCATCTACATTCTCTATTAAATGAGTGTCGGGGGATCTTAGATCTTGAACCCCATATGGTTTTTCATTATTGGAACCGAGCATGCAGCGGAATCCCCAAATAGGTGTGTTTTTTAAAAATTTCCACTGATGATCAACATATACTTGTCGACGTCGATGAACAGCATCCCGGTCATAGCCGAGGACCACGAGTGAGGGATTTTAAGCACAAACATAAACTGTAAAATACCTGGTTTATATCTGAAGTCGCGCACGATGTCTGCTCATCATTGGCGATCGTTGCTCGATGAATCCGAAGAATAATTCCTCTATATCGTACACACACGCTTCAAGTAATCTGCAGGAGCGTTGTTCATCGTAATCCAGGTGCTAGCGTGAATTTGCGATGATGCCTTCAATGCTCCAACGACCACTGTATCGCTTCACTAGTGATGCCCAAGAGAGAGCTCCATCTGAGCTCCTTGGATCCAAAGCATCTCTCTCTATATCATGGGAGAGAAAAGAGGAGAGATAATCCCCATTAATAGTATTTATCAAAATCCCCTCCTCTTTTATTTATAGTGCTTAATTAAAATATCTGGTATAGCCTCGCCGGCCCCGGATACTTAACGCACTATCAACGACATTTTATGACTACTAAAATGAGTCATAAATATTATTATCTTTCACTTGTAATATATTAAAATATATTACGTGACAATAATTGATTCATTAACTCGAATCTTCACTCCCATAAATATTAATTGAACCTTGAATAATTTAATATTAGTCGATTAATATTTTTCATATATTTATTTAAAACTCGTAAATACATTTAATAAATAAATTCAATACTCATTATTCTAAACTTGGATAATATGAATTTATTTATTGCATTGGTGATCGTTTAACTTTGGAGAAATCTCAGACCTTTGTGTTGGGGCCCATTATGTCCAAAAATCATATTCTACTGAGTAGGGAAGATTCTTGAATATGCTATTGTGTGTGACCCTCTAGGCCCTTATCTCGATAGTAGTGAATAGTATTCACTAACCAAGAGCGAGATCTAGCAACCCATCATGGCCCCTGAAGAGATAAGGATTGTCATAGTAATGAAAACCAACCTATGAACATGCATTGTGTAATATAATCTCTTTGTTAGTAATAACTCATAAATAAGGATGCACTCTCGTGTCATCGCCCTTTTCTTTCTTTATTATTTGTTGATGTAACTTGATGGATTTACCCTCTACTACCATGGCCATGGTCTTATAAAGGTACTACCATCCATATCAACATGGCCTGAGATATATTACTTCCATAACTCAGAGGATACAAATCCTTTCTTTACCATTCAACCAATGCCATGACACCAATGATGCACCCAACACAAACTACCTCACCAAGACTTCATCGCCATGGTTTTCATATTTCATAAAGTACATAATCAAAGGACATACATTGGTAATGATCTCAAGTCAGGATACCATTACACGTGATCGTAGATAGGAACATCCAATGACATCTGAAAAATGTGGTGTTCCTATTGGCGAATCAGTACTCATGATCTCACTACTAGAGATCACCAAGTGTGTACTTCATGAGAATAAGTCTCAATGCTTATGAGCCCCCAGCACCTGATAGTCAAACATCTATTGTTTCCAGTCAGTAAGATGTATCTAGATCATAGAACATATATTTAATATTATTGTCATAGTTTCTAGAGGTTCTCATTATAGTCTGGGAACTTATATAACATTTCTATACGATAATTAATCTTTGGAAATTACCATTTCAATAGTGGACGCAGAAAATTCTACACTATAATGGTAAGATTACATCATGTATAGCTAACTGTATACACGATATGGTAATCAAAATCACTGAATAGTTGGGTCTAGGGCACCCACTATTTCAACATTCATATCATACCTCATCAATGGTCTGAGAACCATGACCTTAGAATATGTTCACACCTCTCTAAGATGTTCTACATTAGAATTAGACTATCATTTAGGATGGGTTGTCAAATTTACCTTTATATATAGTCTATCTCATCTTTTATTCTAAGAATTATGACCTTAAATAGTTTACAGCTCTTCATGAGGCAGTCAATACTATCATTGGGATCTTTTTCACATTGAGTTGTCATATCTCCCTTTCTAGAAAGACCATCCAACCCATTGGTTAAATATGTATGAACTTAAACCCCAAAAGCAATAAATAAAAGTATTGTGACATTAAACTCTATCCCCTAATGTTCCAAATTTCTATACCCTTAAAATTAAAATGAAAGAGACATGGAGTCTTATCTGGTCAAAACCCCATAAAGGGTAGCCTGATAAAAATTCATGTCTTATCTTGCTAAGTCATACCATTTCATGACTTTGGAAAAATTTAAATCATATAAAAAAGAAGGAAATAATCTTGTGGGTTCCACTTTATGGCCTTATAAAAATTAAAGGTATGCTTATTGGGCCCACTAATCTAGGAAAAAGTTAAAGCATACCTTATATCACCAACTCATATATGCTTGTTCGAGTAATTTCATGTCATATATCAGCACCCCTAGAATGAATTAAATACATAGTCGGGTAACATTTGTTTTACTCAAACCCTTATTTAATATCCTTTTATTCAAAAACCTAATTCATTCCTTAAGCATTTTAATCTTCACAAATATTTTATAGCTATCGGTAACAAGTTCATTCAACTTCAAGGGACACCACTACTTCGTAATGATTTTTGTGCCACCATATCTAGAACTTCTAACCAAAGGAATATTTAATCCAAAGTATAAGTTTCTATAAACTTTTTACACACCCAATAACATTGATATGTAATCCTCTATTCAAATTTGGCCTATGGTAATCCCCTATATACTTGTTTTATCCCATTATTTCCCAATTAAAATGTCTCGATTTAGGATTTACACATTCTATAACCCATAAATTCAAGTGGATTCAAGTACCCTATATATTACACATTTATGATTTGTGCCTATTTTCAAAGTAGTAAAATGGTATCCTATTCTTGAACCTTTTTTGGTTCTCATCATGTAACCCTAAATCGCATGACACATTGGTCTACATCACATTCCACTAAACCAGATAATATATTAGTTTGAGTAACACATCCCTAAACTACATATACCTATCTATGATACTATCTATATTAGTGTAATTTATCACTCATTCACATTGGTTTTATTTATCCCTTGTAACTAGATATCTCGCCTCACATTTTGGTCAAATTTTTTTACCTTAAAAATAAGCTTCATGATTTAATCATGCATGACCTTAAATTTTCCAAGGTAAGAGACGTAAAAATCACTAGTTTAAAACCCCAAAAAGGGAATCTAAGAAAAAATTCAAGTATCTACTATCTAATTCTTACATTTTCAAGGATTGGGAAAAAGTTATGGTGAAAATGGAAAAGGTATAAAACTTTTTAGGATGAAAAAATATAAAGGGTGGTGTGGGGAGAAGTCGATATCATGTACACTAAGCCTCCCCAATTTAAGGCTTAGGAAAAATTTTGGTGAAAAAGAAAAAAAGACAAATATTTTAGGTTCAACCGTATTCCCCAGATAAAATTCAATCCATGATTTTTATATCCCTATACATTGGAAAAAATCATATCACCCTCATGTTCCTCCCAATATTTTGGTTTAGAATATTCATGTGAAGTTCATGATGGTGTAATTTCAGGATACATGAGTCCTCTTCAACATTAGACTCCTAATTCAAAAATCCTCCTTCATGATTTTCATCATGTTTTTTTATTCAAATATTTCATATTAGAATGGACTAATGTTATAACATGGTGATGGTATATATGAAACTATAATGGGTCCACCTATATTCATCTAAGAGAACATGTCTAAGAGGAAAATCCACATCATGTTCAAGTGAAGTAAACTTGATTTATAGTGATGGTACTTATGTGACTCTATATTTAGTCTTATTATATCCGTTATAGTGAACATATTTAATGGAAAATTAGTCATTGTAGTCCTTGTTCTATGGACCTACCCTAGATTATGGTTATGGTACATATATATGCCACCATATCTAGACTATCTATATTCCTCCAAGGTTACATGTTCATAATATAATGGATTTCCTCATGTGTTTCATATTTTAATCAAGTGTTTGGAAATCCTGATTGAATTGATCCATTCTAATTAAATTGTTAAGTGGATTTACTCTTAATGATTTTCCTAGGTTTTGGGGAATCTATATCTCAAGCAATAGGGAATTTGGGAACTTGATATAAATTATAAGAATTATAATTTCTATTATTCACTAACTCAAAAGGTAGAGAAGCATCCATAGGTTAAAGTATCTCTCATAATTTAAATGTGTAGACATATATAGGAATACTATTATAGTAAATACTTAATATATTCTTAAATTTTAATCATTATCTACTTTGAGTCATAGATATTTTGTCATTATTTTTCTATCAATATGATTTCTACCTTTATATCCAACCGCACCAACTATTTATTTGAATCGATATCCATCCCTACCTTTTTATCTCCCTCAAAATGTCTTTTATTCCCTTATACCTTATTTTTAGTGGTTCCAAGCTCTTGATGAAATTAGGCTAATTCTTGGTTAAGTCAATCCACCATGGACCTCCTTTCTCTGACATGGTGCTTCCACCTTACTACCACTAGTGCATGTTGAGATGCTTTATGAATTGTTATAGTTTAGAGATTAGTAGATTGGTATGAAGATTTCATGATTTAAATATTTGACTAAAACATACACATTCACTCTTAACCAGTGATCACCTCCTTCGTGCTAGTATATAATGTATAGTAATCATACTCATTAAATCCAAAAATAGTAAACATTTATTATAGTTGATTTAATTGGGCACTAAGTTCACCTAGAGGAATCTCACAAACCAACTTCAAGATATCCCTCTACACCTGATATTGTATCTATTATTGGATCGAGGAATAATTTGAGTCTGAATTAGCATTTATCATTGGAATCCACACATAATTTAGGACCAAATCACTTAAGGATGGTCAGGTATGGACACCTCCCGAGTGAGATGGTGCTAAATTAGTATGTGCCTCTATGACTTATATTAATTGAGACATTAAGTAAGTGACATATTTATTCTCTTCAATATATACTAGGGATACTAAAATTAAAACCCACAATATGTTATTCAATAAATATGAAAGAGATATATAATAGAAGTTGTGGATATGAACCTCCATTCATTGGAATATAAACTTATCTAGCCATTTACACCCCAATTTAAAGCACAACTAGTGGATCTTCTCATAGTGATTCATGTATGATATTTTGGGATGTTGTGTCCACATCCAAAGGTGATATACCCTTCGATGGGGAAATAGGATTATAGGATATCTCGAACCCAAGAATTACCATATTTTCACCATAGAGGGATACATGTGAGGATCAAAATTGGTTAGTGAAACTGTAAAAGGAAGTTCAAATATCAAGGTAATTTACCTTCCTTCATTGATGCACAAAATGTGGTGAGATATAATATTAAATAGTTGGTCATATTTGGAAATATCTATAAGTTTTTCCACTATCCTTGAATAAACTAGGTAGTTAGATGATGCATTCAAGTTTATATTTGGCTTTGTAATCTCTTGGGAATTTCCCATCACTGCTTCTATAGATGTTTCTTTGGGGAGTGTAGGGACTATATCCTTGTGAACATCTAATACCTACAATCCCATGAAGCTCAAACCAATATCTAAACAAGTCGATGATTCAACATAAATTTGTATAAATATATCAAAAGATGAGTATTCAGATATAATATTTACCTATAAATTATAAGTAAAGATTGATTTTTAGTGATCTCTATTGGTACCGCCTAAGGAGTTCCTCAAAAGATAAATATGTAGGGGGAACTGACGGTGATGATGATGGTAATACGCTTAGGTAATTGGATACCATTGCCATAATTTTCTCCATTAGGGTAGGAGAACCTTCATCATCGATCCTGATGTCTAAATAAGCACTCAAGTCAATCAGTGTCCCTCTAATAGTATATTATGGAGATACAGTAGGAGACTGAGCCCCTGTAGACTCCTCAAAAGGTCAAGGAAAAAGTTAATGGTAACATCAATTATATAATGATAAGTATATATGAGTATATATCATACCTCTTATTAGGAATATATATGATCATTATTATCCCCTTCACCACTCAAATTGATCCCAAATAGCTTAAATACTTAGCTTGAGTAAAATTATATGTCTTTAAAAAGTATATTATAGCTTTCAAATCTCTAATTGTTGTGGTAATACTCTTATGAGAGGTTAGAAGGTTCCATCACATGGCCAAACCCCATCAGAAATATCTTCTACATCTATAGTGTATATCAGATCTCTTTGGTGGATGAAGTACTCCTCTATGAGTCATACTCTTTCCAATCCTATAGAAATTGAGCATGAGAAAATATCAAAGGAAGGGTAGTCATACTACTCACTAATGGTAGAGCATATCAATACCTCACCCATTTCCTTGAAATTTTTTTCATTGGAAACTTTATCAGGGAAAGTGAAGTTTCTAAGGATTGTAGAATAACTGATAGGGGGTGTTAAATTAGTTTTTATCTTTTTAAAAATTTCTAGATTTAAAAAAATTAACTGCTGAAAATTGTTTGAGTTATTTCTTTATCACATTTTACAAAATTCACATCTATGAAAATGTAGGAAATTAATAAAATCACACCAGGTTTATAAGTTTTATCCTTAATGTGAGAACCTAAATCCTTACCATTTCCACTCCCATGGGTCCATGGAAACTCACTATTAAAAAGGAGTGGATACAAATTTTTTATGAAAATCCTGTTGATCTCCTTATACCTCCCAATAGGCATGATTATACTGAATCTCATCAGTTTAAAAAAATTATTACAAAATATGAGCCACAACACAAATATATAACTTTTTTAAAACTTCTATATATGGGTTCTACCTAGAATCTATATCTGATATGACCTATATCTGATCTTTTCTATCCATAAATACTCTATTTGGTGTGCCTACATCCAGTGTCCTCTATCCATTGCACCTCTTATTAATCTACACCTATTTCGAAATTACTAATATTCTTTTTTATCAAAATTTGTGCCTCTTAAACTCCCTATAAAAAATCATTATACATTTCCACTATCAAATTCTCTTTATAATAAACCTCTATCCTATGATCTAACATTTCCTCTGTACGATATTTTGATCAAAAACCTTTATAGAGAAAATTTTATTTTAACTTAAAATATTTGCTAGTAAGAAACTTAACTCTAACACAATTCTTCCATCATCTTATATTTTTTCATTGAATATTACTTCATATGATGTAGTTTACAACCTCTATTTATAAGATCTTCAGAGGTGTAAATAGTCATCTATTTTTCATTTTCCTTCTCACTGAAATTCATGAGTATGAATTTCACATACATTTGAATTACACTTTGATGATTCTAAAATATTATAAAAATTTATAAAACCTTTTTAAATATTCTATAATACTTCAGAATTTCCAACATTCTTTAGATTTTTTTAATATCATCACAGCATCAAAAACCTTCAAGACTTTACAAAAAAAATTGTTCATTGGATCTTCTTAGTAGTGAAACTTTATTAATTCTCATTTCTTAGACTTCTTAACTTTACACAGTCCAATCATGTCTATCTAATCATTCTGTAGCATAGCTTTATAACCCATACCTTCATCTGATTATAACATCTTTATCATTTTTATTTGTTAAGATAATGTTCGTATGATGTATCTTTTTCACAAAAGTTCATCCAATGGACTTTCTTTACCATCACTTGAAAACTTTACAACTTTGAACTTATCATGTGACAAAACTTTTCTCTTCAAACTTCATAAACATTGAATGTCTATAAAAAATCACCTTACATTGTCCAATGTTCTTAACCCATTTAAAGTAACTCAATTCTATTACTCTTGACCCAATTAAATTATAAAAAAGTAATGACTTATCTACCTGTTTGTATAATACAACTTAAGATGTTTGACTACATTGTTCCAAATTCAAAAGAATTTTTTTTACTTACAATGTTCTTCATGATAGAAACTTCAACACATCTTGTTCAACTTAATTTTTCTACCTTTTTGTTTTCCTACAAAACTCAGTATTTAGTAAAACCTATAAATTTATGTTTTGGATCTCTATTATCTTATCTGATACTTCTATCCTTTATCTGATCATCTGTATCAAATTACAAAGTTGATATATTCTATGGTTTAGTAACTTTCCTCATCTGATAAACTTCTTTCAACTGAAGAAACTTTAAACATACTCACATATCTATTTGGATCAGTTTGTCTTGTAGTCTGTGTATAGAGATCTATGTTCTATAACAAAGATGATCTCCCCCTTTTTATTTTCTCATATATTCAAATATTCCTTTATGAGCCTCTTTTCATTTCTTCTAAATTTTTTGAAATTGAAAAAAACTCAACAACAACTTCAGAGATTTTTACAATATCTCTATCCAAGGATATATGTCTTATTATTCTTCTCTATTCCATCTAATTGACAATGTCTAGTTAGGCATGTCTGATGATCTGTGTTTGATGATGAAGTACAAACTTTATAACAAAAATTTCATCTGAAAACTTGAACTTTGGAAGCTTTATAAATTTTCACTTCTATTTTCTTCTATTAACATCAGCTCATATCATGAATTCTTTGTGATGTTTTAGGAACTTGAAAGAACAAAATAGCATCAACTGGCTTACTTTGGAAAGTTATTATCTTTCCAACTTTCCAAACTTTCTGACATTATAACTTTCTTCATGGTTAGTAACTCAGTAAAATTTATTAATATTAATTCCAGTAACTTTTATTTTTTAAAAAAAATATAATTTTACAAAAGTTATTTGTTAATAAAATAAAAAAAATTGTTAAAAAAATATCATAAAGGATCTTTAATATTCCCCTTTGTATTTGTTGATAACTCTCATTAGAAATTTTTTCAACTCATTATTTTTTCAAAAATTAATTTTTCACAAGTCAGGAATTATTTAAAAATTCATTAGATCACAAAATTTCTCATAAAGAATTTCTTGACACCACACTACTAGATAAAGTAATGTTTTTTAAGGAATTTCATCCCTCAGTGACAAGCAATTTTTTGTCATGAAAATATAAACTTCTATCACACTTTTATCTTCCTATACATTTTAAAAAAAATATATTAATTATCAACCTTTTCAAATAAAACTTTTTTTAGATCCCCCATTTTATGATAACCATATCTTTAGATTAATTGTAGAAATAAATATAACTTTCTCCTCTTTAGGATAAATTTGTACCTTTACCCTTGAATAAAGTTGTAACCCTCTCTCCCCCTTTTTCTACATAATCCAAATCATGGTGGGGGATTTCCTTTAGTACTTTAAGAATTCATTGGAGGAGTTTGAACATGAAGTTACAGCCTCAAATAAAAAAATTATTTTATAAAATATTTGGTAAAGATGTCAGCAATTTGATACTTCATTGAAATATATTCCAACAAAAACATCTCCACCAGTGACTTTATCTTTTATGAAGTGAAACAAAATATCAATGTACTTTGATCTTGAGTGATGAATTGATTTTTGGAAAGATAAATTTTACTCTAATTATCACAATGTATCTTCAATGGTATAGAAACATTCACTTTAAAATATTCCAAATGAACTTTCATCCAAAACATTTTATTACAAACCTGGGTAGTATCAACATATTTTGATTTCGCAATGCTCAAAGAAACTAAATAATATTTTTTACTATGACAACTCACATAATATTGTTCTAAGAAAAAAAATCCTTCTAAATTTGATTTTCTATCATTTTAATCTCCATCCTAATCATCATTGGTGTAACCATGAAAGTTTGTATCATAACTTATTTTATACATCATCCAATATCAATTTGTTCCTATAACGTATCTCATAATTCTCTTTGCTACCAACATATGATATTATTTTTTATCACTTTGATATCTCATACATAAAGTTACGGAATTAAAAATATTAGGTATTGAGGGTATAAGGTAAATAAAACATTCTATCAACTTCTAAAAATCTTTATGATTTACACTTTTTCCAATTTTATTTTGACTCAACTTTGTGCTCGCTAAAATTGAAGTAAAAAAATATTTAGAATATTCCAAGACAAAATTTTGTAACAACTCCTTGAAATACTTTTCTTGAGATAGAAAAATGTATTTTTCCTTATTTTAAACTTTTAAACCTATGAAGAAAGTTAATTCTCATAACATTGACATCTCAAAATTCTTCTTTATTTGTTTATAAAATTATTTACAAACATTTTCTCTATCCTTAGAAAATAAATTATATCATCCACATATATAATTACAATTAGGGTGTATGAATCCACTTCATTCACATACAAGTTTTTGTCAACTTTTCCATAAGAAAAATTCAACTTTTTCAAACAATTTTCATGTTTAGAGTACTAGTAATGTAGATATTTTTTTAACCCATATATATATTTCTCTAATTTAAAAACCTTGATTTCATCAATATAATATATAAGACCACAATGTTGATCAATTTAAAATTATTCCTCAGTCTCCCCGTTTAAGAAATGTGACATTACATCAATATGATAAAATTTATAAAATTCATGTGTATAAACTACTAATAACAATATGATGTTTACTAATATTGAAACTAGAGAAAAAATTTCTTTAAATTCTACACCTTCCATCTATACATGACCTTTACAAACAAGTCTTTCTTTATTTATTGAAACTTATCTGTGTTTATTCAACTTGTTTCTATACACCCATTTTTTCAATAAAATTTTTATCTATAGGATATGGAAAAAGGTCTCATGTTTCATTTTTCTTTATTTGATCCAACTCTTCATTCATTACATTCACTCATTATTTGTGTTTTACTACTTCTGAAACTAAATATATTTCAGTCTGTGAAATGTGTCATGTAAGATTTTCTAATATGCAGCTTATTCTAGTCTAAATAAGATCTTTCTAATTTCTAAGTATATTTTTAGTTTCAAATTGTTTCTATAGGGTAGAAAATTTGAAATTTTATCTTCTAGATTTACTTTCCTTATCACATGATTCCTCTAAGTCTTGATATATCTATTATGAATCACTTTTATTTTTGTTGTCAATATTTAGTTTTTATTCCTTAACATTTTCAACATTAATTTTTAAGTGATTTGTATTTTCAATAAATTCCAAATCATAATAATCCACAAAATTTTGTGAATTTTTCTTCCAAAATTTGTAACATATTCTCTTGGGTGAATATCCAAGGAAAGTTACATCCCCATTTTTTTCATCAAATTTCCCAAGATCTAAATGTTTCATTTTTAGTAAACAAGGACTTCTAAAAACCTTGAAATATTTTAGTGGAGGTTTTTTATAAAAAATTTCATATAAATTTTTTTTTGATTCATGTCTTAACAAACTTTTATTTTTCACACAAACAAAAGTGTTAATGACTTCTCTCTAGTAAAACTTTAAAATTTTATACTCTACCAACATGATTCTTCCCATTTCCACCAAAGTTTCATTTTTCATTTTTAAAAATTAATTTCTTTGAGAGGTGTATGATCACTATATTGATATTTGATTCTATTATTATTTAAATATTATTCAAAATCATTTCATTTGAATTATGTACCATTATTAGTTCTAAATTTTTTTATATAAACCCATATTTCTCTCTCAACATCTCTTCTGAAATATCTAAATATTTCTATAGCCACATATTTATGTTTCATAAACATGATGTTGGTCATACAAGTTAAATCATCAATAAAATTGATAAATTATAAATCTCCTTTTGTTTATTGATGTCTCATAGGTCCAAAAAGCTCTGAGTGAATAAGATCAATAGGTCTACTAGGTTGAATTTCTTCTTTCCTGTGCATTTTACTAACCATATTTACTTGCTGAAAAGTTATAAAAATATCATTTTCTCTTCTTTTCAATGTTGGAATATTTCATAAAGCATTAACTTTAGAAATTATATTCATACTTTTCTACCCAAGATTCCCAAGCCTATGATTCCATAACTTTTTCTCATCTTCAGCACCTAAGTAATATGAGTCATCAAGTTCCCCAATATAATAAATATTTATGTTGATTCTTTCTCATCTTGTAATAATTTTTCTATCTTATACAATTCTTATGATGAAATAATATTTTATTAATATCACTTATTTTCTATCAGCACAAAGTTTACTCACACTAAGAAGGTTGTACTTGATCCAATAAGCAAATATAACATCCTTAGATTTAACTTTTTGAGGATTTATTGTAGTGGTTCATATTCCTATGATTTTAAAGGAACTATTATTTCCAAAAGTAACTGATCCTCCATCACAATTTACAATATATTTCGATATTTTTATATCTACCTTCATGTGTGAGGAACAACCAATATCAAGAATCTAGGGTTTGTTATTTTTTATTACTTTTAGTTTTATCTTGATAATAAAATCTCTTTCTTCAAATTCATTCTTTCCATCCTCCATTTCTTTTATAGCATAGGAACTTTTCCATATAAGTGTAGTCATACATTCCTAATAAAAAGTAACCTGATAGACCATATATTCCAAAAACTTTCTATAGGTCGGAAAATTTATTTTTCATTAAATATTTTTTAACATATTGATATTTCACTTTTCATACATCCTATGGCATAGGAGAGTTACTCATTATTCTTCCACCATTGGTTCCCATCTATTAATGCCTCTTTTTTAGAAGTGACATGTTATAAAAATAGTTATAATCTCTATTCCCATAAATTCCATATCACTAGTAAAAAACATCAAATCTTGGTTTTTTGTAGTAGTATGATTTATCTCTTTATAAATTCTGTTAAGGTTCATAACTTATTTCTATTATTAATTTTTTGGGTATGGCCCATCATTAAAATAGAGGTAATTTTTAACTTTCATGGATATGATAGTTTTCTCACATCCCTTATCAACCCAAGTTTTTCCAACATTTTTATTAACATCTAAAATAATATAAAAATAATATGAACTTTTATATTTAGTAGGTGAATATTTCACTTTATTGTTGGAGTGAGTTTTTTCTATGGATTTAGATGATTTTGATTTTACTTATGAAGCCTTACTAATATTTCCATTCATATTTCTTAAGGTAATTTAAACCTCTAGGAGTTTTTATTGAGTTTTTTAAACTTTATATTTCTTACGTTTCAACTTCTTATAGAGTTTTTCAACCATCTTTCCCTATTCATAAATTATCAGATTGAAATTTAAGATTTTCTAGATATACTCTTCTTCTTTCTTAAGTATATATTTTTATACTTCAACAAATTTTACACCTTCTTTATTCGTCATTATGATTTCTTTATTAAGAGTTAGTTTTTTCTCAATACATTCAATAAGTTCTGAATTAATATGATACTCTTTGTATGATTCTTTACCTCCTCCTTCTTCTTCACTATTTAGTGAATCTATTTTTTCTCAACATTAAAAAAGAATATTTTTATTCTTTCCAAACTTTCATCTTATGATGAATCAATCTCATCTAATTCTGACTTGAGTTTCTTACTTAGCATGTTTCTTCTATTCCCAATGAACGTTTGTATTCCCCCAGTGTACTAATTTTCCTCTTTATAGGTTTTTTTCAGCTTCTTCCATCAAAACTTTTCTTTAGGATGATCTTAAAATTCACTAAATTTCTTCTTATGGAAATTCATACCAAAGTGTCTAATTCCAACACACTCAAAACATTTGAGATGAAGTTTTCCTACATGATTTACTCTTCCTCTTTGATAATTATTATAGATAAGATACATTATTTTCTCATTAAAATCATCATCCTATTTATCTTTAGAATCACAAGGATCAATGTCTTTAGCATCGTGAATTTTAATTTTTATCATAGATTAAAAAACCATTTCATATTTTATCTTTTTTTTCAATGATAAATCTTTTATAATTTCATACGCAACAATAAAGTTATGTAATTCATCAAGTGGAAAATATTATTTATCTTTTAAAGTAAATATTTTAGAGTAAAACCTATTTGGAACATTTCCCATGAGTTTCTTAACAATTTTATAATCTTAAAAGATATCTATGAAACCTAGGATGTTGTATACAACTTCATTCACTCTGGTAAAGTACTCATAAATAGTTTTTATTCACTTATCGTTCTTATATATTCAAACTTACTACACCAGATTTATAGCTTTACTTACTTCACTTTAGTGTTTCCTTTGAAAATAATTTTGAGCTTGTCCCAAATTATATTTTCTATTTTGAGACTCATCGCCTTTATGTAAAAAAAATTAAAGAGACATAAGAATATTATTTATAGACTTTCCATAAACTTAAATGTTTCCCTTGTAATAAAAATTCATGGGATCATCTTTATCAATGGTTGGAAACCCAATAGTTGTTGCATCTACAACCTCCAAGTCCAGTGATAGAAGATAGGGTGTCATTATATTTTTTATCCATGATAATTTTTCAAAAAAATATTGGAGTCCTTCTATAGTTGAAAAAATTAAGATTTTCCATGATAAGGATTTGATAGGGTAACCTTGGATCTAATACATCTTAAAGCTTCTATGAATCATAGTACAATTGATAAGGGGGTTGAATTAGTTGTTATATTTTTATAAATTTATAGCTTTAAGAAACTTAACCCCTACAACTTGTTAGATTTATTTCTTTATAACCTTTTATCAAACTCACGTGTATGAAAAAGTAGTAAAGTAAGAAAACCATACAAGATTTATAAGTTTTTTCCTCATCATAAGAACCTACATCATTTTTAGGGCCACTCCCATGGTTCTATGGAAATTAATTATTAGAAAGTAGTGAATATAATTTTTTGAGATAACTACCATTGGTCTCCTTATATATCTGAATTGGTATGATTATATTGTCTCCCATAAAGTTACAAACTTTTCTTAAAAATTTTGATCCACGACATAAGTATGTAACTTTTTGATAACTTATCCACATGGGGTCTGCCCAGAATCTTTATTTTATCTACCCTCTATCTGATCTTCTCTATCCAAAAATACTCATTTTGATTTTCCTTCATTTGGTGGCCTCCATCTACTGCACCTATTCTTAATATTTACCTATTTAAAACTTTTTTTATTTAATAAAACCTATTTCACATAAAATCTTTGTACTAAATCACTATTTGTTTCTCATGTCCAGTCCTCTATCTGGTAAACCACTATCCAATGATCTGAACTTGCATCTGTCTGATATTCTAATCAAAAAAATATGTCTATAAAACATTATTCAACATGAAACATTCTTTGGTTGGAATCTCAACTCTGACACAATTCATCCTATATGTTACCTTTTTTCAATAAACATTACTTCATACTATGTACTTTCCAACCTCTATTTATAGGCTCTTCTAAAGTAGAAATGGGTTTTAACTATTTTTCATCTTCCCACTCACTAAAATTCATGAATATAAATTTCACATACATTCAAATTCCATTTTTATGCTTCTCAATTATTATATAAAAAACTAGAACTTTCTTAAATATTCTTGAATCCTTCATCATTTCCAACCTTCTTAAAATTTTCTTAAGCTTGGAACAGCATCAACAACCTTCAAGACTTTACAAAAAAAATCCCATTGGATCTTCTTAGTTGTGAAAATTATAAATTCTCGTTTCTTATAATTATTATCTTTCCTAAGTATGGTCATTTCTTTTTGATCATTATGTAGTAGAACTTCATAACCCATACCTATATTAAATTAGAACTTATTCATATATTATTTTCTATCAATACATTGTCTTCTTGATATATATTTTTCAAAAAAAATCATCTAATGGACTTTCATTACCAGCACTTCAAAATTTCAAAATTTTCCTATAAAAAAACTTTTCTCTTCAAACTTCATAGACACTGCATGTCCATAAAAAACACACCTACCGATTTTTGATGGTTTCCCCCATTAAAAGTAAATCACTCATGTTTCTCTTGCTTTATTAAAATTAAAACAAATTAATTATTTATATATCCATTTATTCAATCCAACTTAATATTGTTGACTACATTGTTTCAACTAATAAATACTTTAGTTACTTTTAATGTTCTTCCCATTAGAAACTTCAAAACATCTTGTGAAACTTCATTTTTCTACCTTTTTTTACACAAAACTCAGTATTTTGAAAAACCAAAAAAATTCTATTTTGGATATTTGTTCTCTTATTTAATACTTATCTCCTATTTCTGATCATCTATGTGTGATTGTAATGTTTATTTATTTTATGGTTTATCAACTTCCACATCTGATCAACTTTTTTTGTTGAAGCAGCATCAAAAATACCCACATATCTCTATCTATATAGGTTTGTTTGTTGGTATGTGTTCATATATTTCTATTAAATTACAAATATAATCACCCCCTTTATATTTAATCAAATATTAAAATTTTACTTCTTGATCCACATAGCATTTCTTCCACATTTTTCAAAGACACAAAAAAACTAAAAAATAATTACTTTAGAGATTCTTATAATATTTGTGTATGATGATCTGGGTCATGTGATTATTATCTATTACATTTTATATCTAACTTATGGTTAGGTTATTCTGATGATTTTCATCCAATGATGAAGTGTACACTTTCTAACAAAAAGTACATTTGGAAACCTGAACTTTTGAAACTCTGGAAATTTTCACTTATATTTTATTCTATTAACTTTGGATCATATCATGAATTATTCAAGATGTTTTAGAAACTTAAAATAATATCATAGCATCATTTGACTTAATTTGTAAAGTTCTTATCTTTCCAACATTCCAAAATTTCTGACTTTAAAACTTTTTTTATCTTCAACAACTCAACAAACTTTCTTAACATGATTTCAAATAACTTTAATTTTCTTTTTTTTAAAACATACTTTTACAAAAGTTAGTTGTCAAAAAAATAAAAAATAAAATTAAAAAAACATCACATAAGACATTCAAAAAAAACTCTTACTAGGCCTTCCTACCTCTTTCTTCTACTCTCTCCCTTCTTTACACTTAGTCTCTTATGAAACCTTAAACTAAGGTACCTATTCGGTGAATTTCCCATAAAGTATGACCGAATCTAGGTCTTGGTATATTTATTTTCAATCCTAATAGTAGAATAAATTATAGAAATATTATCTCTTATACTTGTTTATTTCTATGTCAATATCAACCAGAACTTCTATTCCACCTTGGGGTGTTGGTCATCTCACAGTCTTTGAGGTAGAGTGAGGCACTTTTCCTACATGCATCAAAATTACTGCCTGAATATACAAGGAAAATATCACTCATAGATTATCTCTCTATCAATTCTAGTTAGTAACACATCCTCTCATAGAGATACCAAATATTCATTCTTCAGATGGGTTTTAATCATATTGTTGTTGATTATGAAAGTTGGGGCCAAATATGGCACATATATGAACTTGTTAAATAGGTTTAACATATTTAATATATCTCAGTCATTCTGCTAACGTGTTTTAACCCCACCAAATCACTATAGGTAAGTAATAATAAGGGATTCTCGGATTATTTGGTTGTTGATAAAATCATATCCCCTTAATGAGTTGAGATCTAACCTCATAACACCTGGAAGGTTCCTATGAGCCTAAATGGGGCCTTCCACCTATAGATATGATCAAGATGTTGGTATAATTTAGCCAATATTGGCACTAATAAGCTGATAATTATAATTATTTCCATTTATGTCTCCATAGCGATCAATCAAAACCTTATTTCATTGTGTTACTTGTGCACTAGGAGGAGTTAGCCTCTAGGAAACATCTATATAATGGATTCCATATGGACCAATCGATCAACTTGGGGGGACCTCCTAACCCCAATCAATATACTATCCTTATTCCAACATTATCCAATGGGAACCTTGAATTATGTGGTACCTCTAGGTTGGGTAGCTCCTAGGCCTCCTTGTTTGTGGCTCTTGTCCATTTGGAATGGTGAAGATCTTATACTAAGTGTTGAAGGGGACATTGATCTATGGGTGAGGGTCCTCACCCAAGGAATTCCTTACCAGTCAAAGTGGTTCCCTTAACAATGGTGGATTCCTCTCTATGTTTTCCCATGTGAAGATATAATGGATAAATTCATCATACATCTCCCCTAAAATCGCATCTCTACTGATCATATGAATATCCTAGATATTGATTCTAACCACTCAGTGCACTAGATGAAAAGTGTTTGTGTTTAGGATCCCTTTACTAATCATTTCTTGGATGATAATTCTGTTATGATGGTAAAATATTGTGATACCAGAACACATTCATACAACTATGATTTTTTGAGATTCTATTTGAAAATTTTGTAGCTCTAGCGTACTAATAAATCAAAACTCAAGTCCATAATGAAATTACCTTTAGGGAGAATTCCCTAGCTTTACATCTAACCGAGCCTCTGGTCTATGGTAAATTTCTTTAAGATGGATCTTTTACTATGTACCTCTATCTCTAGTATCAATTTTCCTCCATATGGAGTCAAGGGGGTATACTATAAAACATAACCCTTTTAGTGGCCATCCTCTCTAATGAAATTCCCTATTTGAGAAATGGTTTCCTAGGATATCTCTCAATGTTTATTGATTTAGTTGATTTTCTAGTCATGGTGTGGTAATCGGCACATGTCTTATCATCCGGAACCCATATATTGGTAATCTATTTGATATAAGGTGATCCTTTATACTGGCTCCCATCATCATTAATAGTAATAACCGATTTGGATGGACATGATGACATTGTCCAACTTCAATATCATTAATCATCTATGTTAACCAATTATTGGTAGCTCAAGTGGTTTAATATAGATTCATTTCCTATAAGGAGATGGGATAGTCATGCCTCGAGTGGGATCAAGTAGGAGAAAACCTAAAAAATCATACATAATTATATACAATAATTATTTTATTGTATAGAACGTATGTGATCATACAGCACTTATGTGGAAAGGTGATATCACATAATAATATTGTGAAGAGAATGCCTCATGTAAAATCTACATGACTACCTCAAATTACTTCATGGAGCAGTTTTCTCACAAAGTACATCAGTTTGTGAGGTCATTTGTTTGCAGAGGATTCTTTTTACAAGGAAAGTTTCCATTAATTAGGGGTTTCATTCATGATGCACTTTATACATGGTCATCAGAATATTTTGTAAAGTATGTAATAACCCCCCCCCCACCCTACCCCCATGGCCTATTTATAAGGGTATATTTATACTTATACTCAGGGATATAATATATAAATTTTATCATATTTCCTTGAAATGAGATTCACTTCATTTCGATCGGACCTAATTTTTAGGGGGTGTATTTGTTAATGCCCAAAAAAATCTAGTGATCAATTTTAAGGTGATTAATTTAAAGAAATATTTAAATTCAAAATAAAGGAGGAAGAATATGGAAGAGAAAGAAGTTTGGAAAATGAAATATTTATATAAAGTGATAATTTATAGAAGAAAAATACATTTTGATCATATTGTAGATTTTTTTTCATGATTAATTTTTGGAAATGTGACATGGTCCCTTCACTCTTGGGTGGTTCCTTCATAGATGGAATTTTTTTTCCATGAAATGATAGGGTTTATTTTCACTCACATGGTTTCTTTATGCTCATGTATATACTTCAGGGAGAGAGTCTATTTGTGGGTTAGTGACATTAATCCTTCATGAACACATATCCTACTATGGTTTCATGCTTCATATATGATCACCTAAACTAAGGGTCATTCCATAGTTGTGTCTATGAATATCTAGTAGGAACTTTATGAAAATAATAATGAGGAGGACCTCCTTTTCCTTTTTCACAAGACTTCAAATAAATCCCACGAGTAATCCTTGAGCTAAAGAGTAATAATAAACATGTGAAAATTTACTATAAAGGTTTATTCATGATGTTTCCTTCCTTATAAGGTAGTTCTATTGAACTCACCACATGAACCCATTCCTAAATTACCTCTATGGAAGATCCTTCAAAAAACATTTTTTAGATCTCCTTCATGAATCCAATCTATGAATATAACTTATAAAGCATCCCCATTAACACTATTTTCATTGGGATAATCACGAATACCCTTTTATGAAAAATAGTATTTTAGCTTCCAACTTAAGTGGCCCATACATTTTCATATAGCACACTAATTATACATGAAAATTTAGGTTCCCAAAAATATATCTTTCCTTCTATACAATGGTTTAAGATAATGAAGTGTTTGGTCTATTGATTCCACTTTACAATGAAACCTAGTTATAATTAATTAGGCATCCTTTTCATCCATTCCTTTTCTTGAGTCATCTACCTAGGATGAATTGATCTAAATGAACCTTTTGGATTCCTTTAAACATGGTCAAAGCTCTAAAAATACCATTCCAGCATGGCCTCTACCACAACCTCCTATGATGCATGATTGGGCTATATACATTAGAATTAACCTAAAAGATATTGTATTTTTTTGATAATTTTTCTCTCCTAAGATTTCCTATTTGGTCAATGGGACCCTCAGGATAACAATAATCATGTATTACTTTGAAAACAGGGGTCTCTATCATTAATACATGGGTGAAACTTCCCTTGGTTCATGTTTCTCATCTTGGTTGATCCATATCTAGTATCTGATCATCCTGATAACCAATTGAACCACTTTTTCCAATAAATGAGTCAGGTATATATCATGGTCCTCCCACTGGGTTTAATCCCCAAAACACTCTTTCTCTTGAGTCACCTACCAGGTTAAGCTTCTTCGGGTAGTATATATATAAGCCCCTCTAGTATCCTTCCTGCTCCCCTGAAAAGAAGTGGAACTACATCCTAGTGTAAGACCTATATCCTTCCGCATTGGGACATATTATCCATGGGTCCAGTTTTATTTCTTTATCTAGTTATCATTGTATATGAGATGGACACCCACCCCTTTGGGTAGCCCATTAATAATCCACAAACTCATTCCTAAAAAGTCTATATTCCCTATGAGTCATCATTATTTAAAGTGATATATTCCTTATGAGATGAACTAGAAAGGGTTGTACATGCATATGTACTAATCTAACCAGTTCTAAGAATCCTTCACATAGTAATATTTTATGAATGAATTTAAACTACATATTATACATCAAATCTCCATGATGTTAAACTATATAGACTAGTCTTGACACATGAACTTAATCTATGAAATTTGAACCATGTGGGCTTTGATTCCTATTAACTAGGATATGTAGGAAATATCTATGAGGTTAAATCCCAATATCAAATAGGTCATATATGTATAACCTTAAGAGGCACTTTACATAGTCCTAGATGAATCACATTAAAAGTCACTTCTCCTGGTCATGATCACATGACCATAAAAGGAACCACATCAGTTCATATCACATAACCTTAAAATATATGTTTTTTCCTATAAATAGGTACTAAACTATGTGGGTTTTGATTATCTTCATGGGGAAATGTAATAATCTCTTCTCAGGGGTCTTATTCTAACACCATAACACCTATCACCTCCTAGGATGATAAATTCCAAAGTGCCCAGCTATAAAACTTTAAACCATAGCATAATCACTAAGTAAAATAATGATGGATAACCTTTGTTATATAAAGATGGATACATATATAGTGAAATAAAGATTGATAACCAATCATGTATATGGTTTTTACATCAATTCATTGTTTTTATCAATCACCGGTATAGTTTTAATTAGTAGTAACATTACTATTAGGAATGATTCATGAAAATATATTAAATATATAAGAGATACCTAGAGTAGAAAATAACCCCCCCCCAAATAGTAATATGATCCTAACCTCGCATCCTATTGACCAATACACAACCCAAAGTGTCAATGGTAAATTCCCAGTGACTACTTGCCTTTGGAAATTCGTTCCATATTAAATCAAAATGTATTCAGGTATGGTGGTGCATCAAAAATAGTGGTCCCTAATTATTTTCCTTATGATTTATAAATTTTTTGAATGATACATGTGATATGTTGTCTCTCCTCTTATGTTTGATTGACCTAAAATAATTGATTCACATCCCCTAACCCATATAAATTGGATGGGGATATTAAGGCCATGATAGAGACTTCATCATTAAAACTTGATTCCTTATTCATCGATGGACATAGGTTTTATTTAAAGTGTGAGAAAAGTATTAGGGGAACCCAATAGGGGTGTATCCTTACTAATTTAAACTTAGATAGATTCCCTTATCCACCTTTTATTGGGGGATGTGATTGATTGGTGGTGGGTGGATTATTTCATGGTTGGGTGGATGCCTTGCATTACATTGTAGCCTTTTTGATTGTTTGGTCGGAATGTCGGGTGGGAGTTCATCCCTTGTTAACACATATTATATAGGTGGGTTTACCTTAGTATGGGGATTATAAATAGGTTGCCCATTAAAGGACCTTACTATTGAGACTTTGGTAGTAGGATAGGTGTTTGAAATTATTTATATGATTTTCCAAGATTGTATAACTTATTCCTTTCATCACATCATAATGTTATTGTGCTTACATTTGAGGGATGTTTTTCCCATTGGTGACAACATTAAATCTATAGTTTATAAATGAACTAAGGGAACCCATGCGGTGTGTCCCAAATCATGATACAACCTACCAAACTTAGAATAGGTTTCTTAATATGTCACCTTGTTAAAGGAAGGGTGATAAGGTGGGGCTAGTATGGTTGTAGCCTTAGATAATTGGGGGTATAATAAAAGTGGTAATATGGATATTTAATAACCAAGTTTGATATTTTTAATGATTGGTGTTGTGATATTTTACAACCTATAAGACTTTTGAAATTATTATGTGGTTATTAACATGTTATAATGATTTCCATTTAAATTGTATATTATGAAATGTGATTTGTACTTTCTTAATCCCTACTTTTTAATTTGATAGAATATGGGAAATGGGTTGGAAATTTATTCCAACCAATGATGAGTGTGATGGGATAGAATAGATGTTGTGATATTGTTTGTTCAATCATTATAACTACAAATGTTCTTAAGGGGTGATTTGGGTTTCATGCCAAATCTATCCTAATGGATGTTTTAGATTAGGAATCTAGGCCAACCATGGGTGATGGATGACTATGGATTGATATATTTTTTAGGTTGGGAAATAATTTCAGCTATAGAAAATGGTAGAATTGTGGATTGGCATGGGATATAGTTTAAACATCATGTAAAACATTGAAGTATTATGAGATTGGTTGATTTGAGATCTTATTGGTCAGATGTTATACCTCAGGAGGATTTGAGATATGAAGTTGTATGCGTAATTTAGGTTGGATTTGATGTATCCTGATGTGGTTTTCATATGGATGGTTGGATTTGATACCTCTTGAGGTGGTCTTGATGAAAGCTAGATGTCATACCTCTTGAGGTGGTTATGATTTTATAGGTTGGATGTGATTCATATTGAGGTGTTTTGATATGGGTTTCATGTGATGCCTACTAGGATGATGGTTTCCTATATTATTATAAATTAATATATATGATTTAGATTGGGACCTCATACCCCATCATATTTCTTATGACATGTTTAGAACATTGTGATACTGGATGAAGCAGGTATGGTCACTCCTGTCTAGATGGTACAACACTCATGGATAAGACAAGTATTATGTTTACAATTGTTTATTTATTTATTATAGACATATAATAGTGTTCATGAACTAAATATACTAAATATATTAAGGATATTTCTAGTAGTGGCCTATTAAGTTGTACTCACACCGTTCTTGGGTGGACCTAGCTTTATGGTACCTGAGAAGACCACTTGATTGTAGGTAAAGGTAATAGAGAGGCCCAATGCTAGATTATATATCTAGATATCTTTTTTAGAGTTAGGGGATGGAATCAGGTCAAAACTCAATAATAGGTGGTGGTTATTTTTTAGTTTTTTTATTTTGGTCAAGGGTGTTTATGATATACCCATGGGAGATCTTGTGGGTGTCTATCTGAATCATGTGACATTTAGTATTTTAATTCCTTTATAAAATGTGGTGTATAATTTTATTTTGGTTGAATATTTTATAAATGGTAACTTTTTCCCTTTTTATATTGTGATGACTGATTGTATGATACTTTTTCTATGTTGTAGGGGTGTCTATACCAGAGGGTATAGTATTTCCATAGTATCACCATAGACTATTACCACTGGTCAGTATCCCATGGTATATATAGAGGCATACTTGACGTCACATGGAAGTCTAGACCAATTACTTACCCAGTGAGCTAGGACATGAAATTACAATCAATCAATTCATAGACTATCCTAATATTATCCACATGAGACTACACCTTATCACCTCGCATAGACATCAAAAAATGAAAGTGGTTCCATTACTAGTTATATAAATGACCTTGTACACTCCTGAATATCACATGATACATAAACACATATATAAAAAATTAAATACATATAAACTACATACATGGTACTAGAAGAGTCCTATAAGTTGTATCATATACCCCAATTCAACCCAAAGAGAAAGATATTGAGAAAATAAAGAAGAATAACTAAAATAGTTTTGTTATTCATAACTCAAAAAAAGTGGTAAAAACCAAAAATAAACATCAGTGGATAGTGATCCTTACCTTTGATGACCACCTGTGACAACTTTTGTGACCATCCGATAGGAATCAAGGTGAAACCCCTATTAGGGAGGTTAAAATGAAGGTAGGGGAGGGATAGAATTTTTTGACCATAGGGAACTCCTTCCTCTATTTAATATCATAATTAATTAATTAATTGTAAATGTTTTTTAAAAAAATAAGGCCCCAATAGAACTTTGGTAGACCCCACAAGAAATTCGATGCATTACCCAGTAGCACATGCCCACTGTCTAGGCCACCAGAACTCAATAGCCTCCCAAAGGTGAAGGATATATTCCATAAAGCCTTAAACTCATATGATGATTTTTTATACATATCATTTAATAAAATTAAGGCATGTTGAGTATTATATATCACTATCACTAAATTTTCATGGCTTGAATTTGTTTTAAATTCAAATGTTTAATAGTTAAAACTTCAAATATTACTTCCAATAACTATCATTAATACATATAATATATGGAGATTAATTATGCATACACAAGATGGATTTATAGAATGAATTAAGTTTTACTAATTCATTTTTTAACACAAGAGTAAATTTTATTGCAAATTGGGAATGTCTTAAGAGATTATATAAAGTGGAAACCCCATTGTAAATGGGGTGGTATGATTATTGCATGTTAACATGCTCAAGTATATTCTTCCAAAGAATTTGTCCCTTCATCCTTACTTTATAAATGAGAAACTATCAGGTCATTAGTCGAGGAGAGTCCCACTCATGAAATGAGTTATTCAATATGACGAGTTGATACTTTATAGAGGATAGATGTAATTTAGATGCCTATTTTTTTATCTTCATCAATCATAGAAATGATAATAGAGCTACAACACCATTACTGTGTGGTATGCATGAAGGGTTATTCATTTTTTAAGGTCTCATTGTTTTTCATATCTTTCATGGTATATCTTTTTTTTTTGGTTTCTTAATCACTATCACAATTTAGTATAATAATAAAACTATCCTAAGAAACCCTAAAATGGTATCAGAGCAGTGTTATTCCATTTGATACTCAAATTCATCATTTATAATAAAGAGTTAAGTGTTGCTGCAAAAAAACAGAGATCTATAGGTGCTTCAAAATATAGATTATATCATAGATCCAGGAACTTTAGGTTTTAATGTTATGAAAACAAACATGAATTAATCTTATGTAGGTTTTAGAGTAAAAATTAAATCTTATGAACACTATTATGTTTTATATTTAATTTCACATGGGTTAATAAAAATTTAATTATATGAGTTAATATTATCTATATCCACTCTATTCATGATTAATTATACATGAGCATTAGTTTAATTTGACACACGACCAAGCATCATTCGGGTTATTCCTATATAACACTTGTTTTAATATTATGTGAGGCCTCAATGTGCTCAGTTATTCCTACATAAGAGTGTGTAGTAAGCCTTTACTAAGTTATTACTATCTCACCCACATTCAATTTTTGTCTTTTATGTGATATTTTTTTGTTTTTATATATATTAATTTTAATAATTTATAGTTTTGGTGATTATCAAACTTGAATTTTTAAAATTTTAAATGTCTTTCAAGGTTTCATGGTTAACCCGCATGGTAATGTAAAATATGCGGTTCCCATGACATAGTGTAGAAATTTTGTGTAGTTTCATTTGACCTAGTTGGAACATAGTTACTCAAACCACATAGGGGATATATGGGAAACTATTTGTAGTGCATTGGGTTTCAAGTGTAGGAAACACGATTACCGCATTATTTGGAAAATCATGTGGGTCTACTAGTTTTTAATTTTTATGAAATTAAACCTCTGACTTCCCATAATTAAAAGCCTAAAATATTTTTGTGCTCCTCCCCCTTTCTCTCAGGATGCTTATTCATGACCCCCCCCCCCTCAATTTAACCTCCCTTCTTCTATTCGCTCCTCTTACATGGTGATTCTTAGTGGTTTTATAACATCCTTCCCCTCACTCATTAGCTTAGGAAGAGGCAGAGGGTGTTATTAGCCTTAGGTGAAATCCCTAAGATAACAAAGGTTGGAAATAAATGATGATGGATTCATAAAAGTTAGGTGAATATTTTCCATTTTTTAAAATAAAGTAACCAAATAAAGATAATCATAGACAAACAACAACTATATGATACATGACTACATTTTCATACTACTCAAATAATAACCAAGTTAAAAAATAATATTAGAGTAAAAAGTGGAAACCAAAACCAAAAAACTCAAAGACTCCAAACACATGAACTCAAAAAATATTAACATGCTCTAAGATCCAACTCAACAAGCCATGTCCATGTTATCATAATGAATCACTAAAGAAATGAGATACCTTTCCATTATCTGTGTCTCAATATACAATATCTATAAATGCACAAAAGTCCCAAGTAGGGGGTCAGTATAAAACTTAGTAGGTTTTCCCTAATGACATCCCCACTCACACCACTAGGATAGAACATGTTAGAGAATTTATATAAAACCATTTATAAATAACAATTTAAAATCATTTCAATAGTTTATATCAAAACCAAATCATTTCCAAGGAAAGTAATCAAACAATTATTTAAAACCATTTCTCAAATTCAATTTTTCCATAACCCATTCCATTACACACATGCATGCAACCATGTAACTTACTATAATCATGAGTGGTGAGTCATAATTTCACCAATACATCACTTGGTGAACCATATTGAGAGGGGAATGTTTATACCCTTATCCATTCCACTTTTGATGAGGGAAACTTCATACCCTTATCTTCCCCAAATTCACATGAACACACTCTAACCATTCATACCAAAAAACAATCCAAACCAATTATTCCAAACCTTTTCAATAAAACATTACTTTTATTGAAAACATTTTCCAAGAAATTTTACTTACATAAAAACCAAAAAACCATTTTAAAATTATCATTTTAAAATCATTTAACAATTTCAATTTCCAAAAAAACAATCAATTTATACAATTACACAAACCATCACAAAAGAGATTTTCCAAAAAAAATTGCATATCAATTTCACAATTAAAACCAAGAAAAT
The DNA here is from genome assembly GCA_963277665.1 of Viscum album. Classification (NCBI taxonomy): domain Eukaryota; kingdom Viridiplantae; phylum Streptophyta; class Magnoliopsida; order Santalales; family Viscaceae; genus Viscum; species Viscum album. The sequence goes on along the minus strand of OY728152.1, from coordinate 1,549,914,604 downwards.
CAATGAATTTGAAATCAAGCCTTTAAGTTCTAATTAAGATGAGTCAAGACTGAATCCAACTACCACATAAAGTTTGGTGAAAATGAAGAATGATACAAAACACTACAAACATGGAATAAATCTATAAAAATTGTCCTTAAATATTTTTCCCTGTCATTAAAAAACATATATCAAAATTATTGGCATCATAAAACATGAATCTATCCCCAAAGGATTAGATTCAGGAATCTAAGTGAGGGAAGATGAAGAAAACTAAGGAAATCTACCAAGAATGAGCACTTAACAAGGAATATGGACTCCAACACACCAAGCTTTTCCAAAAGATAACTCTAGAATCAAGAAGAAATGTCTCCAAATCTTTGGGAGGGAGATTAATTTAAGTTAGGTTAGGATTAAGGTAAAAATGATCCATTAAGGGTGTAAACCGAGTGAAAGCCAAAAAATCTAGGTTTAATTTTCCACATTTCATGATTATGGTGAACGGTTAGGAAAACCATGCACTAACTGTGAATTATCCACTACCTCCAAACACCCCTTTCATGGTTGGCTTAAATTATTAGAAAAACTATGCACTAACCATGCTAAATTCCTATGTCCACACTAGCATGATTTCTCCTGGGTGGTCATATGATTTGGATAAATCATGTGCCTTACAGTGAACCTGCCTTTTTCCCTCTATTTCAGTTACATGGTTTCCTATGAGGTGTTTTATGGTTTCTAATAACTATTCTCAAACCTTGAACCTCCATAAAATACCCAAAAACTTTCCAAAACACCTCCAAACCTCCCAACTCTTAACCTAATTACTTTATATACTTAAAATACATAAATAAAGGGTTAATTGCTTGAAATTGAGGGGTGATGAATTCTCCTAACCATTGGTATTTACATCCCTGTAAATTTGAAAACCACAATTGTCCAAAAAGAGTTTGGTCCATGGATGAACCATTTCCTTCTAACATTCCCAAATTTATTCCTGAATCTGATCATGTTTCCATAAAACCTATAATAGACTAATGCTTTTTCCATAATATACTTTCTTTTTCCTATCCTAAATTTTCACTATCACATGAACCAATGTAGCATCTGGCTCTATATCAATTTGATTCCATCAAATCACATGGTCAGGATCAGGATGATACTTTTTCAATTAAGATACATGAAACACATTATACACTAAGATAAACTTTTTTGGAAAAGTCAACCGATATTCCACTACACCAACCCATTCAAGTATCTAAAAAGGTCATATGTATCATGGAGATAACTTTCCCTTCTTCCCAAAATGATGATTACCAAGACTTAGATATTTTCTAATGAACACATGATCACTCACCAAAATTGAAAGTGTCCATCGATGATGATTTTCATACAATTTTTGTGGAATCTGATCCATCTCCATCCTTTTTATGATCAACTAAATATTCTTCGTTGTCACTTGCATAAGGCTTGGTCCAACCGGTGAATTATTTTCTATCTTCAACCAACAAAGTGAAGAACAATAATTACATCCATACAATTATTTAAAAGGATCCATATGTATTGAGGCCTGATAACTGTTGTTATATGAGAACTCCACAAATAGTATGGGCTCCTCCCATGATCCACCAAAATCCATTACACAAGCCTTAAACATGCCTTTCAACATTTGTATTGTCTATTTAGATTTTACATATATTTTATGATAATACGTTGTACTCATAATCAACTGAGTCCCAAGGTCTTACTATAAGTATTTCCAAAAATGACATGTAAACCTTGGATCTCGGTTTGATACTATCGAAACTAGTATGCCATGCCTCTTTACCACTTCTCAAATATATATTTTAGAAAATTCATCTTCCATATAATATTCAAAAATAGGAATGAAATGGGTCAAATTTGTGAGTTGATCAACTATCATCCATATGGAATCGTATTTCTGAACTGTCCTTAGGAGACCTGTAACAAAATACAAGGTTTTCTGCTCAAATTTCCACATGGAAATTGATAAATATTGTAACATGATTTCTGACCTTTAGTGTTATTCCTTAACTTTTTGATAGGTGAGACATCTCATAACAAAATCATCCACCTTTATTTTTATTTCAACCCACCAAAATTGTGCTTTTAATTCCTTATACTACTTTTGTATTCTAGGATGAACAACCCATCTCAAATGGTGGTAAGCATGAACAAGTTGTTCCTGAAAAGTCATAGTTATGACCATCTAATCTCAAAACCACAAAACTAAATTCCCATACATCATCCATCCCTCAATAGTATCCCCACCATTGAGTTTTTACCTCATAGAAACACATTCAAAATAAAATTGGTGTGCCTTTTTAACCATCTCAATCAAATCAGGAACGAAAGAAAATGGAAATAAAACCACAACACTACCTCGGTCTTCACAATCCAAGTGCATGTCGGTTATCACCAACATCAACTGCAACTAATATAAATCCTCTTTCACCAACTAACTATATTAATTTCTGCTTTATACATCCACCACTGAATTTCCTTTTCCCAGTGTATACATCAAGTCAAAGCCAAAAATATAGAGATACTTTATCCATATTATTTGTCTCATAATCAAATATCTTTGTGATAAAATTTGTTTCAAACTCTTATGATCCATAAACACCATAAATTTCTCACCAAAGAGCTAATGACACTGATTCTTCAAAGCTTAGACTACAGTATTTAATTCCAAATCGTGTGTTGGGTAGTTATTTCCATGTAACTGTAACTTCTACGAGCCATAAGAAACAACATAATATCCTTTCATGATAACACATCCCAACCCCAATCCTAAATCATCACAATACACCATATAACCTTATCATGATTCTTGTAAAATCAAGATCGATGCTAATTTAAGGTGAACTTTAATCTCTTAAAAAGTATTCTAACGTTCCTTGTTCCATTTTAATAGAACATTTTTTCTTATCAAATCTATCAATAGTGAATCTATCCATGGAAATTCATGAACAAAATGTCAGTAATAACCAACCAATCCAAGGAAACTGTGTATCTCAAATACATTCGTTAGAAGTTATCATAAGATAACAAAATCTATATTTCATGGATCCATAGAAACATATTTTTAATATATTACATGACCAAGTAATCATACCTATTGTATCTAAAAAATCACACTTTAAAAGTTTGTCATACAAATGATGATCCTGTAAGATTCCCAACACTGTTTCCAAGTGTTGTTCATGCTCATCCTTTATCCTTGAATACACCAATATTACATCCACAAACACCACCACAAAAGAATCTAGATACCTTTTAAATATCTAATTAATCAATGAAATAAATACCTCTAGTGTATTCATAATACCAAAATTCATAACCACAAACTCATAATGTTCATATCTACTCCTGAAAGCTATCTTTGGTATATTATCCCTCCAAACTCACAATTAGTGATATCCCAAACACAATTCAATTTTAGAGAACCACTAGGATCCACTAAATTGATCAAATATATCATCAATGCATGGAAGTGGATACATATTATTTATCATAACTTGGTTAATCTTATGATAATATACACAAAGTTAAAGAGTTTCATCTGCATTTTTCACAAACAAGACCAGTACTGCCCATGGAGACATGTTATGGTGAATGAAACCTTTTCTTTATAACTCTTCCAACTGAAAATTCAATTCCCTTAATTTTATTGGTTACATATGATAAGATGAAAGTGAGATAAGACTTTTCCCTAATAAGAGATCAATCATAATCTCCATGTATCTTATGTGTGGAACCCCTAAGAAATTATCAAGAAAAACATCTGGAAACTGATCAAAAATTATTAGAAAACCCCTACCCTTGATCTCCATCACGGATGCTAAGGTAAAAGCTACCAACTATTATGAGATAGATCCAACCATTTTTTCCAACATGTCTATTTCACCTGACTTTACATTATGTTCTCCTCTAAAGATATTCTTGATGCCATCCTAATTTATAAAACTAACCCTTTTGGTATAATATTCGATGTGAGATTTGAACATATTAAACCAATTCATACCAAATATTATGTCATAGACATATATCTCAAGTACATATCAATCCAAAATCAATTCATCCCATCAATATTTATAGAACATTTTTTCACATAAAGGATCAATATTATTTTTGGTCAAGTGGAGTTTGAAGTTTCAAAACATAAGGCATCATCTCAACATAAAAATGTAGAAGATCAACATCATGATAAGAAATAAATGAATGGGATGCACCCATATAAAAAAATATTTATAAGGGTAGAATTTAAAATAATCATACCTATCACTATCAAAGTTCCAAATTGATCATCCATTATCCCTTCCTCAACTCCATAAAACTTCTTACTCGCTGTACTTTTTTATTTATTTCCCTGTTGAGATTTATCTTGTTGAGGAGTCATGGTATTCCTAGAATCACCATGGATATCTTTGTTCTACTAATGGAAATTATTCTTTTATATGTGTCTCTTCAAAGCATATGAAGTCTGTGAAACATAATATGTGTTCCAAGCAGCTGACCTTGGAGCAATGTGACAATAGAGCTAAAGATTCCCAATCTAGTTGAAATTGTGACATACTCTAGGTGGTCCCATACAATCCTTCTTCATGTGATCGAAATAAACACACTAAAAACATCATGTTTTGTTCATTGGTTTAGGAGTAAGATTTTCCAATCTATATATAAGATTATGATTCATCCCACTACCTTGGAAATAGTTTTCCCTCTTTTACTTATTCCAGACATTATAGTTCCCCCCATTTCCCATTGGTATCAACATGATTTCTCTAGAAATAGTTCCTAAGATGTCCCTTTTCCCACCATTTCTCTATTGAACATCTCTATTTAATATGTTATACAAATAATGAAAATATTTTAGTGAATCTCTGGTCTCAAAAACAACTAAAAAATGTGTGACTTCAAGGACGCACTTACCTCAACTTTAGGTGAAAATATGAATAAACTCTTAAATTTATCCACAAACTCTGACACTATTAGGTTCTCTTGATTCAACCTAAAAAAGACTATTTTTCTATAAAATATGAACGTGTGAGGACAGAATTTTTTGTTGAATAGTATTTCAAAATCCTCACATGAAATGTCATGGTCCAATTTAGCCTGAACTATTAAATCCCACCACAGGAATGCTAGGTCCTCCAGCATGTATATTTCCAACTTTAATTTCATCACAATAGGTGTTCCTATGAATTAAATTATCGAATTCATCCTATTAAACCACACTTCTTCTTTTTAAAATTCTTAATCACCCTAAAAATGGGTAGATTAAACTTTTGGAACTGAATGGAATAGTCCACTTGCCTTGGTTCATCCCTTTGGTTCCCACTATCCATGACTTGAAATGTCTGGATAATACTCTGAACCAGTTTTTGGTTCACTTGTGACTTAGGTGTAACCAAAATCTTGGTAGCTTCTTTCAGCCGGTTTCTACAATGCCTATCAAGTGCCATTTTCTATAATGAAAAAAAATTCCATTTATTATCTCTCTCTAGAAACTGAAGTCTTAGCAATTTCAAATGTACCACATCATATATATCACAAAAAGACTTTCCAAAATTCACCAATTTCTGATTTCAACCCATTTTTTAAAATTCCACCATGCTCTTTGAAAATAAAACCAATTTCAAATATTTTCAAAAAACAACACTTTTTTCACCCAAAACATAAATCATTACTCCAAATGAATTATTAACTCCTAATGGAAATTAATTTCTATCCATGAACATCATGTTATTATCATTTAATAAACCCATGAAAATGAGATAACAACTCCTAGAAGTTTCTTAAACACTCATGTACCCAACCTCCTTGGTAACTTGAAGTTCATCATAAATAGGTTAGTTATGCCTCTTTATGCACTACATTTCAAGTCTCAACAATCCTAATCCTACCTAAAAATACAACTCAAAGACAAAACCAGAATGATTTATCAAATCCAAGTCCAAAAAAACTAATACCATTTGTAACATCCTGCCCCTCACCCATTGGCTTGGGAATAGGAGAAGCGTGTTATTAGCCTTAGGTGACATTTCAAAGACACAAAAGGCTAGAAATAAATGCCTAGGGATTTATAATAATTGGGGGATGATTTTAACTTTTTGAAATAAAACAACCAAACCAAGATAACCATATCCAAACAACCACTATAAGATGTATCAGTAAAATATAATACAACTCAAAGAATAACCAATACAAACCACAATATTAGAGTACAAAGAGGAAACCAAAATCAACAAACTCAAAGACTCTAAAGACACCAACTCAGCAACTCATAATATTATACATGCTCCAACTCAACAAGCCATTCCCATGGTATCTCAATTTTTCACTAAAGAAATTATATACCTTACCTTTACCTATGTCTCTATATACAATATCTTCAAACTCACCAAAGTTCCCAAGAAGGGGTTGAGTATAAAACTCAATAAGTTTTCCCCCAATGACTTCCCTACTCACGCCATTAGGATAGAACATGTTATCACATATATATAAAATAATTTATATAAAATAGTTTAAAAGAATTTAAACAATTTATATAAAAAAAAGTAGTTCCAAGGAAAGAAATAAAGCAATTATTTAAAACAATTTCTCAATTTTAATTTTGGCATAACCCATTCCATTCCACACAACCACACATCCAAACATGCATCCAACCATATACCTCCTTATACTCACAAGTGGTGATCCATCCTTTCACTAAGTCATCACTTAGTGAACCATCTTGATGGGGAAAATTTCATACCCTTATCCATCCACTTTTTATGGTGGAAAATACATACCCTTATCTATCCCAAATTCACATGAACACACACCAAACATTCATGCCAAAAACCAAGACAAACTAATTGTGCCAAACCATTTCAATAAAACAATCCTTTTATTGAAAACATTTTATAACTAATTTTCTATGCATCAAAACCAAAAAAAAAATTAAAATCATCATTTAAAAATTTCACTTTAGAAAAAATAACCAATTTCTACAATTCCACAAACCATCACTAAATAGGGTTTTTAAAAAACATTGCACATCAATTTCACAATTTAAAATAAGGAAATCATTCAATTGGAAATAAATCCTTTGAGTTTTAACTAATATGAGTCAAGAGTGAATCCTTTTACCTCGTGAATGTAGAGACCCAAAGCTTGAAGTAAATAGACATTACATTACTTTTGCAGAATACTTAATACATAATAAAAACAAACACACAAGGACCGTAATAGTTTAGTGTCTTTGGAAACTCGGAACAAAATCTTCTAATCGTGGTGAAAGATCTTCAATATATCCCATAAAGATCTTCCCCTTTTTGTTTTCTTACCTAAAACCTTTCTTTAGATCCTGGGGAAAAGAAAACATATAAAAGGGTGAGCTCAAATTCTCAGTAAGGGTAAGCATAGAGAAAATAAAACAAATCATATACATTTGAACTTAAATACATGAACATGATGTTTAAAAATCAAAATCTTGAGAAATGACATAAAACATGGTATTGTGTAAGGCATAGATCATAAAAAACATTAATCCTGATAAAATAGCATGAGAATAAAACATGTAATTGTGGAAACCATTAAGTACATGTTATGATTTCCATAGTAGCCATTGCATTGCTGCCAAGACCATCTTAGTGGACAAAGTCCCTTTCTGAATCGAGTTCACTCCTCGTTTCAGTCCTGTAACACTGAACCGGATTAACTTATCGTTCCATCCATGTCTATCTCATGAGATATAAATATTTACCCAATGCATTGGAGGGAGATATAGGTCCCACCCATCTCATAATTAAATCATTCTTACTTATGCCACAAAATAAACATAAAACATTCCTCATAACCCAAATAATAAAATGGGTTTCATAAACATCATCCCATCATCACATAATCCATATAAAACAAATGGATATTTCATCATAAGAAAAGTGAAACCATGTAAATCATAGAGACATTATACTTGAAACATACACATATGAAATAATGTCATCTTATATGGAAAATGGTTTTGATAAAACACTTGAAATGAATTATTGAGGAAAATATCCTTTCTCTTTAAAAATCATTTTCTTTTCACAAAATGCCACACAATTTTAAAAGAAAAGGATTTTATTGAAAATAACCATGAAAACTTGTAGAGGAAGCTTCTTGAAAATTAGGCGATATGAAACCGTAAAAATCTGTTCACACCGTATAAGTTAAAAATAACATTCTCCTCGTACTTTTGTCGGAAAAGTCAAAAAGTACCTTATATGGTAACTAAAGGAAAGATTCCATTCATAGAATGTGGTAAAAAGTCAATAAAGGGTAAAAATGACTTTAAAAATTCATGGAAGAATATTAAAAAATTTATGAAAACGTTTTTAGAAAACATGGTCATGGATGATAAACATAACCCTAGTAAATACTTACATATAAGCAATCTCGGATAAAAAATGAGATTGACAATTTATCCCTTACCTTAGGTCTGATATGCTTCGTACATATCCGAACCTCCTGTATAATGATTTAAATAATGTCATTGACTTATTACAGAATCATATTCATTGTTATTATATCATATATGGTTCACTTATGACTTTATATTACTCGTTCTTTTGTAAATTCCATGTTAAAGAGCGTTTTGGGTAAAATCGTTTCATTTTTCGTCTGTGTTTTGACTTGTAATTATTTATATGATTACTTAGATCATGATTACTTAATTACAAAATATAAAACATTATTTATATATAATATATATTTAGAATATACATATATATAATAGATCGATAAATGGAAATAAATACACCATTTATGGAGACGGTAGGCCGTACGTACGTATGAACGCTGTTTTCGTTTCCTTATTGAAGGGAATTAAGTAGATGAAATACATATATATATATACACATAAATCTATTAGAATTATTATTTCATATATTTCATGATTACTTATTATATATACTTTATAATCATTCTTGAATTTTTAACATGGAAAATGAATCTCATCGCGTCGTGGAGATAGTAGTCCGTACGTATGCACGAACGATGATATCATTCCCATGATCATGGAATTGTATTTAATTGTTTGTATAATATTTCAGAATCATTATCACTTTAAAATAATCATATATAGTTATTTATTTACACCATTATACCCATCCAAGTAAGGTGGTGGTGGAAAATAGATTACACCACGGTGTGGAGACGGTATTCCGTACGTACGCACGCACGGTGATTTCATTTTCCGTAGGATGGATAGAAGGTGAAATAGTTTTTTCTCATATATATAATAACATATCAGTATATTAGTTATACTTATGTCATTACTTCATAATTAAACAACTAAAGAAGAAGAAGAAGAAGAAGAATAAATAAATTTGAAATAATCGGTAACGGGTATTACCTCTTCTTCGACACGCCTCTTTGAAACCTCCTCTTAGGGAACAAAGATTGGACTTTGAAGAAGACCAGGACCTCTAGAATATTTATAGGTAAGTTGATAATGTAAATGGGTAGGGTTTGGATTATATTTAAGGCTCAAAGTTGTGTAAATATGAGAGGGAGGAGGTGCCCTTTTATAAGGGAGGAGAGGGGCACCTTTGGAATTATAAGAAATATTAATTTATAATAAATTCCCAACCCCACTTAAAAACCTCCAAAATGACTCAAATACTAAGCTTATATGAGATAGGGTTGTAATCTCAACAACCAATAAAATTTAGACAAGTTGGGAATTTATTTTAAACATTATCAACATGATTTATCCTTATTTAATCTATTTAATTTTATTTGTGGAAATAAGATTCTAATTTTTAAATTGTTATAAATAATAACTTATGTGTTGTGAAGTGTCCATAATTGGATAATTTATGACATTTTAGACTATATAAATTTCAATTTATAATTTTTAAATATTTTTGTGATTTTTAAACAATTTTATAATATGTTATTTTTATAAAATAACAATAGTGTCAATTTTGACACTATTCATTTATCTTAATTTTAATAAAATCCAAACATATGATATATTCTAACCAAAATATTTAATAAATTCCTAACATGTCAAATTTGTCTAGAAAATTCTTTGAGAACATTAAATAGTTCATATAATATTTATTTTAATATTTTTAAAACCATTTATTTGGTATATCTCTTAATAAAATCATTAGTAAATCATTTTTGTATAATTATTTAATATACTTATTTTTCACATAAAAAATAAAACTAAAATACTATGATGAAGATAAATCACATATATTTCATAATAATACTTTTAATTGAATTTATCATCTTAAAATCACAAGAATTAAATTGTTATATTTATTAAATTATGAAGGTGACAACTTTGGAATCATTTAAAATAAAATAATATAAGTGTCATAATCACCTTTATAATGATCCAAATTGCCAAAAATTCGGCCAGTGGATGATTAGGGTTTATATATACACTAAAATTAAGTTTTTTTCAGATTTTTGGGCCTTTTTATATACATTACTATTTCAATAAAAACTATATTATTGATTTTTCACTAAATAAATAATTTCTGCATCATTAATGTATAAGATAATAAGGTAATTAAATAACACTTAAAATTACAAATAAATTACCATGATAAAGAAAAATATTTTATATTTCAAATGATTATTTATAACCGAATTTATATTCTATATAACCTTATATAAAAAATACTTTAATTATTAAAGTTTGAGTGAGACATATTTCACTTTACTTTAAATAAAATAAACTAAAGGTCATAATCAAATACAAGTGGGTTCCAATGGATTCCATTTTGACCAAAATATGTCATAGGACAAAATATAATCATCCAATTATATTAATACAAGTGTTATGGTAATTTTATAATATTATATTTACCCTCAATTACCTGATTTACCTTTAACTATGGTAAATAAAATTTACCGTAGTTACTATTCATAGTGCCCAAAAATAAAAAGTATCCTATTAACATAATTTGGACCTAATTATTCCAAATATGGAATCCAGTTTTCTTAATTAAAAACACAGAAGTTGCAGTAATTAATTTAAAATTAATCCCTCTATTAAGAAAACGAGTTTTAAAAGTTAAAACATTCCAAAAGATTGAAATGATTTTACCTAGGAATTCAATGTAAAATAAATGATAATGACATAAATTATATTAAATGGTAAAAATATATTCTATTTATACTTTAAAACCATTAAATATTATAATTTAACCATATAAATTATTACGATGAAAAAAGTTGTTTTTAATTAAAATATAGCGTGTTTTTACTATTCATTAAAATATGAAAGTTATCAGAATAATATAAAAAAATTATCCAAAGTAAATTTTAATATCCTGATTCCAAATAAGAATTTTATTTTGTTAAATTGAACTTATAAACATGTCAAAAACTTGATTTAAAATGGGTGGGTCATCAAAAGGTGGAAAAACTGCTTTTTTCGAAAAATACTTATTTTACCCAAAAAATTTATTTTGTTCTCATACCATGTTCTATAAAATGTATAAGATGAATTATAATGTCATAAAATTAAAAATTTATTTACTACTATTCATAATGGCTAGTTTATAAAAATATTATAACCATATATCATTGTTTAGTGAAACCCGATATTGGGTACAACACACGCTATCAAGGAATGTTGTGATTACGTGTAATGCAAGCCAAGTCAAGGTTGCGTGTAGTGCAAGATTCATTTGTTGTTGCGTATAAAAAAATCCAACCATATTTCATTTATACATTGAATATATATATATATATACTCAATGTTGCGTATAATAACTACTATGAAACAAACTTGAAATTGTGTGTAACACGATCCAATATTAGTGTTGCGTATACTGCAAGCTAATACGGTGTTGCGTATAGTGAAATATAATCTTGGTGTAGCATAAAATATAAGTTTAAAAATAATATATCTTATAAAATCTCAGTTTGTTACATTCTACCCCCCTTAAAATTAATTTCTCCCTCGAAATTCGTCGGGGTTATAAATGGTTTATTACATGAGAGTTTCTTTCATAGAAACCCACATCGTAAAAAGGAATACCAAAACTTATCTTTGAAAACTAAAGTATGAAATGTAACGGTTACCCAAATTAACTAATCCATGGGTTTCCACATAGGAGAACATAGGTGAAAATATGTATATGGAAGAGAAATCTTACCATCAAATTCTGATTGAGAGTGGTAGAGAACATTGCTATGAAAAATCCAACAATCACAAAGCCATAAATTTGTGATGATATATGGTACCATCTGAATCATCATATATAAGAGCACTAGGACAACATTTTTGGTTTTCAAGATCATTTCCCTAAAGTTAAAAGAAATACTTACTTGATTTTGGTACAATCTCACTGTTGTTCGTGCCTTGAACAATTTCCACTTCATCTCTTTAAGAAATGAAGTTGAATTTGTTATTCGTGAAGTGTTAGCAGATCATGTGATAGAATGATGGGTCATTCCATATGTCTCAAACAAAAGGTTAGAAAAAGTTATCAAATATACATAAGTCCATCTATGGTTTGGTTAATCATATATGATTCCAAAAATGGACTTATACTTCATCTATCATACTGCTTAATAAAATAAAACTATTTTATACTAACCAGGGACTTCCTGTAGGCCAGTGGTAGGCGATAAAGGCATGTCTCACTTCAGTTGTGGGTTTGATTCCCACAGCCTTGTCCGAAGCGACGGGTTGTCGTCCGTCCTACAGGTTGTCCTTTTTCTAAAACTATACTATTATAACATCCCATTAATAATATTGAAAAAAGTTTTTAGCCTTAAACAATACTAACTTATGTCCAACATAATCAATTCCAATCTTTAGGCTTATCTAAAATACTTCTGTCCAAACTCATAGTAAAAAAGAAAACAATTACTAGAAATGTCATCAACAAAGCATGTGAATACCATCATTTATCCCCCATATATCATATGATATATATCTTGTTGGTCAATTTACAAACATGTGAATACCTTAATCATGTATTCTCTTGAAAAAAATGAATACCCATTGAACCTTAGTGAAAACATGAATGCTGTCAAAAGTTAACTCTTTCCACATACCAAAATCCCAAAATTTCTATATACTCAAACCATGATATCACTTTGTACTTATACCAGTAATGAGCTCATTAATACTATCAAACATCTCATTATCTCCTTATCCTTTCATTATGAACATATCATTTACCTTCCAAAAATATTTGAATAACCTTTCATGGTTACCGGTACCATTCATCATATACTTTCAAAAACTCGAGGAAAGACAATAGTGTAACAATCCTTAGATGATTATTTATTCCATAGTACCATTAAATTACCTATACAACATAACTCTTAATAAACATACAATCATTCTACTACCTTCTTAAACCATTGACCGAGCTTGAACAATTATTTCATCTCACATATCATTTGTAGTCTCTTCATCATCATCAATTTAAATACTACCCATATGACCATGCGGATTTTCTTCATGAGACTTTCCCTTAGGGAATTGGTTTTCATAATGCCCATACATTCCACATTTAAAACATTTAATCGTTTTTGAGGTCATAGCAATGCCATTATCCTTGTCCATGGTGTTAACTGAACCTTTTCCTTTACACTTACTGGCTTTGTTTCCTTCTTTTCCATACCCAAAGCATCTTCCAGTTCCTTTGAAACATTCTCCTTAATGCCTCTTCCCACATGATTTACATGAGGGTAATTGAACTTTCTTTCCTCTATGATCACCATGAAACTCCATCTTTCTCTTATTAGTTGATCCAGGAAACTTACCAAAGTTGATATTATTGATCATATTATGAGATTGCTGATTAGGCATAATAATGTTGTTTGGACTTCCAAATCCCATTTCATTAGGCTGCTCATGAAGAATATTATTCCATTGTCCATCAAATCCTCAATTATCAGGAATCTTCCTGTTTCCAGCCATTTTCTAAAACCCAAAAAGAATAGTGTGAGAGACAAAAATCATGCTAGGAAAACAACATAATAAAGGGTGAGTACCTTCAAAATCTAACATCTTAGGTTTAATTCTAAGATCGTTACCTTAATTATAGGACTATAACCTATACTTATACTTAACCTTAGGGACATACCTAGACATACCTTAGAAATATCTCTAGGGATCTCACTAAAGTTTTCGCATCCTAGTTTCCAAAGGTTAACTAAACCTTTCCTCTAATACTAACTGTAGAGACCCAAAGCTTGACATACATAGACATTACATTACTTTTGTAGAATACTTAATATATAATAAAAACAAACACATAAGGACCGTAATAGTTTGGTGTCTTTGGAAACTCAGAAAAAAATCTTCTAATTGTGGTGAAAGATCTTCAATATATCCCATAAAGATCTTCCCCTTTTTGTTTTCTTACCTAAATCCTTTCTTTAGATCTTGGGGAAAAGATAACTTATAAAAGGGTGAGCTTAGATTCTCAGTAAGGGTGAGCATGGAGAAAATAAAACAAATCATATACATTTGAACTTAAATACATGAACATAATGTTTAAAAATCAAGATCTTGAGCAATGACATAAAACATGGCATTACGTAAGGCATAGATTATAAAAAAAACATTAATCCTGATAAAATAACATGAGAATAAAACATGTAATTGTGGAAACCATTAATCACATGTTATTATTTCCATAGTAGCCAAGGCATTGCTGCCAAGACCATCTTAGTGGACAAAGTGCCTTTCGGAATCGAGTTCACTCCTCGTTTCAGTCCGGTAACACTAAATCGGATTAACTTACCATTCCAGCCATGTCTATCTCATAAGATATAAATCTTTACCCAATGCATTGGAGGTAGATATAGGTCTCACCCATCTTATAATGAAATCATTATTACTTGTTCCACAAAATAAACTTAAAACATTCATCATAACCCAAAGAATAAAATGGGTTTCATAAACATCATCCCGTCATTACATAATACATATAAAACAAATGGATATTTCATCATAAGAAAAGTGAAACCATGTAAATCATAGAGACATTATACTTGAAACATACGCATATGAAATAATTTTATCTTATATTGAAAATGGTTTTGATAAAACACTTGAAATGAATTCTTGAGGAAAATATCCTTTCTCCTTGAAAATAATTTTCTTTTCACAAAATGCCACGCAATTTTAAAAGAAAATGATTTCATTGAAAATAACCATGAAAACTTGTAGAGGAAGCTTCTTAAAAATTAGGTGATATGAAACCGTAAAAATCCGTTCATGCCATATAAGTTAAAAATAACATTCTCCTCGTACTTTTGTCGGAAAAGTCAAAAAGTACCTTATATGGTAACTAAAGGAAAGATTCCATTCATACAATGTGGTAAAGTCAATAAAGGGTAAAAATGACTTTAAAAATTCATGGAAGAATAGTAAACATTTTATGAAAACATTTTTAGAAAACATGGTCATGGAAGATAAACGTAACCTCATTAAATACTTACATATAAGCAATCTCGGATAAAAAATGAGATTGAAAATTTATCCCTTACCTTAGGTCTGATATACTTCGTATGTATCCAAACCTCCTATATAATGATTTAAATAATGTCATTGACTTATTACAGAATCTTATCCATTGTTATGATGTCATATATGGTTCACTTATGACTTTATATTACCCGTTCTTTTGTAAATTCCATGTTAAAGAGCATTTTGGGTAAAATCGTTTCATTTGTCGTATGTGTTTTGACTTGTAATTATTCATATGATTACTTAGATCATTATTACTTAATTCTAGAATATAAAACATGATTTATATATAATATATATTCAGAATATACACATATATATAATAGATCGATAAATGGAAATAAATACACCATTTATGGAGACGGTAGGTCGTACGTACGCATGAACGTTGTTTTCGTTTCCTTATTGAATTGAATGGAATTAAGTAGATGACATACATATATATATACATAAATCTATTAGCATTATTATTTCATATATTTTATGATTACTTATTATATATACTTTATAATCATTCTTGAATTTTTAACATGGAAAATGAATCTCATCGCATCGTGGAGACTGTAGTCTGTACGTACGCACGAAGGATGATATCATTCCAATGATCATGGAATTGTATTGAAGTGTTTGTATAATATTTCATAATAATTATCACTTTAAAATAATCATATATAGTTATTTATTTACACCATTATACCCATCCAAGTAAGGTGGTGGTGGAAAATAGATTACACCACGGCGTGGAGACGGTATTATGTATGTACGCACGCGGGGTGATTTCATTTTACGTAGGATGGATAGAAGGTGAAATAGGGTTGTTTCATATATATAATAACATATCAGTATATTAGTGATACTGATGTTATTACTTCATAATGAAACAACTAAATAAGAAGAAGAAATAAATTTGAAAGTATCGGTAACGGGTATTACCTCTTCTTCGACACGCCTCTTTGAAACCTCATCTTAGGGCACTAAGATTGGCCTTTGAAGAATACCAGGACCTATAGAATATTTCTAGGGAAGTTGATAAGGTAAATGGGCAGGGTTTGGCCGAGCTTTAAGGTTAAAAGTTGTGTAAATATGAGAGGGAGGAGGTGCCCTTTTATACGGGAGGAGAGGGTCACCTTTGGAATTATAGAAAATATTAATTTATAATAAATTACCAACCCCACTTAAAAACCTCCAAAATTACTCAAATACGAATCTTAGATGATATAGGGTTGTAATCTCAATAACCAATAAAATTTAGACAAGTTGGAAATTTATTTTAAACATTATCAACATGATTTATCCCTATTTAATCTATTTAATTTTATTTGTGGTAATAAGATTCTAATTTTTAAATTGTTATAAATAATAACTTATGTGTTGTGAAGTGTCCATAATTGGATAATTTATGACATTATAGACCATATAAATTTT
This sequence comes from Viscum album, assembly GCA_963277665.1. Classification (NCBI taxonomy): domain Eukaryota; kingdom Viridiplantae; phylum Streptophyta; class Magnoliopsida; order Santalales; family Viscaceae; genus Viscum; species Viscum album. The sequence goes on along the minus strand of OY728152.1, from coordinate 1,549,897,686 downwards.
AATTTATAGTTTTTAAATATTTTTGTGATTTTTAAACAATTTTATAATATGTTATTTTTATAAAATAACAATAGTGTCAATTTTGACACTATTCATTTATCTTAATTTTAATAAAATCCAAACAGATGATATATTCTAAGAAAAATATTTAATAGATTTATAACATGTCAAATTTGTCTATAAAATTAGTGGAGAACATTAAATAGTTCATATAATATTTATTTTAATATTTTTAATACCATTTATTTGGTATATCTCTTAATAAAATCATTAGTGCAACATTTTTGTATAATTATTTAATATACTTATTTTTTGCATAAAAAATAAAAATAAAATCCTATGATGAAGATAAATCTCATATATTTCATAATAATACTTTTAATTGAATTTATCATCTTAAAATCACAACAAGTAAATTGTTATATTTATTAAATTATGAAGGTGACAACTTTGGAATCATTTAAAATAAAATAATATAAGTGTCATAATCTCCTTTATAAGGATCCAAATGGTCAAATATTAGGCCAGTGGATGTTTAGGGTTTATATATACACTAAAATTAAGTTTTTTTAAGATTTTTGGGCCTTTTAATATGCATTACTATTTCAATAAAAACTATATTATTGATTTTTCACTAAACAAATAATTTCAGCATCATTAATGTATAGGATAATAAGGTAATTAAATAACACCTAAAATTACAAATAAATTACCATGATAAAGAAAGATATTTTATCTTTCAAATGAGTATTTATAGCCTAATTTATATTCTATATAACCTTATATTAAAAATACTTTAATTATTAGAGTTTGAGTGAGACATATTTCACTTTACTTTAAATAAAATAAACTAAAGGTCATAATCAAATACAAGTTGGTTCCAATGGATTCCATTTCGACCAAAATATGTCATAGGACGAAATATAATCATCCAATTATATTAAGACAAGTGTTAGGGTAATTTTATAATATTATATTTACCCTCAATTACCCGATTTACCTTTAACTATGGTAAATAAAATTTACCGTAGTTACTATTCATAGTGCCCAAAAATAAAAAGTGTCCTATTAACATAATTTGGACCTACTGATTCCAAATATGGAATCCATTTTTTCTAATTCAAAACAAAAAATTTGCGGTAATTAATTTAAAATTAATCCCGCAATTAAGAAAACGAGTTTTAAAAGTTAAAACATTGCAAAAGATATAAATGATTTTACCTATGAATTCAATGTAAAATAAATGATAATGACATAAATTATATTAAATGGTAAAAATATATTATATTTATAATTTAAAACCATTAAATATTATAATTTAACCATATAAATTATTATGATGAAAAAAGTTGTTTTTAATTAAAATATAGCGTGTTTTTACTATTCATTAAAATATTAAAGTTATCAGAATAATATGAAAAATTTATCCAAAGTAAATTTTAATATCCTGATTCTAAATAAGAATTTTATTTTTTCAAATTTAACTTATAAACATGTCAAAAACTTTATTTAAAATGGGTGCGCCAACAAAAGGCGGCAAAACTGCATTTTTTGAAAAATACTTATTTTACCCGAAAAAATTATTTTGTTCTCATACCATGTTCTATAAAATGTGTAAGATTAATTATAATGTCATAAAATTCAAAATTTATTTACTACTATTCATAATATCTAGTTTATAAAAATATTATAACCATATATCGTTGTTTAGTGAAACCCGGTATTGCGTACAACACACGCTATCGAGGAAGGTTGCGATTGCGTGTAATGCAAGCCAAGTCAGGTTTGCGTGTAGTGCAAGACTCCTTTGTTGTTGCGTATAAAAAAATCCAACCATATTTCATTTATACATTGAATATATATATATATACTCAATGTTGTGTATAATAACTACTATCAAACAAACTTGAAATTGTGTGTAACACGATCCAAGATTAGTGTTGTGTATACTGCAAGCTAATACGGTGTTGCGTATAGTACAAGATAATCTTAGTGTATCGTACAATAGAATATTAAAAATAAGATATCTTATAAAATCTCAGTTTGTTACAATGAAGTTTGTAGAAAATGAATAATGGAACAAAACTCTACAAACATGGCTTAAATATCCAAAAACCATCCTTAGATATTGTTTTATATCATTAGCATAACCATATATCAACATGATTGGCATTATAAAACATTAATATATCCCCAATGGATTATATTCATTCATCCAAGAGAGGGAAGAAGAATTAAACTAAAGAAAACCACCAAGAACAAGCACTTACCAAGGAATCCAGCCTCCAACGTACCATGATTCAACAAAGGAATGCTCCCAAATCAAGAGGAAAGTTCTCCACATCCTTAGGAGGGAGATGAATTTGAGTTAGGGTCAGATCAAGGGAAAATTTTCCATTAAGTGTGTAAAATGAGTGATATCCACAAAATATGGATCTAATTTTACATTTTTCACGGTTAGGGTACATAATTAGGAAAACCATGCACAAACCATGCATCAACCAATGCTTCCAAACATCCCTGACACGTTGACTTGCAAGGTTAGATAAATCGTGTGTCAACCATACTAAATCCCTCTATCTAAAATTGCATGGTTTCTCTTGGTTCACCACATGATTTTTTCAAACCATGAACCTAAGCATGCACCTACCTTGTTCCCTCTGTTTCAGTAGCATGGTTTATTGGGAGGTGTTTCATGGTTTCTACTAATTGTTCTCAAACATTGTACCTCTATAAAAGACACAAAAAATTTCCAAAACTCCTCTAAACCTCCAAAAACTTAACATAATTACTTTATATACATAAAATACAAAAAATAAAGGGTTAATTACCTAAAACCAGGGGTGATACATGTTTTCTCAAGATTCAACGGTGAATCTCCAAGGTAGGGAAAATTCTTCCCTCTCTTCCCCTTTCCCCTTATTTTCTTCTCCCCTCATCACTATGCCCTCTCTTATTCAAAACCTAGGGTTTTGGTTTGACCCAATTTTTGTGATTCATTTTTTCCAAGGCATGTGATGTCTTCTTCAAGCTCCATTATTCTCATATTTGAAGATTTGAACCATTATCCTTTGATTATAGGTAGATTTTCCCTATTTTATATATTTTAATTTTAAAAATATTGATAGATTGGGTTCTAAATTAATGTTTTAATTTTCTAATGATATCATGACATGTTCTTAATGAATTTATAGAATAAAAATATTCTTCAATCATGGTTTCCATGTAAAGCGAATGGTTTTCATATTTTAAAGGATAATTCAAATCTGGTTTTTATTAACTGTGCACACAAATTTTCATTATATTTCCTAATTGGGACTTTAAAATTTATATTGAAGTTACTAAAGTTTTTTGGGTTTTTAATGGATTTTTCAAAGATTTTATTTGTAATTTAAAATGGTGCTTGAAATGAGAATTATTGATCAATTATTTAAATGTTTTAGTTGTATAAAACACTAGTTTTAAAAGTTTTTTGAATTATTTTGGGTCATGGGATAAAATAAGGAATGATGATTAAATATTTTAAGTGATTTTATAAAAAGATCAGTAATTCATAAATGGATTTCAAGGGTGGTTTAAATGCGATATTTTAAGGAATGTTTTATTAATTATTTTTGAACTTATAAAGGAAGGAATCGTCATCCAAATTCCCTTTTTAATAAATCTCATTTGAAACTTTTAAGTGGTTCAAAAAATTTGTGTGTGTGGAACACTCTTTGAACCCCTATTCTTATTCCCCTTTTATAGGTACTGTCTGATGTATGTGGATACTAGGAAATGGATCTGAGGTTTTGTTTCTTAAGAGGAATCTAGAAGTTAGGGTGGGAATATTTTTTATACTTATTATTAGTTGTTCTAGTTGATTTTTTTTATCACCATCACTTTTTTTGTTCATGGTAACCCAGGTGTTGGGGTAGGTTAACTTAGAGGGGATGATGTTCCCACAATACTAGTTATGATAGTGAAGTAAATGTGGTTCCCCACTGACTAGTGACGTGATACTAGGCGCATTTCACTAATTAAATGCATGAACCTAGTTAGTGAAATAATGTATCTAGCTAACCTAGCCTTACTAACTGTAGGGTACATCCCATGACACTTATTTTTTTATTAATGGTTTGATTTATGAGATTTAATTAACTTCTTGTTGTATCCCTTGATTGATTCACATATTTGGAACCCTTGGTTAATTTATTTTATTTCTTGTTATTTTTTTATTTGGTGATGAAGTTCCATTGATTGATATTTCCATTCATACAGCGTGTTTTGGTTTTCTAAATAGTTTTAGGAAATGGTTTTAAAGGAACATTTGAAATGGAAAAGGTGGATATCTTACATGGTGTGTGTTATTTCTAAAGAAATGTTTTTAAGTGATTGTTTTCATTTAAGAAAGAAAGGAAAGTTTATAAAATTTTTGATAATTTAGGATTAATTTCTCCTTATGTATAAATGTATGAAAAACCTATTTGTTTATTGTATTTAAAAATATCTTGAAATGGTTTTATAATTAAAATCTAAGCTTTTGGAAAGTATAGTGATAACCTCATAATCTTTTATTCTCATGCCTATTATACTTTATATTCAGGTATTTGGTTCAGCTCTTGACTACTCATGGAACATTGATTATTTTATGCTTGGTTGGTCCCTTGGGATCATACAGAGGTTGGTATTTATTTTGTTTTATTTAGTTTTCTTATTTCACTTTCCAAGTTGGTCATATTTGTTTTTTTTCTTTTATTTTATTTTCTTTAATTGGTGGTTCATTATTAATGTGGAATTTTGGATATTGAAACTAGGGTTGTTCTGTGCAACGGATTTGGAGGTGTATTTTGGGATTTCATTGCTTTTAATTGTAAAAATCATTTGCATTGGTTGTTTTTTTGGAACATGGAGCTTCGATTTATGGAGTGTTCATGTCAGTTTTTTTAGAATTATATTTTTTTTATACTCTTATTTAAGAGATAAATTATTCCCAATGGTTTTTTCTAGTTCCCCAACACTAATTACCAAGCATTGGGGATCAGGAATGCCTCAAAGTCCCTAACATGGGTTGTCTTGGGTATCTTAAGGATGGATGGATTAGGTTGGTTCATGATAAAATGATATCATATCCCTTTTTTATTTGGGCAGTAATGGTATTATGGGGCTAGTTTTTCAGAACTCAAATGATACATGTGGGGGGTGTCATGATCTCTCTTCCATTTGGATCCTAGAGTTTCTAGGGGTAGTCTGAGATCGAGTTATAGATTTTAATTACATTTTGATCAATTTTATGTGTCTTATATAGAATTTATTTTTAAATTCCCAATTATTTATAAGTGATTTTCATGTTCACTAGATCTTGGGATGATAGTGGAATAAGATTCGTAGTTTCACAACAAGCCTTATGGTCCGAACAACCATACAAAGCCTATGTAGATGGTCCTATAGACTCTACTAAACCTAAAAGTGGTTTTATATCTCATTTATAACTTTTTTATCTAACCTATTTAAATTCTTGAATCACTTCTAAATAGTATTCTCACTTATTATAGGGGAAGTAAAGAAGAGGTTAGTAATATTTAATATTATTTGAATTCATTGGTTTGGTGTTGTGTGTTGTGTGTTGGTTTTGATTTAAAACTTTAAATGATTATTTTTTGTGAGAAAAGGGGTCTCTTGTTTCTTAAAATATGTTTTATGAAGTAATTAATTTAATTATGTGTTTTGGAAAAATGTTTTGGAAAGAAAGTGGGTTTTCATTAAAATATTTTAAAATGAGTATATTTAATTTAAAAATAATTTCAAATGGTAATAAAAAATTATGAAATTGTTTTGATTTCATTTTTAAATTGAGTGTGTTGTTTTAAAAATCTTTATTGAAATATGGTGGTTTTAAAAAAAGATAAGGAGGTTTTGTGTAATTTTGGTGATGTGTTTTATTTTGGTAAAATGTATGTTTTGGATGTTTCCCTTTATGACAGGACAGTTGGGTGTGCATTATGAGTCTTGAATTGAACATATCCATGCCCCATGTTTATTTCACATATGAATATAATAATGGTAAAGGAAAATGATAAAATTATTGTATATTATGATGATCCTTTCGGTGATTTATTTATCATCTAGAGTGGTGGAGTGATTAAGAAGAGTTGAGGTAGATCCTCAGAAGAAGACTTAAGTGTATTCTAGTTGTTTGTGGGTTTCTTTTGGGGATGTGAATTTGATTGAGGATTTTGAGGTAAATTGTGGTTAGATGTTTCATTTAGGATATATTTTATCAGTTCTTATGGGACGTTGGTTACCCTATATTCTTCCTAGTGTTTAGGTGTAGAGTTTCATTTATTAGGGTTTGTTTGTGTGTTATCCAGATGATGAGGTTTGGATATCATTAGTGTGACATGAAAAAAACCATTGGTGTTTGCCTAGGTGGCTAAGTTGTGGATTGAACTGATTAAGGTTGTATACTAGATAGTGTTATACCTCACTCTATTAGGTGGTTTTAATAATCACAAATTCCATTTAAGTTTACAATCTTTTAATTTCATGGATTTTAGTATTTTATGATGAGACATCATTCTAAGAAGTTTTTATACCAAAAAGAAGGATCTAGAAGCATTTTAAGGCCTCATTTGATGTCCTAAGATGGATGGAACCATTGGCTAGTTGATAATATGGCACCGGTGAGCTGTTAGATGATGAAAAAAAACAATTGTTATGTCTAGATGCCACAAGTGATCTAGTGTGATCTATAGACAACATTTTTTCTATTCAAGTGCCAATATCTAGCCAGTTATACTCACTGGATATCTAGTGGAATTCTATTAGAAAAAAATAGTCATTTTTTGGTGGAACTCATTGCCTTAATTCGACTCCCAATGGATCATTTCAACCCTTATATGTTATATAATATTCCTAAGGCAATTGGAGGCTATAAATACACCCTCAAGAGTTCTTAGATTCATGTGGTTACCTTGAAGATCATTTTAGATCTTCATTGTGTAATTTTTTTCTTTCATTACCTTTGTCTCTTTTAATTATATCACATACTCCCTCTATTTCTTATTCTAAATTCTTGTTGGAGGTTATGAGTTGGATTCAAAGTGTTTTCATAAGAAAAACTATTATTTTTTATTTTCTTGGGTGCTCACTACCATTGAGTGTAGAGGATTGGTTGTTCACTACCATTTGAGTGTTAGGGGTTGGTTCACACTACCATATTAGTGTAGGGATTGGGTTTTTAAGAACAAACACTAAAATGATAGAAGGATTATTTTTAAAACCACTAAAAATCATGGGATATTGGGTTATATGGTACAACTATTAAAAACCAAGGGTCATAGAATTTTATAAGGTTTTATTGCTACAACTGATAAAAATAAAGGGTGATTCGGTTTCTTGATATAGTCATTAAAAAGAAAGGGTTTAATCCAAAATATCTCAAGGATATTGATTAGAGGAGTCATAGGGATACCTTTATGGATTATTTTTTAACTCATTTATCAAACTCTTTTTCATTGAATTTTAATTTATATTTTTTCTGCATTTTAACACTTATATTTTATTTTATCATTTTAATTATTTTAATTCATCTATTTTAAAATTTAATTTATAAAAAAAATTAAAAGGCAATTTACCCCCCCCCCCCCATATTTTCATATTTTTTAAGATCAAATATTATTATAAGGGTTGAAGTTCCCTTTGAGTGAATTGTATTTATTGTTAATGTGGATGATTGAATTATTTTGAGAAGATTTCACTATGTGTTGAGGTGAGTGATGATGCTTGGATAATTATTATGGAAACATACTCAACTTAATTATGACTATTTCAGATCTGTTCTTAATGCCTAATACATGTGCCAATTATTTTAACTTAATATACATTATTTTCTACATATAATTAAGTGAAGATGATTTGATGTTTAAGATTTTTTGAATTTATTATTGAATTCAAAAAAAGGATGAGAATTATTTTTTATGTTTGGAAATGGTGAGAATATGAGAATCTTTTCTTGGGTTTAGAATTTTGGTAACTATTTTATGGGATTTTAACAAAAAAAATGGGTCAATTATAATCTAAAAAAATACTCACCTCAACCATATGTGGTACCTAAGTCTAAAACATGGGATGTATTTCTACTTGGCCATCCATGGAGGTAGATGAGTGAGGGCATCAATAGCACCCATAGGGAATGCACAGGTGTGTGTATAGGGTGCACAAGTGGGTGCCCAAGTAGACTTTACAATGGTGTGTGTGGCCCATATTCGGTGTGTGTGTGAAGGTGTATTTAGGTTCCAACCCTGATGTCATCTCAAGAGGCTTCTAAAGAGGATATTGTTATTAAGTGGTGGTTGACCAAGCACAGGATCAATGGGGGACTCATTTTATATAGAAAATTGTTTCTCCATCTTAAAAATAGGGACATAATGTTCCAATTAATGATAATTAACCACAACATCACCTTCTACCTCACATATTACCTCGATATTAGGGCTTCTAATATTTGGCCACCTCCATGATCATGTCAACATCATGAGATAAAAAATTATAATATTAAAAGATCTTATGAAGTTGTTTTCACAATAATGTGATGATTATTTCATGTATTTTTAAGGTTAGGTTCAATTAAAATATTATTAACATATTACCAATTTGAGTTTCATGCAATGTAGATGGTGTAAATCGAGTTTTATAGAGGCTAAGTTGAGAAGATCATGTAGCTTTTTGTGAAGATAAAGTGAATTGGTGGATCCAATATACCCCCATTTATAAAGAAAAGGTAAATTAGTGTGACTCATATATATAAGGTTTCAAAGATTTCATTTTTGGGTATATTTATTGAGAGAGATAAGGGAGAAAAAAATAGACTCAAGAGTTCAATGATTTCTCATATGGATTGTCTGAAAAGTTCATGTTGTGCTTTCCAAAGAATTTAAAACCTCATGATTCTTCGAAAAATCTACTAGATAGTTATTGTATAAAATAAATTTACTAAGATTCATGAAAATATATCCCATGAATACTGATACACAAATAAGAATAAGAATATAGGTGTTGTGTACTCTTGTTAAGTAGTCCAAGACTAAGACAGTCTTGAAAAGTAGTAACTTTCATAAAGTAAAATAATAAGAACCATGCATGTGATAATATGAATGAATGAGTTAGACTTAAACTCTTCCATGATCTTAAGGTTTCATGAGGAATTTATGAGGAATAATCTTTGTACCTTTGGTACACAAAGATCTTTAGAATACAATGTATGTTTTCAAGTTTATAAGAGACTCATGAATAAGTGTTGATTTTGAGATATACATTTTTTGTGAAACTATGATGGTTTTTCTAACCCAAATTAAAGGTAGTGTGTACTTACATGCACATAAAATATCATTTTCATAAAAAATCATATTAATATTGATATTGAAACATACATGTTACATGAATTAAGAATTATTAGTGAGTTATCCATGCATTTATGTTCTGTCATGAAATTTGATAAAATAACATACAATATACTTTAAATGATTATTTTAGAGTGAATTTTGAGAATAAATTAGAGAATTATTTCAAAAGGAACTCATACTCAAATCATCAATGTGTTGAGATAATTATAGATCATTTAAAGATCAATGGATAGTGATCGGGATCATAAAATTGACTGTTAGTTGATAAAGTTCTTGAAGTTGTACAAAAAAATCTCAGGTGATCTAGTTTTTTTGTTAGGTAAAATTTTATCTTGAAGTATTGTTAAATATATCATAAGATAACAGATATATTTCCTATCATTGAATTATATTTAAAGAGAATTTTTAGATACCGGTGGGAGTCTGAAGCAAGAGAAGACACAGTGGGACTCTATTTGGATCGGTTGAGTAGGTGGAAACTTGTGATCTCTAGTGGGAATCTAGAGTGGGAACATTATGGGAATAAATATTGATGATAATGGGACTTTACTTGGATGTATTCACCTATATATAGTGAAGATTCTATAACCAAGGGAATAACCAGTTGTAGAAATTAGTAGGTCTTTTGACTAGACCTTATAAAATATGTATGTGTTGTGATCTCTATATTATTATTTCTTACAACGTAAGGATAATATTTAAAGATGAGGGATTAAGACATTAATTTGTAATAAATATTTTATTAAAATAGAAAGAATTTTTAAAAATAGTGTGCCACTGATTCACCCCCCCCCCAGTGATACTTAACTGATCCTTGGGTACTTAAATTAGTATCAGAAAAAGGGTTCCTTATGAATATCCAAGAACTTTTTGAGAAATTGGGAATTTTAATTCAGTTAAAAAAGTATTAATACCTAATTTTGATGTAAATAACATCCATATCTAGAGGAATAGTATGTTCCCATGCCTCCTATATCTTGTATTAGAAGTGAGAGATTCAAAAATAGTGGGATTCCCACCTATAATTGATGATGTTACTATGACTCACACTAATAATAGAAATATGAAACTTGATGTAAAGGATAAAAATTATAACTTGATGGGTTTATCAAAAACGTTATACACTAAAGTGGTTTATTTTAAAACTTCCAAGGAAATTTTGGATAAACTAAGAAGAAGTGATGAAGGTAATCTTAAAGTCAAGGAATCTAAGTTAAAAACCTAGAGAAATAAGTTTTAGGGTATTAAAATAGAATATAATGAAAATATTGATGAATATTTTATTAAAGATAATAATATAATGAGAGATATTCATGGATTTGGTAAGAAGCTAAAGGATTCAACAATTGTGAAGAATCTTGTGAAAAATTTTCCTTACATGTTTGATCCTAAGATTTCTGCCTTGGAAGATAGGGAAGTATTTTCATTGGATGAGTTACACAAATAAACCTAAATTATGAAATGATAAAGTCTCTATCTTTCAAAAAGAAGATAAAATATGAGATAGCCTTTGATGATATAAGAAAAGGCAAGTTCAAAGAGTTGGTGGTTGAGAAATTAAGTGATTATGATGATGATAAAGTTGATGAATACCTTATTAAAATTATTATTGTTATTTTAAGAGGTTTTAGAAATATAAAAAAGTCAAGAAACCCCTCAAGTTATAAAATTGTAGTGTAATTAGACATATTTTCCTAAATTGCTTAAATAAAATGGTTGAATCAGAATCTGATGAAGAAAATGACAAACCATTAAAATAGAAAAAGGATAATAAGAAGAAGAGGTATTATAGCAATATAAAGATGAATTTTATGATAAATTACGCACAATTTAGTTCATCATCTATCTTTTATTTATAAGATGAATTCATTTTCTTTACTTTTATTGAAAAATGATAAAATTATTCAAGTAGTGATGATGATGGAGAATTAATAATAGTTCTATAATGGAGGATGAAATAAGAGTTTGAATCTTCTCTTGAGGAAAAACACATATATCAAAAAAATATAGGAATAATCTAGAGAAAGGAAATAAAAAATTATCTACTAAAAGAGAGGAGCATGATAGAAAATAAATATATTTTATTAATGATAATAATAAGTATATATTGAAGTTTCCTGAGCTTGATATGATCATGAGTGATCTTTAAGAGAAAATAAATCACAAGGGGGAAGTTTTTTACATGGAACAATAAATTTATCTTACAATATAATATGAATTAAATAAGAATATAGATGACTTCAACAATTTTTTTAGGTAAAATTTGAGTCCTCTCAAGCTGGTGATATGAAGGGTTTCTCTAAATAAGGTACATTTTCTTCTAAATAGCTTCCAAATAGATATGTTATTACTAAAAGTGTTGGTGAATCTATATAGACTAATAAGTTTTAGAGAGAAAAAATATACCACATCAAATGATGAAAGTAAGACTCCAAGAATACCATTTCCCTATAGGAAAATAAATCTTGGTTTACAACAAGATGAAATCTTAAATTTTCTTGATAGTTTTTTCCACAAATTAGAAGATCATAGTCAAAGTATTTTTCTAGTGTTGTGAAAATTATCGACATAAAGTATACTCTTACTAATATAACATTTCATTTCTATGAAATGGGTATGAACCAAGGGGTATCCATGGTGAAGTGATGAGAATATATTATAAAATAAATAAATGAGTGACCAAAAAACCATCCAAGGTTCCAATATAAAACAAGTATGAATTCCTAGATGAAATGTGTAGCAGATATGGATTATTGGGTCATAGAGTTGAGGTATGCATGACCAAATTACTTATAGAGGTTACCTAAGATATGTAAGGGAATAAAATCAAAAATAAAAAATAGTAAGTCATGTAAATATAAGGTATGACATCCCAAGCCTATTTTATAAATAATGGAAAAGTCTGGTTGGCCACAAGGCATCAAGCACACCTCCTATTATGCCAAAGGATACTGACTAGTAGCGATGGTGTATGGTGGTATGGTGAGGAGATTATACCCTATTTATTATAGTATAACGCATATGTAAATAAAGTAAAAAATATATTAATGTGGTGGTAATATACCATATAGATAATAAATAGCATGAACAAAATAATAAATAGTATCATATGTAGATAATTTTATGACAGTAGAAAATATAAAATAAAAAAACATGGTCGCAGGCATACAAACAGTATTAATACAAGAAAAATGAAATAAAAGACTAAAAAACTATCTATAAGAGAATAAAAATCATTGGATCATTCATCTACTCCTATCTCTTATCCCTAAAAGAAATCAAGCATCCATAGCTAAGTGATTACCTTTATCCTTACCTGCATCCATGAAGTATATCCAAGTACCAAGAAGTGACCCAAATAGGGTGTGAGTGCAACTTAGTAGGACAACACCAACAGTTTATAATATAAATCCAATTTGTAAATATAATATGTAACAGTGTTCAAGTATTATAAATAAAACTATAAAAATAAAAGAGAAAGTATGTTGTCTTAGTTTCTTCATGGGATACCGGGACGAACCTACCTTCTTCATCCTAAGTTGTGTGTCTCTAAGAATATGAACATTTAATTTTTCCTAAGATTTGAGGAATATAGCTATCATTTTTGAGTATAATAACCATATGAAAATCCAAGGAGTCCCATGTCATTTATAAATTTTTAAATTCAATACAACTCACAACGATCAACTGTGATGTTTGTCCGTTTGGGATGAGTGTAATCCAAGGGGTGAACCCTTGGTATTATAATCCTAAAGATTTATAACTAAGATTAAGGATATAATCCAATTTGATTTAGGTATAAACTTCATTATAATCCAAGGTGATGATTTGATTAATTCTGTGTTTGAGGATATCAATCTGAATCCTGGGAGCTCATCCTAGGCATTCTGATTTCTGGAGTATATAGGAAAATTGTCAGTGCAAGGTCAAGTAATTCACACATATAAGATATTGATCTAAACCAAGTTGGTTGTACCACATGGAATTCATATTAATGAATCATGTGGTATCCAATGAGTTCACTTAATGAATTCCCTAAGGAATCTAAGACATGATCAAGTCAAAACATACCTTTAGTAGTGTGATCAAGGTCCATAAAAATAGCCAAAGTTATATTAAATAATTAAACATAAGACAAGTTAAGTATACATCTCATTTTATAATTCAATTAATTTCATTTAGTTATCCTATTTATAAGTGAAAAGTCATACACACCCTAAGGTTTGGTTTGGGTATCAACAAGGTATGGTTAACATGGTTCTTACATCAAATACACCTAAAGGGGTGGTTCGGGTTGAGGTATATTGGACTACTAATTTTTATCCAATATATCCCATGTAATTTAGGTTTTTATGTTTTCAAATACCCTTTATAATTTAATAATTATTTTTTTTAAGTTTTTTCCTCAGGTTTTATCTTATTTTAAGTGTTTTGGCTGTTAAAAACCTTAAGTTTGCAATTCTGTATGTTTTTTCTAAAATTTTCCTAAGTCTCAAAAATCAGCTACATAAGAAATTTGGATATGTAGAGAAATATCTATGGGATAATTTTTCTATATAAATCTCCTAGTTGAAGGATTTTCCTACGTAAATCGGCTACATCATAGAATTTCCTACATGAAAATCACTTATGTCGATGAGATCAGCTATATGGGAAATACACTATATAAATCAATCATCTATGTAAATTAGTAACATGGAGTAATTAGCTACATGAATCAGAAATATGGTAAAATTATCTACTTTATTTCAAATTCCTATGTCATTTTCAGCTATGTGAGTAAAAATCCTACATAGATCATTTCAGATATGTGAAGAAAATTCAGTTATGTGGATTAAAATCTGAAATTTAGTTACATGATGATCTACAATCAGCTACGTCGTGATACAATCTGTATTTATTACCATTTAAGAAATTGAGTGGGATTTAAATTTTTTAATACATTATTTAAATATTTAATTAACTCTTTATAGTAAATATTATTATATAATAGGTAATTTTCAAGAAAGGTAACAATTACAAGGATAATTTATTTGTCTTTATTGTTGTTAAGGTATTTCTGAGAAAATGATGTGTCTTTGATCCTGGATTTTTTCTAGATCATGAGTGTGTTTGAGTGAAAATTTATACATTAATTTTATAAGTATAAAACATAAAATAATCTCTCATAATAATATAAAATAAATAGATATGTAAAAAAGAAGATTGTGTTCCTATTTGAATTGTCAAGAATTCTCTTTAATGATGCTCAGTTTTATGTGAAAAGGAAGAAGAAGCTTTATAATCTAAAGTTGTGTGGAATCATTCATTATTTATATTATTTTAGAATACTCTCCTCAAATGGAATTAATTTTCTAATTATATCTTCTGGATATTTATTCCTTATATCAGTTGTATCTTACAATTTTTTTTTGAATCTATAAACTCTTTGTTTTCTTACCTTTCCTTATAAAAGGTTCCTATTAAAATATCTTGAAGGATTTTGTTTATAAAACCTTTCTTGATACTAGTTAAAATATCATGCTCTTTTGTAATAAGTTTCCACTTCTTTCACTAATTCATTCAGTCCCAGTAAAAATGACTGGAAATCCTTAGAAAAAGGATTGATCTAATGAAAATAACCATACTCGTGGAGAAGAGTGTTGGTGGAGTGGACTAGGGTAATTCTATTCCCTAAACCATTATAAATATCTATTTCTATTTATATTTATTTTTTTTTCTTCTACTACTTGTGATGAGGAAAGAATAAGAAGTTAGTCCTAATCAAGAGAGGGTGGTTTTCTAAGTGAATTTTTTTTAAGAACTCAATCCACCACCCCCCCCCCTCCCACCCCTCTTAAGTATTTTTTATAACTTTAAGGATAATAATTGGTATCAGAGAAATATAATATTTTGTTCTTGGTTGTTAAAGGTTGAATCCTAAATATAATTTTATCAAATTATTATAATGACTGATAACATAGAAATTATGTCGATGGTAAGAGCTATATATTTCAATAGTGAGAATTATGATTGTTGGAAGAAATAGATGATCATTTATCTGAAGAACATTAGTCTAAAGGTTTATCTTAAAGATATAAATCCTTATAAAATTCCAAAAACTCAAAACGAAACTTGTTATGAATATACTAAATCTAAATAATATTTTAATTTTATAGTGATGAATGTTGTCATTTTTGAACTAGGTCTAGATGATTTCAACAGAGTATATCAATGTCAAACAACCCATGAATTGTGGACTACAATTTTTGTTTCTCATAAAGGTACAAATAATTTGAGATCCCTCGTATATGATACTTCCAAACTCAATTTTGATATATTCATAATGGATAAAGGAGAAATCATTACTCAGTTAAATGAAAGGTTTATAGAGATTTTAAATAATATTGGTCCTCTATGAAAACCAATTACTATTCTAGAGAAATATTTTAAAGTGATAAGAGTTTTACCAACTAAGTGGAGTGACATTTCAGCTATTATTCGATAATCTGCAAAGGTCAATAATTTTAAAATAAATGATCTTATTGGAACTCTTATTATGTATGAGGCGGATATGGAAGTTGAAGATGGAGATCACGGGTTATTTAAGAAGTAAAATATTTCTCTAAAGGTCTTGACTTCAAAATATGATAGGAATTGTAAATAAATTAAAAAATTAGTGTTATTTGATGAATAGACTTCAAAAAGTTTTGATTATGATAGTGATCTTACTCACTTTTCTAAATTATTCAAAAAACATATAATAAGATAAAAGGTTATAAGAAACCTTTCAACAAGTATATGAATTCTGATAAAAATTATAAAGAATTAATATTATATGAATTAAATAAGCTTGTACATATCAAGCCAAATTTTCCATAGTTACAAGAAAATAAGAAGTCAGAGAAAAAAAATTCAAGAAGGTTGGTTACAATAATAAATATAAGAAATCCATGAAGGAAACTTTGAGAGGTTATGAGCATTCTAGTGATGTAAAATATTCAAAATAAAAATTTTAACACTCTAATTTGAAGTCCAACTTGTGCTTTATGGAACAATTTAATGAATTTAATTCATATTATTCTTCTAATCATAAAGCTAAATATGAAAATGAAAATTATTCTTATGAATAATTAAATGAATATTGTGCAATGATAGAAACTATTTATGATTCTTTGAAAAAGAAAAATAAATCTCTTAAAAATTCCAATATTGATATGGTAAATGAAAAAAATAACTTAAACAAACTAACTTCAGAATTAAAAACCAATCTAGAAAATTATGCTATGTCTTTCATTGAACATGGAAATAATTTTGAAAATTTAAAAAAATAAGTTCAATATTTTAAATATTCTACCAATGTTTTCACTAAGTGTAAAAATTATTTAAATCAAATACTTATAAATAATAAATCTCATAAAAATAAATTTGTAATAGGAAATAAATGTGAGAATACAATGTTTTATAGAAATTATTTTGTTCCTAGTTTAAAAAACTAGAACCTTTTATAATTACTTTTTTCATTTTGGTGAGATAAGAAATTGGACTAATAATTATAGTTTTAAAAAAACCCCATTTTTTGGGAGTTAAAAATGATTTTTCTTTCAAAAATATTTTCAAAATTTATTCCTAGAATTTCTAGACAACACAAATAGATTTTAATTTCCATATCTTTAGTTTTTAACATTACTGGACCTAAGAAATTATGGTTACCAAAAAATTTCTTATTTGATTTTTATTTGTGAGAAAAAAGGTCAAAGATAATTAATGATAAATATTATATGAATAGTGTTTTTTCAAGGAATATTAGTTGATATTTCTCTAATTTTAACTCTTTATCAGAATTTTATTGATGTTCTGTCACTTTTGGTGACAATGCTAATGGAAAAAAATTTGGAGTTGGATCATTTGTCAATCCAATCTCAGTTCTCATAAATAAAGTTTTATATGTAGAAGGATTAAAGTACAATATGATAATTTTCACTCAACTTTGTGATGAAGGTTATTTTGTTGATTTTAAAATAACACATGTTTGGTTTTTGAAGATAAAAGTATTAAATTCAAGGCACTTGGAAAAGAGAATGTCTATAATCTAGATATTAATTCCTTGAGTAGAAAAAAAATTAAACTATTTAAATTTTTAAATAAATTAATATTGGAAATGGCATAGAATATTGGGACATTGTAAGGTTAATCATTTAATAAAATTGTCTAAAAATAATTTAGTTTCAAATTTACCTCAAATTAAATTTAGTAAAAATAATTTATGTGATGCATTCCAAATGGGAAAGCAACACAAGTCATATTTTAAACCAATTAAAAAAATTCTACTTCTATACCCATGGAACTAATTCATATGGATTTATTTGGGCCATCTATAGTTGAAATTCTAAGAGGTAAATATTATGTTTATGTTTTAGTTGATGATTTCCCTAAATTTTCTTGGGTTTTATTTTTAAGTGTTAAGAGTGAAGCATGTTATATTTTTATAATTTTTTTAAAAATGGTTCAAAAATAAAAATATTCCAATTTTTTTATTTAATAAGTGTTCATGGAGGAGAATTTTAAAACCATGATTTCAATTCTTATTTTTCAAAACATGGTACCAACCATACTTTTTCTACCCCCAGAACACCTCAAAAAATTAGTGTTGTTGAGAGGATATATAGGACTTTTCAAGAAATTGAAATAATAAAGTTTTGTGAATATAACTTTCTTACTCATTTTTGGGATGAAGATGTGAATATATCATATTATGTTATAAACAAATTTCTAATTAGACCTATTTTGAAGAAAATTCCCTATGAGATAAGTACTAATATAAATCCAAAAGTTGGTTACTCTAAATTTTTTGGATTCAAGGTTTATATTATAAAAACCAAGAATAATATTGGTAAATTTGATCCAAAATATGATAAAGCAGTCTTCCTAAGCTATTCTAGTACTTCCAAGGCATATATATTTTTCAATAAAAGGTCAAATATTGTTGAAGAATCAACTCATGTGAAATTTGATTAAACTGATCCTTTTGGTCACAAAATGACTCAAATTGATAAATTAATTTATTCTTTGGAAAACATGATACTCAAACCTCTCTTTTATGATAAAAAGGATGATGAGTTGGAACTTTATTTTCCAAAAGAAAATCCTAAAAGGTTGGATACCAATGAACCTAAAATTGTGTTACTTAAATAACCTGGGACCCTTAAGAATCATCCCTTAGAAATAGTTATATGATGCTTAGATAAAGGGATTAGTACTATAAGGATTTTAAGCAAAATTTTACAGTTTTTAAAATTTTCATCTCAACTAGAACCTAATAATATAGAATAATCTTTAGTATATTAGAGTTAGGATGAAGCAATTCATGCAGAATTAAACTTGTTCAAGAGTAATAGGGTTAGATAATTAGTTCATACAGCCTATAACTATCCTATAATAGGAAAAATGGATTTTTATAAATAAAAAGGATGTTCATGGTATGATCACTAAAAATAAGGATATGCTACTTGCTAAAGTTTATAATCAGGAAAATGGTATGGCTTATAAATATAGATTTTCACCTATAGCTAGATTAGAATCAATTAGGATTCTCTTAGTTTATGCATCACATATGAATTTCAAATTATATAAGATAGATGTAAAATATACTTTTCTAAATATTTTTCTTATGGAGGAAGTTTATATTGAACAACTTCTTGGTTTTGAAAACCCCCATTTTAAAATTTTAGTTTTTAAACTTATGAAATCTCTGTATGGCCTTAAAAAGGAACCTATAGCCTAGTATGAATGATTAATTTATTTTATTTTATCAAATATATTTTTAGTAGGTAAGAAATATCCTAATTTATTTAATAAAAATTTATCTTCAGATATTTTTTATTTCATATATATATTGACGATGTGATCTTTTGTTCTAAAAATAAAAAATTATGTAATAAATTTTCAAAAATCATGAAAAAGGAATTTGAAATGAGCCTTATGGGTGAGTTAAATTATTCTCTGCGTTTTAAAATTTATCAAAAAGACTTTTTGAATGTACTAAATCAAATAAAATACATACTTTAATTACATAAAATGTTTGTAATTGAAAGTAATAAAGTAAAAAACAACTCCTATGGAATATAATGAAAATATTGATTTGGATGAAGCAGGAAAACCAATTAAAAACATGATTTATTGAGTAATAATGATAATTTTAAGATATTTAACTGCTATTAGAATAGACATTTTGTTTTCAGTATGTCTTTTTTTTAGATTCCAAGAAAATCCTAAGGAACCTCATTTAAATGCTTCCAAAATAATTTTAAGATATTTAAAAGGAATAATTTATCTTTACTTTCTTTTTAAAAAACATATAATTTTAATTTAACTTCATATTTTGATGCTTAATTTGGCGGTTATAGACTACATAGAAAGAATACTTCAAGAACTTTCCATTTTTTAATAAAATCCCTAGTTTCCTAGTCTAGTAAGAAATAATACTTTGTTTCATTAGATACTACTGATAAAAAATATATCGTTACTGGTAGTTATTGTGAATAGGTATTATGGATAAAGAATACCTTAATGGATTTTTGATTCAATTATTATCAAGTGTCAATTAAATGTAATAACCCTAGTATTATCAATATTTCTAAGAATCTGGTAAATCATGTTAGAATAAATAATATAGATTTAAGTCATCATTTCTTAATAGATCACACTAAAAAAGGTGAAATTACTCTTGATTTTATCTCTAGTGAGAATCAATTAATGAATATTTTTACTAAACCCATTATGTGTGAATGTTTTGGTTTCATTAAAAGAGAATTAGGTTTTTTAGAATTTAAATAGATTTTAATTTTTTTATATCACTGATTTCTATTTATTATTTATTTGTTAATATTTATTTTAATTCATTATAATGATTTAATTATTCTATTTTTTTTTTTAATATTTCTTGATTAGGAACTAAAATTTATTTATTTTATAATTTATTTTATTTTATACATTAGTTGGAATCGACCCAAAAACCCATTCGAGTACGTGAGTGTTTTGGAAATCGGGTTTGTAACCTAATTCTTATTTAGAACTCTACCCATTCTCTATTCAAATATGTTTCTTATATCCAAATTGATATTGTCTCCCTGAACCTCAAACCTTTTTATCTTTTCTCGAACTCCAACTGGACCTGTCATCCAAGGGAAAGTCAAAGTGCAAGGATGAAGGATGTTTCGGTTTTTCTAAGAATTCAAAAGGTAGTGTGTCTCAAAGAGTACTTTCTAGAAAATCCATTTTTATGGTGTGGATGAAAATAATCGAGATTTTTATAAATACAGTGATTCAATTTTAAGGTTTGGAGTAGGTGTTTGATGAAAAAAAAGTATGTATTTCTATTTAAGGAAGAAATAAATGAGTTTATGGGTAATTTAGAGAACTAGTTTAATCAAATAGGGGATTTAGTTTCATTAAATATGAATGGAAAACCAGTGATGGTTTCTTATATTGAAATGGTTGAGATGTTTCATTGTCCCTATAAGGGGATTATAATTTTAGTTAGTCCTTAGTGGCTACAAGTTTAGTGGGAAGAGGTATTCAGATTTTTTTTGGCACCTCCACTGTTGAAAAGAATCCCATAAAAGATATACCATAATAATGGAGAGTGTTGTGCAAGTTCTTGCAGAGTGTAATAGATCATAGATATGGTGAGAAGGAAAAGGTTTTATTTTAGGATATGTATTTTTTGTACATTCTAATAAATAACATGAAATTGAATTTCCTAAGGTATATGATGCACTTTATATACCATTATGGAAAAGTAAAGGGTAAGATCAACCAATATCCTTATGGTAGGTTGATCTACCCTATTATAAATAAGAAATAAGTTGATTTAAATAAAGGAGAAGCAATCAAGTTTCACATGAGTAACACTCTACTTGCAATCTTGTTAAGGAAAATTGGATATTTTTTAGACCCTACTTCAAATTACTTTAAGCCAATTGGTCTATAAATCATGTCTTAGGGGGATCCATCTCAAACCTCGCTACCTAAGGATGTATCACTTACTAAGTTGATGTTAGTTTTGGAAGTGGAAGAATCAGTACCTTCCAGATATGAGCCCTTGGTGCTAGTTATAAGTCTGATTTTGGTTGAACCTACTCTAGGTTAGGAAGAGTTTGTTCGAAGCCAATAATATGTATTCACTAAAGTTTGTATTATTGGTCAGAAACCTGAGGAACCAATTATTGAGACAATTATAGTATTTCTTAGGGAGAGGCCAGTTGAGATTGTGCTTGTAGTTTCTAATGATCATAGAAGGTTTGAGGATGAGATAAAAGCTCATACAGTGGATCCAATTCTTCCTGGATTACCTACTGGTAGAGATCGAGTTATTGATGTGGTTATGGGGTCTTCAAATCATTATTATGCACCTCATATACCATCACCGCCTCTAGTTGTTCATGAGGATGATCCATTAGTAAGTAAGAGGCTAGATAGATAAGGAAATCTATATTTTTGTTTTTATATAATGAATGAGTTTGATAATATAAGTGAAAGATACTATGATTTAAATGTGGAGATTGTTTCGTGAAAAAATGAGATCATAGAATTCAAGGAGTTTACTATTTCTAAATCTGATTTTGATAAACTAGTTGGGATATTGGCTGGCCAAATAGAATTAATAAATAATATCCAATCAGTTCCTATGGTTTTTTCTACTGCTACTTCTAAGGTATGTTCTAAGTAACTTGAAGAGATGAAACCTTTAGTGATAGGATTGAAGGATATTTTTCCTACCAAGGCTAAGTTTAATGAGTATGGTACTTTAGTTGCATCTAAAAGAGATGTGTTTCATAATCTTCCAATAGTGTATCCAGGTGTATATCAGGAATTTATTAATTAATTGAAGTCTTTTATGACTGATATAAAGGAAACGTTATACACTTTAAGAAGTTTGGTGATAATACATTTCGAATTTATCAAAAAAAATTAGCTTTATACTATTGATCTCTCAGAACCATCATTTGCTTCTAATTTTCACTGTATAATTGACCAAGTTCTTTTAGAATTAAATTCAGAATCATCTCAACTTCAATGTCTTTAGTGTGATTTTATTTTAACTATTATGTTTTAATAATTGAAGAAATATATTTTTTAGTGTTTCATGAAACCAAAGAAGTTATGAGGAATATTAGTATTGGAGTTTACATGTGTATGAATGACCATGTTTGTCATATTAAATAATCTCTTGGATATTGGGTAGAAGAAAACTTGGGAGTGTCTAAGAAAACAAAGAATATAGTCCCATTCTCCATTATACCAATCAATTAAAACATTGAACTTTTTTTCAAGATGATGGAGAAAATATTTTTAGAAATTATGGATCTATATTCAGAATCATTAGAGGATGAATCAAGTTATGAATGAGAAGGATCTCCAAATGTTCCAGTTTTAGTTACAGTTAAAGAATTAGTTGGATACATACATCAGTTGTTTCTTCCTTATGCTCATCTATCCCTTGTTCTAGTGGTTCCCATTTCATCTATTATTAGTGCTCAGTTATCATAATCTTTTGTCAGTGTTTTTAAGGAAGTGGTTGAAATTTTTTTAGATCAAATGGAATTAATAGATAGAAAGTTTTAATTATTAAATGGTATAATTTTTGGAATGAAAATTTTTATGGATCAAATAATGAAGAAGCGTTTAGTGTAAATTCCATAAACTCTAAATGTTGATGACATTTCTCTTTTTCTCTGAACTTAGGCAGTCGATGCCTCTTCAATTTATTCATTAAGACAGCCTGAATCTTTTAAAGGAATTATCATGATTTTTTGGTATTCAGTTTCTAATTTGCACAACAAGGCATCAATCATTCTACTTGAGTTATGAATGTCAGATATTATTCCAAGGAATTACTTTGTTTACTAAAACCCTATATAATATGAGAAGAATAAGACATCTTGGTATAGATCCCCTTAAAACCAATAGAGGTTCTAGATAGAGAATCAAATGTGTTTATGATATTTCCTCCATGTATCAAAAAGATAAAGAAAAGGTATATGTCTCTTTAACTACTGATCATTCTCAAGGATAAACCTTACCATATGAACTTATAAAGAAAGTACCTTTCATGCTATTGGAACCAATTATTTTAGTGTCTCTTAAGGTTGCCTTGAAAATATGTTCAGTGGTATTATTCATCATCTGCATGTAAAATCTATTTTTAGTTCATAAAGTAGATCTATTTCAAAGATTATGAATGATATAATGCCTTTAAAAATGCTAAATCCAAAAACCTCTAGAACCAAACCAACTTTAAAAATCCCTCCATAAAAAAAACATTCTCAATTTAACCCCATTCATAAACCTGGGTCTTCTGACTAATGTATTATATTTTTATTTTTTGGTTGTTCAGTGGATGTATATTTTATATGATTATTGTCAATAAAGTACTTATTTATTCATTTTTTATGTTTTTTGTAATGATTGTTTTCATTTAATGATTTTAATCTCTTTATTTTGTTAACTGAATTACATTCTATAATTTATTATTCTATTTTAGAACAATAACTGAATAGTTCATTACTCTCAACATTCTACAATAAATGTGTATTTCCTCTCTTGTCCTTCCATTTTAATGACACAAAAATGGGAATAATTTATATATGATTTACCCTAAGGATAAATCAAAGGGGGAGAAGTTTTCTCTAATGTGGGAGAAATGTAAAATTAAGGGTTATAAATAAAGGATAATAAATGCATTTTAAAATATATATATATATATATTCTATAGTTTTTTTTCAAAGTCCTTATAAACCTTTTTAAATTTTTTTAATATCAAATGATTTTTGTGGTCATCAAAAGGGGGGAGATTGTTGGACTACTAATGTTGATCCAACATATCCAATGTACGTTAGGTTTTGATAAACTAAAACTCTCTTTCTAATTTACTGATAATTTTTGTTTTTATGTGTTTTCCTATGGTTTTATCTTATTTTAAGTATTTTGGTTATTAAAACCCTTAATTTTGAAATTATGGATGTTTCTGATGAAATTTTCCTAAGATTGAAAAATTGGCTACGTAAGGAAATTAGAAACATGTAGAAAGGTATATGTGAGTATTCAGATATGTAAATCACCAAAATGAAGTATTTTCCTATATAAATTAGTTACATCATAGAATAGCCTATGTGAAAATCACCTATAGTGATGAGATCGGTTATGTGATCAATCATCTACACAGATCAATCAGCTATATAAATCGGTTACATGAAGTAATTGGCTACATGAATCAAATACATGGTGAAATCATATATTTCATTTCAAATGGATATGTTAGTTTCATAAATGTGAGTAAAAATCCTATGTATATGATTTTGGATATGTGGATAAAATTTGATTCAAATATGAAATTCAGCTACATGATGATCTGTAATTGGCTACATCATGCTGTAATTTGTATTTATTATTTTTAAATCACTTGAGTGAAATTTTAAAGTCTTTATACATTCTTTAAATGTTTTGTTGCCTATTTATAGTAAAAATTATTATAATAAGAGGAAATTAACAATAAAGTAAACAAGTACAAGGATAATTTATTTGTATTTACTATTGTCGAGGTATTTTTGAGAAAAGGATGTGTCTCTAATACCAAATTTTTTTACAGATCATGTTTTCATTTAAATGAGAAGTTTTTCATATATTTTAAAAGAATTTAACACAACATGATCTCTCATAATAATATAATATAATGATATATACAAAAAAAATGAGAGTGTTTACCTGTTTGAATTCTCAAGAATGCTCTCAAAGATGCTCTGTTTTATGTGAAAAAAGAAGAAGAAGCTTTCTGATCTATAATAGTGAGACATCATTCATTTTTTCTATTATTTTATAAGACTCTCCTTGATCTTCATTAATTTTCTAATAATCTCTCCTAGAGATTTATTCCTTTTGTCATTTGTATCTTACAACTATGTGCTTATTCTATAAACTATTTGTTTAATTATCTTTCGTTGTAAAATTTTCACAGTAAAATAACCTAAACATTGTTATTTCTAAATTATTACTATATCCTAGTTTAAAGATCTTGTTCTTTTGTAACAAGTTTTGAATTATTTCACTCAATAGTGTAGTCCCAAGTAAAAGGATTGGTAGTCCCTAGAAAAAGGACTAGTCTAGTGAAAATTATCAAACTCGTAGAGAAGAGTGTTAGTGGAGTGGAATATGGGACTTCTATTCCATGAACCACTATAAATCACTATGCCTTTTACTTTTACTTTTGATTTTATTTTATACTTCTGATTGTGATAAGGAAAGAATGGGAAGTTAGTCATAATTAAGAGAGGACGACTTTCTAAGTGATAAAATTTTTAAGAACTCAATTCACACCCCCCCCCCTCATCTTGAATTTTTGTAAACCAATCAATAAAACAAGTTCCTCAACCTACATTGAGGTTTAGGGGACTAGTGTGATATCCATGTTGAGGATTATATAACTAATTAGAGGAATTTCACATTTTAAGGGTAATACATGGAAATTATGACATGTGGAAAACAACACAATTTATAAACATATAGAATTTTAGGTAAAGGTATTAGACCACTCAAATATTCCCCATAGAATACTACTCACTAGTATCGGCCTCAAATTTGGTTTAGAATGAGAGGAATTGGGAAAACTAGACAAAATACCTAAAAATATGGTATATTATCTTGCATGGAGATAGAATCAAAGACAGTAATAGAAAGAGGTAAATGAAGATTATGGAGTGTTATTGTAATGGTCAGTTACTTCTCATCCCATTACTTTTCCGGTTTTGGTGGTTGGAGGTGTTTGGGGAGGTTCTAGGAAATTTTAGTAGAGGGTCGAGATGTTGGAGTTCTACAGTAGGTGATTCATGTTGTGTAATTGATTCATGATGTGATTTCATGATTCACAACTTGTGTAGCTGGATGGTTTAATGACTTTTGTGTGTGTCCAAGGGGGAGTCCATGAAATGGATTCACATCATGAAAGTATAATTCATAACATGTAATTAATTTAGGCCAATGTGACTTAATTTTTAGTGAACCCCAATGATATGGAGGTTTCACTCCCTATTATGGTTTCACATATTATAATCATTGGGCCCTAAGGAATTCATGATGTGAATAAAAAATTCATGTCGTGAAAGGGTTAGGTTATAATTTTTTATATATTTTTTTCATTTATTTTAATATTTTGATTATATGGTATTGATTCCCTAATGAAAATTTTGGTTGTTGGAGACTTTTTTTTATGCTGGTTTGATATGTGTTGTGCGGCCCTTGTTTTTTGGTTGTTGTGATATCACACTAAAGGGAATTTATTAATTACTTATATATAGATAATTTATTGGTTTCAATTGGAAAACTTGGATTTTTTTAGAATACCCCTAAAAGAAAAGTGTAATGTGATAAAATACCCCTTGAATGAATTTGAAAAATATTATGTGATGTGATATGTTGTAGTGTAACTGTTTTGTGGGTGGTGAGGTGCAGTTGTGATGTGGAGTTGATGGGTTTAAGTGTTTTTTTATGGGTCAATGATGTAATGGGTTTCCTTGGTCATGTTTTAGGGTGGTGATTTTATGGGTTTGTTTGGTTATGTTGTGGGGTGGTGATGTCATGGGTTTGTGTGGTCATGCTTCGGGGTAGTAGTGGTGGAAGGTGGTGGTGATGTGGGGATGATTGTCTTGATGAGGATGGTGAGATATTTGTTGTGTGGTTTTGTATTATGGTATTTACTTGAGTAGTTTTGGAATTAAATTATTAATGTTGAATTTTAAATGAATGGTTTGGTTATTGAATTAATTGTTTTGAATAATGAAATTTAATTAGTAATGAAAAGTGGGAAGTTTTTTGTGGATTATTGTGTGGTTTTCTACATTTAGAGGCGACAAAGAAAGTGGGTATTGTTGTGAGTTGTTTAGTATCCTTTTGGTTGTGAATGCATAGTTTTTCCTTGTATGTGTCTATATATATACTTTGTATATTCCTTATTATTTTCTATACACACAACACCTGCATCAAGATTCATGTGAGGACACCCATACATGCATATGGGGGTGTTTTTCCAACATCCCACTAGTGAGGATGGATAGATGGATACCTTATTTTTTTCTCTCTTTTAGGTGAGTTAGGTATACGCAAATTGTGATGGAAATAAGTTAAAAGTGAAGTAGTGGTGGTGTGATGGCCTATGTATCTGTGGATGATATGTGATGTGATCATGTTTTGGGGTGGTGAGATTTGATGTAACCATGTTGTGGGGAAGCTTATGGTGGGTTTTTTGCATGGTATGAGGGGGGAATGACGTTGATTTACTTCATGTTCATGATACCCTACTACTCTGGTTATGGTAGCGGATGTGGTGTGATGGACCAATTGTCTATGGGTGAGATGTGATGTGATCGTGTTATGGGGAAGTTATTTTTTATATGTTATACGGAAGATATGGGAGTGTAAGGACATACAACATTGGGGTGTGAGGGTGAAAATTAGTGGGAAATTGGTTCGGGTTACCTTTTTATCAATATGATTGATATTATTCTATTATACTTTTTTATTATTTTATGGTTGTGCCTTAGTGAGGCTGAGATGGATAGTTGACCTTTTTAGGTGCTTTTTGGTTCTATTATTTTCTCATAGTTGCATTAGTATTATCTTTACACATGTACATGAGAGACTTTGGTGTCTCCCTACTTAGTATGCTTATATGATATATATATATATATATATATATATATATATATATAATCTTTTTTAGGTTTACAAGAGGATTATATTGACCATGATGGACATTACTTCCTTATGTCCATGGACTATTTCTATGGTACTTCCATAGAATTTCTGTAGGTTATTTACTTTGGATACTTTTATATGTATCTTTTAACTTTATACATGAATTATGGTATGTTTTTCATCCTCTTTCATATTATTTCATGGAGTTTCTTATGGTTTATTATTACTATCTCCTGATCCTATATTATTGTAGAGGGTAATGCCGCCTGTTTGTGAGACTTTTTTACACCCTCTGTGCTAGTTGCCAACTCGAGGCCTACTAGAGGCAGAACTCAAGGGGCGTTGTCTCTCTTACTTCATCATGGTATCTTTGGAGGGATGGAGTTGTGACAAAGTGGTATCAAAGTTGATGATTGAGAGATAGAATGGAGTTCGGAGTTAGACACAATGAGGATCACATCACTACTAGAAATTTTAGCTTTACAAATGGTTTAAAACCATTGGTAAAGGCTGGACAACCGTTGGTATAAACTATATCAAAGGTGGTCCAAATCGTTGGGTCCTGAGTTGTAGGGATCGACATATCCCAACAGTTCTATGAGAACCGTTGGGATATGTCTGAAAAATCAGCATATACCAACGGTTTTAGTAAAACATTGGTATAAAGGTTTGCCAATGGTTTTAAACTATGGGTAATAGCAAGAAGGATCTCTATACCAACGGTTGTGTAAACCATTGGTATAGACTTTTACCAACAGTTTACCACAAACCATTGGTAAATCTCAATTAAAATTATATATTCCAATGGTTTACAAACTGTTGTCATATACTTATACCAATGGTTTTCATAAAACTGTTGGTATAAGTTCTGGTTTTACACATATGCCAACGGTTGTGAACCGTTGGCATATCTTTTTTATACCTGTAGCAGCAAGCCGGCTTGGTGGCTTCCCCCTATGTTGTGCAGATGCATCAATTACACTAAGCCTGCAAAATTCATACACAACAGAATATGTGCATAATATACAACAAGTAACACAAAATTCCATTAACAAGTATACCTACATAATACATACATAATTCTGTATGAATTCATACCGAATGAATTCAATTCATCCAACACATAATTCAAACATAAATCTGAATACCTCCAATTCTATATTTAATTACCCTCTACACACATACCGAATTAACACATAATTCATAAAGTAATTACAAAAAGTATACACATACAACAAGTATACCCATACACTATTAACACATAATTTATAAGTTAATTAAATACATAAAGAATTCAATTTAGAATTCAGGGGGTTGGGGGCTGTTCAGGGGTTTGGGGCGGCTGTCCAAGGGGGGTGGGGGTGTTCGGGGGGGGGGGGTGTCCAGGGGGGGCTATCTAGAGGGGGTGGGGGCTGTCAAGGGTGGTGGGGTTGGGGATATCCATGGGGGTGTCCAGGGGTGGGTGGTGTCCAGGGGTTTGGGGGGATTTCTAGGGGGTGGGGTGTTCAGGGGGTGGGGTGTCTAGGGGGTGGGGTGGTGTCCAGGGGGTGGGGGCGGTCCATGGGTTGGGGGTTGACCAAGGGGGGTGGGGTGGTGTCCAGGGGGTGGGGGCAGTCCAGGGGTTGAGGGCTATCCAAGGGGGTGGGGTGGTGTCCACGGGGGTGGGGCTATCCAGGGGGTGGGGGCTATCCAGGGGGTGGGGGATGTCTAGGGGGTGTGGGTGGTCCATGGGGGTGGTGGGGCTGTCTAGGGGGTTCGGGGTGTCTAGGGGGTGGGTGGGGATATCCACGGTGGTGGGGGCTGTATAGGGGGGTAGGGGGTGTCTATGGGGGTGGGTGGGGATGTTCAAGGGGGTACAAGGTGTCCATGGGGTGGGCGGGTTGTCCATGGGGGGTAGGGGTGTTTAGGGGGTGGGCAGGTTGTCCATGGGGGTGGGGGATATCCACGGGGGGGAGGGGATATCCAGGGGGTGGGTGAGGCTGTCCAGGGGGTATGGGGTGTCCAGGGGGTATGGGGTGTCCAGGGGGTGGGTGGGGCTGTCCAGGGGGTACGGGGGTGTCCAGGGGGTGGGGGGCTATCCACAGAGGGAGGGGTTGTCCAGGGGGTGGGCGAGCTGTCCACGGGGGTGGTGGGATTGTCCAGGGGGGTACAGAGTGTCCATGGGGGATGTGGGGGTGAGGGGGGGTTGCCCAAGGTGGGGGGGGGGGGGGGGGTTGTCCATCAGGGTGGGGGGCTGTCAAGAGTGGTGGGGGCTGTCCATGGGGGTATCCAGGGGTGGGGTGGTATCTGGGGGGTTGTCCATGGGGGTGTCCAGGGGGTGGGGTGGTGTCCAGGGGGTTGGGGGGGCTTTCCAAGTGGTGGGGGTGTCCAGGGGGAGGGCGGGTGTCCATGGGGGTGGTCGGGCTTTCCAGGGGGTAGGGGGTATCCATGGGGTGGGCGGGCTGTCCACGGGGGTGGGTGGGCTGTCCACAGGGATGGTCGGGTTTTCCAAGAAGGTAGGGGGTGTCCAGGGGGTGGGTGGGCTGGCCAGGGGGTGGGTGGGCTAGCCACAGGGGGTAGGGGTGTCCAGGGGGGCTGGGCGGGCTGTCCAAGGGGGTGGGTGGGGTAGTTTAGGGGGTATGGGGTGTCCAGGGGGTGGGGGCTGTCCATAGGGGGAGGGGTTGTCCAGGGGGTGGGCGGGGCTGTCCAGGGGGGTACAGAGTGTCTAGGGGGTGGGGGGCTATCCACAGGGGGAGGGGTGTCCAGGGGGGTGGGTGGGCTATCCACAGGGGTGTTCGGGCTGTCCAAGGGGTAGGTGGTGTCCAGGGTGATGGGTGGGCTGTCCACGGGGGTGGGCGAGGCTGTCCAGGGGGTACGGGGTGTCCAGGGGGTGGGGGTTGTCCGTAGGGGGAGGGGTTGTCTGGGGGGGTGGGCGGGCTATCCACGGGGGTGGGGGATTTCTAGGGGGTAGAGTACCACTATATCCTTCCAAGTCATTCCATCGTGATGGTACCACATTTTAAATTATAATAAATAGGTATTTCTAAGAAAATTAATAATTTATCTATCTTTTTCAACTAATACAAATTGTGATGAATATTATTTTTCCTTAGAACACTAGTGGTTTTTCGAGAATAAATTCTTGACCTTGATCTCTCAATTCATCATTTTTTGGTTCCACTACAAGAGAAATAACATGAGTGGTTTCATGTTCATCTCCCAAATATTAGATAGCACACACAACTATCTCAACCACACTTTTGTCTACATAGGGACTCTCTTATTGTGGTTAACTAATAAATTCATCATATGGTCTATTAAGATTTCATATAAGAGGCATGATTCTACTAAATATCAATAAGTCACACTAAATGAATCAGTAAGGATACATAGATCAAAAACTCAAATATGAGATATATGAATATTAATTACATGAAAACATAATTAACTAT
Organism: Viscum album; assembly: GCA_963277665.1. Taxonomy (NCBI): domain Eukaryota; kingdom Viridiplantae; phylum Streptophyta; class Magnoliopsida; order Santalales; family Viscaceae; genus Viscum; species Viscum album. Next base: position 1,549,866,146 of record OY728152.1, on the reverse strand, counting down.
TTTCAATAGAATCAGTTAAAAACATTCCCAAATGATACTTTTTCTAAATTCCCAAGGTGACTTACAGCTTTTGAAAATGAGGGATGGCCAAATGAATCACTCATAAAAACCTCCCATGTTCCTGATATCCTACTCCATGTCTACCATGACAACATAGAATGAATAACAACATCAAGGAGAGACGCATATCCTCATCTATGATAATAATCTACTATGAACCAGTTCGGATTTCAAGGTACACTGCTACATGAGTTAGCTCTAACATAGCCTGATGGGAATTCTTGAACCCCACATATTGGTGACCAGAACCATAAATAATACAATAATAATGATGAATTTTTTTTCTATAAAACAGAGAAAGATAAATAATACAAGTCTATATGTCAAAACTCTTCATGTAGAAGGTACATGAAATGGATGGGTAAAACAATACCCATAATAACACATCATCAAGTGACACAAAATCCAATATGATTAAATCTTAGACATATCCCATGTAACAATTTGATCACATATCCAGTGGAAACCTCCATCACTTTAGGTCCTATGGACAAGGAACATCCACCACCTATATGTGTTTCATTCCCATTAACATATTTTCATGGGATGGTATTTACATATTTTCATGGGATGGTATTTACATATTTTCTAAGAAAATTCTTTCAAGGATAAAAAAATAATTCCATTATATGAAATTCTAATCAAACCACTAATTTTCTAAATTCCACTCAAAAATTACAATTTCATTAAAATAGGTGGATTTCACAACATCCATGCTTTTTAAAAATAAAACATTAATAATATATAAATAATCATTTAAATCATTTAGAATCTAATTTCCTATCAATAATTAAATTTAAGGATTCATTTATGGGGGAAAATATTATGGAATCACCAATGTTTTATCAATGTTCAAATCAACACCCACAACGAGACAACCCAAGAACAGAGGGCGGGGGCTATCTAGGGGGTGGGTGGGTTTTCCACAGGGGTGGCGGGGATGTCCAGGGGGGGTACGGGTTGTCCAGAGGGTGGGGGTGTCCATGGGGTGGAGGGATATCTAGGGGAGGGGTGAATCAGCCATAGAAAATCATCAAGTCAAGTTTTATTATATATAGATAAAAAAATAAAGATAATGTAACCTACCTAATCACACATATATTCAGGAACAACAAATAAATAAACATAAAAGGTCAGTAATATCAGTCAAAAATGTAACAGATCAATTTGTCCCTCATCACCATCACTATCATCACCCTCACCCTCATCTTCATCGACATCCCCATCATCTTCCTCACCCTCCTCCTCACCCTCGTACTCAGCCTTGACCTCTTCATCTCCCTCCTCCTCCGCCTCAACCTCCTCATCACCCTCCTCCTCTGCCTCGGCCTCCTCCTCGCCCTCATCCTCCTCTACCTTATCCTCCTCCTTTCCATCATCTCGACCACCACTAGAACTTCCACCTGGTGCACCATATATAGAATGCATCGATGACATATATTCATCACAAGCAGTACTAGCCTCTTCTAGAAGTGTTGGACATAAAACTTCCATCAGTTTCATAAATGCAGTGTTTTCCCTAGCAGACTGTTCTTCCATCTCTGTGGCCCTTTTTTCAGCCTGTTCTGACTGTGCCTTAACATGCTACAACTTGGTGGCACTACAACTTGTACCTGAGGAGGTCCAATACCTCATCGGAACTATACTCTTCCCAGGTCGGTAGCGTACTCTACCAGGGTGCTCATCTCCCAACACCTTATGTAAGTGATCATTTGACCAAAAAAATTTCAGGTTCCTGAGAATAAATGGCCTCTAAATAATCCTGTTACAAATATAAATAGATTATTAAGTTACAAAATATAGATTAAAATTTTAAATCTACAAAGTAAAACTTACAATCTGCTGCTGAGTCGATTCATTAACTGCACTTCCATCTTTCTTCATTCCACTTGAGAAAAATATTTTTTCTTGAGGCACACATCCTTCTATATTAAATTTATGCCTCTACAATGAAATTGAATGTAGGAAACCATAATTAAAAATAGGATACCAAAAAAATAATAATTATATAACTAAAATTATATAACAACTTTAGAAATCGAATGAATTATGGAGGAAGCAACAGAAAGTGCAAGTCATAAAGAAAGATTATAAACTGTCATACATGTTTCCTCTCATGATCTAACATCGTAGTATGTCCCAATGTGAGGAAATATTTCTTAGCATCAATGTTTTTTTATTTCTTACATATGAATCCTAAATAAAATTCAATAATTAGGATTAACAAAAAACATGAAAATTTTAATTTAAATACCTCTAATTTGATTAATACCATAAATTGGCTAGTCTTCCAATGAGTAATCATCTATCGGTACTTTTCTAACAGAAAATTATCCATGATAGGGACCGCCTCTAACTCTGTGCCCACTCTAGCACGAAATCCAATGTACAACTCATGCTTATAAGCTCTCTAAAGCTCGCCTAAATCCTTTAGACGTGATGGATGTGCACCCTCACCATCGGGGAAATTAAACTGCAGCTGACACCAAAATAATAATTCATATAAATAAAAAAATTAATATATTTCATTAAATACAACATATTTTTTTACCCATATCTCTGCCTAGGCTTTATCCTTGACTTTATTTGGCAGTTTTCTCCATGAGAGCGGGCTGACAGGAATGATGTCAGAGTATTTGGAAAGCGTCGCCAAAAAACTCCGACATTGCTGCCCTAATTTTTCAATCATCTGACTATCTTCATTGTAGTCCACCATAAACTACGTGTGGCGGTTCCACACCACACACATGCATTTATTCCCACGCCCTCACCTCCTATCAATAGATGTATATGTTATGAAAGAAAAAATATATTTTATCAATACATGTTACAATGAAAATAAATAATGGTGTAAATTTTTTTTAGGGTTTTATAAGTATACCTATGGTAGTCTGATTAATGGGTGCCACTGGATCCGAAGAAACTGAAGAAACACCCTATACATATGGAGTGGGTCCCAATTTATGCTCTGTAGGGACAAACTCTGGCGGAGCAATAGTTGAAGAAGATGGAATATAAAAGCTCAGAGAGAAGGAAGCAAAAATAAAATAAGATGATAGGGATGGTTAGAAAAATGCTAGATGGGGAGTGGGAATCATCATTGGATATGGTACAGACAGGTGAGGAGGCTCAGATGTAAAGGGTGGTGAAAACCTGAGAGGCTTAAATATCACGTGTGTCCCTAACGGCACACCAGGATCAAAATGTGGGATGGATGGTATGTCAGTGAGAGGGGTAGGGTCTAATCGGGTACGCCGACCAGATCATCTATCTTTCATACCCCCCCCCCCCCTCGTACAAACACCCCAAGTACTAGGACCACTACTAGGCTGCTCATCAAATAATTGTCACCTAATAGATGGATCCTAAAAAATGTTTAAAAAAATTAATCACGTGACATTATATATTATTTAAATAAATATATTTGAAATAAAATACTCACTGTAGGCACTAGTGGTGGAATGCCCAGCTCAGTCATGCGACGATTGTTGTCCATAATATGTTTTCGTCACCTCTCTTCAATTGGTTTCATTTCATAAATTTGAAAAAAAAATGGAAGTAAATAGAAAAGGATAAGTAATGTGTAACCCAAAAAACAAAATAAATGAGAGGGAATAGGGGGATTCATGGATAATTTAACTAACCATTGTTTTAGGTGAGCTTGAACAAATATATAATGAATTCAATAAATCATATAATATGTAATAAAGAAATTTAATTTTTAGTAGTATGGTTATTTTCTAAGTGTCATAAGTATATTAAAATCAGGGAACATTGATTCTACCATATTCATAAGTGGTAAAGCAGCTGTCAAAATTAAGGAAAATTTTAATTTCTTTAGCTTAGGTAGATGATGCAGGTTTCAATACATGTTTTGTAGAAGAATACAAACCATCATGTTCATTACCTAGTAAAATTTTAAAGAGAGGACTTAGATTCATACAAATTTTATACAAATCACAGTTGAAGCATTGAAATTTTCACCAAGTTAGAAATGTTGGTTTCGTAGGTTTAAATATAGTTCAATTCCAAATTAGAAAATGCAATTCAAATAAAAATTACAACCAATAAACATTTAAAATTCACATAACGGTCCAGTCAAATACAACATATTTTTAATCAATATTAAATCAATTTGAATAGTACCAACCTTAATAGCCCAAGTTGAGGTAAACCAAAAGAATTGAGAACATGAATGGATGATTTTATATATTTCCCACCACAACATCAGGTTCACATTCAACTCTGAAAATTGAGCTATTAGAGTCATCAAAAGTAATAAATGGATAATTTCCGATGGCAGTAGGGATGGTTTCAATTCCATCACCACCATCATCAAAAATATTTCTTGGAATAACTTCAATAATGACACCAAATTCAGGTTGAAGATGGTATTTGACATAAAAAATTTGTTTTTCCAATGATTCCAATACATATGGTTCATTGGTAGTGAGAGTGTGAGTCATATCAATTACTCAAAATCCACAATCATCAATAAATGTTCCCTGCCACATCATCGAATCAAACCACTTACATTTCATTAGCATGACTCTTCCATGAGAATAATAATCCAATATTATTATTTTTTCAACAACTCCATAATAACCTACATTTTCAAATTGGTGTCTACTATCTGATAGACTAGCATAAAAGTCTGTTTTTCCAATAACCATAACACCAACATGTTGTGTTCTCATGTTCTTTTCTTGTTCAGTGATAATAAATCTATACCCATTGATAATAATTGATTTACAGTCATGAACCACAGTATTAGGACCAAAATCCAAAGCTCTTATTTCCTTAGAGATAGAGTCAGAAGGAAAACTCAATACCTTAAATATAAATCAATATTAAACTTAATTAATTATTGTTTTAATTATTTTAAAGAGTAATATTATTACCTTCAATTTTAACAAAGAAGAAAACTCTTTGCTATGCAAAGTCTCCCTCTTTCTCAAAGATAAAGAACGATGATTTCTATTTATCATTGATTTATGTTCCCTATAGATAAAAATATGAATAGTTTAATAGATATATATATATAAGATATAAATATACAATTTACTTGTAATATGTAGTCATTGAACAAATCACAGTTGAACAAAATTGTGTGATGTTCCATCTCCCACTCTTCAAGGCTTAATGTTGTCAATGTCTATGATCCAAGAATTCATCCTATTTGAGGAAGTGATAGAAAATTGGGTTCAATTTTCTCATACTCTTCTTATTTGTTTCTCATTGTTCTATTCATTCTTGTAGTAAGATTAGACAAATACATAGAGCATAAATCCATACATTCTTGAGCCAAGTAACCGTTCATGATAGAACCTTCGGGATGATTCCTGTTACGGATATAAGACTTTAATGTGTAAATATCTATTTCAGTTGGATACATACAATGAAAAGAAATAGGTCCTCTGAGAAGTATTTCATTTGGAATATGGACTGTCAGATGCAGCATGCATGTGAAAAATGATGGAGGAAATATTTTCTCTAACTCGCGTAAAATTAATGGGGCATCTGTCAACATTGTTTACAAGAAAGACTTAGAAAAATTCTTAGAAAAAATATCTCTAAAAAAATGGCACAATCGAATAAAATATAACCTTACATTATTTTAAAAAATATAATGAATTTCTATTGGAATCAACTCAGATAGAAGGATGTGATAATCATGAGTCTTCAAAGATTTTAGCTTCAACTCTCTTCTTTTGACCCATTTGGATATGTTTCTTGAATAGCCATCAAGAAATTTAATAGTCTCTAGTACTACTAGAAATTGGTTTTTTCTGTAGGTTTCATCACATAAGAAGCACATGGAAGTTGCTATTTATTTTCAATGATATGCACAGGATGCAATTCTGGTCTGATGCCCCAATCCACCAAGTCACGTCAAGACTGTAAATCATATTTTATCTTTCCCTTAACATTTAGAAGAATCGAAATAAACATTTCACATATATTTTTTTCAATGTGCATTACATCTAAGAAATGATGTAACAAATTGGTTGACCAATAAGGAAAATCAAAGAAGATACTTCTCTTCTTCAAATTGTAACAGGTTTTAGTGGAAACATTCTTTCTCTTTCCATATTTCATTTGACCCTTCCCGAATGAAAAACTAAAATCTTTAAATTCATTAAGCACATCAGTTCCATACATATGTTGAGGTGGATCATCAGTCTCCATGATATTTTCAAATCTTTGATGATTATTTCTATATGGATGGTCCATTGGAAATAATCGTCGATGTCCCATAAAACTAAAACTACAACAATGTTTCAGTCTTATGTATCATGTATTCTTCATACAGACTACACATGATAGTTTTCCCTTTGTTCTTCATCCAGACATCATTGCATAATTAGGAAAATCATTGATCATCCACATTAGTGCAGTACGCATCTTAAATATGTATTTCGAACATGCATCGTATGTGCACACTCCCACATCCCAAAGAAGTTTCAACTCTTTTATTAAAGGTTGCATGTATACATCTATATCATTGTCGGGATCATAAGGGCCAGATATGAGTATACTCATGAAAGTGAAAGGTTTTTTCATAAAAAACCATGGGGGAAGATTATAAATGTGTATAAAAATCGGACTTGTGTTGTGCAACGTAAGCATCTACCCAAATGGATTAAAACTATCACATAAAAGACCCAAACTCACATTACGCATGTTATCTACAAAATCAGGATATCGAGCATCAAATCTCTATCATGAAAATCCATCTACAGGGTGAACCAACTCATCATTTGTCTTATTTCTCTCAATGTCATTCCATCGAATATTTATTTATATTTCATCAGACATAAAAAAATTCTGGAGTTTGGGGATCAATGGAAAGTGCCACATTACTTTCTATAGAACACGGGATGGTGTTCCATCATCTTTTGGCTTCTAGCGGTATGTGCCACATTTTATACAATCATTCCATTCAGTATTTTTCTCCTAGAATAAACTGCAATCTTTTGGGCAAGCATGAATTTTGTTTCTTGAAAATCCTAGTTCCTCAACTAACTTCTATTCCATATAGTGGTTTGAGGGAATATCTACATCATCTAGAAGTAATTCCTTCAAGAAGTTAAGAATTTAATTGATTGCAATATTAGAAATTCCATACATAGTTTTCCCATGAAACAATCGGATTAAAAATTCCAACATTTTCATTTTACCGCATTGTCGATATACTGGATTCATGGCAGCATCATTCAATTTTTTCACCCTAAAAACATCACCATTTTCATTAAACGTATCATGTGTTCTCATATAAAAATCTTCTTGGGTCATAATCCTTTCTTTTTCATGATGATAAATAAACGGAAACTAGTCATATAACAAATTCTCCAATCCAGTCCTCTCATTTGGATCATCAACAATTTGAGATGTCATTTTCTCCCCATTGCGATACCACACAAAGTAGTTTGCTTGAAAACCATATTTGGTTATATGGTAGATGACTTCTTCATGGCTCAACCAAGGTCTTCCAACACACTTTTAATAGGGTAAGTATATGTGACCACTATCTGAAGCATTGTTAAATGCAAAATCTAAAAATATCTCCAAATTATTTTGAAAATAACTTGATATCCAATCAGTTTCATAAATCCAACTTCTATCCATTCTGTAAAAAAAAATTTATAATTCATTTCATCAAAATAAATTCAATAAGATTGAAGTTTCATCGAAAAAATATTTAAGTAAACGAGAATTTTTCACTTTATATGAAACCATAATTGACACACTACTCTATATGAGAATCATAATATAAAAGACAAAAAAATAATATATTTATAACAAAATATATTTGAAGAACTATACATGAGTGTACAAGATCAAGTACACCTATGGAGGAGAATTATTTAGGAGTTTCTTAAATTTTAGATCGAAGAAATTTTATATTTTAGTAGATTATTTGAGTGATCACATACATTGCCCAAGGGGGTGAGGGTGTCCAGGGGGTGCGGGGTGTCTAGGGTGGCGGGGCTATCCAGGGGGGTCGGAGGTGTCCAGGGGGTTGGGGGTTGTCTAGGGGGGTCGGGGTGTCCAAGTGGGCGGGCTGTCTATGGGGGTGGGGGCTGTCCAGGGGGGTACAGGGGTGTCCAGAGGGGTGGGCGGGTTGTCCACAAGCATAGCGAGGTTGTCCAGGGGCGTCGGGGGTGTCTAGGGGGTGGGGGATTTCCAAGGGGTTGTTCAGGGGGGTACGGGGTGTCCAGGGGGTGGGGGTTGTCCAGGGGGTATGGGGTGTCTGGGGGGTGGGCAGGTTGTCCATGGGGGTGGTGGGCTGTCCAGGGGGTTATGGGGTGTCCAGTGGGGTGGTCGGGCTATCCACGAGGGGTGGTCGGGCTGTCCACGGGGGTGGCGGGGCTATCCAATGGGGTCGGGGTTGTCAAGGGGTGGGGGGGCTTTCCAGGGTGTGGGGGTGTCAGAGAGGATGGGGGTGTCTGAGGGGGGGGGATGTCCAGGGGTACGGTGTGTCTTGGGGGTAGGGGGCTATCCACGGGGGTGGCAGGGCTGTCCAGGGGGGTACAGGGTGTCCAGCGGGACGGGTGGGCTATCCACATGGTTTATGGGGCTGTCCATGGGGTATGGGGTGTCTAGGGGGGTGGGAGGGCTGTCCATGGAGGTGGGTGGGATGTCCAGGGGGAGAGGGTGTGTACGTGGGGGTGGTCGACCTGTCCACAGGGGTGGTGGGACTGTCCAGAAGGGTAGGGGTGTCCACGGGGGTGGGTCGGTATTCCACAGGGGTGGGGCACGGGGTGGGGACTATCTAGAGGGTATGGTGTGTCAAGGGGGTGGGTGGGCTGTCCACGGGGGTGGCGGGGCTGTCCAGTGGTGTACGGGGTGTCCAGGGGGTGGGAAAGCTATCCACGGGAGTGGCAGGGCTGTCCAGGGGTAGGGGGTGTCCATGGGGGTGGGTGGTTTGTCCAAAGGGGGGTTCTAGGGGGTGTGGTGTGTCTAGGGGGTGGTTGGGCTATCCATAGGGGTTGCGGGGCTGTCCAGGGAGTACGGGGTGTCCAGGGGGTGGGCGCGCTATCCACGGGGGTGCTTGGGCTGTCCAGGGGGTATGGGGTGTCCAGGGGTGGTTGGGCTGTCCCAGGGGTGGTGGGGTTGTCCAGGGGGGTACCGTGTGTCTACGAGGGGTGGGTGGACTGTCCACGGGGGTGGTGGGGCTATCCAGGGGGTACGGGGTGTCCAAGTGGGTGGGTGAGCTATCCATAGTGGTGGAGGGGGGTTGTCTAGGGGTTAAAGGGTGTCCAGGGGGTGGGTGCGTTATCCACGGGGGTGGCGGGGCTGTTTAGAGGGTATGGGGTGTTCAGGTGGGTGGGAAAGCTGTCCACGGGGGTGGCGGGGCTTTCCAGGGGGTAGAGGGTGTCTAGGGGGTGGGGGGGATATCCAAAGTGGGGGCATGTCTAGGGGGGATAGGGGGTGTCCATGGGGTGGGTGGTCTATCCACAGGGGTGGAGGGGCTGTCCAGGGGGGTAGGGGATGTCCAGGGGTGGGCGGGTTGTCCATGGTGGTGGGGGCTGTCTAGAGGGGTAGGGGCTATCCAAGGGGTGGGCGGGCTGTCCTCGGGGGTCGCAAGGTTGTCCTGGGGTGTAGGGGTGTCTAAGGGGTGGGAGAGCTATCCATGGGGGTGGCGGGGCTATCCAGGGGGTAGGGGGTGTCCAGGGGGTGGGCGGGCTATCCTCGGGGTAACAAGGTTGTCCTGGGGGGTAGAAGGTGTCCAGGGGGTGGGCGGGTTGTCCACGGGGATGGAGGGGTTTTCTAGGGGGGTAGGGGGTGTCCCAGGGGGTGGGCGGGTTGTCTAGGGGGTGGGTGAACTATCCATAGATAATTTACCAAACCATTGTTTTAGGTGATCCTGAACAAATATATAATAAAGTCAATAAATCATTCAAGATGTAATAAGGGAATTTAATTTTTAGTAGGATAGTTATTTACTAAGTGTCATCAGTTTATTAAAATCATGATGCATTGATTCTGCGGCTTTATTTCACTCAATAACCAAGAGAGAGAGAGCATCCTAAATTATGCCTCTAGAAAATTCAGCAAGGTATATATGGGCATCAAGAGTGAGATCCCACTCACATTTCAAGAGAGACCTTAATAGTTAGAGTTACATTTTGAGCATGTGACTATGGTTTTTAGTTTTTTATTATGGAAATTGGTGCATGCGGTTAATGTGTGATAAGTTAATTAACAAAGTGTTGTTAATATATGGGCATCAAGAGTGATGCAGGACTTGTATGAGCATTGAGTTTGATGTGGTATTTTAATGGAATCATGTATAGTGTGATTGTGAAATGAGAATATGATGGTATGTGGGAAATGATGTTGTTTTATGCTTCAAATATGGGTGTTATGGGATGATGGTTGTTGTGAAACCACCAGGATATTGATACCTTTGGTCGGTAAGTGATGAGGTAGGTAATTCCTATGGGGGGAGTTCCCACAGAAGGGATTGATTAATTATATTGAGTAGTTGGGGTATTCTAGGCATGTGGTAATGATACATCTACATTCAGTGGCATATCAAATTTTCGGACAATGAAGATCGTTCAGTTGAGATGGAGGAGATTTTTGGTCTGTGTAGAGCCAAAATAGCATAAGGATGAGTAATTATATGTTTGGGATATGGCAAGGCACATTTATTTTTCATGGATTTAAATGACTTGAGGGTTGGGAGTGTACATCCCCCAATCCCACTACACCCCCCCTACAGCCCCCCACCTCCCACTGCATACCCCCCTGCAGTCCCCATCCCCCATATCCCCCTACATCCCCCACCCCCCATATTACACACCCCATCACCCCTTGCATCCCCCCACCCTACACAGCCACCCCCTATAGCCTCGTCCCCCACTGCACTGCCCCCCCCCCCCCCACTCCCACTACACACACCCCCTACAACCCCACTCCCATTGCACAACCCCCCTACAGCCCCCTCCCACTGCACAGCCCCACCCTCCCACTACACAACCCCCCCTCCCACTGCACAGCCCCCCTCCCATTCCCTTGAAAAATAAATTATGAAATAGAGACCCATAGTAGGTCTCCCTACCATTTAAGAACTCACTACCATATTGGATAAATATAATAGGACATCACTAAAATATCACTATAAGACATGAATCATGCTTCTAATGAAAAGGGTCTCAATAGAACACCTAAAAGGAACTCTATGCAGTGGAATGATGTGAAAAGGAACTCTATACAATGGCATAACATTCCATAGATACAAATTTCTGAACCGGAGGAATCATCTTCTGAATAGATATTCTACTAGAGGAATCATGTGTTATGTTGGAGGAAATAGGATACACTGTGTTATCATCTATTAGAGGTGAAAGAACAAACACTTACTTGAATCGAGGATTGGTCGCAGGTTGGGAAGAAGGGTCCGCAAAGAATAGGGGAGTTGTCATTTAGGGATAATCAAAACAAAAAACAAAAAACAACCTCATCTCCAAAGAAATCCAAATAAAAAATGGAATAAATGGAGGTAGAACATAAAACTGAGTTATAACTTACAAATTTGATGTGGAAGAACAAAAAATGAGTTGCTGGGAAGAAGGGTTTGCACGCTTCTAAAACAATGGAGCTCTCAGTTTAGAGCGCAATGTGGGCTGATCAAGATCAGAATTGTGTGCTGCATTTGTTGATTTTTATCCCAATGGTTTTTAAAAACAGTTGGGAAATATTATCAAAGATACCACTATCCAAATAGTTTCAAAAAACCATTGGGAAAACTAGGCTTATCCTAACGGTTCTACAAAACTTTGTGAAAATACAGTCTAAAACTTCCTATACCTATGGTTTTCAATAAACCGTTGGTATATTAATCATATCCCAATGGTTTCTCTAAACTATTGGGATAAAGGAATTGGTATAGGATGAATTTCTAGTAGTGCATGGATTGGTAGGGAAACTATTCCAGTTGATCTTGGTTCATGACATAGACCAGGGAGAGTGACTAAGACATGGGATTTTAGATACCCTCATTATCCATTGCATGGAATTTAATTTTATAAAATGACCAAGTGAGGTAGACCTATTTACATGGTAGAGACATAGGATAGGTACATACATTGTGATTAACTTGTGTTCTTATTTAAAGTGGTTTTTTTTTGAAGTTTAAAAGGAATTAAAATGAATTAAATGAGTCTTGATAAAATTACATACTACTGGGATTAGGACATATTTTTCCCCTTTAAGATATGGATTCTAGTCATCGTTCGTGTGTGGTTCAAGAATTGGGGGTACAGCGGGATGATCTGGTTAATACTCAAAGGGTTCATCCAGATAAGGATGATTATTAGTGGCATAGGGTGTTTTTACTTTTTAGAATTAGTTTTTGGGGAAGTATGAGAAAAATGTTTCTAATATGGAGATAGAGACATGATTGGAGGTTCTTGATATCACCTTTATTTTGATCAGGGCCCTAACAAAGTACTAATTCCCTTTGGTAGTTAGTTAAATGTAAGGAGCTATGTGTCAATGGTGGATGTTGTATCTTGGTGAGTGGAAGGATCCATATTCTTTGTGGGTTGGATTTCAAAAATATTTCCAAGAATGGTTTCCTTCATCAACCATGAAGGCAGTAAAGAGGTAAGATATGCTCTCTCTTTGGTAGGGGAGTATGCCTATGTAGAAAATCAGGATCTAGTTCAAGTATATATTTTGTTTTACCCCATAAGATATGCACTCATGAGGATGTTTACCATAAGAGGGGGACCATCAGTATTCCTCAAGAGGAGGAACTGTCAGTGAAATGTATTGAGCACTAGGACCTTAAATGTTCCAACCAATGGGGATTCAACCTTAGTAGCTTCCTTTTTATCCTTTTAGGGACAATGGTTTCCATGCATCTTGGGGATCTAGGATAGTTTTTTTGTCTTTAGGGTTCATAGTCATTTACAAAACTAGTTCCTAGTGGTTCTCTATGCTCAGTATGGTAGAGGTGGATAGGTTCAACATTAGCCTTAATAGAAATTGTTAGTGAGGTCATTTTAGTAGCATGGGTAGAAGGATTACGCTCCGCTAAGATGGGATGAGGAAGTTATAGGCTCACCTCAAGATTTTCTTTGAGTTCAGGGACCTCGAATTGAGCATGGTCTTGAAGGTGGTCATCAAAAAAGAGGTAGAGGAGCTAGGAATGATCATACACATGCATTGGAGGCAGTATTTGTATATAGTCTAGAGATCATTCGAGGTATAATCAGTTTATTTCCCACCGTTTTTTGTGATTTATTTTATTCAAGTGCTTCACACTCCTTTGTTTCACATTCTCTATTATGTGATTTTTGAATATATTTAGATAGTATTTTTATACCCCTGATGTATATTATTCTATTTGGAGGCCAAAATATCTTGTTTGATGTGTGTCGGGGGTGTAAACTGGTGATAGGGATGCATCGGTCCCATGTATGCCTTTTCTTTCTAAAAATAAAGTTGTATAATTTCATTCTCAGCATAGACTAGTTGTATTTCATGCATGTTGTTGTCAACTAATTTTTGAGGAGAGATGTGTTCTAATATATGGATAGCTAGTGTGTAGTTTTATATATTGAGAGGAGTTGAAAGCTGGTAAGTAGACATGTGGATCCCCTCCTTTCATTGATGGATGAGTTGTCCTTGGAATCATAAGGTGTTGGGATGGTGGAGGTTTTCGAAATTTTCAGGGAGTTTTTGGATTTTTTTCCTAGGAGATTCTGACGTTACCCCCTTAATGTGATGTTGAGTTTGGGATAGACTTTTAACTGGGTGTGTCTCTGATTTTTATGTCTCCCTATCAGATATCACCAATAGAGTTGTGAGAGTTGAGGATGCAGGTGGATGATCTAATACATAGTAGTTTCATCTACCCTAATGTGTCTTTGTGGGGTGCTCCAATGTTGTTCACCAAGAAAGAAGATGGTAGTATGAGTTTGTGTACATACTAACAAAGTTTTAATAAGGTAATGATCAATAATAGTTACCCCTTCCAAGGATTGATGATTTTTTTCAACTAACTGATAGTGGCTATCTAGTTCTCTAAGATCGACCAGTGGTCTGTATATCACCAATTCATAGTAAAAAATAAGTATATCCTAAAGACTTCCTTGAAGTACAAGTATGGGAACTTAAAGTTCATGGTCATGTTGTTTGGTTTTGAAAATTCACCATCCATTTTCATGGGGATCATGAAATCCATGTTTTATGAATTTCTAGACCGGTTCATCATCATATTCATTGATGATATCTTGATCTATTCGAAGTCATAGGAGCATCATGTAAAGTATCTCATATCTATTTTTTTGATCCTTTGACACCATAAAATCTTTGGGATTTCTTCCAAATGTAATTTTTTAATGTATGAGGTTCTTTTTATTGGTCATTTGGTTTCTTATAAGGGTATGTCAGTAGACCCACTAAAGGTTTAGGTAGTTGTTTCTTGGGTGGAACCCAAGAATTTGGCGGAGTTTCATAGCTTCCTTGGTCTTACAGGATATTACTGGAGGTTCATATATGAATTACCATGAATTTTGGACCCATTTAAAACTTTTACTAAGAAGGAACAGGATTTTATCTAGACTAATCGGTGTTGGGTATCATTTGACTACATGAATGGGAATTTAGTCAGTGCTTTAGTGCTTCAATTTCCTAAGGAAGATGTTTGAGGTTTTCTATGAAGCATCCCATATGGGTTTGGGTTGAGTGTTGATGTAGTAGAGGTCAGTGATATCTTATGGGTCTAGGTAGTTATTTCCCCATGAGCATAATTATTCCACCCATGATCTTAACCTAGCAACGATTTTGTTTGTGTTGAATTTTTGGCAACATTACCTCATTAGAGATCACTTTTTGGTCTTCACAAATCACAAGATTTTGAAGTATATATTTTCTCATTGTGATTTTAATTATGCTAGAGGAGGTGGTTGAAATTTTTTAGGATTTTGATTTTGATATCTCTTACACCCTAGGAAGGGTAATGTGGTTTCCAATGGGTTTTGTCAAAAGTTCTAAGGATACGTGGCTTGGGAGTGTGTTAATGTTTGGAAAGGGATGGAAGAGCTTATAGTGATACATCTTGATGTTGGAGAGAGAAATGGGAATGGTTGTCTTTATTAGATGACTATGGAGTTATCCTTGATGTAGCAGGTGGATGAGTCTCAATGGGGATACTCAGAGGCAATGGTGATACATGATCTTGTCGGCCATAGTGGTTCTCTAGATTTATGGTCATAAGATGGTCAAAACCAGATAATGTTTCAAGGGAGGTTGTTCATTTTAGTGGTGATTAATGATAGAGTTCTTGACGATTTTCACATATCACTTTTAGTGGTATATTTAACACCCCAATCTTCCACAATTTTCTTCTTTTTAAATAATTAAATGGCTTCCATTGTATGCAACCCTGAGTTCAAGCACACCACGACCTATCAAAGTAGTCGTTTAAAAAAGTAGTTATGAATAGGATTAACAACATTTTTAAATTTTATAAACTTTATTTTTTAAAATAAAATTCATTTTTGAATTAGGAACATCAAAATTATATTAGGGTAAAATTTTGGTAATTTTCTGAAAAGTTTCAATTTTTTATGAATAGTGAAAATACTGCTTTTTAATTCAAAACTGCCTTTTCATCTAATTTATTTATATTCTTATATTGTATTTTTAATTGGTTTTAAATTTTAATTGGATTAATATTTTATCATTTAATCCAATAATGGTCATTGGAAGTAATTTCACATTTAAATTATACATAAACACATGTCAATCTTTTGATAGTTTTTACTTCTTAAAAACCTGTTTTCTGGTTTTGACAATGGGAATTAATTTTAAATTAATTAATGCAACTTCTTTGTTTTGAATTTTTAAAAATGGATTCCATATTTGGAATTATAAGTTATAAATTGTGTAAATAGGTACCTTTTATTTTTGGACATTATGAATAGTAACTTCAGTAACTATTTTTATTTACCATGGTTAAAGGGTAAATCTAGTAAATAAGGGTAAAAATAATATTATAATAATACTAAAATACCCTAAAACATGTCCTAATACTATTGGATGAGATATTTCCAACCATGGGTATCCATAGGATTATTTTTGGACACCATGAGACCACTTGGGTGTGATAATGACATGCTATAAGAAATAATTTAAAGTAAAGAGAAATATAACATAAATATGTATCTTTTACTAAAACAATTTTAATATAGGGATATAAGACTAATCTCTTTGAAAATAAATAGTAATTATTAATCTATAAAAAAATCATACATCATGGTATTTATTTATAATTTTTATACATTAAATAAATAAATTTATTTATGACACAATGATGATACGGTGATTACCTTATTAATGAGAGATTCAATTAAATGATATTATAAATATTAAAATAAATATATTTTGAATATTTTGAAATCATAAAATAATTATATGAATTTTATTTACATATTATCTTTGATTTAATTCTTTTGGTTTGAAGTAATTAAGTTTTTATGACTTTAACAAAAATAAATTCCTAAATATTGTCAAAAATTGAAATAAATGAGTTTTTAAAACAAATACTATTTTATTAAATGATATAATAATCCTAAAAATATAATATTCGACCGACTGACTTATATAATTTTAAAAAAATTATTAATTATCCACTTAGTTTTATCTTGTAATTTTATAGTAAATATATTTACCAGATATTATGAAAATGAAAGAATACATGGTAAGAGTTAATGTTTTTAACTAAGGGTTAAAACTAAAAGATAAGGTTAATTTTGTGACCTAAACTTGTTTAAAACCTATTCGTTGATAGTTTCTTGACCCAAAATCATCTTATATTTTATATAAATGAGTTTGGGACTATTTGAAACCGAAAATTAATTTATAATAAAATAGTATTTCAATACCTTCCTAAAGTGCCCCTTCACCCTCTTATAAAAGGTCACCACCTCTACCCACTTTTTAACACCTCCAAAGCCCTTTGGATTAGCCAGACCCTACCCAAATCTCCTCCCAACTTCCCTAAATTCATTATAGAGGCCACCATTTTTTCATAAAACCAACTTAAGGAGTCCTTTTCTGAAAATAAAAAGGATACACCCAAAGAAGAGGTAATCGTTTTATCCCTTCTTTCAAAGATCATTTCTTCTTCTACTTCCTCTTACTAAGTTTTTACCATACTAAAATAATAACTCTAGTATCTAATATATTTTGATATTTTTTTATTATTATGGGACAACCATATTCCTCTTTTACCCATCCTAAGAAAAACAATATTACCATGTGTGCATATGTACGGCTAACCATCTTCACGCTGTGGTGTAAACTGTTTTTCATCTATACTTTATTTAAATGGGTATAATGATGAATATAAATGAATTAAAAAATAAATATAACATGATATTATTTCTTTAAAATTCATATTAAATCCAAATCCATACTATTAAACCCTTAAGTAAATGATATCATCAGTCGTGCGTACGTACGATTTACCGTCTCCACGATGCGATGAGACTCATCTTCCATGTTCACCATCCAAGAATGATTATAAAGATATATATTCTGAATCATTATGAAATATATGAAATAATAATTCTACTAGAATAATATATATGTATATATGTATGTATTTATGTATGTATGTATTTATGTATGTATTTATGTACATATATTTCATTCACTTATATTCAATACGATAAGAAAACAGAAATAGTGTTCATGCGTACGTACGACCTACCGTCTCCATGAATGGTGTATTCCATTTAATATATATATATATATATATCTATTATATATATTTATATTATGAATATATATGATATATAAATCATATTATACATTTTTTAATTAATTAAATAATTATCTAAGTAATATTATCAAGAAAAACAAGTCAAAACACGTATGATAAACGAAATGATTATTACCCAAAATGTTGCATTAACATGGAATTTTTAATAAATGGGTAATATAAAGTCATAAGAGAATCATATATGATATCATAAATATTATTATGATTATAATATAATTTAATAATATATTTAAAACCATCATACAAGAGTTTCATAAAAATACAGAGAGTATCAGACTTAAGGTAAGGTATTTTGTCTCAATTTCATTTCATTGAGGCATATTGTAATGTTATGCGCCTAGTTCCTTTAATATGGTGTATATTCTAACTTTTGACTTTTTATATCATGGATATAATTATTTTCATGATATTATATTATTTATTTCATGGGAATTATTGATAGATCCATATTACTCATTCAATATGGTTATTTAAAAAGGCATATTATTTATTTTGGTTATTCAATATGAGAAATACTTTGGAATGGAAATGACAGGTAGATCATATACTTTATATAGATCCTTTATGCATTTATAGGTTTTCACAAGATGAATAATTTGGGAAAATGGGTTTCTGCCCTTAATTTTAAACCGTCTTGTGAAAGGTATTGACGGCAATAGGTTTTAATGTGCTTGAGACATGACGTCCTTAAATAAAGTATTTCTATAATTTAATTTCAATTATTATTTTTCATGATATTTTGCATCGACATATCTATAAAAGTAGTTCATAATCAGTTTATTGATTTATGGTATATTTTTTAGTTTTTTAGTTTCCATATTATTTGTGCCTTATCTAGTTTTATAAATAGAAATTGTTTTTAGATATTTACCTTTCCATATAGATTGATTTTTTTCTTCTGTTGTACTTACCCTTACTGATCATTTGAACTCACCCTTATTATGTTTCTCTCCCCAAGTTGTGAAGAAGAGAACTTTGATTAAGCTTTCAAGGAATCATTTTATTTCAGTTATTGTGTAGCATGTCTTATTTCATTTTCCCAATGTACTATGGGTGTCATGTATGTAATCTGGATTTCCAAGACTGTTAAACTATACAGTCCTTCAGGATTTGTTTCCTTGTAATAATTCTAATGAAATGTGATAATGCACTAGCTTCATGTTATTTGGGGTCGGGGTGTTATATTTGGTATTAGAAGAAGTTTAGTAACAACCTTGGAAACTAGATTTAGAGAACATAGATTAGGGAACATACCCTAAGTTAGAATTTGGGAATACACTTATGATAATTCACCCAAGGTAACAAAAGTTTATGAATTATGATGAAAAAATATATTACAAGAAGAAGGAAGTTGTGGTTTTTGAGGAAGATGTATAATCAGTTATCTTTAGAGAGGAAACTTTATCACCTAATTCTTATGAAAATCCACCCCCAGTAGCTTTACTGAATGATATTATTGAAGAGGAAGATAAATCAACATCTAGGGATGAAGGAGGTAATATTAAAATTGAGTATATAACTATTTTAAAGGAATACATTGATGTTTTTTCCTGAAGATTTACCTAGACACCCCCAAGAGTGTGAAGTTGAGTTTTGTGTTGATTTAATCCCTGATGCAAGGCCAATATCAAAAACTCCCTATAGAATAGCCATAGTGGAATTAGTATAGATAAAAACTAACTTGAAGAGTTGGGTCAAAAGGTATTTATCCACCCTAGTGTTTCTCCATGGGGAGCCCTTATTCTCTTTGTCAAGAAGAAATATGGATCCATGAGGCTGGGTCTTGATTATAGGGAAATCAATGCGATTAAAATAAATATTAAGTATCATCTACCTCGTATCGATGATTTATTTGATCAACTTAGAGGATCTTAGTTATTTTCGAAGATTGATCTTCATTCTGGATATCATCAATTATGAGTGAAGAAGGAATACATTCTGAAGACATCTTTTCAGACTATGTATGGTCATTATGAATTTACAGTAATGCCTTTTGGATTGACTAATGCATCCTATGTTTTTATGTATATCATGAATAAAATATTAAAGGAATATCTTGATGACTTTTTTGTGGTATTAATTGACAATATTATGATATATTCTAAAATATTTTAATACTATGAGTATCACTTGATAATCGTTCTTGAGACTCCCAGGAGAGAATAATTATATGGTAAATTTAGCAAGTGTGAATTTTGGCTTCAGGAAATTTCTTTCCTTGTATATATAGTCTTTAAGGATGGAATCTCTATTGATCCTTCAAAGAAAAAGGAAATTAAAGAATGTCCATCACTGAAAATTATAATCAAGGTACACAATTTTATTGGTTTAGCAGGTTACTATCAGCGTTTCGTCCAGAATTTCACTCAATTGGCTAACCCATTAACCAAGATCACTCAAAAAGGGGTTAAATTCGTTTGGAAAAAAGAGTATGAAGAATGTTTTGAAGAATTGAAGAGAAGATTAGTCAATGTTCCTATCTTGACTCTATCATCTAGGAATTATGGTTTTGTGGTTTATAGTGATGCATCAAGGAAAGGACTCGATGGTGTCCTTATGCAGAATGATAGGGTTATTGCTTATGCATCAAGGAAATTAAAAATTCTTAAAAAAAACTACCCAACTCATGATTAGGAGTTAGCTATAGTAATATTTTCTCTGAGGATATGGAGACACTATCTATACAGTGAAATATATGAGATATATACTATCATAAGAGTTTAAAATACATTTTCTCACATAAAGAACTCAACATGAGACAAAGGAAATGGATTGAGATACTCAAGTATTATGATTTCACAATACGCTACCACCCAGGAAAGGAAAATAAGGTGGCATATTCTTTGATTAGAAGAGACCATAGAGTTCTAAACAAAATGAGAGTTGAAAGGGATCCTATTTTTATGGATCTAGTAAAAATATATATGGGAATTATCATAGAAGGTGAAACATCACTACTATTTTAAATGGTTTCCAAACCATCTTTACTAGAAAGGATAAAAATTTATCATATTGATGAGGAAGAGTTTCAAAAGAAAATTAAAGTTGTGAATGATAGGATATTGATTGATTTCATATTTGAAGATTTCATTTTGAAATTTGGTAAGAGGAATTGTGTTACCACTATACCTGAGCTAAAAATGGAATTTTTAGATGATTCTCATAGCTCTAATTTCTCTATACACACCGGTGGAACTAAGATGTATAGAGATTTGAAGGAACGTTTTTGGTGGGACAACATGAAGAGGTAGATTGCTGAGTATGTGTTGAAATGTTTGGTTTTTCAACAGGAGAAGGCTAGAAGACAACATCCTAGAGGATTCATGCAACCTCTTTCAATACCTATGTGGAAATTGGATGATATTGTGATGGACTTTGTCATGGGGCTACCAAAGACTCCCAAAAGAAATGATGTGATATGGGTTATTATTGATTGTCTTACCAAGTCAGCTCATTTTCTTTCTATAAGAGAAGATTAACCATTTGAACGTCTAGAAAGACTATATATTAATGAAGTTTTAAAACTTCATGGTGTACCTATATCGATTGTTTCTGATCGTGATCCCCTTTTTACATCAAGATTATGGAAAAGTCTTCAGAAGGCCCTAGATACTGAACTTCATTTGAGCACTACATACCACCCTCAAACTGATGGAAAATTAGAATAGACTATTCAAACTTTAGAATACATGTTGAGATCCTTCTCACTTGACTTTCAAGGTATGTGAGATCATTATTTACCTCTAGTATAATTTTCCTATAAAAATAGCTTCCATTTTAAGTATTCAGATGGCACAATATGAAGCGTTATATAGAAAGAGATGGCATACATCAACTTTTTGGGATGATGTTGGTAAAAGAAAACTTTTAGGTCCATAACTTGTTGAAAAAAAATGGATAAGGTGAAGATTATCCAAACTCATATCAAAACAGCTCAAATTAGACAAAAGATCTATATCAATAACTGAAGGAACTATTTGGAATTTTAATTAGGAGATCATGATTTCATGAAGTTATCTCCATGGAAGGGTATTATACGATTCGGTAAAAAGGGTAAATTAACTCCCAAGTATATTAGACCTTTTGAAATTCTAGAATGAATAGGATTTGTAGCCTACTGTATTGTAATTCCTCCAAGATTATCAAAAGTTCATGATGTGTTCCACATATCACTGTTAAAAAAATACATGCCAAACACAACGAATGTACTCACCTATGAAGAAATAGAACTAGAACCCGATATATCTTATTATGAAGATCATATCAAGATTCTTGATACCAGAGAACAAGTGTTGAGAAATCTAACAACTCGTATGGTAAAAGTTATTTGGAGAAACCATAAAATTGAAGAGGTGACGTGGGAACCTGAAGAACATATGATGAAGAACCACCCGAATCATTTTAGGCCGTGATATTCTTGAAATTTCTAGGATTCAATTATTTTAATGGGGAATAATGTAACACCCCAAGCTTCCATGGTATTCTTCTTTTTAAATAATTCAATGGCTTTCATTTATGCAACCCTGAGTTCAAGTAAACCACGAACTATCAAAGTAGTCATTTAAAAAAGCAGTAATGAATAGTGTTAACAACATTTTGAAATTTTATAAAATTTATTTTTAAAAATAGAATTCATTATTAAATTCAGAATATCAAAATTATCTCAGGGTGAAATTTTTGTAATTTTTTGAAAAGTTTCAATTTTGATTAATAGTGAAAAATACTGCATTTTAATTCAAAACTGTATTTTCATCTAATTTATTTATACTATTATATTTTATTTGTAATTTTTTTTAAAGTTTAATTGGATTAATATTTTATAATTTAATCTAATAAGGTTCATTAGAAGTAATTTCACATTTAAATATTTCATAAACACATGTCAATATTTTGATAGTTTATACTTCTTAAAAACCTGCTTTCTAGTTTTGACAACATGAATTAATTTTAAATAAATTACTGCAATTTCTGTGTTTTGAATTTAGAAAAATGGATTCCATATTTGTAATCATAAGTTACAAATTTTTTAAAAGGTACATTTTATTTTTGGACATTATGAAGAGTAACTTCAGTAATTATTTTTATTTACCTTGGTTAAAGGGTAAATCTGGTAAATAAGGGTAAAAAATATTATAATAATATTAAACTACCATAACACATGTCCTAATCCTATTAAATGAGATATTTATGACCATGGGAATCCTTAGGATTATTTTTGGACACCATGGGACCACTTGGGTATGATAATAACATGTTATAAAAAATAATTTAAAGTAAAGAGAAATATAACATAAACATCTATCTTTAACTAAAACAATTTTAATATAGGGTTATAGGACTGATATATTTGACTATAAATAGTAATTATAAATCTAAAAAAAATCCTATATCATGGTATTTTATTTATAATTTTTAGACATTAAATAAATAAATTTATTTATGACACAATGACGATGCAGTGTTTACCTTATTACTGAAAGATTAAATTAAATGATATTATAAATATTAAAAAATAATAATTTAAATATTTTGATTCCATACACTAATTTATAGATGATATTGAAATATTATCTTTGAGTTAATGCATTTTTTTAGAAGTAATAAAGTTTTAATGACTTTAACAAAAATCAATTCCTAAATAGTGTCAAATTTGAAATAAATGAGTTTTTAAAAAAAATATTTTATTAAATGATATAATAATCCTAAAAAATTAATATTATACCAAATGACTTATATAATGTTAAAAATTTCATTAATGATACACTTATGGTTCTCTTGGAATTTTATAGTAAATATAGTTACCATATATTATGAAAATGCAAGAATACATGCTAAGAGTTAATGTTTTTAACTAAGGGTTAAAACTAAAAGATAAGGTTAATTTTGTAACCTAAAATTTTCTAAAACAAATTGGTTGAGAGGTTTTCAACCCAAAATATTATTATATTTTAAATAAATTAGTTTTGGACCATTTTAATCCAAAAATAAATTTATAATAAAATAATATTTCAATACCATCCTAAAGTGCCCCTTCACCCTCTTATAAAAGGGCACCACCTCTAACCACTTGTTCACACCTACAAATCCATTTGGATCATCCAAACCCTACCCAAATATCCTCCAAAATTCCCTCACTTCATCCTATAATCCACCCTTTTGACAGAAAACCAACTTAAGGAGTTCTTATGTATGTATGTATGTATGTATGTATGTATGTATGTATGTATGTATGTATGTATGTATGTATGTATGTATGTATGTATGTATGTATGTATGTATGTATGTATGTATGTATGTATGTATGTATGTATGTATGTATGTATGTATGTATGTATGTATGTATGTATGTATGTATGTATGTATGTATGTATGTATGTATGTATGTATGTATGTATGTATGTATGTATGTATGTATGTATGTATGTATGTATGTATGTATGTATGTATGTATGTATGTATGTATGTATGTATGTATGTATGTATGTATGTATGTATGTATGTATGTATGTATGTATGTATGTATGTATGTATGTATGTATGTATGTATGTATGTATGTATGTCTGTATGTATGTATGTATGTATGTATGTATGTATGTATGTATGTATGTATGTATGTATGTATGTATGTATGTATGTATGTATGTATGTATGTATGTATGTATGTATGTATGTATGTATGTATGTATGTATGTATGTATGTATGTATGTATGTATGTATGTATGTATGTATGTATGTATGTATGTATGTATGTATGTATGTATGTATGTATGTATGTATGTATGTATGTATGTATGTATGTATGTATGTATGTATGTATGTATGTATGTATGTATGTATGTATGTATGTATGTATGTATGTATGTATGTATGTATGTATGTATGTATGTATGTATGTATGTATGTATGTATGTATGTATGTATGTATGTATGTATGTATGTATGTATGTATGTATGTATGTATGTATGTGTGTATGTATGTATGTATGTATGTATGTATGTATGTATGTATGTCTGTATGTGTGTATGTGTGTATGTGTGTATGTGTGTATGTGTGTATGTGTGTATGTGTGTATGTGTGTATGTCTGTATGTGTGTATGTGTGTATGTGTGTATGTGTGTATGTGTGTATGTGTGTATGTATGTGTGTATGTATGTATGTATATTCCATTCGCTTACTTCCATTCAATACGATAAGAAAAAGGAAACAACGTTCATGCGTACGTACGGCCTACCGTCTCCATGAATGGTGTATTCCATTTAAAATATATATCTATTATATATATTTATATTATGAATATATATGATATATAAATCATATTATACATTTTTTAAGTAAGTAAATAATTATCTAAGTAATATGATCAAGAAAAACAAGTCAAAACACGTACGATAAATGAAACTATTATTACCCAAACTATTGCATTAACTTATAATTGTTAATAAATAGGTAATATAAAGTCATAAAAGAATCATATATGATTTCATAAATATTATTATGATTTTGATATATGTTAATAATATGTTTAAAACTATCATACAGGAGTTTCGGACAAATATAGAGAGTATCAGACTTAAAGTAAGGGATTTCATCTCAATTTCATTTCATTAAGACATATTGTAATGTTATGTACTTATTTTCTTTTATACGGGGTATATTCTACCTTTTGACTTGTTATATCATGACTATCATTATTTTCATGATATTATATTATTTCCTTCATGGTAATTATTGATAGATCCATATTACTCATTCAATATGGTTATTTGATAAGGCATATTATTTATTTTGGTTATTCAATATGAGAAATACTTTGGAATGGAAATGAAAGGTGGATTCTGGACTTCATATTGCTCCTTGATTCATATATAGGTTCTCATGAGACTAATAATTTGTCAAAATGGGTTTCTAACCTTAATTTTAAACCATCTTGTGAAAGTTCTTGACAATAATAGGTTTTCATGTGCTTGAGACATGATGTCCTTAAATAAAGTATTTCCCTTATTTTATTTCAGTTATTATTTATCCATGAGATTTTGCATTGACATATCTATAGAAGTAGTTCATTCTTAGTTTATCGATTTATGGTATATGTTTCAGTTCTTTACTTTCCATATTATTTGTGCCTTATCTAGTTTTATAAATGGAAGTTGTTCTTAGATATTTACCATTCCATATAGATTGATTTTTTGCTTCTGTTTTACTTACCCTTACTGAGCATTTGAGATCACCCTTATTATGTTTCTCTCCCCAGGTTATTAAGAAGAGAACTCTGATTAAACTTTTAAGGATGCAGTTTATTTCAGTTATTATGTACCATGTCTTATTTTGTTTTCCCAATATATTATGGGTATCATGTATGTAATCTGGAATTCCATGACTGCTAAACTATATGATCCTTTGATATTTGTTTCCTTGTAATAATACCAATGAAATGTAATAATGAACTAGCTTTAGGTTATCTAGGGCCGGGGTGTTATAGTATATCCTGTTTTGACCAAGATGTGTCATGGATTGATGATATGTCTTTGGTGGTTGGGGAAGAAATAGTTGGTGGCATAGTTTGTGGTGTTGTGTATAGTTTTTCATTGTGTTCCTAAAAGTTTTTTTTAGTCCTAGTTACACCTCAGCACTATTTTTTCACCCTTATATAGATGGGAAAATATATCATACCATCCAGATTATAGAGAATATATTGAGAGATTTTTTCTTGGACTTTGGAAGATCATGGGTAAGGAATCTTCCTTTAGTCGAGTTTTCATACAAAAATATCTATCACTCATCCATTAGTATGGCTCTATTTTAGGTGTTGTATGAGCGGTAGTGTTTTTCTATGTTACTTTGGATGGAGGTTGGGGAGATAACAATTCTTGGGCCTGATGTGGTGCAAAGCATGACCAGGAAAGTTTAGCTTGTTCATAAGAGAATGAAGAAAGAATAGAATTGGCAGAATTATTATTCTAATCATAGGAGGAGGCCCTTGGAGTTTGAGGTTTAATACCATGTGTTCTTTAAGGTATCCCCTTAGCATGGTAATAGGAGGTTGGTAGGTGGAGTAAGCTCTCACCCTATTTTTTGGGACTTTTTAGGTGTTAGGATGTGTTGGAAAGGTGGATTATCAATTGGAACTTCTTCCATAGATAGAGAGGATACATGGCATATTTCATGCATCTTAGCTTCATTGGTATCTTCACAATGACTCCAATTTCATTGAATAGGGAGATTAGATATCGAGTATTATGAAATGTTCATGGAGTAACTAGTAGAGATCCAGGACCATCAAGGGAAGTTGTTTTGTGGATGAACCATTCCTTTGGTTTTTGTATTGTGGAGGCATGGTGGACTATAGGAGAGTACTTGGGAGTAAGAGACATAAATCTATTCCTAGTACCCAGAGTTGTTTTTATTTTTTCATTTTCCTTTTTTTATGATGTTATTTTTGGATCCTATTGTTTTATGAGATGTTCATTTTCTTGATGTTATGATGTGTGATAAAGTTTCAAAATATGAAAAGGGGAGGACCAAATTTCTAATCAAGATAAATTATAATATTATGTTATTAAACCTTTTTGGGTGAGTCAATGTTGCCCTGATCAGATGGAATCTTGACATAAAGGATGGAATTCTATGATTCACATGCTCAAGGCAGTTCGGTTTGTTAGTTGTGGCATTTATTGGTTTGGGTTGTGTAAATGTTGAGATGGTTGTGTAGACAACGGTATAGAAATATGGAATTTGTGGCTTGTGATAGGTTATGTGGTAAGGTGGTGTGGTTGTGTGGGTTATTTTGTGGGAATTTCGGTTGGGTGTGTTCATCTAGCAGTAGTGCTTAAGGTGTAATGAGAACCTTGAGAGGTAACTCACAGGGTGGTTGTTCGGACCCCTTTCATTCCATTGGGTTTAGTTTTGATTCTAGAGGATGAGAATCATTTTATAGGTATCTAATGTAATAGTTTGTGCCCTCCCAAACCATTACTTTTCTATTTTTTATGGTTAGAGGTGTTTGGGGGAGGTTTTTATTAATTTTTGGTAGATGTTGGAGCTATAAGAGTTATGTAACTAGTTATTCCAATTGTGTACTTTATTCATGATGTGAGTTCATGATTCACGGCTTGTTTAGCCAGATATTTTCATATCTTGTGTGTGTTTCCAAGTGGGATTCCATGAAATGGTTTCACATTATGAAAGTGTAATTCATAATGTGTAATTAATTCAGCCCAAGGTGATTGAATTTTTAGTGTAAACTGAAGATATGGAGGTTTCACACCCTATAGTGGTTTCATGGATTGTAATCTATGGGCCCCAAGGAATTCAAGATGTGAATAAAAAATTCATGTCATGAAAGAGGAAGGTTTTTAGTTTTTATATCTTTTTTTTGGACTTTTCTCTTTTTATTCAGTTGTATCCCTACCTCCCTTGTTTTTAGAGAACCCTTGGTTATGAAGGAGAATCTATCAACCCCGCTTCCTCCTTATTTAGTCATTGGCTCTGGTGTATTCTTGTTGGAGATCTTTGTTAATTTCTTCACCCTTTCCCATTTTATATATTGTGTTATTCCTCAAGGAATCATCGTGGAAGTTTTTTGTTGATCTGGTTCTGTATTGTGAGTTGCGCTTTGATAAAAATTTATGTAGTATAGGTTAATCATGGTTTTTTTCATGTGAAGTTGTGGTTTGAGAGTGTTTTTTCTTCTCCCTACAGTGTGAAATATGTCAAAAAAGATCCATTTGAATAAGTTAATCCTTCATTTATCATTTTTTTTATCATGTAGGATGGGTTCTCTCTTTTTTATCTATGGGGAGATGGATTTCACTGGCCTAATCAAGATAATTAAATATTTAATTGGAATTGATAAGGGAGGGGGTTTTGATTCTCATGTCTTTATATATTTTATATTATTTGAATATTGTGATTGTACGGGCTCGACTCCCTACTAAAAATTATAGTCATTGGGGGATTTGGTTGCACTGGTGTTAAATCTGTTGTGAGTCCCTTGTTGTGTAGTCATCATGATATCACCCAAAATATAATTGATTAATTACTTAAATAAAGGTAATTAATTGGTTTCCCTTGGAAAAACTTTTCTTGTTTGAGAATAACCCTAAAATCAATGTAGAGTGTGATAAAATACCCCTTTAATGAATTTGAAAATTTTCATTTGATGTGATGTGTTGTACTATAACCATGTTGTGGGGCAATGAGGTGAAGTTGTGATGTGGGTATGATGGGTTTGAGTGCTCATGTTGTGGGGTGATGATGTGATGGGTATGTTTGTTCGTGTTGTTGGATGGTTATGTGATGGGTTGTTTTGGTTGTGTTATGGGTTAGTGATGTGATGGGTTTGTGTGGACATGCTATGGGATGATAGTGATGAAAGTTGGCGGTGATGTAGGGTTGGTTATCTTGATGAGGATAGTGAGTTGTTTGTTGTGTGATTTTCTATTGTGGTAGTTACCTAATTTTTTTTGGAATTAAATGATAAATGTTGAATTTGAAATGAATGGATTAGTTAATGCATCAATAGGTTGGAATAATGAAATTAAATTGGTAATGAAAAGTGGGAAGTGTCTTGTGGATTGTGTCTTATTGTACAGTTTTAGGCATTTAGAGGTGGTAGTGAAAGTAGGGATTTTTGTGAGTTGGTTAGTATCCTTTTGGTTGTGAATCCATTGGTTGGGTTTGTGTGTGGGTGTGTATATATATATATATATTGTATTCTTTTGGATTTTCTATATACACCCACCTGCATCGATCACCATGTGCCAACACCCATACATGTATATGGGGGTATTTTTTTCAAGCATTTCGATGGTGAGTATGGATGGTTGTTTACCCGCTCTTTCCCACTCTCTCCTCTAGGCAAGTTAGGTATGAACAGGTTGTGATGGATAGAAGTAAAAAGTACAATAGTGGTGGTGCGATGGCTTAGGTTTTTGCATATGGGATGTGATGTGATCTTGTTTTGGGGTTATGAGATGTGATGTGACCATGTTGTGGGTGGATTATGGTGGGGGTTGTTCATAGTAAGAAGAGGGCACGACATTGATGTCTTTCATGTTCATGATTCCTTGATAATATGGTTATGATATTGGATATAGTGTGATGTCCCAAGTTTCTTCAAGTGAGATGTGATGTGAATGTGTTATGGGGTGTTGATTTTTGGTATATTATATAAAATACATGGGAGTTCTAGGATGTACAATGTTGGGTGTGAGAGTGAAAAATTAGTGGGAAATTAGTATGGGGTACCTTCTTATTTATATAATTCATATTGTGTTATTATACTTGGTTTTTATTATTTGGTAAGAATGCATTGGTGAGCCTAGGATGGAAATTTTACCTTTTTAGGTGCTTCTTGGTTATGTTTTTTACTCACAGGTGAATTATAATGCTCATTTCACATGTGCACAAGATACTTTGGTATGTCCTTAATCAATATACTTGTATGCTCACCCTATGTATATAAACTATTTTGGGGTTTTCATGATGATTTTGTGGACCGTTTTGAACATTACTAGCTTGAATCCTTGGATTTTTGTTATGTTGTTGCCTTATATTTTCTTTAGGGTATTTACTTTGGTTACTTTTATCTATATCTGTTCACTTTAAA
Organism: Viscum album; assembly: GCA_963277665.1. Taxonomy (NCBI): domain Eukaryota; kingdom Viridiplantae; phylum Streptophyta; class Magnoliopsida; order Santalales; family Viscaceae; genus Viscum; species Viscum album. The sequence continues at coordinate 1,549,835,667 of OY728152.1, read as the reverse complement.
CATGCATTATGGGATGATTTTAGTTTTATTTCATATTATGTCATGAAGTTTCTTGTGGTTTATTATTCCTATCTCTTGATCCTTCATTATTATAGAGGGTAATGCCTCTCATTTGTGAGATTTTTTTACACCCTCAGTGCTAGTTTCCAACTTGGGACCTACTGGAGGTGGGACTCGGGGGACATTATCTATCTTCCTTCATTATGGTATCTTTGGAGGGAGAGGGTCATGATAGTTAAACTTACTAAGGGTGTTCCAATGTGACTACTATCAAAATAAATGGTGGTTTGATGAGGGAGATCTACCAAAATATTGAAAAGGGTAGAAGGGATATATGCGGTGGAGTGGCTTTAAAAATGAGGAAGGTGGGGAAAGAGAATTATCCTTAAGGAAGATAAGGGAAAAATTATCATTTCTAGAATTTTTAACTGGTCTCATGGTTTTTCTGTATGGTTGGAAAAACTATACACCAATTGTGTGAGCCTTACTATCCGTAATCCCATTCCACACATGGTTTAAGTGCATTATCATGTTATCAATCATGTCAAATTAGAAACTATTTTTATTATAATTTATACAATATAGAAGTAAATGTAGGTCATATTTTGAATAACTAGATCATTAATTTTAAAAAAAGGTTTTTATTGTGAAAATAAAATTAGAATGGGATTTTATAAAACATGGGGTTTTTAATTTAATAAGCCAACATATAAAGGAAAGCAATAAAACAAAGTAGAAATTAATAGATTTGATTAGGTGAGATCAACCAGGGGAAATCTCATGATTCTCATCCTTTATCACTTAAAAATATAGGGTTTATACCTTTTAATACTTAGTTTGTAACACCTATAACTATAATTTTATTGATTTTATACTATGATATCTCCTAGGGTTCATTCAGAAACACAAAATTATTCACCGATTACTGATGATGATTGGGTTATTTGTGTTCAACTTCATAACCAAAACTCACCAAGGAAACACAAAAAATAACTCGATGTGTTTTCCAGGTTTGTATATTATTTCAATGTGTTACCATGATATAAAATTAAATGGCCTTTTAAATGTTTATGTGAATTCAATATTCTAATATAAACCACACAAACACCACAATTGAAAGAAAGAAGAAAAATTAGTGAGTGTTCTGTGAAACATCACATGAATGGGTACACTCAAACATGATCATATGAGTTGATTATGACATATCAGTACATAAATAAATTAAATAAGAATTTAGTATGAAAAAACAATATAAAAAATTGTAATTAAAAAGAAAATTGAAATATTACAAATAATAAGGTCAGGATTTACATCACATTTCTCTCTCAGTGATCATAAAGAGTTTTGAACTCTATAGAAGGGGAGGAAGACATATATGTTGAATAATCACTTACCAAAGACTCAAATATTACCCTCTATAAGATACACCTTATATAATGAGGTTTAGTAGTGTTTTAATAGGAAAAACATCAAAATTTCTAAAAAATTAATTCAAGTGCCTAAGGAACCAGGTGACTATTCATGGCAGACTTTTTCCCTCTACTTTTTTTAGATGTTTAACTAACCAAAATATGTTCAATTGGATTGACATTTATTTTATATTAGTTCCTTATAGTTATATATTTAATAGAGGTTTAATCATCTCAATTTCAGGTCTGAGACCTGAGTTATTTCCCAAATACATAAGGGTGGTCCAATCTGTCCCACCTACAATTTGTTCACATTCTGGGCCTCTTTTAGGCATCCAAATGGATAAATTGGACTCCATATTCTTATAGAGAAATGTATCCTATATGGTTTTGTATTATTCCACCAATTTTAATCCCAATTGGATGCATGTATTATCCACAATAAATATTTAATTCTACTTGTGTGATCGGGATCTTGCACAGTTTGGCTCGTTTTGTTTGAATTCCATTCTGGGCTCTCCAAATAAACTTCTCCTACAATTTAATCATTAAAAAAAGTAAAATTTACCTTTTTAATAGTGATAAAAATTAATTAATTTAACCAAATTTAAAGTTTAATTTTTTTATTATGCTTGTAATTTATAATACAAATTTAATTTAACATAGTGGTATAAGGATGAAAATGAATAGCGAATCGCTACCCAATCACATGCCCACACCTAAAAATTTGAAATCATAGGAAAAGTCACATTTCCAAAAAATTATTCATGGATGCATTCCCAAATTCATAAATATTTAACATTTAATAAAATTTTAATTCCTTGTAGCAATGTGATCAAAGAAAAAACCAAACCAAGGAGTTATTCCCAATAATCTTGGAAAAATATGTCTCACTAATTATATCAGAACAAAATTCAAGGAGATGTATGATAAAAATCTGAGAAAGGAATTCAAAATCCAACCACTATACTAACTATCTACATGTGTTTGTGTGTGTGAAAACCATTTCATGTTATTCTTTCCACTTTTTATCCAATAAATTTAGGTTATTTTTTTAAAAAATTATTACCTAATTATTTCCACTAAACCTACCCTACATCCTTTACAATCAAATTTCAAGACCCAAAAAGCATTCCTAGAAGTAAAAACTTATGATCCCGATCTATATATCCTTATATTATATACACTTCATCACTCCCCCTAATTATTTATTTTTACTATTATTATTTTTTTGTCTTTTTTAGGGCGTACAATAGTCAGATAACAAGTACACACGCATATATCAATATGGTATAGTAATGAAATAGATAAGATAAAGAACTAATGTATGGAAAAATTATTTTAGAAATATGATAAATGTTAAACTAACTTATATTTACCTTCTATTAATTAATAAATATTCAAACTTCATGATTGGGTGCAAAGATGTGTGGAGATATTAAGTGAAACCATTTTCCCATAAAATAATCACACAAAGGGTATTAATTATCTCAAAGTTTCCTAGAGATACAACCATTTATATCATCAATAAATAAAAAATTTACAAAAAATCACACCCCAATGATAAAATCATACTAAAATTCACATTCCATAATTAAGAAAAAATTTCATTAAATGTTAAAACAACATAGAATCAGGATTTTTGACATGAATTTTCAGTAATTTCTATGATTCGATGAGTATAAAAAGTGATTATTTTGACAAAAAAGTGAAAAAAAATAACAAATAAAAGAGAGGGAGGTAAAAATACTATGAAACAAGTAAAAAATAGAATAAATAAGAAAGATGATCAAAATATTAATGAACTTAAGAAGATGGGGAAAAGTAAAAATACTATGAAGAAAGCAAAAAAAGATAATAAAAAATAAATAAAACTAAAATACTAATAAACCCAAGAATATACCCCCCCACCATACCAATAGTGTGTAGTGACCTCACTGTAATAAAAGATAATGTGGTAAGGAAGGATAAAACCTAGTAGGTTTCACTGGTATGTTGCTTCTTGAAGATGGATTTCCTTCACCAGATACTTTAGAAAATATTCATAGAAGTGTTTAAGTCTTTTCCCATTGATGGTAATTCTTCAACCACTCTACTCATGTCAAAATTATATTTCACCAAAAGGGTAAAAATTAGTAACATTATAAGGACCGATCCATTAGGAATAAAGCATATCTAGGTTGACATTTAGCCTATAATTGTACATAAGGACCTTATCACCAATATGAAACTTTTTTTGATGAATCATCTATTCATGGATAACCTTTTTCTTCTATTTATATATTCTAGAGTTCTCATTTTCATCACATCAAATTTTTTATAACTCCTGAATATGCAACTTTCTATGATTACCTACATTTGAAATATTCATATTGCATTTTTTAACAATCTAATATTCATGGTTCTCTACCTCCACCAAGAGGTTAAAATCCTTTCCAAACATAATCCTATATGTTTAAATTATAATTAGTGTTTTAAAATATATATAGTAATCCCAAAGTGAATCATCCAATCGCAAGATCCAAATTTTCCTATTAGATTGTACCATTTTTTCCAAGATTCACTTAACTTTATAATTTGAGATTTATTCTTATCTGTTAGTTTGTGGGTGATATGTAGTGAAGACATTATTAACAAACCCATAATTATGGTGCAAGTTGTTCATGTTTCAATTAAAAAAATGTGAACCATGATCACTAATGATGAATCTTGGAAAACCAAACCTACAAAAAATATGAGATCTCACAAAATCAAAAACCACTCAAGAGTCATTGATCCTGGTATCATTTACTTCCACTAATTTAGATACATAGTAAACATCCAATAATATGTACACAAATTCAAATTATTTTTGAAAAGGCCCCATGAATTAAATTCCCCATGCTTCAAAGATATCATAAAATAACATGGGTTGGTGGGTCATTTCATTCCTCTTGAATATATTCCCTATGAATTGATATTGTGTGCATGACTTAAAAACCTATGGGAATCTCTATAAAATTTTAGAAAATAAAGTCTCGAGTCAAGGAACTTTTGAGTTGTATGTTGAGATAAAAGGTGGTACCCAAAATCCAATGTGTGGTAGATTCTCAAAACGGAGGTAAACTCATGGTCAGGGACCAGTGACAAACAACTTGGTCACTAAAAATTCTCCACAAGTATAGGTCATACCAAATAAACCATCATTAATAATTCTTAAGACTTTGGTATTTTTATGTTCTAAAATAAGTGGGGACCCTAAATGCTGCTAGAAATTTAAAAATGTCTGCATACCAGGGGGTAATGTCCACAACATCACAAATGTGCTCATGAGGGGAAAGTTCTCCAATGGGGATGGATGAGTCAACATAGTGGTTAATTGGTGGGGTAATCCTACTAATGTGTCTGGCTAACACATTTTATACTCCTATATTATCTCTAATTTATATGTCAAAATCTTGGAGGAGTATCCACCATATGAGGTGAGGCTTGGCTTTGGGTTTCTTAAAGAAAAACTGAAGGGAAGTGTGATCAGAAAACATAATGAATTTTGACACAATAATATATGAGTGGAATTTTTTTAAGTAAAACACAATATAAATGAGTTATTTTTCAATATTTGTGTATTTTTCCTAGGAAGGGTCAAGGGTATGTGAGGCATACATAATAATATGAGGATCATTGTCAACCCTTTATAATAAAACTTCCCCCAACTACAAAGTTAAAGGTATCATGCTAAGTTTAAAGGGAATATCCCAGCTAGGTGGTTGGATGATGGGAGGTGATGTGAGATTAATTTTTATTTAATTAAATTTATCATCACTATTTTTATCAAAAATAAACTCAGAATATTTTTATAATAACTAAGACAAGTGAAGTGTGATCTTACTAAAGTCTTTAATGAATCAGCAGTAAAAACCAACATGACCCAAGAAAGATTGCTCCTCGTGAACACATTTTGAAAATGGAAGGGATGAAATTAATTCAATTTTTGATTTATCCACTTGAATTAACTTATTTAAAATAATATTCCCAATAACTATCCCACGTCCAACCATGAAATGGAATTTCTCAAAATTTAGTACAATATTTTTTCAAAGCAATAGTGGAGGAAAGAACTTAGATGTTCATAATAGTTATCAAAGGAAGATCCATAAACTTTTAAATCATCCTTAAAAATTTCCATACAATTCTAAAGGTACTTATAAAATATACTCAACATACAAAACTGAAAAGTACCAAGATAATTACAGAGACCAAAAGGCATTATCGTTTTTGTAAATGTGTGGAATAGACTAGTAAATGTTGTATTTTATTAATCCTTAGGTGATATATTGATTTTAAAATAACCCAAATATCCATTAAGGTAACAATAATGGGAATTAACCACCAATATTTCTAACATTTGGTCAATGTAAGGTAATGGAAATTGTACCTTTCATGTGGCTTGATTTAGTTTCTGGTAGTGAATATAGACTCACCAACTATTTTGCATGTGTGTTGGAACCAATTCATTCCCTTTATTTGAAACTACCATTATTATAAATTTTTTAGGCATAATTTTCATTGATCTAACCCATTTATTATTATATATAGGATAGATGATCCCATCAGCAATCAATTTATTAACTTATAATTTTACAACTTCAAGGAGGGTAGTATTTAACTTGCATAGATCTTGACTTATAGATTTATCCTAATCATCTAAAATTATATGGTGAATAAAAATATATGATCTAATCCTAGGAATATCATCCAATGTCCATCCCATTACTGTTTTACACTCTCTCAAAAGGTTTAGTAGTTTTTATTCCTATTGTAGAGAGTGTTTTTTAGAAATAATGAAGGGAAATTGGTCAATACCCTCAAGATCGATGTATTTTAAATTAGATGCAAGTGGTTTTAATTCCAACACTAGTAGTTTTTGTATTGAGGGGGGGTTAGGGTGAGCTAGGTCTATGAAAATATCTATCTACTCCTACTTATTCTATAAGGAAATATAATCAATGGAAATGAGATTTATATAATCATTGATAGTCATGGGTACCTCAAAATGAACACACTCATTAATTAAATCACAAAATTTACACTTTTCCAAAACCCCACAACACTAAAAACATGAATCAAAACTAAAATAATAAAATATTTAATAATAGGGAAAGGAATAAAAGTATTGGTTGAGAAGATAATGGTGTGTGTGTGTGTCATTAGAGAGAACTTCTATCGAATAAATAGTAAGAGTGGAGTTCTCTTTAATGAGGTGTTTCATAGCATCAAGGATATTTAAACTTACCTTTTCTCCATTAAACTCCATAGATATCATATTATTGTGAATTTTGATGATAATATTTGTTGTTTTAAAAAATTTCCTTCTATGTATAAGAGTATAATGTCCTTGGGTTTGAGAATCTTCCATCTCAAGAATTTAGAAGTATATAGGGAAGATGAAATTCTTCACTCTTATAATGATATCCTCGATCACTCCTGATGGGTGTGTTGTTCTCCGATTATAAATTTTAACAATGATGACCATTGGTTTTGGCTCTCCAACTTGAATATAAGTATATATAGAGTGATTCATCACATTATTCGAAGCACCTAAATAAATAATTTCATTATAAAATAAAATCTCCCCTATGGTGAAAGGTATCGTAAAAGTTCCCAGATCCTTGAATTTGGTTGGATTCTCTAGTTGTACCGATGATGATACATTCCTTCCATGGTTGAATCTCTCATTCCCATTTATTAATTTTCTATTTATGAAAAGTTATTTAATAAATTTGGTGTAGCGATGGATTTGTTTAACTACATCCAATAGAGGAATGTTAATTTGTACATTTTTAAATGTATCTATAATTTATTTATCAATCTCATTATAAAAAAACTCATATATTTAGAGAGTATTTTGGGAAAATGCAGAGGAATTTATTTTTCATTTGAATCCTAAATAATAAAATTTTTACACTTTTTATTTTTTTTATTTACTTGAATATTTTGATGGTAGAGAAAGAGAGTTTTCAAGAGGTGGACATACCTGTTGTGTAAAATCATGATAAGAATAAACTTCTTTACCAATATTAAGTTTAATTTCACATACATCACCATTATCCTTTGGATTATCAATAGTTAGGGATGGAATTTTTCTAGAACCTTGAATCTTTATCTCCCTGATAATGTCTTCTAATTATCCTACTTAATTTTGTAGGCCTTGAATAGCCGATTGTATGGTATGTTGTAACTGGTGGTTCTTGTATGCCATTTGATTCACCATTTCCTTTAATATTGGTTTATATTTGGGAGTAGGAGGATTTTTTGAGATGGTGAAGGATAATAAGTTTGAATACCTTGTCCTTATTGATACCAATTATGTTTAAGGTAGATCGAGTTTCTTACTTGTCAGTACCGTGGATGTGTTTTCCACCCGGGGCTTAGATATAGCCTAAAATTATCCTTCTTCATGTGAGTTTATCTCTAAAAAGGAAAACCAATGAATAATAATAAACAAGACTTTGATGAATCCTGAAGTTTTGGGAACTGGTCATAAAAATAATCATTGTCAAAAAAAATACCACAATGCAATGGAATGGGTGGAGAGTGTGTATTACCTTGATCTTGTGCTAATTTTCTTAAAAGGGTATTCATATCATAAACTTTATTATCAAATTTTTTTCTAGGGATGAATGACTTACCTCATGAATGGGTTTAATTGCTCGTGTACCAGATTATTATGAATTTTGAGCCATATTAGAAATTAAGTTACGCTCGATGGTAGTATTTTTACCAACTAGGGCACCACCAGTTGAAACATTTATCATTCCATGTTCCATGTGACAATTCCATCATAGAATTATTTAATTAGAAATTTTTCACTAATTTTGTGGTGGGAGAAACTTGAAAAAAGTTTTTTGAATCTCTCTCAATATTCATGAAGGGTATCTCCTTGAGATTGCCTAATATTTCATATTTCTTTCCTAATTAATTCAGTTTTTGATGTAGGGAATAAATTTTATAGAAATATTAATTTAAGGTCATTCCATCCCCCAATTATTTTATTAAGATAGTATATCCAGTCTTTGGATACACTATCAAGGAGGAAAGGGAAGGCCCTAAACTTAATGAGGTCCTCAGTCAAATTTTTGGGTTTCATAGTGGATAAAAAAAGTGAAACTCTTTGATATGTTTATGAGGCTCCTCACTAGGAAGAAAATTTAATTTATAAAGTATTTGGATGAGGTCATATCTCAACTCAAAGTTGGATGCTTCCTCAGGATAGTGGATGTACGCTGGTTGGTACTCCACATCAGGGGTGTTTGGTTCTTTTAAATTTTGATTATTTATAGCCATGTTTTATAGGGTTAAATTTGGTTCACTTGTATATTTTTTTAGAAACATTTATGTTACAAGAGGGTATCCTTAGTGTTACTTGAGTGTTCTACTCTAGATGACCAAATTTGTGAGTGAAATGTATTTTCAATTTCTGGGTCAATTAGAAGTAATATTTATTTTCAAGATATTGTCATGAAACAATGATGTCAATTTGTTTTGTTTTTTTTTTTGGGGTTTTTTAAGAAAATATGAATAAAAAATTAATAAAAATTAAGTGATAAAAGAAAATAGAATTATATATTACAAAAATAGAGAGAGAAGAAGAGAGAGAGTTGGGGGAGAGAAAAGAAACATGCAAAAATAAAAAAAATCACAAACAATCCAAAGGGGTGGGGGAAAGATTAAAATGAGTAATAAATAAAAATAAAAATAAATAAATAAATGGAAAAAATTATCTTGGTACCACGGCAATGATGTAAAAATTTTATTGCATTGTCAAGATTGCAAATTTAGAAAAAAAAAATTACTATAATTTATATAGTATAGCAGGAACCCTAGGTCATCTCTCGATGGATCACTAGATCATTAATTTTAAAATAAGGTTTTGATTATGGAAATAAAATGGGAATTTTATTTTATAAAACTTTTGTCATGTTTATTTAAGAATCCAATATATAAAGGAAAGTAATAAAATAATGTGGAAATTAACAGATTTGATTAAGTGTGATAAACCTGGGGAAATCTCATGATTATCATCCTTCATCACTTTAATAGATGGGGTTTAGATATTTTTAATAACTATTTTTTAACACCTATAACCATAATAATAATGATTTTATACTATTAAACCTCTTAATATTTTTTCATAAACACAAAATTATTCACCAGTTTCCACTGATGATTGAGTGATTTTTGTTTGAACTCATAACCAAAACTCACCAAGGAAACACACAGAGAACTCTATGTGTTTTAAAGGTTTGTATATTATTTAAATTTTTTGCCATGAAATTAAATTACATGGACTTTTTAGTGTTTATCTTAATTCAATATATAAATATGATCCACAAAAACACCACAATTGAAAGGAAGAAGAAAACGTGGTGAACGGTGTGTGAAACATCACATGAATGGGTACACCTAAACATGATCATATGAGTTGAGTATGAAATAAAAGTACATAAATAAATTAAATTATGATATTGTATGAAAAGGAACAATATAAAAACCTATAATTAAAAATATCATTCAAATATTACAAACAAAAATCTCGGGGTTTACATCATGTTCCTCCCCAGGTGATCATAAGGAGTTTAGAACTCCATTTAAGGGGAGTAAGAAATGGATGTTTAAGAATCACTTCCCAAAGCCTCCAATATTATCATGAGTTAATTAAACCTCATATAATTAGGTTTATTAGTGGTTTAATTGTAAAATACAGCAAAATTTCCATAAAAGAATTCAATTACCTAAGGAACTATGTGACTATTCATGGCATACTTTTTCTATCTACTTTTTTGGTATCATTGAATAAAAAAATACATTAAATTAAATTGAAATTAAAAGGATATGTTTAAATTATATTTATCTATCTAATGGAGTTTTAATCATACCAATTGGATATATATGTCCAAATTTATGGTCTAAATACATAAGGGTGGTCCAATCTATCCCGCCCCAAATTTCTTCACATTGTAGGCCTCTTTTGGACCTCAAAATGAATTAATTGGGCTCTATTGTATTAAAGAAAAATTTATCCCATGAAATTTTATATTCTTCAACTAATTTGTATCCAAATTGGATAAACATATTATCAATAGTAAATATTTAAGTCCACATGTGTGCTTGGTCTCTTGCGCAGTTTGGCCCATTTTTCTTGAATTCCATCATGGGCTCTCCAAATAATATCTTCCAATGATATAATCATTAAAACAATTAAAACTTAAATTTTTAATAGTTATAATAATTAATTAATTGAAACAAATTTTAAGTTCAATTTTTTATTATTTTTGTAATTTATAATACAAATTTTGTTTAACATAGTGGTATAAGGGTGGAAATGAATTGTGAATCGCTACACGATCATCGCATGGTTAGAAAACCCATGCACAAACCATGTAGGGTGATAAAAAAATAAATTGTATAGGTTACATGGTTTTCCCCACTTTTTACATTTTCCCTAAATGTGTTCCTCCTCTTTTTGGGCTACACGGTTGAGGTACACAATTAGCCAAATTGTGTAGTAACCATATGTCTCATCCTTTTTCTTTAAGAACCTTATATTTGGGCCCCAGACCTTCCTAGAAGATCATTAAACCTACTCTAACCCTTTGAAAACTTCCATTTGAAAAATAAATATTTTTTTTAGAAAATAAATAGGATCTGTACCTTTCTGAAGAATCAGGATCTATATAGGAGTAATATAAGGCACTGAACACTATTGTAAATTTAAGCTATACCAATGGACCAATAACAATTATTTGAAAAAACCATTGGTATAGGGAACCTATATCCATGGTTTTGGAAACATTGTTGGTATAGGTGGCTTAATGAAACCCTATACCCATGGTTTTTCCAAAATCGTGGGTATAGGCACCTTGTTCAAACTCTATACCCACAGTTTTAGAAAACCTATAGTGATAGGTGCCTCAAAAAAAACCTTATACCCACGGTTTTAGAAAAACTATGGGTATAATTGCTTTACAAAAACCCTATACCCATGATTTTGGAAAAACTGTGGGTATAGGTGCCTCACACAAACCCTATACCCATGGTTTTGGAAAAACTATGGGCATAGGTGCCTCACAAAAAACCCTATACCCATGGTTTTGGAAAAAATATAGGTATAGGATCCCTTTTTAACAATGTTTATAAAAGAACTATTGGTATTGGTTCCTCATATAAAACCTATACCAACAGTTTTGGAAAACTTTTGGTATAGGTCCCAAAAATTTGGGGACCTATACCAACGGTTTTGAGAATCCTTGGTATAGTTCCCTGGATTTTTTATGAATTATTTTTTCAAATATAATTATATACATAAAAATATATATCAGTTATATATATATATATATTATGTTAAATTCATGAATATAGGTATATCTTAGTGGTTAGGTCATTTATATATAAGTGAGAGGATTTGGGTTCAAACCTTGGCTATCTCTTTATTTTTACATTACCTATACCAACGGTTTGAAAAACCATTGGTATAAGGTCTATACTAATGTAATTATATCCAAAAACCCTTCAAATCATTAGTATAGGCTATACCAATGGTTTTGGGGGCTATACCAATGGTTCTAAACCATTTTTATATGCTATTTTTTTAGTAGTGGAAAAATTATTAACCTACAAAGAAGGAATGTTTAATAGTTTGTTAAGATTGACTAAAAGTAGCTAAATAAATGTATAAATATCAAATAGATGCTATAGATAAGTTTAAAGATGTTATTTTAGAATAATATGTTGAATATCATAAGATTTCATCTAGTAGTGATGATCTAGAAAATCAAAAGAATCATTGTGAACAAGTTGGTCATGGCATAAAGAACTATATGACTATCTTCCCAATACAAGATGAGTTAATGAAAATGTATATGAAATTAGAAGAAAATAAATTTTATTTACTTACAAAGGTGGAGAAGATTTTCCTATATGAAGAAAAAATTCTTGGGAAGAATGTGAGCACACAACCTATGAAGAATATGAATGATAAGGTAAACTCTTTTAAATCTCAAATCAAAATAAAGGAAAAGCAAAGGTTGAGAGAAAACTCTTATCCTAAATGCTATTTCTAAGGAATAAATAATCCCTCCTTATTCCCTTATATATATGCTTTTATATTGAAATACAAATAATTTAATGTGATGAATACATCCATTTAGGGGGGTCATAGTTGATTTGAAGCTATAAATTATTTATGACTTAGTGAATAAGAAATTCATAAACATCTTTTTGAATGAACTCTCAAATCCAAAATCTGAATGTTTCTTTTAAAAACATATTATAAAAAGAGACTTTATATTGATCTAAAATGGGGATCTATATGTTTTTTCACTAGAAATTTTTGATTTGTTTGTTAGGATTAGTGTAGGATAAATATTTTTCATGATTTTATTATCTAAGTGGATCCAAGTTATAAAGTGATAGTAATATGATGTTGGAATCACATGCTTGTTTTTTTAGAGAGCATTGACCACCTTGGTTATACACTCTTGTTTTTCACATTGGTTTTTCCCGTGTAGACATATATTTTTTCTAGCTAAAGGATCTTTTCAAAATAAAATATATGTTATCACCCTAAAGGGATAAGAATTTGATTGATGAGATGATATTTCCTCTACATATTCTTTATATTAATTGTAAAAGGGGGAAGAAAGTAAAATACATATATTGACTTTGATGGTGTTTGGTGGTATTGATAACAAATCCAAAGGGAGATATTGAATTTCTTTTTGGGTGAATTGTATTTATTGTAAATAAATATGATTGACTAGTTGTGATAATATGTAAATGTGTTTTGATGTGAGTGATGATTCTTGGAGGATTTTTATGGAAACATCCTCAACATAATTATGAAAATTGAAAAAATTTTCTTAATTCCAAAGACATGTGCTAATTGAATTAGGAGAATACACATTTTTATCTATATATAATGATGTGAATATGATTTTATGTTAAAAAGTTTTATAATTTTATAATTGAATTCCAAAAATAAAATAAATAATATAATTATTTTTTGAGTTTGGAAATGATGAAAATTTGAGTATTTTGGGATAGGAGTAGAATTTATCTAACTCTTTTTATGGGATTTTAACACAAAAAATGGGTCATCCATAAGCCAAAAAAGGATATAACTCAACCAAATATGGGGCCTCAGTCTACCATGTGTGAGGTGAGTCTACCTATAAATCCATGGTGGCAGATGAGTGAGGGAATTTATAGTGCTCACAGGGAGTGCACAAGAATGTGCATAGGGCACACAAGTGGGTGCCTAGGTGGAATCTGCAATGGTATAGAATGGACCATGTTGGGCATGTGTGTGGTGTATCTAGGTTCCAACCCGAGTGACTGCTTGAGAGGCTACTGAAGCAAAGACTATTATTAAGTGTCACTTGACCGAGCGCAATATCTATGTGTGAATCAACTTATGTGGAATTTTTTTCTCCATCTTAAAAAATACTATCATAACATGATAATGAATAAGAACACACCACAATATCACCTTCTACCTTACATCTTCTCATGATATTAGGGATTCTGATGTTCAACCACCTCCATGGTCATAAAAATTTCATGAGATAAAAATGAGAATGTCGTAAGTTTTTATGAAGTTACATTTGTGTGTGTATGATAGATATTTTATGGATTTTTGAGGATGGTTTCATGTAAGATATTATGGCCACACAACTACTTTGAGCTACATGCAGTGTAGATGGTATAAATCAAGTTGTACAGAGGTCAATTTGAGAAGATCAAGTGGTTATCTATAAAGATAATGTGAATCAATGGATTCAATGGATAACCGCATATGAATATAGGGTAAGTTAGTGTGACTCATCTATAAAAGGATTTAGATATATCATTTTCAAGCATACCAATTGAGAGATATGAGAAAGAAAATCATAGATACTTAAGAGTTATCTAATTTTATGTAAGGATTCCATGTGAAGTTTGTGTTAGGATTTTAAAATCCTTCACAACAAAATATTTCTTGAAAAGATATTCACAAATATTCATAGGAATAGATCCTACATTTAAAAATACACAAAGAATAAGAAAGGTGTAACATACTCTTGTTATGCGAAGTAGTGCAATATTGAGATGGAATTTCAAAGTAGTAACTTTCATGAAGTAAACTGATAAGAACCATGCATGTGATAATATGTGTGTATGAGGAAAAGTAAAACTTTTCTGTGAGCTTAATCTTTTGTGAGGATGTTCTGAGGAAGAATCTTTATACCTTTGTTATGTGAATATCTTTATAAGACAATGTATGTTTTTAATTTGAACTAATACTTATGAATTAGTGTTGAGTTTGAGATATACAATTTGTGTGAAACTATGAGGGTTTTTTGAACCTAATGTGAAGGTAGTGTGTGTACCTTCATGAACATACAATATCAATTTCATATAAACAATATATTAATATTAATATTAAAACATACATGCTACATTCATGAATAATGATTAGTGATACGTCCACACGTTTGTGTTCATGAATGAAATTTAATAAAAACACATGCAATATATTTTGCATGAATAGTGTGCAGTGAAGTTTGAGATAGAATTTGGGTAGTGTTTCATAATTAATTCATACCTTAGTTATCAGTGTGCTTAGATAAGTCCATATCATTTAAATTTTATTGGATAGTGAATATGATCTAGCAGTTGATTATTATTTGTTGAGGTTCTTGAAGTTGTACACGAACATATCAGGTGATATATTTTGTTTGTGGAGGAATATTTTACCTTGAGGTGGTACAAAAGCTACCAGAAGTTAACAGAGATCTTTCATATTAGTGGATCATATTTTAAGAGAAGTGGAATTATCCAATGGGACAATATAGTGGGGGAATACATAGTGGGACTCTTTTTTGATCGCTTTTGTAGGTGGGAACTTATGATCTCTAGTGGTAATCTAGAGTGGGAACATTGTGATACTCAGTGTTGGTGAGAATGGGACTTTCTTGATATTTAACCACCTATATATAGTGAAGAATTTTTAATTTATTGGAATAACTTGTTGTCCTAAGGAGTGGTCATTTTGACCAAAACTTGTAAAATCCTTGTGTTTTGTGCTCTCTCTATTACTATTTCTTATAGGTTGAGGTTAATATTTAAAAAATTATAGATATATACTTTAATGAATAAAAAAGTATGAATTAAAAGATAAATTATTTGTAAAAAAAATTATACCACTGATTCACCCACCCACCCCCTCCCCCATCTTAGTGGTTCCTAATCAGTCATTGGGTACTTCAAGATCCAACCTTAATTTCAAAACCTTAACTACTTTCAAGGAATGATTATTTAAATATGAAATCTACCTAAAATGATCAAGTGGATATAGATGTAAATGAAATGGTTATATATCCATACTTTGATGGATTATACTAAGGTTATTAGAAAACTAGTATTTCTACTTCACTTAGAAGCATAGGTTATCAAGATTAGAGAATAGTTATGCATGGATATACCCCCACTCAATAAAAATAATGGAAAATAGACCCTCGGTGTTGTAATTACTTTTAATATTACTGAAAAAAATTCATGAATACTCTACATTATAGGTTATATAGGAATGAATTTAATAGAATTTCCATGTGTTAAATCACTCATGAAATTTGGAAATTTTTATAAGTTACACATGGAGATACCAATAAAGTAAAGGATACTAGGCATTATATGTATCATCAAGATTTGAAAAGCTTCAATATACATACTAATTAGACTATTACTCAAATTTTTACCTGCTTCAATAATATTTGTAAAGGAATTCCTTAAGTGATGTTCTTTCAAAAAAGATGCTTGTGAAGAAGATCCTTTGGGTCTTTTCTAGTTATCGGGAACCTAAAGTAATGGAAATACAAGAATTTAAGGACATTAAAAATATTTCATTGAAGAGATCATTGGGTATATCATGACCTATGAGATTATAATGAAGAGGTGAGTCATGAAGGTAGATAAAGAGGATAAGTAAAATAAGAGCATTATCCTTAAGTTAATCGATGGTAAAACATCCAGAAGTGAGGATAAAATCAATCACTTAGCCAAGAAGCTAAGAAAATTAATGAAGAGAAATAATTCTTGTCACTATGACAATAAGGAGAAGTAAAAAATTTAATCATATTTAAGGTACTACGGTTACAAGAAAAAGGTTAATTTCAATCTAGGGTTACCCTTAAATAAAAATAAGGCAAAAGAGAAGAAGTAAAGTAATAAGGATTTAAAAGTGTCAACATGGATTAAAAGAAATGACTCCCACTCCTCAACCTCCTCAAGTTATGGAAGTTCCAAGTGCCTCATGTCCCATTATGAGGTAAACTCTCATTCTTCATCTTGTTATTCTTCAAATTATTCTTAATTTTATAGAAATTTAAATTATGAAGATCTTAAATATTCTTGAGAATAAATGAAAGAAGGATTTTGTTTATCATATAATAAAATTCAATGATCTTAAAAAGAAATAAAATCATGTTGTTTTTAAAAATATGAACTTATCAATGAAAATGAAAAACTAAAGGAGTAAAATGAAAAGAAAAATGATTTTATTTCAAAAAACAAAGAAGTCCAAGAAATAAGATTCAATTTATTACTGTATTAAAACTAAATTTTGACAAATTATTTGGATAAAGTTAAAAATAAAATGGTTCATTTAAAAGACCAACTCGATGTTGGAAAATTGGAAAATAGAATTAAAGATATTAATAAATATATTGATAAATTCATTCAAGGTGAGAAAATTTTGAATTTGATCTTGGGTTACTAAAGTCATGGGAAAGGTAATTATGGTTGTGGTTACTTTAACCAAGCAAGCACCTTAAGAAATGCAAAAAATACTACTTTTTAAAGATATAGCACCCAATATAATTTTTTATATTATTATATAGAATGTTGGGTGCCTGATTTATGAGTGTGATTAAAAAAATGAATGTTATGGTTGGACTAAATATATTCATCTCACTTCAATTATTTTTCCAATAAAATATAACATTTATTATATAAATTCATATCTTAATAAAATTTGGGTTTCTAATTCTTTATTAGCTAACATTTTTTGACCTGAATTTTGGGTACCCAAATCTATAGTTCTTGATTGTTCTGAAGGTTTAATTTCTCAAGAGAAAAACACCATTATGGTAGAATATTTTATTATTAAGGAGGATATAGATATGATCATCTTGTTACATTTACAATAGATAATTATAAGGTTTATCAATACATTGATTTTTAAAATTTTATTTACTAAAATTTATGAATTTTATATATTAAATTAAATATTTTAATTGCGTTATTTTTAAAATTACATTCAAATTAAAAAAATTATCTCTTAATTTTTTATACATTTTCTATTTTAAGGAAATAAAAATTAATTTATTTTTAAAAATTTGATAATTTTATCTTAAATTGATTATTTTATTCCTTAAGTTAGTTTTAATTTAAATATTTTGAGATTTTATGGTGTTTAATTTGATTGATATTTTAAAATAAAACTATTAAAAACTATTGATATTTTTTTATTATTTTTCTAAAATTAAAATTTGTGTATGAGTTACTGAAGAAACCACTGGTTACCTGATGCTTCCTCACTAAATACCCGAAGGTGATTTCCTGAACTAGGATTATGTTTTTTGGTGGGTCTGGCGACATAATACATCATCTAAGTGGTAGAATATCATCAAGCCTTCTAGCCTCTCATAATGGGAAGGTTTATTTTATGTTTTACACATCTATTTCCTACCCTCACCCTATTCTACAAACCTTAATATTTTTATAGTATGAGAAATAAATTTTTAAATGCATCATAAAGGAGAGAATGGTAACCAAGGTTTATCCCTCAAAGTTTTATTTCAATTTTTGTCATTTCAAAGGATTTTTATTTCCAAATAATGTTTTATGTTATTCATATGTTATAATTGATTAATTTATTTTTATAACTTTTTCATTGGAATTCATTTCAAATTTTTGAAATCTTAACATCTTGAAATCCTATCTTATTTATTTTTTTAATTTTCAAATTATTTTTTAAATTATCTTGGATATATTACATTGGAATAAAAAATTTATCTCTTATTCAAACTTTTTATTATCCAAAACTCATTGCTTTAGAAAGGTTTTATTTTTATTAAGGAAGACTTAAAATGTATTGCATTTAATACTCTCTTTTTTTATAAAGCATGAGGTATTTCCTCTCTTTTAGTTTATCACCTAGATATTTATTGAATTATGTGATTTATTTTAAGTCTTTAATTATATTGATATAGTTTCTTTTATTTAAATATTCAAGTGATTGATCAATTTCTTTCACTGCCACATGTGTGTTTTTTGTTCTTTGTTCTTTTAAATCTTTATTTCTATGTTTTTGGTGTCCCCTTATACTTTTTAAAGTATGAATCATTTGAGAGGGACACCACCCTTTTTAAATTTAAAATTTTACAAGTGAGGGTCTTGTTTTACTATAAGATTTGATCATTTTAAATATTAAAGATCCATATTTAAGAAAAAGCACATGTGTTGTGAAGTTTTTTGTTTTCAAGAGTCTATTTTGAAATGTTTAAATATTTTAAGTTTTAAATTTTGTTTTCAAAATCTTCTTTTATGGAAATCTAGATTTTATATCTCTAAATAAATAATGATTTTTTCTCTCTAAAAATAATATTAATAATGATCTTAATAAAAATTAAAAATATGTTTTATTTCTCATATATGCATCTTCTATCATGAATATATTACCCTTGTTTCTTTAACCCTTTTCCATGAGCTTGTTGACAGTCTCAAATGAGGAGAATACTTTAATGATATTAAAGGTGTGTTTTTATTTATTATGTTAGGTAATTCAAAATTGTTTTTGAAACTCAAATTTTTTTAAGATCTTATGGATTTTTTATAATCACAAAGAGGGAGAATATCATGGTAATGGCATTAAGGGTACATTTATTTTATTAGGGGAGAAAGTTTTCAAATTGGGAAAATATTTTAAAAATTGATTTTAGCTTAAATTGTTTTAATCTTAAGACATTGAAAATGTTATTAAAATATATTTCAAATTTCATTATGAAATATTGAAATTCATTTTAATTATACTCGTGAGAATTGTATCATTTCTATAATTGAATTGATTAATTGATTAAGTGTTTGTTGTCATAAAAAAAAGAGAAGAATGTTGTACCTAAATCTCTTAGGTGTATTTAATAATCAAAAACACCATTTAAGTTTCTAATATTTACATTTCAGGGATTTTAGTATTTTATTTCAATATATCATTACAATAAGTTATTTGACTGAATGAAAGGATTGAGAGGCACGTGAAGTCCTCACTTGAGGTCAAAAGAAAGATAGAACTAGTAGATGGACAATATGATAGAACTAAATAATGGGTAGGTGATGGAAAGAGCACATTTTGTTTCCAGCACTGGCTATCCAGTTGAATTCTATAAGACAAAAAATAGCCATTTTGGGTGGACCCCACTACCTTAATTCGACTACCAATGGATTATTTTGAACCACAGAGGTTCCAAAATGGTCCTAAGGATATTGGAGGCTATAAATATACCCCAATGGGTGCTTGGATTCATGTGTTTACCTTGAATATCATTTTATATCTCCATTTTGTCATTATTTCCCCCATTCTATTACTCTCTTACAATTGTCTCACATCTTACCTCTCTTTCTTATTCTAGATTCTTGTTGGAGGACTGTGAGTGGGCTTCAAAGGGTGTGCATAAGCAAACCTATTTTTTTATTTTCTTGGGTGCTCACTACCATTGAGTGTGAGGGGTTGGGTGCTCACTAGAATTTTAGTGTAATGGGTTGGTGCACACTACCATCAAATTTTGGGGATTGGGTTTCTATATATATCCACTATAAGGCTAGTGGGTTTCTTTATTAAACCTTTAAAAAGTAAGGGAGATTGGGTTTCTTAGTAAAACTATTAAAAACCAAAGGTATTAAATTTGTAAATGGGTTTCTTATTAAAATCTCTAAAAATAAAGGGAGATTGGGCTTCTTTCTACAACAATTAAAAATAATATTTTTAATACAAATCCTATCAAGGATCTTGAGGGAAGGATATATAGGGATCCCTTTGTGGATTTTTACTGAACTCTTTTATAAAACTCTTATGCATTGATTTTTAATATATATTTCTACTTTATTTTAACTCTTATATTTTAGTTTATTACTTTAATTTTTTTAATTCATCTATTAGAATTTTTAATTTCTAAAAAGTTTTTAAAAGGAAACTCACCCCCCCCCCTCCATATTTGCTCAAACCAACAGCTGGTATTTGTTTTGGTTTTGTCAGGTTCACCATGATATAGTGCACTATTATTGGGACCCTATATCACTCTTTTATATAGTCACCTAAGGTTAAATCCTATATCATTATTTGGGTTTGTTTGTGATCTCAGTAGTCTTGGTGACTTTGATTAGTGGGTGCATTGGTGTTCCTTTGGGTTGTTCCTCTCTCAAAGTTTTTTTTGATTTCTAGTGGATAATTACTTGTGGTTGTTTTATAGAGCTAATGATTTTGTGGTGTTTTTTCTTTTTATCACCAATTATATATATTCAAAATTGTGGGGAGATTCATGGTTGGTCTTACTTCTCCTAGGACTCTGAGGTAGCTGGTTTAGGTTGTGTTGTGTTTGGAGAGGTATTGTGATTTTGGGAGATCAGTTTGGTTATTTTTGGGATTTTGGATAGATATTTGGGATAAAGAATCATGTTGATTGGTTATATTTTATTCAATATCTCCTTATTTTTTTCCTCAGACCACAAACACAATTAATTGAATTGGAATAACTATTCTTGTCCCAACTCATTCTGCTTTGATCAAAGACTTTCTTGGGGAAGAAAGTGGCATGTTGGGGATAATTATTGCACCTATGTGCAACTTTGTTCTTTTATTTTTTATTATTTTGAGTTATTTTATATTAATTTTATTTATTTTATGTTTCAATGATTTTTATACTTGAAATTTTTAAATTTTAAAGGTTTTTAGGGGTCTCATGGTTAGCCTGCATAGTTAGATAAACTGTGTGGTGCTCGTTCTATAATGATGCAATTTTTAGCAGTGTCATTTCAATTAGTTAGTTCATGGTTATTAAAAATGTATGAGACCTATAGGTTAAACCATGTTGGGTTTTTGGGTGTCCATTGTGGGTCGCACGATTTCTACATAGTTTATTAAACTATGTGGGTAAACCATGTGTGTCACCCAGTTTTTATTTTTTTTGAAATTACACCCCCCAATTAAAATCCCAAAATACCATTTTATCTTTCCCCCTTACTCACACGAAACTCATCCATGACCCCACTCTCTATGTTACACCTACCTTCTTCAATTATATCCCCTTTTATAGACATTCTCAGTGGTGGTTTCTTCATGATTCAAGTTTGAATCTACAAGGTAGGGCCTCCTCTTCCCTCTTTTCTCCCTTTACCTTGTTTTTTTATTCCCTCATTGTTGCACCCTCTATTTTTCAAACCCTAGGGTTTCATTTTAACCTTTTTTTGTATTCCTTTGTTTTTAGGGTGTGTGATGTCTTCATCAAGATTTATGCATCCTATACTTAAAGTTTTGGATCATTCATATTTGATTCTAGGTATGTTTCCCCCATTTTCTAACTTTTAACATTAGAACTATTGATAGCTTAGGTTATAAATTCATGTTTTAATTTTATAATGATGGTATCAATGTGTTTAATGAATTTATATAATAAAAAATGTTTTTATCTTGGTTTTCATAGAATTAGAAAGATTTTATTATTTTAAAGGCTAGTTCAAATATGGTTCTTCTTAACCATGAACACTAATTTTCATTATATTTCATGAATGGATCTATAAAAATTATATTGAAGTTATTAAATATTTTTTAGGTTTTCAAATTTATTTTTCAAAGGATTTATTTGGAATTTCAAGTTTTACTTGAAATGATAAGTATTTATTAATTATTAAAGAGTTTTATTTAAATAAAATGAGAGGTTTAAAAGTGTTTTGATCGTTTTTAGGTCATGGGATAAATCAAGGAATGTTGTTTAAATATTTTATGTTATTTTTCAACAATATTAATAATTCTTAAATGGATTTCATAATGTATTAAATATTATGTTTTTAATGAATATTTTATAAATTATTTTGGATATTATAAATGAAGGACTTGGTTCCCAATTTGTTTTTCAAGAAATCCCATTTGGTATATTTCAATGCTTTTAAAAATGTGTGTTTGTGTTTGTAACCCTGTTTGATCCCCTATTATCATTCCTCATTTATGGGTGGTGTTTGATGTATATAGAGACTATGTGATGAATCTTAGTTGTTGTTTCTTAAGAGGGAGCTAGAGGTTAGGATGAATTGTTATTTATGCTTATTATCAGCTATTATCGTTTCTTTTTTGATCACCCTAACTTTTTTTCTCATGGGAACCTGAGAGATAAGGTAGGTTAACTTAGATGGGATTAGGTTCCCATACCACTATCTATGCTATTCAAGTAAATTTGGTGCCCTTACTATCTAGTGGCATGATACTAAATAAATTACACTAATTGAGGGAATGACACTAGTAAGTAAATTAATTTATCTAGGTAACCTAGCCTTAGTAACTATGATAAAAAATCATTGGTTAGTGGTTTGATGTAGGGGTTTTATTTGACTTCTTGTTGTATCCCCTGATTGATTGGCTTATATGTAACCCTTGGTTGATTTCTTTTATTACTTGTTATTATTTCATTTGGTTATGTGGAACAATTAATTGATCTTTACATTCATGTAAAATGTGTTGGTTTTATAAATCATTTTAGGAAATGATTTAAAGTAATATTTGAAATAGAAAAGTGGGTTAACTTTCATGGAATTTGTGATTTATAAATAAATGTTTTTAAGTGATTATTTTCATTTAATAATAAAAATAAAATGAAATTTTATAAAATTTCTTGGAATGTGGTATTTATTTATAATTATATATAAATGTATGAAAAACCTATTTTTCTATTGTATTTCAAAACAGATTGAAATGGGTTTATAATTAAAGGTTATCCTTGCAAAGATTTGGGTGGTGACCTACTAAGCTTTTATACTCACACATATTATAATTCAATTTCAATTATTTGGTTCAGATCTTAACTGCTCATTGAGCATTGATTGTTTGGGGCTTGGTTGGTCCCTTGGGATCATAAGAAGGTTAGTGTTTATTTTTTTTTTCATTGCTACACCGTCCAAATATACCATCCCTACTTATTTTCTTTTTATTTCTATAATAAGTGGTTCATTATATGTGTGACATTTTGGATGTTGAAACTGGGGTTTTTCTATATGATGGAGTTAGAGGTAATTCAAGGTATTAAATTATATTAAATTATTTAAATTTTTTATATTTATTCTTCTTTATTGGGATATGGACCTTTAATGTTTCATGTTTTCATACTGGTTTTTCATTAGAATTATATTGTTTCTTATACTCTGATTTAAGGGAGAAACTATTCTCATTGGTTGTTTATAATTCCCAAACACAATTTTCAAGATTGTGGGGATTGGAGATACCCCTTGGGCCCTGTCATGGGATGAATCGAGCATATAATGGAAGGAAGGATTGGTTTTGTTCATAAAAAATTGTATCATAACCCTTTTTTATTTGGGAAATAATGGGATTCTGGAGCTAGGTTATCATAAATAAAGTGATATGCATCAGAAAGAGTGTTGTGAGCTCTCTTACATTTGGATACTTGAGTTTTCAAGGGTAGTCCATGC
The DNA here is from genome assembly GCA_963277665.1 of Viscum album. Lineage (NCBI taxonomy): Eukaryota > Viridiplantae > Streptophyta > Magnoliopsida > Santalales > Viscaceae > Viscum > Viscum album. The sequence continues at coordinate 1,549,811,491 of OY728152.1, read as the reverse complement.
TTAATTTTTTGATTTTGATTCTATTATTAATCTATTTTATTTTTTTGATATGGAAATGATGTTTGAATTTATAATGAGTTTCAATTGATTTATGGGTTCTATTATTCTTGGGGTGGTGATAGAGGAATATTTGAAGCAACAAAATTATCCCTCATGGTATTTCCAACCATGTGGTGTCTATGTGGATAGTTATAATAACTCTACTAACCCACAAGTGGTCTTATATTTAATTTCATACTTGTTATTAAACTCTTTAAATTACTAAATAGATCCTAAGGTGTATTCTCACTTATTGGAGTAAAAGTAAAGAGAAGGTTGGTAATGCTAGATATTATTGGAGTGAATTTGATGTGGTGTTCTTTTTTATTCCTTGGTTTTTATTAGAAATTTTAAATGATTGTTTTGGGTTAGAAAATAGGTTTATTTTTTCTTGAAATATTTTTTATAATTAGTTGATTTTATTCTTATTTTTGGAAAAAAAAACTTTTTGTAAATACATTAGGTTTTCATGGATATATTTTAAAATGAATCCGTTTAATTTAAAAATAAATTCAAATGGTAATAAAAAATTATAAAATGGTTTTTATTCTGTTTTCCAATTGAGTTTTGTGTTTTAAATTTTTTTATTGTAAGTTGGTGGTTTTAAAAAAAGAAAAATAAGTTTTGTGGGATGCGAGTGGTGTGTGTTTTGGTAAAATTCATGTTTTGTATGTTTCCCTTTATGATGGGGTTATTGGGGGAGCATTATGAGGAATGAATTGAATATATTAATATCTTGTATTTTTTTCACTTATGTCTCTGAGAGTGGTCAAGAAAAATAGTAGAAGTCTTTTCTATTATGATGGTCCTCTCGGTTATTTATTTATCTTATAAGATGGTGGAGTGATTAGGGATATTTGAGGGAGAGCCTCACTTCTCTTAATACTCCTGGAGCCACTGGTGAGATTTGTTGTGATCTTATTCATTAGTTCAAGTTGATATGTCGAAATAAGTCTCATTTTTGTTCTGTTTATTTATGGATTTCTTCTAAAGATGTAAATTTGATTGAGGATTTTGAGATAAATTTGGATTACATGTTTCCTTTAGGATCTATTTGATTAGTTCTTATAGGTTATTGGTTTCCTTATAGTCTTCTTTATGGTTGTTTGTGGAGTTTCATTTCTTGATGTTTGTTTGTGTGTTATCTAGGTGATGAGGTTTTGATATTGATGGAGGGACATGGGAATAACCTTGGGTGTCTACTTGTGTGTCTAGGGTGTGGATGACACCAGTTCATGTTGTATATTGGAGGTGTTTGTTCTAGTTTTTTCAATATCACTGTAACAACTCTGATTTCTATAGTTTTATCCTTGTAATATTTCTAGAGATATATTTGGATTATTCCCTTAGAGTTGGCATTGTTTTTTAGGTGTCTTAGGATCCCATAATTAATATATTAAAAATATTAACATATATTAAACTATGTTTGCACATATTTTCATAATAAATGGTTTTCTAATTGATTTGGACAAAGAATGGGAAATTTGAGACTGTGGTTGTATCTAAAATTAAGGTTTTACCCTATTCATGACATGAGGTTGGTCAGCATAGTATGTTCCATGGAAGGAAAATGTTGGTGGGTTCATTGAATAAATTAAATAAATAATTTATTTATTTTACTTTATGACCTAAAATCTGATTATCCTCTATAAATATGTCATTATGATGGATCTCAACACTTAGACACATAACCCTAGTATATTAGAGGGGATGGAGTGAGCTTAAATGGTGTTTTCAAGCCCAATAATGTGGATTGGTGATGAATGGTTGAGGGGATTCATGAGATGAATGAAAAATGCAATGAGGTCTTCATCATCATCGCTAGCAGACATGTTCTACACCAATGATAGATCCATTATTGTCACACCCTAACCTTGGTTTTATTTTATTTCATTTATTTTTTTATCTATTTCTTGGTGTTTTATGTTTTGATTGAGGTTATAGTTGATTTTCTAGTGAGAATGTTTGAGTTTTGGAGGTTTTGGGTTTTTTATCCCTGTGTATGGTTAGCGTGCATAGTTTGGTGAGAAACCATGTGGTTGTGAAGGCACAAGATATTTTTAGTTCATTTTGTTCTTGCACAATTTTTCTTTCACGGTCTATGCATGGTTTGGCACAAACTATGCAAGTAAAATGAGTAATTGTGAAGATTATTTGTGGTGTCTGAGGCAATGTGTATGGATTTCACATGATAAGTATAAAACATGCAACAAGCATGTAAGAGGATCTAAAATTTTTATTGAACTAATTTTCACACTTAGCTCACGGTTTCCCAAACCATGTGGCTAGCACATGTAGGTGTCCCCTCCTTCCATTAGGGTGTGCATGGTTAGTGCACGGTTTGGAAAAATATGAGGCCAAACCATGAGACTTACCTAGATTCTTAAAATCTTGAAATTCCACCTTTTATCCTCTTTTATTTTAACCTTGTTTTGAGTTTCTCCTCCACCACTTGACCAAGACACACTGTGGGTCTCCCAAAAATCTCCTCCCTCGGACCATCTTCTTCCATTGAAGCTTCTACAAGGTCCCTAAGTTATTTATCCTTGATTTTTTGTCAATTTTATCCTCTTCTTCTCTCCCTCTCATGGTTTATTGGTTATTCTTTTTGTGGTTCCTACTTGGATGAACCCTAGGGTGAGGGTTGGATTATGTGGGTTGTTTATTTTGATTTTAGGTTGTATGGTTAGATTTTTGGGCCTTGTTCTTCCTTATCTGGGAGCTTTATCACATTCACACACCATTGAGGTAGGTGTTTTCATCCATTTCCTTTCCGAAACATGCCATTTGATTCTTAAGATTTTATAATGAATTTTTCAATGTGTTTCTCATGTTTTTGATATGTTCGTATGAATTTTTATGGTGTTCCTATGATGGTAGTTTGATGAAAATGGGTTTTTCAAAGGTTTTCCTTAGTTATACATATACATATACACACACTAGATGTTTGATAAAATGAAAATTGAACTTTTAAAATGAATTAGAGTAATTTTAGATTGTATTTGATTTTATTTGGGTTTGGTAGTTGGGTGACATTTTAAATTGGGCATTGAGTGTGGGTTTTAGTTCCTCTTATGGTTTGGTGATTGTGTGTGAACCCTTATGTTTTGGTGAGGCACTCCTTGTGCTTTCTTAGTTTGACTCTTGTGCATTTTTATGGTTATCCACATATATAATAGTAAATGTAGGCATATTAATATGTGAAATAGGTGTGCATATGGATAGACACACATTTATATAAATAGAAATCCATAAAAGTTTCCATTTTGAAACCTCGGTTTTTAAAACACCCTTCCCCTATTTTCTTTCTCTTCTCCACTATATCTTAAAAATGGATTCCTAAAAATTCCCAATTATTTATAAATTCATTCTTGGTTTCCAAACAACTTTAAATGAGGTTTAAAGGTGTTTTTTCTAAAGCTTGGCCTAGTTGGCGCTTTAGAGGCATGGTTTAATAATCGACTAGCTTGTAGACTCATTTGCAACCTTCGGAGAATGAATTATGTTTTTACAATGATTTTGGTAATATATTTGAGAAGAAAGGTATTTTTACTGGAAATGGTTTGATTTTGTAAAAAGTAAAGTTTGATTTGTACCTTGTGATGTTTTGGATACTAGTTATAAATTATTATGACGTGTAGGCCCGGTTGGAACTTTTGAAAGGTTATATGTATGATGGCACCCATATGGTCATCTTTCCAATGATATATCATTATCATAGTTGGTGTTAGGGATTGGTAAAGGCATGCATGGTGGCATCTATTCGTTTTATTTAATTTTAGGCGTGTGATGACCTCCCCATTCTCTTGTATACTATTATTATGGGATTACTGGATGTTATCTAGAGGGTTGAGTGATGATTTCTTTCTAGTACCGATTATATAGATTATAACCCCTTGGATAGTGGATAGGCCAGGTGGGATTTTCCACTAGTGATTCTATTTTACATAATCCATGTTAGTTATTGACTATGTTGGTGCACCATATGCTGGCAGGTGGGTCCGAATTGAGTACGTTCAGGTATTTCTTATAGGGATGTTTGGAAAACTCCCATGATTACATATTTATATATTATTTCTTTATTTTTTCACTTTGGTTACTTGTTTTATTAGTATTTTTTACTTTCACTTGTACTGTTCTCTTTATCTCTGGTTTCATCTAAACTTTTTTGTTGCTTATACTTAGTTTGGATTTTCCTTTCTTTTATGCATTACTTAGAGTATGTTTTTTATTTGGACATTGGTTTTCAAACTAGGTTTTAAAAATAAAATATTTTATTAGATATTTAAATTATAAAAAACCTTATTTCCCATCTATACTTTCAAACTAGCATGTATGGAATATTTCAGGAAAGGATATGTATGGATGTTTTGGTGCTTACCTACTGAGTTGTTTTATGCTCACAACCTACTTGTGTCACCCAACACCAGTAGACCCAATATTTTTTGTAGGTTTAACACTTGTTTAGGTTTTCTTGTGGAGCGGGTTGGACTTATAGATGGGGGTGACCAAGAGGTCACATAGAGATTGTGTCGGTCCCGAGTTGATTTCAGATTTTTTTAGTTTTCTATTTGGTTCCACTGTCATTGTATCTGGATCTATTTATGTATTTATTTCATTCAGTGATTTATGGGTTCTACTTTTTATGTTGTTTACTCTATCATGTTTCATTTATATTTATTTATTATGGGATAAATCATTCCCAAGTGTATGATCTTTTATGCCTGACACTAGTTTCCAGCTCAAGAGGATCGGGAACACCTCTCAGGCCTTGTCATGGGCCAGCTTAGGTGACCAATTTGGGTTCGTCCTGGGTTGGTTCATAAAAAAATGATATCAAAGCAGCCCTTTGTTATTTTGGGTCATTAGGTAGTTTAGATATAGGATTTTTGGGACTCGGGATGTAAGTACAAGAATAACGTTTTAAACTCTTACTCATCCTAAGCCTCGAGTCACTAAGTGTATTTTGGGATTTGAGCCTTTTGTTTCAGTTTTGGGTTTATATTGTTGGTGTATTGTTGATGCTTGTTTGGTTTGTCTAGTTAGAGTATGAAAATGGAAGTCAACTGGTGTTATAAAGTGGGCTTACATGGAGTAGTGACCCATGTGAAGCCCAAGTGCATGATTCATGATACTTTCAATGGTTAGTACTTGCACTGGGTAGGGTCATATAAACTATGTGGTCTGGTTATGCATGATCACTAGTTCCATATTCCAGTAGTTTTTCTGTGAGTTATTTTTTGGTTTAATTTTGGTTGGAGTGAGTGGATTTAGAATTAAAAACAGTTTTTGGATAAATTAGTTTCAAAAGGAAAATTGTTTTGGAAATTGTTTTATTCTAAAAGTGGGATTTTGTGTTCAAGTTGGATTTGAAAATAAATTTTGGTACTTTGGGAAAGTGAACATAGAATGAACTGGTTTTGAAATTTAAATGGAAATGGTGATTTTTGAAATAGGATTTTAATTTTTATTTGTAATAATTGGATTATAAGCTTGGTGTTTTGAATTGGGATTTTCTTTCAGATGAATTTTTGGTTGATGTTGATTTGGTTTCATGTTTATTATGTTATTTAGACTATGTCACCCAAGAAATTCCCAAAAGTTTCTAGTGGGTGTCTTATAGTTTTTTCCCTTCCCAGACTCCCATTGGGGTGGAAGAGTTGACTTCTTCTCAACTTTTACTAGTTTTCCATGGGGACCAAGGTCTGTTAGAAGTTGTGGAGTGGATTTAGGGAGTTAATGGTGTTTTCAAGTCTTTAGAAACTCTTGAAGCCATGTTGGGTGTGAGTTGTTCTATGTTAGTTTGAGGGTATGAGTTAGGATTAGTGGAGGGTTATCATCCCGTCATAATTATAATTTGGGATGTATTGGGAAATTTTTAAGACCACTTTCATCTGATAGTTCAGACCTAAGGAGGTGAAAGTGAATAAGGTGTTAGATCTCTTGGGTGTTAAGAAAGGTTAAGGAATGGTGAAGTCATATGTTGATCACTTTAGAGAGATGATTTATTTTTATTAGGATACATCATAAAAGGATCAGTAGAAAAATCCTATATTTTTATGGGGCCTTCATCTAGATATTAAAGATCAATTTCTCTCAATCAAGGAAGTTTTTTTTTTCAAGAAACTATTTGATGAGGAATTTATAGCCGATTTGTTTCTCATAACACAGTTATTGGCATATAGAAATCTAGATTCTCATGGCACTCATGAGGGTTTTCATTTGGTAAATATTGTGTGATATAGGAACCCATTCCTATGGAGTCTCCCTTATCAATTCCTACTTATCGTTCATCCAACCACTCACTCATGTGTTTCCAGTGTGGTCAGTTCAGGCTTTCAAAGTCATCTTGATATAATCCTCTAAATATTTTCCAATTATGTGTCAATTTGGGTCACTTAGAGAAGTTATTAAATTAGTGTTTCCAAAAGGGTAAGTCTCGATTAGAGGCTAATATCTTATAACTATGGGGGAAACCATACTTCAACACACTAGGGATCCAGCCATAAGCCCTAGAGTGAAGCTTTTCATGCAGTCAGAAATTTCCAAGTGTGTGGTACTTAGGCCTAGCTTTTTTACTTTGATTTTAGAGTGGGGATGGTTTAAGTTCCCCTTGTTGTCGTTTTATTTATTTTTAGAACTTCTTTTTTATTATTAAAGGCTTGGTGGCCTCTTTTTCTTGTAAATTATGTGGTTGTACTTTGCATTATGAAACCTATGTGGTTATCCCTTTGTGGATCATTTTTTGTTTAGGTTGTGCTTATTTTGGAAATTCTTTTTTTTTTGGAAATGATGAATCATGGTTTGGTTTGGTGTTTGGGTTGAGTTTCTTTCATTGGGTTCCTCCTCGTACAGATAGTTCCGTTGTTGGTTCATATGGGTATAATTTTAAATGGTGGGGAGACCCACTAATATCTTCTTGTGGTTTTATCTAGTGTTGTTTAGGTGTGACTTCTGGAGTTTAAATATCACACTGAGGTTCATGGTTTCTCTTAGCCTCATTTAGTTTCTGGTTTTGGATTTTTTCCTCGTTTGGATGGGTGAATTTTTAGGGGCACAAAGATTTATGGTGGGGATAATTGTCACACCCCAACCCCAGTTTTCTTTTATTTAATTTATTTTTTATATATTTCTTGGTGTTTGATGTTTTTTTAGGTTCAAGTTTATTTTCCAATGAAAATGTTTTATTTTTTGAGGTTTTAGGTTGATTTTGGACTTATTCACGGTTATTGTTCATGGTTTGGGGAGAAATCATGCAGTTTTTTAAGAAAAGGGGTATTTTTAGTTCATTTTTTTTCTTACACAGTTGTCTTGCATAGTCTGCACATATTTTTTCCCAAACTTTGTGAGCAAAAGGAGTAATTGTGTGGCCTATTGGTGGTGTCTGAGGCAAGGTGCGTAACTTGCACATGATTAATAGAAACCATGCAAAAAGCATGCGAGAGGCTTTTCAATTTTTATAGAACTAATTCTACTATTTGGAACATGGTTTCCCAAACCGTGTGGCCATCTTATGCGGGTGTCCCCTCATTTTAGTAGGTTGTGAACGATTTTCCCACAGTTTGGAAAACCGTGCTGCCAAACCATGCGACTTACCCAGATTCTTAAAATCATGAAATTCTATCTTTCCCCACTTTTAACCCTATTTTCAGTTTATCCTCCCCCAATAAACCTAGTCACGTCGTGGGGCTCCAAAAACTCTCTTCCCTTGTCCATCCTTTCTCCATTTAATCATATCCAAGGTCCCTAGGTGAGTTCTCCTTGATTTTTGGACAATTTTCTCCTCTTCTTCTCCCCTTCTCTTAGTTTATTTGTTCTTATTGACTTAGTTCCTCCTTGGACAAACCCTAGGTTGAGGTTTAGCTTATTTGGGTTTCTTATTTTGATGTTAAGGTGTGTGGTTAGCTTATTGGGCCTTGTTCTTCCTTCTCTAGGAGTTTCATCGCATTCTCACACCGTTGAGGCAGGTGTTTCCATCCATTTCATTTCCAAAACATGTCATTTAATGCTTGATCTTTTATAATAAATTTATAAATGTATTTGTTGTTTTTGTGATGTTTTTTCATGAATTTTTATGGTGTTTATATGTTTTCAATTTGATAAAAATGGGTTTTTCAAAGGTTTTCCTCAGTTATACATATACATATACCCAAAATAGGTGTTTGATAAAATTATAATTTGAATTTTAAAATTAATTAGAGTGCTTTGAGATTTTATTTGATATTTTTTGGGTTTGGTAGTTGGGTAACATTTGAAAATGGATTTGAATATGGTTTTTGGTTTCTCTAGTGGTTTGGTGACTGTGTTTGAACCCTTGTGTTTTGGTGAGGCAATCCTTATGATTTCTTAGTTGGACTCTTAGGTATTTTTATGGCTATACACATATATGTCAGTAAATGTAGTCATATCCATATTTTTTACTAGGTGCACATATGGATAGACACACATGAAAATAAATGTAAATCCATAAAAGTGTCCATTTTTTAACCCCAGTTTTTAAAACATCCTTCCCCTATTCTCTTTCTCTTCACCACTCTATCTTCCAAATGGCTTCCTAAAAACTCCCATTTAACACCTTTGGATCTTGAATTATTATTTTTCCTTGGTTTTGGTAATGCATTTGAGTAGAAAGGTACTTTTATTATAAATGGTTTGGTTTTTTAAAAATTAAGTTCTGGTTGGTACCATATGGTGTTTTGGATATTGGTTTTAAATTATTATGACATGTAGGACCGATTGGGACTTTAGAAAGGTTATATGTATGATGGGAAACCTTATGGTTTTCCTTCTGGTGAGAGGGCCTTCATATAGTTAGTGTCATGGATTGGGAAAGGTATGCATGGTGGAATATGTGAGTTATGTTTAATTTCAAGTGTGTGATGAGGCTAGTTTAGAGTATCCATGTTGGTTATTAACTATGGATGTACACCATATGTTTACAGGTGGGTCCAAACCAAGTACATCTAGGGATTAATTCTAGGGATGTTTGGTAAATTCCCATTATCACATGTCTATACATTCCTGCTTTATTCTACAACACTTTGGTTTTTTTATTTGTATTTTTCTACTTTCACTTGTATTATTATCTTTATATTTGGTTGCATCTGATATTTTTGCTACTTGTACTTAGTTTATATTTTCCTTTATTTTATAAATTACATGGAGTATATTTTTATTTGGCCTTTGGTTTTCAAACTAGGTTTTAAAAATAAAATATGTGTTTATCTCTTTAAATGATAAAAACCTTATTTTCTATTTTTACTTTCAACCTAGAGTATATGAACTATTTTGGGAAAGGACATGTATAGATTATATGGTGCTTATATACTAAGTTTTTTTATGCTCACACCCTACTTGTGACACTCAGCATTGTTATCCCTAATCTATTTTGTAGTTTTAGATTATTATTTTTTTGGTTTTCCTGTGGAATGAGATAGACTTATGGATGGTGGTGACTAGGAGGTCACATGGAGATCATGTCATGTCCCGATTTTGTTTCAATTTTTTTTGTTTGGTTCTACTATCATTGTATCAAGATTTTTTTATGTATTTATTTCTTTTAGTGATTTATGGGTTCTCAATTTTATGCTATGTAATCTACCTTATTTCATTTATATCTATTTATTATGGGATAAATCATTCCCAAGTGCATGATCTTTGATGCTCGGTACTATTTTCCATCCCAGGAGAATCAGGAATACCACTTATTCCTTATTGAGAGCAAACTCGGGTTACCAGTTCGGTGTTGGCCCGGATTGGTTCATGAAAATTCTTGAGTTATGGATCATTACTTTTTGGATTTTCACACTATAATTTTATTTTCAAACATGGTTGTCATATATGATTTATTCTACAATTTTTTTCTTTTCATGAGATTAGATTTAATTAATGGTCATGAACCTAATTAATTATACCAACTACACCCTTGATGTGCCCTTTATTTCTACAATATATTGTATCATCCAATTATTATTTTCACTTAATTCATGTTCGTTTCTCACTATTGTTCTTCATGTTCTTCATGATTGACCCAAAGGGTTGTGATTTGACATTTTTGGGCTAGATTCAAGCGTGATCAAACCCCCAGATTCATGATGGATGCATGAATGACTTAAGTATTAGTGATTTATGGATGGATCAAGATATATTTTTAGGTTTTTGAAGATAAATTCAAGGATTGAGAACCTTAACAGTGATAGTAGGCACAATGGTTATCGATTGGGTAATCAGAATCCTATTTTCTAGCCACTAGAGGCCTAGAAATGAAGATCAAAGATTACATCATTCATATTAGGTGGTTTCAGGTGATTAAAATGGTGAAATGAGTGGATAATATCACAAATATAGCATCTTCATGAAGAAAATGATTACTTTATATGAAAAATGTAAGAACACGCTATATACTATGGAGGAACACATGTCGTGTTCCTCAGAATCTCATGATGGCTAGGGTTTCACCTGGGTTAAGTATCACATACCGTGTAGGTGGGACCACATATCTTCTAATCCTACCTTGGTATCTAATCCATGTGAAAAGGGATCATTCCCAAGTTATCTGGTGGATAGACACGTCATGACCCCTAGGGACACACTGTTTAGAGGTACATGGCTAGCCAAGTCATGTGTTGAGAGCACGCACTTAGGACCTCAGGTGAACATACATGCCATGCCCCCCTAGGGATATGTTAGGTAGAGACACATGACTAGACAATCCATTCCTAATGGAGGATATACCTAGGTTTCTAGGTGAAGTCATACACCATTTGACCATATGTACATGTCATATAATTCTTCCAAGAGCATCCGCCTTATGCATCTCTATCTTTAGGGCTCATATTTGGGCCTACAAGTAGCATATATTATGTGGTTTTCCACATAGTACATGATGGTATCTTTTATTTTGGAATCATAGATATGACTCGGGGTTCTTTAAGCATGAATATTTTTCCAATTATGCTTAAAACATTGTAGTGTTAGGGTTTTTTTATCAGAGAGATGTCAGGGCCAGTACTCCCCTAACCCACCAGGTCGTAAGTCCTATATAATCTTTATAAAGGTTGATTTGGTACTCTCCAACACTTCATAGGGTGTGATTAATTTATCTACATAGCATTAATCACCCTTCATCAATCTCTAATGGGGAGTGGGTCCTCCATTGAAGATAGTGCTCCCTCATCTATGGATCATGGTAGCGAGGAGTAGTCCCTCCACTCTGATTCTTGTGAGGTTGTTTGTGGTGATTATCATCAGATATGGGACCTTTGAGCTATAGGAAAACTCATCATCATACTTATCTGGATAAAGAGATTGATATTTATCTTATTTTTTTACAAGGGTTTTCAGTATGATCATATCTTATGTTTGGGTTTCTTCCCCCACTACATCTATGGGTTAATATAACTACTTTCTATTCTATTACTTACCTCTTGGTTTTCATTGCATCATAATGGGTATGTTTATACTCACCCATATATGGGTTATTCATAAATGTTTCATTTCTTATGCTGGAAACAAGTAGATTGGAGATATATTTGGTGGACCTGGTATCGGAGGAGTATAGTGATACTTAGATGTGCTAACTGTGTTCAGTGGCCAGCCTCATAGATTGTGAGCCAAAATCTCTTCATCTTCCTTTCATCTAGTTTTTTTCAAGTTAAGACCTCATTTTTGGTTGGTCATTTATTTTTTACCTTTATATATTTTATATTACCTTTCTATACTTTGATGTATTTCTTAATGGTTGTTTAATGCATCGATTATACTCTAGATGTTTCAATATTTTATTATATCTCTGCGTTATTTTATAGATATGGTTATGTGCATGTGTCCTAGTACTTTAGGATAAGGCCTATAATTTCAATTATATTTCTACTCAATGTGATTTTTCTACCCCTGGTTGATTAGAGATGGGATTGGGGTGTCACACTCAGCTTATTTCCATCCCAGGAAGGTTCTTAGTGGGTCGGGTCGTCACATAGTGTTATCAAAGGTGTTTTGTCCTAGGATTGGAGTTTGGATTTTTACATGTCATGAGAATTGGTTTAGGAACTTAGGGGATCAATTTTAGGTTGTCTCAAGTTTTTCTCTTGGGTAAGGGAACCCATAGATGGTGTGATGACCAACATATCCATACACTAGGACTTTGACTACCTGTTTATCGACTCAACTTTCCAAGGAATCGGTTTCAAGGAAACAAATGGTACATGCATCATATAGTATTGGGTTTTTTTGACTTCTATGTCCTTCTTGATTCAGTTCCCTATATTTTCTCATCTAACTGTGTTACGTCTTGTTAACCTTTAGGATTCATCCATGATAATAGCCACCTAGGATGCCAATATAGGGTCTTGATGACAACCTGTTGTGTTATGAGACCTCGGTTCAGGGACCTATTATAGATTTTTTTTCTCTAGGATAGTATAGAGAGGTGATCCCACCATATGGAAAATGCATGGACCCACCTACAATGGTCCAGTAAGATGACTGACTTCATGTTGGGAATTAAATATCTCCAGAAGGTTAGGATTATGATGTGTGCTGGATTAGTAAATTATGTGAGTTCTAGAAAGAAAGACTTCTCCAGTTTTGTGGTGAGATAGACCCCTGGGTAGTAGAGGATTGGTTTGAGGTAGTGGTATAAGTTTTCCAGCTTGTTCGAACCTTATTTTATCAAATGTTTTCGATTGCAACCATCCTTATTCATGGAGCATCAGAACACTGGTGGGGTCAAATCACTCAGACCTATGATGATACTATGCTATCATGGTCATACTTTTATTATTTATTACATGAAAATTATTATACTTATATCCTATGTTCTGTGTAGATTAAATATTTTTCTTGAGTTACAGTGGGGTGATATGTTATTTGTTGAGTGCTCTTTGAGGTTTATTGACCTCATGAATTTCTTTCTAAATATTTTTTAAGATGGATACTTTTAGGTGTGAAAGTTTGAGCAGGACCTTCACAAATACATCTGAGCTATTGTGGTCTCATTATGAATTTTTACTTATACTATAGTGATGGAACATGCCCTGGTTATATTGAAATTTCTATTAGATGTACACTAAGTGTCTAAATATGATAGTGGACATCATGGTTCTAAGTCATTTGTAACATCTTACTAGCATCAGTTATCAGGTTCTTGACGCAGAAGGCATACTCATGCCCTGACTTGGACACTTGGTTTTTCAACATAGGGTTTTCATAGAGGGTTTAGTCATCCTAGAGAGGGACAATGCTATTCATGTGACAGGTGAGTATACTTAGGTCTTGATTACCCAACTCAATATGTTGTGGGTGGTGGATAGACATTGGATGGGCCTCTAAGACAAAGGCAACAACGTGATCAAGAATCTCCAGGGTATATTCAAGGAAAGCCCCAGGGAGGTAGTGTTGATAAAGTAGGTGGAGCTCTGGAGGGGGGATCTATAGGTAGAGGATGATTCTATGACCTACTCTCACCACCTTCACCAGGTGGTCCATGCCTAGCTCAAAGAGTTGGTGGTCAAAGGCATAGATAGTTGTAGGTTATATAGGGATATGATCAGTTTTCTCATGAGATGATTTGAGGTATGATCTATGTATTCTATACTATATATCCAGTACTTGAAGACACAAGAGTGAGTCATAGATTTATCTATGTATCCCTTATGTGAGATCAAAATCTTCTGGTAGAGTCTTTTTATTTTTAGTTATGGCTATATGTTCATACATGGAGTGATTATTTTATATTGTACATATGTTGGTAGTGTGATTTGGACCTCAGTAGAGAGATTTTGTCATGGGACCTCTTGTTCATCGTGATGAAACCCTATGATTCCATCTTGGGTATAGACTAGTTGTCCATGGTGAGTGACTAGATAAATTTTCATCACAGGAGAGTTATATGCCTTCGTATATATAGTACAATATTTTCATTCATGGGAGATAAGGACCTGACGGATAAGTGAGTGGGACTCATAAGAAAGAATTTTCAACCTGTCACCCATCAGTTATCAAGTGTATCCCATGGTGTAGTAAGCTCTTCAGGAATCTGGCTTCTAGTGGAAATGGAGGATTATATAAATGTATTTCCCAAAGATGTTCTGAGACTACCTCTGAGATTGTAGATTGAATTTTGTACTGACCTAAACCCTTCTACTACATTGATATCATCTTCAAAATATCGTATAGACCCTAATAAGATCCAAGAGATGAGGGTGATATTGTAATACCTTATTAATAAAGGTTTTATCAAACCCAATGTGTCCCTCTGGGAATCTCTAGTATTGTTTGTGAAAAAGGTGTATGGGATCTTGAGTCTTTGTGTTGATTACTGTCGCCTAAACCAAGTGATGATCAAGAACAAGTACCTCTTGATGAGTATTGATAAACTTTTTTTACCAATTGAAAATTTTCAATTTGGTTTTCAAATAATGATCCTAGGTCTGTCTACCATCAATTGAGGGTTTACATTGATGATATTTTGAAGATGGAATTTTGATTTATCTATGAACACTATGAGTTACTGGTGATGCCTTTCAGTGTGACTGCTAACACCAATGTGTTCATGGATTATATGAACTAGATATTCCATAAATAATTGGACTTATTCTTATTTTTCTTTATCAATGACATTATCATATACTCTACATCTTCTATGGAGCATGTAAAGTATTTTAGTTTAGTCCTAAAATTACTCTAAGAGCACCAAATATACGATAATCTACCAAAGTGTTAGTTTTGGATCAGAGAGGTCCACTTCCTAGGGTGTTTCATATCTAATATTAGTGTATTTGGGGATATGGTGAATATCGAGGTAGTGAATTCTTGTAAATCACCCAATAGCTTGTTGTAGGTGAATTTTTTTCTTAGTTTGGTAGGGTATAGTCGGAGATTTTTGGTTTAATTTTCTAGGATTACATCCCCTTTGACTACCTTAATGAAAAAATTGTATTCATTTACCAATACCTAACAATGTTAGGGATCCTTAAAGGAACTGAGATGGGGGTTGAATAGTGTTCTTGTATTGAGACTACGATAGGAGGGAATTAAGTACGTAGTGTTTTGTAATGCCTCTGGATCTAGGATCAGTTGAATGTTAATTCAGAGGTAGGTAATAATCACTTATGGTTTGAAGTAGTTGAGAACCCATGAGCATAAATACATGACCCATGACTTAGAGTTGGCAGTGTTAGTCTTTTACTTGAAGATTTTAAGGCATTATCTTATGGGTGATCATTTTATTGTTTACTCTGACCACCAAAGTTTTAGGTGCATCTTCACCCATGTATAGATTTACCTAAGATAGAGGAATTTTTTAGATTTTCTATAGGAATAAAAATTAGAGTTAGTTTACACTTCAGAAAAAGGAAATGTAATGGAAGGTTCCCTTATAAGGGAATCTCATTCTTGGTTGGTAGAGGAGGCATTAGAGTAGTTGGCCTCATTGAAATTGAACCTGGTGAAGGATAGGGGTGAATCTTACCTTTACTTGATGGTGGTGAATCTATAACTTATTCATCATGTGGGAGAGGATTAGTTGGGAAACATTAACTATGGAGTTTTATGTGACCATATATCCACAAGATATACACCATATGGATTTTATAAAGGTGGGTTGCACGTCATCCATTTTCATGGATGTGCGGTAGTTTTTTGTCATGTTGCATGAGAAGGTGTTAATAGTGTTTCATACCTCCCCCTTGGTTGTGAATCCAAGTGTGTAAAATCTGTACAAGGACCTTTGTTGGTAGTTTTCTTGGGCTGGCATGAGTTAGAGTGTTGTTGAGTTTGTTTCTTGATGCCTCATGTGTTAGTAGGTAAAGATTGAACATCAGTTTCCGGTAGATTTGACTCAACCTATTGAGATACCAGAATGAAAGTGGGATGAAATATTAATGTATTGTGTGATAATAATTATATATATATTGATAGGACATAATGTTATTAGAATTATTGTTGATTTACTTACCAAGTAAGAACATTTTCTTATCATTAGGGAGCATAGTTCTATTGAGAGTTTTATGTAGATGTATGTACATGAGATCATCTGACTTCATAGGGTACCTATGATGATCATCTTAAATCATGATACCTAGTTCATGTCATGATTGTTGAGAGGTTTTCAGGATACCATCAGGGCCCAGTTACATATGAGCACAACCTTTCATCCCCATATAGATTTATATACTAAGAAAACCATATATGTTTTGAAGGATGTGCTAAGAGTATAAGTGTTGGACTTTATCCAAAGGTGGGAGGATCACTATCCATTGGTGTAGTTCACTTATAATAATATTTATCACTCCAGTATCATCATGACACCTTTCAAGGCATTTTACAAGAGACCATGCAGATCACCCTTATACTAGATCGATATTGGTGATACATCTCTTATTGGGATAGAGCTGGTGTGGGAGATGATGGAGAATGTTTAGGTGATCCATGAGTGTTTAAGGTTTCTTGTATTTGACATAAATCTCACGTAGACTGACATCGTAGGACTTTGGAATTCGAGCAGGGATACCATGTTTTCCTAAGAGTCTCACCATGATGAGGATTGCAGAGATTTAGTCAAGGAAGAAAGTTATCCTTGAGGTTCATCAGGTCGTTCCAGATCCTACAAAGGGTTAGAAAGGTTGCTTACAACTTATCTCTACCCCCACAATTAGACTGACTTCAAGACGTATTCCATGTGTCATGGCTGAGGAGATATGTTCACAACCCAACACATGTAATTGATTGGGTCAGGTTAAACATCAAGGAAAAGGAAAACTTCTCAAAGTACCCAGTGGAAATTGAGGATCAATAGGAGAAGATTCTGTGTGGATGGAACATTACTATAGTTCGAGTGCTTTGGTAGCATGGGATCATATAGGAGATCTCTTGGGATCATGAGAGCCAAATACAGACTTAGTACCCCCAAATTTTTGTGTAGCATGTGATTTTTGGGGTGAAAATCCATTAAGGAGGGGATAATGTAATGAATCTTATTACTGTAGTTTGATCCTTTGAATATTTCTATATTTATCCTAGGTTTTTTCATATTTGGTGTTGTTTTTTGGGTTTCTTAGGACCCCATAATTAATATATTAAAAATATTAATATATATTAAAGAACACTCACATATATTTTAAGAATAAATGGATTTCTTATTGATTGGAACCTAGGGTGGGAAATATGAGACTACAATTGTATCTAAAACATGGGGTTTACTATAGGCATGACACAAGGTTGGTTAGAATCAAATTTTCAGTGGAAGGCATACGTTAGCGTGTGCATTGAGTAAATTAAATAAATTATTTATTTATTTTACTTAATAACCTAAAACCAAATTCCCATCTATAAATACGTCATTATTATGGATCTATAGGGTTAGCTGCAAAACCTTGGGATATTTGAGAGAAGGAAGTGAGATTTGTTGGCTTTGTCAAGCTTCGGAACGTGGATCAATGGTGAACGATCAAGGGGATTCATGATACGGACAAAGAACATAATAGGATATTTTTCATAATTACCAGTGAACATGTTCTACACCAATGATCAATCTGTTATTAATGTAGGGATCATTATTTTTTTTATTTCCACCCGATAATTTAATTATCAATAATGGTTTGTGTATCTTCTTTATTCTACATTTTCTATTCATTGAATGAGCCCAATTTTAATCTTGAATCCAATTACTTATACCCACTACACCCTTTATTCTCCCTTTGATTCCTAAATTTATAATAATTGGTTGAGCTCACATCATCCAATAATGATTTTCACTTCGTTTTTATGCTTTTCTCACCACCACTCTTTGTGTTCTTCATCATTGGCCCATGAAATCATGATTTGATTTTGTCGATCCATATTAAAGCATGATTGAACCCCCAGATTCATAAATGATGCAAAAATGACTTTGGTATTGGAAATTTTTATATGTATTGAGAGGTATTTTTGGTATTTGGTTGATAACTTCTAGTTAGGGACCTCAAATAGTGATGGGAGGCGTGATATTTACCACTCAGGTAATCGGAATCCCATTTTTTGGCCACCAGAAGCTGGGAAATAATGATCAGATATGACATCCTTCAAATTTTTCCATTTTAGGTGAGTCAAATGGTGAAGGAATTGGTGGAAATCATGGATCAGGTTTCCGTGTGAATACTATAGTTACTTTCTGTGTAAAACATGAGTACATGTCATGTACTCTAAAGGAACACAAATTGTGTTCCTCGTAATATCACGGTGGTTAGGTTTTCGACCAAATTAAGTATCACAAATCATGTGGTTGGTTCCACACACCATGTGACCCTACTCAAGTATCCAATCCATATTCCAAGGTTATACACCCAAGACCCCGAGTGGACAGACACATCATGTCCCCCTAGGGACATGTTGTGTAGAGGTACATGGCTAGCCGAGTCGTGTGTCAAGAAAACACGCCCAGGACCCTAGGTGAACATACACATTATTTCCCCCTAGGTACATTCCATGTGTAGCCACATTTCTAGTCAAGTCATGACCATGGGAGGACATTCCTAGGTATCCAAGTGAAGTCACATGTCATGTGACCCTATGTACATGTCGTGTACTTCTTCTAGTAACTCATGTCTTGCATGTATTTCTATTCAAAACACATATTTGGGCCTATGAGTACCCTATCCTAAGTGGTTTTACACATATAACATTATGGTAGCCTTAATTTTGGAATCATATATATGAAATGAGGTTTTTCGAGCATGACTCTTCTTCTAGGAATGCTTGGCCAATGACAGTGATCGAGTTTGTTCAACAAAGAGATATCAGGGTCAGTACTCCCCTGACCCACCATGGTGTGGGTCCCCCATTCTCTTTATATAGGTATATTTAGTATCCCCAAAAACTTCATAGGGTGTGGGTACTCTATCTAAGGAGTGTTACTCCTTTGTCATCAAGCTCTGATGGGGAGCGGGTCCTCCGTGGGAGATAGTGCTCCCTCATCTGTGGAGCGCAGTAGCGAGGAGTGGACCCTCCACTCTGATTCTTGTGAGGTTGAGAATGGTTCTTATCATATAATATGGGACCTTGGATATTCATTAATACTATTATTTATCATTAACTAGCTTGAGATATTGAGACTTATCTCCTTTTTCTTTAGGGTTTTTAGAATAATCATATATGATGTTTGGGTTTCTTCCACCTCTACATCTATGGGTTGAGTTGACTACTATTTTATCCTAACTTTTAATTTTATAAATATTGATATCTTGGGTTCTAAATTCATGTTTTAATTTTATAATGATATTATTACATGTTTTTAATGAATTTATAGAATAAAAATTGGCTTATATCTTGGTTTTCATAGAAAGAGAAAGGTTTTTCCTATTTTAAAGTCTAGTTCAAATCTATTTTTTCTTAATTGTGTACACCAATTTTTATTATCTTTCATGAATGTGTATTTAAAAACCATATTGAAGTTATTAAATATGTTTTGGTTTTTTAAATTGATTTTTAAAATATTTTACTTGTAATTTCAATTGGTACATGAAGTTTTAAGTATTTATAAATTATTTAAATGTTTTCTTGGAATAAAACATGAGGTTTAAAGGTGTTTTGGCCCTATTTGGTTCATTGGGTAAATTAAGGAATGATGTTTCAGGATTTTAATATATTTTATAAAAATATAATTAATTATTAAATATATTTCAAGGGTGGTTTAAATACAATGTTTTTAATGAATGGTTTATAAATGATTTTGGAGCTTATAAAGGAAGGACTTGGCATCCCAAGTCAATTTTCAAGAATACTAGTTTGGAACTTTTAAGTGCTTTCAAAAATGTGTGTCTGTATTTGTGGAACCCTCTTTGATCCCATGTCCTTGTTACCCTATTATGGGTGGTGTTTGATGTATGTGGAGACTATTTGATGGATCATAGGGTCTATTTCTTGAGGTAGATAGAGGAAAGGGTGATATTATTGTTTATTATTATTAATAGTTGTGTTCATTGCTTGTTTACTCACCATATATTTGTTTATTCATGGTAACCTTTGTGCTAGTGTGGATTAACTTAGACGTGATGAGGTTCCCCCACCACTATCTATTCTAGTTAAGTAAATGTAGCACCCCCACTGGATAGTGACGTGATACTACACACATTCAACTAATTTAGAGCACAACCTTGGTTAGTGATGTATTTTATATAGGATAACTAGCCTTAGTAACTATATGGTAGTTCCCATGAAACCCATTCCTTTTTAGTGGTTTTATGTAAGATATTTCATTGACTTCATTTTGTATCCCATGATTGATTGATTTGTGTGGCACCCTTAGCTGATTTCTTTTATTTCTTGTTATTATTTAATCTAGTGGTGTAGTTCCCTTGATTGATCTTTCTATTCATGCAGCATTTGTTGCTTTTCTAAATCATTTTATTTAATGGTATTAATATATAGTGAATTATATATGTGGTGTTTTAGTTGTTGAAATTGAAGTTATTCTATGTGAGGGAGTTAGAGATGAGTTGTGGGATTTTAGTGCTTTAAATTATTTATATTATTTATGAAGGTACCAAGCACATATCAGAATCCCCAAAAATGGGATTTTAATATTTTTCACTGATGAATGACATGAACTTGTTGATGTTGATGAATCGCTTCTTGATTATTTCTTCAAGATCACACGTGAAAGAGATTAAGCACAAAAATTAAACCATAAAGTGCATGGTTTAGATATGAAGCTGCACACAACATCTGCCCATTGTTGGTGATTTTTTCTCAAATAATCCAAATTCAAATTCATCTATATCATCCACACACACTTCAAAAATCTTCAGGAGTGTCAGTGATCAAAATCTAGGTGCTAGCGTGGAATTCTGACGACACCTTCGACACTTCGATGATCACCGCATCGCTTTGCTTGTGATGCCTAAGAGAGAGCTAAATCTGGGCTCCTAGATCCAGAGCCTCTCTCTATAGAACATGGGGTATGGGATTAGAGAGATAGAATCCATGAATTTTCATTGGAAAAACCCTATTCTCCTCTATTTATAATGTGAAATGAAATTACCCAAAAATGTCGGCCCAACCCCCAAACAATTAATCACGCTATATAAATAATATTTTGACTACTAAACCAAGTCATAAATATTATTTATTATTATTATCACTTTTTCTATAGCATATAATAAATATATTACGTGATAATACTCAATCCATCAACTCAACTCATACTTCCCAAAAAAATTAATTGAACCTTGAATATATTAAACTAATATTTGTTCAATTAAAATTTTCATGTATTTACTTATAAACATGAAAATAAATTTTATAAATAAATTCAATGAAACTTATTCTTAACTTGAATAATATGAATTTATTTATTACTTTATTGATCATATATCCTTGGAAA
Source organism: Viscum album (assembly GCA_963277665.1). NCBI lineage: Eukaryota > Viridiplantae > Streptophyta > Magnoliopsida > Santalales > Viscaceae > Viscum > Viscum album. Next base: position 1,549,790,094 of record OY728152.1, on the reverse strand, counting down.
AATCTCTAACCCCAATGGTGGGTTCCACCATGTCAAATATACATATTCAACTAAATATGGAAGATTCTCGAATACGCTATTGTGTGTGACCCTCTAGGACCCTATCTCGATATCAGTGAAAAATATTCATAAACCAAGAGTAGGATTTAAGAACTCATCACAGCCTTTAAAGAGATAAGGATTTTCACAACAGTGGCAACCAACCTATGAACACATACCATGTGATATAATCTCTTTGTCTTTAATATCTCATAAAGAAGGACACACACATGTGTTGTCAACCTTTACTTGATTTATTGTTTGTTGATCCAACTGGATGGATTTACCCTCAACTTCCATGGCCATGGTCTTATAAAGGTATTACTATCCTTATCAACATGGCCCGAGATATATTACTTCCATAACCCAGAAGTGAAAAATCCTCTCTTGATCATTCAACCAATTTCATGCCACCAATGACGCACCCAACACAAACTACCTCACCACGATTTCAATATCATGGTTTTAATATTACATCAAAGTACACAATAAAATGTCATTCAATGGTAATGATATCAAGTTAGGAGACCATTACATATGATCGTATATAAGAACATCCAATGACACCCAAAACATGTGGTGTTCCTATTGGTAGTTCTATCCTCGTGATCTCACTACTAGAGATCATTAAGTGTGAACTTCATGAGAAGAAGTATCAACGCTTATGATCCCCCAGCACATTATATTCAAACATCTACTATGTCCAGTCAGTGATATGTATATAGAACATAGGACTATTTATTAAGATTAATTTCATTGTATCTCGAGGTTCTCATTATAGTCTAGGATCTACTATAACCTTTCGTCACAATAATTAGTCTTTGGAAATTTCCATTAAATAGTGGATGTAGAAATATCTACACTATAATGGTAAGTTATCATCATGTATATCTAATTGTATACACAATATGGTAATCAAATTACCACATAGTTTGGTCTAAGGTACCCACTATTTCAACACTCCCACTTACACTAGAGCCAACTTTGTAAACAAACATGTTAGCTTCTCACATGATTAATATCATGTTTCTTCTAAGTCGTGGCTTTAGCTGCTAGGTCTTCCATGATTCTATTGTGTGGATTTTGACCTTATCTCCTTGAGTAAAATTTCTCAAGAGATAGTATCCCTGAGTATATCCCTTTTTTTCTGATGACATAACTTGTAATATTGGCTAGTAAGAATATCATAATTTAAATTATTATAATCCTATTATTACTAGGTGTTATTCCAAGAACTGGAACAAATTGTTTCATTTAATTACTTATTAACTACCTTAGAAGCTGTAATGTACTCAGTATTTATATGTATGGATACAACTAGATTATATGAGATTATCTCGCTCATCTTGTTTAGCCTAACTATGATATTGGATCACATGCATCTCAGGAAGACTAGTTTATGTCCCCTTAAAACTAGTATCATTTGTTCTCCACTTACCAGGTATAAATATCTTGTACTTGCTGAAGTATAAATGGATAGTTCTGACTACTTCCCTTGTAGAGATCCTTGATATAACTGATATTTTCCTACTATAAAGTATATCCTATAAATATTAGTTCTTGTACATATCATGGAATACATGATTAATCCATCGCTTAAAAATATAGATTTTAACTCATCACGTTAATCTCCTACCATGTCTTGGACATGTGAACCTGGGGAGATAATGTCTTGTGACACTGACAACAATTCATCTCTTGAATTGTTCCAACTTGTATTTTTCCAATACTATGTCAGTATATGTATGATTGACTAGGTCCAAGAAACCTTTAGATCTACCCCAGCAGATCCTATTCCCTGAAACTTAGGTTACTACTTCAATTCAATCACTATAGAAAATATTCTTTCATTCAGGTCTTAACTAACTTTAAGACCAATCTTTTTTCTATATGTTGTCGAGCATATTATACTTGGAAAATGTTGGCACTCCCACTAACCTTTGGTAGAAACATGGAAAACATTCATTCCAAATGAATATTCTATGATCATATTTCTTACTTCAATCCTTAACTAGATTTTAGTAACTTGCAACCTATATTAGCATTTTGTGACATGACCATCACTTTATGTTTGTGTCATATAGACACCTTCCATGAATGGTGGTCATGACATCCAATGCTAAATAATATGATCATAGATATTAGTTATGACAAGTAAAATTATAACGGATTTAGGAATAACAACTTGGTGAAACCAATAAATCCTTATTGGTACTACGCTTGTACCATCCATGTATCAAATCATTTGAATAACCACTGCAGTATTCAAAATAATAAGCCCCTTTTCATTTTGATACAAGGAATTCATTATTGAATTTTAATTGATCTTGTAAATCTTAGCTAATTTCTATACACTAGTTACTTGTAGGAAATATTATTCACATTGAATAATAGATCACCGACCACGGTGAAAATCACCATGGTTTTATCCTTCCTACGCAGTATGTGTCTCTAGAACATACTATTTTCCACATTTTCTTATGGAACTAGTTCTTATGACAACCATTTGTGTATCTATATTATTGACTATACACAATTAAATATAGCTCCCATTATCTCTAATAGATATGTTCACCCTTATATAAAATTGTAGTCTATCACTTGAATACCACTTTTCTATCTTAGGGATTTATGTAATATCTTAAGCAACCGTTAGGATCATTACAGTGGATGCACAATGTGTTTGTTTCTGATACAATTTTTTTTATGTCCTAACAAAATCTTTGCATCCAAGAACATGTCCATATTAAATAATGTATTTTCATCATACTATGTTCCATATGATATCAATTTGTCATTTTAGTTAACATATGGTTATGGGATGTCATCGTTATTTGTAAAGAATGCCATGAAATATAATGTAAGTTTATGTAAGTTGTAACATTGATACTAAATACATCAATACTATGATGTATAAAATGTGCATTTAGGAATTTCTTCACTCTACATTATGATGATCAATGTTGACATGTAATACTTCATCGTTGATCCTCCTCATTAACATCAACATCATGATGTAGATAAGGTAATGTGCATTTAGGTATTACTCCACGTTACATTATCATAATCAATGATTTCATAGTCACGATATTATTTGGAATGTCAGCTCGAAGCATCTCATATCTTCTAACCATTAAATTACTTCACTTTACCATTACTTAATTACATAAAGGAATCTTATAAAGTAAATATATACCTATATATTATTCTTAGAATAGTTCATTCTCTCTTACTGAACTAATTCCGAAAGCTTTGTGGCATACCTTTATTTCTAAAGGTTTCTTTGTCCAAACTAAAGATGTCAATAATACCATAGGTGTTTAGCTTTACCGATCCTAAATACCATATAGGGTATAAACTTGACATCCACTTTTTAGTTTTACTTGAAAAAAAAATCATCTTGCCACAACTGGGTATATGTATTACATTTTATATTCATTGGTTATTGCCTATGATTCATGTATCACTGAACTACTATTTGAGTATTAGATACCAAAAACAACATTAATTCTTAAACTTGGAATAATGTATCCTTATGTGAGATAAATGTTTTGGTTATACTCAATAATAGTTCTACATGAATCTTTTACTTGAAAATATAGAAGTCGTATACTTCTCACCGCTGTCCAAAGCATCACCCTTTCTCAGCAACTCGTAGAATGCACCTGAATTATATTAATTATTTTATACATACTTGGTTATTATATTTCAATACAAATATGTGTTAGGCATATATTATTAAATACCCAAGAAGTAAAACTGAAACATTGCAATTTACTTTGATGAATATTCCTGAAGAATAAGTAGTATCTTGCTTATTTAATTCAGTTTATTTCATTTAAACTTTCACTATTTTATTTTATGATTTGAAAAGCAAATAACCTACTGTTAACACCTATTTCATTGAATGATGTTGGTAATATGATTATTAAATTGCTTGTAATTCGCCTTTTTCCTTATCTTTCAATTTTTTCTCCATAATAATTAAAGATGAAACTGTCTTTGATATTATTATTTACTTAGTGATCCTTACCTAAATTGTTAATGAAGAGTTTACTCAATACTATTTTGTTTTATAATCTTAAAACATGACTTGAGTAAAGGGGTGAAATGATATTAGACTAATATGTATTTAAAGATCAAAACCTACCTTTCAATTTATATAGATCCAATATAACCATTAACTATTCATATCAATATTTCTTCACTTTCTTCTCGCAGTATTCTCGGAGATGAGACTACATATTATATCATCCATATTATGATGCAGCAACCACAACTAACATCAGACATTGATAAAAGCATAATTACATAACCATCATATGATATATACATTAGTCTCCTGTAATAAATCTTACCCTTACTTCCTGAGGTAGTTTAACAAGTATAGGGACACTATCACCCTGAGTTTCCAATAGTTTTGTGCTCAAGGGCATGTATTATTCTTGGATACTCGTGCTAGTGAGAACATTTATCTTTTCCATTATTTACCATAGTTTTTAAACTTTTGTTATAACTTTCCATTTTTCTAAAAAAATAAATTTTATAAAATTATTAATTTTTATATCAATTACCAATTTTTCATTTTGATTATTTAATTAAATCATTAAATACATCCCACTATTTTATCAGATTCTAGGAACCCTCGGTGATAAAATAAGAATACTCTATCGCTTGAGTATTCTAGTGGAAATAATCCATGAACCTCCCCTCATAGCCTATAAGATATGGCTACGCCACTACTTAGAGGGTTTAAGGTAGGTGTTTGGTTGGCCAACCACATGAACTCGCGGTTCCTTGATCTATTGAGTGAAGCCTCAACTTCTAAAATCATTAAATGATTTACTGAGTGCATGCCTCTAAAATGATAGAAAGTTAGTTATGGATAATAATTACTACCACTTTAGTTAATTAAACTCACCACTCTCATAATAACTCCCTATTATTAAGAAGCACCCTCAGCTATGGCATGACTGTCACCCCAAACACCCAGTTTTGTCCAAATTCAAATGATGGAAGGTGGTTTAGATTTAATATTTCTTTAAGAGTTTTATATTTTTAAATGTGATGAAAGAAATAATTTTATATTTTCTTAGCACATACTATGTAATCTCACTCAAAATTGACCATGCATGAAATAGAAAAACCCATCGTGTCACATGTTCATTTTATTTGTGCATGCTTGTTTACTATTATTCTATGTGTTTGTGCGTTAACTACACATACACAAAATAATAAACCATGCAAAAATAAAATGACAACCTAATCATGAGAAAATTATAATAGTTGATCCGTTGAGTAAATAACAAACTAACCTAGACCCTAGGGGTAATGCCTTGAGTCATGTTTCTTGCAACAAGAATTGCAGTGTCTGCCCACCCAATGCATCAAGGTCCTATATAGTGCGTCGCTAAAACTCATCATGAAGTGTGCAACTGGTCATATCATCATTATACAAAAATATTTGCACACAGGAAAGGGGAATTGGGGACTAAATATACAACTCTAAAGAGGACGTGCAAGTCCTTATACATATAATGACACTGAGATGATTCGCAGATCGCTTTTTTTTAATTAAACTAATTATTACAAAACCATTATAATAAATTAATTAAATGAAAAATTCACCAAACATACATTGTATGGTATCAGGCTCATGATAAATATAATATGCATTAACTCGTGTATTTAAAAATAAATGCAAAAATAAATTAAACTTGCATTAAAATAAACTCGAGGGCATTTAATTGAATTAAAAATTTCACTCTTATTTTTAATTCAATAATTACGCCATTCGGTCTCGATTAATTAATTTGATTTTAAAACTGAAAATTAAATTAATTAATTAATTTAATTAAACACCAAATTAAATTAAATTAAGTTGTATTAATAATTAATTAAAAAAATTAATATTTATCTAATTTAATTATCAATTGAAATTAAATTAATTATATTGATTAATGTTTTATTAAATTAAAATTACCTGAGCCCCGGAAACCCTGGGAAGGGTCTGTACGGGTCGGGAAAAACCTGCACTGGCTCATTCCGGGCTATGCTGACCCCGTACAGGGGCGTTCTAGGCCAGGTAGGTCCATCCAAGTCTGTTGTGGGCTAGGAAGACCCACCCAGACCTATTTGGGTCTAATAAGATCCAAAAAAACCCGCATCTTAAGTTACCTCATGGTGGAGATTAGATCTAGCTTAGCAGGGTGGCACGAGCGAGACTGCTGAGGAGGCGTCCTAGGTGGTCGGTGGTGACGTGATGTTGGCGAGTAATAGTGGAGAAAGCCTAGGGAAGGAGCTGTGGTGGCTAGGTTTGAATCATGCGAGAGAGAGGTCACTCAAGATGGGGTTGGTTGGCATGCAGGTGGCCAGTCGGAGCTGCGGTCAACAGATCTTACAGAGGCCGGTCCAGGGAGGTCCTATTGTGTCTTCCAATGAGGTGCCACAGGGGAGGGTCGGATGAAGGGGAAGAGAGGCTCTAAAAAGTAGATCCCAGTACAGATCTAGATCTAGAGGGGTCATGGCATCCAGCTGGTGGTTGGGAGTAGGAGGGGCCATAGATGGTCTCTGGGTTTGGCTGGAGGGCGGCTGGCCGAACAATGCGTATTGGGGTGGCATATGGAGGCACCGAGGGAGGAGGTCGGACCGGCGATGGAGGTAGACCAGCTGGGGTGGTTGTTCCCACTGCATGATGAGGAGGGAGCCCAGGTAGGGTCACCATGCATGAAGGATATAGGGTGGGGGGCCACTTGACCCCTTACTTTTGACCCTTTTTGGGGGGTTTTCCTGGCAGCCATCTCCTAGGTAAGTCAATCTTTCCTTTTTTTAGATTCTTTCCACACACCCAACCAAAACCCCTTTTCTTAATTCTTTAAACACAAAAAAAAATCTTAGTCTATCATTATAGACTAAAAAAGATAAAAATATTAAAATAATAAAATATTATAATAATAAAATTATTATAATAAAACTATTATTATAATAATAAAATCATTTTAATAATTATTATTAAACCTCTCTAGAAAAAACTATTTTAGTGTTAGGTAGTCTGGTCAGTGACTGACTTCACTGGTAAAGCCTTCGGGTTACCGGTAAAATGAGTTTCCAATCCTCTATAAAAACTTTGGATGGTCATAACATGGTCATCCAAGGTTTTATTGGAAATCCGTGTGTGGAATTGGGGTTATATCAACGCCCTCTATTAAGTTTAATGCAAATTTAATTTATTTTGGCTTAAAATATTTTATGTGAGCCTCTGATGCCAATTGAAGGTACCAGACACTGCAGAATCCCAAAAATTGGGATTTTAAAAAATTTCACTAACGAATGACATGAACTTGTCAATGTTGGTGAATCGCAGAATGATTACTTCCTTAGGATCACACGTAAAAGATATTAAGCACAAAAATTAAACTGTAAAATACCCGGTTTAGATCTGAAGCTGCGCACGACATCTACTTTTCATTGGTGATCACTGCTCAAAGAATTCGAAGTCGAATTACTCTATATCATCCACATGCACTTCAAAAATATATGGGATAACCAATTGTCAAAATTTGTGTGCTAGCATGGAATTCCAACAATGTCTTCGATGCTTCGATGATCACCACATTTCTTTGTTTGCGATGCCTAAGAGAGAGCTTGGTCTGAGCTCTTGGATCTATATCCTCTCTCTCTAGAACATGGAAGATAGGAGTAGAGAGATAGAGGTGATGAATAGTCATTGGAAAAACCATCTTCTACTATATTTATAATATGAAATGAAATTACTCGAAAATGTCAGCCTGACCCATGAACAATTAATCACATTATATAAATAATATTTTGATTACTAAACTGAGTGATAAATATTATTTATTATTATTATCACTTTTTCTGTAACATATAATAAATATATTACATGATAATACTTGAACCATTAACTCATCTTGTACTTCCCACAAAAAGTAATTGAACCTTGAATATATTAAACTAATATTCGTTCAATTAATATTTTCTTGTATTTTCTTATAAACTTATAAATAAATTTAATAAATAAATTCAAAGCATATTATTATTAACTTGAATAATTTGAATATATTTATTAATTTGGTGATCGTATCTCCTTGGACAAATCCTGGACCCCAGTGTTGGGTCCCACCATGTCCAATATACCTATTCAACTGAATAGGGCAGATTATCGAATATACTATTTTGTGTGACCCTCTAGGCCCTTATCTCGATAGTAGTGAGTATTATTCACAAACCAAGAGCGGGATCTAGCAACCCATCATGACCCCTAAAGAGATAAGTATTGTCACAGTAATTAAAACCTACATATGAACACGTACCATGTAATATAATCTCTTTGTCTTTAATATCTCATAAAGTAGGATGTACACCTGTGTCATTGACCTTTATTTTCTTTATTGTTTGTTGATCCAACTAGATGTATTTACCCTCGACTACCATGGTCATGGTCTTATGAAGGTACTAACATCCTTATCAACATGGCTTGAGATATATTACTTCCATAACCCATAAGTGAAAAATCCTTTCTTGATCATTCAACCAATGTCAATCCACCAATGACGCACCCAACACAAACTACCTCACCACGATTTTAATATCGTGGTTTTCATATTGCATCAAAGTATGAAATCAAATGGAATTAAATGGTAATGATCTCAACTCAGGAGACCATTACCCAAGATCATAGATAATAACATTCAATGACACACAAAACATGTGGTGTTCCTATTGGTGGGTCTGTCCTCAAGATCTCACTATTAGAGATCACCAAGTGTGAACTTCATGAGTAGAAGTCTCGATGCTTATGAGCCTCTAGAACCTGATAGTAAAACATCTACTGTGTTCAATTAGTGAGATGTATCTAGACCATAGGACCTTTTTTTAATATTAATGTCATTGTATCTCTAGGTTCTCATTATAGCCTGAGATCTTCTATAACCTTTCGACACGACAATTAATCTTTGTAAATTACCATTAAATAGTGGATATAGAAATATCTACACTATAATAGTAATTCATCATCATGTATATATAATTTTATACACAATATGGTAATCAAAGTTCTGTATAGTGGTTCTAGGGCACCCACTATTTCAACAATTTATATTGCTTTTTCTTAACTAGAGAATGGATATCCAATGTACATAGTGGTTATGCAATTTTTTCATTAGAATTATGTTGTTTCTTATACTCTAATTTTAGGGTGAAATTATTCCCACTAGTTTCTTTAGATGCCTTAGAACTAGTCTTTAGATGGACAACTTGGGTTAGCTCATGGAATTCCTACATACAACTACAGATTAATATCATGCATGCCTTGCTAACACTCGATTAATATCACAAGAGCTATCTCATTAAAGCACCTTTTTTAGCATGCGATAATCAGGTTATGAAGTTAATCACATGAAAGACCTTTTATAGTGATTTAAACTTATTTAGTAGATCAGAAACTTGTTTTATTTCTACACAGCCTCATCCAAAGCATTTTAATCCTACATAGGGTTAAGAAAATGATAAAATCTTGTTTTTTCTAAAGTTTAATTATGAATGTAATTATATAACTAATAAATTGTTTACAAATTATACAAAAAGGTAAAATGGGATATTTATTTATTTAAAAATTCATTCATAAATTAATTAATTATAAAATGTTTATAATTTATTATTTAAATATTTTTGAAACATTTATTAAATATTCTATAATATTAATATCTAATATTAAAATAACATTTTCAAAAAATTATATGTAATTCATTGTAATTTAGAAATAAAGTGATTATTTAGAAATTAGGAGGGAAATTTATAAAACATTTATAAATTACAAGATAAGGAAAAAAATATAAAAGTGTTTATTTTATATAATGAGTTGTTCATAATATTTAATTTAAATTTTTCAAATTAAGGCCTTATTTGAGATATTATTAAACCAAATCAAAATAAGTTTTAATGATATATTTGATCATGGTTTGAATAATATTAAATATATGATATTTAGATTATGTAAATTGTTTACAAAATATATTTGGAATATAAAATGTTAATATTTCATTTAATATGATGTATTTAAAGTAAATTCCATAAAATATATAATATGAATGAGTTTATATTGAAAATAAATATAAATTTGTTGTATTTATATAATTATGGATTGTCTATAATGAAATGATAAATTATAATGTGTGTATAATTAGTCATATTTATGAATTATTCATAAATAATTACATCATGTTTAAATTCATTAATATATCATTTATTGAATTTATTCCCCTATTTATTATTCATGAATATGATTTTTATATTATTAATTATTATGTATTCCTTAGTTTAAAGTGTTAAACAGTTTTTAAGTTATCATACATGCATCTAAGGGGTTACATGATAGGTATGAAAAGTGATTTAGTTTTTATCTACCTTGACTTTGTCTTGTATTGAGATTTTAACTTGAATTAGGAAGTTAATTATTATATATAAATAAATATGAAAGGGTTATTCATGTACTTTATGCATGGTATGTATTTGGGTATGTATGAATATAATTGGATTTTAATTTGGGTTAGTAACACAAGTCATGAGTTCTATAAAGAGTTACACATCAATATGATTTGATCATATTTATTTGGTTAAAAGGGGATAGGGTTATAAACTTAATCATTAGAATCGTGTATTTATAAAAGGAAATACATGACATAAGATGTTAATATTATATCCCCTTCAAAACAATAAGTGCATGATTTCTTAAAAAGAAGCACATGTCAAGAAATTGATCATCTAATCGGGTGGGTGTTGCCAAAGATGGTTGCCCTTAGATTATCTTATGTGGGGAAAGTAAGTAGTGGGTGACCCTAATAAGATTAGGTTCTCATTATTGGCATTTTATTTGGGTTCCACTTAGTCAGGAGACCCAAATATGATTAGGTTACTGGAGGAATAGAGTTAATTTTATCTATATAATGGATTGGGAAAAGGGTTGTCCACTCAATAATATAAGAGAATATATGATATGAATGGGATAATTCCATAACTAAATAACCAAGTGGTAAGAGTCATTCCAAATAGGAATCATTTTCCTAGTGAAATATGGAATAATGAAAATAATGAGTTCAAAAGGGTTCATTTTTTAGTGGTATAAAATTTAATTAATAGTCCTTGTTAAGTGAATATAAAACATGATACTCATCTGATAAAATATTTTATTGTATTTTAATAACACCATATCCATCAAACATAACTTTTTGATTGGTCATTTAAAAGGATAATTTTAATGTAAGAAAATTCTTATGGCTAGTAACTTAAGGAAAGTTTATAAGTAAGATACAATATTTTTGTTAGGAAAACCCCTTCTAGAGAGACCAAGTATTGAATTTGTTCAACACATGGAATCTAGATTTTTATAATAAGTATATAATGATTCAATTAATTTTTCAAGTTCATTTCATGTTAAATTACATAAGGATATTTAGTATATACTTTTATATTTAATATGATTTAGTGTGTGTCAATGACTTGGTAAGACTGAAGGTTTTTATAATGCTTATTCTGATTAAGGAATCCATTTTGTTTCCATATTTGGAAATGTTCCAATAATATGAAAGTATTCGAGAAATTTTAAACCCATTTTCTCAAAATGTTAATAATAGATGAACTAGGTCATGTGATGTCCATGTTCTAGTGTAATATTGATAGTAAAAGTGGGTAACACTTCAAACCGAATGAAGAAAATTTAGCTTAAGAGCCCAAAAATGTTAATTCAAGTATCCAACCAAGATAATTGAAACCTAGAGTTTTTAGGAAAGAGGAATAATGATTCTATAGAATGAAATTATATGAAATACCTTAAGGAGTTTAGGAAACTCCATCAAATGTTAATGTTAGATATCAGTGTTATTGAAATTTATTCATTGGTTTTGAAGGGTATGTGATATCAAATGTATACTTTATAAATTTTTTAAATATACAAGAGTTCAAAATAAAGGGAAAAATGATAAATCTTGTATATTTCATTCAAGTTATGGAGAAAATAGTTTATGCATCAAGGATTTGAATGTAAAGGAATATATCAATCTCAGATGAATTCAAGTAAAGGATATGTATCTTCATCTCATTTATCTTATATGATAAGATAATTTATTTACTAACAAAGAGTTGTTATGAACAATATGAGATAATTAATTCAATACACGTTCTTAATGATTCATCAGATTCTATAACATGTTTTGAGAAGAATACAAGGATAAAAATATTTTATTTAGGATAAAAGTGTTTATCTGTATGTCTGTTAAGTAATTTAGATCCCATCACCATCAATGGAATATTTTAAATAATAAATTATTCCTTTTAAAAAAATTCTACAAACACATATAATACCTTATATGATATGGAGAAAATAATTTGTTTGTTAAATATTCATTCTAAGAGGAAAAAAGTGTAATTTCCTAACACGAAAGGGTTTTTGAATCTTAATATGATATTATGAAGATAATATGGTATCTAAAAGTCTAGTGGGAGTACGTTTAGACTTATAGAAGTTAAAATTTTAGAAGTAAAAGATTATGTCAATCAAAATACAAAGTGAATGTTGGCTCATCCTAAAAGTTTTTAAGATGTTTTGGTGAAGTAATAGTATAAATAACTATATTATTTACCAAAATATTTCATGAAAAAAGTTTGATAAAAAGGGTTCCAAGTAGTTATTCCCAAATTTAACCTATATTTATAAGTATTGGTTTGATTATAAGGATCAAATATATAGGGACCAAATAATTAACCTTGAGACACTCAAATCTGTTGGTAGGATTGACTATGAAGTGTCCAACTTTGGGATTGATTATAATTGGGATAATAGAATACTAAAGTACCTAAGATAATAGATTAAACTAAATAAAAATATACCTAAATATTTCAATGGAAATAATTAAATAATATGATTTGATCCTAGGTTTTCAGTATGGCAAGATTGGATGTATTTTTTTTCTTATAAAATTCCATATCACTAATTCCAGATGTATCCAATCAATAAGATAAGTCCATGTCATCATTATCTGATTTAATCCATACACAAGTCCAGTTATAATAACCAATGAACTTAGAGGATCACTTTCATGATCAATCCAAGTAATTGGATCATACTAGCACTCAAAATGTGTAGTCATTAAAGTCATCAAAGAGGAAGAAGAAAATAAGTCAAATAATGGAACTCTCAAACTATAGAACTAATTTAAGAGTTTAATAACATAAAATAACATTCAATACGAACCCAAGAAAATCCATAAAATAAAAACACAAAATTTTTATCCTTCCATTAATTCAAGGATCTCAATGGAAGGTGGAATTTGACTTATAAAGGTGGAATTGAAGGATTGAAAAATAAAGAAATAATGAACACTCCACCACTGTGTGAGGAATTTCACAATTTTTAGTTTGAATAAATTCACACCATGATTCAATGGTCTCAACATGATAATAAAAATTATATGAAAAATTAATAATAATAAAAATAATAGGAATTTTTATTAATAAATTAATTTTATCTAAGAAACTTACATGAGAAAAAAATAAACATGTGATTACAGAGTGAAAGCATAAAATTACAATTGAAAAAATAAAACATCTCCCCAATTACTTCACCACCACATCTTAAATATAAATTTTTTGAGTCCTAATTATATCCCCAATTAATAAATTTCATACCCATTAATTAGGATACTCAAAAGGTGGGTGAGAAAAAAGGTAAATTAGAATTTTCAATGTTGAATAGAAAAATTGGATCAAGATTCTTTCCCCTTTTTAACAAGTAAATTTTTCATTGAAGATGGAAAATTTTTGGATGGTCATAGAAGGTAAACATATTCTTCTATATTTCCTAAAATATTTTTATAAAATTTATCCCAATTAGATATTCCATTCGTATGTTATGATAAAATAAGTGGGATGATTTTATGGGCCTCCAAATTTATCCCACAAATTAAACTTCAACTTGGGATCCCTATATATCCTTCAAAAATTAAAAATTAGATCTATCCATGATTTAATGAAATGTTCCTCATAATTTTATCTATATCTAGTTAAAATATGATCTTTATTGAGATTTAATTATGGGCTCCACTTTTATTTGATGGGCCTAAGGCCCCTTATGCTTTGACCAGAAATTTTTGCATCCATGGATAAAAATATCAATATTCCCTTATTATTCATACATTGATCCTATAAAAAAATTACACTAAAATTGATCAATTATATCCCAAAATATCAAATTCAAATAATCAAAATACTGAATTCCATAAGTTAATGATTAATTTGGACCAAATTAGACCACTTTAAACATGAATTGCACAATAATATGAAATGAGGTTCAAATAATAAAATGACGTAAAACCAGTGTTTATGGATATTGAAACACATGAATATTAATATATAAATAATGAATATTGTCACACCCCGACCAATGCATTATTTTAACTTAATTATTTTGGGTCTTTATTTTGAGTTACGGTTTGAATCGGTCCTATTTTAAAATGGATTTGGGATCTTATATGGGTGTGCGCCCTACCCACGATCGTCTGTAGCGCCCAATCACATTTAGACAATGTTTTATTATTAAATGTGTCATTATTGGGGTGCGTGACCTTGCCCGCAACTATGGTCAGTTCCCATTCTTAATAAGAGATTGTTATATTCTATTAAATTTATTTTTACATGGTCGCGCAACTAGGCGTGCGACCGCGCACGCAACCGAGTGTGCACTACTCAAGTGACCGGGCGTGTGACCGTGTACGCGACCGGACACGCGACCACGCACGCAACCATGCGCAGTGTTTAACTTCAATTAAGAATGATATTATTTCGGTTGGTTTTATTATTTTAGTTTTATTATTAGTATTAATATTAATTAAGTTACTATTTTAATTAGGTTATAATTTTAATTATTATTTTTCAGCTAATATTTTGATTTGGACGTTAATATTAAAATTAATCTTCCAATTATAAAATAATTAACTTACTATTAATATTACCATTACTTTTGTGATTTGTGTATAGGTTACTCTAGGTTGTTTTTAAGTTTCATTTCATTATCTATTTCATTATTTATTTATTATTATTTTTCCCCCCATTTATTTCCTTTTTCTCTATTTCTTTTTCTCTTCTTTTTTTTTACTCCCTCTTCCTCACCCGATCCCTCTATCTCGTCACTTCCCCCTTCCCTAACCCTACGCCCGCACCCCCCTATGTTTCACCTTCACGGCCGACGCCCTCTCTGCGGCCTCCTCTCCCGGCTTCCCCCCCCCTCAAACCCGCACGGCAGAACCCCCCCCCCCCCCGGGCCGAGACCCTGTAGCCACGCGACTTCCCCCCTTTTTTCCCCTCATTTTCTCTGGCGAAACAACTAATCGCCTCCAGTTTTGTGGTCGGCCTGTCAAGGTTGGTGTAGGGGGGCCTCTTGGGTCTTCTCGGTACGTGTTCCGGCAACCGCCGCCGAAGGCGAGGCGGTTCGTTGTGTTTCGATTTGCCGGCTTTGTTCCGAGGTAATGTTTTCTTGTGTTGTTTGGTTTTTCACCTTCTTAATTAGAGTGTTTTATGTGTTTTAAAGTTCGTAGTGATTATCTTGAAGTGTGAAAGCCTTTTTTTATATTATTGATGAAGCAGTCAACTTTTAAAGTAGTGTTATTACCTGAAGTTGAGTGCCTTTATTATGCAACTCATGTTGTGTTATTTGAGGTCATTTTATAGTGCACGCAATTGGTTTATTATATGATGCAAGGGCTGCATTTTTTTATTTGTATATTGTTTCGGTGTGCTTTTGGCCTTAGAAGAGGTTTTTGGGTGTGTTTGTTTTATGTCGTGTTACGCTTTTTTTTAGAAGGTTTTATAAATGGTGTAAATGGTTTATTTGATTTTTATAGATGATGTGAATCATGTTTGGGTATGGTTACGACGTGCGGATGATTTTAAATTGGTGCATTGATATGAAATTGGGTGAGTTTTTAGTGTAAATTATGTGTTGCTAATGTGGAAGTATTTCATAAATTGCTTTATTGATTTGTTCAATTGCACGTGAGGTGCGAAAGTGGTCTTCAAAAATATTAAGTGTGTTTGATTTTTGAAGTGGCTTTTCCTACTTGAAATTGAGTGTTACTGGCGCAAATTCTTGTCATGTTATCTTGAAATGTTTTATAGATTGTTTATGTGTTTAATTGTTTTATTAAATTATATGTGTAGTGCGTTGGGCCACGCGTGTCGAGGAATCCTACATGTACATGCATAGGGTAAGGCATGTACATATATATGTCCTCTTTGCACATATTCCCTCATGGCGTGGGGAATATGTGCAATGCAGCTAGGGGTGTATATATATATGTATAAATGCATGTGCGTGTGTGCGCCAAGTGTCGGTTCGAGTGGCCATTGTCAGATAGCGACAAGTTTGAGGTAGGTTTCCTATGCCTATTCCTTTAGTTTGAATTTCATAATTGCTTGCTTTCTTTGAAAATATGTTATATGTATATATATGTTATATTTACATGTTATGAAATCTGGGTGCATTCACTAATAATGGTTATGCATTTGTTTTGGAAAAATGTAATGTATTACAAATGCCATTTGGACTTTCATAAATTAATTGCATCATTTTAAGAAAGAGTTCAGGCTTGTTTTTTTTATATATGTAACATGTAGATTGTTAAATTGATATTTTTAAAAGGTTTTGCAAAGAGTTTAGATGAGTATATGTTCAAAAAATGAAAACTATTATTTGTGAAACCATAAAGCCTGTTTGGCCCTTTGAAATGGTCTGTAAAATTGGAAAAAAAAACCCCTCCTAAGGAAAACCCCTTGGTTTTAGAAAATGACTTGTATGTTGAGTGTATGAATATGTGCCAAATATTGGGTCTTATGCTTTATGTAATGTGAAAGAGGGGAATGCACTTAAGGAGGGAGAACGGTGGTGAGAGGTTTAGTGAGTTTTTAGGATAAAGAAAGTGTGATGTTCATTTCTCTTCTTTTGATAAAAGATCACCAACTTTTTGGAATAGAGAACAATGGTAAACCCAGGTATCTGGGTGGGTGACCAGGACTAGTACGCTAGATGACACGGCAGGGGTCCGTCCCAGTTTTTCTAGCAGGATTGACGCAACAACACTAACTAAACATATGAATTTCTGAGGTTCGTGGCCTTTTAAGCCACGTTTTCTGAGGGTCGTGGCCTTCTAAGCCACGTTTTCTGAGGGTCGTGGTATTCTAAGCCACGTTTCACTGAGGTACGAGGTCTTTAGGTTCCCACTTGTTCTAGCTACCTATAGGGATTACCCATGGTGCTCATTTTTGTCATGCTGCTAACGATGTAACTTTATTTTCAGCTGTTTCATACTTGATCTCTTGTTTGTGAAAATCATATTTTAACCCAAACTGGTTTCTTTTCATTTTGAAATGTTAATGCATGCTTGAAACCTATTTTAAAAATGTAGTGGGAGTAAAAGGCTTTGCCTGAAAATGCAAACTCGTTACTTGAATTTGAAAAGAAGGAAAACACTATTTTATTGTCACGAACCGAATCTGGTCGCCGCAAAAACCAGCACCCGACCCGACCCGTGGAAAGTCCCGAAGGGCGTTCCTGATCCCCACGGGCTGGCACAAGTGCCCAGGTATCAAAAACTGAAAATTGGGAACGATTTACCTGAGTTTTTATACTTGAAACATCAAATGAATCCAAGAAACCAAATCTGGATTTTTCAAACCGAAACATCTTTTTAATAAATTCAGAACTGAATTGCATAATTTTAAACAATGTTTGAAGATCATTACAAAGGTACAAACTCAAGAAAAGACATCCCAATAACCTCAACATGGCAAGAGGCATCTTCCTCAAGCCATCTCCACAACACCGCATCATGAATGACTGGTGGAAACCCGAACTGTTGGCACAAAAGTTATACCCAAACCTGCGACAACAAAATAACCAAGTCTAATTACACCCAAGGGTGTAAGTAGGGTGTGATCCAAAGCCCAATAGGATACCATCACTAAGAGATTCCATATAATAAGCATTTAAAGATGAAAAGCATGCAAGTTTTCAAAAACATGAAAAGCTAGTTACAATTTCTAAAAGCTGCAACTTTGAATAAGAACAGTTTTCAAGTGAGCTATTTTAAAGGATTAACACTTTTTAAAATAAACACCAAAGCTACTGAATTTTCCAGAAAAATGTACCATATACTGACGGTAAGCACAAAATATCCAGTGAGCACAAGCAATGGGAAATAACCCCTAGGCACTAGCTAGCTGTGGGTCCCAGGTACCTCGTATCTCGGTGAGAGTAACCATCACAAATATCTGTTCTCGTGCACGATCCACTAGTAGGGAACATACCCATAACCTAGTGGTCCCCAATCATCATCATCTTAGTTTAGTTAGTGTTGTAAGTGTCAATCTTGCTAAGTGAAACTGAGGCCAAACCCCACGGGATCACTAGCATACTAGTACACGTCCACCCACCTAGATACCCGGGTTTTCCCTTTGTGCTCAAACAATTTCAACAAGTCAATGAATATACATTTCACATGAAAATATCATTTCCATATCATAAATTCACCAAACAGCCCACATGTATACAACACAAGTCACAAAAGTCCACTTTTCATTCAAATGCATTTTGAAATCAAACCCACACCAAAATAGCCCACATCACTTTTTGCATAACTTTCACAATCCAACACATCCTTCAACAATTTTATAAAATACCTACAAATATAATAAACATCACATAACAGCTCACTCACATGTTTCCTAAAACCCTTTTTATAAACAAAATCCACTTTTCACATCGCACTCACCCAAACAGCCCATATAACGTTCACACCTCTTTCACATTTTAGTAAATCCATTAAACATTTTTATAAAACATTTCCAAGAGGATACACATAAAATAACAGAACTATTAACATTTAAAATGGTCCATTTGAAAGTATAAACAATCCAAAACAGTTTTCCAATATGGTTTCACATCTTACATAAATCATTAAACCATTCAAAACTTTCATAAAACAATTCTAAAGAGTGTACCGAATCTTTTCACAAAAAAACTCATTTCAAAACCATATTCCAAGGACAAAATCACAGCAATACAAATTCAAAACATAATTTTCATCCCCAAAAACATTTATTAAACTACCCCCATGTGTTATAAAAACACCTCAAACAATACCACAAAAGATCCACATGAAAAGCACACGTTTTCAATATCACTTTCAAGAAGTACAATAAGGCTTTACACCTTAAACCCATTAAAAGAAACCTCTTTAAAACCTAATGGCACACCAATACCCTACCAAATCATAATTTTCAGCCCAAACAAGATTTATTAAACCAATTTCATATGTTATAAAACACACCCAAACAATACCCAAAGGGTTGCACATGTAAAACACCCAATTTTTTAAACTAAAATGAAACTGTAAAAACAAATGCTTTACAAAATACAAAATAAACATTTCCCACACAACACACAGAATATTAGTAAATGCATAATAAGTAATTCAAGCAAACTAACTCATCTAGAAATGATTACACATGGAATCACCTACCTTTTATGCCGAAACCCTCAAAACATGGTGCGAAACATCAACCGCACCACCGCCGCACATCAAGGAATATAAATCCAGACCTAGACCACCAAAAATTGACCCAAAATATACCAAATAAGACCATATGTTTGAACCCTATGTTCTGGACATTCTATAAACTCTTGAGATAGGGTGGAAACCCTAAGGAGAAGAGAAGAATTGAAAAGAGAAACATTACCCAAAATAATCTTGAAGAAAACGACCTAAACTCCACCAGAATATGAATTTAAAAATATCCAAACATTCAAGGGATGTTCTAACAGGGATTATGAGATAATGTATGAATTTTAATGGGGGGAAAAGAGTAAGAATTGAGAGAGTTATGATGGAATGAACTTACCTCCTCAAATCTGCCCGATTTTAGAAACCCCAAGAATGTCAGCACCAAATCGCGATGACATAGATCTCCAAAGTGGGGGGAAAGGCAATGGGAGCGCGCCTGGGCTTATTAGGGTCGAGAGGGAGGTGGAATCACCAAAAAATTCATTTTAATGAATAAGATATTAATAAATTAATGAAACAATTTAAAACTGGAAAATGGGCCTTCGGGTTGGCCCAATTCTCAAATAAAAACAAAAATCCCCCATGCTCATGGATTTATAAAGGCCCCAAAATTAAATTTGGGGTTACTATATCAAAGGAGAACAAGTAGGAGTTGTAATGAGTCAAAAATATTAAAAATTGAAAAATTTATAAATGAAACAAAATTTATTTTTAAATCTGGAATTGGGCTCGCAGTTTGGCCCAATTCATGAAAACTCACCTATTCTCAATAAAACCTTTGGAAACTACCAAAACAAATCATGAGTGGAAAATAAATTTAAAATAACCCTAAAATAGGTTACGTATGTAAAAATTCTCCCCACCTTGAAAACTTTCCGCCCCGGAAAGTCACAGCAAGGTTAAAGCAACAACCAAACCCAACTGAGAAACCAATAGGTACACCCTTGCCAGGTTTCACCCCCAAAGGTCAAAACACCTCCAGTGATCAATGATGGAAGGAATACTCTCACAAATCAAACTTACACCACTTTCCAGAAACAATCAAGTACATTCAAGCTTTATCCCAAATGAAAACTCGTCAAACACAATCTGAACAATACTCAATCAATTTACCCAAAAAAAACAACAACATTTAACAAGGTTACAATTCCCTAATATAACTAAACCATTGGAAACTCTCTAATATCAATGTTTACACAATGAATATGTAGGTAGTTAGATATCTTCAAATGATAATACCTACTTCCCAGACAAGTCCAAGGAAAAAAAATATGAGTTACTCGTATGAAGAGACACAAATGGGCTCCCCACCATAAGAGACAACTTAAATTGTTTTCCCGAGACAGAATCAAGACACTAATAGTGGGAGGCCCAAACATACTCTCTAGTACAAGGGATATACTTCCATTAAATGTTTATGAAGGAACATTCATGAGAGTCATAGTGGGTCTCCCCACAATAATAACTGACCATCTTAACCGACCAGCATGGGCCGAGACAGAAAGACCCAAAAAGAAATTAAAGATTTAGGAAGGGTGCACGATTAGTCCGCATGGTTTGGGAAACTATGCACTAACTATGAATATAATTCTTTCTACATGGATTCCTAGCACACGGCCACTACTAAACGTGCACAAACTATGTGCTCAACCATGACGAAACCAGAGGTTTGAACTATTCCCATCTTTCATACTAAGGATAGGACTTTGTACAAGGGTTTAAATGGCCCTGGGATTTCCCATGACTACGAGCCAGCTTCTCTCCGAGACCTATGGCTGGAGCTCAAATGATTGAAGCATCTTCGGCCTTGTAGTTAATATTTGGAAACCCACTGAATGAGAATTCTTCTTTTCGGTGCCACCAAAAACTACACCGCAGTCCCAAATAAGTTTTCTAGTCATAACACATTCCAAACTCACTTTAACTTATCCCGATATTTAACTGAAACAAGGGCTAAGAAGATACACACACATCACAACTTGTTTCTTCAGGTGAGAAACAATAGAAGTAAAGAACACCTACACTCACATTCCTCTAAAATAGATGATTTTGAAGTTTTTTCAAGGGATACATTTGTCCAACATAACAGGGACTCTCAGAGGATTTCACTACTTTCACCTATATAGTCAATCGAGTACATGACATCATAAGGCATCACCAAACATGACCATTTCAACTGATATAAACAATTCATGGAGAGGGACCTTATACAACATCCCCAAATAGCACACAATTATAGAAAGTGGACACAATATCCTATCATGACCATATTTCCCACACCAGTGGTTTAACATGAACTCATGATTCAAAGAAACTTTGAAGAACCCAAAGGCCCTCTTAGACACCATCGAGACAATCATCCACACTAACAACCCTATACCATATCCACCTTCGACGAATCAAGAAACTTAAGAAACTAAGGTCTCTTTCAACCTTCCAAGAGCACTCTCCCGTTATAAGAGGATCTAAAAATCAATGAAAGGAATGGGTGTAGACTCAATCTAAAAATCTCAAGAAAAAGATTCCTTATATTGATCAACTGGAGGGTCTTAAAACGGCGAAACAATCCGGGTTTCACTTCAATTGTGCACTAACCTTTAATGGGGGTGTACCTTATCCAATGATTGAACCCAAGGACCCAACCAAGATAGTCCATTGGTCAAGATATACCACAAACCTTATCCAAACACATGTAGGGAACCATCGTAAAGGCATCCCGAAACATTTTTAAAAAGAGACCACTAACCGTCCCTACAACACAACTTACTAACCAAACCCAAACCCAAAACACAGTTCAAACAGGAGGGGTTCTTGGACTCAAAACATCCCACAACATCAACATTTTCTGAAAACACATAATATACACCATCCCAAAAAAATCATCAAGAAATCATGTTTTTTTTATTTAAAAACATTTCTTTGAAAACAAATGGTTCAGCGGTTAGCGCATCCACCAATGGTACCCCATGGGCCTTACACATGCATGTTTCTATGTCACACCAGGCACCCTCTCATATCCATCCCGACACTCATCCAGTCATGTCATCAACCATTCCTCTTCCCATATAACCCCATGAATGTGGTTGCTCATGAAAATACCAAAGGTTAAAACAAAAATTCTTTCCATTTTTCAAAACCAAAATGGTCAACCAACACATCCTTTTTCTCAAAACCGCTAACCATGAGATCAAATTCCAACTCACATCTTACAAAACTTTTCAGAAATGCACAACCATTTAGAAAATAAATCACTTTCAGTATATTCACATCAATTTCAAAACATCTCATCCCATTAAAACACTCTTTGATTGTTTAGAAAACTCTATTGTAAACACTTTTCAAAACCAACTTCAATATAGTTCTTGCTTTCAAAAGAGGTGTAAAAACACCATTTTTCATTTCAATACAATTCTAAAAATTCAGTTCCACCATTTCATAAATCAATCCATTCCTTATTTATTTGAAAATAATTTCAGAAAAACTTTATACTTCTTAAAACCAAGTCCTTTTAAAACCAAAGTTCCAAGATTGCAAAACTATAGTACAAAACAATCTGAGAGGAAACTAGTTTCAGTGGGTGAATTGTAAATATGGTTGGCAGCCATATTCCAATCACTTCACTGTCACAGAGAGTGTTCTAGAGAATATCCTCGGCTCCACATGGCTTGCCAGGCCCTGTGAGCTCACTGAGACCATTAACCCAACTCTCTTTTCATTTCCCCTAATCATCATTAAACAAAGAAAAACAAAGAACATAGATAAATCCCCACTTCCCCTGGTGACTTGAATCCCATCATGAGGTGTGGTGATCAGGCACACTACCCATAACCGAACTACAAAGTCCCAACAATTCTAACTCTAATCTATCCCGACTGTTCCCTAAATAACATGACCCAAAGAGTTAACCAGAACCTCCTTTGATACCATTTTGTCACGAACCGAATCTGGTCGCTGCAAAAACCGGCACCCGACCCGACCTGTGGCAAGTCCCGAAGGGCGTTCCCGATCCCCACGGGCTGGCACAAGTGCCCGGGTATCAAAAACTGAAAATTGGGAACGATTTACCCGAGTTTTTATACTTGAAACATCAAATGAATCCAAGAGACCAAATCTGGATTTTTCAAACCAAAACATCTTTTTAATAAATTCAGAACTGAATTTCACAATTTTAAACAATGTTTGAAGATCATTACAAAGGTACAAACCCAAGAAAAGACAGCCCAAGAACCTCAACATGGCAAGAGGCATCTTCCTCAATCCATCTCCACAACATCGCATCATGAATGACTGGTGGAAACCCGAACTGTTGGCACAAAAGTTATACCCAAACCTGAGACAACAAAATAACCAAGTCTACTTACACCCAAGGGTGTAAGTAGGGTGTGAGACAAAGCCCAATTGGATACCACCACTAATAGATTCCATATAATAAGCATTTAAAAACGAAAATCATGCAAGTTTTCAAAAACATGAAAAGCTAGTTACAATTTCTAAAAGCTGCAACTTTGAATAAGAACAGTTTTCAAGTGAGCTATTTTAAAGGATTAACACTTTTTAAAATAAACACCAAAGCTACTGAATTTTTCAGCAAAATGTACCATATGCCGACGGTAAGCACAAAATATCCAGTGAGCACAAGCAATGGGAAATAACCCCTAGGCACTAGCTAGCTGTGGGTCTCAGGTACCTCGTATCTCGGTGAGAGTAACCATCACAAATATCCGTTCTCGTGCACGATCCACTAGTAGGTAACATACCCATAACCTAGTGGTCCCCAATCATCATCATCTTAGTTTAGTTAGTGTTGTAATTGTCAATCTTGCTAAGTGAAACTGAGGCCAAACCCCACGGGATCACTAGCATACTAGTACACGTCTACCCACCTAGATACCTGGGTTTTCCCTTTGTGCTCAAACAATTTCAACAAGTCAATGAATATACATTTCACATGAAAATATCATTTTCATATCATAAATTCACCAAACATCCCACATGTATACAACACAAGTCACAAAAGTCCACTTTTCATTCAAATGCATTTTGAAATCAAACCCACACCAAAATAGCCCACATCACTTTTTGCATAACTTTCACAATCCAACACATCCTTTAAAAATTTTATAAAATACCTACAAATATAATAAACATCACATAACAGCCCACTCACATGTTTCCTAAAACCCTTTTTATAAACAAAATCCACTTTTCACATCGTACTCACCCAAACATCCCATATAACGTTCACACCTCTTTCACATTTTAGTAAATCCATTAAACATTTTTATAAAACATTTCCAAGAGGATACACATAACATAACAGAACTATTAACATTTAAAATGGTCCATTTGAAAGTATAAACAATCCAAAACAGTTTTCCAATATGGTTTCACATCTTACATAAATCATTAAACCATTCAAAACTTTCATAAAACAATTCTAAAGAGTGTACCAAATCTTTTCACAAAAAAACTCATTTCAAAACCATATTCCAAGGAAAAAATCACAGCAATACAAATTCAAAACAGAATTTTCATCCCCAAAAACATTTATTAAACTACCCCCATGTGTTATAAAAACACCTCAAACAATACCACAAAAGATCCACATGAAAAGCACACGTTTTCAATATCACTTTCAAGAAGTACAATAAGGCTTTACACCTTAAACCCATTAAAAGAAACCTCTTTAAAACCTAATGTCACACCAATACCCTACCAAATCAGAATTTTCATCCCAAACAAGATTTATTAAACTAATTTCATATGTTATAAAACACACCCAAACAATACCCAAAGGGTTGCACATGTAAAACACCCAATTTTTTAAACTAAAATGAAACTGTAAAAACAAATGCTTTACAAAATACAAAATAAAAAGTTCCCACACAACACAAATCATATTAGTAAATGCATAATAAGTAATTCAATCAAACTAACTCATCTATAAATGATTACACATGGAATCACCTACCTTTTATGCCGAAACCCTCAAAACATGGTGTGAAACATCAACCGCACCACCGCCGCACATCAAGGAATATAAATCCAGACCTAGACCACCAAAAATTGACCCAAAAGATATCAAAAAATACCATATGTTTGAACCCTATGTTCTGGACATTCTATAAACTCTTGAGATAGGGTGGAAACCCTAAGGAGAAGAGAAGAATTGAAAAGAGAAACATTACCCAAAATAATCTTGAAGAAAACGACCTAAAATCCACCAGAATATGAATTTAAAAATATCCAAACATTAAAGGGAAGTTTGAACAGCGATTATGAGATAATTTAGGAATTGGAATGGGGGTAAAAGAGTAAGAATTGAGAGAGTTATGATGGAATGAACTTACCTCCTCAAATCTGCCCGATTTTAGAAACCCCAAGAATGTCAGCACCAAATCGCGATGACATAGATCTCCAAAGTGGGGGTAAATGCAATGGGAGCGCGCCTGGGCTTCTTAGGGTCTAGAGGGAGGTGGAATCACCGAAAAATTCATTTTAATGAATAAGATATTAATAAATTAATGAAACAATTTAAAACTGGAAAATGGGCCTTCGGGTTGGCCCAATTCTCAAATAAAAACAAAAATACCCCCTGCTCATGGATTTATAAAGGCCCCAAAATTAAATGTGGGGTTACTATATCAGGGGAGAACAAGTAGGAGTTGGAATGAGTCAAAAATATTAAAAATTTAAAGGGTTATAATTGAAACAAAATTTATTTTTAAATCTGGAATTGGGCTCGCAGTTTGGCCCAATTCATGAAAACTCATCTATTCTCAATAAAACCTTTGGAAACCACCAAAACAAATCATGAGTGGAAAATAAATTTAAAATAACCCTAAAATAGGTTACATACGTGACATTTATTATATCTTATTTTTCAAACTGGCATGACTGGATTTCCTACTAAAGCCAGGGGCATAGGATGTGGTTACATTTTTGGCTTTCCTACTGAGCATCTCGGTGCTCATGCCTACTTTACTTTTCAGTTGCAGGTTTCAGTCTTGGATCGCTCTTGGGATAAAGTGTAGTTGACGTACCGTGGTGATCCACGGGGTCACCTGAGGTATGTCACGTTTTGTTTATTCCTTTTTTCGCTGCCACGTTGTTTAGTTTTTTTTCCTTTTATTTATCTGCTTGTTTAGTTTATGTTTATTCATCCTTTTCTTGGGCTAAAATCGTTCCCAACTAGTTTATTTTGATGCTCGGCACTAGTTTCTAGCCCGTGGGGATCGGGAACGCCCTTCGGGCCATGTCGTAGACCGGGTCGGGCGCCGGGTCGGATGACGCACCGGCCTGGTTCGTGACAAAATGGTATCAGAGGTGCCCTTGTTATTTGGGGTGTCAAGTAGTTTGGTGATTAGGTGTGTCGGGACTCGAGAGGTAGGTGTGATAAGGACGTCATGAACCCTTGCCCGTCCCGAGACTCGAGTTTCCAGGGGTAGTCCAGGATTTGAATTTTCTTCTTTGGATTGGTATGTGTGGATGAGGGATGACCAAGGAAGTGAGCCAGTGTTACGCGGAAGACTTTCATAGAGTAGCGACCCATGTACAGCCTGAGTGCACGGTTCAAGATACTTCCTACGGTGGATACCCAATCAGAGCATGGTCTGCTAAGCCATGCTACCGGGTTGGCATCGCCACTAGTCCCTTATTTTTGGAAATTTTGATGTGAGTTATGTTTGACCTTCATTTTGGTTGGTGTGAGTAGATCTTAAAAATGAAAACGGATTTTTGTGAAGGTGGTTTCAAATGGGAATGTGGTGTTAGAGTGGAAAAGTGGTTTTGAAATGGAAATTGTTTTCTTTTAACGAATGTGTGGTTTCAAAAGAGAAAATGGGAGGTGTTTTGGAAGTTGTTTTGGAATCTCAGTAACACTTTTTGGAATGTGAATTAGAAAATGTTTTGGAAATTGGAAATTTATTGCTTGATGATAAGTTACTTTTTCAAATTGGTTGGGAATTTGTGCTTTATGCTGAATGATCTGTTTTTAAAATGAGAAGTGTCTTGGATTGACCCTTGGTATTCCTATGAGTGATCACATACATTGAGGTGCGCACGTGGAAAGTGGGGAAGTTGGTGATGTGAGTGGATGGGTTCTTGAGCTAGCACATGGATATGTATGTGTGAGACTTCATGGGATATCAATGGTGGATATTTAAGTGGTTTTGGTTGCTGAAAAATGGTTTTTAAAAAGGGTTTTTCAGATGTTTAGAAAAGTGGGTGAGAAATTGTTTACCGTTCTCTTTTCGTGTTGGGTATTCCTTTTTTTCGCGGGTTCTTGGTTTGACATATTGAATAGTGGTTGTAATATTGATTTGAGTTTGAGCTTTCGTTTTTGATTGAGGTGTGGAATTTTGATTTATGATGAGATTTGATTCGGATTTGTGCCCCTTGTTTTTGAGTATGCTGCCCAGAAAGTCCCAGAAGTTCCTAGTGAGCCTCTTCGAGTTGTTGGTTCTACCCAGACTCTTAGCAGAGTGGTGGAATTGAATTATTTTCGGTTGTTGTCCATCTTTTGTAGTGATCATGATCTATTGAAGGTAGCAAACTAGATTGGTGAAGTCGTTGGTGTTTTCAGGTTATTGGAAACTCCCAAAACTATGAGAGTCCGTGTTGGTTTGGGTTTGTTTAAAGGTGCAACTTTGGATTGGTGGAAGAAATAATCCCAGCATCGTTGCATGATGGTATGTCTTGGAAGGTGTTTAAGACGACTCTCATCAGATGGTTTATACCCAAGGAAGTGAAGGAAAGGGAAGTGGCAGAACTAGTGAGTGTCCAACAATGCCAACGAATAGTGAAGTCCTACGTTGGGCATCTCAAGAAGTTGGTTCCCTTTTCTCCAAAGATAATGTCGCAGAATCAGTTAAAGTTTCTCTTGTGTAGGGTCTTCGTATATTGTTCAAGGACCGGTTCCCTTTGGTGTTTGGGATGGTTCCCTATTCTGTGAGAGCGAATCGGAGGAACCTATCACAGAAAAGTCTTCTTGTCAATTCCATCTCCTATTAGTTGGACCACCCCCTTGTTTGCTTCTAGTGTGCTCGGTTTGGGTACTTTAAGCCGCCTTGTCATCATCATCCATTGAAGACTTGCTGTCGGTGTGGCCATTTGGGAAACTTAGAGAGGCTCCGCTAGCGGCTTCGTTAAGAGGAGTCTCGACAGGAGAATATCAGCTCCTGACTACGGGGCAGAAGATGCTTCAAGACATCAGAGCTCCAACCACAGGTCTCGGAGCGAAGCCTTTCATGCAGTCAGGAATCATTGGGTGTGGGGAACCTTGGTTTAATTTTTGTCTCCAATGCTGAAATGGGGATGGTATGAATTTCCTTGTTGTGGATCTCCCATCTTTGAAGGTTCTGTCCTGCTGTAAGTGGCATAGAGGCCTCGTTGCCTCGTTGTGGTCTTTGTTCCTTGAATACCCCACTTTGGCAGTAAGGAGGTGTGGTGGTATCATTTTCTTGTAATTTTAGTAGTTGCGCCTCCTCAAATGTGAGCTTTGGAGTTGTCTCTTTATGGTCGTGAGTCTCAAGATGATTATCTCTCTCATGTGGCTAGCTCCTTTGGTGACCGGTTCTTGTTTTAGGATGTTCTCGTTTTGGAGACACTTGCGTCTTGGGAAATAATGAATAGGGGTTGGTCCGCTACTCAGTTTGGGGTCTTTCGTCGATGACCCCATGTGGTGGGGGGTCTGGTTTATGCGGAGAGTTCATGGGTCGGTTTTTGTGCTGGGTTTCTCGTACTGGTCTGTGATCACTGGTTGAAGCTGGTCAGTCCTTAAATGGTGGGAAGACCCACCAAGAATCTTGAAGTTCCTTCTTCAAGGTTTGGTCTATGTGGCAGTTTCCTCTTGGAACAAGTTGACAGTTCTAGAATTAGCTCATGATAAGAGTCTCAATGTCGGTTGTGCTAGTAGAATTCTTGTGGTGGGGAGAACCCTCCTCGTTTCCTGATGGTTCTTTTCCTTTCAGTTCCCCTCAGAGTTGTTCGGGTGTGACTAATGGAGTGAAAAGTCACACCGAGTTGTGATTTTGTTTGCCACATTTAGTTTCAAACTCGAGTTTGTTTCCTCGTTTGGCTTGGTGACTTTCTGGGGGCAGAAAGTTTTTGTGGTGGGGAGAATTGTCACACCCTGACCAATGCATTATTTTAACTTAATTATTTTGGGTCTTTATTTTGAGTTGCGGTTTGAATCGGTCCTATTTTAAAATGTATTTGGAATCTTATATGGGTGTGCACCCGTACGCGCGACCTTCTGTAGCACCCAATCACATTTAGACAATGTTTTATTATTAAATGTGTCATTATTGGGGTGCGCGACCTTGCCCACGACTGTGTTTGGTTCCCATTCTTAATAAGAGACTGTTCTATTCTATTAAATTTATTTTTACATGGCCGCGCAACTAGGCGTGCGACCGCGCACGCAACTGAGCGTACACTGCTCTAGGGACCGGGCGTGTGACCGTGCACGCGACCAGACGCGCGACCGCGCACGCGACCATGCGTACTGTTTAACTTCAATTAAGAATGATATTATTTCGGTTGGTTTTATTATTTTAGTTTTATTATTAGTATTAATATTAATTAAGTTACTATTTTAATTAGGTTATAATTTTAATTATTATTTTTCAGCTAATATTTTGATTTGGACGTTAATATTAAAATTAATCTTCCAATTATAAAATAATTAACTTACTTTTAATATTACCATTACTTTTTTGATTTGTGTATAGGTTACTCTAGGTTGTTTTTAAGTTTCATTTAATTATCTATTTCATTATTTATTTATTATTATTTTCCCCCCCATTTATTTCCTTTTTCTCTATTTCTTTTTCTCTTCTTTTTTTTACTCCCTCTTCCTCACCCGCTCCCTCTATCCCGTCGCTTCCCCCTTCCCTAACCCTACGCCCGCACCCCCCTGCGTTTCCCCTTCACGGCCGACGCCCCCCCCCCCCCTCTCGACCCGCTGCTTTCTCCCCCGGCCAGCAGCCGTCGCGCGCATCCCCCCCTTCCGGCGTGGCCTCCTCCTGCGTAGCCTGTTCCTGCGCCGGCATCCCTCCTCCCTTCCGGCCTCACCTCGCACCAACCAGACCCGCGCGCCACCTCCCTCTCCGGCCGCCGCCCTCGCCGCGCCTCCTACCTCTCTGGCCGCCTCCCTCTCCGCGGCCTCCTCTCCCGGCTTCCCCCCCCCCTCAAACCCGCACGGCAGAACCCCCCCCCCCCCCCCCGGGCCGAGACCCTGCAGCCGCGCGACTTCCCCCTTTTTTCCCTCATTTTCTCCGGCGAAACAACCAATCGCCTCCAGTTTTGTGGTCGGCCTATCAAGTTTGGTGCAGGGGGGCCTCTCGGGTCTTCTCGGTACGTGTTCCGACAACCGCCGCCGAAGGCGAGGCGGTTCGTTGTGTTTCGATTTGCTGTCTTTGTTCCGAGGTAATGTTTTCTTGTGTTGTTTGGTTTTTCACCTGCTGAATTAGAGTGTTTTATGTGTTTTAAAGTTCGTAGTGATTATATTGAAGTGTGAAAGCCTTTTTTTTATATGATTGATGAAGCAGTCGACTTTTAAAGTAGTGTTATTACCTAAAATTGAGTGCATTTATTGTGCAACTCATGTTGTGTTATTTGAGGTCATTTTATAGTGCATGCAATTGGTTTATTATATGATGCAAGGGATGTGTTTTTTTTTTGGATATTGTTTCAGTGTGCTTTTGGCCTTAGAAGAGGTTTTTGGGTGTGTTTGTTTTATGTCGTGTTATGCTTTTTTTAGAAGGTTTTATAAATGGTGTAAATGGTTTATTTGATTTGTATAGATGATGCGAATAATGTTTGGGTATGGTTACGACGTGCGGATGATTTTAAATTGTTCATTGATATGAAATTGGGTGAGTTTTTAGTGTAAATTATGTGTTGCTAATGTGGAAGTGTTTCATAAATTGCTTTATTGATTTGTTCAATTGCACGTGAGGTGCGAAAGTGGTCTTAAAAAATATTAAGTGTGTTTGATTTTTGAAGTGGCTTTTCCTACTTGAAATTGAGTGTTACTGGCGCAAATTCTTGTCGTGTTATCTTGAAATGTTTTATAGATTGTTTATGTGTTTAATTGTTTTATTAAATTATATGTGTAGTGCGTTGGGCCACGCGTGTCGAGGAATCCTACATGTACATGCATAGGGT
The DNA here is from genome assembly GCA_963277665.1 of Viscum album. NCBI lineage: Eukaryota > Viridiplantae > Streptophyta > Magnoliopsida > Santalales > Viscaceae > Viscum > Viscum album. Next base: position 1,549,758,256 of record OY728152.1, on the reverse strand, counting down.
AAGGCATGTACATATATATGTCCTCTTTGCACATATTCCCTCATGGCGCGGGGAATATGTGCAATGCAGCTAGGGGTGTATATATATATATGTATAAATTCATGTGCGTGTGTGCGCCAAGTGTCGGTTCGAGTGGCCATTGTCAGATAGCGACAAGTTTGAGGTAGGTTTCCTATGCCTATGCCTTTAGTTTGAATTTCATAATTGCTTGCTTTCTTTGAAAATATGTTATATGTATATATATGTTATATTTACATGTTATGAAATCTGGGTGCATTCGCTAATAATGGTTATGCATTTGTTTTGGAAAAATGTAATGTATTACAAATGCCATTTGGACATTCATAAATTAATTGCATCATTTTAAGAAAGAGTTCAAGCTTGTTTTTTTTATATATGTAACATGTAGATTGTTAAATTGAGATTTTTAAAAGGTTTTTCAAAGAGTTTAGATGAGTATATGTTCAAAAAATGAAAACTATTATTTGTGAAACCATAAAGCCTGTTTGGCCCTTTGAAATGGTCTGTAAAATTGGAAAAAAAACCCTCCTAAGGCAATCCCCTTGGTTTTAGAAAATGACTTGTCTGTTGAGTGTACGAATATGTGCCAAATATTGGGGCTTATGCTTTATGTAATGTGAAAGAGGGGAATGCGCTTAAGGAGGGAGAATGGTGGTGAGAGGTTTAGCGAGTTTTTAGGATAAAGAAAGTGTGATGTTCATTTCTATTCTTTTGATAAAATCTCACCACCTTTTTGGAATAGAGCACAATGGTAAACCTGGGTATCTAGGTGGGTGACCAGGACTAGTACGCTAGATGACACGGAAGGGGTCCGTCCTGGTTTGTCTAGCAGGATTGACGCAACAACACTAACTAAACATATTAATTTCTGAGGGTCGTGGCCTTCTAAGCCACATTTTCTGAGGGTCGTGGCCTTCTAAGCCACGTTTTCTGAGGGTCGTGGTCTTCTAAGCCACGTTTCACTGAGGTACGAGGTCTTTAGGTTCCCACTTGTTCTAACTGCCTATAGGGATTACCCATGGTGCTCATTTTTGTCATGCTGCTAACGATGTAACTTTCTTTTCAGCTATTTCATACTTGATCTCTTGTTTGTGAAAACCATATTTTAACCCAAACTGGTTTCTTTTCATTTTGAAATGTTAATGCATGCTTGAAACCTATTTTAAAAATGTAGTGGGAGTAAAAGGCTTTACCTGAAAATGCAAACTCGTTACTTGAATTTGAAAAGAAGGAAAACACTATTTTATTATATCTTATTTTTCAAACTGGAATGACTGGATTTCCTACTAAAGCTAAGGGCATAGGATGTGGTTACATTTTTGGCTTTCCTACTGAGCATCTCGGTGCTCATGCCTACTTTACTTTTCAGTTGCAGGTTTCAGTCTTGGATCGCTCTTGGGAGGAAGTGTAGTTGACATACTGTGGTGATCCACGGGGTCACCTGAGGTATGTCACGTTTTGTTTATTCCTTTTTTCACTGCCACGTTGTTTAGTTTTTTTCCTTTTATTTATCTGCTTGTTTAATTTATGTTTATTCATCCTTTTCTAGGGCTAAAATCATTCCCAACTGGTTTATTTTGATGCCCGGCACTAGTTTCCAGCCCGTGGGGATCGGGAACGCCCTTCGGGACATGTTGCAGACCGGGTCGGGCGCCGGGTCGGATGACGCACCTACCTGGTTCATGACAAATATTATCTAATTTCAATGGATAATCACACCCCAAACTTTATCTTTCTAGTCCTAAGCAAAAAATTATCAAAAAAATATGAAAATTGAAATACCTTTTTTAAAAGTATTTTAACATACAGTGCTCATCAAAATAAATCATGCCAAGAAATCATGAAACTTATAAAAATAATTTCACACAATCTAGGTTTACAAGCATATCCCAAGACCAAACCAATTTCTCGGTTTAAATTTATCACCACATTTTATCCAATTTAAATTAAGCATGATGATCTGTTGTGTATCACAAAATACTTGGGTCCCATTTTCTTATTGAAGGGGGAAACAATGAAATTTTTTGGTGGAAATCACATTAATCCTTAATATGAGTATCCAATTTTATCTTTTTTTAATATTTTTTTTGTATTGTTTTTGTTTTTGTTTTTTTAACCACAATAGAGCTGAAAAGACTAACTTTAAGTAAGACAAAAATAGAGTCACAATCCCCAAGTGTTAAACGCCACACATATTGTCAATTCCATGATATAAAATAGATATTTAAATCTTAACAATGGGGAACATAATTATGTAGTCATGATCCCCAAGTGTCAGATTCCACACATTTGGAAAAACATTTATCTATGTGGTCTTTTTTTCATTTTTTTATTTGATTCTCAAAGTAAAATGAATGTGGCCCAAAACCTATGCCATGATGAAAGGGGACCAAGAACTCAAAATTACACTCAAAATCCAATGGACATGCATTGTGGAATTTTTATTAATATGATGAAAATGTAAACACTAAAAATCACATTGGACAATTGTACTTTCCAAAAACTATGATCATGAACATAAATTTGCATTAAAATCATAATCAAGGCATTAAAAATTATTTGAAATTTAGTTTTTATTTTTTTAAATTTACACAAACATATGCAAGGATAATTAATTGAAATTTTCCATAGAAGCAATTTTTTTTAAATCTCAGATTTTCACTCCCCCAACTTAAAATGAAATTGTCCTCACTGTTTGAAAGAGAAGAGAATAGAGAGTTCAAAATTGGGAATAAATAGGGGATGATAGTGATTTTAAATGAAATCATGGAACAAATTCACCTCATTTGAATTTTATAACCCATAAATAAGTAATTGATCACATTTTCTTAATGTCACAAGTATAATCCTTGAGGAATAATGAGGGTTGGGTTTGAATTCTAGAAGACATGTGTTTCATTTGAAAATATTAAACTGCTTCAACTATTAAATATCACACAAAAGAAACATTAGATCATATTGGAAACCCCAATTGGATCCTTTAAAAAACACAACACACAAAATAAATTAAATTAAATTAAAATCAATGAATAATTTGGGTTGCCTCTCAAAAATCACTTAGTTTAATGTCGTTAGCTCGACATGGACCCCCTAAATTATCCAATACCAACTTTCATCATTTTAAGGACCACATTTTTCACCACTTCAATTTTATTTTGATTGATTCTCCAATGGGATTGGTATAAAGGTTTTGAAATTGATTCATGAAAAATCATATAGGTCCTAGTGAATGGGATAGTCCCATGAATATTGAAAAGAGTCCATCCAATTTCTTTCTTAATATTTCATAAGACATCAAGGATAATTTTCTTATCATTTTACTTGAGAGATGATGAAATGAAAACTGATAGTTTTTGTTTATCCATGATAATGGAAAACTTGAGAGGGTATGTATGGAACTTGAATTTGATCTAGGGTTGGCTAGCACTTTTAGACACATATTGGAACTTTGAATAGAACTCGGTTTTATTTTCAAAATTCAATAGAATTGGTTCCTTTTAGATAGAATATTCAACCACCAAATTGGATATATCAGTGTTAGTAATGGGTATGTACTCTAATTTTTGTGATTTCTACCAATGGTTTAGTGATTGGTGTTTCTAAAAAATCATCAATTGAACTATATTTAGGAAACTCAATCCAAGATTTTAAATTATCCACTTTTGAATCCAAAAAATAAATTTCCTCAAGATTTAAACACTCATTAACAGTCCCCTCACATTCCTTGTGTTGACTTCCAATATTCTCTAACCAATTCAACTCATTATCCAGCTTTGATTTCTCATATTCCAAAGTTATTTTTTTAACATTTTCCTCTAATTTTGAAGCCTCTTATTTTTTAGGAATCATTACTTCATGTTTTACATTATTTTACACTCATATAAATATTCACATATTGTATTTGTTCATAATAATATTGTGTGTAAAAATATTCTTCTATCAATGATGAGGAAGATACTACATGAGCAGGAATGGGTTCTATAATTGTTTTAATACTTTGTAGTTCTACCCTCATTGATGAAACCTTAGAAGTCATTATCTCCATTTGTTAACACATTTTCTCAAGTAATTATTGTGGATCGGTCTGGATAAGGGTTTGATCCAAATTTTCTACTCTAGAGGATAATAAAATTTTTGGAATTGCATTGGTGGGTGTTCAGATTGGCTTTGTTGGGATTGAAACTTATTATAGTTTGAGATGTTTTATTGGGAATAGGACTTCAAACATTATGGTTGATATAGTTTTTTTATTTTACCACTAGTAGAAACTACGATGGTAACTATACATCACACTTTGTGTGGGGTAGTCAAAGTAAGTAGAGGTTCCCCATGTTTAAATGGGTATCCATATGAGTGAAATTGGGAGTGAGAATAGAGAAGTAGGTTGAGAATATAACAAAAGGATCTAAGGAAACTTACTTGGGTCCTCAAAAATGGAACCAAAATTTATTGATTCCCAAATTTACCATACTGGTAGAAATATTCATATTATTACAAGTATGGATCAAATCCATAGGGACCTAAGAAGTAACCTTGAGACACTCGGATTTGATGGGAGGATTGGCTATGAAGGGGCCAACTTTAGGGTTGATTTTAATTGGAATAATAGAATACTAAAGTACCTAAGATAATGTATTGAATTAAATAATGAAACACCTAAATATTTTAATGGAAATAATTAAATAATATTATTTGATCCTTGGTTTTCACAAGGACTAGATTGGATGTGTTTGTTTTCTTATAAAATTTCATGTCACTAATTCAAGATGTATCCAATCAATGAGATAAGTCCACAACATAATTATATAATTTAAACCATACACAATTCCAAGGATAATTAAAAATTAACTTAGAGTATCACTTTCATGATCACTCCATATAATTGGATCGTACTACAACTCAAAATGTGTATTCTTTAAATTCGGTGAAGATGAAGAAGAAAATAAGTCAAAGAATGGAACTTTCAAACCATAAAACTAATTTAAGAGTTTAAAAACATCAAATAACATCAAATCCAACCCCAAGAAACTCCCTAGAATAAAAACAAAAAAAAAATTATCCTTACATTGATGTAATTATCTTAATGGAAGGTAGAATTTGACTTATAAAGTTGGAATTGAAGAAGTGAAAAACAAACAAATAATGAACACTCCGATGTTGTGTGAGGAATTTCAAAATTGTTGGCATGAATAAATTCACACCATGATTCAATGGTCTTATAATGATAATAAAAATTATATAAAAATTTAATAATAAGAATAAGAAAAAAAAATTATTAAGAAATTAAGGTGATCTAAATAGCTTCTGTGAGAAAAAAAATAAACACGTGGTTACAAAATGAAAGCGTAAAATTGCAATTGAAAAAATAAAACATCTCCCCAATTCTTTCACCAACACACCTTAAATATGAATTTTTTGAGAACTATTTTGATCCCCAATCATTCAATATCATATCCATTAGTTAGGATATTAAAAATGTGGGTGAGAAAAAAGGGAAAGTGGAATTTTCAATATTGACCAAAAAAATCGTATCAAGATTCTTTCCCCTTTTAATGTATGAATTTGGAAATGAATATGGTAGAATTTTGGATGGTATTAGAAGGAAAATATTTTCATCCATATTTACTCTAATTTATATAGAAATATCATCCCAATTTTATATTCCATTCAAATGTTATGATAAAATTGATGGGCTGACTTTATGGGCCTTCAAATCTGGCCCATAAATTAAACTTCAACTTGGGATCCCTAGATCTCCTTGAAAAATTAAAAATTAGTTTTTTCCACTATTTAATGAAATTTTCCCCATAATTTTCTCTATATATATTCAATATTTTATCTTTATTATTCTTGAATTGTGGGATCTACTTTTATTTGACGGGGCTAAGGTCCATTATGCTTTGATGATAAATTTCTGCATCCATGGAAAAAAATGTTCATATTCCCTTGTGATTCATCCATTGATCCTAAAAGGAAAAAAATAAAAATAAAAGTGATCAATAATATCCCAAAATATAAAATTAAAATAATCAAGATATTGAATTCCATAAGCTAATGATTAATTGGGCCCAAATTGAACCACTTTAAACATGAATTGCACAATGATGTGAAATGAGGTTCAAATAATAAAATGCACTAAAACTTGTGTTTATGTGCATTGAAATGAATGAATATTAAAATATAAATAATTAATATTATTCACTTTTAGTGTCTAATCACCAAGTATGATGATGATGTACCTAGAAAAAGTTCTAAGTAGACGATATAAGTTATTAACATCGTAACATTGGATGTTATGATGTTAAGAATTTTTAATATGTTCAAGGAGTTAAACATTAGGAATATTATTCCTATATATCACCATTATTCAAAGTGTTTTAATTAATATACATTACTCACTAAAGGTTTTAATGGTAGGATTTTATCTGGTGGCCAAATAGTGATATGACGGAAATTACATAGAGATGTAATGAGTTTAACAAAACCCAATAAATTTTATCAAACATTAAGCTAATTAGGTAGTATACCATATATTATATGTTTTATAGGGACTTATGTATGCATTCTTAAAGGTGTTTAATAATATAAAAAGGTATCATGTTATAAAAAAGGAAATCTTCACTTTGTCATTCTTTCACATTGGTTGTATATACATATAAACTAATATATCTATTGTAAAGTGAAATGATACTTGACCTCTCAAAGTATGAATTTGAGTTTTACCTAGTCAATGTTCATCATGGATTATTATAGTGAATTATGAATTTTTTAAGGCTATCATGAGTAATATTCTTTTATTATGAAACAAAATATACTTATGAGGCATAAAATGAGTTTTTTTGTGTTGGATAACACATGGAGTGTCATACATGATATCTTTGGTATACTAAGAGTTAATGGTTCATTTTTGGAGTTCCCACTACCCGGGGATAGAGATATACCTATTATGAGAACCTTTATACTTTGATACCAATCATATATAAGCCTTGAGGGTTAGTTAATCAGGGGGTGTTTGGGGAGGTTGTTGATCATGACGTCAGTTGTAGTTTAGACAAGATGATATTTTTCTTCTCATATAATGAGTATAAAATCTAGGAACTTGATTAAGATAGACTGAGTAATTGTATAGACTTACCTAGATAATACATAATATGTGCTTATTTATCCGGGTTAGGGTCATGTGAGTATGCTATATGTGATTTACATACTCAATGCCCCATGGTTACTCGATGTCTTAGAAAAAGGAATCATATGAGGATTTATTCTTGTATATGATATAGCTGGTGGACATAATTATGAAGATATATGTGTTTTATGGGGATCAAACTAGATCTATTTGCAGCTTGAGTAACATTGATTCCTTGTTAGAGGGATCTCTTTGCTTACATTCATGGATCCAATGATTGATATTTTTTTCCAGCTTTACAAAGGACCATGGGGTTTCACTTTTTGGTAGACTGGATAGGGATTAAGTTTGACTCAAAGAGTGAATCTAAAAGTTTTTTATAGTTTATCCAAAAGATTTTTGGTTGAATATTTACAAGGTGATGCATATGATGTAATACAAGGTAAAATTAATAATATATTTCCAAAAGTATTCTGGAAAATATCCAAAAGGATTTTTGGATATAATTTTACAAGTTATTGTATATGATATAATATACTGTGAAATGACACTAAGTCTATGTGAATTTAGTGAAAGTGGTATATTGAAGGAGATATGACCTAAATCCATAAGCTCATATGATGTGTTTTTATCCACATCATTTAATATGATTTATGCATGTCATTGAGTATAATATATTGAAACCACTACCTTTGCATGCCAGGATTTTTCATGGAATTTGAATGTTTAATGGTTAAACATTTGAATATTACTTCAATAAGCTTTAATTAATATATATAACATCTGAGGATTAATGATTAATACATAATATGAACCCATGGAATGATTTAAGTTTAACTCATGCATTTTATAATGCATTAATAAATACTATAGTGACTTGGGAATGTCCCGAGTGCTCATATAAAGTGGTGTCCCCACTATGAATGGGGTGAAATGATCCTTTCATGTGAACCTAGACATGTCTCTCCCTCCTTAAAATCTCTCTCTTCTTACTTATTTTATCATCAAAAAACTAGCCTGTCATGGGTATAAGAGAGTCTCGCTCATACAATGATTGATTTAGTATGATATATGGATACACCATGGAGGATGTATGTCATTCAATTTCCTATTTTGTGATTTTCATTAACCACAAATGATGAAGATGGAGCATCATTAACATTATTTTAGGGTATTAAAGATGGTTTCTTAATTTTTTAGGTCTCGTGGTTTCACATCTCACATAGTAGATATGAGTTCATATTTTCTTAATTGATTTTTTTTTGTAGTTTAATTGTTAAACTGTCATAAGAAACCCTATAAATAGAACCCTTCTAGGAGTTATGCTAGCTTGAAAAACTTCTCTACCAATGACTCTTTTTTTTGAATTCTAGTCTTAAGCATTCACCCACTACCCAAACACCTCAAAACCACATAATTTTATATATTTAGGCCTCTCTCTGGCATAAATTACCTCACCTAAATATCTAGGTGGTCAACATATTTTCATTATATGAAAACTCATCCCTAAGTTGTCTCTAATCATGACATTGACCAAACTCTACTAAAACTTGAATGCCTTGCTCACCAAACTCTTGTAATACTGATATGATGTTGAATATGCCAGTTTATTTCTAATTACCACAACTAACCAGCTCAAACAAACCAATTTGATTTATGGTTACTCCCTAACATTGGAATAACCTACCTGGTTACATCATAACCATGCTATCCAACATGGTGATGGTACTGTAAATATATATATTCAATAATTCTATATTTACTAACCATCACACACATTCACCTCTCATCAACCATACTATTACACACGATCATACATCATACCAGATTACCATACCATAACCAGAATATAGTCGATCACATCCACACAACATACATAATACACTATAATCATCATGTAAAACCAATTCTCAAAGTCATTTTATACCTTTGATCACTAAAAAATCATTGGGATGCACTGAGAAAGTTGTCTTGACCACATGTAGTTGATCTGAAGCCTGACTTCCAGTTTCATGACCTCCCTCTAGAGTCACACTCAGTGTCGACCAATACCCCCACTATAGGGAATCATGTACACTACCATGAACTGAACATGCTAATAAATCTTGGCTACTACCTCCCAACACTGATCCTAGTCCATCCTCAATCACCAGAGTCTAACTTGATCCCCAAACTCTTGTCAACTGAATTATTGTCTAGAAAAACCTCTCTAGGTTCCCCATCTAGCCACATGCCAAACACTCATTTAGTTTTAAATCACATAGGGCCCATAAATCCATAATTAGTACACACTAATACACCTATCCATTATTCATATTCCACTACACTTTTCACAACCCATCCTAGAGGGGCCCATGTTATGACTCCTCAAGCCCGCCTCCAATAGGCCAGGGGATGGCGACTATCATCGAGAAGTCATATCACTAACATGGGAGTCCTTAGTATAAGTACCTATACACACACATATATCTAAGCCTATACAATTCTCCTAGTATTAATAGTCTAAAAAACAAGTCCAACCTTAAAGTAAGTACTAGGATTACTTTCAAAAATCTGTTGGAACACACCTTGTTTTGTCCAATATCACTAAGCACCATCTGGTCCTGGTCCTCCTAGGACTCTGTCAAAAGTTTTATTATCTTCACAAGACACGGCACCTGTGATAAAATACCGTACAGGGGTGAGTATAACAATACTTTGTAGAACACCCTAAAAACACAAATCATACAAAAAAAATACAGTCAACTCTATGCAGGCATATATCTAAAACACATATAAAAATAATATCTAGATACACTCAATAAATACACACGGTTTAGTGGTAAGTCCCAACCATAGTATACCACCCTAGGATTCCAGCTCAAAGATTCCACAAAGCACTCATCATGGAGAACACACTCCTGAGTCTGATAGTACCGATGACGTCCGCTCAAGAGGTAATGCTTGTTGGGTCTCATCGTGAGAAAGAACACGTTGATAGTCCAAAGAGGGTATGATACATAGATGAGGATCACTACCAAGGCGATGGGGTTATACCAAAAACTCAATATGGATTAACCCGCTAAGTAGTGGATTGATTCCTACATAGTTTTGGTCATGAAGATACTAAGAACTCCATCTAGGGCATAAATATGAATAGAGTATCTCACTTAGGGCCTCTTAGAGGCATTCCAATGACTCTATCCAAGAATTCTTGTTGAATGGATCATAGTCCTAGGAGTAGGAGATGATTCCATACCAACCTTCAATGAAGGGATAAAGGGAATGTACCCTAACAAAAAATTTCTAAGATATGAAGGATAAGGGCTCCAAGACATGTATAAAAGAGTACACGGTGTGTAGTAGTGGTCACATGTCATATCCCTTGACCTCAGGTCCTGCCTGTGTAAACATCTTGTGTTAAGTTGCACCTAGGATAAACCTCACATTCTAAAATAAATGGTGACCTCAGATTTCTGATCTGGACACTAGTTTAGAATTTATTCCACTTTTTCAGGAAAACTAATCACACATGATATTTAATATATTTTAAACATTTATTCTATGTATACTGGGCCTTGAAATCACACTCTGTCTCAGTGCCTGGTCTCAAAAATAATCCATATAATATATAAAAATAATATTTGAAAAATATAATACATTGAATTCTCCCCACATTGGGGCATTACATTCCCAAAATGCCAAAATAAGGGATACTCAAAAAGATGTAGGTACCGACCTTTAATCTAAGCCTCATGCTCCCATGTTCTCTCTTAGAGATTCTTGTGCTACCACTGGACACACACTAAAGTAATCGATCATCTATGAAGGATCCCCTCCTACCAATTTTTTATCCCTATTGGGTGCTCAGCAAAGGTTGATCCATCCTCGATATCCAGCTCTCCCTAGTCGATAATGTGTGATGGGTCATGAATATACCTTCTCAGCTACAACACATGGAAGATGTCCTACACCCAGTCTAACTACGGGGGCAGAGCTAAGTGTTACACCACCTCACCAACTCTACAAAGTATCTGGAAATAGCTGATGAACCTCAGAGATAGCTTGCCACCCTATCCAAATCTCTATAATCCACATAAAGGTGAAACCCATAAGAACACATGGTCTCCTTCCTCAAACTCTAAAGGCCTCTGTTGCCTGTTAGTATAAGAATTATGACGGCTCTGTGTAGTCTTCATCCACTCCTAAATGATCTTCACCTTATTTATTGTAGCTCGCATCAACTCTGGGCCCATGAGTGCTGACTCTCCTAGGTCAGTCCAGCAAATTGGTGACCTACAGGGTCACCTGTACAAAGACTCGAATGGTTTCATACCAATGGTGGAATGCTAACTGTTATTGTATGAAAACTCCACCAGTGTTATGTGATCCACCCAACTACGACCAAAGTCCAACATGCAAGATCGTAGCATGTCCTCCAAAAACTAAATGTTTATCTTAGTCTGACCATCAATTTTTGGGTAAAATGTTGTGATCCAGTGTAACTAAGTCCCAAACACCTCCTATAATCCCTTCCAAAATAGGGATGTGAAGCGAGCATCATAGTTAGAAACAATCATTGATGGAACTCCATGGATTCAGACTATCTCCAACACATAGAGGCGTCTTAATCTCCCTACTGAACTCTATTATCATATAGATAGGAAGTGGGTCGACTTGGTGAGTTGGTTTGTGATCACCCAAACAGCATTGTGTCCTCTGGATGTACATGGTAATCATATCCTAAATTCCATAGATATCTCATCCGACTTCCACTCTGGCACCTCAAGGGGTTGATCCAAACCTGTTGGAACTTGGTGCTCAGTCTTCACTTGCTAACAAGTAAGGTATCGAGAGACAAAATTTGTAACTCCTTTATTCATCCCTGGTAATCAAAACTAACGTTGGAGGTCCTGGTACATCTTTTTCATACTTGGATGTACCACTAAAGTAGATGTATGAAACTCTCTCAAAACCTCCTCCTGAAACATCACTGGTACCATTGGGTGTCCTTTGAAAAGAATGATGTGATCTCTACCTTTATAATATCCATTAGGATCATGCCCTGTGGATATTTGAGTACATAGGGTCTCATAGTTGGCATCCCCAAGTTGCACCTCCCTAACTCATTACAAGAGTGGAGGGGTAAAAATCATCGATTGGATGTAAGTTTCTCCATATCCATCTATAAAGGATAACTACAATGAGGCCAACTACTTTGATGTCTCGTTCAAAAACTATGAACAAGATCTCATGCTGACAGTATTTTCTACCACATTCCCCTTTCCAAGAGTATTGACAATTTCAAAGGCATAATCCTGGAAGAACTATAGCCATCGCATATATCTCAAGTTGAGATCCTTCTGAGAGAAGATATATTTGAGACTCTTGCGATTAGAGTAGAAAATAAATTTCTCACCCATCATGTAGTGTCACCACATCTTCGAAGTGAATACCACCACTGGTAGCTCAAGATTTTGGTTCATGTAGTTCTACCCATGTGGTCTCAACTAGTGTAAACCATAGGCAATCATCGCTTTTATTTTCATCATAACATGACCAAGAATAGTTCTTAATGTATCAAAAAACAATACATACTTGGCACCCTCCTCTGGTAATCTCAATATGGGAGCGCTCATCAAACTCTGCCTCAACTACTGAAAAGCCTACTGAAAACTTTCTATCCATACAAAAGGATGCCCCTTCTAATTCAAAGATATCATGGGTGATGATATTCTGGAGAAATCAGGTATGAGTCTATGGTAATATCCTATCAACCCAAGGAAGCTTTGCACCTTCATCGTGCTCTTAGGTGGTTCCCAAGCTAACACTGCCTCGACCTTGGTTGGGTCTACTTTCACTTCATCCACTAAGATATTGTGTCCTAAAACGTGGATCATCTAAATCTATAACTGGCACTTAGAGAGCTTTACATAAAGTTATTTCTCCCAGAGTACATCCAAAACTATCCTCAAGTGTCTCATGTTCTCCTCCTCAGACACCAAGTACACAAGAATATCATCGATGAAGACTACCATGAAATGGTCTAAGTAAGGCTGGAAGATCTGGTTCCTGAGTCTCATGAACACTTCTAGGGCATTCATAACACCAAAGGGCATCACCAAATACTCATAATTATTGTAACGACATCTAAATGTATTATTTGTAATATCCACATCCCTCACTTGAAACTGGTGATAACCTAACCTGAGGTTAACCTTTGAGAACCATCATCCCCCTCTCAACTGATCAAAGAGATCATTGATACTCGGTAGTGGATACTTTTTCTTCATAGTCACCTGGTTCAAGCATTGATAGTCCACATACAATCTCAACCTCTTATCTACGTTCTTGGAAAACAAAAATGGGGGTGCCTGGGGTGAAACACTGGGTTGAACAAAGACCTTCCTCTACAAGCCCTCTAACTGCACCCACATCTCATGAAGCTCTATAGGAGTCGTATGATATGATATCGTAGATATCAAGGTCATATTGGGGTGTAGATCATTGAATAATTTTATTTCTTGATGGGGAGGTAAACCTAAAATATTATCAGGAAAGACATTCTCATACTCCACCACCACCATAGGAAACTAGGAACTTGCAAAATCCACTACACCGAGGGTTAGTCTAGCCAACGGATGAGTAATCGGATGCACCCTCCTATTCACGAGTCCATACTATGCTTTTTGGGTTTCCTTTTCACTGAAAAAGGAGAAATTGGTTCCATCACTACGGAAAAACCGCACCCTTCACCTAAAATAGTCAATCTGGGTATGAATTGTAGATAACCAATTTTATACCAAGAATGAAGTCATAAGGCCTCAACGCTGCTACTAAGAGATTCCAAAATAAACTCTCACCTCCAAGAGTCATCTCACACTGTCAAAAAAAGTGTGTGATCACTGAGTCTTCTCCAGTATGAGTCTACAAGCGTGAGGGTTAATCCAAAGGTTCAATTATAATATCTAAGTCTTATACAAGGTATATATAAATAAAGGAATGACTAGAACCTATGTCTATCATTACTGTAGCTAAGGTATAAAAAACATAGATTGTATCTCATATCATTCTTGGGGCCTATGGGTCATAAGTTTCAACCACCTACAGATTTCCTAACCCCTATCCTTCATCTCCCTAAGCCTATCTTGGACCACCTAGGGTGGTGGTGTAACAAGTTAAAACATTGGCCACCTCCTTCCTTGACCATGTCTACCACCTTACAAAATTGCCTGTTCCTACTACTTTCTCTACCTTGGTGGATCATCTATGGTCTCTCTTTCAACTGTATGGAAGGTTGTACAATCTCATGAAAGATGTTATTTTTCATCACATGAGTAACACCACCTATCTCTAGGCTGACTGGACCCACCCTGTGTGACCTGAACTGTAGATCCTATGTCCCGATACCTCCTCCTGAAATGTCTCACATATCAAGGTCCCTAAGACTGACTTCAGCTCCCTATTATTGAGGTATTTTCTCCTGTTTTCCCACTGCTGACAAGCACTAGTTGTATCTACTCACCCAAGAAACTTTCAACCACCAAATATCTCTCTATCAACCTAATATGAGTAGGAATGCATATAGGGATAACACTATATGGGATGTCTCTACATAGACCTCACTCAAAGTTCTGGGTCTGGAAGAACTAATCATGAACCATATCCATCGAGTACCTGGAGAGGTTGGTAAACCTCGATGAATACTCAGCTATTATCATGCTGTCCTACTAGAGATACAGAAGGTCCAAGATACGTATATCCATCAGCATGGCTTATGATAACTCCTCTATGAAAAGGCGCTCAAATTTTGTCCATGAAAAAGTTACCTCATCGTAAGACTGGGTAATCAAACCCAATCATCGCCATATTGATCCATGAAGAAGGCTCAGCGCTAGGACCACCATCTGATCTGTCGGTGTCCAAACTAGATGGAAAACTTGGGTCACCACCTCAATCCAGTTCTTAGCCTCTTGTGGGTAAGGTTTTCCTAGAAACATGATGGGTCTCTATAACTAAAACTCATGGAGTGCGTTTAGCCTGCACACCTGATCCACTGGTCCTGCAGGTACCACGTTTTACTCTATAGGTGGTGGTATGGCTGGTGCACCATCTGAAGGTAACATCTTGGGAAATGGTCCCTATAACAATGACTCGTCACTGAGGGGATCATCCTTGTGATAATGATGTTGAATCCTAGACAGCACACCTCACGAAGGCATCCTAAAATAAACAGGATGTGCCACAGTCAATGAGTATATCTAGAGAGATGACTCAAGAAGGATATGGAAACAACAACTCATTCATATATGATTCATGTACTATTTGTTTTCCTGCAACTAGTGTCCTCACATACTGAATAGAAAACCAGGTGATCAGATTCCCAGTATATGGATATGTTGGTCACCGCACCAACACCAGAGTCTCTGGCCTGAAATCCAAACTCAAAACACATAACACTATTTCCCCAAACCAATCTCAAATACTCTTGGTACTAAAGTAGAAACGACCCCCTCCGATACCACTCTGTCACGACTCATCCCATAGGGGCCCATGCCACGACACCCCAAGTCTGGATCCAATAGGCCAGGGGCTGGAGGCCAGTAGTGGGAAGCCATATCACTAACATGGTAGGCCTTAGCCTAAGTACTTGTATACATGCACACATATCCAAGCCTATAAAATTCTAAAATGTAAAAAAAATATCGAACAATTGTGCATGTATACATCTAAATCCCGCAACCAGAGTACGACAGGAAGTAAAAAAAAGTAAACAAGGCCAAATACAAGCCCACCATGAATATTTTTAAAACAAAAGTCCAACCTAAATGTAAGTAATGGGAATACTATCAGAAATCTATAGGAACATGCCTCGTTCTGTCAGATCACACTAAGCACCATCTGGTCCTAGTTCGCCTAGGACTCTGTTAAAAGGTCACAATACTAGAAATCATACCTATACCAATGCATATATACCAATAGTTTATACAAACTGTTGGTATAGATCCCATTTTCCAATATTTTTTCCAAAACCATTATAAAATGGTACTTTGACACCAATTTTCCCAATTGTTTTCCCAAACTGTTGGAAAAGGGTCTACTTTTCCCAATAGTTTTTCCAAAACCATTGGGAATGGGTACTTTGAGACCACTTTTCCCAACGGTTTGCCCAAATTTTTGGGAAAGGATCCACTTTTCCCAATGGTTTTTCCAAAACCATTGGGAAAGGTTACTTTGAAACCACTTTTCCAAATGGTTTTGGAAAACCATTTATAAAGGGTACTTTGAGACCACTTTTACCGATGTTTTGGAAAACATGTTGGGATAGGTACCCATATTTTTTATAAATACTTTTGTCTAATATAGTCAAATAAATCAATATATAAATTACATATAAATATATATATATATATATCCAAATATATTCACAAAGGTATGTGTAGGATAGTGGTAAAGTCTTTGATATATAACATGTAGTTTGAGGGTTCAAACCTCTACTGTAACTTTTTTTTAGATTTACCTATCCCAACAGTTTTCAAACCATTGGGATAGGTCTTTCCCAAAGGTTTTATCCAAATCGTTGGGATAGGTCTTTCCCAATGCCAAATCACTCAAAGGCTTACCAAACCATTGGTATAGGATATACCAACAGTTTGGGGACCTATACCAATGGTTCCAAACCATTGGTATAGAAATTTTTTCCATTAGTATCAATTGTCTGCACAAGACACGACACGTGTGATCAAAGATCGTATAGGGGTGAGTATAACAATGCTTATTAGGACACCCCAAAACTACAAAGCATACAAAAAATTAAATAAATTCAGCTTTACACAGATATATGTCTAGAACATATATAACAAGAATATCTAGATATAATCAACAAAGACACACAATATAGAGTTAAGTCCTAACCATAGTATACCAGCCTAGGTTTCCAACTCAAAGATTCCCCAAATCCCTTATTAGGGAGAACACACTCTTGATTCTGATAGCACTGATGATGTCCATCTGAGAGTTACTGCTCATCGGGTCTCATCATGAGAAAGAACTTGTTGGTAGTCTGAAGAGAATATGATACACAGATGAGGATCACTACTAAGGTAATGAGGTGATACCAACAACTCAATCTGGATTAACCCGCTAAGTAGAGGATCAATGCCCGCATAGTGTTGGTCACGATGATACAAAGAAATCCACTTAGGATGTGAATATAAATAGAGTATCTCACTATGGGCCTCTTGGAGGGATTCCAACAACTCTATCTAAGAAGTCCTATTGAAAGGATTGTAGTCCTAGGATTAGGAGTCGATTTCATACCGATCTTTAGGGAAGGGATAAAGGGAACATTCCCTAACAAAAAAAAATTAATATATGAATGAAAAGGGATCCAATCCATGTATAAAAGAGTACATGGGATGTAGTAGTAGTCACACGCCATATCCCTTGACCCCGGGTCCTACCTGTGTAAACAACCCATGTCATCAAGTTGTGTTTGTGTCACACAACATGATATGTGGGATACCTATGTAGTCTAACCATGTGCCAATACATGGCTCTATCCCATGCATGTTTTCCTCTGTACCAGTACACGGCTTATCCCATACACCTGGTCCAGGCCATGTCCATGTGGGGGAGTACATGGTGTGCTCCCAACCATGTAGTCCACCTTATGCCTGTGTACTTCCCAAGTATACACAAAGTTATCTGAAAGATACCGCAATTTGTTTGATAGAGGTCACATTCCGTGTGATATTTAACTTCCTCCAAAAACCCTGATCACCACTCAAGGGGCCCCACACGGTGTGTAGATTTGGGTTAAACATCATGTTTTACATTTTGTAGAATTCCAAATCTACTCCTGCGTTCTATTCGACACCTCTAACCTTCAATATGGAAATCATTTCATTGCAAGATAATAGATCGAAACTCATCTAATCCTCTCAATCATTAAACAATTCATTCCTTCATCAGATATGCTAAAAAATAGATCAAATCATCATTCTTCATTTTGAGTTGAAGAACGTGAAATCGAGTATCCACCATCATATGAATCACTCAGTCTATTTCGTCGCACCTCTGTCATATTGTGCAGATCCCAGATATACGATTTCAAATCATTGTGCCAAGAAATGCGTGCACAATGATCAATTGATCGGGATTTGTCGAGTCATGGTCCAAACAAATAACACCCACAACAAATGAAAAATCAGGGGAGAAAAGCACAAGAACTGATAGGAGGAGCGGGCCATGGTCGATTCTCATACTTATCTTGGTTTGTTTTCATTAAAACAATAATCAAAATAAATCAAATCACAAATATTTTCTCTCGTCAAAACCCCATAAAACAACCCATCTCACATGGAGATCAAATCGTGGATCAATTTTTTCGTTGATTGATTCACATTCATCATAAAAATAAAGAATGAGGAAGAATAAAATCAAAATAAATTCCCTACCTCGATTTGGATTGATCACTGATGAAGAATGGGGTTGCTCCATTTTCATTGGTGAGATACTTTGAATTCAAGGTGCGTCGATCGTTGATCCCCGATCATGTCACAGCCCACCTAAGAGAATTCTCCAATTATCTCTCCAATGGTTCTCTAATGTCTCTAGGGTTATACGAATAACACTGGAATTCTGACATAATAGTCTTTTTAAAGACTAACCAGTCTCTACATCAAGAATTATAAATAAAATTATTTATTAAATTATTTTATTCATTTTTGCGCCTGCGATTACTTTTCCACAAACGACCCGCATTGACTAGTGTTAAGTCATTCCTACGACAATCCTCATGTTTTGAACTCAACCATGCCCTCATATTTCTAATTTGGTCATCCTTTTATATTTTATTCCATTTTTTCAGGAAAAATGCATGCACGTGCTATTTAATATATTTAAAGAAGTTATTTTGGACACACCGGGCCTCAGAATCACATATCATCTTAGCACCTAGTCTCAAAAATAATCCATATAATATTCAAAAATAATATATGGAAAATTTTAGACATTACAACACTATAAATGCTTGGTTCACTATATTTTAGAACAAGGTTAACCTAAAAATATTTACCAACACCCTAATAACATAGAAGAATTTCCCTGAATCTTCACACCTTGGTAACCTTATCCCTAGCTAATGTCAACTCAAAATATAGAAAATATAATAATATTGTGGTTTAATCTATAATTTATTCCCACCCTTCATCAAGTGCATAATATCATGGGATTGATCCACTCTCAATGTCTTGAGGAAAAGTGCTAATTCTTTTTTCCTTAAAATCCTTCCAAGTCATCCTTTGATGTCTTTTGGACCAAACTTGTACACCCTACCTACTTTTTGCTAGTTTTTTGAGCATATAAATCACTTGCTTTACCCTATAATATGGTGGTGTATCAATCTGATCAAAAATAGTGTAGACAAAATCAATTCAATTATCAGTTACTTGGGGCCCATACTCTCCCTAAAATAGTGAGGTTTGTTGTGACAGGAACTCCCTCGTTAGATATTCCATGAAAGGATTAGCTCTTCAAGCTCCTAAATTAATACTCTGAGAAACTCATACTAAAAATGCCCTGATTTAATCATAAAACCACTACCCCAACTCCCCTAGTCATTGTGGTTATCCCAGCTGACTAGAAACCTCTATAACTGGCTCATGCTCATCTCCTCCCTCAGAGGCCCTGTCAAGTGCATGCCTTAATGGTACCACATATTCACACTTATAATTCTCCAGTGATGTCCGTTAAGGTTTCATATCACTGGGAATCTAATAATATACTCAATACATATATAACAGTTTAGATACAGAAAATAGGGAAAGTTTTGACAAATAACACATCTCACTAGCCCATACACTTCTCTGTCTATGCCCAGGTTCCATATCATACAACCATATGAACTTTCCTACACATTTCAAGGTTATGTATCACATACACCATATACATGAAAGATCCACATACCCAATAACACCAGTAATACCAAACTCGATTTAACTAAGTATAATTCCACCATTAAGTTGTATGGGAAAACACCATATATGTTTTTTAATGCTTTATTTGATTACATCTTTAGGTTCCCATATTTCTTATCCATACTTATGGTTTTTCTATTTCACCTTGATAAGAAGAATTGTCTTATTGTGTATAACCTTATCTCTATGATCCAAAATATTTATCGGTTTTTCCTCCAAAGAGTGGGTGTTCTCTAGTTTTCTCATATATAAATTTGGTAGATGTGATGGATCGGGTATGTACTTCCTTATAAGAGATGGATAGAAAACATTATGCACTAGATCCATGCTTGATGTAAGTGATGGTCAATATTTCAAATCTTCTTTATGATTAAGGATCTTGAAAGGGCCAATGCACCAAGGGTTGGACTTTCCATTCTTTCCAAACCTCAAGACTCTCTTCCAAGGAGATAATTAAATGAACACGCTTTCTCTATAATTGAACTTTGGTTCTATTTATGATTTTAAAAATATATCAGCAATTGAATTTTTTTCACTTCTCTATATTTTATGCACACATTCAGATTCTAAGATCTTGTGTTCACTAACATTATCCCATCACATTGTAGTTTGACATCTCTTTTTGTATAGAGCTTTATATAAGACCATAAATATATTTGAGTGGAAAATGTTGTTGTATGAGAACTTGAACAATGGAATATATTTATCTCAACCTCCTTTGAAGTTCATCAAGCAAGATTTCAACATATCTTCTGGTGTATGAATGGTCCTTTTTGATTGACCATTTTTTGGGGATAAGAGACCACACTAAATTTCAGCTCTATGTTAAAATAATGTTGAAGACTCCCACATAACCTCAAGATAAACTTTGGATTTAAATCATATACAATTGAAAGTGGTTCCCTATGTTGCCTTACCACTTCCCCAACATATATATTGATAATTTGATCATGTAAAAAAATCTTCTCGAATGACGATAAAATGAATAGTCTTGGTAAGCTGATCCGCCACAACTCATATAGTATTGTTTTCTTTAGTTGTATTCAAAATACATGTGATGAAATGCATGATGATTTGCTTCCATTTCCATATAGTATGGATAATAGTAGCATCATTTAATAGTTCATTGTTTATCACAAATTTTGATAACACACATAATCTATTTCCAAACCAAATAAATATCACTTTAACAAATTTTAATTCGTGATGGTTCATTGCAAGAAAAATAATTTTTAAGAATGCTATGTCAAAAATATACTTATATTTGTGTGGTTAAAAGCTATAACCAATAACATAAAAAAAATTATATGATATATCAATTTAAATAAATAATAATAATAAAACCATAATGTTTTCTTGATTGAATTTGATAGCTTATCAATCTCCTAGAATACCCAGAATGGAGGATGTCATCCCTTTCCCCGAAGGTGTTTTCTCCTTTGAATTCTCTGTAAAGTTCACATTATACAGACACTGAACCAACGATCCTCCTTTATTGGGTATTTCTTGGTTTTTGGTAATCTCTCTTTTCATGGATCAAATCACCTTCATGGAAGATGATGGACTAATGTCACACCTATTAGAAAATAAATCGTCAAAAGGAGAATATAGATTGAACCTTGATGCGTGAATTTAATTCACTATCCAAAAGGGTTTGATCCACCCCCATGTTGATGGTGTAGGGTTCTCAGTGGAAGTATCCCTCAAGTATTTCACCAAGGTTTGGATAAAATCAAACACCAATTTCTGATTTCCCCACTGCACTGATGTTGGGAGAACTCTGGAGAATTTTTAGGATTGAAAAATTAATTAACCCATAAGCGATCTAATAATTGCTTATTTATAAATCAGAATCTATGTGAATTGTACTGGTTCAGTCAAAGAACACATTGGTTCAATCAAAACAAGACAACTCTTGGTGAGGGACACATTGGTTTAATCTCACCATTTCAGTTAATGAACACATTGGTTCAACCAAAACGACACAACTCTTGGTGAGAGACACACCAATTGAATTTTTTTTAAACACTATTTATTTTAATAAATAATTTGAATAAAATTATAACAATAAAATATTTTTGAATAAAATTATAACAATCCCCCACTTTTATTCATAAATATTAATTCTCTATAACACAATTTCTCCATTATACATAATAAAGGTATCTTTTGATTTAAACCTTTACTTAGTATCAATATCTCAAATTTTATCAGATTTATAAGTTATCGAAACATTAAAATTATTAACCTATAAGATAGACCAGAGATATCATACATATAAATAACTTTAATCCAACATCTCATTTTGTTGCACTTTTATGGCCATGTGCTTATATCCTTTTCATGAACTCTCTAATAAGTAAACCCATTAACTCCTGTAAGAAGCGGCACCACTTCTAAGTTCACATAGGAAAAATATTACAATGTGATTCCATTATTAGAGCACATAACTCATTGAGTCTTAATATTTTTTTAAGATTTTATAACTCAACCTCTAGTCATAACAAATGATATTAACACCGAAAAATTTGGGGCTATAATTATCAATATCAACAATCATCTTCATAACTTGTTTTTACCCATTAAACACTTTGATTAGGATCTACCTAAAGGAAGTGTTGGTTTTACATTACCAAAATGATTAATTATATGGGTTTTAACCCCATATCTTTATTAGTTTCATGAATAATATCTCTAGACAGAGATTTTGTAAACAAATCCACAAGGTTTTTATACGATCTCACATAAACAATTGTTATGGTACCATATTGTAACAATTGTCTCACATAATCCTGTCTCAATTTTATATGTCTAGACTTTCCATTATACATGAAACTATATGCCCTTGAAAATTTCATTTCACTATCACAACTAATAGAGATATGAGGCATTGGACTAGGCCACAATCTAAAATTCAATAATAGATTCCTAATCTATTCAGCTTCCTTCCCATATTCTGCTAGGGTGATAAACTCTCTCTCCATTGTCAAATGTGAAATACATGTTTGTTTCTTTATTTCCCAAGAAAAAATACAACCCCAAAGAGTAAACAACCATCCAGAAGTGGATTGGTTATCACCAATACTGGTAATCTAGCTTGCATTAGTGTATCCTTCTAATACAGTTGGATAATCATTATAGTATAAACTTAAATCTTTGGTCTTTCTCAAGTATCAAAAAATTCTTATTACATAACTCCAGTGATCCACACTAGGATTACTAGTATATCTACTCGTTTTACATACTGAAAAATAAATATCAAGTCTAGTGCAATGCATCACATACATTAAATAACTAATTACACTGGCATACTCAAGTTGTTCTACAGTTCTACCCGTATTTATAAAAAGTTTAACACTAGAATCAAAAGGAGTATTGGCATATTTAAAACCAAGATAATAAAATTTATTTATCATTTCTTCTATGTAATGAGACTAACTTAAATAATAACCCCCAATATATTTTATAACTTTAATACCTAGAATAGTATCAACTATTCCATGGTCCTTCATTTTAAACATAGAAGATAAGTAATTATTTGTCTCAATTACACCAATCATATTGGTTCTAAAAATTAACATATCATCCATATATAGACACAAAATAACTCCATATTCTTTTATAAACTTTGAATAAACACATTTATCCTCATTATTATGAGAAAATCCATTAGATAAAATAATAGAATCAAATTTATCATGTCATTACTTAGGAGCTTGTTTAAGACCATAAAGAGATTTAACTAGTTTACATACTTTGTTTTCATTACCTAGTAAAACAAACCCTTTTGGTTGTTCCATGTAAATCTCTTCATTTAATTCTCCATTCAAGAAATCAGTTTTCACATCCATTTGATGAACATATAAATAATTAATTGAAGCTAAATCAAATAATATCCTTATTGAAGCAATTCAAGTTATAGGGGCATAAGTATCAAAATAATCAATCCCTTATTTTTGTCTGAAACCTTTGGCAACCAATCTAGATTTAAAATCTTGAATATTACCATTTGAATCATATTTCTTTTTGAAAAACCATTTACTAACAATAGGTTTTGAACCTCTTGGAAAATCCATAATGACCCAAGTATTATTCCCCAAAATGGAATCCATTTCATCATTAATTGATTCTTTCTAGAAAGAAACATATATAGAAGTAATAGCCTCTTTATAATTATTTGGGTCATCTTATATAGTTAATACCATAGGATACTTATTCCAAAGATGGTTATTTTGATCTCCTTTAATAAGGAATATTATGGAATCAGGAGAAATAAAATCTGGATGTAGATGTTTCTCCTTCCTAATTATTACAATCTGTTTAGGTTCAACTTGAGAATCATTATTATTCTCTACTATTGTATTTGAACTAGATGGAATACATGAGTTAGGGTTTTGAGAAATAACTTTCTCTATATCATCTTTATAAAACTTATTTTCATAAAACTCTACATCCCTTGATTAAACAATTATATTGGCTCCCAAATCCATAATTCTATAAGCTTTTCTATTTTCTGCATATCCAACAAAAACACCTTTAATTTCTCTAGGACCAATTTTATTTCTTTTAGAATTCGAAACTATATAAAAAGATAAAAACCCCACACTTTGAAATAAGAAATATTAGGTTTTCAACCTCTCCAAATTTCATAAGGGGGTAACTTAGTTTTTATAGAGGTAATCCTATTATGAATATGACATGTAGACAATAAAGATTTGCCCTATAAATTTAATCATAATTTAGATTTATTAATCAAGTAATTTACCATTTCTACTAAAGAGTGATTTTTCCTTTCAGCTAATCCATTTTTCTGAGGTGTATAAGGAGCAGTTCTTTGGTGGATTATACCGTTTTCTTCGTAGAACTTATTAAATTTATTCATAAAGTATTCACCGCCTCTATCTGAGCATAATACTTTAATTTTTTTGTTTAATTGGTTTTCAACTTATGCTTTATATTTTTTAAACACATTAAAGGATTTATCCTTTGTTTTAATAAGATAAAAATGTAAATATCTACTATAGTTGTCAACAAAAGTAATAAAGTATATTTTCTCTCCATGAGTTAATAAGCTATTTAATTCAAAAATATCAGTATGCACTAAATCTAATATATCTATATTTATTTCAACACTATAAAAAGGATTCATAAATATTTTAGATTCTATACATGTTTTACATTTATCAAAATCATTTCCAAAACTAATCAAGTTTAAATTATTCATTAATTTTAATGAATTATAATTAGCATGTGCTATAAAAGATCATGCCACAAATTAGAAGATTCAATCAAGTAAGTATAAGATCCAATCATGTTATTAATATAAAGTTGATACATTCCATCATTAGAGTACCCTTTCCTCACAAACATTCCTCCCTTTGAAAAGATAAACTTGACGGATTCAAATGAAACCCGAAATCCATTCTTATATAGAATACTAATAGAAATTAAGTTATTTCGAATTTTGGGAACATACAACACACTTAGAAGTGTCAAATTCTTCCCTGAAGTAAAGTCTATCTTCATGCTTCCTTGTCTGCTAACATTTATGCATGCATTGTTTCCAAGATGTACTTCTTTAGTAATAGTACAATCGTCAAATGTTTTGAACATCAAACGATCCTTCCACACATGAACCATTGCTCTAAAATCTAGCCACCATACCATCTTCATAGAAGTCATATTGACTTCAAATATCATTGTGACTAGATTTTCTTCAGGTAGTATATTTGCATTGGGTTTATTAACTTTCTTTTGATAGAGAAATTCCCTTGAAAAATGCCCTAGTTTTCCATAGATAAGCATTATCATTTATTCTTGGAAGGATTTCATTTCTTCTTGAATTATTAACTTTTCTTGTAGACATGTAAGGAGGAGTTTTGTTGTATCTTTCCCTCAATAATATTAACCTTAGTATCAAATTACGAAGCCATACCCACATCTCTCAACATGGATTCTTCTTCAATATGAAGAATATTTTTCAATTTCTCTAAAGAAATATCATCACTCTTTCTTATGGGTGATTTACCAAAATCTTTACACATTGGTGGAAATTTAGCAATAATTGCACCAACTTGAAATATTTCTAGTATATTAATCTTAAGGGAAATAAGTTTTTTTTCTAAAACTTGAATCTCATGCACTTTCTCCAATACTATATTGTTATCAACCATCTTATAATTAAGATACTTTTCAATTATAAACATATTAGTACCTTCATCCTCCACTTTGTATTTTAACTCGAGTGTATCCCAAATCTCTTGAGTGGTCTTCAATTAGTAGAAATAGTCATAAAGATGATTTGATAATGGGTTGAGAATATGTCCTTGAAACAATAATTCATCGTCTTCACATTTCTTTCTCATTTCCTAAATGTGCTTGACTTGAATCACATCAATGGGTGTGTCGTCAGGATTTGAAGAGGGCTCCTCGAGAATGGGAGGAAGATTCTGTTCCAAAATGTAAGAAATCTTCAATAATGTGAGAATAAACTTAATCTTATCTCACCACTGGGAAAATTCATTTACATAAAAATGGTCAAGTTTGACCATGTCTTGGTTCATGACTTTGAGAGATTTAGAATCCATCTTCTAGGTTCTTCCTTGTTTTAAACCCTTTTGATTATTAGAAAATAAATTAGAAAAATGAGAAGATAGATTGAACCTCGATGCGTGAATTGAATCTACTCTAAAAAATGTTTTGATCCACCCCCAAGTTGATGGTGTAGATTTCTTAGTGTAAGTATTTCTTGAGTATTTCACCAAGGTTTAGAGAAAATTAAACACCAATTTCGGATTTCCCTGCTGCACCGATGTTGGGAGAACTCTGGAGAATTTCCAGGATTGAAAAATTAATTAACCCATAAGTGATCTCATAATTTCTTATTTATAAATCATAATAGGTGTGAATTTCACCGATTCGGTCAAAGAACACATTGGTTGGACCAAAACAGGACAACTCTTGGTGAGGGACACATCGGTTAAATCTCACCATTTCAATCAAAGAACACATTAGTTCAACTGAAACAACACAACTCTTAGTGAGAGAAACACCAGTTCAATTTAAAAAAACACTCTATTTATTTTAATAAATAATTTGAATAAAATTATAAAAATAAAATATTTTGAATAAAATTATAACAACACCTCGCAAGGATTGGTATTCTATATGTGAATCCAGAAGAACCTCCATCAACCGCAGTGGTGATTACATCAAGATAATCAGAACATGGGGTGTTATAGAATGCATTATATTTAAAGGTTGTACCAACAATGAAGCCATATCCTTGTATATAGAGCACATTTCCATGTCCAAGGACAAGTTATTATATCCAACTAGGGAAGATTTGGAAGATACATTAGATTACCTTCGACAAATGCCTTATTTTTAATATTAAATTATTGGTTTTAAGGATGTTAGTTTACCATTTCTAGGTTTCATTTTTGGGGACCGATTCAGGTGCTTAATCTTCAAATTACTCAATTGTTCTCACAAGAAATAAAAACCCAATCAGTAGGTGTGGTAGTACCTTAATATCTGGAAGGATTTAAATTGAGTTTTCATGATTTTTTACAATTCGTTAAAATATTTACTATTAATTTTGGTCTTGTTAATTTTAATTACATGTATCTTGGTTTTTCAAAGGTGGTGATCCAAATCTCAATTGGAGTCTAAGAGGGGTTTGGTGATGGTGAGAGATAGATGTAAAAATCTGGAGTGGAGGTGATTCTTCAATCTGTTGTTCTGATGGTACATCACTAATAATAGTGTCAGAAATAGTACACACAACCTTATTCCCAAGAATATGGATTCAACAATATGGCCTCTAGTACCCTACCATATGCTCTCCATCCCGGTATTGTCCATTAATTTCTCAAAATTAAAAAATACAAATATTTAAAGCCTCTTATCTTAGCTAATTGTATTCACTACTTTGATAGGTTTCTCCTTTGGTTCATTACATGTCATCATTTTTAATTTTCTTAATGAAAAGCTCAGAAACATATTTGGCAGTATATGGATGGCGTAATAATAAGAAGTGGGAATATTTGGTGAAGCGGTCCACAACCACCAATATAATGCTAAATCAATGGGATTTGGGAAGTCTAGAGAGTAAATCCATAGAAATATCTTCCCAAACTCGCACAGGTATTGGTAGTGGTTGGAGAAGTCTGACTGGAGACAAATCCTGAGTTTTATTCCACTGGAAAACATCGTATTCTCAGATGAATTTTTGAACCTACTTTGACATTCCCCTCAAGAATAGTCGAGATGCCTATTTTTTGTAGGTCCTATGAAATCTGGAATGGATCCCTACTGGAGAAGAGTGATAATACTGTAAAAACTTTGGTATGAGGATGGACTTCATGAATAGAACGAGTCGGTCCTGGTAGAACAACAATCTTTTTTAGACAACATACCTGGGTTGTGTAGAGGGGTGTTGCTGGATAGCTAAAATTATGCTTTTCAGCACTGGAACCTGCAGATTTTCGACCTTTATAATTTATGTTTCCAACCAAAGAGGTTCAAATACTACTAAACCTAATGTTATTGGTTCATCAGAGATATCTAGATCGCCAGCATCCCAACAAGATAAGGAATTTTCCCCCTGATTTAGGCACCCTAGTTTGTAGATTATTTCAAATTCAAACCCCAAGATCTTTTCCTGCCAATACTATTGGTTTTTCATGTGAAGTCGTTGATTGAGTAGGTTCTTAAGGTCCTTGTGGTCAGTGTAAACAATAAAGTGTTTCCCAATCAGATACCGCCTCTAGTGATGAACTTCCAAGACAATATCCATGGCCTCTTTTTCATAAACTGGTTTGGAGAGGCTAGCATCCGTTAACGCCTTACTAAAATAAGCTATTGGTCACCCAAATTGCATGAGGATAGCCCCAACTCCTAGGATATAGGCATCACATTAGATGATAAATGGATATTTAAAATCATGTAATGCTAGTAGTAAAGTTGATACTAGACATTTATTAAGGGTAGTAAAGGCCTATTTAGCCACTAGAGTCCATTGGAAATTATTATTTTTTGGTCAACTCTATGAGTGGTTTTGATATCTTGAAATATACTTCAATGAACTTCCTATATTAGCCAGTTATACCCAAGAATCCCTATACTCCTTTGACAGAATGTGGTCGTGGTCAGCCAATTACACATTCAGCCTTTGATGGCTCCATTAAAATGCCTTTCGCTGATATAATATGGCCTTGATACTTCATGGATTGTTGTTCCAAAAAACTTTTCTTATAGTTTATATGAAGCTGATTATTTTGTAACACTTGGAAATCTGTCTTCATGTTTTTCAAGTGGCCCGCCCAAGTTTTACTAAAGACCAAAATTTCATCGAAGAATACCAAAACAATCTTCCTTAAATACTCCTTAAACATTATGTTCATGGTGGACTGAAAGGTATATGGGGAGTTCATCAACCCGAATGACATGATAAGAAATTAGTATTGTCCCTCTTGAGTACGAAAGGCTTTCTTGCTTACATCTATTGTTTGGACCTGAATCTAGTTAAATCTATATTTTAAATATATTTTGGAAAAATATGTTGCTTCTTACAACTCGTCCAGAAATTATTCTATGATGGTAATGGGAAATTTATCTAGAATTGTGAGATTATTAAGAGATCAATAGTTGATACACATTCTCTAGATCCCATATTTTTTTAACAAGGATTATGGGGCTAGAAAATGGGTTGCAGTTATGTCGGATCATCCCTTGAACCAATATATTGTCGACTTGTCATTTAACCTCATATTTAAGATAATGGGCCAATTTATAGGGTACTAACAGGTGCTTACCTAGAAGATACTAGGTTTATAGCATGTTATGTCTCTCTTGATGGTGGAAGACCCATGGGCTGGTCGAACATAGTCTCGAAGTTGTACAGATTCTCTTCCAATTGGTGTTGGAGAGCTTTCTTTCTACCCATTCCCACTGCTAGAAACTAGATTTGTTCCATCCACACCCACCCTTCAATAAACAAGGTTTTAGCCAAATCTTGGTTAGGCATCTTCCTATCATTCTCCTCTTCAGTGATCCTTCCCTGCATCTTGATTTCCTACCCCTGCCACACGAATTCAATCGTCTTATGGCCCCAGTCTTTCAACATGCTGCCAAGAGATTTTAACCACTGCATTCACAAGATCACATTCATCCCTCCTATGTAAAATACATAGGAATCTATGATGACATCCAAGTTTTCAAAATTAAAATAAACCTGCTTACAAAAACCTTGAGAGAGAGCTCGAGACCCGTTGCTAAGTGTTACTCTGAAGGGTTTGGTCGGATCAACCTTCACATTGGAAAATTTTTCTGACCACCTTGAGATGAATTTGTGGATAGCACTGCTATCCACTAGTACTAGTACTAGTAGTCCTATTAAATTTTGTAGAAAGAAACATTGAATCGGCCCCCACTCCTCCCACGTTACATAACTCTACCAGCTCCCATGTTCGGTCGGCTAGCATCCCATTCAGAACTTAATTCTCAGCTTTTAACTCCCATTATGCTATATTTTACGCAACTCCTTCCTCTTGTGGTTCTTCAGGTTCTTCATACTCCCAGACCAACAACCGCAGATGTTTTTTAGGGAATTTTTTCATGGGTTCGAAGGGTTAGCCATAACAGAAACATAATCCCTTTTGCTTTTGTTCTTCCCATTCTTACCGACTATGATCTATCACTCCTCCCCAAAAGTCATCCCCAAAGACCCTCTGCAATTCTTCATCATGTTGGTTTTGGTAATTAGCTGGTTGGGGAACATAAAAGTTTGTTGTTGCTACTCTAGAACTTCAGGAAACGGGAGGCACCATTGGGTGGGAATGTGTACTCCGAAGCACCCCTTCACTAACCAACTCTCTTTAGACCTTTCTTTTCAGAACTATCATTTGAAATTTATTTGTTGGTTCATGGTTTTAAATTCAATTTTCTATTTCAGGTCACAATTCCCCCATAAATAGGCTCATGTACCACTATTCTGTAAAATCGAGCACCCTTAAGGCAATCTTCTCAAATTCCTTAATATAGTCATCCACCGAGCCTATTTGTTTCATATTTTTTGAAAAACTTAATGGGTCCCCATCTATGTTCCACCCATAATGGTCCATAAATTAAAATTTGAAGGATCTCTAAGTAGAACCTGAAGTAATGTTGTTCCAGGATAGAAACCAGTACAACGCAATACCCTCCATGCACAACTGTGTGTGTTCAAACTTCAGGTATTTCATAATTCAATTTATCAGGAAGTAGGTGTATTCCTTAGTGATCCATCCTAATGGATCATCTCCAACAAAATTGGGTAATTATACCTTTTTTGAGACACTGCGCAGCTCCTCCAAATGTCCGGCTGCCTCTGTAAATAGAAATTTATAGAGGTGTTCATCGTACTCCCAGCTATATACCTAGTTCATTGCGCTTTCACTATGTTTTCCAGCATCTGAACTGCATCCAATTTTCAATTCCATTCCTCTCAATTTTTCCATAGTTTTCTCTTCCAGATTCCAAACTCATAGCATCAAATGTTCCTCTGTTTGATGCGCCTCATTCTGAGCTACTAGCAAGCTTTCACGCTACCCACTCATCATTTTCTACACATTTTCTTGTATAGATGTCATGGAAACCCTTATACTCTCCATGGATGATTTAATAAAAGATACTCAGTGCTCCATTCGAGTTTTCATAAAACTCATTGAATACTTTTCAGAACAGATGTTTAGTTGCATCGACGGCTCCTCCCTTCAATCAGCTCTTCAGATTGATGGATCCCCAGCAGAGTCGCCAAAACTATTACGGTTTTGGTGTGTGTGTGTTTAGGGATATGGAATTATAGTAAACAAAGGAGAGAATTCAGATTAATATTACCAGTTTCTTGTATTATAACAATAGAGATGAAGAAGAATTACAACAGGATGAAGATAGAGAGGCCTCTTCCAAGTCTTCCTACTGCTGTTATGCACTCTTTCAAGATTCAGACCATTGGCTCTCTCCCATTCTATTCCAACACAATTCCCAAAGGTTCTAACTTCCTTAAAAACCCCAAGCTCTCCCACTAAATACTGGTTTAACTAACAGTTGGTCCCCCACACTAACAGATGCCTATTTTTCCATTTTACCCCTACACTGGTAAGTGTGTAGAATGGGGGGCATGGGTAATGTGGGGTAACACCCACCAAACTATAACCCACTCCACTAATATATAATTCATCTCTTTGGTGGAAAAATATTAATAAATAGAGTGAATGTGATGGAAAAGATAAGATATGATCATTCAAGAAGTTGAAAAATCTTTTGATAAGACGATCTCTGCTTGAGAATTATAAGCAAGAGATTTATTTCCAAATACATAGCTTGCGACAAGGAGATAAATTTGTTGAAGAGTGATAGAGACCTCAACACAAAAGTACAACCTAGAAGACATATTACAGAAAGGGCAATAAAAGAGTATACATGTCATGACCCAATCCACTGGGCCCCGCCTGGCCGGTGATAAACCAAGTGTGACTACCCCAAGCCTACCTCAAATAGGCCAGAGACTGGAAAACAGTACTGAGCAGGCATATCACACGCATGTGAGGCCTTAGCCTAAGGTACTTGTATGCACGCACACACATCCATCTCCATGCAATAGTTAAGAGATAATAATACAACTAATACCAAATGCATGCATACATCTATATCTCATAAACTGCGTATGACTAAAGAACTGAAATGCATAAAGGAAAAAATAAACCCCCAAAAAAACCGCAAGAGTCTAACCTGTTCACATGGAGGGGACCACTGTCAAAAGCAACAACCGGTACACACCTCAGTCTGTCCAGCTCACTATACTTCGCTTACTCCTGGTTCTCCTAGGACTCCATCAAAAGGCCTATTTTCTACATAATACACGACATGTGTGGGCATATCCCATGCAGATGTGAGCATAAAAATACCCATTAGTCGCTCCAAAAACCCAAAATAAAGAGGTAGAAACTAAAATACAATAATAAACTCGACCCATAGCTAGAGGGTATAGAAAAACCATGAGAGAGAATAAGAATATCCATCTCTACAGCTTGGATATACGTGATTAGTGATGTTATTTGTTTATTCATAACTTTTTGTCTGCACCTTTTAGTAATTTTCAAGTAAAAGTGCATAATTGGTGTGAAATACCCATGTTTTAATACTAAATATAATTTTTTAGTATTATTTGAATTAATCCAGATTCAAGTTAGTTTACTATTTTAATCAGAACTCTCACCCTAATTAACCAAATTGTGTGGTTCTTGTTTTTTAGGGTCCCCAATTCAAATTTCTACAAATAATTCAATTGGATTTTTGGCTAATTCTTCCATCTAAATGGACATATAGACCATAAAAGAAGGCTCTCCAAATCTGTGATAAAAACTAGACCAGCCATGAAGATAGAATTTCTAGGATCATTCCAAAATCCCAAATTTGATGAAACTCCAAAATATGTTTGTGAATATCCAAACACATCTTGGATGAAAATTTGAAGTCCAAAATCCACCAAAAAGGGGCCCAAATGATTCTTTTAAGTCCATCCCACAATTCTGTCAAGGGATTAAAGATGTTCCACCTTTCTTGACTTTTCCCCCAATCCAATCGACTAATTGAGCTTCAATTTTGTGGTGTAAAATCCAATATGTACCCAAATTTTTAGAATATATGGTTCAGATTTGAGGGAATCTTCATAGACATAAATTCATTCTCATTTAGACAATGAAAAAACTCACTCAAAACTATACAATAATACATGGTTTGGGAAAATAGCCATAACATTGGCCACAAAAGTTTAATGACTGTCAAATTTGGAAGGTGAACTATCCACATCCATATTTACAACATTGAAGAAGATACCTCCAGATTTGATTGTCTAAATGGTCAAATGGTCGATCCAACTTGAGGGGTAGTTTTGGAAGGAAAACAATATGCCACCTTGGGTTATAAATACATCCCCCTCTTCTCCTTTCATGGGGCTGACACTTCAGCACATAGAAACATACATTATCATGACCAAAGCCCTACCAAATTCTTGGTAGGACCTACAAAACTCAAGTTTCTACTTGAGAGACCTTTCCTTTGTGCTTTATTTTCATGTACTTCGATTGTTTTCAATTGTAATCATGTAAGTTGTTTTCAATTTTATTTGAATTTTAATGCATGTTTCATATTAATTTTCTCTTACAATCATCCACCCTCTATTGTGTAATATTAATGTTATTAATTTTTTAAAATAAAGTTGGAAACCATTCCCTTATTTCGCTTTCTTATTCAATGGAGCACAACTCTTTTATTATCCTGTTTTTTCCTTATGTTTATAATTCATCACCATAAACATATTAAACCAGATTAATAACAATCTCAATAGCTAAGTAAATCTACCATTTGGTTGAGTCATAATTTGTGGATGTTGAGTGATTGAGATCTTTTACTCGATTAATATTCTTTAAATTGATATTGTGTAAGTTGAACTTAAAATGTCATGGATTAATGACATGTTTTGTTTCACATGTGAATTCCATGGATTATTGGAACCACAAGTACACATGGGTTCATGAAATATTGAAACTTCCATCAACAAGAATTAATTGAGATCAAATCCCAAGTTGAGGTTTGGATTAAATCCAAAACATTTGGGAATTCTAATAAAAAATCATCTTGTGAAATGAGTGTTAATTTAATGAAATATATAGAAAAGATCAAGAATATCACAAGCTTAACTTTCTAATGATGAATTCACCCCAATCATTATTAAATTGATAAACCAAATACATAAATCATTCATTTCACATAATCTCGTCAAACAAACCCCTTTCAAAAGACAAAAGAAAAAAAATTGACTCTAAAAACGTATCATCGCTAAGGATTCAACCTGAGTATTTCTATATACATTAAAAGATAATTAGACCTTTTAATGGTTGATAGACAATAATTAGTCGTTCTTTAACTAGTCAACTCATCACCACAGTATGTCAATATAAAATATGAGACATAACTGCAAGGAACCTAGATATACTCATCATAGACTCCAAGTTTCAAAGAGGTCTAAAAGATACAGCCTACCATAGGATTCTACTTGAGGATCAAAGGTATCGCTCTTCTAGGAGAACTCACTCCATGAGTCCTACCATCCCTAATGACACTCATCTGAGAGAACACGCTCATTGGGTCTTTCCATGAAGAAAGTCACACTGAAACCCAGTGGATCTCGATACTCAGATAGGGGATCACATCAATGTCTCATGGGGGACACCAAGACCCCTATTGAAACTCATAAGATCTCAACACACAGATAAGGGATCACACCCAAGACTGTTGGAGGACACTGTGAACCCAATCTGGAACATCGGAGTTCTCCACACCCAAATAGGGGATCACACCTAGGATTGCTAGGAGATGTTGCAAACCCAATCTGGAATAACCCTCTAAGTAGTGGATCAATGCTTTGGTCAATCCAATTCCTCAAACCCCGCTTAGGGAAGAAAATATCATAGAGGATCTCACCCTAGGATTCCCGGAGCAATATATGAACTTTATCTGAACCAGCCCGTAGAGGGGATTACAATCCTATGCTCAGGACGTAATGTCACACTGTACCCTCAGAGGGTCAAACTAAGAGAAAGTACCTAACTAACATTGATCTACAAGTCGTTAATAGAATCATACCATAAGCATCACCATGTGTCACATCTCTCACACAAAAATTTTGGCCACTATCATGTTCTACGCAAAAAAAAATCTCAGGAAAGGCTACTCACAGGACTCCATATGAGTCCTAAACAAAGAAATGCACAAGGGTGAAATCATCGAGGGGAGTATGTGACCTGTCCTTCTAGGGAACATGACATGTCTCTCTAGACCGAACCCTGGTCCTTTCCCCTCATGGTACTCAGCATGTAAGATAGTTCATGACGTGTACAGGTGTTTACCCAGCATGTAACCTCACATGATCACCTAGGCATGTAACCTCACTTGCACACGGCCTAACTGGCCATGTCACCCTACATGGCATGTACACCCAATACGCAAAATGTACCTCTTGGACCAACCCAATGTGGTGTCCTTGGATTCCTATGAGGTGTATCTTTTACCCCTTGTTATGTGATGTCACGTGTGAATTGGTGTGTAAAACAATTGGTGAATTGAATAATGTTTTGACTTGTTAAATGAAATGGATTAAAGGCAAGATATGGATGACTTGACCCTTGGCCCTTGGCTTGGTAATGGATTACTAATCTTTTTTTTCCTTAAAAGTGGATTTCCCATGTGAGTTAAATGATGTTTATTCCATGTATTAGCTTGTTTATGAATTTGATGCTATATATGTTAAAATGACCATGTGAGTAATTGAAAGGACAAGCCATGTTAGGTTGGAAAATTCTTGAGTCTCTTTACTATGTGAGATTGATATATGATGTTCTTGGTTTTGACCTTTACATAGCTTAATGAAATTGAATTAATGGTATTAAATGGTTATGTGCCTTAGGTGAAATGTGGATTCATATTAGGATTCCACAGAAAGACTCAATGGCTTGAACCTTTCTTAAACTATGGGTGATACATGGATCCAAATGAGGGATGTCATGGACAAACTCATGGAGGCTTGACTTATATGATGACTGATACATGGATTCATATGGGAATTATATGGATGAACTCAAGGGGCTATGAATATTTATGCCATGGGTGATACTCAGATTCCCTTAAAGGATCATTGAGGACAGACTCATTTGCAAGTGATGTTGTACCACACCAAGAGCGATACTGGGTTCCTAAGAGGTTCACCAGGGATGGGCTTGTAAGATTTTGGTTGAGTTTACACCTAGAGCGATACATGAATTACAGGTTAGGAATGTCAAGGATGGGTTCGGGTTATAAATTAAAAAAATAATGAAATGAATTATTGATATAGATTATAATTCAGAAAAGAGAGAATTAAACAGAAAAGGGATAAATGAATAGAATTATTTTTTAGATGATTTGAAACACTTAAAAATGTATGAAATGTTCCAGAAAATTAAGAACATGAAGGATATTCTAGGAGAGAGTTTCTCTATCTAGGCCTAGGCTGATCTGCTTCCAAAACAAATGACCTGATCCCCCCCCCAAAGACTGTCCCTAATCTTACTTATAACCACCACTCAAGAAACTAATAGAATTACAAATTCAATTAAAATACTACCCCTGACAGTTAGAAGGCCACCCCAACTATAACTAATGTGTTCCCATCCTTTGATAATCAAATTGTATAGGTGGTCTAGTTTTTCCAAAAGACTCCCCGCCATTCCTATCAATACCACCACCTTGAGGAACCACCTTATATTTAAGGTGAAAATAGGGAAACTGGG
Organism: Viscum album; assembly: GCA_963277665.1. Lineage (NCBI taxonomy): Eukaryota > Viridiplantae > Streptophyta > Magnoliopsida > Santalales > Viscaceae > Viscum > Viscum album. The sequence continues at coordinate 1,549,720,778 of OY728152.1, read as the reverse complement.
CCTTGAGCAGCTGAGCATCTTCCCATGTTGCTTCCTCTTCATCTTTTCCTTACCACTGGATAATCCAAAATAAAGTTCTTCCATGTTTATTTTATTCTAAAATAGCCATATGATAGTCCCCTTTTTCTACAAGTTCATCTGACATTTTATCTTCTTCTTGAATACCTCCAATTATATACTTTAACTATGATACATGGAATACAGGATGTACTTTACAGTTTTCGGGTAGCTGCAATTCGTATACCACTATTCCCACCTTCTTGATTACTGGGAACGGACCATAGTATTTGGCTGCCAATTTTGAATTCACCTTGTAAAAATTTCTAGAACTATTGGGTTTCAATTTAACCCAAACCAAGTCCCCAGCCCCATAGATCACCTCTCGTTGATTTTTATTAGAATATTGGGTCATAAGTTATTGTACCCTATAAAGATTAATTTGTAGTTGATTTAGTGTTTCATCTCTAGTTATCAACGTTGTTTCTACTGCCTCAAAAGAAGTTTCTCCATGTGTATGTTGAAGAATATGTGGAGTTTGTTGACAATACACAACCTTAAATGGGGTCTAACCAGTAGAAGTATGAAATAAAGTATTATAAAAATACTACCCAAACCAACTAAGATGCCCACTATTTGGGATTTTCTAAAGAGAAACATCGTAAATAAGGCTCTAAACAACTGTCTACAACCTCCATTTGTCCATCACTCTGTGGATGATAAGAGGATATCATTTTGAATTTTTTCCCTTGAATTCTGAATAGTTCCCACAAAAACAAACTTGTAAACATCGGATCCCTATCACTGAAAATTGTTGTAGAAATTCCATGTAGACGTACTACTTCTCTTAAAAATACTTTAGCAACCATTTTCGTAGAAAATGGGTGTTTGAGTGGGATAAAATGTGCATATTTTCTGAGTCTATCTACCACCAAAAACCCCACATCAAATCATTGGGACTTAGTTAATCTAGATACAAAGTCCATTGATACTTCTTCCCAAATTAAATCTGGAATAGGAAGTGGTTGTAACAACCATGTTGGACTTAAAGCTTCATACTTGGTTTTCGGACAGATTTCACATTCTCTGACAAACTGCATAACACTATGTGTCATTCCAGTCCAGTATAACCCCCCTACCAAGCATTTTTAAGTATTTAAGTATCCTAAATTCCCTCCTGTTGGAGAAAAATGGTAATGTTGTAAGAATTTTGGAATCTGTGAAGAATTTCTAGGTAAAACCATTTGATTCTTAAACAATATCATCCCATTCTTATAAGAATACCCTATTTTAACTGTTCCATCTTGAAATAGCTACTCCCTTAAAGTCGACATCTTAGCATCTTGTGAAATCTCCTCCCTCAACAACCCAAGATCCTCCCAATTAGGTTCAGAAATATCCATTTTTTAAAATTTTACTTCCCGTGATTTTCTAGATGAACCATCAGCTACATTGTTAATTTTCTCCATCTTATAAACAATAGAAAAATCATATCTGAGAAACATATCCTGCCAACATTGATGGTCAATAAAGATCACCTATTGGATGTGAAAATGTTTGAGGGTGCTATAATCCGTAAAAACATAAAACTTCCTCCCAAGTATTATTTCCAATGTTGGATCGCAAGGACTAATTCCATAAGTTCCTTTTCATAGATTGAGTTATGAAAATTTCTTTCAGATAATGTTTTGTTGAAATAAGCTATTATTATTCCATATTGAATTAAAACAGCTCATATCCTAGAACCATAAGCATCACATTCTACATCAAACCTTTTATAAAAACAAGACATTCTATGTACTGTAGTTGTAGTTAATTTTTCCTTGAGTTATTCAAAAACTGTTTGAGTTTCAGGAGTCCAATGATACCCTTCTTTTTTTGGTCAAAGCATTGAGTGGTTTTGCTATTTTTCCATAATCTTTTACAAACCTCCTATAATAACCTATCATCCCAAGAAATCCCCTCACTTCTTTAACGTTTCTTGGTTTTGGTCACTCAATAACAACTTCCATCTTCTTGGGATCCATTGCAACTCCCTATGCCAAAATTATATTCCCCAAGTATTCCACAGTCCTTCCAAAAGTGCATTTTTTCTATAAGAAAACAACTTGTTTACTATCATATTCTGAATAATTTCATCCACTGATTTCATATGCTCATCCCAATTATTATTATAAACTAGAATGTCATCGAAGAAAACTAACACACATTCCCTTATAAACTTCTAAAACACTGAATTCATTATGGCCTAAAATGTAGCAGGTTTATTAATCAATTTGAAGAGCATTATGAGATATTCGTAGTGTCCTTCATGTGTCTTATAGGCTATTTTCTCCACATCTTTTTCCTTTACCCATACCTAATGGAAACAAGATTTCAAATCAATTTTGGAGAAATATTCTACCCCATGTAACTCATTCATAAATTCTTCAATTATAGGAATAGGATATCTATCTAGAATTTTCAAATTGTTCAAAGCTCTATAATCTACACACATTCTCCACCCTCTACCTTTTTTTAACCAAGATAATTTGGCTTGAATATGGGATGGTGTTATTCTTGATAAACTGTTGTTCCATAATCTCCTGAATTTGACTTTCTATCTCATTTTTCATAAAATAAGCATGTTTACAAGGTCGTATGTTGACTGGTTCTACCCCTTAAGATTTATTTCATGGTCAGTTTCCCTTTTTGGGGATAATGCTCTAGGAACTTCAAAAACTATCTATAACTGATTCAAAATTCCCTGAAACTATTCATGTTGCCTATCTTCTAATTCTAGCCCTAGTTCAGCCAGCTTGGTTCCCCACAAAGTTCCCAACTTACCATTCCTCAAATAATCTTGTATTTCTCCTATTGTTTCCCTAGGAAACTTAACCCCTTGTAAAGTAATCTTTATTCCATTCCTTTATAGATACATTTTTATGTTTAACCAATGTGTGGTGACATATCCCAAAGTCTCTATCCATGAAATTCCCAAAACCAAGTCTGGTCCTGAGGTATCGAAAACATAATCATCTACTACAAAAAATTATTCACTAAGCTTACTTCCAGAGATCAACAGATTCCTTCAGATTTTACTCTATGGCCATTTCCCAAATGAATATGTAATGGTTTTGTTTTGGTTTTCTACAATGATAAATATCTAACCAATTGTTTAGAAATAAAATTATGACTAGCCCCACTATCTACAAGAATGAGTAAGGTAACTCTGTCAATTTTACCTTCCATTATCATAGATTTGATGCATTCATTCTGTCCTCTCTCTACTCCCAACATAGTAGTTCCCTGAATCTCTATCTAAAATATCTATTCTTCCTTATCTTACCCTTTTTTAGAATTATCATCCACTTCTTCTTATATTTCTTGGGGTTCTACACATTCCCATATCATCATTTTGTACCCTTTTTCCTGGCATCGATGTTCAGGACCAAACTTTTTGTTGCATGAGTAACAAAATCCTTTAGCCTTCCTTTCCTCAAATTCTCCTTTTAAAAGATTCATAGTTCCCTTCTATCTGGGGACATTTCCTTTTTTTGATTCAAATCCCCTATTACAACTACTCTTCCTAGATTGAGATTATAATTTCTTCCCCACTGTATAGGAGGAATGCTCCTATTTCTAACCTTTGTCACTATAGGAAAAAGGTCGTTTTGTGGCGGTTTTTTCGCGGCGGTTTAAAAACCGCCATGAAATAGCAGCAGTTTGGGTAAAACCGCCACGAAATAGCGGCGGTTTGGGTAAAACCGCCGTAAAATAGCGGCGGTTTGGGTAAAACCGCCGCGAAATCGCCACGAAATGAAAGGAAAAAAATAAAAAACATGAGAAACCCCGAAATCACTAAAACGACCATAACTTTTGATTCAGGCGTCCGTTGGAGCGCCACGACTAGTAAAATTGAAGCTCATGAAGAGATCTAGAGGCATGTATCATCAAAACCGTGAGACGGTCCAAGGTACTGAAGATATGAGAGTTATAAGAAAGTTAAAAAAAGTTATCCAACTTCAAACGGCCATAACTTTCGCTCTGAGTGTCCGTTTGGGCTCTTCCACATATCAAATCGAAGCCAGCGAAGAGAGATACACACCAGTTCGACAAAAACCAAGCTTATGTCGTGTTTTTCGACCCCAAAAACCCCTTCGAAGGCCTCTGAAACCCCGTTTCCGTCACCAGTGTCTCGTCGAACTTGTCTTCAAACGGACTTAACTTTTAATCCGCATGTCAGTTCAGAATCCTCCACCTGTCAGATCATAGTTCGTTCAATGAGCTTCAGTTTGAGTGGTCGCGGCGCCCACATGGACTCCTAGATCATAAGTTATATCCTTTTTAGTGGGTATCGGGTTTGTTATGTTTTTCGATGCCTCGTTTCTAGCACCTCGTTCCCTGTAAGTTTTTTTTTAAATGGTCATAACTTCCAATCCGTCGGTCCATTCGGTCACTTTCACCTATCAGCTCGAAGATCATTTTAGGATATTTGATTCGACTGGTCGCGTATCTGGAACAGACTCTTGGATCATAAGTTATCTCCGTTAATGTGAGTCCAATGTTTTTGTCACTTTATGACCGTTTTGACGGGTTTTAACGGTTGCTCCATTTATTACTGTTTATTTGGGTTTCCATGATTTGTTATCTTTATCAATGGTTTTTTGTGGGTTATTATGATGATTATGTTGAATTCTTAAGGGGTTTTTCAGAGTTTTCATGAGTTTTCATGCGTTCTCATGCTTTCTAATGCTTCTTCCTTCATGCTTCTCCGTCTGTTTTCATGTGTTTTCATCATTTTTCATCCTTTATCACGTCTTTTCATACTTTTTCATGTGTTTCATTTATTATTTATTATTTATTATTTATTATTTATTATTTATTATTTATTATTTATTATTTATTATTATTAATAATAATATTTGTTACTGGTTATTTATTATTTATTATATATTATTTATTATTATTATTATTATTTTATTTATTATATATTATATATTATATATTATATATTATATATTATATATTATATATTATATATTATTGTTTATTGTTTATTGTTTATTATTAATTATTTATTATTTATTATTTATTATTATTATTTATTATTATTATTTATTATTATTATTTATTATTATTATTTATTATTATTATTTATTATTATTATTTATTATTATTATTTATTATTATTTATTATTATTATTATTTATTATTTATTATATATGTATTATTATCTATTATTTATTTTTATTTATTATTTATTATTTATTATTTATTTAATTATAATTATTAATTATGTGTTATTTATTATTATTATTTTTTATTTTTTATTTTTTATTTTTTATTTTTTATTTTTTATTTTTTATTTTTTATTTTTTATTATTTCTTATTTCTTATTTCTTATTTCTTATTTGTTATTTGTTTATTATTATTTATTATTTATTATTATTTGTTATTTGTTATTTATTATTTATTATTTGTTATTTGTTATTTGTTATTTGTTATTTATTATTTATTATTTATTATTTATTATTATTTATTATTTATTATTTATTATTTATTATTATTTGTTATTTATTATTATTTATTGTAATTTATTATTTATTATTTATTATTTATTATTTATTATTTATTATTTATTATTTATTATTTATTATTTATTATTTATTTTTTATTTTTTATTTTTTATTTTTTTATTTTTTATTTATTATTTGTTTATTATTATTTATTATTATTTATTATTTATTATTTGTTATTTATTATTTTATTATTTGTTATTTGTTATTTGTTATTTATTATTTATTATTTATTATTTATTATTATTTATTATTTATTATTTATTTTTATTTATTATTTATTTTTATTTATTATTTATTGTTTATTGTTTATTATTATTTATTATTTATTATTTATTATTATTTGTTATTTATTATTTATTATTATTTGTTATTTATTATTTATTATTATTTGTTATTTGTTATTTATTATTATTTATAGTTTGTTATTTATTATTTATTATTATTTATTATTATTTATTACTATTTATAGTTATTTATTATTATTTATTATTATTTATTTTTATTTATTTTTATTTTTATTTTTTTATTTTTTATTTTTTATTTTTATTTTATTTATTATTTATTATTTATTATTATTTATTATTGTTTCTTATTTCTTATTTATTATTATTTATTATTTATTATTTATTATTTATTATTTATTATTTATTATTTATTATTTATTATTTATTATTTATTATTTATTATTTATTATTTATTATTTATTATTTATTATTTGTTTATTGTTATTTATTATTATTTGTTATTTATTGTTTATTGTTTATCGTTTATTGTTTGTTATTTATTGTTTTTTATTTATTATTTATTCTTTATTCTTTATTCTTTATTCTTTATTCTTTATTCTTTATTCTTTATTCTTTATTCTTTATTCTTTATTCTTTATTCTTTATTATTTATTCCTTGTTCTTTATTCTTTATTCTTTTAATTTCGTAATTTTATTATTTTATTATTTTATTTTCATAATTTTATAATTTATGTAAATATTATTATAATTTATTTGTTATTTATTATAATAAACTGTAAATAATAATAAATAACTCAATAAATAAATAATAAATCAATAATTATTAATTATTAATTATTGGTTATTAATTATTGATTATTGCTTATTGTTTAATTATTATTGAGTTTATATCTATTAGTTGTGTATTATTTGTTTTTTCAATTAGTATATATAAGTATATTAAATTTTGTTTATTAACCATATGACGAGTTTGCTGGAGTGGTAAAGTCTTTGGAAAATATACAAGAGGTTAGGGGTTCAAATCTTACCAAATGCAGTATTTCTTTATATTGCATGGGCATGTGCATGGGTATGAGCATGCATGCATGGATAAAGTAAATAAAGTAATGCGAATTAAATGAAATAAATAAAATAAATATAAAATAAATAAAATAAATACGAAATAAATACGAAATAAATAAATAAAATATGAAATAAATAAATAAAATACGAAATAAATAAATAAAATACGAAATAAATAAATAAAATATGAATAAATAAATAAAATACGAAATAAATAAATAAAATATGAAATAAATAAAATAAAATATGAATAAATAAATAAAATAAAATAAATAAAATAAATAAAATAAATAAATAAATAAATAATTTAAAAAAATTAAAAAATAATAATTTAAAAAAATTAAAAAATATTAAAAAAAATCAAAAAATCGCCGCTAAAAACCCACTACGAAACGTTCTACGAAGGTTTTGAAAACCACCGTGAATAGTTTCCCAACGCACAATTTAGCGGTGGTTTTTCAAAACCGCCGCCAATCGATTTTGCAGCGGTTTAAACCGCCGCGAAATGGAAAAAAACCGCCGCTAAATCCGCATTTTACCGTAGTGTGTCTGCTTGATTGTTCCTTTAACCATGAATTCCCTTTCAATTCTCCTAGCCAAGGTCAATAACCTTGACTTGCTTTGTGGTTCATGTGTCATTACTGAACACCCAATTTTTGGCCTAAGTCCACAAATAAATAGACCCATGTACCACTTTTCTGTAAAGTTTGGAATTTGCATTGTCTCCCACTCAAACTCATCAATATATACATCCATAGTACCAGTCTATCATAATTGATTAAAGTAAATGGCCGAGTCCTCCTATGCCGTACTCCCATAATGACCGAGCAATTCCTCCTTGAGTTGTGTCCACATGGTTCCTACTCTGGATGTCTTTAACGAAATCATCCAGTACTAAATCGTTTCATCCGTACTCAACTGAGCCAGTGGTACCTTCAAATCCTTATGAGTTTGATGGATCAATAAGTATGACTCCTCTCAAGAGATCCAAGAAATAGGATCATCACTGGAAAATATAGGCATCTCCACATGTCAATAATTTTTGTGCACCTCTTCATCAAATACAGTTTGCACTCCTCTAGCATTTGTTGCGGCATTGAGCCTCTATTCCCTGGCAGCTTCTTTAGATTGCAAAGTACTTCTGCCTACTGAGGTTTTGCTTTTCTCTTTTCCACTACTAACAATATCAGCCTAACTTATGACGAAATTGTTGAGTTAGAAGAGAGTTAATGAGACATCTTTCATTTGTTGTTGAATCACTATAACAACATCCTCCAATTTTACTTGACGGTGTAGGCTAGCTTTCAACTCTTTCACAGATGCCTCCAAGTCTGTAATACTATTTTCCATGCGTGTTGTCATAATATCTCTATAAGAATCTATTACTTCTAGTTTCTCTTTCTATAAAACTCTTAATGAAAGCACCAATTGATAAATCTTCCAATTTAGAAAAGGGAGAATTGAACAGAAAAGAGATAAATGAACAGAAATATTGTTTAGATGATTTGAAACACTTACAAATGTATGGAATGTTCCATAAAATTAGGAACTAGAAGGACATACCAGAAGAGAGTTTCTCTTTCTAGGCCTAGGCTAATCTACCTCCAAAACAAATGACCCAATCCCCCCTAAAGACCCCCCCCCACTTCTACTTATAACCACCACTCAATACTACCCCTTACAGTTAGAAGACCACCCCAACTACAACTAACATGTTCCCATCCTTTGATAAGTAAATTGTATAGGTGGTTTAGTTTGGTCAAAAGACTCCCCATAATTCCTATCACTTATATTATGACACGTCTACTAATCCAAATCACAAGCTTGAATTTGGTCTTGACTTATACCTCTATGGATGGCCTGCTTAGGCATCCTTTGGTTATGTAATCACAGGGGAATTTGGGCTTTGAGGCAAGTCTCGATGCTTATAATTAAATGGTATTGAATGGTTAAATAATAATTTTATAACTCACATAGTCCTAACTGTTGAATCATATATTTATCTATTAAATGAAATTGATTAATCCAATTGGACATAAATGATAAATTGGTTATATAGGATGTTTACTTTTGAGTATTTCATTTGTTTATTGTTATACTTCATGCACACATGTTATATATATTCACCGACTGATTAGAACCTAACCTTGGGTGGTTTCCTACTGGGATTATATCTCACACCCTGTTTGGGCCATTTTTTTGGGACCCAAACAGACTATATGATTACAGGTGTTGAAAAGGGAAAATGCCCTAATATAGGTACTTGATTACTCTTTGGAGAAGGGGAGAATGAGACTAAGATGAGGCTCGTGATGCTATCTAGGACACTTTTTGGTCTTTTTTCACCTTTTTTATATTTATTGGACATCTTCCATGTATACATGTTTTGACTGATTTATTAGAAACATGTGACATGTATCATCGACATTGTATATGAGACTCCTTTTTTGCATTATTGTTTATTCCTACAGTTGTTTCATTGTATGATAGTTATTACCACTTCTACTACTTTTATATGTTTATTATGATATGCTACACTTTGGTGGTGGGGGAATAGTCTCTCCACTAACACACCAAGGCCCTCGCTGATAGTCGGCAGCCTCTGAAGTTTGAGGAGATGAGTTTGAGGCTATGTGACCTACCGGGCTCAGGGTACTATTGAGTGGAATTTGGGTCTGATACGTTACAAAGTGGTATCATAGGAGTCTTTTCTGGTTTTATTTACTGTTTGGAGACAATAGAAATGGATAAGAAGAAAATGAAGTTTTATAATGAGTTGTGCTCATGCGTAGCTAACCCGCGTACAGGGAAAAGCCAAATTTCCTCGAATTCAATTGTTATTTTCTAGATTTTGGCTAATATAGTTGATTTGATTCCATTGTTGAGTGATTCACTTGAATTGTGATGTTATTATTGATATTATTTTAGGTTCTATTGTGTTTCAACCCAATGAGATGAGGGTATTCCATTTGATGCATCATATTAGTCACCTACTAAAAATCATATGCCATGCATTTTGCTATGCCATTTAGGATTCATTACTTATTACATGTTGTTATGATAGGTGTCATGATAGTTATGAATTCCATTATGATAGGTATACTTATATGTGTTATGGTGTGGAATGGATGGATGCCAAGATTTGATCCCTGGGGAGTATGGGCCCTCATGGATCAGAATTTGGCAAACCACATGGTTCAACCTTTTAAATGAATGGTGATATAAATGTGAAATGGTATTGAATTAAAATGAAAATGAAGATTAAAATGTGAATTCAAGAAAAATGAAATGGAAACTAAAATTCTTACAGTAGAAAGTTTGACCAGACCAGACCTTATGTTGGATTTGGTGAAGCCCGATCCCCTTTGGATGTTGTTGCGTTGAATGCTTCCAGCCCATACTGCACACCAGGCCATCAATTTCATTGGTCAAGCTCCACGGTGAGATTATTGGGGGTTGCTGGGGCTACGCTCCCCTGCTCTGGGGCCCGAAGGTCCCCGACCCAAAATTTTTAGGGAATTGTAGCAATTATGACCACTATAGCAGAGATGACCGATCGACATCGACAATGGACTATAGTAGTTTAGGACTTTAGAAAAAATACTATAACATATCATACTTTGGAGTCAAGAGTATTGTATCTCCTTGGAATTCCAGCCACAGGCCACTATAGAACTTTTGACTTGGGTGGTTGTGACATTGTAGCGACATGACTTCCATCCACCTTTCACTGTAGCGATGTGGACTTCCTGTGCGGTTTTTGGGACATTGTATCATCTTCCTCATTTTATAGACCATTTTGGGGTAGGTTTTCTTGGTGAAAAACTCTGATATACTCCCTATAAATTGTTCTCCTGGATTTTTTGTGGTGAAGTTATTCTACCTCTCCGTGGATGTAGGGATTATTTCCCAAACCACGTAAATATTTATGTCTTGTGTGTTTCTTTATTATATATTTTCTTCTTCTACAAACCATTTCTGTCGTTGTGACTCCCATTGTTTCTACATCACCTTAGTAGGGGGGTTTTGGTAGCAACTCTTGCTTATACCTGATCTATATGTCGTCTAGACCCGACTCGCAGAGCAGACATAGGGGTGTGCTCTTATAGAGGAATACTTTGGCCTATCCTACTTAAATATTTGTACTTTTGAGATGTGAACTTTGATGATGATCTTGAATTTAGGAGTGTGTTTGGAATTATAGATCCATACCACCACCATGACCTCCAGTTGTACGCCAGTAGGGTGGTGATGATCATACCTCGGAGCTGGTGGGCCATGGGCTACCAGTGGATCCTTCAGTTGTACCAGCTGTGGAACCAAGAGTTATACCAGACATAGGTGTTGAGGAACAATTCAGTGATGGGTTCTTACGTTTCATGCTTACCGTTCAGGGAGCAATGAAACTTTTCTTGATTGTGGAAGAGTTAACGTGTGAGTTCCAACAGCAGCATCCGCCCATGTTTTCAAGGGATGGCTGACCACATGCTGCAGAGTCATGGCTAGAGGCCATGCTATCTATCTTTGATCATCTAAAGATGCCTCCTAAGAGGAGGTTCAATCTTTCTATGTGTATACTATATGATTCTGCCAAGAAATGGTGGGATGTTATCATTTAGATGGAATGTCATCAAGAGATGGATTGGGGAAATTTTCAATCGTCCTTCTACGATTATTTCTATCCCAAGATGTTGAGGGATTCTAAATCCTGGGAGTTCATGCATTTGGAGTAGGGCGCATTGTCAGTTATGGATTACTCGTCCCGTTTTACTGAGTTCTATAATTTTTCACCTATTTTTATGGGTGACGATTTATCGAATTCCAAGTGATTTGAGGATGGTCACAGGTATGACATCTGATCACAGGTTAATGTTTTCTAGATAACTATTGTTTCTTGAATAGTGAATTAGATGCTGATCATAGAGCATAACTTGAGAGAGTATGGAGGTGCGAGTTAGGGTGATTCAACATCTAGATCTAGTACTGCATTGACTAGTAGTAGGAAGCATCGTCTGGAGCTTCCACTCAGTGATATTAGCAGTTAGAACACATATTCAGGTATTCGGGTGAGGTGATACCTGTGCGGTAGACTAGGAAATACAAGTCCATAGTGTAAGAGGGACCTAGTTGAGTGTAGATCATGTGGAAATATGGTTCATATACAACTCTTCTACATAGAATTTCCACCAGTAGCTGGTGAGAGGGTCTACATCGACTCCACGTTCAGGAGCGGGGTCAACAACTTCTCACCAGGCAGGCAGTTGGAGTACAGCTAAACAATCAGGTCGAGGTGGTGGTTGTGGCCATAGTAGTCAGACCCCGGTTATGCAATGACAATAGGGTGGATCATCTTAGGTTTTCTATACAGTTTCATAGGGTCATGGTTCAGGCTGGGCATACACAGTGCAACAGACCCATCAAGAGTAGGATTCTGAACCTTCTACTATCAGAGGTACTATTTTAGTAGCCTCTACTTTATCTTCTGCACTTTTTGATATATGGGATTCTCATAGTTTTATATATGTTCCCATTGTAGAGAGACTTGGGCTCTGTGTTTATACTTATAATAGTGTGATGATTCTAGACACTCCATTAGGGATCATAATAGAAGATGTGTGTTAGTGCAGATAGTTCCCCCTTGAGGTTGGTGGGTGTCACTTCGTATGATACCTCTTTTTCCTCAAGATGACAGGTTTTGATATCGTTATTAGGATGGACTAGTTGGTTCCCTTCCATTCTTCTATTTATTTCTATCACCATAGGGTGAGTTTCACGTCACCTGAGGGTGGAGAGTTCATTCACAAGGGTGAATAGGATTTCTAGGTGAGATGAGCATCGTGAGATGGGTATGATGATAGTCCAGATTGAGATTTTATATCTAGATGATTAGGGAACCTATCATACTAATTTCCCTCTAGTGGTTGATCATTTCAGGGATGTTTTCCAGACAAATTTTCAGGATTACCTCTAGTGAGAGAGGCAGAGTTCTCTATCGAGCTAGTGCAAGGAGCTACACCGATATCCATTCCTCATTATAGGCTGGCTACAATAGATTTGCAAGCACTCAAGAGGAAACTAGAGGATTTATAGACAAAGGGTTTAATCTGAACCCATATTTCCTCATGGGTTTCGATAGTCCTTTTTGTGAGAAATTTGGATAGAACCCTTAGGGTATGCATGGATTATCATAAACTGAACTAACTGATAGTTAAGAACTGGTATCCTCTACCACAGATAGATGATCTCTTTGACTAGCTCCAAGGAGATCAGGTTTTCTCAAAGATTTATTTGAGATTTGATTATCATCAGGTGCATGTTAGACCTTCAGACATACCTCACATAACCTTTTGTAGTAGGTATGGTCTCTATAAGTATTTGGTTATACCGTTCGGTCTCACGAATGCACTAGAGGTCTTCATGGCACTGATGAATCGAGTGTTCCGTCTTTATCTTGATTCATTTGTGGTGGTTTTCGTGTATGATATCTTGATGCATTATCATAATTGAAACAACCATGCTAAAAATCTTGAGTTCATATTGAATATATTACAAGAGTATCAGTTATATGCTAAAACCACAAAGCACTACTTCTGGATGGATTAAATTCACTTCCTATGTCACATCATCTTAGAGACAGGAGTATCAGTTGACCCAAAGAAGGTGAGAGTTTTAGTTTCCTGACATCATTCTAAGAATGTATTTGGGGTAAAAAGTTTCTTAAGGTTGATAGGTTACTACAGGCATTTCATATAGGAATTATCATGCTTAGCAGTGCCACAGATGGGCTTGACTAAGAAGGGTGTGAAGTATGTATGGACATATTCCTGCGAGATGACCTTTTAGGAGCTTAAAGGGAGACTGACTTTAGTGCCAATATTGATATTTCTAGATCCAACCAAGAATTACATTGTGTATTGTGATGTATTAGGTATCGGGCTGGGAGCAGTTATTATGTAGGGGGATAGAGTTGTGGCATACAGGTCTCAGCAGTTGAGGCCACACGAGAGGAATTACCTGATGCATGATCTCGAGCTAGTTGAAGTTGTTCATGCATTGTGCTATTAGAGACACTATTTACTAGGAGAGCGTTTTGTGGTGTATATGAACCATAAAATCCTCAAGTATAATTTTACATATCGTGATCTAAATCTAAGGCAGTGTAGATGGGTGGAATACCTTCAGTCTTTTGATTTCGATCTAGCCTATATTCCTGGTAAAGGAAATGCAGTGGTCGATGCACTGAGCAAGAGAACTCAGATATATGTAGTGTAGTAGGCTAGTAGAGAGTGACAACATATGGATTTGTTCTCTAAGATGCACTTGGAGGTGTACGACAGTCAGGGGAAAACCTTCCTTTCATCCTTAGTTATTTCCTCTATCCTGCTGGATAGAGTGAAGATGAGACAGTTATCAGACTCTGAAAACCTAGTTCTACGAGAGAGTGTAGAAGGTGATGACTCTCCTCCTGGGTGGACTATAGGTGAGGATGAGACTTTTCTAGTTCATGGTTGTGTATGGTTCTCTTCATACATGCGCGAGGAGCTGATGCAGAACATTCATTCTTCGTTTGGGAAGTTCACCCCGGTGTCACCAAGATGTTGTTGGATCTAAATCTACAGATTATACACAAGAGGGGGGTGAATTGTGTCTTTTTCAATTTCTCCGATAGCTCTTTTCTTGAACGAGTTCTGTCCTTTATACTTTATCGGATTTGATCAGGCAGCGGAAAAAGTAAAAACAATAACACAAAGATGTATAGTGGTTCGGGGAATAGAAATCCCCTAGTCCACTCCACCAATGCTCTACTCCACGAGCTTGGTGATTTTCACTATCTGGTCCTCTTTTCCACAGACCGATTCACAACTGAGTACAGGCAGTTGACACCTTTACAATCCAAGGAAAAACCGTCTGGTTCAAACACGAACCTACACAGCTTAGAACGAGAAGCTGGTTACTCAAGAATAAAAACAAAATTTCAGAAATAAATTTTCGGTTGATCTTCACAATTGCAACAGAATGCAATTGACAGCAGAGGGATCAAAGTCTCTAGAAATATTGATCTTCAAGACGAAGCAGTTCTGAGTTGATCCAGTTGTAGTAGATATAGAGATATAGTTCACAACCTCAGAAGTAGTAGATCCATAGTAGATATTCGATGTAGAATAGGTGAATCTTCTATCGAGTTTCTTCTTCTTGAACAAACAGAGCTTATACGCTCCTGTTGAATCAGCAGATCAATCGTGAATAGTTTCAATCTCTGTTTTCCACCTTTTTCAATAATAGATCGATCATCTCATACATTTTTTGTGTTCCAGAGAGAGCATATATATTAAAGCATATCTCCTACACATTTAGATCCATAAAAGTATCCTTCTGATTTGTGATATTCAAAAATTTGAATTTACAGAGAAGTCGTAACTTCCCTTAAGACTCGGCATAAAAAGCTCCTTTTAATTCGATCTTAAATTCATTAAAAAACAGCTTTGAATCAGTCAAAGTCGTAATTTAAAAATGACTTTAAATCCGGCTTGAAATCCACCCAGAAATCAGATTACTGATCGTTGTACATAAAAACCGTCTGCTGAAAATTCTGACGCCAAACGTAAGGTTGATGACGTGGCTTCCAAACGTAGGGTTAATAACATAGTCTTCAAACCTAGGGTTTGACAACGTAAGGTTGATATCAAACGTAGGTTTGATAACGTAAGGTTGATATCAAACGTAGGGTTGATCATCCATACTTTTTCTTCATCATTCAAACGTACGGTAAAAGATCCATACTTTTACTTGATCCATACTTTTCCAAGAACGTATAGTTGTTTACAAAAGTAAGGTTGATGAACCATACTTTTGAGAAACAAACGTACCGCTTAGAATTTACGTACGGTTCTCCTTTCATACTTTGCTGATAACAAAACGTAAGGTTCCTTCCAAACGTAAGGTTCTCCTTCCATACTTTGCTGAAAAACATATGGTTGTTTAACCATACTTTTCTCTTACTTCAAAAAGTAAACATGCTTTTCATCCTTACGCTACGTTTATCCACGTAGGGTATGAACAGTGATTCCAGAATGCGCTAAAACAGATTCTGCGCTATATTTATCTATATAAGATGTGAACAGTGTTTCCAGAATGTGCTAAAACATATTCCGCGC
Organism: Viscum album; assembly: GCA_963277665.1. NCBI lineage: Eukaryota > Viridiplantae > Streptophyta > Magnoliopsida > Santalales > Viscaceae > Viscum > Viscum album. The sequence goes on along the minus strand of OY728152.1, from coordinate 1,549,704,758 downwards.
TAAGTAATAAATTCTCGTTATTTCAAGAGTAAAATAAATTAATAATCTCCTGAAAAATACTAAGTGAAATCATTAGAAAATAACTAAGGGTATTTGTGAGCATCAAAATTATCATAAAGAGACAGAGTATTATTTTCAATAATCTCTCCCTTTAAATAACATTAATACGCATTGTTGAAAACAATACTTTTCTCAACAATCTCCCCCTTTTTGATGATCACAAAACCCATAAAATAATTAAAAGTATTTAAACAAAAAAAATAACTTTCAAAATTCATTATAAAGTTTTAAATAAAATCTTCTTCACCAAAGAGATAATTATAAATCCAAATGACTTATCTAATTTTCTCCCTCAATAAAATGAATTCTCCCCCTAAATATTGATGTTGTGTTTATCCAAATTCTCCCCCTTTTTTGATATCAAAAAGAATAAAAAATCATGGATTTTAACACTTTTAATGTTGCACTTGAACTGTTATTAAATGCTATTACGAACTATTTATCAATAATTAAATCTGGAGTACTGGCATATTAAAAATAAAATTAGTAAAACAAATAAGGAAAGATACAAATAAACAATGAAGAAAATTTTCATTAAAAAAAACAAAAAAAAAACAAAACAATAGTATATACATGACAATGATATACACAGGAATCAAGGTTTGGGTAAGATAGGCAACAGGGTCTATCTCTTCTGAATTGCAGACTTGATTTCTGTAAACTGTTCCTGAAGTCTCTTCATCATCCCATCTCCAAGCTTGAAAATGAGCTCTCTGTTCTCTTGAGTCATATGAATATCCTCAATTAAATTGACTCTGAAAAACTCATGCATCCTTTCCTCTTTTTCAACAAATACTGACAGCTTCTCTAATAATTGATTTAACAGAATTCTGATTGATGGCTCACTAGATGTCAGTTGATCCACTAAGAATTTCTGATTGTCCAGCAACACTGACAGAGGAGCACTGTTACATTGAAGATATTGAATCCTGTCATTCACATTGCTCATTGCAGCTGTGATAGCCTGAAACCTTCTGATTAAATCCAGTGAAGTACCTGATCCACTAACTGCATTATTTGCAACTGATGCAAATTTATTCTCCATAAACAACTTCAGATCTGATAAATCTGACTTCATAACCATTTCAGATTTTAATTGAGTAACAGCAGTCAGCATATCCTCTTTAAACATTTCAACTTCTTGCCTTGAAACTGTACACTCCTTCATCTTTTGAAACTTCAAACACTCTAAATCTAAGGCATTTCTCAAAGAAACATTCTCAGATTCCAACTGAGATACTTTTCGGTATAGTTCTTCAACTTCTTCTTTCCTTGAATCAGATTCACCCTGTGCTTGATTCACATTCTCAGGTTGATGCATCAATACCAAAGGCAATGATTCAGCATCAGATTTCTCCTTTTCTTTGTCCTTAGAAGGTTGGTCCATAGATTTTTCCTTAGAGTTTTCAAACTCCTCCACAGAAAAATCCTCTTGAAGTACCTCTTTTTGAGCTTCATAAGCATGCTCATCACATTCATCTACATCTTTGTCTTCCACTGGAATTTCAATAATAGTATCTGCAGAAGGTTCCTGAGGTCTGGCCACTTCTTCACCAGGCACTGCTTCCATCTCCTGTTCCTGTTGAAGTGCAACTTCAACATCAGCTACAATCTATTCCTGATTTTCTCTGTGAGTTTCTTCTTGAGCTCCTAATTTTTCTACTAGAGCTGTTCTCTCAGTAGCATCTTCTAAGATATTATCAGCAACAACTTCTCTCACAAAAGAATAAGAAATTAAAGCTTCTATTGTAGTGTCCAAAGCAGTGGAAGTGACTTCCTCATTTACTGGTCTTTTTCTTTTAGATTGAAGTCCCTCCTGACTTCTATCTTCCTCAACATCTGCCACTTCAAAGCGAATCCTCCTTGATATATTGTTGACTCTGGATTCAGATTGTCCCTCCTTGGACTTAGCAGGTTGAGCCTGAGCACTCTCTGAGTCTTCCTCAGCTCCTACTGCAAAAAAATTTCCTTTAATTGTGCTCCAGAAATATCCAACTTTCCTCAAGGTTCCAGCATTAAATGTATTACTGTGATGACAGCTAACTCTAGCTTCCACTAATCTCACCATGTCTTTCTTAAACAGCAGCTTGGAAATAAATCTACCAAAGGGATATAAATTCATCCTGGCCTCGCTTTGATAGCAGTAACTGAGATACCTTATCATGTATCTTGGAAAGTTTAACTTAATATCACTTAGAAAGAGAAACATTATATACATATCAGGGTACAAAATCTTCTCCATTTCTACCATCCGTGGAGCTATTCCGGTCTGAATGAATTTTATCAAAATCTTCTGATCAAGCTCTAAATCCTTAACAAACATTTTCTTTATTGTCTTGGTACCAAAAAGAAAAGACATAATGTCTTCAGATTTATGCACAGAAACTCCTATATTCTTCAAGTCGAAATGAAAAACTCCCTCATGAGGGCATTTGTGAATCTGACTAATCTCTACTGAAGAGATTGAGAAATCCCTATCCTCTATTTTAGCCATCATACTGTCTTTGGTATCTCCTAGACTAAACTATACAGATTTGTAGAATTATCTAAGTTCTACTTCATACATAAATTCTGTATTCTCACTGTTGAACATCTGTTCAAGATTCTGGAATGACAGTGCTTTCTTTAACAAAAGATTCATCTGAAATAACCAGTCAAGATCGATTACCTTACCCTGTAAGATTTTTCTTCTCTCAATGCATTGTCTCTTGGCATTGCTCGGCTCGGCCTCACTGGCTCTTTTATTCCTTACCATTGCTGCGAGAGTCTCTGAAGGTTTGAAGGTTAGGGTTTCAGAAGTTAGAAGGTTAGGGTTTCAGAAGATGAAGTGCGATTTGTGGATTTCGAAAGGGTTTCGATAGAAGTGTAAGGGTTTAGAAGACGAAAAGGCTCTGACAGCCTTGATTCCCGTGTAATCACTCATCATTACATATATTTAAAAATAAATAAATTTTTCATACGACGAAAGAAAGAAATACTTAAACAGTATTCAATAAACAAAAGAAAATTTACAAAAACAAAAATAAAAAAGAAAATTATTTAAAATTAAATAAACCTAGCTCCCCCTTAATAAAATCAAACCTTGCAGTGGGAAGAAGTTTAGTAAAAATATCTGCTAATTGAATTTCAGTATTTATAAATTCTAAAAATATATCTTTTTTAATAACATGATCTCTTAAAAATTGATGTCTTATATCAATGTGCTTAGTTCTAGAATGACTAATAGGATTTTTTGAAATATTAATTGCACTCGTATTATCACATAAAATAGGTGTATTATTAAAATTCAATCCAAATACCATAAGAGTGTTTTTCATCCACAACACTTGTGCACAACAACTGCCAGCAGAAACATATTCTACCTCAACTGTTGACAGGGAAACTGAATGTTGTTTCTTACTAGACCATGATACTAAGGACTTTCCTAAAAAGTGACATGTAACTAATGTACTTTTTCTATATAATCTACAACTTCCAAAGTCAGCATATGAATATGAAATCAAATTAAAATCAGAAGTTTTTGGATAAAGAAGAGATTGAGAAATAGTTCCTTTTAAATATCTAAAAATTCTCTTAACAGCAGTTAGATGATATTCTTTTGGATTTGATTGAAATCTAGCACAAAGACATACTGAATAAATTATATCTGGTCTGCTAGCAGTAAGATATAATAAGCTACCAATCATACCTCTATATAACTTTTTGTCAACTGATTTCTCAGTTTCATCCAAATCAAGTTTTATATTAGTACACATAGGAGTTGTAAATGTCTTGATGTTCTCAAGTCCAAATTTCTTAAGTAAATCAATAATGTATTTGCTTTGATTTAAAACATTTCCAAAATCTTTTTGAAATATTTGAAGACCCAAAAATAAATTTAATTCTCCCATCATACTCATTTCAAATTCTTCTTGCATTAATTTTGAAAATTCATGACAAAGAGTTCTATTAGTTGATCCAAAGATTACATCATCAACATAAATTTGAACCAATAAAACATTATTTTTCACAATTTTCTTAAATAGTGGTGGATCTTCCATACCAACAGTAAAATCATTTTTCAAAAGAAAATAACTTAATATTTCATACCAAGCTCTAGGTGCTTGTTTATGGCCATAAAGAGCTTTAGTAAGTTTAAAAATAGAATTAGGTTTTTGAGAGTTTTCAAAATCCAGAGGTTGTTCAACATAAACTTTCTCCATTAAATAACCATTTAAAAAGGCATATTTAACATCCATCTGAAATAATTTAAAATTCATATAAGATGCATAGGCTAAAAGGATTCTAATGGATTCTAACCTAGCTACAGGTGCAAAAGTCTCATCATAATCTATTCCCTCTTCTTGATTATATCATTTAGCTACTAATCTTGCTTTATTTCTTTTTATTGTGCCTTGGTCATCCTGTTTATTTCTAAAAACCCATTTGGTTCCTATTACAGGATAATTCTTAGGTCTTTCAACTAAATCCCAAACTTCATTTCTTTTAAACTGGTTTAATTCATCTTGCATTACTATTACCCAGCTTTCATCATCTAAAGCTTCTTCTATAGACTTGGGTTCTTGTTGAGATAGGAAGGCAGAGAATTCCACTAAGTTTCCTAAGTTTCTTCTAGTTTGACCACCAGTTTCTAGATTACCTATTACAGTTTCTAAAGGGTGATTCTTTAGGGTTCTAGACTGTCTAGGTAATATATTTAAAGGTTCTTCAGTATCATGTTCCTATGAACTGGACTGAATTTCTTTTATATCATTTTCAAAAACATTATTTAAATTCTCAAGTCTCATGTTATCATTAGAGTCAAGTTCATCCATTTGTTCTGTCCTTTTCTCAAAAGGATCAGATTCATCAAATTTCACATGAACTGATTCTTTAAAAATCCTTGACTTCTTATTATAAACTCTATAAGATTTGGAGGTAGCAGAATATCCTAAGAAAATACCTTCATCATATTTTGGATCGAACTTACCAAGATTATCCTTGGTGTTTAAGATATAAACCTTGCATCCACAAAATTTAAAGTAATTTACTTTAGGTTTTCTGTTATTCTATAGTTCATAGGGTGTATTTTTCAAAATAGGTCTAATTAAAACTCTATTAATTATATAACAAGCTGTATTCGCAGCTTCTACTCAGAAATATATAGGTAGGATATATTCATTTATCATAGTTCTAGCCATTTCTTGAATTGTTCTATTTCTTCTTTCTACAATCTCATTTGGTTGAGGTGTTCTGGGTGTATAAAAGGTATGTTTAATACCCATATTTGAGAAAAAGGAATTAAATTCCAGATTCTAAAATTCTCCACCATGATCACTTCTCAATGAGATAATATTGAAACCTTTTTCATTTTGAACAGATTTGCAGAAACTTTCAAATAAAGTAAAAGCTTCATTTTTAAATTTCAAAAAGAAAATCCATGTAAATCTTGAATAGTCATCAACTAAAACATATACATATAATTTACCAACTAAGCTTGCTACTCTTGAAGGTCCAAACAAATCCATATGAATAAGTTCTAAAGGTTTAGATGTAGCAACCTTATTAACAGATTTGAAGGATGATTTGTGTTGCTTGCCAAGTTGACATGCATCACAAAATCTGTCACTTTCAAATTTGAGACAAGGTAAATCAGAAACTAAACTTTTCTTGGATAACTTATGTAAAACATACACATTTCAATGACCAAGTCTTCTATGACAGATCCAGGATTCACTTACTTTAGCAGTCAAGCAGTTTACTTGTTGTTTACACAAGGAATTTAAATCCAAAGTATAGACATTTTCAGTTCTTGGTACTTTAAATTTAAACAGTTTATCTTTAAAAATAGTACAATAATTGTTAGTAAAATCAACAGTATATCCATCATCACAAAGTTGAGAGATACTTATCATATTGTGTTTTAGTCCTTGTACATAAAGTACTTTGTTGATTGAGACTGTTTTTGGATCTCCAACAGTTCCAATGCCAATGATTTTTCCTTTGGAATTATCACCAAATGTGACAAGTCCTCCTTCCTTTTGAGTGAGTGAAGAAAAATTCAATGAGTTTCCACTCATATGTCTTGAGCAGCCACTGTCCATGTACCATATATATTTTCTTCTCTGGTGACCTGCTACCTGCAAAGACATTCAAACAAATTGCTTTGGTACCCATATTTTGTTGGGTCCAGGAGTGTTAGCTAGCAATGATCTGGGTATCCAGATTTGCTTTATTCTTTTAAAATTAGTTGAATCATATAATTCTTTTGAAACATAGGCTTTCTTAATACCACAAATTTGAGATTTTCTTAAGAAACAGTTTTTAGCTACATGTCCCTTTGCCCCACAAAAATTACAATTGAACTTTTTAGAGCTAGGAACAAAATAATTTTTATATAGCTTTGGTTTTTCTCCTTTACTGCCAATTCCAAATCTCTCCTTTTTAATGACAGTTTTCCAAGAATTTCATTTAATGAATTCTCTCCTTTTGTAAAAACCAATGCAGCCTATTTGTATGATTATACTTCATCCTGCAGTGTTTTTATTCTTAATTCAAAATTAATGTAGTTAGTGTTAATCGAATTGTATTTATCAGTTAATTCTTTATGTTGTTTCAGCATTGTATCTCTTTTATCTGAAACAGCTTTATGTTTATTTTTTAGTGACTTATTTTTTTTTTAATAGTGATTCATATCTTTCTTCAAGCATATTGCAATAGACTGCAAGTTTTTCATTTGAGTATCTTGATTCAAAATTTGATTCAGAGGAGTAATATGAGTGTACCTCATCAGTTTCTGCCATGAAACACATATTTTCCTTTAGATTGACTTCTTCTTTATCTGATCTTCATTCAGAAGAGCTACTAGAGTCTTCAGATACACTCCAAGTGGATTTCATAGCTTTCTTGTCTTTCTGCTCAAAGTCATTTCTTTTGAAGAATTTCTTCTTCTTTACATCCTTCAATTGTGGGCAATCTGGTCTGATATGTCCCATCTTTTTTCATTCATAACATCTCACTTCCTTATTATCTCCCTTAAAGGATTTTTTGAAGCCTCTTTTCTTACTGTAGAATTTTATAAACTTTCTGGCTAATTGAGCCAGTTCTTCGTCTAATTTGGATGATTCAGAGCTTTCTGATTTAGCTTTGACTTCTTTTATCTTCATCTTTCTATTATTTTTTAGTGAAGTTGCCTTCAAGGAAGTATATTCTCTTTTGATAAGCACTTTATGTTCATTATCCTCATCTTTCATTTCAGCTTCATACATCATCAGTGTACCAATCATCTCTCTCATGGTTAAATCCTTGACAGGTGTTGATTGCCTGATTGCAGCAGAGATACCATTCCATCGAGTAGGAAGTACTCTTAGTAATTTTAAAGCTTGATCAGCCTTCTTGATAGGTTCTCTTAGAGCAGTTATGTTATTGACAATTTCTGTCAATCTCCCATTCATTTGGGTAATGCTCTCACCTTAAATCATTCTGAAAGTATCAAATTTCAGTTTTTCAGTTACATATCTCATTTGCCTTACATTATCTGTTGCTTCATATGCCACAGCTATTGTTTGCCACATCTCATATGCTGTCGGGCACTGAGATACTCTGTTAAATTCATCTGGTCCTAGACCACAGATAATTGCATTCATAGCCTTCGAATTCATATCGTATTCTGCCTCTATATCAGCACTCCATGTTTCAGGATTTTCAGGAATTTTATAAGGAGTCAGAATCTTTGAATAGACTCTATATCCGAGGTTTTTCAAATATATTATCATGCGCGATTTCCAGCAACCATAGTTGTCTCCATTAAAATATGGTGCTCTGACCATCGACATCCCTTCTCTTGTATCAGTCATGATGCCCTGTTGTATAATCCTTAAATGATTCTAGCTTTCTAAGGCTTTATCCGAAGCTCCGCCTCTGATACCAATTGTTGGATCTGAATCTACAGATTATACACAAGAGGGGGTGAATTGTGTCTTTTGCAATTTCTCCGATAGCTCTTTTCTTGAACGAGTTCTGCCCTTTATACTTTATCGGATTTGATCATGCAGCAGAAAAAGTAAAACAATAACACAAATATGTATAGTGGTTCGGGGAACAGAAATCCCCTAGTCCACTCCACCAATGCTCTACTCCACGAGATTGGTGATTTTCATTATCTGGTCCTCTTTTCCACAAACCGATTCACAATTGAGTACAGGCAGTTGACACCTTTACAATCCAAGGAAAAACATTATGGTTCAAACATGAACCTACACAGCTTAGAATGATAAGCTGGTTACTCAAGAATAAGAACAAAATTTCAGAAAGAAATTTCTGGTTGATCTTCCCAATTGCAACAGAATGCAATTGACAGCAGAGGGATCAAAGTCTCTAGAAATATTGATCTTTAAGACGAAGCAGTTCTGAGTTGATCCAGTTGTAGTAGATATAGAGATATAGTTCACAACCTCATTAGTAGTAGATCCACGGTGGATATTCGATGTATAATAGGTGAATCTTCTATCGAGTTCCTTCTTCTTGAACAAACAGAGCTTTTACGCTCCTGTTGAATCAGCAGATCAATCGTGAATAGTTTCAATCTCTATTTTCCACCTTTTTCAATAATAGATCGATCATCTCATACATTTTTTGTGTTCTAGAGAGAGCATATATATTAAAGCATATCTCCTACACATTTAGATCCATAAAAGTCTCCTTCTGATTCGCAATATTCAAAAAATTTAATTTACAGAGAAGTCGTAACTTCCCTTAAGACTCGGCATAAAAAGCTCCTTTTAATTCGATCTTAAATCCATTAAAAAACATCTTTTAATCAGTCAAAGTCTTAATTTAAAAATGACTTTAAATCCAGCTTGAAATCCGCCCAGAAATCAGCTTACTGATCGTTGTACATAAAAACTGTCTGCCGAAAATTTCGACGCCAAACGTAAGGTTGATGACGTGGCTTCCAAACGTAGGGTTAATAACATAGTCTTCAAACGTAGGGTTTGACAATGTAAGGTTGATATCAAACATAGGGTTGATAACGTAAGGTTGATATCAAACGTAGGGTTGATCATCCATACTTTTTCTTCATCATTCAAACGTACGGTAAAAGATCCATACTTTTACTTGATCCATACTTTTCTAAGAACGTATGGTTTTTTACAAAAGTAATGTTGATGAACCATACTTTTGAGAAACAAACGTACCGCTTAGAATTTACGTACGGTTCTCCTTCCATACTTTGTTGATAACAAAACGTAAGGTTCCTTCTAAACGTAAGGTTCTCCTTTTATACTTTGCTAAAAAAACGTATGGTTGTTTAACCATACTTTTCTCTTACTTCAAAAAGTAAACACGCTTTTCATCCTTACGCTACGTTTATCCACGTAGGGTATGAACAGTGATTCTAGAATGTTCTAAAACAGATTTTGTGCTATATTTATCTACGTAAGACGTGAACAGTGTTTCCAGAATGCGCTAAAACAGATTCCGCGCTAAGTAATAAATTCTTGTTATTTCAAGAGTAAAATAAATTAATAATCTCCTGCAAAATACTAAGTGAAATCATTAGAAAATAACTAAGGGTATTTGTGAGCATCAAAATTATCATAAAGAGACAGAGTATTATTTTCAATAATCTCCCCCTTTAAATAACATTAATACGCATTTTTGAAAACAATACTTTTCTCAACAGATGTATCAGGATTTACTTTTCTAGTACTAGTGCTTGGGTATGAAAAGATATTTAGTTGGTTTTTTTCATGAGGTTTTCCACCTGTTAGCAGGTGAAAGTGGAACACCAGCAGCTAGCATGACTTTTATAGTAACTACCTATACCCGAGTGGAAATAGAATGATGTCATGATGGATTTATTTACATTATTACTGAGGTTTCCTCAAGGCAATGATGCATTCTGGGTTGTTGTTGATAGACTCACAAAGGTTTCTCACTTCTTACCTATCAAGGAGACCTTCGGTGTTGATGATTTTGAGAGATTGTACATCCGAGAGATAGTACGAATTCATGGGTTCCCGCATACTATCATTTTAGATAGGGATTCTTGGTTTACATCACTCTTCTAGAAAGTGTTGCATAGGGTGTTGGGTACACTAGTGCTTATGAGCACAAAATACCACCCCCAAACAGATGGCCAGTCAGAGCATATGATTCAGGTGCTAGAGGACATGATTCGGGCATGTGTCTTGGATTTTGGGGGCTCTTGGGAGAAGCATATACCCCTAGTTGAATTCACATACAATAATAGATTTTAGGCTACTATTCAGATGGACCCATATGAGCCTTTGTACGGTAGGTCATGCTGATCACCCCTATGTTCGTTAGAGGTGGGATGGGCAGCTATGGTTGGACCTCGTCTTGTTCTGGAGACCATAAAACAGTTTTAGTTGATTCAAAAATGGATTACCATTGTGCGGTCTCATCAAAAATCATATGTCGATTACTACAGATGACCTCTAGAGTTTGAGGTCAGGGATTGGGTTTTCTTGCGTGTTTCACCAAGGTTGGAACACAGGAGAATCAGGAGACAAGGTAAGATTTCACTGCGGTATGTTGGGTCATTCAAGATTCTAGAGAGAGCTGGGATGGTAGCCTATCGGTTGTAGTTTCCTCAGAGGTATCGGGCCATGCATGACGTCTTCCATGTTTTTCAGCTGCAACGTTACTATTCAGACTCGTCTCATTCCTTTCAGACTGAATAGGTTGAACTTCAGGAGGATGTATCCTTTGAGGAACATCCTATACGTATTGTGGATCGTAGCACGAAGGTTCTTCAAGGTTGGTCTATTTCTTTAGTTCAAGTGATATGGTAGCATGACCTAGTATAAGATAAGACTTGGGAGTGGGAGTCTGATGTACGATCGTAATGGCTAAAGTTATTCTCATATTATGCTTCACCACCCTTAGGAAGACAATTCGAGGATGGATTTCTTTAAGGGGGAAAGTTTGTAAGAACCCAATTCTTCTTTGAGGTACGAATTCCTTTTTTCATTAATTATTAGTTTAAATACTGTAAAATGGCCTAATGTGGATGCTCGTTGGGGTCATAGAGGGATCGGGGGTTTCTAGGGTAGGTTCGGAGTCTGGAACCCAAGTTTTGGGGTAAAAATGGCCTGACGCACGGTTAGAACAAATCGTGCGAGGCTAGACAGTATGGTTTACATGCCTCATGGTTTGAGGAAACTATGCGTGGGAGAGTCACATGACTGTATTGTCAGGTCTGCAACTTTCATAGTGGATAATCGCATGGTTTTTTCATGGTTAGTAAACCTTACACTCTGCCTCTAACCTACAATTACCTATGCACGATTTGTGCATAGTTTGGTAAACCATACGCATAAACCGTGTGATCTTGTTGTTTTTTGTAATTTTATAAATTTTAATTAAATTAAAAACCTTTTATAACCTAAAGGTATTTTTTCTTATTCTCGTACATCAAAGGAAACATTGTGAACCCTCCTTGAAGAATTATTCTTGGAATCGATCTACCTTTTCTATCTGAACTCTGATTCAAGCATTGTATGTCTCATTGAATCTGTAATGGTAAGACCTCGATTACATTTTATCCATTATCTATTCTTCTAGATATCAGTTATGATATTTGGGTGCAATGTGATTGGACCTATTATTAGGTTCTTTATCCGTTCTTTAGATCTCTGCCAAACAGAGTTGAATCAGGGGCTGAAACCGGACGATCTATCCTCTACGGACCGAAGGTAGGTGGCCTCATGCCTTTCTCTCAAAGTTGAGATGTTTATATATGTCTTCGTGTCAAGTTCCCAATTTCTAAGCATTACCTTAAATTGAAATTGAACCCTAGAATTAAGAGGCATATTCTAGGTGATTAAAAAGCCTCATTTATGGTTGTTTATAGGTTAAGGACCTTGACTTATATGGAAACCACCCCTTGGGTAAGTTTGGTTATTAAATGGTCCCTTTGTTGGATTTTAGCCTTGGATGCCTATGAGGTGTTCTTTTTACACCTTCTTATGGGATGTCACATGTTAATTGGTGTTTAATCAATTGGTGAATTGAATAATGTTTTTAATTGTTAAATGAAATGGATTAAAGGCAAGGGATGGATGACTTGACCCTTGGCCCTTGGATTGGTAATGGCTTGTTAAGCTTTTTTTTCTTAAAAGTGGATTTCCCATGTGAGTTAAATGATTTTTATGCCATGTATTGGCTTTTTTGTGCATTTTATGCTATATATATTAAAATTCCCATGTGATTAATTGAAATTCCAAGCTGTATAAAGTTGGAAAATGATTGAGTGGCCTTCCTAGGTGGGACTGATATATGATGTTCTTGGTTTTAACCTTGACATAGCTCAATGAAATTTATTTAATGATATTAAATGGTTATGTGTCTTGAGTGAAAAGTGGATTCATATTAGGATTCCATGAATAGAATCAATGGCTTGAACCTTACTTAAGCAATGGGTGATACATGGATCCAAATGAGGGATTTCATGGATGGACTCATTAAGGCTTGACTTATATGCTGAGTGATACATGGATTCATATGGGAATGCCATGGATGAATCAAGGGGATATGACTATTTATTCCATGGGTGATACTTGGGTTCCCTTAGAGGTATGCTGAGGATAGACTTGTTTGGAAATGATTTTGTACCACACCTAGAGAGATACCAGGTTCCTGAGAGGTTTTCCAGGGACAAGCTTGTACGTTGTTGGTTGAATTTAAACTTGTAGTCATACATGAATTTCAGATTAGGAATGTCAATGATGGGATCGGGTTATAAATTGAATAAATAATAGAATGACTTACATTATGTCGCATCTTCCATGCCAAAACACAATCTTGAATTCAGTCTTGACTTATACCTTTATGGATGGATTGCTTAGGCATCCTTTGGTTATGTAATCATGGGGGAATCTGGGATTTGAGCCAAGTCTTAAGGCTTATAATTAAATGGTATTGAATAATTAAACAAGCATGTTATAACTCACACAACCCTAACTTCTAAATAAATTATTTATTGGTTAAATGAAATTGATTAATTCAATTGGACATAAATGAGAATATAGTTATATAGGATGTTTACTTTTGATTACTTCCTTTGTTTATTGTTATACTACCTGCACAATTGTTATATATATTCATTGACTGATTGACACCTAACCTCTATTGTTTGCCTAATGAGATTATATCTCACACCCTATTTGGGCCTTTTTTTTGGACTCAAATAGACTATATGATTATAGGTGTTCAAAAGGGAAAGCGCCTTAATACAAGTACTTGATTGCTGCTTGGAGTGGGGTGCATGGGACTGAGCTAAGTCTTGAGATGCTAGCCGAGATACTTTTTGGTATTTTTTCACTTTTCTTATATGTATTGTACATCTTACCTATATACATGTTTTGGATGTTTTATTAGAAACATGTGACATGTATCATCAACATTGTATATGACACTCATTTTTGGAATTGTTGTATATTCCTACAATTGTTTCATTGTGTGATTGTTATTACTGCTTCTGTTACTTTTATATGTTGATTTTGTTATGCTACACTGATGAGGGAATAGTCTCTCCACTAATACACCTAGGCCCTAGTTGCTAGTTGGAAGCCTCTGGCATTTGGGGAGATGTGCTTGTGGCTATGTAACCCACCATGCTCAGGGAACTGTTGAGTGGGATTGGGGTCTGGGATGTTACAGTGATACCCAAAATGAAGATCAATCTTTGGAAAGTATTAGGCTTCATGAAGTTGATCAAACTAGTCATCAATGTGAGGTAGATGATACTTATTATTTATTTTAATAACATTGATTTCCCTATAATCAATGCATAACCTTATGGATCCATTTTTCTTCTTAATGAAGAGAATAGAGGTGCCCCATAGTGAAATGATAGGGTGAATAAATCCCTTATTACCCAAATCCTCTAGTTGTTTCTTTAAATCTACTAATTTCACAATGATCATTCTATGGGGATTCTTTGATATTAGCATTGCATTAAAAATTAAATCAATGGAAAATTTAACTTCACACTCTGGTGGATGCCCGTGTAATTCCTTAGGGAATACATCTATGAAGTTATGCACAATAGGTACATCATCAATTTAAAGATTACCTTCTTCATCACTTGATGTTTTTTTCTCTTCTTCCCCAATAATTTCATTCAGTAGAGCTATTGGGGTGGATCTAGATAAAAATCAGGTGAGGAAGCATTTGGTCTAAAGATAATAAATTTTTTATCTTCTTCACTAATAATAATTTATTTCCTCTTACAATAAATTTTTGCATCATATTTTGAGATACATTCCATACCAAGGATTATATAAAATTCAACCATAGTAATGATAAAAAGGTCAGTAAGTAAAATGCATTTATGTGTCATAATGGGGATTTCTCGACACATCTTTGTTGCGATGATACTTCCCTTAGGAGTTTTTACTAACAACTCCCTTATTAAATAAAAAGGTAAATGTCTAATTTTTTTAGAAAACTGGGTAGATATAAAAGAGTTCGGAGATCCGGAATCAAATAAATCATTAACTAAATTTGAAGATAGGATTAATGTACCTGCTAACACATCATTGGGTACTTTTACCTCAGCTGTGGTGATTGTAAAAGCTTGTCCATCTCCCGTTGACCTCTTCTGTGGTTGTAACATTAGACATAATTGATTTGTTTCTTTCCCCTACATTAATGAGTGTGGTGACCCCTATCTTCACACTTATAACAAACTCTTATTCCTTTCAAACATTTTTCAGGGTAATTTTTTCCACAGTTTTCACAATATGGAAATCACTCAATATTATTCTTCTTCTTTGATGCATTCCATTTTACATGGTTCTTAGATGACCTATTCTTGTATTGGTTTCCCTTGAATGAATTTATTCTAGAAAATATCATATCTATCTTGATAGCACATAAAACTATTTCATCATATGATGAAAAAGTCTGGAAACCAGCACCCTTCAGAGATTTGGCTTAATACCTTCCAAGAAGTGATCAATCATGCACTCTGTGTTTTATATGTAATTTGTAGAATACCTATCTAACCTTGTAAATGTAGCATCATAATCTGTAACACTCTCTTCTTACTTTTTATTTTAGCTAAATAATTTTGTCTTCATCTCAATTTTTTGATCATGAGGGAAGTATTTATTAAAGATCATCTCCTTAAAAGTTCTTCATTATATGATTTCTATTTCTTCTTCCTCTCTGGTATTATGGATCAAGTAACACTATTGATCAACATCACCTTTGAGACAATACATCACAAGTGTAACCTTTTCCATTTCACTATATCCCAAGTCAGAGACTTAATCCATTTCCCAACTACCATTGGATCAGTAGTCCCACTAAACAATGGGGGATTCTATCACATAAAGCGGTACAACATGGATGATTTTCTCTATGGAAAAGTTTTCTCCATTTAGGAAAGGTTATTTGTCATAACCTGATAAAGTTTACCTAGTATCTCAATAATTTTCTCAATTTCAATACCATATATATTCGTTTCCTTGGCGAGGAAACCTATACAATTTTCATGAGTATTGATACCATTCTTCCTTCCAAGAGCCATTTCTAAATAATGACATATATTGGATTAACTTATAAAATCATGAATTTCAAATATGGTATAACACTCAACATAAATTAAAAATTTATTCATCGTAAATCATAAACTTTGGTTATCACTAATTTTAAATCCTTTGTAATGGTAGGTAAATAATATGTGAATTATCCTAAGAATATCCCCCATAAGTGTCAAATCAAGTGTGTAGTAAGACCCGTTGTAGTGTTCTAGGTTATGCCAAGTCAGGTTCAACGCACCTTGTCAGAGTTATTACCCCTAGGTACATATGTGTCAGAACCACGTCCACTTCTAGTATCCAGACAGAGATGTATTTCTAGGAAGACCCACATAATATCTAACTCACCAAAATTATAGGATGTTATTATATACTTATCTTCAAAGTATATCTTGGGGTTATATTTCCTAATATATGTTTTCTAAATCTAGTTTCCAGGGTTGGTGCTAAACTTCCCTTAATACCAACTACAACACCCCAACCCTAGAAGCTCGGAGATGGTGTATTATTAATTATATTAGCATGTTTACAAGGAAAAAAATCCCAAAGGACCAAATAGTTTAGCAGTTTAGGAGAACCAAATTACATACATGATACCCATAATACATTGGGTAAAGAAGATAAAGCATAAAATAAGTAAAAACTCATCATTCTTGAAACTCATTAAAAGGATTCCTCTTAATAACCTAGGTAAAGGAAACATAATAATGGTGATCTCAAATTATCAGTAAGGGTAAGTGCAGTGGAAACAATAATGTATCTGTTGGAGTCTGTTTCCCACATCGGATTTAGGTTTTTTTTTCATTTTTATTATTCATTATAAATAGACATCAAGGCCTCTCTTAGAGAGGTATTGGATATTGGTTCCACCCCTCTTTATCATTCAACGTGGTATCATTATGGATCTAACTAAAATGCTCCCAGCCCTATCTCTCATCTCCACCTAGTTTTTTTTTGAGATATTCCTCACACTAGGGGTAGAATTAGCAAGGCTCCCATTTTCGTCGGTTTCCCCCCTCCCTCGTGACACCCTATTCATACGACAACCCTATCTATGGTAAAATCCCCACCGCGACATCCTCTGCCTCCTATTGGCCTCTCGTGAGAGGCCATCTCCAACGGCCTGCCTTTTGTGTGACAACTCCTTTGTGCCTCATCCCCTGTGTGACGGCCGCAGACAGACCCTGTATCCCTTCTGCTCTGCACCCTGTGCAATGGCTCTAGTCCAAACTGAATCCCTACCATCATCATCTGTCTCATCGGCAGCGACAGACACAACATCTCACACCACACGAATTTCTCCTCGTACTTATGAGTACCCAACATCCTAGTGGCCGCCTGTATCTCCGTCAACTGATCTTGTGCCTCCGCATCACTCTCATTCCTCTTCAAAAGTATGATCTTAGTCTCCTACTCATGGTTCTGTATTACCATCCATCGATGGGACTCGGGTATGACGAACAGCGTGAAGCCGATGAAGATGGAAGGGAGGATCTAATTGACCTATTTACCTGTGTGGTCACCCCTTCCGCTCTGACGCCGCACTCCTTCTGCTACGTGGTCGCCTCTGCCCACCCTTTTGCATCTCCCTTGCACTGCGTGCGACCCCCTTATCTAGGAACAGGTATGAAAAACCTAAAAAAAGAAGAAAAAAAGCCTAGTACATAGGGTTTCTTCCTTTACCTCATGCTTTTTCATCAATGCTTGGATCACCGTTGAGCTGTCCGAATCTCTGTCGGACTTCTTCATCACTTCTCATATCACCGTTGGTCTACTTAGATCACTGTTGGGCTTCCTCATCACTGCTTGGATCACCATCTAGATTCTTTACTATTTTTTCTATTATTTTTTTGTTATTTGGATTTGTATTTCAAGTTGGATATGTCTAGCTTGAGGGGGAGTGTTTGCAGTGTTTCCTATTTGCTTTGTTTTTTCTTTTCTTTGGTCTGTTTTCTTTATGTGTTCAAGCTAGTCAAACCTATCATGGGAGGGAGTGTTGGATTCTATGTACCGCATCATATTTCAGTGTTTTTTCATCTTTATTATTCATTATAAATAGACACCAAGTCCTCCCTTATAGAGATATCTTAGGTATTAGGTCCACCCCTCTTTATCATTCAACAGTATTAATGATAATAAATCTGTATGGAAAGGTAAATAACTAAGAACACATGTCATTTAAATAACTGGATAAGGAAAGGTGAATAATTGAAAACAAATTTCATTTAATCAATAAATTGATAATGAAATAAATCCATAGATTTTATCATATGAAAACCTCATGGATAATAACAATGATAACTAAAATATCTATGAAGGAAATACTTAATTATTGGACGTCGTGTTTGAGGCACATAAAACCTTATACCGTCAAGGCCTTTTACAAGACAGTTTAAAACCATAGGTAGAAACCTGTTTAATTTGACCAACTTATTTATCTCATGAGAACCTGTCAATGCATCGAGGGGCTATATAAAGTCTGGGCCCCACTTTTCACTGCTAGTCCAAATCATTCCTCATATCAAGTAATCAATTTAATTAATAAACAATGTGCCTTATCAAATATCCATATTGAATAAATAATACAGATTTATCAATAATTATTCAATGGAGGATAAGTAACAACAAGGGTTGTTGATGTTGCTGAATGTAACTACTATTGAAAGATTATTAAAAACATTCTTGAGGAAAATAATCTTTAAATATTCCAAAGTGTCCTACACCACTTTGAACATTTGAATCATAATTCTCATGAAGGAATAACATTAAATGAAACTTAAAATATCATTAAAATAAGGATATTCATGATATTACATGTCAAATGGTAGTATTTACACCATATAATAGAAACTATGTGTATAACATTACAATATGCCTCAATGAAATGAAATTGAAATGAAATCTCTTACCTTACACTTACTTTAGTTGAACGTGATTTTTCCTCTTGTATAATGGTTTTAAGAATCTTATTAACTTATATCAGAATCTTATTCATATTTATGATATAATATATGATATTCTTATATTATTTTATCACCTTTTGTTGATAACATTTCGTTATTACCCTTGTTTCGGGTGTTAAATGCTCATTTTCCTATGCATGTTTTGTCGTGAATGTTTCAGTTATTTTATATAGGATGTAGATCCAATATCCTCAGAATTATATTAATGTTATAAATATCATATTTAATCATTTAATACATTTTTAGATCCATTATTGAATGTTTAACATGGAAAGTGAATCACATCGCATCGTAGAGACGGTAGGTTGTACGTATGCATGAGTGACGGTATCATTCCCTTAATAGTGAAAGAGTAAGGAAGTGGATAATATATTAATTTTTACAGAATAAATATCATGTCATAATGAGAATATATATCCATTATATCCATCATTATTATCATGAACCAACTCAGGTCGACCCCGAACCGGTCACCCGAGCCGGCCCGCGACAAGGCCCGAGAAGCATTCTTGATCCTCTAGGGTTGGCAATAAGCGCTAAGGGCATCAATAGAGTGATGATGGGAATGATTTCACTGAATACGAATAAACAAAAGTATCCAAATAATAAGATCATCCCAAAATAAATAAACCAAATAGAATGACTAGGCAAGAACTAAAAAATAAAACCAATCGAACCTGAAGACAACTAAAACTCCACGTGGCCCCATGGTTCACTATTCAATCCCAAGACTCAATATCACCCATGGAGATCGATATCAAGCTGAAACCTTAACCTGATACAAAAAACAAGAATGAAGCATAGGCATGAGTATTAAAACTCAGTAGGCATGTCTAGGTAATCTATTCCCAAATGCATTTATTTTAAATAAATAAATATTAATTTCAGGTTTGAACTACAATATATAAAATACTTTTTTCTCATGTTTTCCCTCTAAAGAAAATCATGGTCCATTGCCCTTTTTATTTTAAACTAATTTCTTTTCCAAGAATTAAATTTTAACCTTTTCAAAGAAAGAGGGATAGAGAAGTGTAAAACATTTTAAAAACATTTTTCCACAAACTTTTGAAAATCATTTTATCCTCTTTAGCAAATATATGAACCGTACATGAAGTCAAAAACAATGATCACACAAGGGAAGTGGAAAATAACAAGCAAGATAGACCAACAAAACGATGCACATCAATAATTCGCCACATATAACTAAGTGTCGAAATACATGGGAAAACCTAGGAGCTCATGAATAATCTATAACATACTATACATGTGTCTCATCCTGAAGGCATGTCTTACCTGATGACATCATAACGCCCAAACACCCAATTTTCGCCCTACCTAACCTGAACGAGGGGCCCAATCCCATAGCAATAATAACAAAATATTCCCCTACTATGGGATACTAGCCTGTGCTTAATCTAAACTAGTGCAGCAATCGTTCACTGAAAATTCATTCATTATGCTAGGTTTCCATGTCATGAATAAAAAAATGGGGTGAACCAACCAATGTCAACCAAGCATCCAATCACCATCACAAATATATATACATATCACACATAAAAAACTCACACAACGAGTCACCCCTAAGTCACTCCAAGGAAAAATTCATTTTCATTTCAATTATTTGATCACAAGGGAGTCCTACCCGATAGACCTCTCACAACATACAACATAACCAACCAAGGAAAGTGGACCATCCAAGAAAAGTTTTCTGATGAAACCATTTTTAAAGTGCCAAACGGGACTCGCATAACCATCATATGATAAACCATTTCTTAAAGAACCACACGCACACCAAATCATTTCCAAGGAATCAAATAAACACCACTTTCAATTTCAAAACAATTTAGAACCCCATTTAAGAAATATATTTGAGCAACCCACGCACATTTACAACCCATTTTCAAAAGAACCAACACACGCCACCTTCAAAATCAAAAATCCACCTAAACACTCATTTAAGAAACCCAAGTCACCATTTTAAATTTAAAACACATTTATGAATGCCAACATATCATTTTATCAAGCACTTATGTGAAAAAACACAATCAAACCATTTATTGCAATACATTACAAGAAGGAAACCACTCTAATTCAAGACAAACGAGTTCACTGACAATTATATATCAATAATTAATATAAAAACTAGGTAAAAATGAAAGAAATAAATGATTCCTAAATTTAAAGGTCAATTCATAGAGATCCTAGCTCAAAAGGAGATAACCAAGCCAAACAATTCAGAACCTAACACCTTTGATGAAGATCACTCCACAATTGCATGCACATACACTCCTATATATATACCCCTTAATCCAATGCACATATTCCCAACACTATGAGGTAATATGTACAAAGAGGATTTATATATATACGTACCTATGTATGTGTGTGAAACCCTTCTCAGATTCATCAAATGCTCTACAAACACAATTGGAAACTCAAAACACCGCAGTAAGGACCCACACACTCAAAGAAAGTTACTAGGAACCTATAAACTACAAAAGACCAAATTTTAAAAGTATAAACAATAATAACGGAGGAAATATATTACCACAAAATAATGATGGTAGATCTAAAGCACTTCACGATACCCAACGCACTCTATAAAAATTATCGGAAACTTAAAACCCACAAAATCCTTAATTAAAATTAAGCCATAATGAAAAACTCGAAGCACCCTTACCCAAAAAGCATTGTGAATCCACTCACCTTAATGGCGGTAGCTATAAATGGTGTCAACCAAAACCAATGAACCCTAATCATCAATATTCAACAAAAAAAACCCCAAAAATCAATTTAGGGTTCGGCCAACGTGTTTTCTCCACCCGAAAGAGAAGAAAACCAAAAAATCAGAAGAGAAAATGAAAGAGGGGAAGAAGAAAACCCTACCTGAATAGATTGTACAATGGATCATCTCAAGATCTAGCACCAAAAGATGAGGGGAGGTGGTGGTGGTGGTGCATCATGGGGGAGCTTCGGCCGTGCGCCTCACAAAGAGGGTGGCTAGAAGGGAGAGGGAGCCAAAGGGAAGGAGTCATGTCGGAGGGCTTCATCCAGGAGGGAGGTCACACGATAGGTAGGTGGAAGAGGGAGGGGGTGTCATCGCGCAAGAGAGAAGAAGGGGAGGGGGTTGGCTGCGTGAACAGGAGTAAGGGTTAGCGTTCAAGGAAGGGGGAGGAGGATAGATTAGGGTTTTTTAAAAAAAAATATTTTGATTGTTATTTAATTAATTTTATTTTAATTTAACTTTAATTTAATATTTTTTTTAAAAGACATAAAAATAAATCAAATAACATGAAAGTGTCAGGTCGGGGTGTAAAAATTCTCCCCATCATGACACTTTATGCCCCCAGAAAGTCCCAAGAGATTCAGTTGATTAGGACCAAAGAGAGGATGGACTACAACCCATGGAAAAACCTAAAAACTCAAAAGACCAAGGAACAAACAATCACTTCCATCTAGAACCTGAAACTATGAAATCCCAAAAGAAACTATGAGACCATCCTCAAAATAATCCACACATCCAAGGAAAACATTACACAAGACCAAAGAGTTCGAACAAAAATGAAGAGATTGCAAAGAAGAAACTCACTCCTTTCTAAACACTACCCAACAAGAAACACCATGACCCCTAACATAGAAACCACTAAAGAAACTAGTCTTGGTCTATTCGTTATTTCCATGAGCATCCGTTACACGACCCACTATCAAAGTCAACCAACTATTATGATTAGGGTCGGACGGAGTGAAAACAAGAAACTGATCAGTCAAGAACACCTGGAAGATGGATTCATCATGATATCAGCCTATGGGGGTCTCCCCACCATATTAGGATTCTAGAAAAGCATTGATTTTGCAAGCTGGAATAACTCTAGAAACCTAACAAAGGCCAGAAAAACCCAAAGAAACGAAGAATGAGACAACAAATATCAACATTCCACACCAACAACATTAAAAACATTACTAAGACATTCCCATTAAAATAAAGTTCCAAAAATACCTGAAATATCATTCTCCATGCCCAAAAGAAGACTTCCCCCAGATTACATTAATTAAAAAAATGAATTTACAATAAAAGAAGCTTCTAATTGAGCTTGAACCAGTGCTACATTCATCCAAAGGATCTAGAAGGTTCTCTAAGTGAGTGGATATAGATCCATGTCACTTCCTGGTGTCACCCTGGAAAACCCTTTGCAAATGACCTAAACGGCCATAGGTATGACAGATCTTAGGTGATTTGCAACATGAAATTTTTTTATGCCCCGACTTCCCACACTGAAAAAAAACAATTACTTACTCTCAGATGAATCTGGTGAGGTGGAAAACAATGACCTTTTTTACCTCTTCTCAATTGACCAGACGTAGCTAAACTGACTTCGACCTGAACAGCCTGCCTCACTACTTCATAATCATCCATGAAAGAAGGCATTGCTTGAAGTAATTCTGATCAGAGACACCTTTTAAAGAATCGAGCTTTCAAAAATTCATCATCGACAAGGTTTGGGAGATACAACACCAACTCGATGAAGTTTTTAGCATACTCCAACACCATTAAATCACCTTTCTTGAGATTTTACAGCCTTTAACCCATCGATATCCTCGCGTCATTGGGGAAGTACTGTTGGATGAATAAGGCTTTAAAGCATTACCACGAGTAATTCTTCTAAGGTTCGACCTAAAGAATAAATCTCCATTATTCCTGAATTAGGCCTTCCAATGTAGAGGTGGCAAGCTAAGGCTTGAGGCGTTCAGGAGATTCAAGCCGAACAAAGATCTTCTCAATATTTCGTAGCCATTCCTCATCTTTATCCATTCCTTAGCTTTCCCTAGTTTAGGGTACCCACAAAAATGAGGTGGGTTTAACTCTCGAAACCTTTGGACAAACTCCTGATATTGAGGATCACCAGGCTCCATATCTAAAACAGATAAACCAAACATCTAAAGTATGAATTGATCAATCGAAAGACACACAATGAAAGAACCACCCGTAGATGCTTTTTTAAATCCCTTAGAACTCAGTGGGGACATAATTTGGAAACAAGGAGAATGAAACCAACTCAAAACACATCATAAATCCAAATTCCACATCTCATTTCCAAAATCAACAACCTGAATCCAAAAAATCATTTCAATAACACCTTTAACACATCAAATCCAAATCCAAAAAGAAAAAGGAAAACTCCAAACACAAAATGGCAGCATCACACTCCCGCTTTTTAAAGCATTGAAATTCCTTCCCTTCTTGGAAAACATTTTCAAAAAACATAAAAATCCTTACAAACCAAACACCCACCATTGTTATTCCATTTAGCCTCACATATATACATTTCTGTGCTAGCTTCAGCATCCATCCATACATACCAATAACCATTCACTAAACATATACATTCTCATGATAGCTTAATCACCCATCCATACATACCAATAACCATCCACTTACAACATACACACATTCATATACATATATGTGAGCACTCATAGGAATAACAAGATCTAAATAAAAGAAACATTATCACCTTCCAACCCACTTTAAAAATACCCCAAATAATTTTAAAAAAACATATCATTTTCAAAGAAAAACATTCTCAAACTCCACATTTCAAAAAACCTTTCAAAAACTCCCAAAACATTTTCTAAAATGACTCCTGTTTTCAAAACAACCCATTTCAATTTCAAAAAGATTCAAAGTTTTAGTCTTGGAAATCTCATTTTTGATAAACTAGTCTCTATTTTTTCAAACCAAACATCATTTTAAAATCTAAATAAAAATACCCAAAACCATCCCAGTCCAACCTTAAGTACAAAACAAAAACAACCTAGCACTCCATAGATCAAAATCCCAAAATCTAAAAAGGATCCAAAACAACTCATCATGGGAAACTAGTTTTGATGGGTAACTTGGCCATATGGTTGGAGACCATATTCCAATCAAACCATTGTCATAGAGAGTCTTACATGACCATGCCCTTATCACCACATGACTTTCCAGACCCTGTGAGTTCACTGAGACAATTGACCCGACTCTCGTTTCATTTTCCCAAATACCAAGCCCACAAAAACCAAATGAACTAAGAAAAACCCAACACCCCATAGTAACCCAAGGTTCGTTATAAAAAGTGTTGTCTAGACACTTCCTCATACCTACACCCCAAGCTCTGACAGTCCTACTCCATCTACCTTGAAAACCCAAATAACAAAGGATGATTTAAAAGATAGGTCCTCTAAAGAACCTATCCTCTGATACCATTATGTCACGAACCAACCTTGGTCGACCCCAAACCGGCCACCTAAGCCGGCCAGTGACAAGGCTCAAGAGGCGTTCTCAATCCTCTCGGACTGGTGATAAGTGACAAGGTCATCAATAGACTGATGATGGGAATGATTTCTCAAAATATGAATAAAAAAAGCAGTGAAATAATAATAGCTTACCAAAATAAATAAACCAAATAGAATTACTAAGAAAGAACTAAAAAAAACTAATTGAACCTGAAGACCACTAAAAATTCACATGACCCCACGGGTCACTCTCTGATCCTAAGACTAAACATCGCCCATGGAGATCGAGATCAAGTCGAAACATGCACCTGTGACTAAAAACAATAATGAAGTATAGGCATGAGTATTAAAACTTAGTAGGCATGCCCTAGTAATCTATTCCAAAATTCATTTCCATTAAATAAAGAAACATTAATTTCAGGTTTTAACTACAATATATAAAATAAGTTTTTCACATGTTTTACCTCTAAAGAAAATCATGGTCCATTGCCCTTTTTATTTTAAAATAATTTCATTTTCAAGAATGAAGCTTTAAAATTTTTAAATAAATATGGATAGACAATTGTAAAAAAAATTAAAAACCTTTTTCCACAAACTTTTGAAAATAATTATATCCTCTTTAGAAAAGAGATGCACCATACACGAAGGCTAAAACAATAATCACATAAGGGAAATGGAAAATAACAAGCAAGAGAGACTAACCAAACAATGCACCTCAATCATCCACCACAGATAACTAAGTGCCAAAATACATGGGAAAACCTAGGATATCATGAATAATCTAGAACATACTATACATGTGGCTCATCTTGAAGGTATTCCTTACCTGATGACATCATAACACCCAAATTCCCGATCTTCTCCCTACCTGGCCTAACTGAGGGGCCCAATACCATATCAATAATAACAAAATATCACTCTAGTGTGGGCCACTATCCAGTGCTTAATCTAAACTAGTGCAGAAATCGTTCACCGAAAATTCACTTGATATCCTAGGTTCCCATGTCATGAATAAAAAAATGGGGTTGATCCAACCAATGTCAACCAAGAATCCAATCACCAGCATAAATATATATACATATCACACATAATCAACTCACACAATGAGTTGTCCCTAAGTCACTCCAAGGAACAAGTCCCTCGCCTTTCAACTATTTGATCATAAGGGAGTCCTGCCTGGCAGACCTCCCACAACATACAACATAATCAACCAATTAAAGTGGACCATCCAAGGAGGGTTTTCTGATGAAACCATTTTTAAAGTGCCAATCAGACCTCACATAACCATCACATGCTAAACCATTTCTTAAAGAACCACACACACACAAAATCATTTCCAAGGAATCAAATAAACACTACTTCCAATTTCAAAACAATTTGGAACTTCATTTAAGAAATATATTTGAGAAACCCACACACATTTACAACCCATTTTCAAAAGAACCAACACACACCACCTTCAAAACCAAAAATCCACTAGACACTCATTTAAGAAAACCAAATCACAATTTTAAATATACAAATACATTTATAAAGGCCAACAGATCAATTCTTCAATTACTTGATGTGAAAAAAAATGCAATCAAACCATTTATTGCAATACATTATAAGAAATAAACCACTATAATTCCAAACAGACGAGTTCAATGACATTTCTATATCAATAATTAATATAAAAACTAGGTACAAAATGCATGAAATAAATGATTCTTAAATTTAATGGTAAATTTATAGAGATCCTGCCTCAAAAGGAGAGAACCAATCCAAACAATTCGGCTCTCGACGCCTTTGACAAAGATCGCTCCACAATTGCATGCACATACACTCCTATATATATAGACCCCTTAATACAATGCACATATTCCCCACGCCATGAGGGGATATGTACAATGAGAATTTATATATATATATAAGTACCTATGTATGTGTTTGGAACCCTTCCCAGAGTCTTCAAATGCACTACAAACACAACTGGAAACTCAAAACACTGTGATAAGGACCCAGGAACTCAAAGAAAATTACTAGAAAACTATAAACTATAAAATATCCAATTTTAAATGGAGAAAAAATAATAATAGAGGAAATATCTTACTCCAAAATGATGACAAAATACTTAAACCACTTCATGAGACCCAACACGCTCTAGAAAAATTATCGGCAACTTAAAACCCACAAAAGCCTTAATTAAAATTAATCCATAATGAAAAACTCGATGAACCCTTACCTGAAAACCATTGTGAATATGCTGACCTTGATGAAAGTAGCTAGAACCAGCCTCAATGGGAACCAAGGAACCCTAATATTCAATATTCAACAAATAAAACCCCCAAAATCAATTTAGGGTTTGGCCAAGGTGTGCGCACCACCCGAAAGAGAAGAAAACTAACAAATCAAAAGAGGAAATGAAAAGAGGAGAAGAATAAAACCCTACTTGAAGGGATCACACAATGTATCGGCTCAAGATCAAGCACTAGAAGATGAGTGGAGGAGGTGGCGGTGCACCGCAGGGGAGCTCCGGTCATGCGCTGTGTGAAAAGGGAGGTTGGAAGGGAGAGAGCATCGGAGGGAAGGAGACACGCCGGAGTGCTTAATCCAAGAGGGAGGTCATTCAAGAGGAAGGTGGGGGAGAGAGGGGTGTCGTCATGTGAGAGGGGAGAAGGGGAGGGGGGTCAGCCACGTGAATAAGAGGGGGTAGTGTGTGGGAAGGGGGAGGGGGAGATAGATTAGGGGGTTTAAAAAATTGTTTTGATTTTTATTTAATTAATTTTATTTTAATTTAACTTTAATTTAATTAATTTAATTTTTTAAAAGGACTCAAAAATAAATAAAATAACTAGAAAGTGTTGGGTCTGGGTGTGGAAATTATACTCATCCAAGTAAAGTGGTGATGAAAAACAAATTGCACCACCACATAGATACGGTAAGACGTATGTACGCACGTGCGATGTTTTCATTTTTCATAGGATGGATAAATCATGGAATATTATTGTCTCATAATCATAATATCTCAACATATGAGTTATAAAATAATTACCTCTTCTTTGGTGAACTTCTTTTAGATCCCTTCTTAAGGGATCTAGAGTTGGTGTTTTTGGAAGACCAGGATCTATAGAACTTGGTTAAGGATGTTGGTAGGGGAAATGAGTAGAGTTTGGTCAAGCTAGTAGGCTCAAAGTGGTGTGAAGAAGTGAGGGAGGAGGTGCCCTTTTATAATTGAGGTGATGGAAATTTTTGGAAAGTCTCAAAATATTAAATTAATATAAATTAATTTCCAATTCTAAATGGATCCAAAGAGAGTTATTTTGAATCTAAGATGAGGATATATAGAAATCCTCTCAAATAATAATTTTTAGACATGTTTAGGTCACATTATTACCCCTATATTTTGGATTTAACCCTTAGTTAATCCTTTTAACTCTTACCGTGACATCATTAATTTACATTTTGAGGGTTAATATAATTACTATAAAATGCCAAACGACTAATAAATGAGTCATTGATGATATTTTAAGACTTATTCCAATCATTTGGCCAAAATTGATATTTTTATAAATTTATATAATTTAATAAAATATTATTTATTTTAAAACATCAATAATGTCAATTTTGACACTATTCCTTACATGACTTTTTAAAATATCATAACAAGATAAATTTGTACCAATACTTCTAAAACACCACTAACATGTCAAATTAATCTAAAAAATTATTGTATGACATTATTCATCTCAAATTATATTTATTTTAGTGTTTTTAATATTATTTATTTGATATTTCTTTTAATTAAACAATTATTTTATTATCATTATGCAAAAATTTAATTTAATTATTTCTTATCTAAAAATTACAAATAAATTATAATGACAAAGATAAACATTTTAGCTTTCAAAATACTATTTATATTCTAAAGAACCCCATATATAACCCCATATTAAAAATATTTCACTTGTTAAAAACAAAAGTGTAACAAAATTGACTTTTCTTTGTATATAATTTTATAAATGTCATACTCTCATCCATGTGGCTTTCAAAGGTTATAATTTTGTTCCAAATATATTTTTGGTCAAAAAAATCTCATATAATTAAATTAATATAAGTTTTAGGGTAATTTTATCATCTTTATAATATTTTTTTACCCATAATTACCTGATTTACCCTTAACTGTGATAATTAAAATATTATTAAATTTACTATTCATATGACCAAAAATAAAATAAAAAACATATTTATATAATTTATACCCACTAATTCCAAATATGAAATCTATTT
The DNA here is from genome assembly GCA_963277665.1 of Viscum album. Lineage (NCBI taxonomy): Eukaryota > Viridiplantae > Streptophyta > Magnoliopsida > Santalales > Viscaceae > Viscum > Viscum album. The sequence goes on along the minus strand of OY728152.1, from coordinate 1,549,675,639 downwards.
TTCAAAATTAAAAACACAAAATTTTCAATAATTAATTTACAATTAATCTCGTTGACGAAATGAGAAAACGGGTTATTAAAGTGAAAATGTAAAAAAGATTGTAATGTTTTTATATCCTTATTCAATGTGAAATTGATTCCAATGATCTATATTATATTAAATAATAATAAATTGATCTAATTATATTTTAAAACCAATTAAAAATATAATTTAACACTATAAATTATTTAGATGAAAAGTTTTTTTTAATTAAAATGCAATATTTTATCACTATTCATCAAAAAACATGAAACGTATCAGAAAAATACCAAACATTCAGCCAAAGTAAATTTTTATATTATGCTTTTAAAGAAGTTTTTTTCATATAAAATATATAATAGTGTCTAAAATGGATTTAAAATAGGTTCTCCATTAAAAGGCTGTAAAACGTCTTTTATAAAAATATAGATTTTTATGTGTAATATTGAGGTTGCTCTTATCTTATGCCTATAAAATATGTTGGGTGAATATCAAAATATTTTATTGGATATATAACATATAAATTCACTATATAGATTCTATATAAGTGTTATAATTTAGTCGACTATATAAAATATAACTAAATAAACCTGGTGTTGCGTGCATTGTAAGCTATCAATAAAAGTAAATTTATTCTAAAAGGAAAATATGGTAAAGTCTTGGGGTGGTGCTACACATGTACTGTGTATGATTGATACCTCGTTTCCCTTTTCATCCCCCATTTTTTTATACCATTATGAAATTATTATTTTGTATATGACACCGAGTATTATTTATGTCAGCATACTTTTGTCCAGATGTTTACTTCTGTAGTTTCATTTATTATTTTGTTTCTGCTACTTATTATTATTCACCGATGTGCTCTATTGTGATTATAAGGGTATAGTCTCCCCACTGTACCATCTTTAAACCCTTTCTATTATTCGGTATCCTCTGGCCTTCAAGGAGGTGCACTTGAGGTTGTGTGGCCAATCGGGTTCAGTTACTTATGAGTGAATCGGGTTCAGGATGTTACAAGTGGTATTAGAGCCCATTTTCCTTACCTTACTATTTTGGGATGGTAGAAAAGAGATTAGTACATGTTTTAATTTGTTAATGAGCCATGTCTAATAGTAGCTAACCAATGTATAGGGACGAACCCAGATTACTTGGGATGAGAATTGCTATTTTGGATTCCGCTAGTTACTATTGTATTATTTCACTATTAGGTGACACATGATTTTTGACATTGTTATTATTATCCTGAATTATCATTATTGTAACTTGAAGGTATATTTTTTCCATGTTCCATACCACGTTTATTTATTTTTTTGAGCATTTCATGTTGCATATTGTTGGTGTCTTGACCGGGATATTTGAAATTGGACTAATGTTTCTTGCAGAGAAAAAGGAAATAATCAGTTATTAAAGTGTTTGCCTAAACCTAAATGGTGTTTTCTCATATATCTCGAGGGTGACACCTTAATTAACCAATTATCACATGTTTAATCCTTGTAACTATGGGAACATGGAATGAAATGTTATTTGATTTAGATTACATGAATGCCAATTGCAATTTATAAAGCTTGTATTTCTATAAATTGGGAATGACAAATCATCTAATAAAATCATCTTGTATGGATTGTTACATCCTAATATTGGATGTAAGGGTTGAGTTTCAGTTACATGAAGTTCCAATTGTAACTTATAAAGCACGTTCCTTTATAACTTGAGAATGATAAGTCATCTAACTGGACCATGTTATAAACATGAAAATCTCACTAAATTTTTGATTCACAAATAAAATGGTTGTTATTAAATAAAGATGTTGATTGCAACGTTAAGGGTTTTTTCCTCTCTACCTTGAAATTTAAACTCTATATACCAAGTCCTCTACTACATGACATGGAACCTTGACCCAGACCTGGCTTTAATAGTAGACAGATAAGTATTTGATTCTATTATAGGAAGGCATGTACCTGTCCTAATTTTCTTCTAAAATTTTCTTTTTTATCAAAATTAGTCTAAGGAATTTGTTTGACATTATAGATATATGCCTCCATGATGACCTCAAGTTGAATTCTAGGAAGTTGGTAATGACCACTCTCCTAATGTGGTGGGATATAACCCACCAGTAGCGCCACCTGCGACACCTCCAGTTATACCTGACTTGGGCACTGATGCCCATTTTAAAGATGGATTCCTACGGTTCATAAAGACCATACAAGGAACCCTGTGACTTGACCCTACTATGACAGAGTTTATGCAAGAGTTTCAGAAGAAAAATCCCCCTACTTTTTGGGGGATGGTTTCCCCCAGGCTATTGAGTCGCGGCTAGAGTTCATGCTGACTATTTTCAAGCATCTTGAGACGCCTCCAGAGTGAAGGGTTAAAATTGCAGTTTATATGTTACATGAACCTACTAAGCATTGATGGGATGTTATTTCCTAGGTAGATCATCATCAAAATATGGTCTGGAGGGACTTCCTAACAGATTTCTACGATTACTTATTTCTAGAGATGTTAAGAGTGGAATGAGTGAGGGAGTTTATGCATCTGCGGTAAGGTACCATGTCTGTCATGGGCTATTTAGTTCAATTTATTGAGCTCTAATACTTCTCATCGTCTCTTACTGGTAATGAGTAGTTGAGAGCAAGACGATTTGAGGATGATCTCATATATGCCATTCGATCTCAGGTAAACATCTTTTGGTTGAATTCCGTTTCTGAGATAGTGAACCAGACCCTCATCATCGAGCGAAATCTGAGGGAAGCTGAAGGTTGGGGCCAAGGCAGTTTAGCACCCAGATGGAAAAGTGGTTCTTCTAGCAGCAGGAAGCATCACCTTGAGTCTGTTCGCAGGGGAAGTGAAATCCATACGACACGTACTGACTCTTATGTGGCGTGTCACCAATGTGGTAGACTAAGTCATAAGAAACCTCGGTAAGGACCCAATTGAGTGCTAAGCTTACAGTAGAATGGGTTATATTTAGAGTTTTTGCAGAATCTTTCCTCCAATGTCTAGTGATAGGGGACCTACATTGACTCCACATTCAGGAGTAGGATTAACAACTCCAAATCAGGCAGAAAGTTAGATTACTACAGGTTGTTCAGGCTGAGGAGGTGGATATGGTTGTGGAAGCTAGTCTTATGATACACAACATCAGTAGAGTGGGCCTACTCACAATAGTCAAGTTGTAGCTCAGGGTCGTGGATCTGGACAACTACATGCGGTAAAACTTGTACTAGAGGAGCAGAGTGCCGAGCCTTCTATTTTATGAGGTACGGTTCTAAAAGTTTCTACTTTAATATCTATCTTATTTGACACATACACTTCACATTCTTTTATACTTTTAACTATTATAGAAAGTTTGAGTTTTGAGATTGAGTATTTCTGTGGAGTGATGACGCTTGACATTCCATTGAGAGTGCAGTCAGAAAGTGTACACAAATTCAAGGAGTGCCCCCTCGAGAATGACAACTATTTTTTCTTATGGAATCTTTTCATCCTTAAGATGACAGGTTTTGATATCATTCTCAGTATGGACCGGTTAATACCTTATCGAAATGATGACAATTTCCATCGTCAAAGGGTGCCATTCGCATCACTGAGGGCAGTAACTATATTCACAAAGGAGAATAGGATGTCCAGGAAAGTCGACCTGGGTCCCAGCATCATGGGGTGGGCAGAGGAGTGATAACCCATATTGCTGGTCTTTTTTTGAGTGATCAGGGAATGTGTCAGACATATTACCCTCCTGTGGTGAATCGATTCAAGGATGTCTTCCCTGAAAACTTTTTCAGGTTACCTCCTAAGAGAGGTGAATTTTACTACTGAGCTGGTGTTAGTGGTAGCTAAGGGTGTAATTCTGGCCCAACGGCCTAGAACCTCATTTGTCCTGGCCCGAAAAGGCTCGAGTCTGGTCGGGCCAGGCTCAAGGTGATGGTTCATCGGGCCGAGCCCGAGCCTAGGCAAACAGGCCTGCGGGCCGGGCCGACCTGACCCATAAAAGCTCATCTGTTCTAAAAGAACTTGGAAATTGCTGGTAGGGAGACTTGAACCCCCTACCACAAGTCTCCAAAGCTATTCATGGACTAACTGGTCCAAGCAGTGCGTCTGGTTAAAAATTACCGAACTATATATATATATATAGAGAGAGAGAGAGAGAGCTATTAATAATATATATATATATATATATCAATGATTTAATAATATATATATATATATATTATAACTCATTATATACTAACAAAAAAAATCACTCACCTAATAATGTTCGTGTCCGCCCCCCAACCTCATTAATTTTTTTTAAGTATGTTGCAACTTGCATATGTTATATATATTATATATACTATATATACGTATATAAATCTATTCAAAAAAAAATTAACCCACAAACTGCTACGCACCCCCCAACCCCTAGTTATTTTTTTTACAACTTTCACATATTATATATATATATATTCACATATATAAATCTATTTAGGAAAAAAAATTAACACACCCACCCACTAATGTGCACCCCTCATTAATTTTCTTTTTACAACTTATATATATATAAATATTAATAATATATATATATATATATATATATATCATTGATTTATTATAATATATATATATATCAATGATTTATTATAATATATATATATATATATTATAATTCGTTATGTGTTAACAAAAAAATAACACTCATCCAATGATGTTCGTGCACGCCCCCCAACCTCATTAATTTTTTTAAGTATGTTGCAACTTGAATATATTATATATATTATATATACATATATAAATCTATTTATAAAAAAATAACCCACCCACTACTGCTCACCCTCCAGCCCCTAGTAATTTTTTTACAACTTGCATATATTATATATATATTCACATATATAAATATATTTAGAAAAAAAATTAACACACCACCCACAGATGTGCACCCCTCATTAATTTTTTTTACAAATTGCATATATTATTATAAATGTTATATATTACGATGATTGATATTTATTTATACTTGACAGTCACTATAGATTTTTTTTAACCGAACATTTTCAAATAAATTATTTCAACTTCAATTTTTTTTAATTGGTCTATATTTTATATTTTTATTAAATTAAAAAAATATTATAATTATATTATGAATGTGACATTGGGTTTTAGGGTTCTTGTGAAACACATGATGTGATCAATTTAAAACATGTCGAATGATTGAGAATTAAATAAAAATCATTTCAACTGTAAAATGTTAATAAAAAAATAAAAAGAAAATAATCATTTTTTTAAAATTTAAACATTTAAAAGAAGGAATTTAAAAAAAAAATTTAAAAGAAAGACGTTTTAAAAAGTATGTTTTGAAAAATCAATTTAAAAAATATTTTAAAAAGCATTTTAATAAAAGTTTTAAAAACATATTAAAAAAAGGTTTAAAAAATGTTTTAAAAAATGTTTTAAATAAATGTTTAGAAAAACGTTATAATTATTTTTTTTAAAATGTTTTAAAAACACGTTAAAAAACATTTTAAAGCAAACGGTTTAAAGCAAATAGTTTAAGAAAACGGTTTAAAAGAAACGTTTAAAAAACATTTTAAAATAAACATTTAAAGAAACATTTTAAAATATCCATTTAGAAAAAACATTTAAAAATCATTGAAAAATCATTTAAGAAAAATGTTAAAAAAACTTAAAAAACATTAAAAAACATAAAAAAACATTTAAAAAACATTTTTGACCCGTTTTATATTTTATTTTAAAAATAATAAAAGCCCCCATGAAAGTCTGGCCCATAGCCTTGCCCAAAAATCTCAATTTGGTCCCAGGGCCGCCTCATGGGGTTATTCAGGTTGGCCAGGCCCAACCCAAATAGTGGTTTACAAACCGTTTCTTTTAGGGAAGGCCAAGGCCGGGCCGAAAATATACCCTTACCGATATTTATACCTCCTTATAGGATGACTCTCACTGAGCTTTAGGAGCTCAAAAGGTTGTTGGAGCACTTGGAATCTAAAATATTTATATGATATAGTACACCTCCTTGGGAATCACCATTCCTTTTGGCCAAAAAATCAGATGATCCCCTCAGGATTTGTGTGGATTACCAAAAAATGAACCAACTTACAGTTAAGATCTGGTATCCTCTACCGCGTATAGACGACCTCTTCAACCAGCTCCGAGGAGCCATAGTTTTCTCAAAAATTGATTTGAGGTCAAACTATCATCAGGTATGAGTTAGATCCTCATATATACCACATATAACATTTCATAGTAGATATGAATTTTAAGAGTATTTGGTAATGTTGTTTGGTTCTACGAACGGGCCGACAGTTTTCATGGATCTAATGAATCGGGTGTTTCACCTATACCTGGATTCTTTTGTGGTTGTTTTCATGGTTCTGAGAGAGCATAGTTTATATTCCAAGCTCAAAAAATACCACTTTTAGATTGATAAAGTTTACTTCTTGGGTCACATCATATCGGAAGTAGAAGTGTTTGTTGACCCAGAGAAGGTGAGATTCCTGGTTTCTTAGGACTAGTCCAAGAACGTCTTTGATATTCAAAGGTTTCGTGGGGATAGCTGGTTATTATAGGTGTTTTATTCATAATTTATCATGCCTTGAAACACCTCTTATGGGTTTGACTAAGAAAGGTGTTAAATTTTCATGATTTGAAGCCTGTGAAAAATCTTTTTAGGAGTTGAAAGGAATACTTACTGCAACATCGGTCCTAATTTTACCTGAGCTTGGTAGAGGCTATACAATATATTGTAATGCATCAGCCATCGGTCTAGGAATAGTTTTTATGCAAGAAGATCGAGTCATGGCATACGAATCTTGGCAGTTAAGGCCTCATGAGCATAATTACCAGATGCTCGATCTCGAGCTAGCAGTTGTGGTTCATGCCTTGTGTTGTTGGAGACACTATCTATTGGGAGAGTAGTTCATTGTATACACAGATCATAAAAGTATCAAATATATATTCACTCGGTTTTATTTCAACCTTAGACAATGAAGGTGAGTTGAATACCTGCAGTCCTTTGATTTTGAGCTTTCTTATATGTTTGGGAAGGACAATATAGTGACAGATTCTCCAAGTAGGAAGACCCTGACACAAACTGTTTAAAAAGCCAGTAGTGAATGACAATTGATGACACTCTTTTCTGAGATGCATCTTGAGATTCGGGTTAGTCACATGCAACCTGTTTTTATAGCTTTAGTAGTGAATTTTACACTTCTGGATCAAGTAAAGATGAGACAGCTTTCATATCCCGAATGCTTGGTCCTAAGGGAGAGCGTTTCAGGTGAAGACTTGCTATCTAGTTGGGTTTTTAATGAGAATCAGACCTTTTGTATCCACTGGAATGTCTGGGTTCCTAGAGATATGTGAGAGGAGTTGATGTGATAATCTCATGCCTCCAAATAGGCAGTACATCTCGCACTTACTAAGTTGTATCGTGATTTGTGTTGCCAGTATCAGTGGTCGGGAATGAAGAAGTAGATAGAAAATTTTGTTACTCAGTGTTCCACCTATCAACAGGTGAAGGTGGAACACCAATGACTTGCAGGGATTTTGTATCCATTACCCATTCCTGAGTGGAAATGGGATGATGACACTATTAATTTTGTGATGTGATTACCGAAATCCCCTCGAGGCAGTGACACGGTATGAGTGATCGTTGATAGGCTGACAGAGTTCACCCACTTCTTGTCTATCCAGGAGACCTTTTTATTGGACGAGTTAGAGAGGATATATGTTAGAGAGATCATAATCCTTTATGGAGTTCCACATACTATCATATCGGACAAGAATTCTCATTTTACATTGTGGTTCTAACAGGTGTTGTAAAAGGTATTAGGTTCTTAGGTAATTCTAAGTACACCTATCACCTGCAAACCGATGGGAAGTCCGAGCGCACCATACATGAGTTAGAGTACATTCTTTGGGCATGCGTCCTTGATTTTGGATGTTCTTGGGAGAAATACTTTACTCTTTTTGAATTATCTTATAATAATAGCTTCCAAGAGACTATACAAAGGGATCCTATGAGGCCTTATATGGCAGACTATATCATTCACCCATGTGCTGGTTAGTGGTAGGAAAGGCAGCGCTATGGGGATCTCATCTCATTCAAGAGACTTCAGAGCAAGTACAACTGATCAGTAAGCATATGACTATAGCTCAGTCTAGGCATAAGTCATATGTTGATCGTTGTTGACAACCTTTGGAGTTCAAGGTTAGGGATAGATTATTCTTGTTTGTTTCGATTAGATCGAGGCATTGACGGTTTAGGCAGCAAGGTAAGGTATCGCCTCAACTTGTCAGGCCTTTTGATATTTTGGAGAGGGTCAGACCAATGGCTTATTAGATAACACTCCCTTACAGATACAGGTCTATGGAATATGTCTTTCACGTTTCCCACTTACGTCATTATCATTCATACCCATCTCACATCCTTCAACCTGGTGACGTTGAGTTGGATGTTGATGCTTCTTTTGAGGAGTACTCGTTTCATATTGTTGACCGTAGCAAGGAGGATCTGTGTGGAAAGTCATTTCCTTTACTATGGGTACTATTACAACGTGACTATGGACAAAACAAGACCTGAGAGTGAGATACTGATGTACGCGCTCAGGAGCTTCCAGGGCTTGTTCAGAGTCTGGAGTTTTAGTTTTTTGAGAAACAGATTGAGACGCATGGTTGGCGCATGGTTAGTGTTAACCTTGCGGCTCAACCGTGCGACTTAAAGAAGATAACGACTTGTTTAACCATGTGAGGGAGGCCACACGACCATGAAAAAACCTACAATAAATTGCAGGTATGTTGATCATGATTGGCACATAGTTAACCGTGCGTCTAATCGTGTGAGGGGTGGAGGTGTTGGACAATAATTATGCATGGGTTGTGCAAGGTTTTTCAAACCATTTCACCAGGGGGTGACACCCTAGGTAATGGGTGTGCACGATTGGTTCATGATTTTTCCAACCATGGGACCAAACCATGTGCCACATAAAGAATTGGGAAATGAACTTTTTTCCCCTGTCCTCTTTAAATCTAAAACCATCATTCCTCCCCATTTTGAACAACAACTCCTCCTTTCTCTTCTCTAGGTTTGGATCCTCCCTCATACGATGTCTCATTCAGTCGTCATTCATCACGTTGGATATCCAATAGTAAGTCTCTCATTACTCTTCCTTCTTTTATTTGTTTATCTCACTGTATGGAATGCTAAATTTCTGAAATCTAGTATGTCCAAATTTTCAGTGCATTTTTCTATTTCTTCAATTTCTCCCTTCTAGATCGGATTAGAGGCCAATACTAGATAGGGATTCATCTATCGGTATAAGGTAGGTGGTCTTGTGCTTTCCCTAAAAGTCTATCCATTTATATTATGCGTTTTTGTTCCACACGTCAGACCTTCTATGTGTCAGCCCGACCCTAGAATAATTAATCACATTATATAAATAATATTTTGATTACTAAACTGAGTTATAAATATTATTTATTATTATTATCACTTTTTATATAACATATAATAAATATATTACATGATAATACTCGAGTCATTAACTTAGCTTGTACTTCCCACAAAAATTAATTGAACCTTGAATATATTAAACTAATATTCATTCAATTAATATTTTCATGTATTTACTTATAAACTTGTAAATACATTAAATAAATAAATTCAATGCATATTATTCTTAACTTGAATAATATGAATTTATTTATTACTTTGGTGATCATATCTCCTTGGACTAATCCTGGACCCCAGTGGTGGGTCCACCATGTCTAATATACCTATTCAACTGAATAGGTCAGATTCTTGAATACGCTATTGCGTGGGACCCTCTAGACCCTTACCTCAATAGTAGTGAATATTATTCACAGACCAAGAGTAGAATCTAGCTACCCATCATGACACCTAAAGAGATAAGGATTGTCACAACAGCGACAACCAACCTATGAACACGTACCATGTAATATAATCTCTTTGTCTTTAATATCTCATAAAGTAGGACGCACACCTGTGTCATCGCCCTTTACTTGATTTATTGTTTGTTGATCCAACTGGGTGGATTTTCCCTCAACTGTCATGGTCATGGTCTTATAAAGGTACTACCATTCTTATAAACATGGCCCGAGATATATTACTTTCATAACCCAGAAGCAACAAATCCTTTCTTGATCATTCAACCAATATCATTCCACCAATGATAAACCCAACACAAACTACATCTCCACTATTTTAATATCATGGTTTTAATCTTGCATCAAAGTATGCAATCAAATGGAATTCAATGGTAATGATCTCAACTCAAGATACCACTACATATGATCATAGATAAGAACATCCAATGACACCCAAAACATGCAATGTTCCTATTGGTGAGTCTATCCTCATGATATCACTACTAGAGATCACCAAGTTTGAACTTCATGAGAAGAAGTATCAATGCTTATGAGCCCCCAACATCTAATATCCAAACATATACTGTGTCCAATCAGTGAGATGTATCTAGACTATAGGAAATTTGTTTAAGATTAATGTCATTATACCTCAAGGATCTCATTATAGCCTCAGATCTGTGATAACCTTTTGACATGATAATTAATCTTTTGACAATACCATTAAATAGTGGATATATAAATATTTACACTATAATGGTAAGTTATCATCATGTATATCTAACTATATACACAATATGGTAATCAACGTACTGCATAGTTGGGTCTAGGGAACCCACTATTTCAACAATTTATATTGATTCTTCTTGACTGGAGCATGGATCTCCAATGTATAGAGTGGTTATGCGGGTTTTTCATTAGAATTATTTTGTTTCTTATAATCTGGTTTAAGGGTGAAACAATTCCCATTATTTTCTTTAGATGCCTTAGAACTAGTCTTTAGATGGAAGACTTAGGTTAGTTCATGGAATTCCTACATACAACTACATATTAATATCACACATGCCTTGATAACACATGATTAATCTCACAAGATCTATCTCATTAAAGCACCTTTTGTAGCATGCGATAAATAGGATACGAAGTTAATCACATGCAAGACCTTTTATAGTGATTTAAACTTATGTAGTACACCATACACTAGTTTTATTTCTACATAGCCTCATCCAAAGTACCTAGGGTTAAAAAATGGGAAAATATTGTTTTTTTAAAGTTTAATTATGAATTTAATTATATAATTAATAAATTTTTTATAAATTATAGAAAAAGGTAAACTGGGGTATATATTTATTTAAAAAGTTGTTCTTAAATTAATTAATTATAAAATGTTTATAATTTATTATTTAAATATTTTTGAAACATTTATTAAATATTTCATAATATTAACAGCTAATATTAAAATACCCTTTTCAAAAAATTATATGTCATGCCTTGTAATTTAGAAATAAAGTGTTTATTTATAAATTATGAGGGAATTTTATAAAACATTTATAAATTTTAAGATAAGGAAAAAATATAAAAGTGTTTATTTTATATAATGAATTGTTCATAGTATTTAATTTAAAATCTTTAAATTAAGGCCTTATTTGAGAAATTATTTAAACCAAATCAAAAGAAGTTTTAATGATAGATTTGATCATGGTTTAAATAATATTAAATATAAGATATTTAGATTATGTAAATTGTTTACAAAATATATTTGGAATATAAAATGTTAATATTTCATTTAATATGATGTATTTAAAGTAAATTCCATAAAATATATAATATAAATGAGTTTATATTTAAAATAAATATAAAGTGGTTATATTTATATAATTATGGAATGTCTATAATGAAATGCTAAATTATAATGTGTTTATAATTAGTCATATTTATGGATTATTCATAAAAAATTATATCATGTTTAACTTCATTAATAAATAATTTATTAAATTTATTCCCTTGTTTATTATTCATGAATATAATTTTTATATTATGAATTATTATGCATTCCTTAGTTTAAAGTGTTAAATTATTTTTAAGTTATCATACATGCATCTAAGGAGTTACATGCTAGGTATGAAAAGTGATTTAGTTTTTATCTACCTTGAAATTGTCTTGTATCAAGATTTGAACTTGAATTAGGATGTTAATTATTATATATAAATAAATATGAAAGGGTTTCATGTACCTTATGCATGGGATGCATTTGGGTATGTATGAATATAATTGTCTTTTAATTTGGTTTAGTAACACAAGCCATTAGTTGTGTAAAGAGTTACACATCAATATGATTTGATTGTGTTGATTTGGTTGAAAGGGGATAGGATTATAAACTAAATCATTATAATCGTGCATTGATAAAGGTAATAAACAAGATAATATGTTAAGATTATATCCCCTTAAAAATACTAAGCGCATGATTTCTTAAAAAGAAGCACATGTCAAGAAATTGATCATCCAACCGGGTGGGTTTTTCCAAAGATAGACGACCTTGGATTATCTTATGTGGGTAAAGTAAGTAATGGGTGACCCTAAAAAGATTCGGTTCCCATTATTGGAATTTTATTTGGGTTTCACTTAGTCGGGAGACCCAAATATGATTTGGTTACTAGATGAATAGAGTTAAGTTTATCCATATAATGGATTCGGAAAAGAGTTGTGTAATGACCTGAACTTTTGAATAATATTTGTTTCCTAAAATGGTGTGTTATTTTATACTCCAAAAAACTATATCCTTTAATTAATGAAGTGATGTTGTTGGGTTTCGACTGTTATATGAACTTTGGTTAATATGACCGTTGGAAACTAAAATCTTGACATTACAATTATTGTTTATAAATACAAGTGATCTTGGTTAATATAGAAATAAGAATCGATGTCCTCATCCAGTAGACTCGGACTGTACGAAGCCCATCTGTCAGAGCTTGGGAAGGAGGTAGCATCTATGGGCTTTGCTTTGGACCAAGCCCAAGCTAAGCTTCAACATGTGAAGTTTGAATAGAATTTCCTAAGGGAGAAGTTCATGCTGATAAAAATCACCACTCAGGCAATGTTGTCCGAGCCGCCCCAAGATTCTATCACTATAGCACACCTTACACTAAAGTCTTATGCAAGTGTTATAAGGGGCTATGTAACGAGGCCTTAGATACTTTTTGTAATCCCTTGGTATAAATAAAATTTTTATTTCTTATTATGGTAAAATTTGTGATTTTCAAATGTCTGGATAAATATAGTATGAATATTATTGATGAATTTTGGAAAAAGGGTATTTTAAAATATTCATGTAAACTTTAAATAATTAATAATGTGAAATGATTTTCAAAAAATGGTCTTCTACAGTTGTGATCAGTAAGAAATTTAGAGTCTAATAAGATCAACTTTATTTTTAGTAAATAGTAAAGTATGAATAGTAACATACCCTTATGAATAGTAATGAATGTTAAATTGGCCAAAAAAATAGAAACTTCACCCGTGAATGTATAAATACAATTTAGACATCTTAAAAGTGAAAAAAATGATCATAGTATAAGTTTTTTTATTTTTGTATGTCATAAATACTTTATTTAAAATTTTATAATTAATTTAATAATTTAAAATGGAAATGTACTTTCATAAAATGTAATAATAAATTGTTACTTTATTGTCTTATGGTTATACGATAATTTTATGGGACCTTGATTACTTTTTCAAGGTATTACAAAATAAGTTACAGTTTTAGATTTGTTTTTTTAATAAATAATGGTTTTATTTAAAAATTAAATTAAAATTATTTAGAAAATTGTTTTCATAAAATGGAGTTAATTTTTTAATTCAGAGCATAGATATTAGGTTAGGGTGAATTTATGATATTTTTATAAAATGTTTTATTTTTCGGTGAATAGTGAAAATACAGTTTTGAGTTTCAGGTGTTTAATGACATCATTAATGATGTAATAATGATGTAATAATGATGTAATAATTCTGGTCAACATGTGAATAGTAATATATTCTATGAGGTTTCCCAAGTTTCCAATACCATGGGTAAATACCATGGGTAAGCCCATGGTTTTGCAAATACCATCAATGAGGTGTCCCTTAGAAATTAATTAATTATTCCCTCCCTTTTCCTATAAATACCAAGACATTCCCTCATTAATTTCATTACAAAATCCTCCTAAACAAAGTTATAGTCTTTTTATCTCCCAAGGAGTCCTCCTAAGGTGTCCTCAATCCCCCCAAGGTCCCAATCTTCAAGCTTTTGAAGTTACTCTTCAAGGTAAGGGAACCTTTCACCCTACTCTTTTAAGTCATGATTTCCTTTAAGTTATTTCTTCCAGTTTCCATATTCTTATGTGGGGGTATGTTCTTATATATTATTATTACTGTCCATTTCATGTCCAAATGATGAAAGACCCTTTCTTCTCTCATCAATTTATTTTCTGAATTTTTAAGTGACGTTGTTAGGCTACCGAATTTTCATAAAAGAAATCACATTTTCTCTTTTCTTTACCTACAATGGCTTGAAGGCCTTCATTTTTTATTGATTTTTGATAATACACCTTTCAAGGGGTGAGGTAGAACCCTTACAAGGCTCGTAGGCTTAAGTATTACATGGCCCGTAGGCCTTAGAGGGATACCCTTGGTGTGTCATTCCACGCCACAATCTTATTTCTTTTTATTTTGTACCTCTAATGTAAATAATTCATTTATTTATAGGATACCCTTGTCTCCTCTATTTTTATTGTTTTCTAAAACCATGTTATATAGTCGTTATGCTGCAGAAATTTTGTCTCAAAATATCTCTCTCTTTTTCTCAAGAAATTCTCTTGTTTTATCTATCTGAATACCCAAATATATTTTCATTTCTAGAGGTATTTGTCAAGACATAAAATTGATCTATTTGATTCTGTAATTGACATACAAGAAACCCTCTTTCCTTTTCCAACGGTTATAAAATACATAACAATCATGTTTCTAAGCACTTTTAAAACATCACAATTTTGAAGTGAAACCCATTACTTTTACTCTCTATGGGTTATTTATGAAATGTTTGATTATGATCTATGTGGATCACATTAAAATAAATACATATTAAGGGTGTGCCCTGATACCACTCCAATGTACTGGGTAAAGAATTTAATCTCTAGAGATGACGAGTTTCATGATACCTTAGTGAATAACCGTGGTAATTTTTATGACACCTTGGGGATGAACCTTGGTGATATGATCATGAATGTCTAAATTAAATGTTGTAGCCACATATTCATGTTATGGTTCAAGTTATTTTCATTATTAAATGAACCTAATTCCATTTCACATGTCTTTATGTTTTTTTAGCAAGTTCTTATTGATTTCACAAGTAAACGGATTCCCTTTCTTTCCTTACTGGGCCTTCTGCTCACCGTTTCCTTTGATGTATGTCCCTAGGTTATTATATGTAATAATTGTACTTAGGAAGAACTTATGATGAATCCGTAAAAATGGATTATAAGATGTTTAATGTTTTCATGTATTTTTTTCCTGATTTCCAAGACACTAGACTTTAAAGGTCCTCTGTTTGTAAAATGTAATGAAAAGTTATGTAATAAAAATGTGGGATGCCATAGTTGGTATCAAAGGATAGTCTAGTTATTTATGGAAATTAGGATATGAAAAATTTAGGAATAACCCTATAGAAAAGTTTAAATATAGGAATATTCCCTAGTATTTTGGTGAGTATTGAGTAAGTGGTTTATCAAACAAATACATTCCTATCTAGATACGAGTAGGTAGAGGCAACTTTGGCACAGATGTACCTAGGACTGAAAACTCTGAAAAGGAGTTTAGGGCTTGAACCAGGGTATCCCGGTACATGAAAATGGGTCTTGCTGCACTCTTGGTTATGACACACTCGGGGGATATTTTTGGTTAATCATAAGCTTTTTATGAATCATTATGAAGGATTTATAGAGAAATGTAATTATTATGACATAAAATCCTTTATAGTTAAAAGATTCATAAATGAAATAATATTATCACTAAGGTTTTATTATTTTAGAAAATGGTGTTCAATAGGAGGAACCGTGCAAATGGTGACAAAAATTGACCATGCGCTGACGGCCCTCCGATGGAAGCTGAAATGGAAACTTTCATGCGAATAATGAACTAATTGACTCAAGTTACGGGAAATAACTTAAATCAAGATGAGATACTGATCTCATCGTGAAGGGAAAAACTTTCTGTTGAATCCTTCATGTGTCAATGACCAAAAAACTTCAGTGGATCTACCGACCCATTGATTGATGAATAGTGGATCAGCTCTATCGAGAAGATCTTTTATGTGCTCCGCTGTTCTAAACAAGAGAAGGTTACCTTGGTTGTTTATCACTTAGAGGGAGAAGCTGATCAGTGGTGGGAAATGATTAAAAACACAAGGCCAAGAGAGGAATTTGAAGATATAGAGTGGGAATAGTTCATAGGGATATTCTTCAACAAGTATTTCCCTTGATCGATGAGAACAAGAACGGAGAAGGAGTTTCTTGAGATGAAGTAGAAGGAGAATTAATCTGTGGGAAGTTACGAGGTGAACTTCACAAGGATTTCACATTACACCTCTATATTTTTCATAGATCCAAATGGTAAGGTTGATAGATTCTTCGGTGGACTAAGACCTCATCTTAGAAAGAATCTATCCAACTTAGATTATGATATCTATGAGGAGATTGTGTGAAGTGTGATCAAAGTCAAACTGGAGTTTGGTGAGATACAATGGTCTCATAAATCAAATGAAAAGAAAAGATAAATAGAGCCAATATTAGGGAGGATCTTCGATTTGGGAAGAGGAGGCAAGAAATTACAACATCCCACGTGTGATAAATGTGGGAAGAAGTATTCGAAGAATTGCCTGTTCGGGAGCAGGAAGTGTTATAAGTGTGGTAGAGATGGCCACATTGAACAGAATTGTCGTAGTGAGGTGAAGCCTCAACTTACCATCACTAATGATAAGGGGAAGATGGTTCAGGACCTACCTGATGTCTAATTCTATAAGTGTGGACAACTTGGGCACTTTGTTGATCACTGTCCAAATCTGAGGGTAGTGGAGGGTAATCACCATCATCCTCAGCAACGGTCAAGGGAATAAGGTATTACTTTTGCAATCACTACGGATGAAGTTGAAGCACCAAATGATGTGGTGGCAGGTACTCCTGTTGTTCTCTCAAAGATAGCAAGTACTTTGTTTGATTATAGTTCTATGCATTCATTTATTTCCTCCATGTTTGCAAAGAATTTAGAATCAACCCCCGATTTTCTAAAATTAGAGTTATCGGTCAAGAATCCAGGTGGGATTATACAATCATTTTAGTTTTTAGAAAATCTATTATTTACTTTAGTGAGCACAATCTTATCACAAATCTAGTAGTCATTCTCATGCTGGAATTCGACATTATACTAGGGATGGACTGGATCTCAAAGTATAATTATAAGATCAAATGTAGAAGCAAGGAAATCTCAGTAGTCTTGAATGGAAAACCTACATTTATCTTCTAAGGAGAGATATCTCAACCTGGTCTTTATCTAGAAGAACCTCCTATATCCTTCTTTATGGAGTTTATTAGTGAAGAAGAAGAAGGAAATGAGAGTTTGAGGATATAAAATGTCCCCATATTCCAGGAATACATTGACGTATTTCTTGAGGAGTTACTTGGACCTCCCCTAGAAAGGGAGGTAGATTTATCCATTGAACTCATACTTGGATCTCATCCGATATCAAAGACCCCGTATAGGATGACAAATGTGGAGCTGGAGAAGTTAAATAAATAACTCCAAGATCTTTTGGAGAAGGGTTTTATCTGACCGAGTGTGTCTCCTTGGGGAGCACCAGTTCTCTTTGTGAAGAATAAGGATAGATCGATGTGGCTATGCATTGATTATAGAGAACTGAATGGGATCACGGTGAAGAACAAATACCCTCTTCCAAGAATTGATGACTTATTTGACCAACTTTGTGGGGCTCAATTATTCTCTAAGATTGATCTTCGATCTGGTTATCATCAATTGAGGGTGAAGAAAGAAGATATTCTGAAAACTGCCTTGCGATCAAGATACGGTAATTATGAGTTTGTTGTTATGCCCTTCAGACTGACTAATGCACCTGATATTTTTATGGATTTGATGAATAGATTATTTAAGGACTACCTTGATAACTTTGTGGTATTTTTTATTGATAATATCCTGATATATTTCAAAAGTTGCAAGGAGCATAAGGATCATAGAAGGGTTATTTTGAAAACTCTACGGAAGGAGAGGCTTTTTGGGAAGTTCAGCAAATGTGAATTCTGGTTACAACAAGTTTCTTTCTTGGGGCACATTGTTACCAATGAAGGAATCATAGTTGACCCTATAAATACAAAATTTGTAGAGGAGTGGCCTTAGCCTACAACAATAAATGAGATTCATAGTTTCCTTGGATTACAGGGATATTATAGGAGTTTTGTGAAAAAAAATCATGACTTTCTAATCCATTAACCAAGTTAACTCGAAAAGGGGTCAAGTTAATCTGGACAAAGGAGTGTGAGGAAAGTTTCTAAAAGCTGAAGAAGATATTGGTTACTGCACCCGTGTTAACTCTACCCTTAAGTAGAGAAGGATTCGTTATTTTTAGAGATGCATCTCTGAAAGGGCTTGGGTACGTTCTCATGAAAAATGATAAATTCATTGCTTATGCATCTTGATAGTTGAAGACTCATGAGCAGAACTATCCTACGCATGATCTGGAGCTGACTATGGTCATTTTTTCTCTAAAGATATGGAGGCACTATCTTTATGGGGGAAATGTGATATATACACAGACCATCAAAATTTGAAGTATATTTTCACACAAAAGGAATTGAACATGAGACAGAGGAGATGGTTGAAACTTCTCAAAGACTATGATTGTTCAATTCATTATCATCTCAGAAGAGCAAAAAAAGTTGTTGATGCATTAAGTAGGAAATACCCAATTATTCTTTCCATGATGAGGATTCAAAGATATCCTTTGATCAATGACCTAGTAAATCTAGACATTGGAATTATAAGTGAAGGGACATCATCAACCCTAACCCAAATGATTTCTCAACCGTCATTACTAGAGAAGATCAAGAAATCTTAGAAAGAAGATCATTTATTATAGAATAATTTTTAGGTTGTGAAGGATGGGAAGTTTCCTGAGTTTAATATTGATCAAGAAGGTGTACTAAAATTTTGTACAAGACTATGTGTTCCATCTATAAATAAAGGAGCTGATGGATGAATCTCATAACTCTACTTTCTCTATATATCCTAGAAGCACAAAAATGTGTAGGGACCTTCGTGATCATTATTGGTGGGATAATATGAAAAGGGAGATTGCTGACTACACTTCAAGGTGCCTGGTATGTCAGTAAGTTAAGGCAAGTGACAACTTCCTAAAGGGGTATTGCAACCACTACCCATACTAGCATGGAAGTGGGACAATATCACTATGGACTTCATCACTGGTCTCCTGAGAACTTCCACAAAGGAAACAATGCGATATGGGTTATTGTGGACCGTCTCACCAAGACTGCCCATTTTATCTCTATTCGGGAATATTTCTCTCTTGATAAACTTGCCAGGATTTATGTGAAGAAAGTGATAAGGCTACATGGAGTTACACTTTCTATCGTATCTGATCATGACCTAAGGTTCGCATCAAAATTATGGAGAATTCTTCAGTATGCTCTGAGCACTAAATTGAATTTCAGTATGGACTATCACCCCCAAACTTATGGACAATCTAAAATTACTATTCAAACACTTTAGGACATGTTTAGAACATGATCAATGGAATTTAAAGGTGGATGGGATCAACATCTCCCTTTAGTTGATTTCTCTTACAACAACATCTTCCACTCGAGTATTCAAATGGAACCCTATGAAGCTCTATATGGGAAGCAATGTAGAACTCCTACTTGTTGGGATTAAGCTGGTGAGAGAAAGCTTCTTGGGCTTGATCTTATGCAAGAGATGACAGAAAAAGTCCATGCCATCCAACAACACATTAAGGCTTCTCAGAGTCGGAAAAAGAGTTATGCCAACAACTGTCGAAGGGGCTTGGAGTTTGATGTTGGTGACAAAGTATTTCTTTTAATTTCACCTTGGAAGAGACTCATTAGGTTTGGGAAGAAAGGGAAGCTCAGCCCTAGGTACATTGGCCCCTATGAAATCCTTGATCGCGTAGAAGCAGTGGCCTATTGGCTTACACTTCCTCCAAATATAGCACAAGTTCATGATGTCTTCCATGCATCCCTCTTGAGGAAGTACATACCTGAAACTTCACATGTACTAAATCTAGAGGTGGTACAACTGAAACATGATCTCTCTTATGATGAGAATCCGGTGGAGGTCTTGGATCGTAGAGACAAGGTTCTACGCAATAAGGCTACCCACCTTGTTAAGGTGCTGTGGAGGAACCACAAATGCAAAGAATCCAAGTGGGAACCAGAGGAGTCTATGAGGCAGAAGTACCCACACCTTTTCTATTCTTAGGGAATGAGTTAAAATTTTAGGGATGAAATTTCTTAAGGGGGAAAGAATGTAACGACCCGAACTTTTGAATAATATTTGTTTCCTAAAATTGTGTGTCATTTTATACTCTACAAAACTATATCCTTTAATTAATGAAGTGATGTTTTTAGGTTTCAATTGTTATATGACCATTGGTCAATATGACCATTGGAAACTAAACTCTTAACATTACAATTATTGTTTATAAATACAAGTGATCTTGGTTAATATAGAAAGAAGAGTTGATGGCCTCATCTAGTAGACTCGGGCTGTATGAATCCCATCTATCAGAGCTTGGGAAGGAGGTAACATCTTTGATCCTTGATCTGGACCAAGCCCAAGCTGAGCTTCAACATGTGAAGCTTGAACGGAATCGCCTAAGGGATAAGTTCAAGCTGATAGAAATCACCACTCAGGCAATGTTGTCCGAGCCACCCCAAGATTCTATCACCATAGCAGACCTTACACTTAGGCCTTATGCAGGTGTTATAAGGGGCTGTGTAACGAGTCCTTAGATACTTTTTGTAATCCCTTGGTATAAATAAAATTTTTATTTCTTATTATGGTAAATTTTGTGATTTTCAAATGTCTGGATATTATTGATGGATTTTTGAAAAATGGTGTTTTAAAATATTCATGTAAACTTTAAATAATTAATAATGTGAAATGATTTTCAAAAAATGGTCTTCTACAGTTGTGATCAGTAAGAAATTTAGAGTCTAATAAGATCAACCTGATTTTTAGTAAATAGTAAAGTATGAATAGTAACATACCCTTATGAATAGTAATGAATAGTAAATCGGCCAAAAAAAGAGAAACTTTACCCATGAATGTATAAATACAATTTAGACATCTTAAAAGTGTAAAAACGATCATAGTATAAGTTTTGTTATTTTTGTATGTCATAAATACTTTATTTAAAATTTTATAATTAATTTAATAATTTAAAATGGAAATGTATTTTCATAAAATGTAGTCATAAATTGTTACTTTATTGTCTTATGGTTATATGATAATTTTATGGGACCTTGATTACTTTTTCAAGGTATTACAAAATAAGTTATAGTTTTAGAGTTGTTTTTTTAATAAATAATGATTTTATTTAAAAATTAAATTAAAAATATTTATAAAATTATTTTCATTAAATGGAGTTCATTTTTGAATTCAGAGCATTGATATTAGATTAGGGTGAATTTATGATATTTTTATAAAATTTTTTGTTTTTTAGTGAATAGTGAAAATACAGTTTTGAGTTTCGGGTATTTAATGACGTCATTAATGATGTAATAATGATGTGATAATGATGTAATAATTATGGTTGACTTTTGAATATTAATATATTCTATGAGGTGTCCCAAGTGTACAATACCATGGGCAAGCCCATGGTTTTGCAAATACCACCGATGAGGTGTCCCTTAGAAATTAATTAAATATTCCCTCATTTTTCCTATAAATACTAAGCCATTCCCTCATTCATTTCATTCCAAAATCATCCTCAACGAAGTTATAGTATTTTTAACTCCCAAGGAGTCCTCCCAAGTTGTCCTAAAGCCCCGCAAGGTCCCAACCTTCAAGCTTTCTAAGTTACTCTTCAAGGTAAGGGAACCTTTCACCCTCCTCTTTTAAGTCATGATTTCCTTTAAGTTATGTCTTCCGGTTTTCATCTTATTATGTGGTGGTATGTTATTATATATTATTATTACTATCCATTTTATGTCCAAATTATGAGAGGCCATTTCTTCTCTCATCAATTTATTTTCTGAAATTTTAAGTGACGTCGTTAGGCTGCCGAATTTTCGTAAAAGAAATCGCATTTTCTCTTTTCTTTCAAGTTTCCTTTTCATGTGGTGTGTAATTCTACACCATGATCTTATTTCTTTTTATTATGTACCTCTGATATAAATTATTCATTTATTTATGGGAGACCCATGTCCCCTCTATTTTTATTGTTTTCTAAAACCATGTTATATAGTTGTTATGCTGCAGAAATTTTGTCTCAAAATATCTCTCCCTTTTTCTCAAGAAATTATCTTGTTTTATTTATCTAAATACCAAAATATATTTTCATTTATAGAGGTATTCATCAATACATAAAATTTATCTATTTTATTCTGGAATTGACATACAAGAAACCCTATTTCCTTTTCCAAGGGTTATAAAAGACACAACGATCATGTTTCTAAGCACTTTTAAAACGTCACGCTTTTGAAGTGAAACCCATTAATTTTACTCTCTATGAGTTATTTATGAAATGTTTGATTATGATATATGTGTATCACATTAAAATAAATACATATTAAGGGTGTGGCTTGATATCTCTCCAATTCATTGGGTAAAAAATTTAATCTCTATAGATGACAAGTTTCACGATACCTTGGTGAATAACCTTGGTAATTTTTATAACACTTTGGGGATGAACCTTGGTGATATGTTCATGAATGTCTAAATTAAATTTTGTAGCAACATATTCATGTTATTATTAAAGTTATCTTCATTATTAAAATCCTCTACTTCCATTTCACATGTCTTTATGTTTTTTTTATCAAGTTCATATTGATTTCACAAGTAAACTGATTCCCTTGCTTTCCTTACTGAGCCTTCTGCTCACCCTTTCCTTTGATGTATGTCCCCAGGTTATGAGATGCAATAATTGTACTTAGGAAGAACTTATAATTAATCTTTACAAATTGATTAGAATATGTTTAATGTTTTCATGTATTTTGTTTCTAATTTCCAAGACACTAGACTTTAAAGGTCCTCTGTTTGTAAAATGTAATGGAAAGTTATGTAATAAAAAGGCGGGATGCCATAAGTTTTATTCTCAATAATACAAGAGAATATATGATATGAATGGGATAATTCCATACCTAAATAACCAAATGGTAATAGTCATGCAAAATATGACTCATTTTCTTAGTGAAATATAGACTAATGAAAATAATGAGTTCACGAGGGGTCATTTTTTAGTGGTAGAAAATTTAATTAAAAGTATTTGTTAAGTGAATATAAAACATGATAATCATCTTATAAAAGATTCTATTGTATATGAATAACACCATATCCATCAAATATAACTTTGATATTGGTCCTTTAAAAGGATAATTTTAATGTAAGAAAATTCTTATGGTTAGTAAATTTAAGAAATTTTATAAGTAAGAGAATTTTTTTTGTTAGGAAAACCCCTTCTAGAGAGACCAAGTGTTGAATTTGTTCAAAACATAGAATATAGATGTTTATAAGAAGAATATAATGATTCACTTAAGTTTTAAAATTCATTTCATGCTAAATTACATAAGGATCTTTAGTATCCACTCTCATATTTAATATGATTGAGTGTGTGTTAATGACTTGGTGAAACTGAAGGTTTTTATAATGCTTATTATGATTAAGGAATCCATTTTGTTTCCATATTTGAAAATGTTACAATAATATGAATTTATTTGAGAAATTTTTAACCATTTTCTCAAAATGTTAAGAATAGATGAACTAGGTCATGTGATGTCCATGTTCTAGTGTTATATTGATAGTAAAAGTGGGTAACAGTTCAAACCAAATGAAGAAAAGTTAGATAAAGAGTTCAACAATGTTAATTAGAGTAGCCAACCAAGATAATTAAAACCTAGAGTTTTCAAGAAGGAGGAATAATGATTCCATAGGATGAAATTATATGAAATTCCTTAAAGAGTTTAGGAAACTCTGTGGAATGTTCATGTTAGGTATCTGTGTTATGGAAATTTATTTATTGGTTTTGAAGGGTATGTGATACCAAATGTATACTTTATAAATGTTTTAAATATACAAGAGTTAAAAATAAAATCAAAAATGATAAATCATGTAGTTTTCATTCAAGTGATGGAGAAAATAGTTTATGCATCAAGGATTTGAATGTAAAGGAATATATCAAGCTCAGATGGATTCAAGTTAAGAATATGTATCTTCATATCATTTCTATTATATGATAAGAGAAGTTATTTACTAACAAATAGGTTTTATGAACAATATGATATAATGGATTCAATACACATGCTTTATGATTCATTAGATTCTCTAACATGTTTTGAGAAGAATACAAGTATACAAATATTTTATCCAGGATAAAAGTGTTTATCCATATGTCTGTTAAATTATAAGTAATTTATATCCCACCACCATCAATGGAATATTTTAAATAATAAATTTATCCTTTTAAAACAAATTCTACAAACACATAGAATACCGTATATGATATGGAAAAATAATTTATTAGTTAAATGTTGATTCTAAGAGGAAATAAGTGTTACTTCCTAGCACAAAGGGGTTTTTGAATCTTAATATGATATTATGAAGATAATATAGTATCTAAAAGGCTAGTGGGAGTACTTTTAGACTTATATAAGTTCAAATTTGATAAGTAAAATATTATGTTAATCAAAATACAAAGTGAATGTCACCTCATCCTAAAAGTTTTTAGGATGTGTTGGTGAAGTAATAGTGTAAATAAGTACAATAGTTTCCAAAATATTTCATGGAAAAAGTTTTATGGAAAGGGTTTCAAGTGGTGATTCCAAAATTTACCCTACAGGTATAATTAGTAGTTAAAGTGTAAGGATAAAATCCATAGGGACCAAATAAGTAACCTTGAGACACTCAGATTTGTTGGGAGGATTGACTATAAAGTGACCAACTTTGGGATTGATTGTAATTGGGATAATAGAATACTAAAGTACCTAAGAGAATGTATTAAACTAAAGAATAAAATACCTAAATATTTCAATGGAAATAATTAAAAAATATGAGTTTATCCTAGGTTGTCAACTGGGCTAGATTGTATGTATTTGTTTTCTTTGAAAATTTCATATCACTAATTCAAGATGCATCCAATCAATAAGATAATTCCACATCATAATTATCTAATTTAATCCATACACAATTCCAAGAATAATAACCAATGAACTTAGAGGATAAATTTAATGATCAATCCATGGAATTGGATCATACTAGAAATCAAAATGTGTAGTCGTTAAAGTCAGTGAAGATGAAGAAGGAAATAAGTTAAAGAATGGAACTCTCAAACCATAGAACTAATTTAAGAGTTTAAGAACATAAAATAACATTCAATCCATACCCAATAAACTCACTAAAATAAAAATACAAAATTTTTATCCTTACATTGATGCAAGGATCTCAATGGAAGGTGTAATTTGACTTATAAAAGCGGAATTGGAGAAGTTAAAAACAAAGAAATAACGAACAATCCACCACTGTGTGAGGAATTTCACAATTTTTAGTGTGAATAAATTCACATCATGATTCAACGGTCTCAACGTGATAATAAAAATGATATAAAATTTTAATAGTAATAAGCAGAAGAATTTTTATTAATAAATTAAGTTGATCTAAGAAACTTACATGAGAAAAAAATAAACATGTGATTACAAAATGAAAGCATAAAATTACAATTGAAAAAAATAAAATATCTCCCCAATTCCTTCACCACCACACCTTAAATAGAAATTTTTTGAGTCCTATTTATATACCTAATCATTCAATGTCATTCCCATTAATTAGGATAGTCAAAAGGTGGGTGAGAAAAAATAGAAAGTGGAATTTTCAATGTTCAATAGAAAAATCAGATCAAGATTATTTCCCCTTTTTAACGTGTGAATTTTGCATTGAAGATGGAAAATTTTTGGATGGTCATAAAAGGTAAATATATTCTTATATATTTCCTATATATTTTTTACAAATTTCAACCCAATTGGATATTCCATTCGGATGTTAGGATAAAATTAGTGGGATGACTTTATGGGCCTCCAAATCTAGCCCACAAATTAAACTTCAACTTGGGATCCCTGTACCTGCTTCAAAAATTAAAAATTAGATATATCCACAGTTTAATGAAATTTTCCCCATAATTTTATCTATCTCCAGTTATAATTTGAGCTTTATTGGGCTTTAATTATGTACTCCACTTTTATTTGATGGGCCTAAGTCCCCTTATGCTTTGACCATATTTTTTTCATCCATGGATAAAAATATCTATATTAACTTATTATTCATAAATTTATCCCATAAGAAAAAAATTTACACTAAAAGTGATCAATAATATCCTAAAATATCAAATTCAAATAATCAAAATACCAAATTCCATAAGCTAATGATTAATTGGGACCAAATTTAACCACTTTAAACATAAATTGCACAATGATATGAAATGAGGTTCAAATAATAAAATGACATAAAACCAATGTTTATGGACATTAAAACACATGAATATTAAAATATAAACAATGAATATTATCCACTTTCAATGGATAATCACACCCCCAACTTGATTTTTTCTAGTCATGAATAAAAAGTATCTAAAAAATATGAAAATTAAAATACCTTTTTCAAAAGCATTTTAACATATAGTGCTTATCAAAATAAATAATGCTAAGTAATCATGAAACCTATAAAGATAATTTCATAAAATCTAGGTTTATAATCATATCCCAAGACCAAACCCATTGCTTTGTTTAAATTCATCACCACATTTTATCCAATTTCAATTAAGCATGATGAAGTGTTGTGTATCATAAAAGACATGGGGACCATTTTATTATTCAAGGGGGAAACAATGGAAGCGCTAGGTGGGAATCACAAAATCCTTAATATGAGTATCCAATTTTATTTTTTTATTTTTTTTATCTTTTTTTGGTATTCTTTTTATTTTTATTTTTTTTAATCGCAATGGAGATGAAAAGACTAAATTTAGGCAAGAAAACTATAGAGTCATAATCCCCAAGTGTCGAACGCCACACATATTGTCAATTTCATGATCTAAAATAGATATTTAAATCCTAACTATGGGAAAGACAACTATGGATTCATGATCCCCAAGTGTCATATGCCACACATTTTTAAAAAATATTTCTCTATCTGGTCTTTTTTTCATTTTTTATTGGATACTCAAATTAAAATAAACGTGTCCCAAACCCTATGCTATGATCAAGGGGGAACAAGAACTCAAAATTACACCCAAAATCCAATGGACATGCATTGTGGCATTTTTATTAAGAGGATGAAAATGTAAACACTGAAAATCACATCAGATAACTGCACTTTCCAAAAACTATGATCATGAACAAAAACATGCATTAAAATCATAATTAGGGCATTAAAAATCATTTGAAATTCAGTTTTTATTTTTGAAAATTTACACTAACGTATGCAAGGATAATGAATTAAAATTTTCCATATAAGCAATTGTTTTTTAAAAAATCTTAGATTTTCACTCCCCCCAACTTAAAATGACATTGTCCTCAGTGTTTAAAAGATAATAGAAGAGAGAGTTAAAAATTGGGAAGAAATAGCGGAGTGTAGTGATTTTAAATTAAATCATGGAACAAATTCACTTACTTTGAATTTTATGACCCATAAATAAGTAATTTATCACATTAGCTTAATGTCACAAGTAGAATTCTTGAGGAAGATTGAAGGTTAGGTTTGAATTCTGGAAGACATGTGTTTCATTTGAAAATATTAAACAGATTCAAATGTTAAATCTCATGCACAAGAAACATTAGATCACATTGAAAACCCCAAGCATATCCCTTAAAAAACACAACACACAAAATAAAAAAATAAAAAAAAATCAATGAATAAGTTGGGTTGCCTCTCGAAAAGCACTTAGTTTAATGTCGTTAGCTCGACATGGACCCCCCCCCCCCAACTTACCCAATACCAAATTTTAACATTTTAAGGACCGCATTTTTCACAACTTCAATTTGATTTTGATTGAGTCTCCAATGGGATTGGTAGGAAGGTTTTGAAATTGATTCATGAAAAATCATATAGGTCCCAGTGAATGAACTAATCCCAGGAATATTGAAAAGTGTCCATACAATTTTTTTCTTAATCTTTCATAAGACATCAAAAAGAATTTTCTTATCATTTTACTTAATAGATGATGAAATTAAAACCTATAGTTTTTTTTATCCACTATGATGTAATACTTAAGAGTGTATGTATGGACCTTGAATTTGACCTCGGGTTGGCTAGCACTTTTAGACACAGATCGTAACTTTGAATCGAACTCGGTTTCATTTTCAAAATTTAACAGAATTGGTTCCTTTTGGATAGAATATTCAACCACCAAATTTAATAGATCATTTTTAGGAATGGGTATGGGCTCAAAGTTTGTAATTTCTACCAATGGTTTAGTGATTAGTGTTTCTGAAAAATCATCAATAGAACTATATTCAAGAAACTCAATCCAATATTTTAAATTCTCCACTTTTTAATCCAAAAAATTAATTTCCTCATGATTTAAACACTCGTTAACAGTCCCCTCACATTCCTTGTGTTTAATTTCAACATTCCCTAATCAATTCAACTCATTATCTGGCTTTGATTTCTCATATTCCAAAGTGATTTTTTTAACATTTTCCTCTAATTTTGAATCCTATAATTGTTTAGGAATCATTAATTTATGTTTTTTATTATTTTCCACTCATATAAATATTCAAATATTTGATTTTTTTCATAATAATATTGTGTGCAACAATATTCTTCTATCAATGGTGAGGAAGATAAAACATGAGTGGGAATGGTTTCTATAACTATTTCAATATTTTGTAGTTCTACCCTAATTGATGAAACCTTATAAGTAATTCTCTCCATTTGTTGACACGTTTTCTTAAGTAATTATTGTGGATCAGGTTGGAGAAGGTTTTGATCCAAATTTTCTACTCCATGGGGATAATAATATTTTTGGACTTGCATTGGAGGATGTTCATATAGTCTTTGTTGGGATTGAAACTCATTGTAGTTTAAGATTTTTTGTTGAGCATAGGAGTTCAAACATTGTGGTTGATATAGTTTTTGATTTTACCACTAGTAGAAACTAGGATGGTCATTGTACATCACACTTGGTGTGGGGTAGTCAAAGTAAGGAGAGGTTCCCCGTGTTTGTAATTCTTTAAAATGGATATCCATATGATTGAAATCCGGAGTGAGAATAGAGAAGTGGGGTGAGAATATAACAGAAGGATCTAAGGATACTTACTTGGGTCCCTAAAAATGGTGCAAAAATTTAGTGACACCCAAATTTACCCTATAGGTATAAATAGTCATTATAGTATAAGTATGGTTCAAATCTATAGGGACCAAAGAAGTAACCTTGAGACACTCAGATTTTATGGGAGGATTGGCTATAAAGGGGCCAACTTTGGGGTTGATTTTAATCGGGATATTAGAATACTAAAGTACCTAAGAGAATGTATTGAATTAAATAATGAAACACCTAAATATTTTAATGGAAACAATTAAATAATATTAGTTGATCCTTGGTTTTCAACAGGTCTATATTGGATGTATTTGTTTTCTTAGAAAATTTTAGATCACTAATTCAAGATGGATCCAATCAATGAGATAATTCTACAACATCATTATCTGATTTAATCTATACACAATTACAAGGATAATCACCAATACAATTAGAGTATCACTTTCATGATCACTCCATAGAATTGGATCGTACTAGAACTCAAAATGTGTATTCGTTAAAGTCGATGAAGATGAAGAATAAAATAAGTCAAAGAATGGAACTCTCAAACCATAAAACTAATTTAAGAGTTTAAAAACATAAAATAACATCCAATACAGCCCCAATAAAGTCCCTATAATCAAACCACAAAATTTTTAACCTTAAATTTATGCAATTATCTTAATGTAAGGTAGAATTCAACTTATAAAGGTGGAATTGAAGAAGTGAAAAACAAATAAATAATGAACACTCCACCGTTGTGTGAGGAATTTCATAATTGTTGGCATGAATAAATTCACACCAAGATTAAATGGTCTTAGCATGATAATAAAAATTATATAAAAATTTAATAATAATAATAAGAATAATTTTTATTAAGAAATGAAGGTGATCCAAACAACTTATGTGAGGAAAAAATAAACATGTGATTACAAAATAAAAGCGTAAAATTGCAATTGAAAAAATAAAATATCTCCTCAATTACTTCACCACCACACCTTAAATAGACATTTTTTGAGCCCTAGTTCGATCCCTAATAATTAAATATCATATCTATTAATTAGGATAGTCAAAATGTGGGTGAGAAAAAAGGGAAGGTGGAATTTTCAATATTGACCAGAAAAATCAGATCAAGATTCTTTCCCCTTTTTAACATATGAATTTGGAATTGAGTATGGTAGAATTTTGGATGGTATTATAAGTAAAATATGTTCATCTATATGTACTATAATTTATATAGAAATATCATCCTAATTGTATATTCCATTCGAATGTTATGATAAAATTGACGTGCTGACTTTATGGGCCTTCAAATCTGGCCCATAAATTAAACTTCAACTTATGATCCATGGATCTCCTTGAAAAATTAAAAATTACTTTTTTACATAGTTTAATGAAATGTTCCCCATAATTTTATCTCTCTATAGTTAAGATTTTATCTTAATTAGGCCTGAATTGTGGGCTCCACTTTTATTTGATGGCCCTAAGGCCCATTATGCTTTGACCATAAATTTCTGCATCTATGGAAAAAAATGTTCATCTTCCCTTGTGATTCATCCATTGATCCTAAAAGAAAAAAAAAACTAAATATAAAAGTTATCAATAATATCCCAAAATATAAAATTAAAATAATCAAAATACTAAATTTCACAAGCTAATGATTAATTGGGCTCAAATTTAACCACTTTAAACATGAATTGCACAATGATGTGAAATGTGGTTCAAATAATAAAATGCACTAAAATTGGTGTTTATGGAAATTTAAACGCATGAATATTAAAATATAAATAATAAATATTATCTAATTTTAGTGTCTAATAACAAATTATGATGATGATGTACCTAGAAAGAGTTCTAAGTAGACAACGTAAGTTATTAACATTATAACATTGTATGTTATGAAGTTAAGAAGTTTTAATATGTTCAAGGAGTTAAACATTAGGAATATTATTTATATGTATCACCATTATTCAATTTGTTTTACTTCATATAAATTACTCACTAAAGGGTTTAATGGGATTATTTTATATGGTGGTCAAATAGTGATATGATATAAATTACATAGATATGTACTGAGTTTAAAAAAAACCCAAGAAATGTTAGAAAACGTAAATCTAATCGGGTAGTATATCATATATTATATGTTTTATAGTAACTTATGTATGCATTATTAAATGTTTTTAAGAATATAAAAACATATCATGTTATAAAAAAGGCAATATTCACTTTGTCATTCTTTCACATTGGTTGTATATACATATATACTAATATATTTATCATAAAGTGAAATGATACTTGAACTCTCAATGTATGAATTTGATTTGTCCCTAGTTGATGTTCATCATGGATTATTATAGGATATGATTAAAATTTTAAGGCTATCATGAGTATGATTATTGTATTATGAAACAAAATATACTTATGAGGCATAAAATGAGTTTTGTGTGTTGGATAACACATGGAGTGTCATACATAATATATTTGGTATACTAGGAGTGCATGGTTCATGTTTGGAGTTCCCAATACCTAGGGATAGAGATATACCTATTATGAGAACCTTTATACTTTGATATCAATCATATGCAAGCCTTAATGGTTAGCTAATCAGGGGGTGGTTAGGGAGGTTGTTGATCATGTCATCAATTGGATTTTAGACAAGATGAGATTTTTATTCTCATATGATGAGTATAACATCTAGGCACTTGATTGAGATAGACTAAGTAAGTGTAGAGACTTCCCTATATAATACATAAGATGTGATTATTTATCTGGGTTAGGGGCATGTGAGTATGCTATATGTGATTGACATACTCAATGCCCCATGGTTACTTGATGTCTTAGAAAAGGGAATTGTATGAGGATTTATTATTGTATATGATACAACTGGTGGAAATAAGTATTAAGATATATTTGTTTTATGGAGATAAAACTATATCCCTTTGTAGCTTGAGTAACATTGATATTTTGTTATAGGGCTCTCTTTTCTTACATTCATGGATCCAATGACTCATATTTGTTTCCAGCTTTACAAAGGACCATGGGGTTGCACTTTTTAGTAGATTGTATAGGGATTAAGTTTGAATCAAAGAGTGACTCTAAAAGTGTTTTATAGTTTATCCAAAAGATTTTTGGTTGAATATTCTCAAGGTTATGCATATGATGTAATACAAGGTAAAATTAATAATAGATTTGCAAAAGTATTTTGGACCATATACAAAAGGAATTTTGGATATGATTTTACAAGTTATTATATATGATACAATATAAGGTGGAACAACACTAAGTCTATTAGGATTTAGTGAAAGTGGTATATTGAAGGAGATATGACCTAAATCCATAAGCTCATATTATGTGTTTTTAGCCACATCATTTAATATGATTGATGCATGTCATTAACAATAATATATCACAACCACTACATTTTCATGGCAGGCCTTTGCATGAAATTTGAATGTTTAATGGTTAAACATTTGAATATTACTTCCATTATATTTCATTAATATATATAACATATGAGGATTAATGATTCGTACATAATATGAACCCATAGAATGACTGAAGTTTAACTCATGCATTTTATAATGCATGAGTAAATACTATAGTGACTTGGGAATGTCCTGAGTGCTCATATAAAGTGGTAGCACCACTATGAATGGGGTGCAATGATCATTTCATGTGAACCTATCCTTGTCTCACCCTCCCTAAAATCTCTCTCTACTTACTTATTTTATCATCGAGGCACTAGCATGTCATGGGTAGAGGAGAGTCTCACTCATACGATGGTTGATTTATTATGATCTATAGATACACCATGTAGGATGTATGTCATTTAGTTGCCTATTTTGTGATTTTAATTAACAATAAATGATGAATATGGAGTATAATTAACATTATTGTAGGTTAAGAAAGATGATTTCTTCATTTTTTAGGTCGCATGGTTTCACATCTCACATGGTAGATATGAGTTCATGTTTTATTAATTGATTTTGTTTCGTAGTTTAATCGTTAAAATATCATAAGAAACCATATAAATAAAACTCTTATAGGAGTTATGCTCACTTTTAAAACTTATTTACTAATTACTCATTTTTCTTAATTCCAGTCCTAAGCATTCACTCACTACCCAAACACCTCAAACCCACCTAATTTTATATATTTAGGTCTCTCTATGGCACAAATTACCTCACATGAATATCTAGGTGGTCAAAATATTGTCATTATATGACAACTCATCCCTAAGTTGACTCTAAGATTTACATTGACCAAAATCTACTGAAACCTAAATGCCTCACTCACCACACTCTTGTAATACCGAGATAATGTTGAATACACTAGTTTATTTCTAATTACCTCGACTAACCAACTCAAACAAACCAATTTAATCTATGGTTACTCCATACCATTGGAATAACCTACCCAGTTACATTATAACCAAGCTACCTGACATGTTTATGGTACTGTAACTATATATATTCAAGAATTATATATTTACTAAAAATCACACACATTCAACTGTCATCAACCATACTATTACACACGATCATGCATCATACCGGATTACCATACCATAACCAGCATATGGTCGATCACATCCACACAACGTACATAATACACTATAACCATCATGTAAAACCAATTCTCAAAGTCATTTTATACCTTTGATCACTAAAAAATCATTGGGATGCACTGATAAATTTGGCTTGACCACATGCAGTTGATCCAAAGCCTGACTTCCAATTTCGTGTCCTCCTTGTAGAGTCACACTCGATGTCGGCCAATACCCCCACTATAAGGAATCATGCCCACTACCATGAATTGAAGGTGCTAATAAATCTTGGATACTACCTACCAAAACTGATCCTAGTCCAACATTAGTCACTTGAGTGTAACTTGAACCATGACCTCTCGTCAATACATGATTGTCAAGATAAACCTGTCTAGGTTCCCCATCTAGCCACATGCCAAACACTCCTTTAGTTTTCAATCACATAGGGCCTAGAAATACCCTATTAGTCCACACTGAATACACCTATCCATCATTTAGATTCCACTACACCTGCCACGACCTGTCCTAGAGGGTCCTGTGTTGTGACTCCCCAAGCCTGCCTCCAATAGGCCAGGGGCTAGAGACTAGCACTGAGAAGGCATATCACTGACATGGAAGGCCTTAGCCCAAGTACCTCTACACACACATATATCCAATCCTATAAAATTCTCCCACCATGAATAGTATGAAAATACAAGTCCAACATGAAAGTAAGTACTAGGACTGCTTTCAAAAATCCACAGGAACACACCTCGGTATGTCCAATATTACTAAGCATCATCTAGTACTGGTCCACCTAGGACTCTGTCAAAAGGTCAATCATCTTCACAAGACACGACACGTGCGGGAAAATCACGTACAAGGGTGAGTATAAAAATACTCAGTAGAACACCCTGAAAACACAAATCATATAAAAAAGTAAATACATTCATCTCTACACAGACATATATCTACAACACATATAACAAGAATATCTAGATATACTCAATAAATACACACAGTCTAGTGGTAAGTCCCAATCATAGTATACCACCCTAGGATTCCAGCTCGAAGATTCCACAAAACACTCATCCAGGAGAACACACTCTTGAGTATGATATCACTAATGACGTCTGTCTAAGAGGTACTGTTATTTGGGTCTAATCATGAGAAAGAACATGTTGATAGTCTAAAGAGAATGTGATTCATAGATTATGATCACTACCAAGGCCATGGTGTGATACCAACAACTCAATCTGTATTAACTAGCTAAGTAGAGGATCGATGCCCACATAGTTTTGGTCATGAAGATACCAAGAACTCCATCTAGGGCATGAAGATGAATAGATAATCTCACTTTGGGCCTCCCAAGGGGATTCTAATGACTCTATACAAGAAGTAATGTTGAAGGTATCGTCTTCCTAGGAGTAGGAGATAATTCCATACCAACCTTCAAGGAAGGGATAAAGGTAATGTACCCTAACAAAACTATTTCAAGATATGAAAGACAAGGGCTCAAAGATATGTATAAAAGAGTAAATGGTGTGTAGTAGTGGTCACATGTCGTAACCCTTGACCCCAGGTCCTAGCTGTGTAAATAGGTTGTGTCATCAATCCATGTCTGTGCAGCACTACACAGCGTGTAAGATGGTTGTGTAGTCTAATCATGTATTAGTACACTTCTCCATCCCATATACATTTGTCTATGTACCAGTACATGGTTTATCCTGTGTACATGGTCCAAGTCATGTCTGTGTGGGGGAGTATACGACGTGCTCCAACCCGTGTAGTCCACCCTGTGTTTGTGTACTTCCCGAGTACACACCAAGTTATCTGGGAGAGACCACATGTTATGTGATAGGGGACACATGCCATGTGATATTTAACTTCCTCTATAAACATTATCTTCCACTCAGGGGGGCACACAGTGTGTAGATCCGGATTACAAGTCGTGTTGTTTGGGATTTTACAGAATCTAGGATCTTCTCCTGCATTTTATCTAGCACCTATAGCATTCAATCTGATGATCATTTCACCACAAGATCATGTATCCCAACTCTTCTAAGCTTAACCATCATCAAACAACATGTTTCTTCATAATAACTGCTTAGAAAACATATAAAATTGACATTCTTCATTGTGCACTGAAGAATGGAAAATCAGGTTTACACCATCATTTGAATCACTCTATCTCTATCATCACACCTCTGTCATGTCATGTCGATCCCAGATCTATGATTTCGGATCATTGTGCCATAAAACGAGTGCACAACGATGGATTGATCAGGATTTTTTGAGTCTTGGTCCAAACGAAGAACGCTCGCGATGAACGCAGAACTAAGGGAGAAAAGCAAAAGAACAGATAGGAGGAACAGACCTTGATTGATGTTCATGTCAATATTGGTTTTTTTAGAATGAAAATCAAAATAAATCAAATCACAAAGATATTCTCCTGTCAAAACCCCGCAAAAAAACTCATCCCATATAACAATCAAACCACAGATCAATTTTTTATTTGATTGATTCATGTTCATCATAGAAAGAAAGAACAAGGAAGAATCAAATCAAAACACACACCCTACCTTGATTTGGATAGATTAATGATGAATAAAGGGGTTGCACCATTTTCGTTGGCAAGATCCTTTGAATCCAAGGTGTGTCGATCATCGATCCACAATCCTGTCATTGATCGCCTGATAGAATTCTCCAATGGTCTCTCCAAGGGTTCTCCAACGTCTTTAGGGTCATTAGGCTAACCCTATAATTATAACATAATAGTATTTTTAAAGACTAACCTGTTATTTCATCAAGAATTAGAAATAAAATAATTCATTAAATTATTTTTTTCATTTCCGCGCCTGTGATGAATTTTTCACAAATGACCTATGTCGGATAATGTTAAGTCACACCTAGGATAAATCTCATATTTTGAACTCAATGGTGCCCTCATATTTCTGATTCGGGCACCCGTTTAAATGTTATTCTACTTTTTCAGGAAAACTGAACGCACATGATATTTAATATATTTAATATATTTCAAACATTTATTCCAGGCATACCGGGCCTCAGAATCACATGTTGTCTCAGTGTCTAGTCTCAAAAATAATCCATATAATATATAAAAATAATATATAAAAAATATAATACATTGAATTCTCCCCACCTTGGGGATTTACATTCCTAAAAATTCAAAATAAGGGATACTAAAAAATGTGGGTTCTAAGTATGAATCATAACCTCCCTCTCCCATGTTCTCTCTTGAAGATTCTTGTGCTACCACCAGACACACGCTAAAGGAATCAATCACCCATGAAGGATCCTCTCTTACCAATCTTCAATATCTACTAGGTACTCAGCAAAGGTTGATCCATCCTTGATATCCAACTCTTCCCAATCGATAATGTGTGATGGTTCATGCACATACCTTCTTAGCTATGACACATAGAATATGTCGTGCACCCGGTCTAACTATGGGGGTAGAGCTAAGTGGTAGGCCACCTCACCAACTCTATGCAGTATCTAGAAAAGGATGATGAACCTCAGAGATATATTGTCACCCTATCGAAATATTTATAATCCACATTGAGGTGAAACCCATAAGAACACATGGTCTCCTTCCTCAAACTCTAAAGGCCTTTGCTGCCTATTAGCATAAGACTCATGACAGATCTGTGTAGTCTTCATCCGCTCCTAGATGATCTGCACCTTCTTTATTGTAGCTCACACCAACTCTGGGGTCATGAGCATTGACTCTCCTAGGTCAGTCCAGTAAAGTGGTGACCTATAGGGTCACCTGTACAAAGCCTCGAATGGTGTCATACCAATGGTGGAATGCTAATTATTTTTGTACAAAAACTCCACCAGTGGTAAGTGATCCACCCAACTACGACCAAAGTCCAATATGCAAGATCACAGCATGTCCTCCAGAACCTAAATGTTTATCTTAGTTTGACCATTAATTTGTGGGTAAAACGTTGTGCTCTAGCGCAACTGTGTCCCAAAAACCTCCTACAATCCCTTCCACATCAAGGATGTGAAGCGAGAATCACAGTCATAAAAAATTATCAATGGAACTCCATGGATTTAGACTATATACTACACATATAGGCATCTCAATCTCTTTATCAAACTATACTCTCATATAGATATGATGTGGGTCAACTTGGTGAGTTGGTCTATGATCTCCCAAATGGAATTGTGTCCTCTAGACATATGTGGTAATACTGTCATAAATTCCATAGATATCTCATCCTACTTCCACTCTGTAACCTCAAGGGGTTGATCCAAACCTGCTGGAACTTGGTGCTTGGTATTAACTTTCTAAAAAGCAAGGCATCGAGATACAAACTCTGCAACTCCTTTATTTATCCCTAGTCACCAAAACTAACATTATAGGTCTTGGTAAATCTTTTTAGTACCTAGATGTACCGCCAAAGGAGATGTGTGAAACTCTCTTAGAACATCCACTTACAACGTCACTGGTACCATTGTGTTTCCTCTGAAAAAATGATGTTCTCTCCACCTTTAGAATATCCATCAAGATCATGCCATGTGGATATTTGAGTACATAGGGTCTCACAGTCAGAATCCCCAAACTACACCTCCCTAACTCGTTACAAGATATGAGGGTTAACAATCATCGAATGGATGTAAGATGCTCCGTATCCACCCACAAAAAATAACTATAACGAGGCCAACTGCTTTGATGCCTCATTCAACAACTACGAACAAGATCTCTTGCTGATAGTATTTTCTACCATGTTCCCCTTCCCAAGAGTATAGAAAATTTCAAATTCATAATCTTGGAGGAACTATAGTCATCTCCTCTTTCTCAATTTGATATCCTTATGATAGAAGATATATTTGAGACTTTTGCGATAAGAGTAGACAATAAATCTCTCACCCATCATGTAGTTTCACCACATCTTCAAAGTGAAGACCACCACTTCTAGCTCAAGATTGTGGGTCACGTAGTTCTACTCATGTGGTCTCAACTAGCATGAACCATAGGCAATCATAACTTGAATTTGAATCATAACATGACTAAGAACAGTTCCTAATGTATCAAAAAGCACTACATACTCGACACCCTCCTCTAGTAATCTCAAGATGGGAGCGCTCATCAAACTCTACCTCAACTACTGAAAAGTCAGCTAAATTTTTTTATCCATATGAAAGGATGCCCCTTATGATTCAAAGCTGTTATGGGTGAAGATATTATAGAGAAATAAGGTATTAATATTTGGTAATATCCTATCAACCCAAGGAATATTTGCACCTTCATCGCGCTCTTGGGTGGTTCCCAAGCTAACACTACCTCGACCTTGGTGGGTTCTACTATCACTTCATCCACTGAGATAATGAGTCCCATAAAGTGGACCGTCTAAATCCAAAATTATCACTTTGAGAGCTTTCTATAAAGTTGGTGCTCCTAGAGTACGTCCAAAACTATCCTCAAGTGTCTCGCGTGCTCCTCCTCGGATTCCAAGTACACAAGGATATCATCGATGAAGACTACCATGAACCGGTCTATGTAAGGCTAGAAGATCTGGTACATGATTCCCATGAACACTTCTAGGGCGTTCATCACACCAAATGGAATCACCAAATAATCATAGTGATTTTAATGACATCTAAATGTCGTATTCGTTATATCCCCATCCTGAACTTGCAACTGGTGATATCCTGACCTGAGATCAACCTTTGAGAACCATCACCCCCCTCTTGACTGATCAAAGAGATCATTGATCCTCAGTATTAGACACTTACTCTTCACCGTCACCTAGTTCAAGTGTTAGTAGTCCACATACAATCTCAACCTCCCGTCTGCCTTCTTGGAAAACAAAACTAGGGCTTCCTAGGGTGAAACATTGGGTCAAACAAATACCTTACTCTACAAGTCCTCCAAATGCACCCTCAGCTCGTAAAGCTCTACAAGAGTCATACAATATGCTGGCATAGATATCGGGGTCGTCCTGGGGTATAGATCATTGCATAATTCTATTTCTCAGTGGGGAGGTAAACCTAAAACATTATCAGGTAAGACATTCTCATACTCCACCACCACTTCATAAAATTGGGAACTCACAACATCCACTACAACGAGGGTTAGTCTAGCCAACTGATGAGTAATCGGTTGTACACTCCTATGCATGAGCCCATCCTATACTGCTTGGGTTTCCTTTTCATTGACAATGGAGAACCTGGTTCCATTATTGCAGACACACCACACCCTTATCCTAAAACAGTCAATCTGGCCATGAACTATAGATAAACAATTCATACCAAGAATGATGTCATAAGGCCTCAATGATACTACTAAGAGATTCCAACATAAACTCTCACCTCCAAGAGTCAGGTCACATTATCAGCAAAAGTGCATGATCACTGAGTTTTGTCCAATAAGAGTCTCCAAGCATAAGGTTTGATCCAAAGGTTCAATTAGAATATCTAAGTCTTATACAAGGTATGTGGAAAGAAAGGAATGATTGGAACCTATATCTATCAGTACTGCAACTAAGGTACAAAAGACACAGATCGTACCTCGTATCATTCCTAGGCCCTCTGGGTCATAAGTTTCAACCACCTACAGCTTTCCCCACCCCTATCCTCCATATCCCTGAGCCTGTATTGGATCACCTAGGGTGGTGGTGTAACAAGTTAAAACATCGGCCACCTTCTGCTGCTCTTCCAGCTCCTTGACCACATCTACCACCGTACAAACTTGACTGATCCTACTGCTTTCTCTACCTTGGTGGATCATCCACGGTCTCTTTTTCATCTATACGATAGGTTCGAAAATCTTGTGCAATATGTTCTCTGTCGTCACATGAGTAACACCACCTCTCTCTAGGCCGACTGGACCCACCCTGTGAGACTTGAACTATAGATCCTTTGTCCCGAGAACTCCTCCTGAAATGTCTCACACATCAAGGTCCATGAGACTAATGTTGGCTCCCTACTGTTGAGGTATTTGCTCCTACTTTCCCATTGTTGACAACCAACAGCTGTATCTACTCATCCAAGAAACTTTCAACCACCAAAGTTTGCTCTAGCACCCCAGTATAAGTAGGAATGCATAGAGGGGTAACACTGGATTGGAAGTCTCTATGTATACCTTCCTCAAAGTTCTGATTCCAGAAGAACTAATCATGAACCATATCCATCGAGTACCTAGAGAGGTTGTTAAACCTCAATGAATACTCAACTACTACCATGTTTCCCTACTGAAGTTGCAGAAGCTCCTGGATATGTACAACCCTTATTATATCTAGTGATAACTCCTCTATGAAAAGGTGCTTGGATTATTTCCACGAAAGAGTCACCTGATAGTAAGACTGAGTAATCAAACCCCACCATCACCCTATTGAGCCATGAAGAAGGCTCACTGCCAGGACCACCATCTAATCTGCCGATGTCCAAACTAGATGGAAAACTCGGGTCACCACCTTAATACATTCCTCATTCACCTATAGGTAAGGTTCAACTCAGAACCTAATGGGTCTATATCAATAAAACTCATGAAGTACACTTAGCCTTCACACCTCATCCATTGGTATGGTAGGTACCATGTGATGCTCTATAGGTGGTGGTATAGATGGTGCACCACCTAGAGGTAACATCTTGGGAACTGGTCCCTATAAAAACACCTCGTCATTGAGGAGATCATCCTCATGATACTGATGTTGAATCCTAGCTGGCATACCTCGTGGAGGCATCCTAAAACAAACAACATGTTCCACAGTCAATGAGTATATCTAGATAGATGACTTAAGAAGGACATGAAAACAACAACTCATTCCTATACGATGCAAGTACCATTGTTTTCCCTACAACCAGTGTCCTCATGTACTGAGTTAAAAACCAGGTGATCAGAGTCTTGGTGTATGGATACGTCGGTCACCACACCAACACTGGAGTCTCTATCCTGAAAGTCGAACTCAAAACACTTAACACTATTACCCCAAACCAATCTCAAATAATATCAGTACTAAAGTAGAACTAACCCTCTCTAATACCACTCTATCACAACCCATCCCAGAGGGGCCCATACCACGACTCTCTAAGTCTGCCTTCAATAGGTCAGGGGCTGGAAG
This sequence comes from Viscum album, assembly GCA_963277665.1. Classification (NCBI taxonomy): domain Eukaryota; kingdom Viridiplantae; phylum Streptophyta; class Magnoliopsida; order Santalales; family Viscaceae; genus Viscum; species Viscum album. Next base: position 1,549,633,551 of record OY728152.1, on the reverse strand, counting down.
CTAGCAGTGAGAAGACATATCACTGACATGGGAGGCCTTACCCTAAGTACTTGTACACACGCACACATATCCAATCCTATACAATGATGAAATGTAAAAAAATACTGACACTGGTGGAAATGGAGGATTTCTAAACACTTTTATGCCAATGGTTTGAACAAACTGTTGGTATACTGTTTTTACATCAACCTTTCCCAACGGTTTGAGTAAACCATTGGGAAATATTTCATTTTTTCTAATGTATACCAATAGTTTTTTAAAACTATTGGTAAATAATATATTTCCCAATGGTTTTTTAAAATTTTTGGGAAAGGTTTCCCCCAAATACACAGTAGATCTAGCTCCCCCATCCGTGCGATTGCAGCCCTAAACTGAAGCTCTCTCTTTACCCTAGGCTATGAAACTTCTTCCACTCGATAGATCCATCTTCAATAAAGAAATTTTTTAGTTCTACACTTCAAATTAGTAAGTGTTGCCTTAGTTTTAATGTTTTGTATCTATTTTTTTGTTTTCTATTTTGATTTGGCCTAAACCAGATGTTTGTGTGGTCTATGGCATGGTATACCCAATAAGTGTACTTTGATTTGTTTTATGTTTTTCTTCTACACTTAAAGTGTCACGATTGTGTGAATCACCTTTATTTGAAGTCTTCATATCCACTCATTCTATGTAGAGTTAGTGAACCACATGAACTAATGGAGGTGCTAGTGAGATGTATCCCCACTCAAAGATGGTAAAGGGTTTGTTTATTCATATTGTATTAAGGTGGGTAATAGATATAAAGATGGTCCATATGAAGGGATTGGGGACAGTTGTGGTAGTGGTGTAGGTGGTTTTCCATTTTTTTTAGTGGGGTGATATGATAGTTTCTATAGAATTTAGTTTAGTTGAAAATTGGATTTGGATTTTGTATTTATAGTTTTTATTCAAGGAATAATGGGAAGGGTAGTGATATTGAGGATGAATTGGCTGTTGGTTGGGTGATGGATTGGAATTGTGATATTGGTTGGATTTGGTATAGGTAATTTTCAAGGTATTATATAGATATTTCCTCCCATGAGCACCCCCACCCCCTGGACACCCCCCACCCCCTAAACACCCCCACCCCCTAGACATCCCCCACCACCCTAGACACCCCCTAGACACCCCCCTATTAGACAGCCCCCCACCCCCTGCACACCCCTACCCCTTGGACACCCCCACCCCTTGGACAAACCCCACCCCCTGGACACCCCCACCCCCGGACACCCCCACCCCCACCCCCACCCCCTATAAACCCCCACCCCCCCTGGACACCCCACCACCCTCTAGACACCCCCACCCCACCCCCCCTGAACACCCCTCACCCCCCATGGACACCCCCCGAACAATCCCACCTCCCAAGATAGCCCCCCACAGCTTGGACACCCCCACCCCCTTGGACACCCCCACCCCCTGTACACCCCCACCCCTGGACACCCCTACCCCCTGTATACCCCCACCCACCCACCCACCCCCTGGAACCCCCCCCCCCCCAAACAACCCACATCCCCTGAACAACCCCCACCCCCTGGACACCCCACCCCCTTATACAATGCCCCCTGGACACCACCCTACCCCCTGGACACCCCCCACCCACCCACCCCCCCTGGACACCCCCTGGACCCCCCCCCCCCCCAGACACCACCCCACCCCCCAGACGCCCCACCCCCTGGACACCCCCCCCCCCGAACACCCCCACCCCTTGGACATCCTCCCCTGGACACCACCCCACCCCCTGGACACCCCCATCCCCTTGGACACCCCCACCCCCCTTGGACACCCCCCTTAACCCCCCCACCCCCCTCTAGAAACCACCCCACCCCCTGTACACCCCCCCCCTCGGACACCCCCACCCCCTGGACAACCCCACCCCCTGGACACCCCCCCCCACCCCCTGGACACCCCCACCCCACCCCTGGACACCCCAACCCCCTTGACACCCCCACCCCCTGGACCCCCCCCCCCCCCCCGGACACCACCCCACCCCCTGGACAGCCCCCCTGGACACCACCCCACCCCTAGACACCCCCCACCCCCTGGACACCCCACCCCCTTGGACAACCCCCCTAGACACCACCCTGCCCCTGGACACCCCCACCACCTAGACACCCCCACCCCCTGGACACCCCCCCCCCCACCCCCTGGATACCCCCTGGACACCACCCCACCCCCTGGACACCCCACCCCCTTGGACACCCCCACCCCCCTGGACATCCCCTGGATACCCCCACCCCCTAGATAGCCCCCCCAGACACCCCCACACAATGAATACTTTGACTTTGGGTATTGGGTGTTATGAAATATCCTAACTTTTCAAAATATTTCCATTTTTTAGTATCAATAACTTATTTAAAAAACTTTCTTTACACATTGTATATCTTTGATGAAAAGAATTCACTTTTTAATATCTTGAACAATGTTCTATTAGGTCCATGGTGTCCTTTTGTGTGTGATAAATGAAAAAATTCCAAAACACATTTCACCTCAAATTTAGGCACACATAACTGAATTAGTATATCTCCACATTGTTTTAATAATAAGGTATCAACCCAAGAATAGTTCACTACATCAATTAGAAACCCCTTCCTTTATGGATATCTAAAATGGGGATAAATTATCCCATTTGGAAAATAAATTTCAATCTCATCATTCGAAATCTCCATGTATATGGAATCATGCTTCTTTTCCCCATGGAACCTTCATCATATGACATCAAACTCCTCTTAGTTCCTTTTAATATTTCTTGGATCATGATCCACATATATGACCATGATGTTTCAATCCCTGAGGAACTTTTTACCATTATTTTCAGATTATATTTCCCATTTATTCAGAATAGATATTATGAATATCACTCAAATAATCTACTAAAATATAAAATTTCCTCAATCTAAAATTTACTCAACTCCTGAATAATTATCCTCCACAAGTGTACATGATCTTGTACACTCATGTATAGTTCTTAAAAGATATTCAAAACCTTCCTTGAACATTTTTTTGTCTCAAAACACTCTCTAGATATCACATGATCAAGTTATTACTTGGTTCATTGAATACTTGAGAATAATGGGATTCTTCTCCTTCAAAGGATCATGGATTCGAAATCTCTCATTATCTTTGACACAAGATATATAGGACTCTCAAAATTATCCCATAGATTATATGTGTTCTCTCAATATGCACAACTATTATGGTATTATATTTATAATTGAAGTCAATATCATGGATTTATATTAATTTATAGTATTTTGTTATAAATATAGTATTTTGTTGTCTTTTATATTATGATTCTCAGATAGAGTAGTGTGTTAGTTATGGTTTCATATAAAGTGAACAATTCTCATTTACTTAAATATATTTTCAATTAAAATTCAATATTATTGAATTGATTTTGATGAAATTACTTATAACAATTTTTTTATATAATGGATAGAAGTTGGATGTGTGAAACTAATTGGATCTTAAGCGATTTTCAAAACAATTTGGAGAGATTTTTAGATTTTTCATTTCACAGTGCTTCAGATAGTGGTCACATATACTACCCATGTTGTAATTATGTTGGAATAACTTGGGTGAGTCGTGAATAAATAAGCTACCACATAACCAAATATGGTTTTCAAGAAAACTATTGTTTGTGGTATCACAATGGGGAGAAAATGAAATCTCAAATTGCTGATGATCTAAATGAGAGGGATGGATTGAAGAATTTGTCATATGATCAGTTTTCATTTATTCTTCATCATGAAAAAGAAAGGATTCTGACCCAATAAGACTTAAATATGAACACACATGATGCATCTAATGAAAATGATGATGTTTTCAGGGTAAAAAAATTGAATGATGCTTCCATGACTCCAATATATCGACAATGCGGTAAAATGAAAAATCTAGAATTTTTAATCCAATTCTTTCATGGAAAAACTATGTATGGTATTTCTAATACTGTCATCAATTAAATTCTTACCTTTTTAAAGGACTTACTTCCAAATTATGCAGATATTACCTCAAACCACTATATGGTATGGAAGTTAGTTGAGAAACTTGGATTTTTAAGAAACAAAATTCATGTTTTCCCAAAAGATTCCAGTTTATTCTGGGAGTAAACTGCTGAATGAAATGATTTTATAAAATGTGTAACATCCCACTGGAATCCAAAATGTGATGGAACACCATCCCGTGTGCGACATAAAGTAATGTGTCACTTTACATTGATCCCTAAACTCTAGAATCTTTTTATGTATGATGAAATATCAATAAAAATGTGATGGAATGATATTGAGAGAAAGAAGACTAATGATGAGTTGGTTCACCCTGTAGATGGATTTTCATGGCAGAGATTTGATGCTCTATATCCTTATTTTTCAGCTAAAGTGCATAATGTGAGGCTGGGTATTTCATGTGATGGTTTTAATCCATTTGGGCAGATGCTTACTTTGCATAGCACATGCCTGGTTTTTATACACATTTATAACCTTCCCCCATGGTTGTGTATGAAAAAACCTTTCACTTTCATGAGTATACTTATATCTGGACCTTCTGATCCCAGCAATGATATAGACATATACATGTAACCTTTAATAAAAGAGTTGAAATTTCTTTGGGATGTGGGTGTGCGCACATACGATGCATGTTCAAAAGACATATTTCAGATGCATGTTACGATTATGTGGATGATCAATGATTTTCCTGCTTATGCAGTGATGTATGGATGGAGAATGAATGGAAAACTATCATGTCCTGTTTGTATGAAGATTACATGATCTAGAAGACTGAAACATTGTTGCAGTTTCAGTTTTATAGGACATTGATGATTCTTTCCAATGGACCATCCATATAGAAATAATCGTCAAAGATTCGACAATACCATGGAGACCGATGATCTGCCTCAGCCTATGTCTGGAACTGATGTGCTTAATGAATTTAAAGATTTCAGTTTTTCATTCGGGAAGGGTCAAATAAAATCTGGAAAGAGAAAAAATGTTTCCACTGAAACTTGTTACAATTGGAAGAAGAGGAGTATCTTCTTTGATTTTCCTTATTGGTTAGTCAATTTGTTACATCATTGCTTAGACATAATGCACATTGAAAATAACATGTGTAAAATGTTGCTTTTGATTCTTCTAAATGTTAAGGTAAAAACAAAATTTGATTTATGGTCTCGGCGTGACTTGGTGTATTAGGGCATCAGACCAGAATTTCATCCTGTGTGTATCAGTGAAAATAAATGGCAAGTTCTATGTGATTCTTATGTGATGACGCCTACAGAAAAAAAAAATCAATTTCTATAAGTACTAGAGACTATTAAAGTTCTTGATGGCTATTCAAGAAACATATCTAAATGGGTCAACATAAGAGAGTTAAAGCTAAAATCTTTGAAGACTCGGGATTATCACATCCTTTTGCATGAGTTGATTCCAATAGAAATATGTCATCTTTTTTCAAATAATGTAAGGGTGTTTTGTTATTTGGTTGTGTTATTTGTTTATAGATCTTTGTACTAAGAAGTTGTCTAAGTATTTCTTGAAAAAAATGTGGGAAGATGGCCCATTAATTTTTTGTGAGTTAGAGAAAATATTTCCTCCATTATTTTTCACATACACATTGCATATGACTATCTGTATTCCAACTGAAATACTTCTCTTAGGACCTATTTCCTTTCATTGGATATATCCAACTGAAAGAAATATGTACACATTAAAGTCTTATGTTCGAAATAGAAATCATCCCAAAGGTTCAATCGTGAACGGTTACTTGGCTCAAGAATGTATGGATTTCTGTTCTATGTATTTATCTGATCTTACCACAAGAATGAAAAAACCAATCAGAAATGAAGAAGAAAAGTATGAGAAAATTGAACCCAGTTTTTCATCACTTCCTCAAACAGGAGGAATTCCCGGATCATATACATTGACGACATTAAGCCTTGAAGAGCGGGAGATGACACATCGCACAATTTTGTTCAACTGTGATTTATTTGATGAATACATCATGTAAGTAATTTGAATATGTATATCTTGCATATATATCTGTTAAACTATTCATATTTTTATCTACAGAGAACATAAATCAATGATAAATAGATTTCACCATTCTTTATCTTTGAGAAGGAGGGAGACTTTGTATAGCAAAGAGTTTTCTACTTGGTTAAAATTGAAGGTAAAAATATTACTATTTAAAATAATTGAATCGATATTTAATTAAGTTTAATATTCATTTATATTTCAGGTATTGAGTTTTCCTGTTGACTCTATCTTTGAGGAAATAAGAGCTTTGGCTTTTGGTCCTAATATCATGGTTTGTGACTGTAAAAAATTGTTATCAGTGGGTATAGATTTATTATCACTAAATAAGCAAAGAAAATGAGAACAAAACATGATGGTGTTATAGTCACTTCCACAATAGATTGTTATTCCAGTGCATCAGATAGTAGACCGCGATTTGAAAATTTAGGTTATTATAGAGTCATTGAAAAAATAATAATATTGGATTATTACTCTCATGGATGAGTCACAATAATGAAATGCCAGTGGTTTGATTCGATGATGAGGTAGGGAACATTTATTGATGATTTTGGATTTTGAGTAATTGATATGACTCGCACTCTTGCTACTGATGAACCATATGTATTAGCATCAATGGTGAAATAAGTTTTTTATGTCAAAGACCATCTTCAACCTGAATTTGGTGTTATTATTGAAGTAATTCCAAGACATATTTTTGATGATGGTGATGATGGAATTGACACCATCCCTACTACCATTAGAAACGATCCATTTTTTACTTTTGATGACTCCAATATCTCAATTTTCAGAGTTGACTGTGAACCTAAAGTTGTGGTGGGAAATATATAGAATCATTCATCCATGTTCTCAATTCTTTTGGTTTAGCTCAAATTGGGTTGTTAAGGTTAGTACTATTCGAATTTATTTAATATTGATTATAAATATGTTGTATATGACTTGACTGTTATGTGAATTTTTAATGTTTATTGGTTGTAATTTTATTTAAATTGCATTTTCTAATTTGGAATTGAACTGTATTCAAACCTACGAAACCAACATTTCTAACTTGGTGAACATTTCAATACTTTATTGAACATGTATAAAATTAGTATAACTCTAAGACCTCCCTTTAACATTTCACCAGATAATGAACATGATGGTTTGTCTTCTTCTGAAAAACATGTATAGAAACCTATATTATCTACCTAAGCTAAAGAAATTAAATTTTTCCTTAATTTCGACAAGTGATTTACCCCTTCAGAATCTAGTAGATATCTTATCCTTGTTCATATATTTATATCATTATTTCCAACTATCTTAAGGGTTTAATAATTCATAATATATACCTTAATGAATTTTCTAGAGGCATAATTTAGTATTCTCTCTCTCTTGGTTGTTAAGTGAAATAAAGCCTCATAATCAATGTTCCATGATTTTAATTGACTGGTGACACTTAGTAAATAACCATCCTAATCAAAATTAAATTTCTTTATTATATATTTTATGATTTATTGAATTCATTATATATCCATTCAAGATCACCTAAAACAATGGATAGTTAAATTATCCATGAATCCCCCTATTCCCTCTCATATATTTTGTTTTTTGGGTTACACATTAGTTATCATTTTCTAATTACTTCCATATTTGTTTTCAAATGCAGGAAATGAAATCAACTGAAGAGAGCCAACAAAAAAATATGTTGGACAATAATCGTCGCATGGTTGAGATGGGCGTTCCACCACTAGTTCCTGTAGTGAGTATTTTATTTTGAATATATATATTTAAATAATATATAATGTCATGTGATTAATTTTGTTTTAAACATTTTTTGCAGGATCCACATCTTAGGTGAAAATTATTTGATGATCAGCCTAGTATTGGTCTCAGTACTCAGGACAGTGGTACGAGGGGGGTGGTACGAGAACTAGGTGATCTGGTTGGCGTACCCGATTAGACCCTACCCCTCCCACTAAAATACCATCTATCCCACATTCTGATCTCGTTGTGTCGTTAGGGAAACACATGATATTTAGGCCTTCCATGTTTTCACCACCCTTTACATCTGAGTCTCCTCACCCATCTTTACCATATCTGATTATGATTCTCACTCCCCATCTAGCATTCATCCAGCCATCCATGTCATCTTCTTTTACTTCTATTTCCTTCTCTCCGAGCTTCTATATTCCATCTCCTTAGACTCCTTCTCCACCACAGTATGTCCCTACGGAGCATACATTAGGACCCACTCCACCTGTACAGGGTGTTCCATTAGTTTCTGCAGATCTAGCGACACCCATTGATCACACTGTCGTAGGTATATTTATAGAACCCTAACAAATTTTTATACCATTATTTATTTTCATTATAACATTTATTGATAAAATATTTATTTTTCTTTCATAAAATATACATCTACTGATAGGAGGTGGGGGTAGGGGAGTACATGCATGTGTGCGGTTTGGAACCACCACACACAGTTGATGGTATAATATAATGAAGATAATCAAATGATTGAAAAAATAGGTCAGCAATGTCGGAGTTTTTTGGCGATACTTTCCAAATACTACGACATAATTTTTGTCAGCACGCTCTCATAGAGACAGTTTCCAAATTAAGCCATGGATAATACTTGGGCAGAGATATGGGTAAAAAAATCTATTGTATTTAATGAAATATATTATTTCTGTATTTATATGAATTAATATTTTGGTTTTAGCTTCAGTTTAATTTCCTTGATGGTGAGGGTGCATGACCAACAAATCTAAATAATTTAGGTGATATTTGAAGATCCTATAATCACAAGTTGTATATTGGATGGTGTGCTAGAGTTGGTATAGAGTTAGAGGTGGTGCCTGTCATGGATGATTGTCCGATAGAATAGTATCGACAGATGATCACTCATTGGACGACTATCTAGTTTAAGGTATTAATCATATTTGACGTATTTAAATAAAAAATTTCATGTTTTTCATTAATACTATCTTTTTTATTATTGAATTTTATTTAGGAATCATTTCGAAGAAATAAAAAAACATTGATTCTAAAAAATACCTCCACACATTGGTACGTACTACAATGTCAGATCATGAGAGGAAGCAGGTATAACAATTGTTTATAATTTTTCTTTACGACTTGCACTTTCTATTATTTCTTCTATAATTTATTTGATTGCTAAAGTTTTCATATAGTTTTAGTTATGAAATTAATTATTGGTATCCAATTTTTAATTATGGTTTCTTACATTTAATGTCATTGTAGAGGCAAACATTGAATATTGAAGGACGTGTGCCTCAAGCAAAATTATTCTGTTTGAGTAGAAGGAAGAAAGATGGAAGTGCAGTTAACGAACCGACTCAACAACAAATTATAAGATTTACTTTGTTGATTTAAAATTTTAATATCTATTTTGTAACTTAATAATCTATTTATATTTGTAACAGGCTACTTTATAGGCCCTTGATGCCCAGGAACCTGACAATTTTGGGCCAAATGATCACTTACATTAGGTGTTGGGAGATGAGAACCCTGGAAGAGTACGCTACCGACCTTATAATAGTATGGCCCCGATGAGGTATTAGCTATCCTCAAGTATGATTTGTAGTGCCACAGAGTTCCAATAGGCTAAGGTACAAGCAGAACATGCTAAAAAAAGGGCCATAGAGATGGCGGAACAGTCTACTAGGGCAAACACTACATTTATGAAACTGATGGAAGTTTTACATCCAACACTTCCACCAGAGGCCAACACAACTTGTGATGAATATATGTTGTTAATGAATTCTATATATGGTGCACCATGTGGTAGTTCTAGTGGTGGTTGAGATGATTTCATTCCTGGTGATGCCGATAGCGAGGAGGAGGTTAAGGCGGAGGAGGAGGGCGAGGAGGAGGTCAAGGAGGAGGATAAGGCGGAGTACGAGGGCAAGGAGGAGGGCATTGAGGAGGGCAGGGATAATGATGGGGATAATGATGAGAATGGGGATGTGGCTGATGATGGTGGTGATGAGGGATAGATTGATCCGTTACATTTTTTACTGATAAAAATGACATTTGATGTTTGATGATTTTGTGTGCCTGAATATATGTGTGATTAGTTAGGTCACATTATCTTTATTTCTTTATCTATAAATTATAAAACTTGACTTGATGATTTTCTATGATTGAATATATGTGTGATTGATTCACCCCTCCCTTGGACACCCTCACCCCCTTGTACAACCCCCACCCCCTGGATAGCCCCACCTAGACACCCCCACCCCCTGTGGACACCCCCTGGACACCCCCCACCCCCTGGACACCCCCACCCCCTGGACAACCCACCACCCCCTGGACACCCCACCCTCTTGGACACCACCCCGCCCCCTAGACACCCCCACCCCCTTAGACAGCCCCCACCCCCTGGATAGTCCCCCCCACCCCCCTTGGACACCCCCACCCCCTGGACACCCCACCCCTTTGGACACCCCCACCCCCTTGGACTCCCCCACCCCCTGGACACCCCCACCCCCTGGACACCCCACCCCCTTGGACACCCCCACCCCCTTGGATAGCCCCCACCCCCTTGGACACCCCTATATTCTGAATTCAATTTTTTATGTCATATTCTATATGTGTTATACATAATTAAATTTTGTATGTAATGAATTCTGAATTGAATACACTGTACATAATTTAGAATTATGTATGTAATTAATAATTCATTTTGTATGTGTTTTTTTAAAGGTTGGGGTCGAAGCCTTAATTTATTATTTAAAGCAAAGACCTCTTTCTAAACTGGGTAGAGGGAGACCCATTACATAGCCCGAAGGCCCAAGGCCAAGTGGCCTGAATACAAGGCTTGAAAGCCCATTTTTTGGCCCAAAGGACCCCTCATTGAACAGTACTGCTACAGTACTCACGCTGCTACAGTACCTGCTACAGTACAGCCACCGCTACAATACCTGCTATAGTCCCCCGCCGCAACAGTGTCGTCGCTGCTACAGTTCCACCACTACTACAGTGCTGCTACAGTGCCCTGCTACAACACCAGAAATTTTCCCCTGCTCGGATTTGATCCTGGGTCTTTTGGATGCCAAGCAGGAGCCTATACCACTAGGGTACAGGCTCGTTGGCTTTTTTTTGTATGTGTTATTCATTCATAATTCAGAATTTAGTACATGATTCATTTTGTATATATTCAATTGAGAATTCAATTCTGAATTCTGTATTGCATAGGGTAATTGGGTTCTAAATTGAATTATGAATTCACAGGTGCACAGGGTATTATAGAGGGGGAGGCAGGTCAGTCTGTGTAGTGGGAGGGGGGTTGTGTAGTGGGGGTGTTGGTTGTAGGGGGGGTTGTGTAGTGGGAGGGGGTGTGTAGTGAGAGGGTGGGGAGTATGGTTGTGGGTGGGAGGTGGGATGTGTAGTGGGAGGGGGTGTGCTGTGAGGGGGGTGGGGGTGTAGGGGGGGTGTGCTGTGAGGGGGTGGGGTGGGGGTGGGGTATGTGCAGTGGGAGGGTGGGTGTTGTGAAATGGGAGGGGTGGTTGGTTGTAGGGGGGATGTGTAGTGGGAGGGGGACTGTGGGGGGGGGGGCTGTAGGGGGTGTAGTGAGAGGGTGGGGGGGGGTTGTGCAGTGGGAGGGTGGGGGTGTGCAATGGGAGGGGGAGGGTGGGGTTGGCTGTAGGGGGGTGTGGAGGGGGGTAGGGTTGTGTAGTGGGAGGGGGTGTGCAGTGAGAGGGCGGGGGGTGATGTGTAGTGGGAGGGGTGTGTAGTGAGAGGGTGGGGGTTGTGGGTGGGGGGTGGGGGTGTAGTGGGAGGGGGTTGGCTGTAGGGGGGAGGGTTGTATGGGGGGTGTAGTGGGAGGGGGTGTGTAGTGAGAGGGTATGGGTTGTTGGTGGGGGGGATGTGTAGTGGGAGAGGGTGTGCAGTGAGAGGGTGGGGGTTGTGGGTGGGGGGAACTGTGTGGTGTAGGGGTTGTGTACTGGGGGGGTTAGGGGGCAGTGAGAGGGGGGGTTGTGTAGTGGTAGGGGGCAGTGAGAGGGTTGGGGGGCTATGAGGGGGTTGTGCAGTGGGGAGGGGGGCTGTAGGGGGTGTGCAGTGGGGGGGGGGGGGGTAAGACTCCAAGCATGAATCCACCCATCATGGTTCCATAAGTTCCGATGACATCTTTTAAATGTTCATACAACCTCACTAAAGTCTTAACTGACTTCAAAGGATTTTTTATTAGTTAATTTTCCAACCACTTGCACTGGCCATGAGGCTCTAAACCATGTGTCAATGCACCAATGATCCTACTCCCTCTCTTCTTGAAATGATTTTATTCAATTTCCAATCCCACATATGTTCTTTATACAATGATATATATGAATCAAAATCATACATTAAATGTGGAACCAAACATTATTAGGTCTAATAAACATCAATATTCTAGAGTCACCAAAATCATTCAATGATCAGTTTTATAGAAGACCACAACCCTTCCCTCAATAGAATCTTTTTACACGTTACTAGGTCGACTCTATAAACCATATGAGTATCCTTAATTGACACATTGAAAAACTTACATCATTATACTCTATCTTCAATATCCCATCGTCAAGGAAAATTATTAAACATGATCATCCATTCAATCAATTATTAAGTGAGGCACCAAGTACTACACAGAGCTCAATGACTCAAAATGAAATCCACTACATTAAACAATCCATTTTTGGCATCTGTAATAATCTCTAGAAACATAGGCATAGGTTATGGATGCTATACAGGTGGGTCTTTTACCCTTACACAAGATTCTATTTTGAACCCCAACATATCAACCAACATCAACTAGGGATATCCTCACAATGGTACCCCTTACCATTACATATATTATCTTCTTTGACATAGACAACATTGTAATGATTAAACATTAGGCTGTGAAAACCTAGGAGATTAATTCTAAATACACCAATTTCTAATAACAAGGGTGACCCTGAAATGAAATAAATTAGTGTCTTACTACCACTATCACCTCTCTCTTTTCATCCGTAGAATCATAACATTCTCAGTTGTTATCTCACCACCCAACTTCCAATGGTTCAACTGACACCACACATAACCACAACATGAAATATATAAATATATAATGATCGATAAATATCACATAACCACAACATGAAATATATAAATATAGAATGATAGATAAATATCACATCACATCAAATAAGATCCCTAACCATCATATAAAGGATATGGATAAAGGAGATCGAGCCCATAATCCTAGGAAGATAGTTCCAAGGGTGTTGGGTATTTTTAGGTGTTTGTGTTTTGGTTTCAGTGTGATTTTGTATCTTGTCTCCATGAGTGTTTTTTTGAATTCTATACATTGTATTGTGGGCATGAGTGTTTTTTTGAATTCTGTATTTTCAGGTGTTGGATAATTATTATATATTGTATTTATTGTATTTTCAGGTGGTGTTGAATTATGTATATTGAAAAGGGGAGGCAAGAGGTTAGGAAGGCTGCTATAATTATGTAAATGGCAGAGGGGAGGCAAGAGGGTCGGCCGCTATAATTCTGGATTTGGGCATACCAATGGTTTACAAACCGTTGGTATAAAGATGAAAAAATTCATCTATACCAACATTTTGTAGGTAAACCATTGGTAATACACTATGCCAATAATTTCTTAACCGTTGGTATAGATTTAGAGAATTAATTATACCAACGGTTATTATAAAACCATTGGTAAAATGCTATACCAATGGTTCACCAACCGTTGGTATAGATTTACACCATTAGGTATACCAACGGTTCTACAAAAACCATTGGTAAACCTATATACTAATGGTTTGTAAACTGTTTGTATAGGTTATAGATTTATATTTACCAAAGGTTACAAACTATTGGTACTTCTATATTGCAACGATTACTTTAAACTGTAGGGAAATTGGATTTTTTATTGCTCTATGCCAACGGTTTCCTTGTAACTGTTGGTATAAGGATATCCCCACGCCTTATCACCCAATGGTTTTCCAAACCATTGGTATAACATATACCAACGGTTTGGAAGCCTGTCCCAACGGTTTAAAACCATTGGGATAGCCTTGGTTTCTAGCAGTGTGAACAACCATGAATGTATACATCTAAATCCTGTAACCAGAGTACGATAGGAAGTAAAAGAAAGTAAACAGGGCCAAATACAAGCCCACGATGAAGAGTTTGAAAACACAAGTCCAACCTGAAAGTAAGTACTGGGACTGCTTTTAGAAAGTTGCAGGAACACACCTCAGTCTGTCCGATCTCACTAAGCACCATCAGGTCCTAGTCTGCCTATGACTATTAAAAGGTTAATAATCTGCACAATACATGACACGTGCGAGCAAAGATTATATAGGGTGAGTATAACAATACTTATTAGGACACCCCGAAACTATAAAGAATACAACAAAGGAAATACAGTCATATTTACATAGATATATGTCTACAACACATATAACAAGAATATCCAGATATAATTAACAAAGACACATAGTTTAAAGTTAAGTCCTACCCATAGTATATCAGCCTAGGTTTCGAACTCAAAGATTCCAAAAAGCACTCGTTCGGGAGAACACACTCCTGATTCTGACAACACTGTTGATTTCCATCCAAGAGGTACTGCTCGTGGGGTCTCATTATGAGAAAGAACACGCTGGTAGTCTGAAGAGAATATGATACACAAATGAGGATCACTTCTAAGGCCGTGAGGTGATACCAACAACTCAATATGGATTAAACCACTAAGTAGAGGATCGATGCCCATGTAGTGTTAGTTACGAAGATACTCAAAACTCCACCTAGGATGTGAAGATGAATAGAGTATCTCACTCTGGTCCTCTTGGAGGGATTACAATAACTCTATCTAAGAAGTCCTGCTGAAGGGATCATAGTCCTAGGAGCAGGAGACGATTTCATACCAACCTTCAGGGAAGGGATAAAGGGAACATACCCTAACAAAACTTGTCTAATATATGAAGGAAAAGGGATCCAATCCATGTATAAAAGAGTGCATGGCGTGTAGTAGTGGTCACATGCCATGTCCCTTGACCCCGGGTCCTGCCCGTGTAAACGGTCTGTGTCATCAAGTTGTGTTTGTGTCACACAACATGATGCGTAGGATACCCATGTAGTCTACCCATGTGTCAGTACATGGCTCCAGCCCATGCACATTTTCTTGTGTACCAGTACACAACTTAGCCCATGTACCTGGTCCAGGCCATGTATATGTGGGGGAGTACACGGTATGCTCTAACCCATGTAGTTCACCCTGTGTCTGTGTACTTACCAAGTACACGCTGAGTTATCCAAAAGAGACCACATGTCGTGTCATAGGGGTCACACGTTAATGTGTGATATTTAACTTCCTTTGGAAACCCTGACCGCCACTCAAGGGCCCCACATGGTGTGTAGATCCGGATTACACGTCGTGTTCGGGATTTTTCAGAATCCCAAATATGCTCCCGCGTTCGATCTAACACCTCTGGCCTTCAATAAGGAAATAATTTCTCCGCAAGATCGAATATCCAAACTTATCTAAGCCTCCCCATCATCAAACAATGCATTCCGTCATCGTATCTGCTAAAAAAGCGGATCAAATCGTCATTCTTCGTTGTGAGTTGAATAACACGAAATCGAGTATCCACCGTCATCTGAATCGCTCGGTCTCTGTCGTCGCACCTCCGTCGTGTCATGCTCATCCCAGATCTACGATTTCAGATCGTTGTGCCAAGAAATGGTGCACAATGATCGATTGGTCAGGATTTGTCGAGTCGCGGGCCAAACGAAGGATACCCACGACGAACGCAAAATCGGGGGAGAAAAACACAAGAACTGATAGAAGGAACGGAACACAATCGATGCTCGTAATGATCTTGGTTTGTTGTCATTAGAACAAAAATCAAAATAAATCAATCACAAAGATTTTCTCCCATCAAAACCCCACAAAACAACCCATCCCGCATGGCAATCGAACCATGGATCAATTTGTTCGTTGATTGATTTGTGTTCGTCATAAAAATAAAGAATGAGGAAGAATAAAATCAAAACAAATGTCATACCTTAATTTGAATTGGTTGTTGATGAATAATAGGGTCGCGCCGTTGTCGTTGGTGAGATACTTTGAATTCAAGGTCCGTCAATCGTCAATCCTCGGTCCTGTCGCTGCTCGCCTAAGAGAATTCTCCAAAGATCACTCCAAGGGTTCTCCAATGTATCCAGGGTTATATAGTTAACACTGGAATTCTGACATAATAGTATTTTTAAAGACTAACCAATCACTACGTCAATAATTATAAATAAAATAATTTATTAAATTATTTTATTCATTTCTGCGCCCGTGGTGACTTTTCCACAAACGACCCACGCTGACTAGTGTTAAGTCACGCCTAGGGTAAAACTCACGTTCTGAACTCAACTGTGCCCTCATATTTCTAATTCAGGCACCCATTTAGATGTTATTCATTTTTTTTAGAAAAAATGCACGCACGTGCTATTTAATATATTTAAAAAATTCATTTCGGACACACCGAGCCTCAGAATCGCACATCGTCTTAGCACCTGGTCTCAAAAATAATCCATATAATATCCAAAAATAATATATGGAAAATTTAAGACATTACAACACTATCAATGCTTAGTTCACTATATTTGAGAACAAGGTTAACCTGGAAATATTTACTAGCACCCTAATAACATTTAAGTCTTTCCATGAAACTTCGAACCTTGGTAACCTTATCCCTAGCTAATGTCAACTCAAACTATAGAAAATCTAATAATCTTATGGTTTAATCTATAACTGATGCCCCCTTCATCAAGTTCATGATATCACGGGATTGATCCATTCTCAATGTCTCAGGAAAAAGTGTTAATCCCCACCTTAAAATCCTTCTAAGTCATCCTCTAATGTCTTTTGGACCAAACGTGCACATCCTACCAGCTTTTGTTGGTTCGCTAAGCATATACATCACTTGCTTTACCCTCTAACCTGGTGGTGTCCCAATTTGATAAAAAATAGTGTAGACCGACTCAATCCAATAACCAGCTACTTGGGGCCCACACTCTCCCTAAAACAGTGAGGGTTGTTGTGACAAGAACTCCCTCATTAGATATTTCATGGATGACTTTGCTCTTCAAGCTCCTCGATCAATGCTCTGAGAAACTCATACTAAACTTGCCCCGATTTAATCATCAAACCACAACCCCAACTCCCCTAGTCATTGTGGTTATCCCACCTGACTCGAAACCCCTGTAAACGGATCATGCTCATATCCTCCCTCAGAGGTCCCGTCAAGTGCACGCCTCGATGGTACCACATCTTTGCCCTTCTAATGCTCCAGTGATGTCTGTTAAAGTGGCATATCACTGGGAACTGAATACCATACTCAATAAATATATAACATAACAGATATGGAAAACAGGGAAATCTGTAACAAACAACACATCTCACTAGCCCATACACTTCTCTGTTCGTTCCCAGGTTCTATATTATACTGCCATATGGACTTGCCTACACATTTCAGGGTCAGGTATCACACACACCATATACACGCAAGATCCACATACCCAATAACACCAGGAATACCAAACTCGGTTTAACTGAGTATAATTCCACCATGAAGTTGTCTAGGAAAACACCGTATATGTTTTTTTAATGCTTTATTTGATTACATATTTAGGTTCTCATATTACTTCTCCATACTTATGATTTTTCCATTGCACCTTGATAAGGGGAATTGTCTTGTTGTGTAGAACCATATCTCTATGATCCACAATATTTACCGGTTGCTCCTCATAAGAGTGGTTGTGCTTTAGTTTTCTCACGTATAGATTTGGTACATGTGATGGATCATGTATGTACTTCCTTATAAGAGACGGGTAGAAAACGTTATGCACTTAAACCATGCTTGATGGAAGTGATGATCAATATGCTGAATCTCCTTTATGATTGAGGATCTCGAATGGGTCAATGTACCAAGGGCTGGACTTTCCATTATTTCCAAACCTCACGACTCTCTTCCAAGGAGATATTTAAATGAACACATTTTCTCTACAACTGAACTTTAGTTCTCTTGATGATTGTCAGAATATATCAGCAACTGAATTTGTGTCATTTCTCTGTATTTTGATGTACACATTCAACTTCTCAGAGCTTTTGTTCACTAACATTATCCCATTGCGTTGGAGTTTGACGTATCTTTTTGTATAGAGCTTTATATAAGACCATAAATATATTTGAGTGGAAAATATTGTTGTATGAGAACTTGACCAATGGAATGTATTGATCTCGACCTCCTTTTAAGTTCATCAAGAAAGCTCTCAACATATCTTAATGTGTATGAATGGTTCTTTTCGATTGACCATTTTTTGGGGATAAGAGGTCACACTAAAGTTCAGCTTTATGTTAAAATAATGTGGAAGACTCCTGCAAAACCTTGAGATAAACTTTGGATTTCAATCATATACAATCAAAAGTGGTCCCCCGTGTTTGCTTACAACTTCTTCAACATATATCTTGATAAGTTGATAATGTAAAAAATCTTCTCAAATGACAATCAAATGAATAGTCTTGGTAAGCTGATCCGTCACAACTCATATAGTATTGTTTCCTTTAGTTGTATTCAAAAGATGTGATGAAATGCACGATGATGGTCTCCCATTTCCATACAAGTTTTGATAACACACATAATATATTTTCAAACCAAATGAATATTTCTTTAACAAAGTTTAATTCATGATGGAAAATAATTTCTAACAACACTATGTCAACAAGACACTTAAACTTGCTTGGTTAAAAGCTATAACCAACAACATGAAAAAACATCATATGATATATCAATTTAAATAAAAAATAATAATAAAACCATGATGTTTTCTCGATTGAATTCGACAGCTCATCAATCTTCTAGAATACCCAGAAAGGAGGATGTCATCCCTTTCCCCGAAGGTGCTTTCTCCTTCGGATTCTCCGGCAAGTTCACATTATACAGCCACCGAACAAACGATCCACCTGCATTGGGTATTTCTTGGTTTTTGGTAATCGCTCTTTTCATGGATCCAATCACCTTCATGGCAGATGACGGACTGGTGTCACGCCTCGCAAGGATTGGTATTCTATATGCGAATCCAGAAGAACCTCCATCAGCCGCAGCGGTGATTCCATCAAGATAATCAGAACATGGGGTGTTAGAGAATGCATTATATTTAAAGGTTGTGCTAGCAACGAAGCCATACCCTTGGACCGAGAGCACATTGTCATGTCCAAGGACAAGGTATTATATCCAACCAGGGAAGATTTGGAAGACACATGAGATTCCCTTCGACAAATGCCATATTTTTAATAGTAAAATATTGGTTTTAGGGATTTTAGTTTACCATTTCTGGGTTTCATTTATGGGGACCGATTTAGGTGCTTAATCTTCAAATTGCTCAGTTGTTCTCGCAAGAAATAAAAACCAAATCGGTAGGTGTAGCTATACCCTAATATCTGGAAGGATTTGACTTGAGTGTTCATGATTTTTTACAGTTCGTTAGAATATTTACTATTAATTTTGGTTTTGTTAATTTTAATTTCATGTAGCTTGGTTTTTCAAAGGTGGTGATCCAAAGCTCAATTGGAGTCTAAGTGCGAGTTGGTGATGGTGAGAGACAGATGTCTAAATCTGGAGTGGAGGTGGTTCGTCAATCTGCTGTTCCGATGGTACATCACCAATGATAGTGTCAGCATTAGTACACACAACCCTATTCCCAAGCATATGGATTCAACAAGATGGCCTCCAGTACCCTACCATCTGCTCTCCATCCTGGTACAGTCCATTACTTTCTCGAAATTCAAAAATACAAATATTTACAGCATCTTATCTTAGCTAATTATTGTTACGTAAAATATTGAGAGAGGGAGAGAGCGAGAAGTGAAACAGAATTATATTGTTGAATCCACAGTATATATGTAGCAGAAATGCAAAAGAAATACAGAAGCAGGATGGGAGAGAAGAATATAGGAGTGGAGGAAGGAGAAGATAGGAGAAGAGGAAGAAGTAACCCGGGAGAAGACCACTTCTCTGAGTTACAGCCGGAACGTCCCAACGTCTCGGCCCCAGCAGCCTTGTTGAAATCCAAATTGTTCATGTCCATCCCAACCCCCTGCTGCCTATTTTTATACCCTACCAGCTCAATGCTACAGTTGGCACCTTATTACAAAAATACAGTATTGCCCTTAACCAACTAACAAACTCTAACAAACTAACAAACATTCCAGCCAATAACAAACTCTAACAAACTAACAAACAATTATGGTGGGCCTCAACAGAAACTAACAGGCAGCCCCCTATATTCCTAACAAACAGAAACTAACAGGCAGCCCCCCCTATATTCCTAACAATTCCCTCCCACTTAAAAACCACCTTGTCCTCAAGGTGGAACAACTCAATCTTTGCTCGGCTGTGCATTGGGACAGCAGCACCCGGTGACGGCTTTGGTGGAGGCCTCGACATTAGTGCATCTTCATTGGAAATCAGCAACACACTCGGGCAAATTAAGATGCCCCGTGCAAGTGTATTGGAAGCCCCTTGTTGGTAAGGTAAGCTTCGGCCTTGCTGCCCAAGTGAATCTTGTTTCTAAATCGTTAGCATCCAAAAGTGTGTCTTCAAAATATAAAAGAGCCCCTGTGACAAAAGCCCCACTATTTGATCAATGGGATGCTCAACATTTAAAGCGCCATCGCTGCTGCAAGAAAAATCTTCCAAAGTGCCTTCTCTCACGGTCTTGGCGTGGTGAGAATATGGTGGCTGCTGGGTAACAATTACAACATTTCTTAAAGTGACTGTATTAATAAGTTCTGCCTTCAACTCCCCATACTCAGTCCCAACAGCTGCTCCAAACAACGGACTAGAAGTGTATAGTCCTTCCACAAACCACAATTCCCTGTACAGAGTTGACGCCACCTTTTTGGCCAATTTTAATTGGGCTAAACACCAGATTTCTGGAGTAAAAACGGACCTTCCAGTAATCAGAATTTTGTCAACATTACTAATGTTCTAATAGAGAATTCCAGGGTACCCAAAAACGGTATTTCCAGCTCTTAAACCATCCATTGCAGGGAAAACAACAAGAGAAAATCCAAATTCCTTTATAACATCAGCAGCTGGAATACAGTGAAACTTCTTTAGGCATAGGTGGTCAACAACAACCGGTGCAAATGAACACGTTATTACCCGTCCTTTCAAAACCATAGCCAGTTGGGAAAACTGCATCCTGGGAGTAGCATCGACATCACTGTGGAGGAGTTCATCCAACTTAGGACCAATCTGTACGTATGTCAACCAACACCATACTCGGCTCCTGCTTGTCCAGCCTCCTCCCTTTAGAACTACAACACAATTTTCAAACGTAACTAAGGCACCTCCAACAAGTTCATTCAGCCCTGCCACTATTGCTCCCCTTGCTGGTCGTTTCATCTTTATAACAGAATTTCTCCTACCAAATCCTGCCGTAGTAGCAAGTGGGATGGGTAAGTGTCTACTACTTATTTGAAGGCCATACTTCAAGACCCAAAAATCAAATTTATCTCTGATAGGATGAGTCACCCCAGCAACTTGAACTTTCTCACTTTCTATAAAATCTGGTAAATGAAATAGCTCCATCTGGAGTGGTGGTGCTGGTACCTGATCCCATGTGATGCCAACAGGAGGAACTAATTTTGGCACCACCTCTTTTTTTCCTTCCGTCCAAGCCAAATTGGAGACTATTTTCACCACTAGATTACTACAAATGCCCCCTTCCTGTCCAGTCTGTAATTCCCCTAAATCCGCTGCTATTTCTTCCTTTACGAAGTGATCGACTTCCTCTTTTTCTCCTGTTCCAGTTCCGGACCAGTTCATGCTTTGGTGTATCCGAATTAAATCAACTTTCTCTTGTTCTAAGCATTGTAGGGCCGGCATGTCCTCTATGTCTCCCAGAGCCTGCGTGGATTGCTGCTTGTCACACTATCGTCGTAAAAACTCCTCCTGCTCCTTGTCGGACCCGTACTTCTCTAATAGCGCCGACTTCAACTGCTCTCATTCAGAACCCAGATTTTTGTACAACCAAGACAAAAACCAAAGCAAAACTGTGTACTCCAGACTTAATTGCGCATAGTGTATCTTCATGTCCTTTGCTGTATGATTTTCCAAGAAATATGCCTCTGCCTTTGTGATCCAACTAAGTGGTTTCTTACTTGAAAAAATAGGCAGCTCAACTCTTGTTACGATACTGCTCATTCCATCGACTGGTGACAAATTGTCAAGCATAAGACTCTTCTTCTATTTCATTCCGAACTCCACTGCCTCGACGTTGCTTCGAAGAGAACATGCTGCAGCTGTTTGGTTTCGGGTTATGGACACAAAATTTTGTTCTACCCGCGACTGCAAATCCTTTATCCGCTTCAGTGTCCTCCCATTTGTCTGCAATTGTACTTGCTCCTTCAGATCGAATTTTAGCTCACTAAATAGCCCTTCGATCCTCAATTGCCTCCTAGTAAAATCTTCCAAAAATGATGTTTGTCTCCGCGCCTCCGCAGATTGTCCCTGCATTGTCCAGCTTGCCCACAAAAACTTCTTGCTACAGTGAATAGGTCCGTCCGTCAACAGCACCAGCGCCTGACATCTTAATTGGCCGATCGTCAATTCTGTTAATCCTCAGCGTGCCGTTGGACCGCAAAAACTATCGACTTCACTCTTTACTGCAACTCTTTTTTTTGATCTGCCGTGCCTTCAGTGACTAAACTGCCCCTACGAAAGTCCCAGTACGCGTGCCCCTGTTCCCTCATATCTGCCCTGTTCCTCTGCACATGTGTCACAAGGCTACGTACAACATGTACGTCTTCCTCACTCCTTGCAGCTCCGTGCAAGGCTTCTCAACTCGATCGTCAGGTCGCGATGGTCCTCCCCTCACGTAGCACCCGCAAAAACCGGCACCTGTTCTAACGACTCGGTCCAACAATGATTGTCCTCCCCAGCGTACGTGTTCCACTTCCACGGCCGACTCAGCAGCTGCGTTCATTTCTTTGCTGCGAACGATTCTCGCCTCGCCTCATAGACGAAGCGAACTAGCGGCAGGAGAGAATCCAGCACAACACGTCTCAGTCGGAGAAGCGATGCAGTGGTGAGCCTCTCAGCTCCACTGCGTCAAAGTCGTTTTCTTCTTCTGCAATCACGACACACAGCTGCAATAGTCTCTCTCCAGTCGTGACGGTGTTACTCCAGCGCGCAAACGGTACCCCAACACTGCGCCTTTGCCGCAAGTTCCCCAGCAGCATGCGCGGCCCAGCAACATGCTCGTACAGCTCCAACGCCGCCTCTCCCTAGCAGCGATTTTTTCCCCCTACCGCGACACTTCCCCAACGGAGTCGCCAAATTGTTACGTAAAATATTGAGAGAGGGAGAGAGCGAGAAGTGAAACAGAATTATATTGTTGAATCCACAGTATATATGCAGCAAAAATACAAAAGAAATACAGAAGCAGATGGGAGAGAAGAATATAGGAGTGGAGGAAGGAGAAGATAGGAGAAGAGGTAGAAGTAACCCGGGAGAAGACCACTTTTCTGAGTTACAGCCGGAACGTCCCAACGTCTCGGCCCCAACAGCCTTGCTGAAATCCAAACTGTTCATGTCTATCCCAGCCCCCTGCTGCCTATTTTTATACCCCACCAGCTCAATGCTACAACTGACACTTTATTACAAAAATACAGTATTGCCCCCAACCAACTAACAAACTCTAACAAACTAACAAACAATTATGGCCAAGCCTCAACAGAAACTAACAGGCAGCCCCCTATATTCCTAACAATTATCTTCACTACTTTGATAGGTTTCTCCATTGGTTCATCACATATGAGACTTTTTAATTTTCTTATTACAGAAGTGTTTTTTGACACCTATTTTAGTGGTTTTCTTCTAAAATATAGTCTATGTTTGATAGAAATTGCTGAAACATGCTTGTGGAATTTATCACCTGTGATAAATGGTTTATAAAAAAAAGTGATGTTTGTTCTATAACTGGAAAAATCCTTGTAGTTAAATTCATGTTGAGAACCACATAAATTAATGATAAAGGAACATTTTTTCAACAAGGAATCCAGAAACACATATAAATGGGAAATTATCATAAGTGGCAAGTTCTGTAAGAATTTTTTAGTAAGGGTTGTCAAATGTGGCCTCAAACATGTGTTTTTTTTTAAAACATCATAAACGGCTCTCTTTCATTTTTTTGTGATAAAGTACAAGGAACCATCCTGGAGAACACTCATTTGTTTGAACTTCAGTACTTTTATCTTGAGTTTTTTCTCCTTTATTGGAAACTTCTCTTTCCATATTTGCTTTTTTACAAATTTCATAACTAGATCTCTGATTAGCTCGCATCGTCTTTTTTTAGCAATTTGATCAACTTATGTGTTTTTCTCCACCCTAAAACTCCAATAATTTCATCACATGTGCACTGTTGGGCTGAAGAGGTGAGAAATAGAATCCAATAAGGTGTATACAAAACCGCTTAAGGGTTGGAGAAGTGAGGAAGAAAGTCCAACAACCTGTTCTCTGAACCGCTGAAGATGGAAGAAAGAGTGCAGCGAACTTTCCATCTAAACCACTGATGATGCCCTGTGATAGAGAAGTAATCTAGAAAAGAGAAATAGATCTAGAATGCAAGATGAATTCCTTTCCTGAGCAATGCCGATCACAGCAGAAAACATACTCTTCAGATGTACATCGATCCGGCCGTGAGCTCTCTCCTCCACAGGCCAAGGCTAACGCCCTAACTGACCAAGATTCCCTGCCCCCTCCTTAACAGGCAGGATGCTTATTAATACCTCTAGTCTAACAGAATACCGAAGGGCCAAATTACAACACCGCCCACGACAATTAGGAGACTCTTCGCAACCCAATCTTGTGAGCACCTCCTCGCTGGTAAGTAAACTGGATGGGAGGCCATCTAGGAATGCCCCGTTTCTATGCACCCCTATCTTTGCCGCTCCCTTGAATTTCCACCTTGTCCTCAAGGTGGGAAGTTGGGAATTGTGCTTTAATCACTTCAGCGTCTTCCCAAGTAGAATCTTCAGCTGGCCGACCTTGCCACAATTAGGAGACTCTTCGCAACCCAATCTTGTGAGCACCTCCTCGCTGGTAAGTAAACTGGATGGGAGGCCATCTAGGAATGCCCCGTTTCTATGCACCCCTATCTTTGCCGCTCCCTTGAATTTCCACCTTGTCCTCAAGGTGGGAAGTTGGGAATTGTGCTTTAATCACTTCAGCGTCTTCCCAAGTAGAATCTTCAGCTGGCCGACCTTGCCACATTAGAATCATCAGCTGGCTGGCCGACCGTGCCACTTGATCAGCCACAACGAGGTTCTACCCTAAAGCTTGGTAGTGAGAATGCCTGCGGGATAATCGCCATCTTCCACCAAGTTGTCGGGAAGAACTTCTTCCACATGGTGTTGTCCAACTGCCGCTTTTAACCGGGAAACATGAAACCCTGGGTGTACTAAACTGTCCTCAGGAAGGCTGAGTCTGTAAGCAACTGGCCCAATCTTCCCTACAACTAGAAATGGTCTATGATAACGAGATGCTAACATTGGACTAATCTTTGCTCCCCCTGGCTTACTGAGTCTCAATTTAACCCAAACCAGGTCCCCTAACTTATAGGTCACCTCCCGACGATGCCTGTTTGCTGACTTCGCCATCAGTTGTTTAGCTCTGTGGAGATTTTCCCGGAGTTGCCTCAATGCCTCATCCCTGTCAACTAAGGCATTGGCTACGACCTCAAATGCAACCTCTTCTCTAGCATAGTGAATAATTTGAGGAGGCTTATGCCCATATACAATTTCAAATGGTGTTTTCCCAATCGAGGTATGATAAGAGGTGTTATAGCTGAACTCCGTCCATGACAACCATACCAGCCATTGTCGCAGATGATTGAAAGAGACATCTTAAGTAGATCTCAAGGCATCTTTTAACTACCTTGGTTTGGCCATCACTCTGCGGGTGGTAACAAGAACTCATCTTCAACATGGTTCCTTCTAACTTGAAGAGTTCTTGTGGAAATAAGCTTGTAAAAAGTGGATATCTGTCACTTACAATAGCCCTCAAAATTCCATGTAACTGCACCACCTCCTTCACAAATACCCCGACAACGGTCTTCGTTGTCTAGGGATGCTTAAGAGGTATGAAATGAACATACTTGCTTAAGCGGTCAACCACCACCAATATTACGTCATGGCCCTGTGATTTAGGCGGTCCTAATACAAAATCCATCGATACCTCTTCCCAGACCAATTTCGGAACAGGTAAAAGCCGCAACAGTCCTGCTGGACTCAAAGCTTTATACTTACTCCTTTGACACGCTACACATTCTTGAACAAATTTCTGTACATCTCGGGACACTCCATCCCAATAGATTCTATTTGCGAGACATTTATATGTTTTCAAACGTCTCATACGCCCCCCCTGCTGGAGAAGAGTGACAATGTTTCAATATTTTGGGAATTAAAACTGATGTCTTTGGTAAAGCTAATATGTTCTTATAGAACAGTAAGCTATTCCGGAAAGAATAGCTTGGTTTCGAGTTTCCATCGTGTTGCAATGCCTCTATGATTGCCATCAAATTGGTATCTTGCAACACCTCAGTTCTTACGACCTGAAGTTCCTCCCAATGGGGTGCGCATATACCGCCCTTTCGGCACTGCCCGTGATAGCGCATTTGCTGCATTTTTCATTTTTTTAGGCTTGTAAATGATTAAAAAATCATATCCCAGAAGTTTAGCTTTCCATCGTGTTGCAAGGCCTCTATGATTTCCATCAAATTGGTATCTTGCAATACCTTAGTTCTTATGACCTGAAGTTCCTCCCAATGGTGTTCACATGTACTCCCCTTTCGGCACTGCTCGTGATACGCATTCGCTGCATTGTTCATTTTTCCAGGCCCGTAAATGATTACAAAATCATATCCCAGAAGCTGCTGGTTTGCCGATAAGACTCTGACTATGCAGATGTTTGAGACTCCATCTGTGTAAACCTCCAAACGTCTTCCTCAACATAGCTCTGATGATTATGTTCATAGTTGTAGATGAGGATATCATCAAAAAACACCAATACCCCCTTCCTCAACATAGTTCTGATGATTATGTTCATAGTTGCTTTGAAAGTAGCAAGTGCATTCATTAGTCCAAACGACAGTATCAGATATTCATAATGCCCTTCATGTGTTTTGAATGTCGTCTTCCCAACATCCTCCGCCTGCATCTGGATTTGGTGGAACCTTGACTTTAAGTCCAACTTAGTGAAGTACTCCTCTCTATGTAATTCATCCAATAGCTCCTCTATCACAGGTATAGGATATCTGTTGGGCATTTTCATACTGTTTAAAGCTCGATAATCCACACAACATCCTTTATCGCTCATCTTTTTTCCCCACCATAACTATAGGACTAGAGTAGACTACTGCTGCATCTGATAAAACCCTCTTCCGATAATTGCTTTTCAATTTCATTTTTCATATGATATGCATGCTTGTAAGGCCTGATGTTTACCAGATCCACCCCTTCAGCTTAATTGCATGATCTGACACCCTCATTAGAGGTTACTCACTAGGTGCCTCAACATCTGCTTTGTATCGACACAATATCCTCTGCAACTGGTTTTGTTGGGCCCAGTTCATCACTGTTTCATCTGCCTCCAAATTCTCTTCCGTAGCCCACTATAACCCGCACCCCTGGAACCTACCCTTTCCATGGTACTCTTGTACGGCTCCCAGTGTATTCTGCGGAATTCGCACCCCCTGTAAGGCTATACTTTCTCCCTCTCCATACAAATTCCATCGTCATATTTTTCCAATGGGTAGTAACATACTCTAGTGTTCCGAGCCATGATATTCCCAACACCAAATCGGGCTCAGAGGTTTCAAAGATGTACGAATCCACTTCAAACTCCTCTGTTCCCAGTTTAATCTTCAAAGACTTGCATATCCTCTGAGATGTCACCCAGTGCCCATCGCCCAAACGAATGTTAAATGACATCGTACCAGTTACATGAGTCGGGAAGTACCACAACAACTGTTTCGAAATGAAGTTGTGGCTAGCCTCATTATCTACCAAAACCAACAATAAAACTCCTTCAATACTTCCCTCCATTAGCATAGTCCTGATACATTTCGCCCACGTCTTCTCCAACACACATACATTCCCAACATCTGCATCTCCCACAATTCTTCAGACACACAATCCCAAACCATAAGTTTGAAACATTTTTAGGACATTTATGACCATGAGTAAATTTCTGCCCACAAGTATAACACAATCCTTTCGTTTTCTCTGGACAGGTTTCTAAGCCCCCTCCACCTGGGAGCAAATCCTCCCTTTACTGTGCATTCATTTCTCTAGTTGGGACGAACTTCACAATGTTCAGATTCTAACTCTTTCTTGGTCCACTTGGAATATAATTCTTGCTACACGGCTCAGACTGCTTGATAATTCCCTTTACCAACAACTCTCTCTCCACTCTCCTTGACAATGTTAGCATACTTGCCTTGTTTCTCGGCTCATGTGTCATGACTGTACTTCCTATTTTAGGTGTCAAGCCCCCAATAGACATGCTCATAAACCTAAAATTTGGTATTCCCCAAGCCACTCGCTCAAATTCATCTATATATGCATCCAATGCCCCTACCTGCCGCAACCCCTTCAAGTAAACCAAGGGATCTTCCTCAGCCTTGCTCCCATAACACCCTAACAGTTCCTTCTTAAGTTGTGTCCAAGTAAGACCGGTCTTGATTGTTTTCAATGAGCTGATCTAGTATTGGACCATTCCTTCCTTGTTCTGTTGTCGCATTGACACTTTCATCTCTTCTTGTGTCTGGTGGATCATAAAGTAAATCTCGACCACCGTGATCCAAGACACTAGATCCTCGTTAGAAAAAGTTGACATCTCCACCTGCCTGGACAATGCGCGTAACTCCCCTTGCTCTACATCGCGTATTCCCGCATCAACAATGTAACGTCCCTGATCCAGTAGCCACTAAATACGGTGCCCCGAGCCTGGTCATCACATGACCTCAGGCGCGCCTCCCCGTAAGCCAGAGGCTGCCGACTAGCAGCGTAGGTCTAAAGACGACCACTTATCAGAGTGTAGCCACAACAGAAGTAACATTAACAAATGTAATAACTAGCAGGAACAATAAATAGAAAACCTAGCAGGAACAATAAATGGAAAACATGCGGTATAATCCAACAAATAACCGAGTAACACATGCTATAACAATATGATGGATACACTACGTGTCATGCAATCATACAACAAAGACCCAAAATACCAAAACTATAAAGGAAATCCGAACACGGTCCCGAGTCCCAACCCAGTCCTGACATCCCATGCTCCAACCAAACAACCCCTGCATGAACCATACTCCAGGTCCCTGTTCTGAACCTATACCTAAAAACAAGTTGCATCTACTCAGGTACCCAAGTGCCATGGTGGCCCAAGCAGGGTGTGAGTACAACTCAGTAGGCCACCACCAACGATGTCTAAAACAATAACCAGTCCATACAACAATGCATGCAAGCAAACAAGGTGATGTAAAAGAAACCGGGAAACAAAGGAAGCATGTTTCACATTTAAAAAATTATTAATCAACCCTTTTTATCCCTTATGTTCCAAGTGTCACCCAACCAAACAAAGTAGCTCTGATCATGCCGGAAGCCTAAGCCACAACACAAGGGGTCACATACTTTTAGTCACAAAGGGGCGTTCACCAATTAAACAATTTATGAACTTACCTCGGAGCCTCAGTCCGATAATCAAGTCATGCATGTCCATATGTTAGGAGCATAGAGTCTCAGTCTGAAATCCTAACCAAAACAATACATCGATGGGGTCTAGAGCATCAGTTTATCCCAACCCAAACAAGGAACCTCAGTCTCTAAGTCAGGAGCATAGAGCCTCAGTTCGACATCCTAACTCAAACAATGGATCGGTGGGCCTAGAGCATCAGTCCAACCCAATCTAAATGAGGAGCCTCAGTTCATAAGTTAGGAGCATAGAGCCTCAGTCTATCATCCTAACACAATACTTAGGTGGGGCCTAGAACATCTGTCTTGCCCGACCTTTGGGAGTAGAGCCTCGGTCCAATACCCCACTCATACAACATACCACATGGACATGCTTCTATAATCATTTATCACATTTACCCATATATGTAGAGACCCGAAGCTTGACGTACATGTCCATTACATTACTTTTGCGGAATACTTAGTACATAACAAAAAAAAAAACAAACACACAAGGATCGTAATAGTTTAGTGTCTTTGGAAACTCGGAACGTAATCTTCTAATCGTGGTGAAAGATCTTCAACATCTCCCATAAAGATCTTCTTTTTTTTTTATACCTAAAACCTTTCTTTATATCCTGGGGAAAAGAAAACATAAAAGGGTGAGCTCAAATGCTCAGTAAGGGTAAACAAAAGAAATATCCATCACATCATATACATAAGAACATAGCTTTTGGAAATCTTAACCTGCAAAAGAGCTCATAATATCATAACCTGCGATAAATCATGGCAGTGAAATGTAATCACAATAATCATAACTTAAAACATGAAACTTTGTGGCATACACACATAATCATAGAGAATCATTTCTTGTTAGTCAAGACTCATTGCCAAGACTATCTTAGTGGACAAAGTCCCTTTCTGAATCGAGTAACCCTCGTTTCAGTCCTGTTTCACTGAACCGGTATAACCTACCATTTCAGCCATGTCTATCTCATGAGATATAAAATCTTTACCCAATGCATTGGAGGGAGATATAGGTCCCACCCATCTCATAATGATACCATTCTTATGTGTGTCACAAAACCATAAATCATACATCATTGCATAACCCATGTAATACAAAGGGGAATCTTAAACATCATGACATCATAAAACAATTCATATAAGATAAAGGAATTCATAAAAATAATTCCATCACAACATAATCAAATCAATGTAATAATAAGGATAAAAACAGAACCCTTTATTATCTTAGATGGAAAATAATTTTGATAAAACACTTGAACTCCATTCTTGAGGAAAATATCCTTTCTTCTTCAAAAACACTTTTCCTTTCTTAACATGTCGTACAAAAAGAAGTTTATTAAAAATAAACATGAAAACTTGTAAAGGAAACTTCTTGGAAATAATGTTTTAAAATTCATTCATGCCGTATAAGTTAAAAAAACATTCTTCGTACTTTTGTCGGAAAAGTCAAAAAGTACCTCGTACGAAAAACGAAAAATATTCCTTTCATATCCTTTACTAAAAACTCATCGAAGGGTAAAATTGGATTTAAACAATTTTAGGTGGATGGAAATAATATTACATATTGAGGAAACATGGATGTGGATAATAAAATACACCCCAGTAAATTTCAAAGTATAAACAATCTCGGATAAAAATGAGATTGTGATATTTTCCTTACCTTAGGTCCGATTTGCTTCGTATGTGTCCAAACCTCCTGTATAATGATTTAAATAATGTCATTGACTTATTACAGAATCATATTCATTGTTATGATATCATATATGGTTCACTTATGACATTATATTACCCGTTCTTTTGTAAATTCCATGTTAAAGAAGCGTTTTGGGTAAAATCGTTTCATTTATCGTAGGTATTTTGACTTGTTGTTCTTGACATCATTATTGTTGGGCGGAGAAAGAAGGAAGTGATGGCAAGAGGGGGGGTGAATTGCCTTTTAAAAGGTAAATTAACAAATTAAAAATCAAAGTTGAAAGTGCAGCGGAAATAAAGAGGCAAGACACAAGAATTGATAACGGAGTTCGGCCAAAAACCCGGCCTACGTCTCCGCTCCCAACTCAACCGTTGAGAGATTTACTACCGCTTGCTTTTCAATGGTTTTAGCAAGAAACCCACTAGCCTTTTTACAGGTGAAGACTAGCTCACCTATTACAGCTTGCTTTTGATGGTTGAGCAAGAACCCACTTACTTTTAATGGTTGAGTAAGAACCCACTAGCCTTCTTACAGGTGAAGGCTAGCTCACCTTTGATTCAAGCCTTTTGAAAGGTAAGGCTTGACTAACCTCTTCACACCTTGAAGGTGGTGTGAGAACCCAAAGAAGAGAGGATGAGAGAAATGGGGGGTTTGTAGGCACAAACCCAAAATGAAGCTCAAAATGAATA
Organism: Viscum album; assembly: GCA_963277665.1. Taxonomy (NCBI): domain Eukaryota; kingdom Viridiplantae; phylum Streptophyta; class Magnoliopsida; order Santalales; family Viscaceae; genus Viscum; species Viscum album. The sequence goes on along the minus strand of OY728152.1, from coordinate 1,549,601,328 downwards.
AAGCAATAAAAACCGTAATGGGAGAAGCCTTGGGCGCCAATGGATTGATGGAGCTGATGAATGGCGCTCCCAAGCTTCTTTGATGGTGCTCCTTGGATATGGAAGTGTGTTGGAGCAAGTGGGGTTCCCTTGGAGGAATCAGCCGGAGGTTCGCCAAATGATGGGAAATGTGTCCGTTGGCTTCACAATAGTTCCGGCTATGTTCCTTTGGCTTCCGGGGGTTCCTAGTCCTTTATTTATAGAGGGGGAACCCTCATATGGCCGTTAGAGGTCTTCGGAGCCGTTGGAAAGGGCTTCGGAGCCGTTGGGAGGCAAGTGAATCAGCCTGGTCAAAGGCCCAACGGCTAGTTTGACTGGCTCCACCGGCTGACCGGTGCTTGGCCACCGGTTGGCCGGTGTGTGCAAAATGGAGGAGGGCTCGGGCTCAGGCTCCACCGGCTGGCCGGTGAGGTGGCCACCGGTTGGCCGGTGCTGAGGCAGTAGCTTCCACTGTTTGGGCTGGGTGCCACCGGCTGACCGGTGGTGTGACACCGGTTGGCCGGTGGTCTGGACAGAGGGATGCCTTCTGTCCAGGCACCCATCGGCTGGCCGGTGCTCTTCCATCGGTTGGCCGGTGGACTGAAAACAGTCCAAGTTGCTCCTTTCTTGGTTTCAGCTTGCTTGGCCCAATTCCTTGGTAACCTGAAATGATTCCTATCATCCAAAAACACTTGAAAAAGGATTAGATAAAAAAGTGAGTGATTGTGATCATGAAAATCAAACCACGAGGGGTACGAGAGGTACAACAATCTCCCCCTATTTTGATGATCACAATCACCAAAACAATCAATGTAAAAACTGAAATGAAAGGCATGCTTTAAAAGATTTTTCCCCCAATCAATCAAGAATTTCTCCCCCTTTGTGATTATCAAAATAGCACGGGGCATAAAACTTGATTGAGGGAATGAGTTGAAAAACAAGATAGAGATTTTAAAACCAATTGAAATTTTTGAAATTTGAATTGAAAGTTTTGAATCAAAAATTTGAAATGAAAGTTTTGAAAAGAAAATTGAATAACAGTTTGAATTGAAAGTTTTTGAATGAAAAATTGAATAACAGTTTGAATTGAAAGTTTTTGAGTGAAAAAATTGAAACCAAGTGTTGAAATTGAAAGTTTGAATCGAAAATTTTGAAATTGAAATCAAAAGGGCTTAAACGATCCTAACTCCCCCTAAATAAAAACAACAAAACTCCGGGGAGAGGATTATCAAACCGAGACAAATTTTGGGCCGGTAAGACTCGCTAAAAGGGATTTTTCAATCCACACTTGCCTAGTGGCGGGTCTTCTCCTATAAAATTCATCATTAAATGAAATGGTTTTAGGCCTACCATACCGGGCATTTTTGCAATTGCACTCATAAATTAAGTGCCCGGGTTTTTTACAATAATTGCAAAATTTGTTTTGAGAGCTCCCCCTTACAAAAATAGTAGGTGCATGGGAAGAGGAAGCTTGCTTGGAATAGCCAAGCCCTTGGGTGGTCCTAGATACACGTTGGGAACCTAGCAAATTGTTCAAATTTTGTTCACCTTGAGTGAACTTGGCTAGAGTCTCCCTTAGATCTTTGATGGTTGATTCCATGGAATCAACATCGGGAAGATTTTGGATTTTGAGGGACATCTCTTCCTTCTCTTTGAGAAGTTGTTCTTTTTCGGAAGAGAGTTTTTTGAAATTCTTTTTTAAAGAAACAAATTTGGAAGAAAGTTCGTGAAAACCTTCCTCCAATTGGTCTCTCGCATGTTGGAGATCCTCATATGACATGTGATTGAAAGAATTTGTAGAACTAGAGGATGAGGAGTCGGAAGATGTTACCTCATTACATGCCATTAGGCATTTGTTACCGTTGTCGCTCAAGGAGGAGGAGGAGGAGGATGTGGAGCTATCACTCCATGTGGCCTTGAAGGCCTTCTTCTTTTCCTTTTTCTTGGCCTTTTTCTTGTTGAGTGGACAATCGGGCTTGTAATGGCCTTTCTCGCCGCACCCGTAACATTTTACCTTGGGCTCGGATTTTTCGTTGGATTGAGCTTTGCGGGCCTTCTTCTTCTTGTGCTTCTTCATGAACTTGTGCATTTTGCGGGCAAGATTTTCCATTTCGGAATCGCCGCTTGAAGAGGAAGAAGATGAGGAGGATGAGCTTTCTTCGTTTTGTACCTTGAAGGTGATGTTCTTTGGAACTTTGATTGGTTTGCCTTCCTTTTCAGCTTGCCTCCTCATGGTGATTTCGTAGGTCATGAGGGATCCGATGAGCTCTTCGACCGGCATGTTCTTGATGTCCTTTGCTTTTTGGATTGCCGTGACTTTCGGTGCCCATGTGCTTGGAAGGATCCATAGGATCTTCTTGACCATTGTCTCTGCAGACACATCATCACCAAGAGATTTTCTACCATTGCAAACATCAGTAAAACGAGTAAACATTTCAGAAATAGATTCATTTGGATGCATGGTAAAAGACTCGAAATCTTGACGATACATGTCCAATCGAGTATCCTTCACTTTGTTGGTCCCCTCATGGGTAACCTCCAAAAGTTTCCAGATTTCATGTGATGTAGTGCATGTGGAAACTCGATTGAACTCATTACGATCAAGGCCGCAATGAAGAGCGTTCATGGCTTTGCCATCAAGCTCGAAATTTTTAATATCGGCTTGGGTCCATTTGGATTCATCGGGGGAAGAGAGGGAATAACCATGCATGACAATTTTATAAATGGGATATCCTATGCTTCTAAGAAAAGTGGTCATGCGGGTTTTCCAATAATTATAGTCGGTTCCATCAAAAAATGGAGCACGACCCAAAGAATATCCTTCGGGGGCGAAAGAGGTTGAGGCCATCACAATGGATCTTGAATTTGAAACCGGTGAAGGTATTACTCAAATTTTGCCTCTGATACCAATTGTTGGGCGGAGAAAGAAGGAAGTGATGGCAAGAGGGGGGGGGTGAATTGCCTTTTAAAAGGTAAATTAACAAATTAAAAATCAAAGTTGAAAGTGCAGCGGAAATAAAGAGGCAAGACACAAGAATTGATAACGGAGTTCGGCCAAAAACCCGGCCTACGTCTCCGCTCCCAACTCAACCGTTGAGAGATTTACTACCGCTTGCTTTTCAATGGTTTTAGCAAGAAACCCACTAGCCTTTTTACAGGTGAAGGCTAGCTCACCTATTACAGCTTGCTTTTGATGGTTGAGCAAGAACCCACTTACTTTTAATGGTTGAGTAAGAACCCACTAGACTTCTTACAGGTGAAGGCTAGCTCACCTTTGATTCAAGTCTTTTGAAAGGTAAGGCTTGACTAACCTCTTCACACCTTGAAGGTGGTGTGAGAACCCAAAGAAGAGAGGATGAGAGAAATGGGGGGTTTGTAGGCACAAACCCAAAATGAAGCTCAAAATGAATAAAGCAATAAAAACCGTAATGGGAGAAGCCTTGGGCGCCAATGGATTGATGGAGCTGATGAAGGGCGCTCCCAAGCTTCTTTGATGGTGCTCCTTGGATATGGAAGTGTGTTGGAGCAAGTGGGGTTCCCTTGGAGGAATCAGCCGGAGGTTCGCCAAATGATGGGAAATGTGTCCGTTGGCTTCATAATAGTTCCGGCTATGTTCCTTTGGCTTCCGGGGGTTCCTAGTCCTTTATTTATAGAGGGGGAACCCTCATATGGCCGTTAGAGGTCTTCGGAGCCGTTGGAAAGGGCTTCGGAGCCGTTGGGAGGCAAGTGAATCAGCCTGGTCAAAGGCCCAACGGCTAGTTTGACTGGCTCCACCGGCTGACCGGTGCTTGGCCACCGGTTGGCCGGTGTGTGCAAAATGGAGGAGGGCTCGGGCTCAGGCTCCACCGGCTGGCCGGTGAGGTGGCCACCGGTTGGCCGGTGCTGAGGCAGTAGCTTCCACTGTTTGGGCTGGGTGCCACCGGCTGACCGGTGGTGTGACACCGGTTGGCCGGTGGTCTGGACAGAGGGATGCCTTCTGTCCAGGCACCCATCGGCTGGCCGGTGCTCTTCCATCGGTTGGCCGGTGGACTGAAAACAGTCCAAGTTGCTCCTTTCTTGGTTTCAGCTTGCTTGGCCCAATTCCTTGGTAACCTGAAATGATTCCTATCATCCAAAAACACTTGAAAAAGGATTAGATAAAAAAGTGAGTGATTGTGATCATGAAAATCAAACCACGAGGGGTACGAGAGGTACAACAATCTCCCCCTATTTTGATGATCACAATCACCAAAACAATCAATGTAAAAACTGAAATGAAAGGCATGCTTTAAAAGATTTTTCCCCCAATCAATCAAGAATTTCTCCCCCTTTGTGATTATCAAAATAGCACGGGGCATAAAACTTGATTGAGGGAATGAGTTGAAAAACAAGATAGAGATTTTAAAACCAATTGAAATTTTTGAAATTTGAATTGAAAGTTTTGAATCAAAAATTTGAAATGAAAGTTTTGAAAAGAAAATTGAATAACAGTTTGAATTGAAAGTTTTTGAATGAAAAATTGAATAACAGTTTGAATTGAAAGTTTTTGAGTGAAAAAATTGAAACCAAGTGTTGAAATTGAAAGTTTGAATCGAAAATTTTGAAATTGAAATCAAAAGGGCTTAAACGATCCTAACTCCCCCTAAATAAAAACAACAAAACTCCGGGGAGAGGATTATCAAACCGAGACAAATTTTGGGCCGGTAAGACTCGCTAAAAGGGATTTTTCAATCCACACTTGCCTAGTGGCGGGTCTTCTCCTATAAAATTCATCATTAAATGAAATGGTTTTAGGCCTACCATACCGGGCATTTTTGCAATTGCACTCATAAATTAAGTGCCCGGGTTTTTTACAATAATTGCAAAATTTGTTTTGAGAGCTCCCCCTTACAAAAATAGTAGGTGCATGGGAAGAGGAAGCTTGCTTGGAATAGCCAAGCCCTTGGGTGGTCCTAGATACACGTTGGGAACCTAGCAAATTGTTCAAATTTTGTTCACCTTGAGTGAACTTGGCTAGAGTCTCCCTTAGATCTTTGATGGTTGATTCCATGGAATCAACATCGGGAAGATTTTGGATTTTGAGGGACATCTCTTCCTTCTCTTTGAGAAGTTGTTCTTTTTCGGAAGAGAGTTTTTTGAAATTCTTTTTTAAAGAAACAAATTTGGAAGAAAGTTCGTGAAAACCTTCCTCCAATTGGTCTCTCGCATGTTGGAGATCCTCATATGACATGTGATTGAAAGAATTTGTAGAACTAGAGGATGAGGAGTCGGAAGATGTTACCTCATTACATGCCATTAGGCATTTGTTACCGTTGTCGCTCAAGGAGGAGGAGGAGGAGGATGTGGAGCTATCACTCCATGTGGCCTTGAAGGCCTTCTTCTTTTCCTTTTTCTTGGCCTTTTTCTTGTTGAGTGGACAATCGGGCTTGTAATGGCCTTTCTCGCCGCACCCGTAACATTTTACCTTGGGCTCGGATTTTTCGTTGGATTGAGCTTTGCGGGCCTTCTTCTTCTTGTGCTTCTTCATGAACTTGTGCATTTTGCGGGCAAGATTTTCCATTTCGGAATCGCCGCTTGAAGAGGAAGAAGATGAGGAGGATGAGCTTTCTTCGTTTTGTACCTTGAAGGTGATGTTCTTTGGAACTTTGATTGGTTTGCCTTCCTTTTCAGCTTGCCTCCTCATGGTGATTTCGTAGGTCATGAGGGATCCGATGAGCTCTTCGACCGGCATGTTCTTGATGTCCTTTGCTTTTTGGATTGCCGTGACCTTCGGTGCCCATGTGCTTGGAAGGATCCATAGGATCTTCTTGACCATTGTCTCTGCAGACACATCATCACCAAGAGATTTTCTACCATTGCAAACATCAGTAAAACGAGTAAACATTTCAGAAATAGATTCATTTGGATGCATGGTAAAAGACTCGAAATCTTGACGATACATGTCCAATCGAGTATCCTTCACTTTGTTGGTCCCCTCATGGGTAACCTCCAAAAGTTTCCAGATTTCATGTGATGTAGTGCATGTGGAAACTCGATTGAACTCATTACGATCAAGGCCGCAATGAAGAGCGTTCATGGCTTTGCCATCAAGCTCGAAATTTTTAATATCGGCTTGGGTCCATTTGGATTCATCGGGGGAAGAGAGGGAATAACCATGCATGACAATTTTATAAATGGGATATCCTATGCTTCTAAGAAAAGTGGTCATGCGGGTTTTCCAATAATTATAGTCGGTTCCATCAAAAAATGGAGCACGACCCAAAGAATATCCTTCGGGGGCGAAAGAGGTTGAGGCCATCACAATGGATCTTGAATTTGAAACCGGTGAAGGTATTACTCAAATTTTGCCTCTGATACCAATTGTTGGGCGGAGAAAGAAGGAAGTGATGGCAAGAGGGGGGGGGTGAATTGCCTTTTAAAAGGTAAATTAACAAATTAAAAATCAAAGTTGAAAGTGCAGCGGAAATAAAGAGGCAAGACACAAGAATTGATAACGGAGTTCGGCCAAAAACCCGGCCTACGTCTCCGCTCCCAACTCAACCGTTGAGAGATTTACTACCGCTTGCTTTTCAATGGTTTTAGCAAGAAACCCACTAGCCTTTTTACAGGTGAAGGCTAGCTCACCTATTACAGCTTGCTTTTGATGGTTGAGCAAGAACCCACTTACTTTTAATGGTTGAGTAAGAACCCACTAGACTTCTTACAGGTGAAGGCTAGCTCACCTTTGATTCAAGTCTTTTGAAAGGTAAGGCTTGACTAACCTCTTCACACCTTGAAGGTGGTGTGAGAACCCAAAGAAGAGAGGATGAGAGAAATGGGGGGTTTGTAGGCACAAACCCAAAATGAAGCTCAAAATGAATAAAGCAATAAAAACCGTAATGGGAGAAGCCTTGGGCGCCAATGGATTGATGGAGCTGATGAAGGGCGCTCCCAAGCTTCTTTGATGGTGCTCCTTGGATATGGAAGTGTGTTGGAGCAAGTGGGGTTCCCTTGGAGGAATCAGCCGGAGGTTCGCCAAATGATGGGAAATGTGTCCGTTGGCTTCATAATAGTTCCGGCTATGTTCCTTTGGCTTCCGGGGGTTCCTAGTCCTTTATTTATAGAGGGGGAACCCTCATATGGCCGTTAGAGGTCTTCGGAGCCGTTGGAAAGGGCTTCGGAGCCGTTGGGAGGCAAGTGAATCAGCCTGGTCAAAGGCCCAACGGCTAGTTTGACTGGCTCCACCGGCTGACCGGTGCTTGGCCACCGGTTGGCCGGTGTGTGCAAAATGGAGGAGGGCTCGGGCTCAGGCTCCACCGGCTGGCCGGTGAGGTGGCCACCGGTTGGCCGGTGCCGAGGCAGTAGCTTCCACTGTTTGGGCTGGGTGCCACCGGCTGACCGGTGGTGTGACACCGGTTGGCCGGTGGTCTGGACAGAGGGATGCCTTCTGTCCAGGCACCCATCGGCTGGCCGGTGCTCTTCCATCGGTTGGCCGGTGGACTGAAAACAGTCCAAGTTGCTCCTTTCTTGGTTTCAGCTTGCTTGGCCCAATTCCTTGGTAACCTGAAATGATTCCTATCATCCAAAAACACTTGAAAAAGGATTAGATAAAAAAGTGAGTGATTGTGATCATGAAAATCAAACCACGAGGGGTACGAGAGGTACAACAATCTCCCCCTATTTTGATGATCACAATCACCAAAACAATCAATGTAAAAACTGAAATGAAAGGCATGCTTTAAAAGATTTTTCCCCCAATCAATCAAGAATTTCTCCCCCTTTGTGATTATCAAAATAGCACGGGGCATAAAACTTGATTGAGGGAATGAGTTGAAAAACAAGATAGAGATTTTAAAACCAATTGAAATTTTTGAAATTTGAATTGAAAGTTTTGAATCAAAAATTTGAAATGAAAGTTTTGAAAAGAAAATTGAATAACAGTTTGAATTGAAAGTTTTTGAATGAAAAATTGAATAACAGTTTGAATTGAAAGTTTTTGAGTGAAAAAATTGAAACCAAGTGTTGAAATTGAAAGTTTGAATCGAAAATTTTGAAATTGAAATCAAAAGGGCTTAAACGATCCTAACTCCCCCTAAATAAAAACAACAAAACTCCGGGGAGAGGATTATCAAACCGAGACAAATTTTGGGCCGGTAAGACTCGCTAAAAGGGATTTTTCAATCCACACTTGCCTAGTGGCGGGTCTTCTCCTATAAAATTCATCATTAAATGAAATGGTTTTAGGCCTACCATACCGGACATTTTTGCAATTGCACTCATAAATTAAGTGCCCGGGTTTTTTACAATAATTGCAAAATTTGTTTTGAGAGCTCCCCCTTACAAAAATAGTAGGTGCATGGGAAGAGGAAGCTTGCTTGGAATAGCCAAGCCCTTGGGTGGTCCTAGATACACGTTGGGAACCTAGCAAATTGTTCAAATTTTGTTCACCTTGAGTGAACTTGGCTAGAGTCTCCCTTAGATCTTTGATGGTTGATTCCATGGAATCAACATCGGGAAGATTTTGGATTTTGAGGGACATCTCTTCCTTCTCTTCGAGAAGTTGTTCTTTTTCGGAAGAGAGTTTTTTGAAATTCTTTTTTAAAGAAACAAATTTGGAAGAAAGTTCGTGAAAACCTTCCTCCAATTGGTCTCTCGCATGTTGGAGATCCTCATATGACATGTGATTGAAAGAATTTGTAGAACTAGAGGATGAGGAGTCGGAAGATGTTACCTCATTACATGCCATTAGGCATTTGTTACCGTTGTCGCTCAAGGAGGAGGAGGAGGAGGATGTGGAGCTATCACTCCATGTGGCCTTGAAGGCCTTCTTCTTTTCCTTTTTCTTGGCCTTTTTCTTGTTGAGTGGACAATCGGGCTTGTAATGGCCTTTCTCGCCGCACCCGTAACATTTTACCTTGGGCTCGGATTTTTCGTTGGATTGAGCTTTGCGGGCCTTCTTCTTCTTGTGCTTCTTCATGAACTTGTGCATTTTGCGGGCAAGATTTTCCATTTCGGAATCGCCGCTTGAAGAGGAAGAAGATGAGGAGGATGAGCTTTCTTCGTTTTGTACCTTGAAGGTGATGTTCTTTGGAACTTTGATTGGTTTGCCTTCCTTTTCAGCTTGCCTCCTCATGGTGATTTCGTAGGTCATGAGGGATCCGATGAGCTCTTCGACCGGCATGTTCTTGATGTCCTTTGCTTTTTGGATTGCCGTGACCTTCGGTGCCCATGTGCTTGGAAGGATCCATAGGATCTTCTTGACCATTGTCTCTGCAGACACATCATCACCAAGAGATTTTCTACCATTGCAAACATCAGTAAAACGAGTAAACATTTCAGAAATAGATTCATTTGGATGCATGGTAAAAGACTCGAAATCTTGACGATACATGTCCAATCGAGTATCCTTCACTTTGTTGGTCCCCTCATGGGTAACCTCCAAAAGTTTCCAGATTTCATGTGATGTAGTGCATGTGGAAACTCGATTGAACTCATTACGATCAAGGCCGCAATGAAGAGCGTTCATGGCTTTGCCATCAAGCTCGAAATTTTTAATATCGGCTTGGGTCCATTTGGATTCATCGGGGGAAGAGAGGGAATAACCATGCATGACAATTTTATAAATGGGATATCCTATGCTTCTAAGAAAAGTGGTCATGCGGGTTTTCCAATAATTATAGTCGGTTCCATCAAAAAATGGAGCACGACCCAAAGAATATCCTTCGGGGGCGAAAGAGGTTGAGGCCATCACAATGGATCTTGAATTTGAAACCGGTGAAGGTATTACTCAAATTTTGCCTCTGATACCAATTGTTGGGCGGAGAAAGAAGGAAGTGATGGCAAGAGGGGGGGGGTGAATTGCCTTTTAAAAGGTAAATTAACAAATTAAAAATCAAAGTTGAAAGTGCAGCGGAAATAAAGAGGCAAGACACAAGAATTGATAACGGAGTTCGGCCAAAAACCCGGCCTACGTCTCCGCTCCCAACTCAACCGTTGAGAGATTTACTACCGCTTGCTTTTCAATGGTTTTAGCAAGAAACCCACTAGCCTTTTTACAGGTGAAGGCTAGCTCACCTATTACAGCTTGCTTTTGATGGTTGAGCAAGAACCCACTTACTTTTAATGGTTGAGTAAGAACCCACTAGACTTCTTACAGGTGAAGGCTAGCTCACTTTTGATTCAAGTCTTTTGAAAGGTAAGGCTTGACTAACCTCTTCACACCTTGAAGGTGGTGTGAGAACCCAAAGAAGAGAGGATGAGAGAAATGGGGGGTTTGTAGGCACAAACCCAAAATGAAGCTCAAAATGAATAAAGCAATAAAAACCGTAATGGGAGAAGCCTTGGGCGCCAATGGATTGATGGAGCTGATGAAGGGCGCTCCCAAGCTTCTTTGATGCTGCTCCTTGGATATGGAAGTGTGTTGGAGCAAGTGGGGTTCCCTTGGAGGAATCAGCCGGAGGTTCGCCAAATGATGGGAAATGTGTCCGTTGGCTTCACAATAGTTCCGGCTATGTTCCTTTGGCTTCCGGGGGTTCCTAGTCCTTTATTTATAGAGGGGGAACCCTCATTTGGCCGTTAGAGGTCTTCGGAGCCGTTGGAAAGGGCTTCAGAGCCGTTGGGAGGCAAGTGGACCAGCCTGGTCAAAGTCCCAACGGCTAGTTTGACTGGCTCCACCGGCTGACTGGTGCTTGGCCACCGGTTGGCCGGTGTGTGCAAAATGGAGGAGGGCTCGGGCTCAGGCTCCACCGGCTGGCCGGTGAGGTGGCCACCGGTTGGCCGGTGCTGAGGCAGTAGCTTCCACTGTTTGGGCTGGGTGCCACCGGCTGGCCGGTGGTGTGACACCGGTTGGCCGGTGGTCTGGACAGAGGGATGCCTTCTGTCCAGGCACCCATCGGCTGGCCGGTGCTCTTCCATCGGTTGGCCGGTGGACTGAAAACAGTCCAAGTTGCTCCTTTCTTGGTTTCAGCTTGCTTGGCCCAATTCCTTGGTAACCTGAAATGATTCCTATCATCCAAAAACACTTGAAAGAGGATTAGATAAAAAAGTGAGTGATTGTGATCATGAAAATCAAACCACGAGGGGTACGAGAGGTACAACAATTATTACTTATATCATGATTTACTTACTTCCAGAATATAAAATATGATTTATATATCATATATATTTAGTATATATATATATATAATAGATAGATAAATAAAATGAAAAACACCGTTCATGGAGACGGTAGTCCGTACGTACGCATGAACGCTGTTTTCCTTTCCTTATTGTCTTGAAATGGAAGTAAGTAGATGACATACATACATATATATATATACATAAATCCAGTAGCTTTATAATGTCATATATTTCATTATTATTTCTTATATATACTTTATAATCATTCTTAAATGGTTACATGGAGAATGAATCTCATCGCGTCGTGGAGACGGTAGTCCGTACGTACGCACGAGCGATGATATCATTTCCATAAATATTGAATTGAATTGGAGTGGATTATACAATATATCAGAATCAATATGATGTTGTAATAACTATGTATAGTTATTCTTTACACCATTATACCCATCCATGTAAGGTGGTGGTGGAAAATAGATTACACCACGGCGTGAAGACGGTATTCCGTACGTACGCACGCGCGGTGATTTATTTTTCCGTAGGATGGATAGATGGTGAAATAGGGTTGTTTCATACTTATAATAACATATCAGTATATAAGTGATACTGATGTTATTACTTCATAATGAAACAACCTAAGAAGAAGAAGTGGAAGAAATAAAGATGAAAGAATTGGTAACGGTAATTACCTCTTCTTTGAAGCGCCTCTTTGAGACCTCCTCTTAGGGCACTAAAATTGGTTTTTGAGGAAGACCAGAACCTCTAGGATGTTGCTAGGGAAGTGGAGAAGAGATTTTGGCAGGGGTTGGCCGAGCTTTAGTGCTCAAATTGGTGTGAGGAGGAGGGGGAGGAGGTGTCCTTTTATAAGGGAGGAGAGGGGCACCTTAGGAATACCTCAAAATATTATTTTATATTAATGTCAAAATCGGTTTATAATGGTTCCAAAGGGTCTTATTTCGAAGCTAAAGTGGGGATGAGTCGAAATCCTATCAACCAATAGGATTTAGACAAGTTTAGGGTATTATTTTAACCTTATCAATTAGATTTAACTCTAAGTTAAATAATTTAACTTTTACCGTGTCTTTTTGTTTTCTTTCACTATATGGTTAATACACTTACTATAACATGCCAAACGAACCCCAAATTGTTTATTATTAATATATATATCCTTATCTAAGTCATTTGGCCGAACCTTAGATTTTTAGGAATAAAATAACAATTAATAATATAATATTTGATTTAAAAACTATTTTGTGTCAATTTTGACACTATTTGATATATGATTTTTGTGAAAGTCATAACAGAATTATATGTTCGAACCAAGTTGATTAAATCAACACTAATATATCATAGTAACCTAGAAAATTAGTGGAATTCATAAAAAGTCTCAAATTACATTTATTTTTGTGTTTATAACATCAATTATGTCAATATTTCATAAATAAGATAATTACTGCATCATCTTTGTGTCATAAATAAATTAACTTATTTGATGTCTAAAAATTACAAATAAAATACCATTCTGTAGGAAATCTTTTTAGCTTTCTAATGAATATTTACAATCGAATTTATCTCATGTACAACCCTATATAAAAAATGTTTTAGTAAATAAACTTTGATTTTAACTCTTTTAACTCTTCTTTGAATTAAATAATAATAAATGTCCTAATCTAATCCAAGTGGGCCTAAATGATAATAATTTACACTTAAGGTTGTTTTTGGTCGAGATACACTTGTCCAATAGAATTAGGACATGTGTTAGGGTAATATTAATATCATTCTTACCCTTAATTACCCTATTTACTTTTAACCGTGGTAAATAAAAGTAAAAAGTTACTATTCACCAAAAATTATTTTCATCTCATTGAACCACATTTTACTTACTGACATCAACCGTGTCTCTCGGATTTTTGAAATTCCATTCACAGAAGCGGTAAAATTAAGTTTTATGAAAAATTCAGTTTTTTTAACTACCACTTAGTAGTTTCACTATTCATCAAAAATTGATGTTTTTCAGAACAATGCCAAAATTTCATCCTAAGCTATATTTCATATTCCGAATTCAAAAATAAAGTCTATTTTACCAAATTCATAACATAAAAGTTGCATTAATTAATTTTATAATTAAATCCCGCTGTTAAAATAAATAGCGTGTTTTTAGGAAACAATATATATCAAAAGATTGACACTTGATTATGTCTGGTTTAAATGTGAAATTACAACCAATGACCAACATTGTATTAAATTGTAAAAATATATTCTAAATATACTTTAAAACCACTCAAATTAATAATTTATCACTATTAATTATTTCGATTAAAAAAGTTGTTTTTAATTATAATTTAGTAATTTTCACTATTCATCATAATATGAAAGTTATCTGAAAAGTACCAAAATTTCACCTTAGGCTAAATTCGATACTCCGAATCCAAAAATGAAGTCCATTTTGAGAGCTAAAATTTCTAAAATTTTAAAAAGTGGTTATTACTATTCATAACGGCTAGTTTTAATAATATTTTAATAGCATATCGTTGTTTCGTGAAACTCAGTATTGCGTACTACACACGCTATCGAGGAAGGTTGCGATTGCGTGTAATGCAAGCCAAGTCAAAGATGCGTGTTGTGCAAGCTCCTTTTGGTGTAGCGTACACCACAAGACATTAATAAAATTAAAAAGAATATTTTTCATAAAATCTCGGGCTGTTACATTCTACACACGCTATCAAGGAAGATTTCGACCATACTGATTCTCTTCATGAGACTTTCCCTTAGGGCATTGGTTTGCATAATGCCCGTACATTCCACATTTAAAACATTTAACCATACTGATGCCTCTTCCCACATGATTTACATAGGGGAAATTGAACTTTCTTTCCTCTATGATCATCATGAAACTCCATCTTTCTCTTATTAGCCGAGTCAGGAAACTTACCAAATTTTACTTTATTGATCATATTATGAGATTTCTGATTCGGCATAATAATGATGTTTGGACTTCCAAATCCCATTTCATTTGGTTGCTCATGAAGAATATCATTCCATTGTCCATCATATCCTCCATTATCGTGAATCATCTTGTTTCCAGCCATTTTCTAAAACCCAAAAAGAATAGTGTGAGAGGCAAAAATCATGCTAGGGAAAACAACATAATAAAGGGGGAGTACCTTCAATATCTAACATCTTAGGTTTAATTCTATGATCGTTAGCGTAATTCTAGTACTATAACCTATACTTATACTTAACCTTAGGGACATCCCTAGACATACCTTAGAAATATCTCTAGGGATCTCACTAAAGTACTCGCATCCTAGTTTCCAAAGGTTGACTAAACCTTTCCTCTGATACCAACTGTAGAGACCCGAAGCTTGACGTACATGTCCATTACATTACTTTTGCGGAATACTTAGTACATAACAAAAAAAAAAAACAAACACACAAGGATCGTAATAGTTTAGTGTCTTTGGAAACTCGGAACGTAATCTTCTAATCGTGGTGAAAGATCTTCAACATCTCCCATAAAGATCTTTTTTTTTTATACCTAAAACCTTTCTTTATATCCTGGGGAAAAGAAAACATAAAAGGGTGAGCTCAAATGCTCAGTAAGGGTAAACAAAAGAAATATCCATCACATCATATACATAAGAACATAGCTTTTGGAAATCTTAACCTGCAAAAGAGCTCATAATATCATAACCTGGGATAAATCATGGCAGTGAAATGTAATCACAATAATCATAACTTAAAACATGAAACTTTGTGGCATACACACATAATCATAGAGAATCATTTCTTGTTAGTCAAGACTCATTGCCAAGACTATCTTAGTGGACAAAGTCCCTTTCTGAATCGAGTAACCCTCGTTTCAGTCCTGTTTCACTGAACCGGTATAACCTACCATTTCAGCCATGTCTATCTCATGAGATATAAAATCTTTACCCAATGCATTGGAGGGAGATATAGGTCCCACCCATCTCATAATGATACCATTCTTATGTGTGTCACAAAACCATAAATCATACATCATTGCATAACCCATGTAATACAAAGGAGAATCTTAAACATCATGACATCATAAAACAATTCATATAAGATAAAGGAATTCATAAAAATAATTCCATCACAACATAATCAAATCAATGTAATAATAGGGATAAAAACAGAACCCTTTATTATCTTAGATGGAAAATAATTTTGATAAAACACTTGAACTCCATTCTTGAGGAAAATATCCTTTCTTCTTCAAAAACACTTTTCCTTTCTTAACATGTCGTACAAAAAGAAGTTTATTAAAAATAAACATGAAAACTTGTAAAGGAAACTTCTTGGAAATAATGTTTTAAAATTCATTCATGCCGTATAAGTTAAAAAAACATTCTTCGTACTTTTGTCGGAAAAGTCAAAAAGTACCTCGTACGAAAAACGAAAAATATTCCTTTCATATCCTTTACTAAAAACTCATCGAAGGGTAAAATTGGATTTAAACAATTTTAGGTGGATGAAAATAATATTACATATTGAGGAAACATGGATGTGGATAATAAAATACACCCCAGTAAATTTCAAAGTATAAACAATCTCGGATAAAAATGAGATTGTGATATTTCCCTTACCTTAGGTCCGATTTGCTTCGTATGTGTCCGAACCTCCTGTATAATGATTTAAATAATGTCATTGACTTATTACAGAATCATATTCATTGTTATGATATCATATATGGTTCACTTATGACATTATATTACCCGTTCTTTTGTAAATTCCATGTTAAAGAAGCGTTTTGGGTAAAATCGTTTCATTTATCGTAGGTGTTTTGACTTGTTGTTCTTGACATCATTATTACTTATATCATGATTTACTTACTTCCAGAATATAAAATATGATTTATATATCATATATATTTAGTATATATATATATATAATAGATAGATAAATAAAATGAAAAACACCGTTCATGGAGACGGTAGTCCGTACGTACGCATGAACGCTGTTTTCCTTTCCTTATTGTCTTGAAATGGAAGTAAGTAGATGACATACATATATATATATATATATACATAAATCCAGTAGCTTTATAATGTCATATATTTCATTATTATTTCTTATATATACTTTATAATCATTCTTAAATGGTTACATGGAGAATGAATCTCATCGCGTCGTGGAGACGGTAGTCCGTACGTACGCACGAGCGATGATATCATTTCCATAAATATTGAATTGAATTGGAGTGGATTATACAATATATCAGAATCAATATGATGTTGTAATAACTATGTATAGTTATTCTTTACACCATTATACCCATCCATGTAAGGTGGTGGTGAAAAATAAATTACACCACGGCGTGGAGACGGTATTCCGTACGTACGCACGCGCGGTGATTTCTTTTTCCGTAGGATGGATAGATGGTGAAATAGGGTTGTTTCATACTTATAATAACATATCAGTATATGAGTGATACTGATGTTATTACTTCATAATGAAACAACCTAAGAAGAAGAAGTGGAAGAAGAAATAAAGATGAAAGAATTGGTAACGGTAATTACCTCTTCTTTGAAGCGCCTCTTTGAGACCTCCTCTTAGGGCACTAAAATTGGTCTTTGAGGAAGACCAGAACCTCTAGGATGTTGCTAGGGAAGTGGAGAAGAGAAAGTGGAGAAGAGATTTTGGCAAGGGTTGGTCGAGCTTTAGTGCTCAAATTGGTGTGAGGAGGAGGGGGAGGAGGTGTCCTTTTATAAGGGAGGAGAGAGGCACCTTAGGAATACCTCAAAATATTATTTTATATTAATGTCAAAATCGGTTTATAATGGTTCCAAAGGGTCTTATTTCGAAGCTAAAGTGGGGATGGGTCGAAATCCTATCAACCAATAGGATTTAGACAAGTTTAGGGTATTATTTTAACCTTATCAATTAGATTTAACTCTAAGTTAAATAATTTAACTTTTACCGTGTCTTTTTGTTTTCTTTCACTATATGGTTAATACACTTACTATAACATGCCAAACGAACCCCAAATTGTTTATTATTAATATATATATCCTTATCTAAGTCATTTGGCCGAACCTTAGATTTTTAGGAATAAAATAACAATTAATAATATAATATTTGATTTAAAAACTATTTTGTGTCAATTTTGACACTATTTGATATATGATTTTTGTGAAAGTCATAACAGAATTATATGTTCGAACCAAGTTGATTAAATCAACACTAATATATCATAGTAACCTAGAAAATTAGTGGAATTCATAAAAAGTCTCAAATTACATTTATTTTTGTGTTTATAACATCAATTATGTCAATATTTCATAAATAAGATAATTACTGCCTCATCTTTGTGTCATAAATAAATTAACTTATTTGATGTCTAAAAATTACAAATAAAATACCATTCTGTAGGAAATCTTTTTAGCTTTCTAATGAATATTTACAATCGAATTTATCTCATGTACAACCCTATATAAAAAATGTTTTAGTAAATAAACTTTGATTTTAACTCTTTTAACTCTTCTTTGAATTAAATAATAATAAATGTCCTAATCTAATCCAAGTGGGCCTAAATGATAATAATTTACACTTAAGGTTGTTTTTGGTCGAGATACACTTGTCCAATAGAATTAGGACATGTGTTAGGGTAATATTAATATCATTCTTACCCTTAATTACCCTATTTACTTTTAACCGTGGTAAATAAAAGTAAAAAGTTACTATTCACCAAAAATTATTTTCATCTCATTGAACCACATTTTACTTACTGACATCAACCGTGTCTCTCGGATTTTTGAAATTCCATTCACAGAAGCGGTAAAATTAAGTTTTATGAAAAATTCAGTTTTTTTAACTACCACTTAGTAGTTTCACTATTCATCAAAAATTGATGTTTTTCAGAACAATGCCAAAATTTCATCCTAAGCTATATTTCATATTCCGAATTCAAAAATAAAGTCTATTTTACCAAATTCATAACATAGAAGTTGCATTAATTAATTTTATAATTAAATCCCGCTGTTAAAATAAATAGCGTGTTTTTAGGAAACAATATATATCAAAAGATTGACACTTGATTATGTCTGGTTTAAATGTGAAATTACAACCAATGACCAACATTGTATTAAATTGTAAAAATATATTCTAAATATACTTTAAAACCACTCAAATTAATAATTTATCACTATTAATTATTTCGATTAAAAAAGTTGTTTTTAATTATAATTTAGTAATTTTCACTATTTATCAGAATATGAAAGTTATCTGAAAAGTACCAAAATTTCACCTTAGGCTAAATTCGATACTCCGAATCCAAAAATGAAGTCCATTTTGAGAGCTAAAATTTCTAAAATTTTAAAGTGGTTATTACTATTCATAACGGCTAGTTTTAATAATATTTTAATAGCATATCGTTGTTTCGTGAAACTCAGTATTGCGTACTACACACGTTATCGAGGAAGGTTGCGATTGCGTGTAATGCAAGCCAAGTCAAAGATGCGTGTTGTGCAAGCTCCTTTTGGTGTAGCGTACAACACAAGACATTAATAAAATTAAAAAGAATATTTTTCATAAAATCTCGGGCTGTTACAATATATCATTTAAATTATTAAGGTCCCAACGGACTCTTAAAACCAAATCATGGCATAAAACACAAATCAAAATACTCATTTTTTCAACTTGGGTCTTCCTCTTTGAAAAAGTAAAACATGCCCCAAGGCTTTCATTTCCATTTCCAACCATTCAATCAATCATTGAGAATTTTCACAAAAAAAGGGGACCACACCCCCATTTCAAATCATCATTTGAAATCTCATAAGAAAACCTCTTTTTTAAATCTCTTTGAGGTCAACACCTCCTTTTAAAACGTTACCCACTTTCAAAGCATCATTTTCCTTCATTTAAAGCCATAGCTAGATCAAAATCCAAAACACAACATTTAAACCTTTTTTAAAGCCACCCAGGCAATCCATATGAACATTTCAATCATCCCCTTAACCATGCCCAATAGCTAAGTACCAACTCCTACCCATTCATTCCCATAATTTTCCTAACTCAACATTTACCAATTCATTTTACCATTTTCAAGGGTTTGACATACCCCATGGGTAGCTCTAGGTTCGATCTCACATTATCAATGAACCCAACGAGGTCCATGAAAGATCTCACACCTCAATCAAAGGCCCAAATTACCTTCCTTACCAAAGACATTAAAACACATTAAGGCAACGAATTAGCACAACTACATACACATATAATTCATCAAGACTATGGGAAAAAGCTTTAAGACCACCTACCTCAAGCTTGTTGACAATCGCTTGTCCAAACATGACCCTTGATTCAAACTCAAACAACCTTTGAAGCCACAACTTAGAATCTGCTGGAAAAGTGAGGTTTTAAGGCTTCAGAAGGAGAGAAAACATTAAACCAATCCTCTTACAGAAAAAGGAAGGAAACAGAGTTGAAGGCTCACCCGAAGCATCGATTCGCACTAAACAACACTCCAAACGCTTAAGAATCGAGGGAGAATCATCCCTTGGAAGTTTGGGGGAGAAAGGTTCGTAACCTTTGATGCTGTAGGGTGAAGTGGACCGATGCCATCCTGACTGCAACCTACCTCATAAACCGACTTCCTTCTTTTATCCTTTAGGGGGAGACTCTTTTTGGACTCTGTTTTTCTCTCTCCCTCCTCACTCACTTCCACTTCGTGTATTTGAATGTCTCTGTTATGTCCGTGACACTCGTCTCGGCCTCTCCAAACTCTCTCTCAAATCTCTCCGTTGCATCTTCCTCGGATATTCATGCACTCAGCGTGGATACCGGTGCTTCTCTCCAGACCTACGACGTTATATCACCTCTTCTGACGTCTCATTTGTTGAGAGTTCTCCATTCTCAGTTCCCTCTCCCAATCCAGATACTGACATCGATGATTGTCTTTCACTCATCATCTATCCTCCTCTGGTGCAGCCTCCTGCTGCTCATCGTTTTGGTACGGTCTACTCCTGTCGCCCATCGACTGTGCCCCCCATCCAGACCGATGAGACCATTGTCCCATATTCATCCGATGCTTTTGCCATGGCCCCAGACAACTTGCCCATTGCCCTCCGAAAAAGTACTCGCTCTTGCCAGAGTACTCCTCTATTTGCATCTTCATACAGGGGTCTGTCAGCTCTGAAGACAGTATCTATTCCTCGCACAGTTGGTGATGCAAAATCTCACTCGGGATGACTAGCAGCAATGCGGGATGAGTTGCAGGCTCTGGAAGAAAACCATACTTGGGATCTTGTCCCCCTTTCACCAGACAAACAGGCGGTTGACAACAAATGGATTTACACAGTCAGGCTGAATCCCGATGACACTCTCTATCGACTCGAAGCCCGCCTTGTGGCAAAGAGCTTCACACAGACTTACGGTATTGACTATTTTGATATCTTCTCTCCAGTTGCTAAGATGGTCTCTGTTTGGTTATTCATCTCTCTGCCGGCTCATCATCATTGGCCTCTTCATCAACTGGATGTCAAGAATGCCTTCCTCCATGAATTTCTTGAGGAAGAGGTTTATCTGCAACAACTCCCCGGATTTTGTGCCTCCGACGTCGAGTCTCAAGTCTGTCTACTCCGCCGCTCTCTTTAAGGCCTCAAGCAGTTTCCTTGTGCTTGGTTCGGCCGCTTCAGCACTGTCGTTACCGACTTTGGGCTCTCTCGCAACATGAAGGACCACACTGTGTTCTACAGGACGACCTCTGCTGACTGCATCCTGTTGGTCGTTTATGTGGATGATATCATCATCACTGGCAGCGACTCTGCTGGTATCACCCACCACAAGGGGCATCTTCACCAGCACTTCCGCACTAAGGATCTCGGTCCTCTCACACACTTCCTAGGCATCGAGGTATCCTATTCTCCGGACACCATCTCCCTCTGCCAACGAAAATATGCGTTGAATATTCTGCAGTATGCTGGGATGACACAGGCCACTGCTGTGAACACTCCTCTGGAGCCTGGGGAACGATCTCTTTATGACTTCTCGGAACCGTATTCACACCCAGAGCGGTACCGTCGACTGGTGGACAAACTCAATTATCTCACAATGACTCGTCTCGACATTGCCTGCGTTGTTGGCAAAGTGAGCCAATTTATGGAGCATCCGACCACCTTTCATTGAGATGTTATCCTCCACATCGCCAAATACATCAAACGAGATCCTGCCCGTGGTCTTCGCTACTCCCAACATGCTCATCTGAATATTGAGGCCTTTTGTGATGCTGATTATGCTGGTTGGCTTGTTACTCAGAGATCTACTTCTGGGTTTGCCGTATTTTTGGCAGACAACCTCATCTCTTGGCGCAGCAAGAAACAGACGGTCGTCTCCGGCTCTAGTGCAGAATCCGAGTACCGTGCCATGACAACCGCCACCACGGAGATCATTTGGCTTCGACATCTCCTTCAGGAGCTTGATTTTCCTCCGCAGACATCTGCTCACGTCTGGTGTGACAATCAAGCAACTTCCAAGATAGCTTTGAATCCCGTCTTCCATGAACGAACGAAACATATTGAGGTGGACCGCCACTTTCTTCGCCACCACCTGGAGCATGATCACCTCAGCTTTAGCCATATCTCGACGACAGACCAGCTTGCTGACATCTTCACCAAAGGCCTCCCAGGGGCTCGCCTAGCCTCGCTCAGTTCCAAGCTGGGCATCCGCATCATCTGCGGCCCAGCTTGAGGGGGAGTGTGTCTGGTCTTATATGATGCCATCTTTCTTTTTCTAGGACTCGTTGTTCAAGATGGGCATGTCCAGCTTGAGGGGGAGTGTTAAACCCTATTTTTATTATTCTGGGTATTTTTGAGTCCCACATCGGAATACTCCTGTACGTATTTCTCTTTCTCAATCTATAAAAGAAGGCCTCCGCCTCACCTTGAGGTAAGGTGGTTTCCCATTCTAGAATTTGATATTTCTTTTAATTAAACAATTACTGCATTATCATTGTGCAAACCTTTAATTTAATTATTTTTTCTCTAAAAATTACAAATAAATTATTGGACAAAGATAAACATTTTAGCTTTCAAAAGACTATTTATAGTCGAACAAATCCCCTATATAACCCTTACTTGTTAAAAACAAGTGTGATAAAATTGACTTTTCTTTGTATATAATAGTATAAATATCATACTCTCATCCAAGTGGCTTCCAAAGGTTATAATTTCGGTCCAAGGATGATTTTGGTCGAAACACACTGATATAATGAAATTAGTATAAGTGTTAGGGTAATTTTATAATCTTTATAATATTTTTTTACCCATAATTACCTGAATTACCCTTAACTGTGGTAATTAAAATATTATTAAATTTACTATTCATATGCCAAAAAATAAAATAAACCTATTTATATAATTTGGACCCACTGATTTCAAATATGAAATCTATTTTTTAAATTTCAAAACACAAAAGTGCAATAATTAATTTAAAATTAATCTCGTTGACGGAATGAGAAAACGAGTTATTAAAGTGAAAACGTACAAAAGATTGTAATGTTTTTATATCCTCATTCAATGTGAAATTGATTCCAATGATTTATATTAGATTAATTGATAAGAAATTGCTCTAATTATATTTTAAAATCAATTAAAAATATAATTTAACACTAAATTATTTAGACGAAAAGTTTTCAATTAAAATGTAATATTTTATCACTATTCATAAAAAAACATACAACTTATTAGAAAAATACAAAAAATTCAACCAAAGTAAAATTTTATATTCCGCTTTAAAAGAAGTTTATTTTGTCAAATAAAATATATAATAGTGTCAAAAAATGGATTTAAAATAGGTTCGTCATTAAAAGGCCGTAAAACTTCTTTTATAGAAATATAGATTTTTATGTGTAATATTGAGTTTGCTCTTATCTTATGCTTATTAAATATGTTGGGCGAATGTCAAAATATTTGATTGGATATATAACATATAAATATAAGTGTTAGAATTTAATTGATTGTGCATGTTAAACCCTCTTTTATTATTTTGGGTATTTCCGAGTCCCACATCGGAATACTCTTGTATGTATTCCTCTTTCTCAATCTATAAAAGAAGGCCTCCACCTCACCTTGAGGTAAGGTGGTTTCCCATTCTACATGGTATCAGAGGGAAATTAATTCCGAGCCCTCCCCCCTTTAGATATAATTTTTTCCCTCCCAGCTCTGCCCTAAGTGGCACCCCTCTCAGGTCTGCCCTATGCGGCCACCCCACTCCCTCCCGGCTCTGCCCTACACGCCCCCCCCGGCGGCTCCCATCCCGGCGGCTCCCTCCTGCGGCTCCCTCCGGCCACCCCCCTCCTCACTGGTCTGCCCTACGCGACCCCCCCCCCTCCTGCCTTAGGCGGCTCTCATCCCTCTGGCTCCCTGCACCGTCGCGACACATCCCGACGCCCATGTCCAAGCGCCATCGGCCCGCGGCCCGCCTCTTCCCTGCTGCTCCCTCCACGCGACATTGTCAGCCCCCAGCGGCCCTCCCTCTATGCACGGCGTCTCCCTCCCGGTGGTCACCTCCTCGCGTCGGCTTCTCAACGCGCGACCATCTCCTTAGACGCACGACGGACTCTAGGCGACCTCGCCTACGATGCCCCTCCCCGACGGAGCTCCCGTCGGCCTCCCCGTCGCCCATGCACCACCCGACGTGGGCCACGGCTCCATGCGGCCCCGCTGCCCGACGCGCCTCCTATCGTCGGCCTCCTGTCGCCCGCTGCGGTTCTCTCCCGTTGCGACACCGCCCTCTTTTTCGGTGATTCCCGCTGCAGCTCTGCCCCGTCCTCCGTGCGGCCAACCGGTGCGGAACCGATCTGCCGGAACTCCCGTCGGCCCTCACCCGACGGAATGACGCCTCCCAATCCGACGCCACCGCCCGACCAACCGCCTTTCCTGGTGCTTCTCGGTCCGGACTTCATTCGGCCCCGGCCTCTAGCAGTTTCCCGGCGACACTCGACTCCTGCTCGATCCGACTCCCAACTCCCACGACCCTGTTGCCCGACGCGCCTTCTGTCGCCCTCCCGCGCTCAGCCCCACCTCCCGTGGCTGTCCACCCACGCAGCCGCAGCACCACGCGTGCGCCTCCTGTCGCCGGCCTCTTGTACACCGGATCGGCGCTACCCGGCCTGCCTCCCTGTGCTCCCAGCAGCGCTCTTGACTCACAGCACCCTCCGCCGACCTCCCACTTCGGCCGTCGTCGCCCACATTGTCCCGACAATCACAACGCCCTCCATATGCCAACCGAACGCCTCTCCCGACGCCTTTCGGTTACTACGTCGGCTCCCGACTCACGACACCCTCCAAGGATGCATCCCAGCCCTTCCCTGCTAGCACCACGCTTCATCCGTGCATCTGTACGCCCACCTGAGAGGCCATCCCTTGCTTTGTCATCGGCTCTGCTGCACATCCATTCCCCTTCATCCAGCACCCGTTACAGAACGACACTCTCAGTAGAAGAAATTGCCTGGATACAATCTTATCGGGCGACTGTACAACCGTCCTCTTCTCCAGTCCCCATTGCTCAGACTGACAGCTCTACCGCATGTGTATTTCAACAACCCACAACATGGATGCTAGACTCTGGTGCATCGAAACACCTCACAGGGGACTATGGTATGTTCACTACCTATCATCCGTACACCGGTGCCTCTACAATTACTATTGCAAATGGATCAACAATCCCCATCATCGGATTTGGCACATGCCACTTGACCCTGTCTATTCGCTTGGATTCGGTTGCTCATATTCCTCACAGTCCCTTTAATCTTCTCTCAATCAACAAACTCACCAAAGATTTAAATTGTGTCGCTACTTTTACTTCTTCTGGTGTTGTTTTTCAGGAGCAGACGACGAATCAGAAGCTTGGTCGAGGTCATCTTCGGAATGGGGTGTACATGTTCGATACCCCACCATATCTCGCTTGCTCATCTACCTCGGCCCGTGCTCTTGACCTACATTCCCATCTTGGCTATCCACCGACTTCCGTCCTCCATAAAATATGCCCCTAATTCAGTTCCCACCTATCATTCCATTGTGAATCCTACAAGTTTGCTAAACATCATCGGGTAACCTATTCTCCTCAACAAGAACCACGTGTAGTGAATCATTTCGATCTTGTTCATACCGATGTTGGGGTCCTTGCAGGGTTTCGAGCCAGTCCGAGTACAACTATTATATCACCTTTATTGATGACTACTCCCGCATGACATGGCTTTACATGCTTCGTGATTGGTCTGAAGTATTTCCTACCTTTCAGACCTTTTACAATGAAATTTATACTCAATTTTTCCACCTCTATCAAATGTCTCCGTTCCAACAATGGACGAGAATATTTATCTACTTACAGCAGTTTCTCAAAGATCACGACATCATTCATCAGACATCCTGTCCTGATACACCTCAGCAGAATGGAGTGGCGGAGAGGAAACATCGTCATATTCTGGAAACTACTCGTGCCCTCCTATTCCACATGCAGGTGCCACTCTGCTTTTGGACCGATGCCATCCTGACTGCAACCTACCTCCTAAACCGACTCCTTTCTTCTATCCTTCAGGGGGAGACTTCTTTTCGGACTCTGTTCTCCTCTCTCTCTCCTCACTCACTTCCACTCTGTGTATTTGGATGTCTCTGTTATGTCCTTGACACTCGTTTCGACCTCTCCAAATTCTTTTCCAAATCTTTCCGCTGTATCTTCCTCGGATATTCACGCACTCAGGGCGGATACCGGTGCTTCTCTCCAGACCTACGACGTTATATCACCTCTGCTGACGTCTCATTTGTTGAGAGTTCTCCATTCTCACTTTCCTCTCCCCATCCAGATACTGACATCGATGATTGTCTTCTACTCACCATCCATCCTCCTTTGGTGCTGCCTCCTGCCGCTCATTGGTTTGGTACAGTCTACTCCCGTCGCCCATCGACTGTGCCCCCCATCCAGGCCGAGGAGACCATTGTCCCAACTTCGTCTGATGTTCCTGCACCGCCACCGGCCAACCTTCCCATTGCACTACGGAAAGGTACTCGCTCTTGCCAGAACTATCCTCTATTTACATCTTTATTCAAAAGTCTGTCAGCTCTGGAGACAATATCTATTCCCCGCACAGTTGGCGATGCCAAATCTCATCCAGGGTGGTTGCACGCAATGAGAGATAAATTGCAGGCTCTGGAGGACAATTATACTTGGGATCTGGTTCCCCTCCCTGCCGGTAAACAGGCGGTCGACAACAAATGGATTTACACAGTCCGTCTGAACGCCGATGACACTCTCCATCGACTCAAAGCCCGACGCCAAGGGCTTTGCTCAGACGTATGGTGTCGATTATTTTGACACCTTCTCTCCAGTTGCCAAGATGACATCCGTTCGATTATCCATCTCTTTGGCCGCTCATCATCACTGGTCGCTTCATCAACTGGACGTCAAAAATGCCTTCCTCCATGGATTTCTTGAGGAAGAGGTTTATCTGCAGCAGCCCCCCCGGCTTTTGCGCCTCCGGCTACGGGTCCCAAGTCTGTCGACTACGCCGCTCTCTATACGGTCTCAAGCAGTCTACTCGTGCTTGGTTTGGCTGATTCAGCACCGTCGTCACCAACTTTGGGCTCTCCCGCAGTATAAAGGATTACACCATGTTCTACAGGACGACATCCACCGGCTGCATCCTGTTGGTCGTGTATGTGGATGATATCATCATCACCGGGAGGGACTTTGCTGGCATCGCCCATCTCAAGGGGCATCTTCACCAGTACTTCCACACTAAAGATCTCGGCCCTCTCACATACTTCCTTGACATCGAGGTCTTCCGTTCTCCGGACACAATCTTCCTGTGCCAACGGAAATATGCTTTGGATATTTTACAGGATGCTGGGATGACACATGCCACCGTCGTTGACACTCCTCTTGAGCCTGGGGAACGGTCTCTCTATGACTCATCGAAACCGTATTCACACCCAGAGTGGTATTGTCGACTGGTGGGCAAACTCAACTATCTCACCATGACTCATCCCGACATTGTCTGCGTTGTTGGCAAAGTGAGCCAATTCATGGTGCATCCGACCACCTCTCAGTGGGATGCTGTACTACGCATCGCCAAATACATCAAACGAGACCCTGCCCGTGGTCTTCGCTACTCTCACCACGCTCATCAGAATATTGAGGCCTTTTGTGATGCTGACTATGTTAGTTGCCTTGCTGCCCGAAAATCTACTTCTGGGTTTGCCATGTTCTTCGGCAACCTCATCTCTTGGCGCAACAAGAAATTGTCGTCTCCCGATCCAGTGCGGAGTCTGAGTACCGTACCATGACCACTGTCACTACGGAGATCCTTTGGCTTCGACAACTCCTCCAGGAGCTTGGCTTTCCTCAACAGGCATCTGCTCACATCTGGTGTGACAATCAGACAACCACAAAGATTGCTTCGAATCCCGTCTTGCATGAACACACAAAGCATATTGAGGTGGACTGCCACTTTCTTCGACACCACCTGGAGCACAATCATGTCAGCTTTAGCCACATCTCGGCGGCTGACCAGCTTGCTGACATCTTCACCAAAGGTCTCCCAGGGGCTCGTCTGGCCTCGCTCAGTTCCAAGCTGGGCATCCACAGTATCTGCGACCCAGCTTGAGGGGGAGTGTGTCTGGTTTTGTCTGGTGTCATCTTTATTTTTTGTGGGACTCGTGGCCCAAGCTGGGCATGCCCAGCTTGAGGGGGAGTTTTAAACCCTCTTATTATTTTGGGTATTTTTGAGTCCCACATCGGAATACTCCTATATGTGTTCCTTTTTCTCAATCTATAAAAGAAGCCCTCCGCCTCACCTTGAGGTAAGGCTGTTTCCCATTCTACAGTGCAAAACGTGACTAAATAAACCCGGTTTTGCATGCATTGTAAGCTATCAATAAAAATAAATTTATTCTAAAAGGAAAATATGGTAAAGTCTTGGGGTGGTGCTACACATGTACTCTATATGCTTGCTACCCTGTTTCCTTTTGTATCCCCCGTTTTTGCATACCATCATGACATCATTATTTTGTATATGACACCGAGTATTATTTATGTTAGTGTACTTTTGTCCGGATGTGCATTGTAAGCTATCAATAAAAATAAATTTATTCTAAAAGGAAAATATGATAAAGTCTTGGGGTGCTGCGACACATGTACTTTGTATGCTTGCTACCTTGTTTCCCTTTGGATCCCCCATTTTTGTATACCATCATGACACCATTATTTTGTATATGACACCGAGTATTATTTATGTCAGTGTACTTTTGTCCGGATGTTTACTTCTGCAGTTTCATTTACTATTTTGTTTCCGCTGCTTATTATTATTCATCGTTGTGCTCTATTTATCATCTTTAGACCCTCGCTGCTAGTCGGTAGCCTCTGGCGTACGAGGAGGCGCGCTTGAGGCCGCGTGGCCAACCGGGTTTGGTTACTTATGAGTGAATCGGGTCCGGGATGTTACAAGTGGTATTAGAGCCCCTTTTACTTGCCTTACTATTTCGGGATGGTAGAAAGGAGATTAGGACATGTTAGAATTTGGTAATGAGTCGTGTCTGAGAGTAGCTAACCCACATACAGGAAAGAAGTCAGATTACCTGAGATGTGAATTGTTGTTTTGGATTCCTCTAGTTACTTTTGTATTATTTCACTGTTGGGTGACACATGATTTTTGGTGTTATTATTATTATCGTGAATTCTCATTATTGGCACTTGAAGGTATCTGTCCTGAATGTGCCATGCCACATTTTTTTGTGAGCATTGCCTGTTGTATATTGTTGGTGTCTTGATTGGGATATTTGAAATTGGACTAATTTTTCTTGCAGAGAAAAAGGAAATAATTGGTTATTAAAGTGTCTACTTAAACCTAAACGGCATTTTCCCGTATAGCTTGAGGGTGACACCTTAATTAACCAATTATCACATGTTTGAGTCGTGTAACTGTGGGAACATGGAATGAAACGTTGATTTCGATTACATGAATGCCAATTGTAATTTATAAAGCTCGTACTTCTGTAAATTGGGAATGACAAATCATCTAATCAAATCATCTTGTACGGATTGTTACATCCTAATACCGGATATAAGGGTTGAGTTTCAGTTACATGAAGTGTTAATTGTAACTTATAAAGCGCGCGCCTTTATAACTTGAGAGCGATAATTCATCTAACTAGACCGTGGTATAAACATGAAAAGTTCGCTAAATTACTGATTCACAAATAAAATGGTTGTCGTTAAATGAAGATGCCAATTGCAAAGGGCGTTTTCCTTTCTACCTTGCAATTGACACTCCATATACCGGGTCCTCTGCTATAGAACATGGAACCTTGACTCGGACCTGGCTTTAGTAGCAAACAAATAAGTATTTGATTCTATTATAGGAAGGCTTGTAGTTGTCCTAATTTTCTGCCAAAATTTTCTTTGTTATCGAAATTCGTCTGAGGTGTGTGTTTGACATTGTAGATATATGCCTCCACGATGACCTCGATTCGAATGCCAGGAAGGTGGTGATTACCACTCCTAATGTGGTGGGACATAACCCACCAGTAGCGCCGCCTGCGACACCTCTAGTTATACCTGACTTGGGCACCGATGCCCAGTTTCGAGAGGGATTCCTACGGTTAATGCAGACCATGCAAGGCGCCCTGCAACTTGACCCTACTATGACAGAGTTGACGTGAGAGTTTCAGTAGCAGCCTCCATCTACTTTTTCGGGGGATGGTGGCCCCTAGATTGCTGAGTCGTGGTCGGAGGCTACGCTGACTATTTTCGAGCATCTTGAAACGCCTCTAGAGCGGAGGGTTAAACCTGCAGTTTATATGTTACGCGACCCTGCTAAGCGTTGATGGGATGTTATTGCCTAAGCAGATCATTATCAAAATATGGTTTGGAGGGACTTCCTGACAGCTTTCTACGATTAATTCTTTTCAGAGATGCTCAGGGTGGAATGAGCGAGGGAGTTTATGCATCTACAACAAGGTAGCATGTCCGTCATGGACTATTCAGTTCACTTTATTGGGCTCCAATGCTTCTCATCGACTCTTACTGGTGATGAGCAGTCGAGAGCGAGATGATTTGAGGATGAGCTCGTATATGCCATTCGATCTCAAGTAAACGTCTTTTGGTTGACTTTCGTTTTTGAGATAGTGAACCAGACCCTCACTATCAAAATATGGTTTGGAGGGACTTCCCGACAGCTTTCTACGATTAATTCTTTTCAGAGATGCTCAGGGTGGAATGAGCGAGGGAGTTTATGCATCTACAACAAGGTAGCATGTCCGTCATGGACTATTCAGTTCACTTTATTGGGCTCCAATGCTTCTCATCGACTCTTACTGGTGATGAGCAGTCGAGAGCGAGACGATTTGAGGATGAGCTCGTATATGCCATTCGATCTCAGGTAAACGTCTTTTGGTTGACTTTCATTTTTGAGATAGTGAACCAGACCCTCATCACTGAGCGAAATCTGAGGGAAGCTGAAGGTGGGGGCAGGGCGGTTCAACACCCAGATGGAAAACTGATTCATCTAGCGGCAGGAAGCGTCACCTTGAGTCTGTTTGCGGGGGCATTGACAGCCATACGACGCGTACTGACTCTTATGTGGTGTGTCACCAGTGTGATAGACCGGGTCATAAGAAGCCTCGGTATACCAATGACCCAATTGAGTGCTGAGCTTAGAGTAGAATGAGTTATCTTCAGCGTTTTTGTAGAATTTTTCCTCCAGTGTCTAGTGAGAGGGGATCTGCACCGACTCCACATTCGGGAGCAGGATTAACAGCTCCACGTCAGACAGAAAGTTGGAGTACTACCGGCTGTTCAGGCCGAGGAGGTGGACGTGTTTGTGGAAGCTAGTCTTATGAGACACAACACTAGCAGAGTGGGCTTGCTCACGGTAGTCAGGTTGTAGCTCAGGGTCATGGATCTGGCCAACTACGTGCAGTACAACCTGTACTAGAGGAGCGGAGTGCCGAGCCTTCTATTTTACGAGGTACGGTTTTAATAGTTTCTACTTTAATATCTGTCTTATTTGACACAAACGCTTCGCATTCTTTTATATCTGTGACTATTATGGAAAGTCTTAGTTTTGAGATTGAGTATTTTGAGATTGAGTGTTTCTGTGGAGTGATGACGCTTAACATTCTGTTGAGTGTGCGGTCAGAAAGTGTACGCTAATGCAAGGACTGCCCCCTCGAGAATGACGACTATTGTTTCTTATGGAATATTTTCGTCCTAGAGATGACGAGTTTTGATATCATTCTCGGGATGGATTGGTTAATACCTTATCGCGCTGATGACAATTGCCATCGTCGGAGGGTGCCCTTCACATCACCGAGGGTGGTAACTATATTCACAAAGGAGAATGGGACGTCCAAGCAAGTCGAGTTGGGTCCAAGCATCGTGGGTTGGGTGGCGGAGTGACAACCCATACTGCCGGTCTTTTTTTGAGCGTTCAGGGAACGCGTCAGACAGATTACCCTCCTGTGGTGAATCGATTCAGGGATGTCTTCCCTGACAACTTTTATGGGTTACCTCGTGGAAGAGGTGAAGTTTACTATTGAGCTAGTACCGGTAGCGGCGCTGGTATTTAAAGGTGTAATTTTGGCCCGACGACCCGAAACCTCGAGCGGCCTGGCCTGGCAAAGCCCGAGTCAGGCCAAGCCGGGCTCGGGCTGATGGTTCATTGGGCTGAGCTCGGGCCTATGCAAACAGGCCTGCGGGCCGGGCCGCCCCGACCCGTAAAAGCCCGTCTGCTCTAAAAAAACTTGGAAACTGCTAGTAGAGAGACTTGAACTCCCTACCATAAATCTCTAAGGCTGTGCCTGGACTAACTAGTCCAGGCGGTGCGCCTGGTTAAAAATTACCAGACCATATATATATAAATAGAGCTATTAATAATATATATATCAATGATTTAATAATATATATATATATATGTATTATAGCTCATTATATATTAACAAAAAAAAAATATCACTCACCCAATGATGTTCGCGCACGCCCTCCAACCTCATTAATTTTTTTAAGTATGTTGCAACTTGCATATATTATATATACTATATATACTATATATACATATATAAATCTATTCAGAAAAAAATTAACTGACCCACTTCTATGCACTCTCAACCCCTAGTTATTTTTTTTACAACTTTCACATGTTATATATATATATTCACACATATAAATCTATTTAGAAAAAAAAATCACACACCCACCCACTGATATGCACCCCTCATAAATTTTCTTTTTACAACTTATATATATATATATAAAGTTATTAATATTATATATATATATTTATATATATATCAATGATTTAACATAATATATATATATATATATATATATATATATTTACAAAAAAAATAACACTCACCCAATGATGTTCGCTCATGCTCCCTAACCTCATTAATTTTTTCAAGTATGTTGCAATTTGAATACATTATATTATATATACTGTATATACATATATAAATCTATTTATAAAAAAAATTAACCCACCCACTGCTGCTTACCCTCCAGTCCCTAGTAATTTTTTTACAACTTGCATATATTATATATATATTCACATATATAAATATATTTAGGCAAAAAAATTAACACACCACTCACGGAAGTGCACCCCTCATTAATTTTCTTTTTACAATTTGCACATATTATTATGAATGTTATTTATTACGATGATTGATATTTATTTAGACTTGACAGTCACTGCATATTTGTTTTTTTAATCGAACGTTTTCAAAGAAATTATTTCAACTTTAATCATTTTTTGAATTGGTCTATATTTTAGATTTTTATTCAATTAAAGAAAATATTATAATTATAATAGGAATGTGACATTGGGTTTTTGGGTTTTTGCGAAACGCATGATGTGATCAATTTAAAACATGTCAAATGATTGAGAATTAAATGAAAAACGTTTCAACTGTAAAATGTTAATAAAAAATAAAAAGAAAATAATCATTTAAAAAAAATGTTAAACGTTTAAAAGAAGGCATTTAAAAAAAATACATTTAAAAGAAAGATGTTTTAAAAAAGACGTTTTGAAAAAACATTTTAAAAAATCATTTAAAAATCGTTTTAAAAAAAGTTTAAAAAAAGGTTTAAAAAAAGTTTAAACAACGTTTTAAAATACAAGTTTTAGAATAAATGTTTAGAAAAATGTTTTAATTTTTTTTTTAAAAATGTTTTAAAAACACATTAAAAAAAACATTTTAAAACAGACGGTTTAAAGCAAACAATTTAAAGCAAACGGTTTAAAAGAAACGTTTAAAAAAATGTTTTCAAAAAACATTAAAAAAAGGTTTTAAAACAAACGTTTAAAAAATTGTTTTAAAATAAACATTTAAAGAAATGTTTTAAAATAGACGTTTAGAAAAAACATTTAAAAAAACATTGAAAAATGCATTTAAGAAAAACGTTAAAAAAACATAAAACATTTAAAAAAACGTTTTTGACTCATTTTATATTTTATTTTAAAAATAATAAAAGCCTGCAAGGGCCAGCCCGAAAAGTCCGGCCCGTGGCCTGGCCCGAAAAGTCCGGCCCGTGGCTTGGTCCCAGGCCCGGCTCATGGGGTTGTTCAGGTCGGCCCGGCCCGACCCAAATAGTGGTTCGCGACCGGTTTTTTTAGGGAAGGCCAGGGCCGGGCTGAAAATACACCCTTATCGGTATCTATACCTCCTTATAGGATGACTCCTACTGAGGTTTAGGAGCTCAAAAGGTTGTTGGAGCACTTGGAAGCTAAAAGATTTATACGACCTAGTACGTCTCCTTGGGGATCACCGGCCCTTTTCGCCAAAAAGAGGATGATCTCCTCAGGCTTTGTGTTGATTACTGAAAATTGAATCAGCTTACGGTTAAGATCCGGTATCCTCTACGTCGTATAGACGACCTCTTCGACCAGCTCCGAGGAGCCAGAGTTTTCTCGAAAATTGATTTGAGGTCGAACTATCATCATGTACGAGTTAGACCCTCAAATGTATAACATTTCGTAGTAGATACGACTTGTAAGAGTATTTGGTAATACCGTTTGGTCTTACGAACGCGCAGACAGTTTTCATGGTTCTGATGAATTGGGTGTTTCACCTGTATC
The DNA here is from genome assembly GCA_963277665.1 of Viscum album. Lineage (NCBI taxonomy): Eukaryota > Viridiplantae > Streptophyta > Magnoliopsida > Santalales > Viscaceae > Viscum > Viscum album. Next base: position 1,549,567,142 of record OY728152.1, on the reverse strand, counting down.
TGGATTCTTTTGTGGTCGTTTTCATGGCTCTGAGAGAGCATAGGTTATATGCTAAGCTCACAAAATGCCACTTCTAGATTGATAAAGTTCACTTCTTGGGTTACATCATATCGGAAGCAGAAGTGTGTGTTGACCCAGAGAAGGTGAGAGTAATGGTTTCTTGGGAGCAGTCCAAGAATGTCTTTGATATTCGGAGTTTCGTGGGGCTAGCTGGTTATTATAGGTGTTTTATTCAGTATTTCTCATGCCTCGCAACACCTCTTACGGGTTTGACGAAGAAAGGTGTTAAATTCTCATGATTTGAAGCCTGTGAAAAAGTCTTTTCGGAGTTGAAAGGAAGACTTACTTCAGCATCGATCCTAATTTTACTTGAGCTTGGCAGAGGCTATACTATTGTGATGCATAAGGCATCGGGTTGGGAATAGTTTTGATGTAAGCATATCGAGTCGTGGCGTACGAGTCTCGGCAGTTGATGCCTCATGAGCATAATTACCCGATGCACGATCTCGAGCTAGCAGTTGTGGTTCATGCCTTCGCTGTTGGAGACATTATCTGTTGGGAGAGTAGTTTGTTGTATACACGGATCATAAAAGTCTCAAATACATGTTCATTCAGCGTGATTTCAACCTCAGACAATAAAGGTGAGTTGAATACCTGTAGCCCTTCGATTTTGAGCTTGCTTATACGTCTAGGAAGGACAATGCAGTGACAGATGCTCCAAGTAGGAAGACTCTGACACAAGCAGTTTAGGAAGCCAATAGTGAATGACAATTGATGACTCTTTCCGGAGATGCATCTTGAGATTCAGGTTAGTCACGGGCAGCCTGTTCTTACGGCTTTAGCAGTGACTTTTACACTTCTGGATCGAGTAAAGATGAGACAACTTTCAGATCCCAAATGCTTGGTCCTCAGGGAGAGTGTTTCAGGCGAAGACCCGCTACCTGGTTGGGTTGTCAATGAGAACGAGACCTTGCGTATCCACTGACGTGTTTCCTAGAGATATGTGAGAGGAGTTGATGCGAGAATCTCATGCCTCAATAAGGGCAGTACATCCCGCACTTTCTATGTTGTATCGTGATTTGCGCCGCCAGTATCAGTAGTTGAGGATGAAGAAGCAGATAACAAATTTTGTTGCTTGGTGTTCCACCTGTCAACAGGTGAAGGCGAAACACCAATGACTTGCAGAACTTTTGCAGCCGTTACCCATTCCTGAGTAGAAATGGGATGACGACACTATGAATTTTGTGACGGGCTTACCGAAATCCCCTCCAGGCAGTGACAGTATGAGTGATTGTTGATAGGCTGACAGAGGTCACCCATTTCTTGTCTATTCGGGAGACCTTTTCAGTGGACGAGTTAGGGAGGCTATATGTTAGGGAGATCATACGCCTTCATGGAGTTCCACGTACTATCGTCTCAGATAGGGACGCTCGTTTTACATCGCGGTTCTGACAGGCATTGCAAAAGGCATTGGGTTCACAGGTACTTCTGAGTACACCTATCACCTGCAAACCGACGGGCAGTCCGAGTGTACCATACATGTGTTAGAGGACATGCTTCGGGCATGCGTTCCTGATTTTGGAGGTTCTTGGGAGAAACACTTGCCTCTTGTTGAATTTGCTTATAATAACAGCTTCTAAGCGACTATACAAAGGGCTCCTATGATGCCTTATATGGTAGGCTATGCCGTTCACCCATGTGCTGGTTAGAGGCAGGAGATGCAACGCTATGGGGACCTCGTCTCGTTCAAGAGATTTCGGAGCAAGTACAACTGATCAGTAAGCGTATGACTACAGCTCAATCTAAGACAGAAGTCGTATGCTGATCGCCGTCGACAACCTCTGGAGTTCGAGGTCGAAGATCGAGTATTCTTGCGTGTTTTGACTAGACTGGGGCATCGACGGTTTAGGCAGCAAGGTAAGCTATCGCCTTGACTTGTCAGACCTTTTGAGATTTTGGAGAGGGTCGGACCAATGGCTTATTGGATAACACTCCCTTAGAGATACAGGGCTATGCACGATGTCTTTCACATTTCCTGTTGTGGAAATGCCGGAAGTTGCAGCGACAAAAACAACGAAAAAACAGAAGAGTAAAAGGGAAAAAAGAACAAGAACACAAAGATTTACGTGGTTCGGAAATAATCCCTACGTCCACGGAGAGGCAGAACTTCACTATGATTCGGGAGTACATATTACAGAATTTTCTCACACAAATCCTAGTCTGAAAAAGGGCTACAAAAGGAGGAAGACGATCCACTGTTCCTCACAGGAAGTCCACGTCGCTACAGTGGAAGACAGCCACCCAAGTCAAAAGTGCTATAGTGGCTGCCGGCTGGAAGTCCAAAAGGCTATAGTGAAGCTGACTCCGAAGTCCGCACCGCTACAGTGCTCTGTTGGTGTTGGTCGGTCAGCTTTGCTACAGTGGTCAGCGATGCTACAGTACCAAAAATTTGGCCCGGGAGCCTTTGGTCCCCAAACCCCCGGAGCAGGGGCGTGTTGCCCCCTACAACCCCCAACGAGCTCACCGCGGAGCTCGACCCGCGACAGTTGCAGACCACATCAACGAATTCAACACCACCATAAGTCAACAGACATCGGTGAAAATTGATCTTGGTGATGAGGTATGTGCACTAGTCTTATTGTCCTCTTTACCTGATAGTTGGGAAGCAACTGTAACAGCTGTGAGCAGTACCTCGGGGAATACCAAACCAGTTCTGAAAGATATTCGAGACCTAATCCTTAGTGAGGATGTGCGAAGAAGAGAATCAGGTCAATTCTCTGGTTCTGCTCTGAACGTTGAAGGAGGAGGAAGATACCCTCAACGAGACAATCGTAGAGGACGATCGAGGTCAAGAAGGAAAAGCCGAGACAAGGCAAAGGGGGCTGATCCTACCTGCTGGACATGCGGAAAGAAAGGACATGTCAACGAGTGCAGAGATAAACGGAAGGGACCCGAAACCAGTGGAGCAAACACGACAGCTGAAGGAACTGTTGACGTGCTGCTATTGAGCGTGGATAACTCAATGGAGTTTTGGATTTTAGACTCTGGGGCGTCTTCCCATTCTACATCGGAAAGGGATTTCTGGAAAATTACGTTTCTGGAAATTTCAGTAAGGTGCATCTTGCTGATGATGAGCCCTTGCAGATTGTGGGAAAAGGAGATGCACGGATCAAGACCAACAATGAGAGCTTGCTGGTTCTGGAAAACGTGAGGTACATCTCTGTTTTAAAAAGAAATCTCATTTATGTGGGACAACTTGATGATGCAGGGTTGAGTACCACGTTCACTGGTGGTGCATGGAAAATCACCAAATGAGCTATGGTCATAGCTCGGGGAGCAAAGAATGGTACCCTATACAACATGACAAAAACTTTCATGGACATGGCTGCATCACTCAAAGCTGTAGGAGATTCACAACTGTGGCACAACAGGCCAGGCCACATGAGTGAGAAGGGGATGAAGGTGCTGACAACAAAAGGGCTGCTACCGGAGCTGAAGTCAGTGGAAGTTGGCTTATGTGAAGATTGTATATTTGGAAAGCAGAAGAAAGTGTCTTTTGCAAAAGGAGGCAGAACACCAAAGGCTGGGAAGCTGGACATGGTGCACACTGATGTTTGGGGGCCTGCACCAGTACTTTCCCTCAGAGGGTCACAATACTATGTGACATACATTGACGACTCAACAAGGAAGGTACGAGTTTACTTTCTGAAAAGTAAATCTGATGTGTTTAAGATGTTTCAGAAGTGGAAGACCATGGTAGAGAATGAGTCAGGAGCTAAGCTGAAATGCTTGAGGTCTGACAACGATGGAGAGTATGATAGTCAGGAGTTCAGAGAATTCTGTTCTGATAATGAAATTCGGTGGGAGAAGGCAATTCCAGGTACACTGCAACAGAATGGTGTGGCGGAGAGGATGAATAAGACGTTGAATGAACGTGCCAGAAGTATGAGGTTACACTCGGGGTTGCCCAAAACCTTCTGGGCTGATGTAGTGAACATGGCAGCATATCTGATCAACATGAGTCCATCTGTGCCAATGGGAGAACGTCTCTCTGAGGAGCTCTGGTCTGGTAAGGAGGTAAAACTCTCACATTTACGAGTCTTTGGCAGTTTGGCTTATGTACACATTGATGCTAACTCAAGGGACAAACTTGATGCTAAGTCCAAGCCATGTTTCTTTATTGGCTATGGTGCTGACGAGTTTGGTTACCGCTTTTGGGATGATCTCAAGAAGATGGTCATCAGGAGCCAGAACGTGGTATTCAATGAAAGTGTCATGTACAAAGATCGTTATGTAGCTGAAGATGAAAATGGGAACATTGAATCAGAGTGCAAAAAGCAAATGAAGCTTGAAGGTGTATCTGAGCATGAGAGATCCGAATCGGTGGAACCTACTATTCCAGTGGAGTTGAGGAGATCAACAAGGGTGAGAAGGCCTATGCAGAGGTATTCACCATCCCTGCATTATCTATTATTGACTGACGGTGGAGAACCAGAATGCTTTAAAGAGGCAATGCAGCTGAAGGAGTTGAGCAAGTGGGAGTTGGCTATGAAGGAGGAGATTCCCTCATTGCATGATAACAACACTTGGGAGCTGACACCTTTGCTAACAGGAAAGAAAGCATTGTAGAACAAGTGGGTCTACCGGTCAAGTAAGAACATGATGACAAGAGGGGGTTCAAGGCAAGGCTGGTGGTGAAAGGTTTCCAACAGAAGGAGAGAGTGGATTTCACTGAAATATTCTCACCGGCAGTGAAGCTTACCACCATTTGGGTGGTTCTCAACATTGTGGCATCAGAAGACTTGCATCTTGAGCAGTTTGATGTCAAGACTGCTTTCCATCATAGAGATTTGGAGGAGGATATCTACATGCAGCTGCCAGAGGGATATGTAGAGTCAAGGAAGGAAGACCTGGTGTGCAAACTCCAGAAGAGCTTGTATGGGTTGAAGCAGACACCTAGACAGTGGAACAAAAAGTTTGATGCATTCATGACTAAAAATGCATACAAAAGATGTGGCATGGATCAATGTTGCTACATAAAATCCTTTGGTGATGAATATATTATATTACTTTTGTATGTGGATGACATGTTCATTGCTGGATCATGTATGTAGAGGATTAATGAGCTGAAAGGGCAATTGGTTGAGGAGTTTGAGATGAAAGATCTCGGAGAAGCTGACAAGATTCTGGGGATGAAGATCAAGAGAGACCGCATAGCTGAAACGTTAATGTTATCACAGACTGATTACATTGGAAATGTTCTGAGAAGATTCAGTATGTTGGAAGCAAAGACAGTCTCTATTCTCCTGGCGAGCCATTTCAGACTATCAAAGGAGCAATCACCGAAGACGACAGAAGGGGTGGAGTACATGGCAAAAGTTCCATACGCATCAGCTGTTGGAAGTCTGATGTATTCCATGGTCTGCACTCGACCTGACATCGCTCATGCAGTGGGAGTTGTGAGCAGGTTTATGGCTAACCCTGGAAAGCAACATTGGGAAGCTGTAAAATGGATACTGAGGTATTTGAAGGGCAACAAAGAGGTATCTCTGTGCTTTGGGAAAGGAAATTCATTGCAGGGGTATGTGGATGCTAACCTTGGAGGCGACGTCGACAGCAGGAGGAGTACCACGGGTTATGTCTTTACCTGTGGAGGAACTGCGGTAAGTTGGATATCACAATTGCAGAAGGTGGTGACTTTATCCACCACAGAGGCAGAATACATTGCTGTAACAGAAGCTGGAAAGAGATGGTTTGGCTGAAGAACTTTTTGGATAAATTGGGAAGAAAGCGAGAGTAGAATGTATTGCACTGTGACAGTCAGAGTGCCATACATCTTGCAAAGAACCCGGTATTTCATGCCCGGACGAAGCACATTCAGTTGAAGTACCATTTAATCAGAGGTTTGATACAAGATGAGTTGCTGACGTTGCAGAAGATTTGTGGAACCAACAATCCGACAGACATGTTGACAAAGCCCATGGTGATACAGAAGTTGAGGCATTGTTGTGCCTCTGTTGGTCTCCACTGATGAATGGAGGATAAGAGGCAGAAGAAGGGAAGACACGATGAGAGCACAAGAGGAAAACAATTTGTATTTCATGGATCGTCAGGTTGAAATTGAAGCTGTGAATGGAAAGCACGCGCACTGGTGAGTGAAGAAGAGGAAGAACTCATATTAAGTAAGTTGTCTTTGTTAGTGGCATCGAAGCAGAGCTGCGTAGTGGATCAGGCTCAAGTGGGAGATTGTTGGATTGGTGTAGCCCGATCCAGTTGGGCCGAATGCTTGTGGCCCGCAACTGTAGCGGTGCAGACTTCGAAATTAACTTTACTGTAGTCTTTTGGACTTTCAGCCGGCAGCCACTGTAACACTTTTGACTCGGGTTGCCTTTCACTGTAGGGACGCGGACTTCCTGTGCGGAATAGTGGATCGTCTTCCTTCTTTTGTAGCCCTTTTTTAGGCTACGATTTGTGTGAGAAAATTCTGTAATCTGTGCTCCTGAATCATAGTGAAGTTCTGCCTCTCCGTGGACGTAGAGATTATTCCCGAACCACGTAAATCTTTGTGTCCTTATTCTTTTTTCCCTTTTACTCTTCTGTTTTTTCGTCGTTTCTGTCGCTGCAACTCCCGGTGTTTCCGCAACATTTCCCACTTATGTCGTTACCATTCAGACCCGTCTCATGTCCTTCAGTCTGATGAGGTTGAGTTGGATGCTGATACTTCTTTTGAGGAGTACTTGGTTCGTATTGTTGACCGTAGCACAGAGGCTCCGCGTGGCAAGTCATTTCCTTTACTACGGGTGCTATTACAACACGATTGTGGACAGAACAAGACCTGAGAGCGAGAGACCGATGTACGCGCTCGGGAGCGTCCAGGGCTTGTTTGGAGTATGGAGTTTCAATTTTTGGAGAAACAGATTGAGACACACGGTTGACGCATGGTTAGTGCTAACCTTGCGGCTCAACCGTGCGGCCTAAAGAGGAGGAGCACGACTTGTTTAACCGTGCGAGGGAGGCCACACGGCCGTGCAAAACCTGCAATAAATTGCAGGTATGTTGAGCACGATTGGCGCACAGTTAATCATGCGCCTAACCGTTGGAGGGGTGGAGGTGTTGGACAATAAGCACGCACAGGCTGCGCACGGTTTTTCAAACCGCCGCACTAGGGGGGTGCCACCTTAGGCAGTGGGTGTGCACGATTGATGCACGATTTGGCCAACCATGTGGCCAAACCATGCGCCCCTTAAAGAGTTGGGAAATGACCTTTTTGCCCCTGTCTTCTTTAAATCTAAAAGCACCATTCCTCCCCATTTTGCACAACAACTCCTCATTCCTCTCCTCTAGGTTTTGATCCTTATACGGCGTTCGATTCGGCCGTCGTTCGTCACATTGGATAGCCAACAGTAAGTCTCTCGTTCCTCTTCCTTCTTTGCTTCGTTTATCTCACTGTATGGAATGCAAAATTCGTGTGAGCTAATATGTCCAAATTTTCAGTGCATTTGTGTATTTCTTCGATTTCTCTCGTTCTAGCCCGGATTAGCTGCCAATACTGGATGGGGAGTCATCTATCGGTATAAGGTAGGTGGCCTTGTGCTTTCCCTAAAAGTCTAGCCGTTTATATTATGTGCCGTTGTGCTACGCGTCGGACCTTCCGTGTGTGGCCTCTTAAAATGTGATTTTCTTAATTAGATGTATGAGCCTTGACCTATGTGATCTGTGAGACCCTTTAACACCAATAGAGGTTTAAAACCTCTATTTGAACCACCCATTGGGTGTGTTATTAAACTGTATAAAATAACCATATTTTGCTTATGAAATTGATTCTTTTGCCCCTTGTGATTGAGATGATAAAAAGAATTAAGCGAAATGCTTAAATGAAATAGCAAATTTGAATTAAATGAGTTATACATGGAATTATGAAATGCCATGGGCAACATTTGGGTTCCATTACGGAACACCTAGGACGAGCTCATTGGACGTTTGAATTGAATGATTTGTGAATGAAATTATGATGTGTCGGGAGCGATACATGGATCCTATATGGAATGCCTTGGACGGGCTCACCGAGCAGATGAGATTCTATTATGCCACGAGCGATACTTGGGTTCCCTATGTGAAATGCGTTGGACGGACAATGCATTTACACCATGCCTAGAGTGATACCTGAGTTCCTTTGTGGAATGCCTTGGACGAATTCCTAAGGTGATGAGCTTTTATAGTATACCTGGAGCTATACATGGTTCCCTATGTGGAACGCCTTGGACGGGCTCAAGCTGCCAGTCAATTAAATGACGCGCATGCCTAATCAAAGAACATACTGGGATTCAGTCAATGCTTTACATACATGACGACCTGACTTTACTTTTGTTGAGTCATAAATGCTATGGGACTTACTCATCCCTTATACGAATATCATTATCTGGGGATGCCTTGGCAATGAGTCTTGGGTCCCAAGCCTATAATATAATTAATTCATAATTAATAAACATTTAGAGACATTTCGGCTTGGCCGAAGCGGGTAGTATTGAACGGGTGTCCCATTGAGAACCCAGACCGACATGAGTATTATGTATTCCATTTACTGTCATTATTATTATTGCTTGGGCACTGCTCATTGTATATTCACCGATTGGATAGCACTAGATACCGTTGCCTACTGAGTTTTACTCAAACTCTGTTTGGGCTGTCGTTTGGTACTCGAACATACTTTACGGATTCAGGTAGGGACAAAGGGAAGCACCCTGCTTTGGACGCTTGATTTACTGTACTAGGATGGAGTATGGGAGCTGAGGACCGATCTTGGGCTCGCGATGTTATTGGAGATAGTTTTTGGCCTTTTTGTTTATTTTGCATAGCATGTATACTGTGTATGCCCGCTACCTTGTTCCTGATAGGCACCCGCACCAAACACTATCTGACTAATATATAATAAGAGTTGAACGAGCAGATGAATTACAGTGGAGATGCGGGAAGAAAAAAACAAGAACGAAGAAGAAGAAGATGGAGAACAAACTCGAGAGAAGGCCCCCGCCTCACTCGCCCAAGCCTAACGGCCGACTCAAACCAATCTTCCAACCTTCCCCTTCTTATAAGGCCCCCTAACAACCGTGCCCCCCAGCATATTCTTTCTAACCACCGAAGTTGGCCCACAACACATTTTGCATTTATTCCCCTTATGCCACCTCTCTCTTCTAACCTCTTTGGGTGGCATAACTGGTTTCTAACAGTTCTCCTTTTATCCCCCATTTTTGTAGCATCATAACATAATTATTTTGTATATGACACTGAGTATTATTTATGTCAGTGTACTTTTGTCTTGACTTCTGCAGTTTCATTTATTATTTTATTTCCGCTGCTTATTGTTATTATTCATCACTGTACCATCTTAGACCCTCGCTGCTAGTTGGCACCCTCTGATGTATGGGGAGGTGTGCTTGAGGGTACGTGACCAACCGAGTTCGGTTACTTATGAGTGAATCAGGTCTGGGATGTTACAAAAGTGATGTTTTGGAGTACAAAGAGCAAACCACTACAAGGTTCTTGGGTGGATTAAATGAAGACATTGCACAGTTGGTGGAATTATAACAATCCTGTTCACTTGATGATGTTTGCAAACTGGCTATTAAGGTGGAAAAGCAAAAGTGGGCCTTAAAGGCACCATTGCCCAAGAACTATAATAGAGACTTCTTTTTATAATGGCACTCTTAATAAATCTGGTGTTGCTGAAAAAGGATTTGGAAGAAACAATATGATGGGTAAAGGGAAAGAGAAGTCTACGGAACCACCAAAAGAAAAATCTACTCCTTTGAATGCGGGAATCAGAAGTGCGTCAAATGGGTATGGTCATTTTCATACCAATTGCCCTGACAATCAAATTATTACTATAAAGGAGATTGAAGAGATTGAAGAGACCACTGAAGGGTTTTACAAACTTAAATCTGTCTGAAATAAGACGATCAACGAGAAAACTTGTTCCAAACTGGTTGCACCATTAATCAACGAGTATGCACGGTGATTATTGATAGTAGGAGTTGTACAAATGTTGTTTCAATGATGCTGGTGGAAAATTGAAGCTCCCAACTCAGAATCATCCTCAATCATACTAGCTACAATGGTTGAACAACAGAAGCACAACCCAAGTCAACAAACAGGTTCTGATACCATTTTCCATTGATATGAACTATGTTGATAAGGTATTGTGCGATGTTATTTCTATGAATGCTTGTCACTTGTTATTGGGAAGACCATGACAATTTGACAGGGAAGTGAAATATGATGGGAGGAAGAACACATATTCTTTCCGAGCTCTGCGGTGAGCTCGTTGGGGGTTGCAGGGGGAAACATGCCCTTGTTTCGGGGGTTCGGGGGCCGAAGCCCCCCGGCCCAATTTTGGGGGTACTATAGCATCTCTTACCACTGTAGCCTTTTGGACTTCCAGCCGGCAACCACTGTAGCATTTCTGACTTGGGTGGCCGCCTTTCACTGTAGCGACACAAACTTCCTGTGTGGTTGGTGGAACAGCGGATCTTATTCTCCATTTGTAGCCCATTTCGGGCTAGGGTTTCTGTGTTTAAGAACTCTGAGATAAACTCCTGTAAATTGTGCTCCTGATTATAGTGAAATTATTCTATCTCTCCGTGGACGTAGGGATTATTTCCGAATCATGTAAATCTTTGTGTTCTTGTTCTTTTTTTCTCCTTTTACTCTTCTGTGTTTCGCTGTTTTCTATCGCTGCGACTCCCGACGTTTCCGCATCAACAAGCTATATGGAAAGCTGGAAAAGTGTGAGTTAATTTCAGCTCCAGTGGTGTTCTTGGGATATTTAGTATCCAAAGAAGGCATCATGGTGGATCAATCAAAGGTGGAAGCAATCGACTCATGACCACAACCCAACTCCATCACAAAAGTAAGAATTTTTCATGGTTTGACATCTTTTTATCGTCGCTTTGTCTCCAATTTAAGCACTATCATGACACCCATCACTGAATGCTTGAAAAATGGGAAATTTGAGTGGTCAAAGTTAGCAACAAAAAGTTTTTGAAATCATTAAGTTGTGTGAAACACCAGTTTTGGTGTTACCTGATTTTGATCATTTCTTTGAAGTGGAGTGTGACGTGGAGTTGGAATACACACTGTTCTCATTCAAAACAAGCGTCCTATTGCATATTTTAGTGAGAAATTGAATGATTTAAAGAGGAATTACAACACCCATGACAGAGTTTTATGCAATTATGAGAGCTCTAGATCGTTGGTCTCGTTATTTGTGACTAAAACAATTTGTTCTTCATTCTGATCATTAAGCATTGAGATTTATCAATGGACAACACAAGTTGAGTTTGAGGCATGCAAAATGGGTGGAATTCTTGCAATCATTTTCATTTGTGTCAAAATACAAGACAGGGCAAGATAACATTGTGGCAAATGTTTTTTCTTGAAGGTATGCATTACTTACTATTCTAGATGCCCGAATTCTTGGATTTCAGGTTATGAAAGAAGATTATCCCCATGATATGGAGTTGAATGCTATTTTAATCCAATGTCAACATAGATATGAGAACAATGGTGAACAAGAATATGAGAGATTGAGATTTACAGTTTGCACAAGCTGATTTTGCATATTACAAATCTCCCAGTGCTACCACTTGACATTCTCCATTCGAAGCCGTTTATGGCTTCAATCCAAACACTTATAAAATTGTACACTTTACCTCTTGATTTTCAGGTAAATATTATTACGGAGGAGAAGTCGAAACAGATGAAGAAGTTCCATGAATCTATTCGTGCTCAAATATAGAAATCTAATGAAGCATACAAGAGGCGAGCTAACAAACATCAGAAGCGATCCATTTTCCAACCCGGAGATGAAGTTTGGATTCACCTTCGTAAAGAGAGATTTCCATAAAAAAGGAAGAGCAAGCTGGCGCCAAAATCGATTTACCCGATGATTTTGGTAGCGTTTATGCAACGTTCAATATTGGGGATTATCTCCATACATTGAGGATGATGATGCCACGGATTTCGGGGCAAATCCTCTCCAACCAGAAGAGAATGATATGGATTGGATTCAGCCCAAAGAGAATACTTTTAGGCTTGACAAAAATTTTAAGCCCAATTGTTATTTGAATTGGACTAGTCCACGTTTCTTGACATCCAACTCAATGGTGGGCCACAATGCACTCATTTGGGTCCCACAATAACTTATCCACATGGAAAGTGATGGAAATTCATAGAAGCATATATTTAATAAGAGTGAGAACATGGAGAAAAGGCCCATTTAGAGGGATTCTCGCTACTTAGTCGGGTCATTAATTAGCATGAGAAAATGTTTTTTATGCTTTTAATGTAACCTTTCAGTGCCCCCATGTTTTGTAATTCGTTTTTGGTCGTTTCTCTCTTTTTATTGTGTCTTTATATTGTATTTCTCACTCATTGTAATGGTTAGAATGGAATCCTATGGATTTTGAAGCTTGTATTGCTACTTTCTTGCTTTAGCCTTTTCCCTTTGCCCGGAATTAGTGGTGCATCTCCATTGCTGGTGACTTTGTCTTTAAGCTTGGAGAAACCTTGGCGGGTGGTGTTGCCTTTAAGCCTTGGGGATTATCTCCATACATTGAGGATGATGATGCCACAGATTTCTGGGCAAATCCTCTCCAACCAGAAGAGAATGATATGGACTGGATTTAGCCCAAGGAGAATATTTTTAGGCTTGACAAAAATTTCAAGCCCAATTGTTATTTGAATTGGACTAGTCCACATTTCTTGACATCCGACTCAATGGTGGGCCACAATGCACTCATTTGGGTCCCAAAATAACTTATCCACATGGAAAGTGATGGAAATTCATAGAAGCATATATTTAATAGGAGTGAGAACATGGTGAAAAGGCCCATTTAGAGGGAATCTCGCTACTTAGTTGGGTCATTAATTAGCATGAGAAAATGTTTTTTATGCTTTTTATGTAACCTTTCAGTGCCCCCATGTTTTGTAATTCGTTTTTGGTCATTTCTCTCTTTATTGTGTCTTTATATTGTATTTCTCACTCATTGTAATGGTTAGAATGGAATCCTATGAATTTTGAAGCTTGTATTGTTACTTTTTTGCTTTAGCCTTTTTCCTTTGCCCGGAATTAGTGGTGCATCTCCATTGCCGGTGACTTCGTCTTTAAGCTTGGAGAAACCTTGGTGGGTGGTGTTGCCTTTAAGCCTTGGTCATTCGGCTACACTTCGCAGCTTCGTCTCCACTTACCCATTACGTGCTTCCGACGACGCATCAATTCCTAGACAAGATCTCCAGAAGGTGGTAATTAGACTGTTACTCCACAACAAAAACTAGCATTCTGGGTCAACAAGTGCAATGCTTGTTTTTGTAGTGATTACTATTATTTGCAGTAATTACTATTATTTTTTTCATCAGTTTCTGTTTTAGGGATTTATACAATACAAAGTGCCCTCAATTACTCAAATATTGATGGCTTTAATAAACAAGTTATATAATATCACTGGACATAATGGAAAATATCATCTGATAAAATAATAATTTCCTGAGATGTGAATCTACTTAGTTATAGTTAGATATTCTTGGGTTCTGTTTGACAACACCTAACACTTATTACATGGTTATTTTAGTAGCGGATGGGCTTAGTAAATATGCCCATTTCATTCTCAGTTGGTTAAAGCACTGGGGTGGTACAAGCCTATCTAATTTCTACGGGTTTTAATCTCTTTATGCACTGCTTTTGATCTTTTAGTTATTGGTTATAATAATTTCTTGATGTATTGTGATGTGGAATTAAAGTACATGTTTTCCACATATATTTTCATATCAATTCTTGGATAATTTGATGTTTAAAATGGATATAAAGTGCCTATTTCTTTGATTTGGTGAATTGATATTGAAATGTGATTTTTATTGATAAGTGATTTGAATCATGATCTTTTTGTGCTTAAAAATGTAAAATGTTCTATGTGATTAATTATCAAGTACTTTTTTGGACCATTTTAATTTATTGATTGAATTAAATTGAATATTTTGTATTGGATGAATTTGAAATTACATCATAGTTGATGATTTGAGTATATTTTGTCTGAGAATTTAATGAATTAAATAAACAAGTGTTTTGTGTAATCAAAAATATATTTTGAAATGATTTTAAATTGTTGAAGCATTTTGTAAATGATTAATTGGAAGTTGATTTAATTCTAGAAATATGTGTTTTTAGGTGGATGTAAGCTTGGGATTTATATACTTTAGATTACTGAAAATACTGGTTTGCGTGGAGATATGAGGATTTGTTGAGTTGGGCTGTTACTGATTTGAGCGGAGATAAGTGGATATGTTGAGCTGGGCTATTGCTCAACTGGGCCTGCATGAGCTGGTTTCTTGACCTGCTTGACAATTCTTATGAAAATAGGAAAAGCTACTGTCATCTACCAGGGATTCAAACACCTTATCCAATGTCTGCAATGTGTTGAGAACTCATCACATTCAAGCCTCTCCGAATGAGCTATGCAGGAGGCTCTTGTTCTCCTCATGTTGGGTCAGTCCATGATAATAACAGCTTGCCATCTTAGTCTTATAATGAACTCTGATTAAATAGCTCTGATGGAGGAAGGTCCGCTTGATGAAATTGATACGCATGATGAATTAATAGCCCATGATGGGCGTGAATGCTGAGATTCTAAAATCTGAAGCTGTAAAACTCCGAAGGAGGTATTATCTATGTCTTTTTCTATTCATTGTGAAATACCTTTCTTTATGACCGGACATCATCAATTTTTTAGTATTAGGTTGCTGTGTTTCAGTCATTAGGATGAGCAGTTTTTTTTTTTTTTTTTTAAATATATTGCTTCCTCTTTCACTTGAATATCTTGCTCTAGAATTTCATCTAGGATGCCACGATCAAGAAATTGTAATGAGATCTCAGTCTTTCAAACTGGAAAAGATTCATTAGTAAATCTTAGTGCCCGAGAAGTGTCTTCTACTAAGATGGTGAAGACATCTTCTCTTTAGAGGAAAACCCAATTGTCTTGGACTGAAGAAAGCTGTAGAAATTTGAAATTCATCGTAAGACAAAGGAATCTGCAAAGATGTCTAGCACTTTGACCAAGTTCTCAAGAATTGTTCTTATTGTATGAATTAACATTTAAGTGTTTTCTTGCACGAGTCAAGTGTTTTTATTGACATTCAGGAAGGTCCAAGGGAAGGGCTGGAAAATGAAGGGGAAGTGGCTCAGGACAATTGCATTCTAGCGACTGCACTGTTTTTCATGAGACACTGGCATTCATGTAGGTGGATCACATGTTTGAACTACTTGAGATGACACCAACAATACTGGTGGGGACCACATGTTAGGCGACATCATTGTTAAAGAAGGCTACACCGACTTTAAGTACTACACACTGCAGGAACACGACTTGAGTTTGTGGATGGCACATGATCGCGTCACTGTAGAAGGGTATGTTTTTTTTAAAAAAATATGACAAAAACCACTTATTTTCGCAACTACTTATCCTAAGTGTAGTGCTATAAATGTTTTCCTGTGTCATACATGCTCAACAAGTGTTATCAAATAGGCTGAGTGCTTCCAGATTGCTTGAAAAAGTGCCTTCAAGCTTTCTTTTAAAATTTCACTGTAAATATTTTTTAGAAACTAAACCAACATGACTTAATTATTTCAAATTTCTTGTAAAACTGAACTTATTTCATTGGTAGGTCACTGTACTTCTTACTAGCAGGAATTTTCTATTATCCAGCTAAACTTGGGTGAGACCGCTTTTGCAAAACTTGGGTGGTACTAATCAGTGGGGCGGTTGTTTATGGATTATTTTGATTTGTCTTGTAGATGTGATATGGTGTTGAAAGGTGGTGTCGTGGACGCTTTCAAATGATGTGTGGTTTTGTTGGGTACTTAGGTGCAGTAGAGTGGGTGATCAAGACTGTTTCTCAGAGATACAGTAATTAAAACTTCTTAAATGTATTATGAAAATAGACAGAAGAAATACACAACTTAAATGGGGGGTTGATATTTATAAAAGTATTGAAATAAAATTGTATCTTTTTCGTTTTTGAAATGAAATTCGATTAATAAGACTCAACGAAAAAATGATTTTTTTTAGAAAATATTTTTAGAAGACTTAATCGATTTAAGTCTACCTTTTCACTTATTAATCATTATTTTTTAAAGTAATATTTACTTAATTATGATCTCTTAATTTGTTAATCTCTAAACCCTATGAGAATTAATTTCACCACAAAGATGAAGTGAATTAAGTTCCAAGCGAGTTTAGGAACATGCAACCGCAATACCCTGCTTTGATTGTTGTTCTAAGGCGAGTTTATGGTTAGTGGTAAATTATGGTACAAATCCATTTTGGAAATAAAGATAAATTGAGTTTGTGAATTATATTTGAACTCTATAAATTTATCTCGTGTGGTTTTGTTTTACCAAAAGATTGTGCTTTCACAATTTACACAAATTTAAACCTCGTGTGTTTTTGTGTTAATTGTTCAATTGATTGCTTAGTTTTATCTAATTTAATAATTCAAATCATGGACATATTATGTGAATTACAATACATTGATTCAAAATAAATAAATGAACAAGGTAAGAGGTGATCAATTACTAATAAAAATCACACTTCTATGAGCGGTGTAGTTATTGTATAAACGTTTTGCATGTGCAAAAGTTTAGAAATGGTATAACTCAATCTCATTTCTACTCTTGATTTTCAGCCTAAAGAGGATGAGTTATAGAATAAGATAATTGAACAAAACAAAAGAATTAAAAGAGAAACAAATATGTTTATTACAAAAAAAAAACATTACAACAAAGAAGAGCAGAAAAAAGAGCATTTTGGAGATCCAAGCTTGATAGTTTTACTCCAATGGCGAATTGAAATAGCAAGACACCACTTCTCCTTTGCTTCCAATACTCTTAGGCATGCCTAACCCCCTCCAAATGAGAAAAACATCAATTTATGAGGTTAAGTTTTAAGAGATTTCAAGTGTGAATGGAGAAATTTGGCCAAATAATTTAAGACAACTTGTACTACCTGTTTAACCACCAAAACGCATGAATTAGCTGTTCTTGAAGGATGATTTGTTCACAATTGGGTCCTTGATCTTCTCTCTAAATTTGGGCCTAATCCAAGTATCAATGAAGAAGTTATGATCCAAATACTGAAGTGGTGTCCAATCTGGCGGGTTCAACCCAATTTTGACTTCATGACCCATTTACTCTAATAAAATGCACGATTTAACTTAGATGTCCTGAATGAAAGTTTTACCTCATTAAGTCAGGAACACAGTTACACAATTTTAAGTTTAAATAATACACATAAAAATATTTAGGGCCACAATACTACAGTGAACTTTAAAGGACAAAACTAGAATTTTCATCAAATTTTCAAATGAATGATCTAATTTCAAATATTTTATAAATAAACATATTTACATAATGTGAGGAAATTATATCATTTATTATCAATAAAATATTCAATAAAATTGTGTTTTATTAACTCCAACACTTACCCTTTTGTATTCCTGAATAAAAATAAGAATCTCATTATAAGAGTTGATCATAATAAATTTATCCTTTTGCTCTCCTAGGCAAAGTAAGAATCTTATTAAGAGTATCATAATAAATTTGAGCCATTGTCTCATAAACTGTATCAAAATAAAATCCAGTGAGATTAATAACTAATCAAAGTGAAACAAGTTATGGATCTACCATGCCATTAATTCTCCACGTGTGTGTGCCAACCATTTCAAGCTCATATCTCTACGCTTTATTCAGTATATTCAGATCAAGTAAAATAATTATTCTTACCTGGTTTAATTCATCGAACCTGTCCTACATTCCTTTGCAATCAAATTTCAAGACTCACTCACTTAAGCTTTCCTGAAAGTCAAATAATAAGCTCCTGATCTAGATATCCCAACGTGTTGTACATTTTATCACTCCCCTCTTTATTAACATAATATATATAATTTTTTTTGTGTTTTTTTATTTTGATTTTTTTTGAGGGTGTACAACAGTCGGATATCAGGTATACATGCATAGGTCAATTCAGCACAGTAATGAAACCAATCGAAAGAGAAACGAACGTATGGATCAACTATTGATATAAGATGTTTTTTTTACCTAATTTGGCTATACTTTTAATTGAGTAGGAAAAATTTCACAAGTCATGACTAAGTGAAAGGTTGTGTGGAGAAATAAATGACACAATTTACCATGATAAAATATCACAAAGAATGATGTCAAAATTTAAAAGGTTTTCTAATGACAACCAATAATATCATCGACGACTTCAATTTTTATAAAAATCAACTCTTGATCATGAAATCTTACTCATTCTTATCCTGACACCAATGAATTTTGAAAACATGCATTTTTCATATATTCCATATCTAAATGAGCATGCTACATGATATGTTTTTTTATTGATTTTTTTTTTTTTTTTTAATTTTTTTTGTTTTTTTTTGTTTTGAAAATTTAATAGAAAACCTAACATATAACACACACAAAACACACAAATGGAAATCCTAAATAGCTACCTCAAAATGTTGCCCCCTCCCCCACATTTAAAATATTGCATTGCCCTCAATGTGAAGTTATGAGATGATATGTGTACGTGAAATGCAAAAATTTAAATAGTACAAGTAATATAAAAGTGAAAGAGTTAGGAATAACCTGATGTTTTCAAGTGATGATGGGGTCATGTAGTGTGATGAAATCAACTGCATCGGTAGGAAGTCCCTTAATGCATTTCTTTAAATGTTGCCCATTGACTGGAAATCTCATTCTTGTATCCTCTTGTGTGATCTCCACTGCACCATAAGGAAAGACATTAATACAACATAAGAACATAACCACCTAGAATGCAACTTACCGGGCATCAACTTTAGTCATGAACTGTATAGAAGAACTTTCTCTCCAACCTGAAACTCTTTTTTTGGATCATTCTATCATTAGCTACTTTTGATCTTTCCTTCTAGAAACTTGAGTTCACATACGATGACAATCAAATCTTCTCAAGATCTTGAATTTGCAGCTTCCTTTGAATTCCAGTTTAAGTCAAATCCATGTTAAATTTCTTTATAGCCTAATATGCCCGATGCTCAACCTCTACGGGGAGATGACTATTGGGAAAAAATCTCTCAAGGTCATATTGTAGCATTTTTGGGTTGGTTTTGTTTGTTGACAAAACATATTTTCATGACGAATTGTCGAGTTCCAGAGATGTTGGTAATTCTTATTGACAAAGAACCATGACAAAGGAGGTGAATAGCATTGTGAGGGTGAGATCTGTGATTACAATGAGCTTCGCGAACAACAGAGGTGAAGAGCATTACGAGGGATCATTACGGCAACGACACAAAGGAATTGACAGAACCCTCTATGATTACGACGAGCTCTGTGATCTGAAAATTTCTGTGGTGCTTTGCGATATAGAGAGAATTTCGGCGGAAATTCTGAAGCTTTGCGATTTTAGCTGATGCGGCCTTGACTTTGTGCGGAAGGTTATTGAGTCGGTGGAATAACCTATAAATAGGCTTCTAACCCCTTTAGAAGAGAAAATAGTTTTCAAGAAAAATTTGTAGCTCTCGAATTGTAAAGGAGGTTCGTGGAGGAAGTGTGCTTCGTGAAAGGAAGGAGCTTCGCGGCGACTAATCTAGCTCCGCGAAAAAGGTGTGTTCTGCGTTGGCTCAGTGAGCTTCATGAAGGAAGTCACTTTGTGATGATTTAAGCTTTGCGAAGGCTTGAGCTTTGTGAAGGCTTGAGCTCTGCAAAATAGTGTGCTCTGCGAAGCAGTGAGCTCTGCAAAGGTGTGTGCTTTGCGAAGAAGCAGATACTTCATGAAGGATTGTTTGAGCTTTGCGAAATTGGGAGCTTCGCGAAGTAGGGAGCTTTGCGAAGGTATTTCCAAAGGTTGTTGCCCAGTGTTCATTGGAAAAGGGGTATTCATCAGTGGATGAAATTTGGCTTCAATAGAGCATCTACGTATAGTGGAGGATGCATTCATTAGTGATAATGAAAGGACTCACAAGTTCATAAACTGTGAGTGGATCCTTTCCAGAGCAGTGAGCAAAGAAAGATGAAGAAGGTGATCTTTTCTACTGGTAGTGAGCTAGAGAGAGAGAAACAAGGAGTGACCCTTGGGAAAGCAGTGTGCTGACCCTAAATTTTGTGAAGGCAGTGAGCTTGAGCATAGAAGTGATCTAGCCCTAACTTTGTAAATTGGCAGTGAGCTTTAGTGGATTTGGCACATCGGCACATACCCTTATAATAAAGAGGTCAAGATCTAGTGGAGAAGGAAGAATAAGTTGGAAATAATATCCATACCCTGATTCATCCCCCCTCTCAGGGTATCTAGGCCCCTTTTGGACCTAACAATGACAAAATTTCCCAAAAACAATCCAAAATGGGGACATACCGATGGGAGTTTTGTATGTCGTCCTATAAGCCCACAACACATCATCCAAGCGCTTGCTCCAATCCTTCCTATTTGGCTTCATGATTTTCTCCAAAATTTGTTTCAATTCCCTCTTTGAAACCTCAACCTAACCATTTGTTTGGGGATGATATGGTGTTGATGTTTTATGTGTCACCCCATACTTCTAAGGGAGGGAATCCAAATTTTGATTACAAAAGTGTGTCCCTTGGTCACTGACGATGGCCTTCGACACTCCAAACCTACAAAAAATATGTGTCTTGAGAAAATTGACTACAACATGAGAGTCATCAGTCCTGGCGTCCTTGGCCTCCACCCATTTGCTAACATAATCAACAACAACCAAAATATACAAAAAACCAAATGAACTTGGAAAATAACCCATAAAATCAATGCCCTGTACATCAAAAATCTCACATAATAAGATGGGTTGTTGGCGCATCTCATGTCTCTTAAAAATATTTTCAGTGTGTTGGCAATGCGAGCACATCTTACAAAACACATGAATATCATGGAATAATCTAGGCCAATATAATATGTAGTCTAAGACTTTCCTAGCTGTTCATTGGGGTCCAAAGTGTCTTCCACATGAAAGTGTGATAGAAATGCATAACAGACTCAAACTCATGATTAGGAACACACCTCTTAATAACTTGATAACTACACATGCGCCAAGGGTAGAGATAATCCAACACATAAAACCTAGACTCAGTCTTTTAAATTTGCAGGAATTTCAGAGGCAACAAGGTAGTTCACTAAATTTGCATACCAATGATGTGTAACTGAGAGTGCATAAAGATGCTCATCAAGAAAAGTGACCTGAAGTGGCACCTGGTTCAAAGTGTCAGCCTCCAGTGCATGAGTAATCCTACTCATGTGGTCCGCCACAAAGTTCTCTAAACCCTTCTTGTCCTTTATCTCAATATTGAATTCTTGAAGAGGGAACATCCATCAGATAAGTTTGTGCATTGCATCTGGCTTCTTAAAGAGGTACCTCAGAGCCGCATGGTCAGAAAAAACAACTACTTTAAATCCTAATAAATATAAACATAATTTATCTAAAGAAAATTTGACGACAAGAAAATCTTTTCCCATGGTTGTGTAGTTTGATTGGGCAAAATCCAATGTCCTCGAAGCATATACAATTACATGTGATCGTCCCTCCACCCTTTGTGATAAGACAACTTCAACTATGAAGTTTGAAGCATCACACATAAGCTCAAATGAAAGGTCCCACCATGGGGGCTATATGATCAGTTGAGTGGTCAGAATCTTCTTTAGCTCATCAACTGATACCCTACATGAATCATAAAAAATGAAGTCTATATCTTTTTGATGTAATCAATATGAGGGTAGAGCAATCTTACTGAAATCTCGGATGAGGCGTTGATAAAAGCTTGTATGCCCTAGGAATGATCTAACATCACTCACACATGAAGGATATGCCAAGAATGAAATAATATATACCTTATATCTATCAACAACTATTTCATTTTTTGACACTATATGTCCTAAGACAATTCCATGATCTACCATGAAATGACACTTTTAAAAGTTCAAGACTAGATTCTTCTCAATACAACGATTCAACACCTTTCTCAAGCTAAAGATACATTCATCAAATGAATATCCATACACTGTAAAATCATCCATAAATACCTCCATGCAGGTCTCAATGAAATCAGAAAAAATACTCACCATGCATCTCTAAAAGGTACCTGGGACATTGCATAGTCCAAATGGAATCCTTCGGTAGGAAAATGTACCGAATGAACAAGTGAATGATGTCTTTTCCTGATCCTCCAGAGATATAGGAACCTAAAAATATTTAGAAAATCCATCCAAGAAATAATAGTGTGTCTTTCCAGCTAATCTCTCAAGCATTTGATCAATAAATGGAAGGAGAAATAGTTCTTGCAAGTGGATTTATTTAGTTTCTTATAATCAATACACACACACTAACTATTTTGTACCCTCATTAGAACGAACTCCTCTTTTTCATTTCTAACAACAGTAACACCACTTTTCATAGGCACAACCTGAATAGGACTCACCCACTGGGAATATGAAATCAGATAAATTATACCTGCCACGATCAATTTTTCAACTTCTCTTTTAACAACTTCCACAAGATTTGGAATTAGTCTCCTTGGTGTCTTCCTAACTGGTTTAGCCCCATCATCTAGAAGAATTCTGTGCATGCAAATGGAGGAGCTAATACCTGATATGTCATCTAAGGTCCACCCGATTTACCTAGTGTTCTCCCTCAAAAGATTCAAAAGTTTTTCTTCATGTTTAAAAGGGAGATTGTTAACAATTATAACAGGTAATCTCTCACTACTCAACAAGTATGAGTTTTTGAGATTTGGTGGCAATGAATTGAGTTCCAATGAAGGGTGGTGAAATATGGATGGAGACATTGAAGGAATTGAAATATGTGCACAATGATCATCAGTATCATAATAGACATCATCAAAATTAGAGAATAAGGCATCAAATCCATCAGCATACTCAACAACCATGTCATAATCAGAGTGAACATGATCAAAATCAGAATATGAATCCACATCAAAATCAAATCCAAAAGAGGTTTGTGCATTAGAAAATAGGTGTGGAAGTTCTCTTAGACATCAAACTAGAACCAATGCTCATAATATCTCTAAGCATAGGACAATAAAAATCCATGTGGTTTTTACTTGGTGGTTCAAAATGGGAGATAAAAAAGAATAATGCTCATCTGAGGGGTACTTTATGGAGTCTATAACATTAAATATCACAACTTCATCTCCAAACTCCATGAAAAGTGTTCCTTCAGGGGAATTTATGATCATTTTTGCAGTTTTGAGGAAAGTCCTACATAAGATAATGGGGAAATAAGAATATACCTGATCATACTCCTTGTTAAGAACATAGAAATATATTGGAAAGATCACATCTCTTACTCGAACAAGTACATCCTCAAGGACTCCTGCTAGATATGGTGTAGATCTATTCGCCAACTGCACTAATAGTCGCATCAGCTTCCACTCACCAACCTATAGAGAAGAGAATACAGACCGAGTCATCACATTTATGGAAGCTCCTAAACCACATAAAGCATCAGAAAAGTGCAACTCCCCTATGGTGCATGAGATTGTGAATGTCCTCAAATCCTTTCACTTTGTTGGTATTACTTGAGTTACTGTAATGAGTGATGACACATTCCTTCCAAGATTGATCCTCACATTTCCCTTGATGCCTCTTCGATTGGTACAATGTTCTTTTAAGAATTTGGCATACCTTGGGATTTTGTTAACGACTTCAAGTAGAGATATGTTGATCTCAACCCACTTGAATGTATCCAAAACCTCTTTTTGCCTCGCCTCTTCAGCCATCTTCTTGTTTTGTACAAATCTGTTTGGAAATGAAAGGTGTTTAGGAGGAATATCATCAATCTTTTTCTTACCTTTATCTTTCCCCTTAAGATGCTCATCAATTGTTCTTGAATAGGGATTCTCTGGGGTTGAGGTGAATCCCAGTGGAATGGTAGGCGCATAAGTATCAGTCATTTTCTTCCCACTTCTCAATGTGATGACACTAACATTACCTTTGGGATTTGGAGTAGGTTGGGAAGGAAGATTTCTAGATTTCTTACTTACCAGTTCATGGTGGGCGGTGAAAATCTGGCTCATTTGTTTTTTCAACTCCCTCAACTTTGAACCTTGACTCTTCAACTAATTCTGTTGATTAAGAACAATTTATTTCAAAAGATCATCAGTGTTATAATTTACCTTTCGTTGAAAATTCCCTTGTTGTTGGATTGTTGATGCTTGACCTTCAAATCTCCTTTGGGGTTGTTGGAAACCCTATTTGTAAGGCGGAAGCTACTGGAAATTTTGCTGAAAAGGGAGTCTTTGTTGTTGTCCAAAACCATACCTAATATCCAATTGATCCTTCCATCATTAGTTGTATGTTGGTGCAAATGAATCATACTTCTTCTGGGGATGTGGTTGTTGTTGTTGCTGATATAGTCTCTCAGGGAATACTGTTGCGCAATCCTCCATTTCATGTAATTGGGGGTAACAATCAGTTGAGTGGTTTATTTCAGTACACATGTACCAAGGCCACGAAGGTGTGGGTTGGGACGTCTTTTGCGCCAAACCAATCTTTCTCAGCATAGTGGTCAATTCTTCAAACTTAGTATCAATTAAATGATTTTCAAGAGGACATACACGATGTACTCCTCTAGCATGTGATGTACCTTGATCGCAAAATTGTTGGGAATTTTGTGCCATCTTGTCAATCAATGCATGTGAAACTATTGGTGTTTTGTCGACCAATGCCCCTCCAGCCGCGACATCCACCATGATCCTATTTATAGGTGTGGGTCCTTCATACAAGTACTGTATGAGTAGTTTCTCACTGATTTGGTGATGTGGGCAGCTTGCACACAACTTCTTGAATTGCTTCCAGTACTCATACATTGACTCCCTCTAGACTTGATTGATTCCTGAGATCTCTTTTTGAATGGAATCGGTCCTTGATGATGGAAAAAATCTCTATAAGAAAAGATGTTTCAAATCATTCCAACAAGTTACATCTTTAGGTTATAAATAATACATCCAATCTTTTGTAGTTCCATCGAGTGAGAATGAGAATGCACTTAGTTTTATTTGATATTCAGAGACATTTCTTGGTTTTAGGGTTGAAAAAACCTCATTAAATTCTTTTAAATTTTGTTTGGATCCTAACCTAAGAGGACATGAAGTTTTGAAAGCAGGTATATCAATCCAAATTTTAATTCAAAGTCTGATTCAAGGTTTGGATATGCAATACAACTTGGTTGATAGTTAATGTTGGGTGAATCCAATTCTCAAATGGTTCTATTAACTTCACCATCATTATTATTTTCAGCCATTGGTTTTGGTTTTATATTTGAATTAGAATTTCTTCCAATTTCAATGTTTTCAGAATGATTTAATTCACCAACCGGGTGAATGTTGAAACTTCCTGTAGAATGAGATTGTTTGATTTGAGTCCTAAGGTTGTGTTCAATCTCAGGGTTAAGATCTAAGATATCCTTAGGATTAGTTCATGTCATAAATCAAAGAAAAATGAAATGAAGAAGAGAGGACCATAATTAAAAAAATAAGAAGTTTGAGATGATGGTCTAAGATAGAAAAAAAGAAAAGAAAAAATAAAAATTAAGAAAGGGGAAAGAAGAAAGAAAGAAGAGAAGAAGAGAATAAAATGAAAAAAATACATCTAATTGGTTGAATAAATTACTTGCCTCCCTGTAAATGACACCAATTTGAAAGTCGCTATCGTGAGCGCTTTCAAATGATGTGTGGTTTTGTTGGGTACTTAGGTGCAATAGAGTGATTGACCAATTTCATCTCTCAAAGAGGTAGTAATTAAAACAACTTCTTAAAGATATTATGAAAATAAAGACAAAAGAAACACACCTTAAAAGGAGGGGGGGGGTTGGTTTGATGTTTATAAAAGAAAAAGAAGATGTGTGCTGTAATAAAATTGTATTTTTTTTTGTTTTTGAAATTAAATTTGATTAACAAGACTCAACAAGAGGATGATTTTTTAGAAATTATTTTTAGAAGGCGTAACCGATCTAACTTTACCTCTTCACTTACTTATTAATCATTATCTTATAAATTAATACCCACTTAATTATGATCACATAATCTGTTAACCCTCGAACCCTATGAGAATTTACTTTACAATAAAGATAAAGTGAATTAAACCCTATGTTAGCCTCAGAACATGCAATCACATCACCCTGCTTTGATTTTCATTCTAAGGCTAGCTTATGGGCGATGTAGTTATCATAGAAACGTTTTGTATGTGTGAAGGTTTAGAAAGGGTGTAACCCAATATCATTCTAAGGCACCACTTCTCCTCTAATCCCAATCCTCTAAGGCACGTACAACCCCCTCGAAATGATAAAAACACAAATTTATAGAGTGAATGAGAGGTTAGGTTTTAAGAGGTTTCAAGTGTGAATGCGGAAATTCATCCAAATAATTTAATCCAAATTGAACTGCCTGTTTTACCATCAAAACGCTTGAGAAAAATTTTCTTCTAGAAGGTTGATTTATTTGAACTTTTTTCCTCGAAATTCTCTTCAAATTTGGGTCCAATCCCAGTACGGATGAAGAAGTTATGGCCCAAATACTGAAGTGGTGTCCAATATGGTGGGTCCAGACCAACTTTGACTTCATGACCCATTTTCTCAAATCAAATGCATGATTTAACTAAGATGTACTGAATTAAAGTTGTATCCCACTAAGTCAGGAACACAATTACAAAATTTTAAGTTTAAATAATGCACATAAAAATATTTTTGGTCGCAATACTACATAGAATTTTAAAGGGAAAAACTACAATTTTTATCAAATTTTCAAATGAATGATCTAATCTCAAATATTTTATAAATAAACATATTTAACACAATGTAATGAAATTATATCATTTAAAAAAAATTGGGTACAACCGTGAAAGCGGCACACACGCAAGGAAGAAAATTACATGTAAATCGCAAGCCTGGGGACTTGACCCTGCGACTTTCCCCTCAACAACATGTATGGATGGAGCTGAATTTTATGGGACGAGCTTCTTGTTATATTGATGGTTGTTACTATTGAGTTGATTGACTAGATTTTTTCTTGTTGAATCATTTGGTTGATTGTGATTATGACATTCAATATTATTCCCTTTTCCTTTATAGTGTCATGTTTTGGATATTTTATATATACATTCATAATGAGTATAATTAGATAAAATAAAAATGTGAAAATATGAGTAAATATTGATTCAAAAATATTATAGTAAATAACTTGCGTTAAAAATTCTAGACTTTTAACAACATATGAAAAATGTTTTTATAAATGTGGTAATAATGAAAAACGTGTTTTGTTAAATTTTATATGATTTTAATGATTTTTTACAAAACATATATGTGTTTTCAAAATGACATGATAAGTGAAACATGTTGCTAAAAGTTGATTTTTGAAAACATAACTTATGCCACCTTGATTTTATCTTTGATGGATGGTCGAACAGTCATTTGTGAAAGGTAGGATGTTGTCCTATCTTTATGATTTTCAAATACATCCTTTATATATCTATGAAAATAAGGCCTTTCTCAACTCTCATCTTGGATATGGTATATATTATTTTTTTATAAGACCACAAACTCTTTTTTTTCTTTTATATCATGGTAGTGTACTGAACCGTCATAGTCATAGATTAACTCAAACCATATTCATTGAAACATGTTTAACTAATTTTATATTAGTATATATATATATACTTCAAACTCCTATGATTAATATATGTGTCACATTTTTCTATGTAGAGGTAGTGCATCCAAATCTTCAATGCAAATATCACAGCTATTAGTTCTAAATTATGCGTCGGGTAATTCTGATCATGAATCTTCAATTATAGAAAGACACAAGATTATCACTTTATCATTTTCATAAAGACACATCTTAACTCCTTTGAAGCATTATTGTATATCACAAGCCCTTTCCCACTTGAGGATATTGTGAGTACAAGTCCTACAGCTAACTTCTTCTTGAGCTCTTTAAATCTTTTTTCTCATCCATCCATCCATACTTTTCTCCCTTTCGTATTAAGTTAGTGAGTTAGAAAATCATGAGAAATATCTTAAAAGTATCAATCATACCCAACTAATATGAGAAAACTATGGGTTTTATGACAACAATTTGTCTGGTTGATTCCTCAATTGTCTTCATTATTGAAAAAGCCACAAATATTACCTCACTCATGATCACAGACCCTAAAAATGTGACTTATTGTATATAAAAGTCTATTTTTCTGAGTTTTAAAAACCATTTATCCTTTAAAGTCTCCAACACAATCATTATATGTTCCTCATCTGCTTCCTTGTTCTTAGAGTATATACTGATTACATCAATAAAAAACCACCATAAATTTATGAGGCAGTCTCTAAAGACTCCATTCATCAAGTCTATGAAGATTTCATGGGTATTTGTTAGTTAAAATGACATCAATATGAAATCATAGTGTCGATATCTTATATGGAATGCTGCCTTTTGAATATCTCATCTCTTCACCGAGAGATACTAATATCTTAGATGAAGATCCACTTTTTGGAAGTATTGATCTGCACGAAGTTAGCTGAATAAGCCATCAATCCATGGAAGTAGATGCTTGTTATTTATGACGATCTTAAAAATCTTTTGGTTATCTATGAAAAATTGCATTGACTCATCCATCATCTTTATAAAGATAACTAGTGCACCCTAAAGTGACACACAATGGAATATCAACCCTTTTTATAAATGATCTTATAGTTTCTTCTTTAATTACTTCAGTTCTATCAAGGCTATTCTATAGAGGATATTTAACATAGATTCCAAACTAGAAATAAGTTCTATTGATAAATTGATGTTATTCACTTATTCAGAACTTTTTATTTACTCTCTTTACTGATTTTCAATGAAATGTTCATAATTAGCGTGAAATATTAATGTTTAAATATTAAATATAATTTTTGAGCACTATTTGAATTCATCTTGATTCAAGTCAGTTTAATGTTTTAATAATAAATATCACCCTACTGATCCAATTTGTGTGGTTTTTGATTTTTAGGATTCCTTATTCAATTTACAAAATATAATTAGAAGGACTCATTGACCGATTCTTCCATTTGAAGGGTCATATGGACTACACAAGAAGGCCTAAAGAATTTGTGATGAAACTGGACCAGCTATGAAGATTGAATTACTGGGATCAATACAGAAGTCCAAATTACTTTATTCTCCTCCAAAGTTCAGGAAACAATGTAAGGAGTCATGGATAAAAATTTCAGGGCCCAAATCCAATAAAAAGGGGCCCAAATGATTCTATTAAATCCAGCCCACCATTCTGTCTGGGAAATGAAATCAGCACACCAAAATTGACTTTTCTCCTGATCTACACATCAATTCGATCTGATATTTTGCAGTTTGAAATAGGAGATATAGGTGGCCGACTTTTTTGAATAAAGAATTTGGATTTTAAGGCATCTTCCTATTCTAAAATCCATTCACATTTCGGCCATCAAAAAAGCATGGATAGAAATGGATAGTTTAACATTTTTTATGAAAACCACCACAACTTTGGCTATATAAGTCAAATGCCTAATTTTTTTGAGTCGACTGAAATATTTAATATCTAAAACTTTGAAGAAGAATATTTATCCAGATTCAGCTGTCTGAAATATCAAATTGGCGATGCAAGTGGAGGGGTGGTTTTGGAATGCAAACAATCTACTTCTATGGGCTATAAATACTTACTCCTCATATCCTTGCAAGAGGTTGGCAATTCAGAATAGAGGAGGATCAATTGGCACGACCAAGGATCTTCCAAAAGCCTATAAGGACATTCCAAACTCAAGTTTTCACTTGAGATACCCTTCCTACTCTCTTTCCTTTCATTTACTTTTGTGTTATTCTTCGTTTATAATTGTGTAAGTGTTTTTTTTGTAATTCTCTTTTAATGAAAGTTTCTTCTTCATATTCTCTTTGAATCATCCAGTCTTTGTTATTAAATATTAATGGTCTTAAAATTGTTTAAATCCAGTAAAAATCCTTTTTTTATTTTTCTTTCTCATTCAATCTAAAGTTCATGTTTATTTCTCTTCGTCGCTTGTGTGTGTGTTCAACACACCACTATTTTTTCATCCCTTTATTTTTCTTATCTTCTTAATTCATCATCATAAACATAATAAACCATATTACTAATCATTTCAATGGTTGAGTAAATCTCTCATTGGGGTGAGTTATAATTTAGGCATGTTAAGTGATTGAGAACTTTTGCTCGATGGATATTCTTTGAATTAACATTGTGTATGTTGGAATTAACATGTCATGGATTAATGAATTGTTTTGTTTAACGAGTGGTTTCTATGGATTATTGGAACCATAAATACACTACTATAAATAAGATATGATTAATATTAGAACCTTAAGTTATGTTAAGGCTTGGATTAAAGCCTTAACACATGAGAATTCCAATCAACGTCAACTTGTGACATGAGTGTTAATTTAATGCAATATAAAGCGAGGCTCAAGGATATCACAAGTTTAAATAACTAATGAAGAACTCACCCCAATATTTATAAAATTGTTAAACCAATCTTAATCAATAAATCATTTCAATTAACCTCTACAAATGAACCCCCAATCAAAATAGAATCAACTAAAAACAATCAACTATTAAAAAGTATCATCACCGAGGATTCGACTTGAGTGCTGCTATAGACATTAGCAGAGCACTGGAATCTTGAACGGTCGATAGGTGACAATAGGCCACGCTTTCAGAACTATACTTCATGATATGAGGGAAGGTTAGGTAACTCTTTAAGGAATACATCAATATATTACCTTACAATAGGAATGTCTTTATAGTTTAGATTTTCTTATTTATCAACCCTTTGAAGGGGTTTCCATAGGAGATTCATAATCCCCTTTTCATTTGTATATGAGCATTGGATGGTTTGTGATATGAAGAGTTTGGTTTTTTCTAGCTGTTAATATAATCTCTATATAAAGACACCAAATCTACGCCTCATATATCATCACCCCCAAGGAAGAATTGTGAAATTTTTAGGAATAATCACCCCACAAACGTTACTCGGAGAAGATTAAAACAGTTGGGTTGAAATAATTTCACCATTTGGAATTTTCACAGATTTCTCAACTTCAAGGTATCAAGGAGATATATTTCTAGAAAATTTTCATGATATGAAGGAATTTGTTGAATGAGAATCAAATAATCCCTTTCCATTTAATAATTCACCACTTCATTTTGTTTCTCATGTTTCCCACTTTTTTCTAAAATAGAAAGGGTTATAAAAAAAATAATTTAATAATACATGAATAAAAAAATTATTCATATGAGTGAATCAGTGCTAAAGTATTCTATTATCTAATACCTCTCTTTAACCTAGGTCATCATTTACTATCTAACATAATTACCAAATTTTCTAAACTTTTCTTGGATACAAACTATAGCAGACCATACATCACTTACATGATTATTACATTAATTTTAATATAAACATATATAATATTAAAAATTCCAAAATTGATAGGTTTAGTGTCTTGCAAAATTAGGTTCATACAATATCACTACACTAAAAAATTTAAACATTATTTAAATCCTTCAACATAATCATCCTATAGACTTTCATAATATTCTTACTAGATGAAATCCCTTATGGATATACATCAAATAATGGTTCAGTTAAAATCCCAGTGGGGGGGGGGATAATATGAATGATAAGGAGACATAAATCAATATGGTTACATGAATGACCATGATAGTCATTATCACATAATAATAATAGGTTTACAATAAGAATAATAATTTGAATGAGAGTTGGAATATGACACATGAAAAATAATTAAACATCATAAGTCAAGGTTTGTTTCCAATCCATCATGACATAATGGAAAAAACTAGTTTCATTATGTCCATGCATAACATAGTAGAAAAGGCTAACAGCTTATTGTTTACACATAATGACATCATGATATATAAATATTTACCCAATGCATTAAATAGTTTTATAATTTTGGGGCCACCTGTAGCATAATAATATGTTCAAAATCATGAGGATTTGGTATGTAGGATCTCTATTATTTGGGGGTTCTTGTATTGGAAGTGTGTTTCTCTACAATATAGTTTTTTTCCACTATTTTTTCTTCGAATGAAGATAGGCTTTGAGCATGGAGTTTCAGTTCCTTATTCTTGAAGCCTGTTTCGCTTCATCTCCACAAATGGTCCCTTGATTTCAATGTGTCATAGGATAGAAATGCCTTTGCTCAGGTTTTCATCAGGATCTATGGCCTTAATTGGATCATGTGTCATCCTAAGATATTGCATGATATTGCTATAACAATTGGGACTCCAATCCGTCTGGACAGAGACTGAGAATGTTAGGTTTGGACATTTTGTTAGAATTCTAGTCAAGGTAGATCTCAGTTTTACTTTAATGTACAATGTTTTTCTCTATACTCCAACTGATGACTTGCACCTGAGTGTTGAGTATCAGAATTGTCCCAAATTCTATGATTCTTGCAAGGATATTGGGCATATGATAGAGAATTGTTTCAAGAAGACTTGCATGTCCTACGACATGAGGGGTCACTTTGCTTCAACTTGCAATGAAAAAGAGATGGTTTTAAATCAGCCGAACCATACTGGTGTAAGACTTGAGGGGTAATCTCAAGGTGCTTTTAATGTTCAATGACCTACTTTCTATAGGTCAATGAAGATGGTGGATAAGGGTTAGGCCCTGATCAAGGGGCAGATCTCTCTAAACATGGGAAAATCTATAGATGTGGCTACTGGTTCTTTTGAGTCCCTACCACAGGATGACCAATGATCTTCCAAGGATTTTCCTCTTTCAAATTAACTTATGGAAGAGGGTGATGATCTTTACAAGGGTGATTCATGTGTCAGAGTACCTCAAGGTTATCTGGAGAAAGAAATAGAAATTATTTCAGATCCCACTTAGTAAGAGAAATCATGGGATGATGTAGCAGAGGAGAAGCTGAATTCCACCTCCTTCAGGGATTTTTTTCTTCATGGATTGGAATATGATAGGAAAATTGACCTTGAAGATAATAAATATGAGGGTGAACATAAATCACAAGAACTAGTTGACCAAAATTTATGGAAAGAGAATAATCTTTTCGCTTCAAAGGTTCATAAAGGAAAGTTGAATATAAACTTTGTTTTGGTAAAAGCTCCAATTACATGAGGAATCAATCCTCAATATTGGATTAGGGTATAAATAAGGCTATGGAATGTGATGTTCCTTTCTCCTATGGGAAGGTGGATGATAAAGGGGGTTCTCATGAGGAGATGTCCACTAGGAACTCTGTTTCTTTAATCAAGGGGGCCTCAACACCCTCAAACCATTATCCTGTTTCCCTTGAAGGGGGGACTGCTAGTATGATCCCGTGCTCTACTTATAGTACAGATACACACAAGGTTCAGGAGGCAGTCTCTTTGAATAGTTTAGAGGTCCTTGGACAATAGGGACATGATGTTTCGGGGACAACCATTCCCTAGGCAGTGGGTTTATATGCTGCACCATTGGCACCCATAAAAGAACCTCAATTTTTTGATGATGCTACTGCATAATATGGAGGTCAAAATATAGTGTCTTTTGGGACTCCAGTGAAAGAGAAAGCATTGGATTCTTTGGAAGGTATGACTTGGGCCATATATTATGATACATCTCATTTGAATGAAAGCAAGCCACATGTGTCTACATCCAATTTCTTTGAAGCACATGAATTTCTGAATCCTGAAGAGAAATGAGATAAATAAGTCTATCATGAGGCTCAGATCCCCATAGAGGAGTTCAGAAAAAGAAATGACACCTTGATAGTTGATCTCTCAAAGAAGGATGGGATTTTGATAGATAATAAGGAAAGTTACTCAGAGAGTTCTCTAGATGAACTTTGGGAACCTATGAAGACCTGGAGGAGAGGTCTTCATCCAAGAATTCATAGTCATGGTCATGGTAGAATTAATTGGGGGGCTCAACACAATGAGAATCGTGATGATCAAAATTATCTTATTAAAAGTATCAATTTGAAAACCATTACTGATGAGGGAAGCAGATCTGTCTGACCCCATATTTTTCCTTGTTTTTATTTTTTATTTTAATAAAGTGGTTTTTCCCTACTTTCAAAAAAAAACTTATAGGGTACCCAAAAGAAGAATGGAATACATTATTTTGGGTGTTAAAGGGAAGAATTAACAAATAAAAATATTATAGGAAATAAAGAGAAGAAGAAAAAACATAAGAAAAATAAAAAAAATAATGCCTTAACCAAAATCATTGGAGGAGGATAATAATTAATCCCAAGGAATTAAAGACATGCATATCCCTAGAAGAAATAAAAAATAAAATAAAGGGACTTTATAAGGGATGTAATAAAAATTTAGTGGAAGCATAGAGAAAATATTAGAAAAGAGAGGGCATAAACTCAAAAGAAAATGAAAGAGTTTATAAGGACCCACATCTCATACACATATAGTTACATCAATTGTAATATAAATATTAGTTAATCACACATAGAAATCTAGTGGTCCAGTGTCTTTGGGAGATTAGACACATAATAAAACATTAACTAGTTTTGATGTTTTAGTTTATAAAATGAATTCCATTTTACCAAATTCATATTCTAAGTATTAGAAATTTAAATTTTAAATAAAATCATGTAATATGTAGAAACACAATTTTATCTAGAATAAATACTATTTTTTTTAATATGAGTGGTTAAATTTCTATTAATTATTATTCATTAATTATTACATGATTGATAATTATTTATGATATATCTTTTTATTGAAATAAGTTTCTAATTTTTTTAATTATAATATTTAAATTTTAACTTAATGTTTTACAAAACAAGTTGAAACATAGATTGTTTAAAATATATACTTATACATAATTTTAGTTGCATGATATGAGAAATAATTTTTAAGATATTATAATATTTGTATTTATTTATTTATTAATGGAAAATTTTAATTATTATTAATTTTACTACTATAAATTATTATGTTACTATTTCAATGGTTAATTATTATTGCAATGATCAGATAATTATCATACTTCATGTAAATACCACTTTTTCCCTTCATTATTCATTCAGTCAATTTTCATCAAAGTTACTACTTAAATTTTATTTGTAAAATTCCAATCATATTTCTAATATTTTTTTTACTTTATCATTCACAACCATGGTATTTTTAATATACCATGAACTTAAGGATTTTCAAATTCTTATGATGTTATTTATTTGTTTTTATTGTCCCATTATACCATTTTTTTTAATTTTATAAAGTTTATTTATCCTTCATATAGTGTTTTTGAAGATCCCTTATCCGGTTGGACCACTGGGGGGGGGGGGGTGAATCAGTGGCTCTCTTTTATGAATTCATTTTTATTTTGAACTCAACTTCTTGAACCTATTAAAGCTCTAAATCCACACAACCCCACCTCATGTGCAGTGGTCATGAAAGAGAGAGAAACACACAGTATTTATAAGACCCAACATAAAATCCTACTCTTTTCCATGCTGGTTAGATGACCCAACATGGATTATATACTAAATCTCCAAGTGGTTACAACAAGAACTGGTTATACACCCCAATCCCACAACAACAGTAGTTGGTTATACACCCCAACTACAATCCTCCAACAAATGGCTATACATCCCAGTAAAAAACACATTATGTTTTGATCTAATTAAAAAGGGATATCAATATGCCTTGGGTTTCTTTTGTATCAGTTGTTAATTGATCTTCCCCCACAAACAGGATACATCAATAGGTATTCTCATGTAAAATCTTCAAGAACTTCGAGAACCACTTGAATAGATCTTTAGGTCTTGAACATATTCTCAGATTCTAGATGATCTGGGTCCTCCTTAGTCTTTGAATACTTAGTCACAAAAAAATTCTTCCTTCTTGAATATATCCCAGCTTTGAACTTCTTCTCTCTCCTCGATATAGATGTTGTATCGATTCTTGGGATTCTCACAAAGTGTTTTGTGAGTTATCTCAAAGATATCCATTTCAAACATTTTTTAATCACCTGTATACTCTTTATATTCACACATAATAATATTGTGACTATTATTTCTCAATAATTACTGGAATTATTTCATTTAATATTCCAAAAATTTCAACTGGTTCTACCTCTTCTTCAATCATCAAATCTTCAGGTTGTTATTGATTTAAATATCTTGAATATTTGTCCATTTCAAACAGATATTATCTTCAATAATATCTCCCATAGACTCATTTAAATCCCCATGATTTTATTCCTCATTTAAATCTCTTAAAACTTGGGATTAATTCTTCCATGCAGTATCTCAATTACCACAGCTTCATATTCTCCACAGATCATGAGACTTCATAAATATTTGTCCATTAAATTCCAAAACCTCATTATTCTTCCACAACTTTCATTTTTATCCATCAATTCACATTCATGCACATAAAACTGTATGCATGAATCAATCAATTTTCATGCATGCATATTGTAATGAAGAGTACTTATCACACCCTTCAATATCAATCACTTCTCAAAATGGTCTCCCAATATGCACTATAATGTGGTCAAGTTGCTCGCTTCTCACAGGTGAACATCTCTTCCAAAACACCATGTACTATAGTGTGGTCTGAACATGCTTCTCATTTTTTCCATTTTCTTCATCTCAAAATTTCCAATTGAGTTTATTTTCCATTGCATGAAAAATTTCACACTTATTATTAAGTTATGTAGACTCTGTTTCATATGAATGTATGTGAACTCATCTTCTCCACTACCGATCTTTTATCATGAAGTCAATCATTCGACCATTCAGAACTCATGGTAGGTCCTTTGTGATCAATTGGAAATATCATGCAGTGAATCACAATTCATGGTAGGTTCACATAGTTGATCCAACCCACCTCACGATCAATGCTACTTAATTTATACAGTAGGTTGTCCTATCATGCGAACATCATTAGCTTTGAATTTCAACTTGAATTGTGATCATTTATTGATCATAATATTTGAATATTGAATCACAATTCAATCATCATCGTCAAATTAAATCTAATAAATTATTCATTTATTAAAAATAAATTTTATGAATATCTTAAAAATTCCCCATAAAGGAATTATAAATTTTACCTTTATGTAGATCCAAGTTTGCCTTATTGAACTTTATGCAGCTCTCAGATACATGTAATAACCCTTATACATGTCATTGAGATTAACCTTACATAGGTGTTTGTTTACTTTTTATGTAGCTACTGGTTTTATAGAACCCTAGAGAACATTTACATAACACTAGAAATAATTTTATACAGATAGTGTACATGAAGATCTACCTTTACACAACACTTAATGACCTTTATATAATGCTTGGTATATCTAGTTACCTTTACACAAAGTCCCTTACAAAACCAGTGCATTTATTAGTTTACCCTTACGTAAGTCAGGCTTACCTTGATATAGATTATGAAAATCACTAAATACCTTTACAAAACTGCTTGTTTCTTCCTGATTTCACTCTATTCAAATCAAAACATTTCTAAACTCACGCCAGGCCTTCTAAATTATCTCATGTTGAAATAGTGGGTTCCCTAGACCCAATTATTCAGTGCTTTTGATTACCATATCGTGTATACAATTATCTATAAATGAAGTCATCTTACCATTATAGTGTATAATTTTTTGCGTCCACTATTGAAATGGTAATTTCCAAAGATTAATTGTCATATTGAAAGGTTATAGCAGATCCCAGGCTATAATGAGAACCTCTAGATACTATTAAATTAATCTTAAATATATGTTCTATGGTCTAGATAAATCTTACTAATTAGACACAGTAGATGTTTGGCTATCAAGTGTTGGGGGCTCATAAGCATTGAGACTTCTTCTTATGAAGTTCGCACTTGGTGATCTCTAGTAGTGCGATCATGAGGACTGACCCGCCAATATGAACACCACATGTTTCAGGTGTCATTGAATGTTCCTATTTATGATCATGTGTAATGGTCTCCTAACTTGAGATCATTACCAATGTATGTCATTTGATTGTGTACTTTGATGCAAGATGAAAACCATGGCAATGAAGTCGTGGCAAGGTAGTTTGTGTTGGGTGCATCATTGGTGACATGGAATTGGTTGAATGGTCAAGAAAGGATTTGTCGCTTTCAGGTTATGGAAGTAATATATCTCAGTCCATGTTGATAAGGATGAAAGTACATTTATAAGACCATGACCATGGCAGTCAAGGGTAAATCCGTCTAGTTAAATCAATAAATAATAAAGAAAGAAAAGAGCGATGACACATGAGTGCATCCTGCTTTATGAGATATTAATAACAAAGAGATTATATTACATAGTACATGTTCATAGGTTGGTTGTCGCTGCTGTGACAATTCTTATCTGTTCAGGGGCCATGATGGGTTGCTAGATCCCACTATTGGTCTGTGAATACTATTCACTACTACCGAGATAAGGGCCTAGAGGGTCACACACAATAGTGTATTCAAGAATCTGCCCTATTTAGTTGAATAGGAGTTTTGGACATGGTGGGCCCCACCACTGGGATTTGGGATTTGTCCAAGGTTAAATGATCACTAATACAATAAATAAATTCATATTATCCGAGTTTAGAATAATGAGCATTGGATTTATTTATTAAATGTATTTACGAGTTTTAAGTAAATACATAAAAAATATTAATTGACGAATATTAAATTATTCAAGATTCAATTAATATTTATGGGAACAGAGAGTCAAGTTTTGGACTTAATTATTATCATGTAATATATTTAATATATTACAAGTAAATTATAATAATATTTATGACTCAGTTTAGTAGTCATAATATGTCATAATAGTGCGTTGATTATTCAGGGGCTGGGTTGTAATTTCTAGGTAATTAAATGACACTATAAATATAAGTGGAGAGGATATTACCAACTATTATTCATGTTACTTCTCTCTCCTCTCCTCTCTCCCATGTTCTAGAGAGAGAGTCTCTCGATCCAAGGAGCATGGATCAAGCACTCTCTCAGGCATCGCTTGCGAAGCGATGCAGTGATCGTTGGAGCGTCGAAGACATCGTCGCAATTCCACACTAGACCCAGATTACGAAGAATGGATATCTCGTAGATTTCTTGAAATGTGTGTGGACGATATAGAGGAGTTCGATGTCGGATTCTTCGAGCAGCGATTACCAACAACGAGTAGACGTTGTGCATGGATTCAGAATTAAACTAGGTATTTTACAGTTTATTTTTGTGCTTAAAATCCTTCACGCATGGTCCTCAGCTAATACTGGGCTCCTGTTCACCAATGTTGACAAGTTTACATTGATCGTCGGTGGAAAAATTATAAAACCCACCTGTTTGGGGCTTCCGCTGCACGCCCGGTTTCAACAAGTGGCATCAGAGCGATGTGTGTCAATTTTAATCCAAGAAAAATTAAATTTTCATTAAGTTATGAAGAAGGCGTCGATACGGTTCCAACGCCATAGACTGTGTTTTAATCTGATATTGAATGACCATTCTGCGGTCATCCGATGTTTAAAGTTCGGATTAAAATTAGTAGTTTAACAAGGTTCTAATTTGTTGAACCAATTTTATCTTAATCCATTTACACCGGAATATTATTTTACAGTGAGGATTATTAATTGTTACAGTTATAATAATTTTATTATAATAATAATAGTTTAATTATAATAATAATTTTATCATTATAATATTATATTATAATAATATTTTATTATTATAAGGTTTAATATTTTCTAGTCTAAATATAGAATTAATAAAATTTTATTATAATAATATTGTTATTAATTTCCAAAGCCTTAATGGGCTTTAGAAATTAAAAAAAGGGGGTGGGGGTGAAAGACTTGCAAAGCAAGTCTTGGTTGGACTAAAAAAAATAAAAAAAATAAAAAAAACAGGGAGCAAAGGGTGACCTGCAAAGCAGGTCACGAGTTAAAAAAACAGGGGGGGGGGGGGGCTTGAAAAAGTAAATAAAAAAAGGGTGAAAGGGTGGGAGACCCAAGTGGGTCTCCCTCATGTAGCGTGCGACGACTCTAGGTTGCCGCCTCCCTTTTCACGAATTATCGCCCCGCAGGATCGCCAACCTGCAGCACAAGGCGTCCTCCTCCTCCACGCTCGCACGTAGCCAGGCCAACGACGCCTCCCAGTGAGCCTCCCCCCTACGCTGCTTCGGCACCCCGACACCCCGACTACCTCCTCCCTCACACAGAGTAGCCCACACCCTGCTTCCTGCACCGCACATCAAGGGCATTGCCTCGCACCCCAGACTCCCGCACTCAACCTCCCAGCCAAAGCCTCCCTACACCAGTGTGCCATGCCGTCGAAGCCCTACCCAGGACTGCCTCCTCCTACTGCATGCGATCCCACACCAGGCACAGGCCGACGCAACACTAAGCCCACCCCTGCATGACCGCTTCCTTCCCGCTCCAAGTGCATAGCACCGCGTGCCAACACCGCACCCCACGATCCCCCTAGCCACCTCCCTCTCTGCCCGCAGTGGTGTAACAAGTAGCGCATGACCTGCTGAACTAGCCACCGATGCCTTGCCCATCCAGCAATCCGCCCTCCGCAGTGGCAGAACTGCCATGAAACCCTATCGCACTTTGACTCCTCCAGCATTGGACCACCGTGGACACACCCCTTATCACATTAGGTGAGCCGTGGCCCGCATTAGCCGCCTTTCACAGCCATCACGAGCCACCTCTAAGCATGTGCACAGCTTGGCCTCAGTGTCTCCTTGGGCAAGGTAATCCCTTGTTGCTCCACCTAAACCAGACCAGCCTTGAAATGAGCATTGACAGGTGTGCCCAGCCTGAAACGGGCTTTGGCGGACATACCCAACCCAGAATGCCCCTGGACGTGGTTGGTACCGCCCGAAATGAGCTTGCGTAGGTTCACCCCAATCCGCACAGGCCCTACACGAAATTATATGGGCCCGGGTGATTTAATTTAATCAAAAATTAATTAAAATAATCAATTTAATTACATTTGATAATTAAATTAAATTAATATTAATTTTTAGTTATTAATATTTAGATGCGGTATAATTAATTTAATTGGGAGATTAATTAAATTAATTAATTAATTTATTTTTTAGTTTTTAAAATTAAATTAATTAATCAAGACTGAACGATGTTAAATTGAATTAAAAACAAGAGTGATGTTTTTAATTCAATTAAATGCCCTCAGAATTTATTTAATGCAAGTTTATTTTTTATTCTGAATTTAGTTTAATATATGCGAGTTTAATGTGTATATGACTGATCATGAGCCTTAGACCGACCAATGTATTTCTCATGCTTATTTATTTTATTTATTTAATTATTGCATGGTTTTGTAATAATTAGTTTAGTTAAATAAAATACGGTCTGCATGTCATCTCAAGTGTTGTTATATGTATAAGGGCCTACACGCTCATTCTTAGAGTTGTAATTTTATACCTCGAGACCCCCTCACCTACATCCGAGTACTATTGTATAATGACTAGATGAGGCGTAACGCACTTCGTGCCTAGTGACAGCGACACACTAGACAGGAGTTGGATGCATTGGATGAGTAGACATTTCTATTCAAGTTGCAAGCCACGTGACTAAAGGTACTTACCCATAGGGTTTTGGTTTGTCCGTTATTCACTCAATGGGTCAACCAATAGTACCAGATCATGACCAGGTGTTCATTTAATTTTGCATGGTTTATTATTTTGTGAATGTGTAGTTAGAGCACGATCAAATAGTATATTAATAAACAAGCATGCAAAATAAAATGAACATGTGACGCGATGAAATTTCTATTTATTACATGGAAAAATGTGAGTGCGACCACATAGTATGTGCTTATAAAAATAGAAAATGATTTCTTTCATCACATTAAAAATAATAAAACCCTCAAAGATATATTAAGTCATAACAGCCTTCCGTCATTCAAATTTAGACAAAACCGGCTATTTGAGGTGCCGATCATGCCATAGCTGAGGGTTCCTCTTACTACCGGGGAGTCCTTATAAGAATGATAAGTTGACTTAACTAAAATTGCAGCAAAGAAATAGCCATAACTAGCTTGTTGTAATTTTAGAGGCAAACGTTGAGTAAATCAAGTTCTGATTTTAAGAAGCTGAGACTTCACTCAACAGATCAAGGAGCTGTATGTTAAAGCGGTCAGCCAACCAAAAGCCCACCTAGAACCCTCCAAGTAGTGGCATATCCATAGCTTGTAGACTATGAGGGGTGTTTTTGGGATCCTTGCCACTAGAATACTCAAGTGACAGAGTGTTCCGATTCTAGCACAGAGGGTTCCTAGAATCAGATAAAATAGTGGGAGACATTAAATGATTTAAGTAATTAATCAAAATGTCTAAACTGGTAATCTAGATAAAAGTCACTCATCTAATAAAATTTATTTTTGTAGAAAAATGACAAGTTATACCACAATTTTTAAAACTACAATATTATAATGGACAAAGTAAATGTCAACACTGGCATGAGTATCCAAATATAATATGGGCACTTGCGCATAATATTATAATATAGGAAACTCAATGTTCTAGTGTCCCCAACACTATTAAACTACCTCAATAAGTGAGGGTGAAATTGCTTATAGGAGAATAATGTATAAATCATATGATAGTTATATCATTATGCTTTCATCAACGTCTAGTGTCAGTTGTGATCGCTACACTAGGACATAGATTATATAACATTAAGTCTCATCTCCTAGAAGTTTGCAAGGAGAAAGAAAAATAATGATATGAATAAGGCGGAGTTTACATCGGCATGTGTAAATTGAAAATATCATTTTCACCACATTACTCAAGTCTCATTTTAAGTTACAAAATGAACAAGTATTGAGTAAGTGCTCCATTACCAATTTAGGTAAGGTTCTCCAAGTGAATAAGAATAAAATATAGTTAAGTTTTAATTATTTTGGAAAATAAATTGAAAGACAATGTGGAAAGATCAAAGGAATTTAATGAAAATGTCACATTCACGACGTACTTCAATTAATGAGGTATTAACAAAGGTTATTTGCATTGCATATTATAAAATAATACTATGGAAGTTTAAAAGCAATAAACTAAATTAAAGAATCCAGTTTCCACTTCTACATCAGACATATTCATCGAAGTAATGTTTCCTTTTTACTACTTGGGTATTAAATACAATATGCTGGTGAAATATGTATTCTAATACAGTAACCAAGTAAGTATATAAACCTTAATGGAAGTCAAGTGTATTCTCCGAGTGCATGTGAAAGGGTGATACCTAGTCCAGTGGAGAGAAGTACATGACTTATTTAATTTCCAAGTGAAAGATTCATGTTGAACTATTATTGAGTATAACAACAAACATTAATCTCATGTGTCCTTGGATGAAAGGATACATTCTTTCAGGTTCTGGAATGAATGTTGTTTTTGGTAAACTCAATCACTAGTTCAGTAATACATTAATCATAGGCAATAAGTAATGAATATAAATGTAAGACTTATACACAGTTGTGACAGGATAATTCTTTGTCAAGAAAAACTAAAAGTGGACATCATGAATATACCAAGTATGGTATTTAGGCTCTGCATAGCAAAATAATTTTGGTATTATCGACGTCTTTAGTTTGGACAAAGGAACCTTTAGAAATAAAGGTA
Organism: Viscum album; assembly: GCA_963277665.1. NCBI lineage: Eukaryota > Viridiplantae > Streptophyta > Magnoliopsida > Santalales > Viscaceae > Viscum > Viscum album. The sequence goes on along the minus strand of OY728152.1, from coordinate 1,549,523,420 downwards.
TGTCACAAAGCTTTTGTAAATAGTTCAACAAGTAAGCATGAACTATTCCAAGTATAAGATATAGGTATATATACTTCATAAGATTCCTTTAAGCAATTAAGGAATAATAAAGTGAAGTATATACATGTTCAGGATATATGAGTTGCTTCGGGTTGGAATACCGAAGAATATCTCGACTAAGCATTCATCAATCATGATAATGTAGCATGGAGTAATTTCTAAATACACATTACCTTATTGACATCACAACATTGATGTTAATGAGGAGGATTGATGATGAAGTCTTAAATATCAATATTTATCAACAAAAATGTAGCATGGATAAATTCCTAAATGCATATGTTATACATCAAAATTTTGATGTAAGTAGTATCAATGTTGCAACTTGAAGAAACTTACATTATATTTCATTAAATTATTTGCAAATAACGGAGATATCCCACAACCATATGCCAACTATAATGAAAAATGGATATCATAAGAGTCATAGTATGATATAAATCCATTATGTCATAAGGACATGTGTTTGGATGCAAATAGTTTGTTTAGATACAAACAAACTTGCATCAAGATAAACACATTGTGCATCTAAGGTACTTATCCTAACGATTTCTTAGGATATTACATAAATCCTTAAAAAAATTGTAGTCAAGTGATAGACTACACTTCTATATAAGAGTGCACATCTCTATTAGAGATAATGGGAGCTATATTGACTTGTGTTTATTCAATACTCAAGATGCACAAATAGTTGGAATAGGAACTAGGTCTACAAGTGCATGTGGACCAAAGTATGTTCTAGAGACACATATTGAGTACGAAGGAGAAAACCATGGTGATGGTGTTATATTCACCATGGTCGGTGATCTATTATTCAATGTGAATAATATTTCCTATAAGCAGTGTATGGAAATTAGCTGAAATTGATAAGACCAACTAAAATTCAATTAATGGATTCCATGTATCAAAGTGTGAAGGGGATTATTATTTTGAATACTATGGTGGGTATTCAAGTGAGTTGATACATGGATGGTACAAGCATCGTACCAATAAGGCTCAATTGGTTTCACCAATTCATTATTATTAAATCTGTTAGAATTTTACTTATCATAGCTAATATCTATGATCAAGTTATTTAGCATTGGATGTCATGACCGCCAATCATGGATGGTGTCTATACGATGTAACCAGAAAGGGATGGTCATATCACATAATGCTAATAAAGGTTTCAAGTTACTGAAATATGGTTTAGGATTAAAGTAAGAAACATGATCATAGAATATAAATTTGCAACAAATTATTTCCATGCGTCTACAAGAGGTTAATGGGAGCGCAAATGTTTTCCAAGAAGAAGTATGTTCAGCAATATAAGGAAAATAGACATTGGTCTCACATTTATTTAAGACCAATATGAAATTTATTCTCTATTTATTTAATTAAAGTAGCAACCTAAGTTCTAGGGAACAAGATCTACTGAGGTAGATCTATAGGTTGCTTGGTCCTAGTCAATCGTACATATAGTGACATTGTATTGAAAAATACAATTTGGAACAATTCAAGTGATGAATTGTTGCCTATGTCACAGGGCATAATCTCTCCATGTTGAAATATCTGTGACATGGGAGGAGATAGATGTGATGAGTTAAATCCATACGTCAAAGCAATGTATTAATCACATATGCCATGATATGTACAAAAACTGATATTTCCAAGGGATATTTTACAGTAGGAAAATATAAGTTATATCCAGGAGAACTGCAAGGGATGCCATCATAACCATCTAATTGTACTTCGGTAAGAATAAAAGATATGTACCTAGTAAATGGAGAGGAAAGATACTAGTTTTTGGGAATATAAACTAGTCTTCCATTGATCAATGTGATCTATTATCATAGTTAGACTAAATATGATGAGCGAGTCAAGATCATATAAGCCAGTGGTATCCATATGTACAAATACTGAGTACGTTGCAACTTCTAAGGTTGCTAAGAAGAAGATAAACACAACGATTTATTCTAGTTATTAGAATCACACCTGGTGAGAAAAGTATTATCATAATGTAAATTATGATATTCTTACTAGCCAAGATGTCAAGTTATGACAATGGAAAAACGGGATATACTCGGGATACCATCTCTTGAGAAGTTTTACTCAATGAGATAAAGTCACAATAGCAGAATTGCCACATGGAAGAACCGTGGCAGGCCCAGTTGCTAAATCCATTACTCAATAGAAACATGATTTTTATCATGTGAGTAGCTAACAAGTTTGGTTAGTAAGTTGGATCCAGTGAAAGTGGGAGTGTTAAAATAGTGGGTGCCCTAGACCCAACTATTTAGTGCTTTTGATTACCATATCGTGTATACAATTAGCTATACATGATGTCATCTTACCATTATAGTGTATAATTTTTTTCATCCACTATAGAAATGGTAATGTCTAAAGATTAATTGTCGTATCGAAAGGTTATAACAGATCCCAGACTATAATGAGAACCTCTAGATACTATGAAATTATTCTTAAATATATGTTCTATAGTCTAGATACATCTTTCTAATTGGACACAGTAGAGGTTTGACTATTAGGTGCTGGGGGCTCATAAGCATTGAGACTTCTTCTCATGAAGGTCACACTTGGTGATCTCTAGTAGTGAGATCATGAGAACTGACCCACCAATAGGAACACCACATGTTTCAGGTGTCATTGGATGTTCCTATCTATGATCATGGGTAATGGTCTCCTGACTTGATATCATTACCAATGTATGTCATTTGATTGCGTACTTTGATGCAAGATGAAAACTATGGAAATTAAGTCGCGACGAGGTAGTTTGTGTTGGGTGCGTCATTGGTGACATGTAATTGGTTGAATGGTCAAGAAAGTATTTTTCGCTTTCGGGTTATGGAAGTAATATATCTCATGACATGTTGATAAGGATGGAAGTGCCTTTATAAGACCATGTCCATGGTAGTCAAGGGTAAATCCATCCAGTTAAATCAACAAATAATAAATCAAGAAAAGGGTGATGGCACATGAGTGCGTCCTGCTTTATGAGATATTAATGAAAAAGAGATTATATTACATAGTATGTGTTCGTAGGTTGGTTTTCGCTACTGTGAAAATCCTTATCTCTTCAGGGGTCATGATGAGTAGCTAGATCCCGCTCTTGGTATGTGAATACTATTCACTACTGTCGAGATAAGGACCTAGACGGTCACACACAATAGCGTATTCAAGAATCTGCCCTATTCAGTTGAATAGTATTTTTGGACATGGTGGGACCCACCACTGGGGTCTGGGATTTTCCCAAGGTTAAATGATCACCAATACAATAAATAAATTCATATTATTCAAGTTTAGAATAATGAGCATTGAATTTATTTATTAAACATATTTACGAGTTTTAAGTAAATACATAAAAAATATTAATTAAAGAATATTAAATTATTTGAGGTTCAATTAATATTTATGGGTATGACGAGTCAAGTTTTGGAATCAATTATTGTCATGTAATATATTTAATATATTACAAGTAAATGATAATAATATTTATGACTCAGTTTAGTAGTCATAATATGTCATAACAGTGCGTTGATTATTCAGGGTCGGGTTAGAATTTCTAGGTAATTAAATGACACTATAAATATAAGTGGAAATGAGATTTCCAACTACTATTCATGACGCCTCTCTCTCCTCTCCTCTCTCCCATGTTATAGAGAGAGAGGATCTGGATCCAAGGAGCATGGATCAATTAATCTCTCAAGCATCACTTACAAAGCGATGCGGTGATTGTTGGAGCATCGAAGGTGTCGTAGTAATTCCGCACTAGAACCTGAATTATGGCGAACGACGGTCCCACAGATTTATTAAAATGCGTGTGGACAATCTAGAGGAGTTCAATGTCGGATTCTTTGAGAAGGGATCACCAATGATGAGAAGACGTTGTGCACGGATTCAGAAATAAACCAGGTATTTTATGGTTTATTTTTGTGCTTAAAATCCTTCATGTGTGGTCCTCGGCTAAGACTAAGTTGCTGTTCACAGACGTCGGCAAGTTTACATCGATCGTCAGTGGAAAAATTCTAAAAACCCACCTTTTTGGGGCTTCCACTTCACATCCAGTTCCAACATCTCAAACACACTTCTAACTTGAAGATCAATGCAAGAACCATCACATTTCAGTTTTCAATTTGTCTTGAACCTATTCCTTGAGTTCTTTAATATGTATCCTCAAAAAAATTATGAAATTGGATGCATTATCAAGCATGAAATCTAATTCCAACTGATGAATCCATAAAAATCCTCCCAAAATCACCACCTAATCACTTTTCCAAACATATATTGACCCATTTAAAACATATTCAACTCTTATTTGATCAATTTAATATCCACCTTTGAATTTTTTGGCAATACGAATGCTCACTAATGTCAATATGCATGATCATACTGATCCTTTCTTCTCCCCCTTATTGATAATAATTGAAAAGGTCAATGTAAAGGGTCTTTTCATCACTTCTTTTTTGCTTTCAAGTCACTCATAAGATTATTTCTCTTATCCTATTTTCAAATATTAAAAATAACTTGTAGTCACTTGAGATAAGGATGACATCACATGGTTTTATTGGAAAAGTCACTTTAGTTGAAAAAATCTAAGTCAATATGGGAATACCCTTTGTACAAAATAAGAGTGTATAACCTGTTGGGTCAGAATAAACGGGAAGGATGGCAAGAGGGGGGGTGAATTGCCTTTTAAAAAAGATTAACAAATTAAAATCAAAGTGAAATCAAAGTATGTGCAGCGGAAAATAAAAGAGGCAATCACACAAGAATTGATAACGGAGTTCGGCCAAAACCCGGCCTACGTCTCCGCTCCCAACTCAACCGTTGAGAGATTCCTACCGCTTGCTTTTCAATGGTTTTAGCAAGAAACCCACTAGGCTTTGAGGTAGCACTAGGACCTATTACAGCTTGCTTTTATTGGTTTAGCAAGAACCCACTTGCTTTCAATGGAATAGCAAGAACCCACTAGCCTTTTTAACGGGTGAAGGCTCGCTCACCGAAAACTCAAGCCTTTTAAAAGGAAAGGCTTGAAGAAACCTCTTCACACCTTAATGGTGGTGTGAAACCCAAAAGAAAGGGGGATGAGAAAAGGTTTGGGGTTTGTAGGCACAAACCCAATTTTAAGCTCAAAATAAATAAACAAGAAAAACCGTATTGGAGGAAGACTTGGGCGCCAATTGGATGATGGAGTTGATGTAGCGTGCTCTCCCAAGCTTCTTAAGGTGCTCCTTGGATTGGAAATTGGTTGGAGCACTTGAGGATCCTTGAAGGTGGAGCGCCGGAGGTTCGCCAAATGTGCAACAATATGTCCGGGCGCTTGGTATATGATCCGGTTAGTGTCCGGGGCTTCCTCAGCCTTTATTTATAGGCATGGAACCCTTGGAGAGTCTTCGGAGCCGTTGGAGAGGTCTTCGGAGCCATTGGAGGCCAAAAGAAGGTTGACTGGTCAAAGCCAACGGCTAGTTTGACTGGGCTACCGGCTGGCCGGTACAGGTCCACCGGCTGGCCGGTGCCTTGGCATAGGAGAAGCATATTGGTCCAGGCTCTACCGGCTGACCGGTGGAGGAGCCACCGGATGGACGGTGGTGAGGCAGTAGCCATTACTGTTGGGGCTGGATTCCACCGGCTGGCCGGTGCTGAGGCCACCGGTTGGCCGGTGGGGAGGCAGTAGCTACCCCTTGAGTCTGGGTGCCACCGGCTGGCCGGTGGTCAAGCCACCGGCTGACCGGTGGAGCCTGGCAGTGGGCAATGCCCCTGCCAGGTCCACCGGCTGGCCGGTGCTATCACACCAGTTGGCCGGTGGACTGAATTTCAGTCCACTTCACCAGCTTTCTTGGGCCAATCCTTTGGCAATATTTTTCCTATCATCCACAACACTTAAAAACAAGGTTAGACAAATAATAAGGTGATTGTGATCATGAAAATCAAACAACAAGGGGAACGAGAGGTACAACAATCTCCCCCTATTTTGATGATCACAATCACCAAAACAATTAAAGTAAAAACATGAAATTGAAAGGAAATGCTAAGCATGATGAAAAGGATTCTCCCCCAATCAATCAAGAAATTTCTCCCCCTTTGTGATTATCAAAATAGCGTGGGGCATAAAAATTTGATTGAGGGACAGGGTTTGAAAAACTAGATATGAGAATTGAAAAAAAATCAATTGAGATTTTTGAAATTGAAATGAAAATTTTGAATCAAAAATTGAATAACAGTTTGAATTGAAAGTTTTGAGTCAAAAATTGAATTTTGAAATGAAAATTTTGATACCAAGTGTTGAAATTGAAAGTTGGAATCGAAAATTTTGAAAAAAAAACTTAAAAGATCCTAACTCCCCCTAAATAAAAACAAAAAGTCACCGGGGAGAGGGATTTTGAAAAGAGACAATTTTGGGCCCGGAGAGACTCGCTAAGAGGGATTTTTCAATCCACACTTGCCTTGTAGCGGGTCTTCTCCTATAGAATTCATCCGAATAAAAAATCGATTTGGGCCTACCATACCGGGCGTTTTTGCAATTACATTCATATATCATGTGCCCGAGTTTTTTACAATAGTTACAAAATTTGTATTGGGAGCTCCCCCTTACAAAAATAGTGGGTGCATGGGAGGAGGAAGCTATATTGGTATATCCTAGCCCTTGGGTGGTTCTTGAAATTCGTTGAGAACCTAGGAGATTGTTCAAATTTTGTTCCCCTTGGGTGAACTTAGCTAGGGTCTCCCTTAGGTCTTTGATGGTTGATTCCATGGAATCAACATTTGGGAAATTTTGGATTTTAAGGGACATCTCCTCCTTCTCTTTGAGAAGTTGTTCTTTTTCGGAGGAGAGTTTTTTGAAAGACTTTTTAAAAGCAACAAATTTTGACGATAAAGCATGAAAACCATTTTCAAGTTGGTCTCTAGCATGTTGGAGTTCTTCATAAGACATATGATTGAAAGAATTTGAATTTGAAGAACAAGAGGATGAGGAGTCGGAAGATGTTACCTCATGGAATGCCATTAGGCATTTGTTACCGTTGTCGCTCGAGGAGGAGGAGGAGGATGATGATGAGGAGGTGTCACTCCATGTCGCCTTGAGGACCTTTTTCTTTCCTTTTTCCTTTTGCATGGCCCGTTTTTTGTTGAGTGGGAAATCGGGCTTGTAATGGCCCTTTTCACCGCACCCGTAGCATTTTACCTTGGGCTCGGTTCTTGCGGTGGGTTCTTGCTTTCGTGCCTTGCGGGATTTCTTCTTCTTGTGCTTCTTCATAAACTTGTGCATTTGGCGGGCGAGATTTTCCATTTCCGAGTCGCCGCTTGAAGATGATGAAGATGAGGAAGATGAGGATGATGAGGATGAGCTTACTTCTTTTTGTACCTTGAGGGAAATGTTCTTTGGTGTCTTGATTGGTGTGCCCTCTTTTTGAGCTTGCCTCCTCATCGTAATCTCGTACGTCATTAGGGATCCGATGAGCTCCTCTACCGGCATATTTTTGATGTCCTTAGCTTCTTGGATCGCCGTCACCTTTGGTGCCCATGAGCTCGGAAGGACCCATAAGATCTTCTTGACCATCGTTTCTGCAGAAATGTTATCTCCAAGAGATTTTCTACCATTGCACACATCAGTAAATCGAGTAAACATTTCAGAAATTGATTCATTTGGGTGCATGGAAAAAGACTCAAAATCCTGACGGTACATGTCCAATCGAGTATCCTTTACTTTGTTGGTCCCCTCATGGGTAACCTCCAAAAGTTTCCAGATTTCATGTGCGGAGGTGCATGTGGAAACTCGATTGAACTCATTTCGGTCAAGGCCGCAATGAAGAACATTCATGGCTTTGCCATCAAGCTCAAAATTTCTAATATCGGCGGGGGTCCATTTGGATTCATCGGGGGAGGACAAAGTATAACCTTGCATGACAATTTTATAAATGGGATATCCTATACTTCTAAGAAAAGTGGTCATGCGGGTTTTCCAATAATTATAGTCGGACCCATCAAAAAATGGAGCCCGACCCAAAGAAAAGCCTTCGGGAGCGAAAGAGGTTGATGCCATCACAAAAGATCTTAAATTTGAAACCGGGTTAGGGAATTATTCAAATTTCCCTCTGATACCAATTGTTGGGTCGGAATAAACGGGAAGGATGGCAAGAGGGGGGGTGAATTGCCTTTTAAAAAAGATTAACAAATTAAAATCAAAGTGAAATCAAAGTATGTGCAGCGGAAAATAAAAGAGGCAATCACACAAGAATTGATAACGGAGTTCGGCCAAAACCCGGCCTACGTCTCCGCTCCCAACTCAACTGTTGAGAGATTCCTACCGCTTTCTTTTCAATGGTTTTAGCAAGAAACCCACTAGGCTTTGAGGTAGCACTAGGACCTATTACAGCTTGCTTTTATTGGTTTAGCAAGAACCCACTTGCTTTCAATGGAATAGCAAGAACCCACTAGCCTTTTTAACGGGTGAAGGCTAGCTCACCGAAAACTCAAGCCTTTTAAAAGGAAAGGCTTGAAGAAACCTCTTCACACCTTAATGGTGGTGTGAAACCCAAAAGAAAGGGGGATGAGAAAAGGTTTGGGGTTTGTAGGCACAAACCCAATTTTAAGCTCAAAATAAATAAACAAGAAAAACCGTATTGGAGGAAGACTTGGGCGCCAATTGGATGATGGAGTTGATGTAGCGTGCTCTCCCAAGCTTCTTGAGGTGCTCCTTGGATTGGAAATTGGTTGGAGCACTTGAGGATCCTTGAAGGTGGAGCGCCGGAGGTTCGCCAAATGTGCAACAATATGTCCGGGCGCTTGGTATATGATCCGGTTAGTGTCCGGGGCTTCCTCAGCCTTTATTTATAGGCATGGAACCCTTGGGGAGTCTTCGGAGCCGTTGGAGAGGTCTTCGGAGCCGTTGGAGGCCAAAAGAAGGTTGACTGGTCAAAGCCAACGACTAGTTTGACTGGGCTACCGGCTGGCCGGTACAGGTCCACCGGCTGGCCGGTGCCTTGGCATAGGAGAAGCATATTGGTCCAGGCTCTACCGGCTGACCGGTGGAGGAGCCACCGGCTGGCCGGTGGTGAGGCAGTAGCCATTACTGTTGGGGCTGGATTCCACCGGCTGGCCGGTGCTGAGGCCACCGGTTGGCTGGTGGGGAGGCAGTAGCTACCCCTTGAGTCTGGGTGCCACCGGCTGGCCGGTGGTCAAGCCACCGGCTGACCGGTGGAGCCTGGCAGTGGGCAATGCCCCTGCCAGGTCCACCGGCTGGCCGGTGCTATCACACCGGTTGGCCGGTGGACTGAATTTCAGTCCACTTCACCAGCTTTCTTGGGCCAATCCTTTGGCAATATTTTTCCTATCATCCACAACACTTAAAAACAAGGTTAGACAAATAATAAGGTGATTGTGATCATGAAAATCAAACAACGAGGGGAACGAGAGGTACAACATAACCAAGGTGATAAATGTTGTCTATAAATAAACTAAATTGTGATACCATGTTCAAAATATCATTTTAGGGGCTACTCATACAGATTCATTAAAAAATATGCTGTTTCATATACAAATCTCAACAAACATATTAAAAAGTTCAAGTACACAACATAAAACTCCCTCTTTTTCACAAATTTTTATCATCCAACACCCCCTTAATAAGTTCATTTGATATAATCATAATAATGGTGGTAAGTGTGATTTTTATACCTCAAAACTTATTTTTGTACAAATGTCTATAATTGCACAATATCCTCAGCCCAGTTGGTGAGGAATCATCAAGTGCATCCAAGAGACCTGAGTTTAAAACCAGGCAGAGACATATTTCTGGGTTATTGTAGCAGTACCGTAGTAGACATTGTTCAGTACTGTAGAAGCTGGAACTATTCATCTGTTTGGGCTTTCAGGCCACCGGTTTGGGCCTCGGGTCCTTTAAGGCCTTCAGGCCACCCAAGGCCTTCGGGCCAATAAGGATTTCGGGCCACCTCAAGGGATTCGGGCCACCTCAAGGCCTTCTGGCCACCTCAAGGCTTTCGGGACACCTAAAACTGTGCTTAATGATTAGACAGACTGTACAAGGAGCAGACTCCAGATGGGGATTTAGAGAAGGCACATTCAACAGAGCAGAAGCTAAGAGAATTTTTCAGAAAGAGAGGGTATGGAATTTCCATCAGGACCAACCTGTGCTTGCCCAGAAAGCCTAGACGAATAGCCATGCAAAGGTGGAGAGATGATATCACATTCAAGAAGCTGGGAGGAGGAGTTCCAATTATAGTCTGTATATTTCCTAAGACCTACGGGTCATGTAATCTATAAGCCTATGAGCCTTGTAAGGGTTCCCCCTCATCCCTTGAAAGGGGGGTTATCAAAAATCAATAAAAAAGAAGGCCTTCGGGCCATTTGGGTACACATTTCTATAATTTATAGATTCACTGCATGGCACTTTGATTTTATGTTTACTCCCTCTCAAGGGTTGCACACAATTTCCCCTCTCCATGATATATGAAATACACCATGAAGAATGCCTTATTTTTTTTCCAGTGTGTACAACACTCATTCAACTCCATAAATTCTCTATATGTTAGCGCAAATAAATAATAATAATAAGAAATAAATAGAAAACTATTTATTCCATATAATTAACATTGAGACAGAGAGTTTCCTCTAAACCTAGGCTATTCTCTCCCTCCAACCTCAACACTTCTTTTCCTAACAACTATATTAACAGATTGTGAACTCATTTTATCTCCATGATCTATTTTTATTTGAGAGACGATCTTATTTTCCTCATAAACTAAAGAAACCTCATCTCTTTGTTCTTTAAATGAAATTTTCATCAATTCCTTTTAGGTATGAAGAATAATCATGGAATTATTCATATAATTTCTATTATACTAACATATTTCAAATATCCTCTTTTATATTTTTAAGTCACCACTTATCAATGACTTATCAGGAACTTCAACCTTTTCTTTTTTCCACCACTTACTTTCCTTTATACTCAAAACTGATTTTTTACTTCCTCCATTTGTTTAGCCTTATACAATAGGTTAGGAAAAACTATTATTCACTAATTTTTAACATTCACAACTAGATTGGGTTTCTCAGAATTGCATGACTTTAATTTTGTTTCCAATTCTACTTTATTCCTTTTTACACCATAGGGAACTTATCCAAGAATCATAGTCATGCAATCCTCAACTTTGTGACCAATTTTTCAATACCTTCCACACATCTATTCCAAATATTCAAACTTGTTCTAAGTGGAAGGATTTTGTGAATAATTGGTAACAAATTGTTTCCTTTGTGAATTAACTCTCATTTTTATACTAGAGCCACCCTCAATTCTTACCTCATTTCTAGCAGTGACATATTATACCAAAAAGAATAGTATTTGTGTCCATACCTTCCACAACACCAATGAAAGCCTCTAAACCCTGACCTTCCATTATAAGTATAAATCTATCTAGAATTTTGTTGGGCCTGACTTCCTTTAAATTGATCCTTATTTTACATAGGGTTCTATGGTTTTCATAACCTTCTTTCTTTTATGAGAAATAATATCTCTCCACATCTTTCTTGGTCCAACCTTGTACAAGTTTTTTTGAGACTTTTACTATCAGTTAAAGAAGATATGTCTTGAGATTCATAAGCTCCAGATTTTTCCTCATTGTTGGAACCCTTTATATCACCATCTTGAGAATATTAAATATTAATTTATATTTATTTTTTGAATTTTTATCTATCCTCATTCAAATCATGCTGAAATATTACACATATGGATTTTGTCTTGAAAAACACTTCTTCGTTCTAAGTCAAATTTTCTTTAAGATTATATGAAACATTTTCTCACTCAGGCACTTTCAACTTGTTTGTTCTGATCTCATAAACATAGAATGATTACTTCTTGATTAGGTCTTCCTTTTTATTTAGGAGAATTAGTTTTATCCTTTGGTAATTTTTTATTTTCTTTCATGAGCTTTATAATTTCCTCAATACATAATTCCAACTCATCCTTAAATTTTCATTCTAGATCTATCCATTCTTCTCCATCATCATCACTGCATGACGAATCAAAACCATTTTGAACTTTAGAAAGGAAATTAATTTCATCATCTGAAGAGATATTTGAAGATAAATAAGGTTTCTTATGATTTCTCATCAAATTCCTCTTCATGCTACTAGAATCTTTTCTTCATGTAATCCTTTTTCTATTTTTAAAATTTCTCACCTTCCCCACCAGATCCAAATCTAGTTATATTTTTATTTTGATAGTCATAGGAAAAGTGTATAATTACATCACAATTGCAAAACTTTATGATTTTTTTCCTTTTATTTTCCATTACCCCCTTTTAAATCCACTTAATATATAGAAAATAATCTCAATAAACCCTTCATCACTATCAATATCTGAATCTATTATTTCAAAAACATATTATTCTTTAAATTTTTTTTCTCATTGTTTCAAAGGACATCTCATATTTTTCCTTATTTTTAAAGGTCAACACATTTCTCATATTATAAACAACAAGAACATTACATAACTCATCTATTGTTCAATATTATCTTTCTTCTAGAACTAATTTTTTTTGATCCAACTCACCTATAAAATTCCTCATTATATTTTTGATAATGACAGAGCCTTATACTTTTCTCCAAAACCTTGAATATTGGTGGCTATCTCAATTACCTAGGTGAAATATCCATTGATGTATTCATCATAATTCATTTCAATGTACTCAAACTAGATCCTATAAAGTTTAAGTTTGACTTATTAACTTTGAAATTACCTTCATAACTACTCTTCAATTTATTCTATATGTATTTTTCTGTTTGAAGGCCCGTTACTTTTGTATAGAACTTTTTTGAAAGGGAAATAAAGATGTAATTTTGATCCGTTAAATATATATATATATATATATATATTTTATTAGCTTGAGTCATAAAATCACCTTTAGTAATGAGTAGAAACCCAAATTTTACTGCATCTCTCACTTACAAGACAAGCAATATGAGATAAGGTAGCATCATCTTCCTACATATGACATCCCATATCTTTTATACACTTTATTTCATAATTTATTACATAAAGATACATATAATACAATCCCAAAGTATTGAAAGGCATAATGTATTTGGGTAATTAGGTACATATGATAATAACTTGAAACACAGATACAACATTATTTAAAGACTCTTTAACATACCCATAAATTCCATTGATCTTCTAATATTTCATCAGATAACCTGGGAACATACATAAGAAAGGGGTGATATATAATTCCAATTAAAGTTATAAGTAAATTATAACATGAAGTAAAGTAGTACATGTGAATAAAGAGGCATAACATGGTGACATAAAAAGGTGAGAATCATAATCATGAACATCGAAGCGTAAAAAATAATGATAACATCAAGGCATCTTAGGAATGTGGAAACAACATAAAAAATGACATCATAAGAATAAATTAAGGTTAAACATAGATACATAATAACATAGTGTGCTGAGGATAACCAAACATGCACCATACATGGTATCTCATGAGATAAAATCATTACCTAATGAATTGGAGGGCTATATAATTCTGAGCCCACCTATCACATTTATATCATGTACATACATTTGCGTGAAAACATATATCATACACCATAAGAATGTATTTCATCACATTTAATCCCATGATCAAGGAGTGTGAGTTAAATAAATGGAAATCCCCATTCAATAAAGTATAGGTACAACTAGGTGAATACACTTGAGCGAAAATGGGAATGGGAATTCACAACACAAAATCTTGTCCTGGAAAATGATGGAATGATTTTGATAGCATAACAGTTGTATATAAAGGTTTATAGAAGGGATTAATTAGATTTAAATGAGGTCTCTAATTACTTGGTAATAATAAGGACAATAAAGGTATGTGTAAAAATACACATCAACATGATTAATTTCAAATTAAATGGATTAATATAAAGAAAGTAATTGAAAAAAGGAAGAGGAATGAAATCCCTTTGACATAGTAAAAACTTAGGTAAATGTTATAATGAGATGGAATAAATAATCTCTCATTCTTATAATACAAATTGGAAATTAAAGGTATATTTATAAACACATTCAAACACAATCAATTGATATTAAAAAGGAAAAATATAAAGGAAATACTTGAATGAACATGAAAAGGGAGAGAATTCCTCACTTTAGAGGTTGATTCTAAAATATCAAGAACACATTGGGAGGGTTTTAAAGAGGGAGAGATATAATATTCATGCTTAATGGGTTTTGAGTAAAGAGGAATGGGAGGTTGGGTGGGTATTTATAGAAACAAAGAGGGGAATTCTTTATTAAATTTTAAACATAGGTTTTGGAGTCTAAGTAATAAAATTATCAAAAACCACAAACATTCCCATGGTTTTGACTATGGTTTCTTCCAAAGAGGAGTGTTTTTCAATATTTCATTAGGTTAAGAACCAAAATAATTAAAATAATACCATTCATGATGTGGAAGTGTGTCATGTTTATAAATAATTATTTTTAAAACCTAAAAATATAATATATGTTTTGGAGGATTCATTATAGGTTTGTAAAATTAATAAAATAAATTAAAAAATAAATTATTTAAAGGGGAAATCTATTATTGGATATATATTCTTTTTATAGTATTTATTAAATCACTTTTAGGATATATTGACATCATAATACATACTGTATATTTATTTTGTATTTAATTTTTACCTAAAAATTTGACTTTATAATAAAATTATTAAAAAATACTCATTGGATAATTTCAATGTTATTATTTTAAAAATGATATTTATTTAATCAAAATAATTTTCTAAACATATGAATTTACAATTTTAAATAAAAACCCTTATTTATTGAAAATACTAGTTTTTTACGTCACAAAAAATATTTCAACCCTTATAAAAATTATACAGATCTTAATTAAATCATATTATCATTTATATATTAATAAATATTATTAAATATGACCATTTTTTAAGAAGAAAATTTATTTAAAAACTATTTTATTTATCAGAAAGAGTGTTTTAGTTGAAGCTATATATATATATATATATATACATTTCCCAAAAATAAAAAATTTCTTTCTTTGTATCAAAATAATTTTTTTTATCAAACTCATTATATAATATATATATATAAAGTAATAATGAATAGGGATAAATTAAATAATTATTTTATTAAAAAAAATATACAAATTCATACTACTAGGGTCGAGATGCATAACCCCTTATTACACCAACATAGGTGTGTGATAGTAGTACTTTCTTGGGATGGTTCTACAGACATGATTTGAGAAATGATTGTGATAATCTTGAAATTATCCTATAACTATTTTCACTCAAGTTTTAATTGTTTAATCTTGGTTGTTCTTGGTCAAGGGAAAATCCCACTGATGCCATCTCCATTAGAAGCTCTGATAAATGGGCTTCCTAGGGCATAATCCCACTAGTCGATTCCATCACTTCTTTTCTCTATGTCAATTAGATTTTATCATAATCCTTAATATATAATAATCTTAACAGTCACTATAGAATGACTATATTATCAAAATTTATGATGCTTAATATTATTTTAAGAACAAAATACAAATTATGGATATATTTTATAATGGACTAAAATAGAAAATGAAATATAGCACATGTGTTTTCTATAATTACATTACTTAAAATAAATTTGTTCATTCATAAGGGGATTTTATTTATAAAATTTTGGGTTGTTACATTCTTCCACCCTTCAAAAATTTCTCCCTTGAAATTTCATTTCATACACTAAAATATACGAGAGTACATATATTTCATCACCTCTTATAGTTCCTGTGTTGCATCCTCAAACTCATGGTTCTACCATAGTACTTTGACCAGGTGAGTTGTTTTGTTTTGTATAACTTTGTATCTATGATCTAATATCTTCACCGGATGCTCCTATTATGAGTGATCATTATCTAAAGGCACCTCATCTAGATTCAATACATGTCATGGGTCTGGTATATAATTCCTTAATAGGTATACATGGAACACATCATGTATTTGAGATATGTTGAGTGGGAGTGCTCGTCAATATGTCGCAACCCTGATGCGATCAAGGATATAAAAGGGGATGATGTATCTAGGATGAAGCTTTCCATTTTTCTCAAACCTCATGAATTTCTTCCATGGAGATATATGAAGGAACACTTTATTTTCAAACTTAAAATCTAGGTCTCATTGATGATTTTCTATGTATATTTTTCTATCTACTTTGTACGGATTTCATATGAAGTTGAATGGTTTGAAACTTCTCTGTAATCTCTTAGATAAGATCTGGTCTCATTAGATTACACTCTCCAAATTCATCTTAGCATGTTGGATTCCTAAAACTCTTCCCATATAGAGCCTCATAAGGTTCCATTTGTATACTATAATGGAAACTATTGTTACCTGAGAACTACACTAGGGGAAGGTAATTATCCCAAAATCCTTGGATATCCATTGAACATGATCTCAATATATCCTCTAGAGTTTTAATGTTCCTATTAGAATGAAAATTCATATAAGGGTGATAAGTAGTACTGAAACATGGATTTGTATCCAATGTTTGCTAAAGGCTTCTCTAGAACCTCAATGAGAACCTGAGATCTCGATCAGATATAATATAGAGTGGTATTACATGTATTATTATCACTTATCTTATGTATATATTAGATCATTGGAAAATGGAATCACTATGAACTCATAGTACCCGTACCTTGTATGAAAAATAGGCTTGTGTATATCGTCCTTCTTCACTTTTACTTGATAATATCATGACTGAAGATCTACCATAGAGAAGTACTAGGATACATGAATCTGGTCAAATAAGTCATCAATCCATGGAAGATGATACTTGTTATTTATCATGATCTCATTGAGTTCATGATAATTAATACAGAGGATCATTGACCTATACTTCTTCATAATGAAAAGGAATAGTGCATCCCATGGTGAGATACTTGGTTGTATAAACCCTTTAACCATATTTTCTTACAGTTTCTTCTTCAAATCTTCATGTTTAATAGTTTCCATTTTATATTGAGTATTTGATATTATAAAATCTTTAGGTATACGTTTGATTGAGAAATTAACCTCTCAGTTAGGAGGAAGATTGAGAAATTATTTATGGAACACATCAACATATTCTCTTACAATGGGCATGTCACCAAGGATGATATTTTCCTTAGTATCAATAATTTAAGCTAGGTACTATTTCTCATAAGGTAATGATATCCATATTTGAGACGATGATTTCAAAAGAGATCCATCCTCCTCCTTACACTTGTATAGATTTGAAGGGTGATTCATGATACAAAGTGTGATTTAATTCTCCCAAAAATTTATATTGGGTTTATATAAGGAAAGCCAATATATATCCAAAATAACATCAAATTTTTATAAAGGTAGTATCACATGGTTCATTGGGAAATTCAACTAGAAAATATTGATAGGGGAGAAGTTATATTCTTGGGATATAATAATTGACCCATTTTCTATTTTCATCAATAACTTATGACAACCCTGCTTTTTATTACACACTTAAACCGATTTATTACATAAAATTCACTTGATACAACATAGAATATAGAGAGTTATAGTGTATTTGGGGATTAGGAACATTACATAAAAACCTAGAATATAAAACACACAATATCTTTATTGAAAACTTCCTTTACATAACCATGACATTCCCTCGTACTTAGCATTGCATGGGATAACCTGAGGACATACATGTGAAAATAGTGAGATATAAAGACCAGTAAGGGAGTAAAAAAGGCATAAAATGAAGAATAAAATACATTTTAGGTAATAGGAATATTAATGGAGCATAAAATAACAAGAACATAAAGGAATGATATAGCATGATTATCATAACATGGAAAATGCGGCAACAACACTTAATATGGAATTAGCATGAGCCAAGGCTCATTGCACATAGAGTATGAGTAAACCCTCATTGAATTTAAATTATCACGATTAAATGATCATTTAACTTGAATTATCATGAGTAAATCCTCATTTCAATTGACGTATCATGATACTAATCTTTACCCAATGCACTGGAGCGCTATCAGGGCGCACCCTTCTTAAAAATTTCATTTCATGCATAAGTGTGCCACATGGATCATAAAACATGGATTAATCATAATTTATTCCATGATAAAGGAATTTGGAATTCATACATGAAACTATATAATAAATAAGTAAACGTTCATAAAGGTGAATACCCTTAATAGAGAAATGGGCATGGTATTCACTATATGATGACTTTGGGTTGGAAAAACGCGGTGTAATTTTGGCAGCATAACGACGTGACATAAGAATTCATAAAAATGGTTGATGAGAGTGAAATTTATGTCTCATAATATTTACATGAAATTTAAAGTAATGGATTCATATAGATACATGTCTCAACAAATTTAATAGAATTTATATTCATAATACAAAAAAATTGCTTGAATGTAAATGAGAAGAGAGAAATTCCTTACGGAATTTTGGCATGGTAACTGGTGTACATAGGAGGAATTAATGAGATGAAAAGAGTCTCTAATCATTAAAAAATAGAGAGGGAAGTATGGAGGAGGTGAGAAACCATACCCCAACATTTAAAATTTAAAATAAAATGGCATAACAATATTAAGAAACTTGGATAAAATGAGAAAGGAAGGAATCCCTTATGGAAATTTGGCATGGTAACGGGTATACATGGAAGGCATCGATGATAGAGGAAGGGATATCTCATCATTAAAACATAAAAAGGAAATTATATGGGAGGTGTGAATTCACACCCCAAAATTTTTAATTGAAAATACAAGGGTATAGCAACATAAAGAAACTTAGACAAAAATGAGAGAGGAAGAAATCCCATACTTGGAAGTGTGATCCCAAAGGCTTGGAAGAGGCTTGAGAGGGTATTCTTGGGAGCTTAGGGAACCTTGGGAGGATTATAGAAATAGGAGAGAAGAGTTTGGAAGAAATAAAAAGTCTTTTAGTGAAGTGGAAGTGGGAGCTTGGGTGAGTTTATATAGGAAAGGAGAGAGGGAATTCTTTATTATTTAGGTTTGGGAAACCACACATTAAACTAATCAAAACCACAAACCAGTCCATGCTTTTTTCCCATGGATTTTGAAAAAGGGGAGTATAAAACAATATTTTATAAGGACAATGGCCTAAATTCTTAAAATAATAGGTTTGATTATGTGGAGGTGAGTCACACCCTCAAGGAAATCAATTTAAAAAGCCAAAATGTTTTATAAGTTTTGGAGGGTCCACTAAAGCTTTGTAAAATAAAAATAAAAAAAATCTAAAATCACATTATTGTAATGGTAAAACATATATTTACCGAACATAATATTTATATTATTTTATTACATCACTATTGGGTCATTATGATGTTATAAAACACATTATATATTTAAACAATATTTAATTTTTACCCAAAAATTTGACTATCTCAGAAAATTATGAAAAATTCACCGTTGGATAATTTCAACATACTGATTCCAAAAATAATATTAATTTTATCCAAATAATTTTCTAAATATGTGAATTTTCACTTTTAAAATAAAAATCGATATTTATCGAAAATTCACGGGTTTTGACAAAAATAGCTTTCAAACCGTAATAAAAATTACAATTGTATTCATAAAAATTATACGATCATTTATGCTTAATAAAAAGTAATTTAACAATAATAATATTTTATTAAAATATTATTTAATTCAAAAATACATTAATTTATCAAAATAGATTTCTTAGTTGAATATTAACTAAAAATACTATTTGTGCTTTAAAAACTATTTACAAAGCAACAATAATAAAATGAATGTATATCCTTTATTATATAAAAAATAATACACATAATAATAGTGCTATGGTCTTGTTACATAACCCCTTATAACACCTGCATAAGACAGAAGGGTAAGGTGTGCGATTGTGATAGAATTTTGGGGTGGCTCGGATAACATCGCTCGGGTGGTAATCTCTATCAATTTCCACTTATTCCGTAGGAAGTTCTGTTCGAGCTTAACATGTTGAAGCTCAGATTGGGATTGGTCAAGATTGAAGCCCAATGATGCCACCTTCTTTACGAGCTCTGAAAAATGGTCTTCCTAATGGGAAATTCTACTGGATGAGGCCATGCTTCCTTTGTTTGAGTAAATTGGATTTGTTAAATCCCTATATTTATACTAATCATGTGATCACTGTTCAATGACTATATTAGCAACGGTAAAAATTATTAAAGGTATTTTAAAAATCCAAAATCATGAAACTAAAGAAGTGCATATGTTATATAACCATTTCACGCAATAATACATTTAATTTGATCAAGGACAATTTCCTTTATTAAAAGTTTGGGTCGTTACAATATTCCCCCCTTAAGAATTTTCACCCTCTAAATTTCCTTTTCCCACACTAAAATAGATGTAGTTAACTCTACTTCATCACTTCTCTGATTCTCATGTCGCTTCTTCAA
Source organism: Viscum album (assembly GCA_963277665.1). Classification (NCBI taxonomy): domain Eukaryota; kingdom Viridiplantae; phylum Streptophyta; class Magnoliopsida; order Santalales; family Viscaceae; genus Viscum; species Viscum album. The sequence continues at coordinate 1,549,502,896 of OY728152.1, read as the reverse complement.
ACTTGTGGTTTCTCCACAACACCTTGATGAGGGGCATTGTCTTATTTCATAAAACTTTTTCTCTACGATCTAAGATCTTCACTGGTTGCTTCTCATAAGAAAGATCATCCTCTAACTGTACTACCTATGAAGAGAGTACATGTGAAGGGTTTGATATGTAATTCTTTAAGAGGGATACATGAAAGACATCATGTACTTAGACCATGGTGGGTGGAAGTTCTAGTCGATAGGCCACAACCCCTACACGATCAAGAATATCGAAGGGGAAAATGTACCTTGGACTTAACTTCCCTTTATTTACAAACCTCATGACCTTCTTCAACCGAGATATGTGTAGAAATACCATGTCATCAACTTTTAACTCAAGATATCATCGATGGTTATCTGCATAACTCTTCTATCGACTTTGGGCTGCCTTGATATGTTGCTGAATGGTTTTCACCTTCTCCACCATTTCTTCGACCATTTTAGGTCCTAGAAGCTTACACTCATTGACTTCATCCCAACACACCAGTGTTCTTCACCTTTTACCATAAAGATATTCATATGGTTCCATTCAAATGATCGAGTGGAAACTATTATTGTATGAGAATTCAACCAGTGGAAGATATTGGTCCCATCCTCCTTTGAAGTCCATAGAACACGATCTTAACATATATTCTAGTGTTTGAATAGTTCTCTCAAATTATCCATTAGTTTGAGGATGATAGGCTGTATTGAAGTTTAGTTCAGTGCTCAGAGCATGTTGGGGAATTTTCCATAACTTCAAGGTGAATCTAGGATCACGATCAGATATAATAGATAGTGGTACTCTATGCATCCTTACCACTTCTTTGATGTAAATCCGTGCAATTTGATCTAATGAGAAGTACTCTTGAATCATGATAAAGTGAGATTTCTTCGTAAAATGATCCACAATGACCTATATAACATTGTTTCCTCTGGATCTCCTTGGAAGTCTAGGTAAAAAGTCCATGGTAATGTTTTCCCACTTCCATGTTGGTATGGGTAGTGGTTACATCATCCCCTTAGACTTTTTTCTCTCAACCTTCACTTGCTGACATACCAGGAACTTTGATGTATATTCATAAATCTCCCTTTTCATATTGTCCCACCAAAAGTTTTCTCAGAGATCTCGATACATCTTTGTGCTCCCCAGGTGAATAGAGAAGGTTGAGCTATGAAAATCATCCAAAAGAACCTTCTTTATCTCTGGATCGGATGGTACACATAATTGTGACCCAAATATCATAATTCCATCCTTGTCAACCATGAAATCTAAGGATTTCCTATTTCTGATAGCTTCCACCATTTTTAGAATTTACACATCCTTTCTTTGAGCATCCTTTATTTTCTCCATGAGGGACAGTTGAACAATCATTTGAGAAAGGATTGATGACATTAATCCCTTAATGATTCCCATGTCCATCCTCTATAAATATAAGAAGATTGGATCCTTTTCAATTCTCATCATTGATAAATATGTATGATAATTTCTACTTAGAGCATCTGACACCTTGTTTTCCTTACTGGGATTGTAGTGGATTGAGTAGTTATAATACTTGATGAGTTCTATCCATATTCTTTGGTGCATATTAATCTATTTTTGTCTGAATATATATTTGAGGCTCTTGTGATCAGTATATATCTCACACTTCTCCCCATAGAGATAATACCGCCATATTTTCAATGCAAAGATCATAGCTACTAACTCCAGATCATGTGTGAGATAGTTTTGCTTAGGGATTTTCAGCTACCTTGAGGCGTAGGCTATCACTTTATCATTCTGCATCAACACACAACCCGAGCCCTTCTTTAAAGCATCACTAAATACCAAAAAAAGTTCTCCACTCATGGGTAATGTGAGCACAGGCATAGTTATAAGTCTCCTTTTTTAACTCCTTGAAGCTCTCTTTGCATTCATCACTCCAAGAAAACTTTACTCCCTTATGAGTTATCTTGGTAAGAGGGTTGGAAAATCGTGAGAAATTTCTCACAAATCAGCGATAATATCTAGATAACCCCAAGAAGATACAGATATCCATTACCGATGTTGGCCTCAACCATCCCTCAATTGTAGTTATCTTGGATGGATCCAAAGATATCCCATTGATTGTGATGATATGACCCAAGAATGAGACCTCTTTCAACCAAAACTCACACTTGACGTACTTTACATAGAGCTTCTCCTTTTGCAAGGTCTCTAGTATAGTTCTTAGATTCTCCTCATGATCCTCATTGGTTTTGGAGTATATTAGAATATCATATATAAAGACTACCACAAATTTGTCAAGGTAATCTCTAAAGACTCTATTCATCAAGTACATAAATATTTTTAGAGCATTAGTGAGTCCAAAAGGAATTACTATGAATTCATAGTGCCCATATCTTATATGAAAAGTAGTCTTGGGGATATCTTCCTTCTTTACACTTACTTGATAATATCCCAACCGCAAATCCACCTAAGATAAGTATTGTACTCTATGAAGCTGATCAAATAGGTCATCAATTCATGGAAGAGGATACTTTTTGTTTATTGTGATTTTTTTGATCTCACAATAATCAATGCAAAGGTGCATTGACCCATCCTTCTTCTTAACGAAGAGGACCGGTGCACCCCATGGTGAAGCACTTAGGTGTATTAACTCTTTATCCAGATTCTCCTGTAGTTATTTCTTCATCTCCTCAAGTTCCACAACTTTAATTCTATACAGAGTCTTGGATATTTTAAATTACCCAGGTATAAGGTCAATTGATAATTCAACATCTCTTTTAGGAGGAAGACCAAAAAATTCCTCGGGAAACACTTCTGGAAATTCCCTCACAATAGGAACGTCTTCAAGGATGGTTTCCTCCTTAGACACAATCATCTGAGCCAAATATGCATGCTCATAGGGTAGTAATATCCATGCTTGAGATGATGGTGCTGAAGAAGATTCATCTTCCTCCTTGCACTTGTACATAATCGGGGGTTGATTCTTCATATGGAGAGTGATTTCCCTCTCACGGAAATTTATGTTGTCTCTATTCATGGAAAGCCAATCCATGCCAAGAATTACATCAAATTACACTAGAGGGAGTATGATGATGTTCTATGGGAAGTTCAATCCACAAATTATGATAGGGGAGGAGTTATATTCATGGGATGCAATGATTGCCTCATTTTCCGTACTCACTGATATATTTACTTCCATGATTTGTGGTGGTGTTGGGATTGTTCTACTAAACTTTCGGGATACAAAAGAATGCATATAACCAAAATCAAAAAGTATGTTCGCTATTATTGAATGAATAACTAGCATACTTGTCACCACTTCATTTTTGGGGTTCACTTCGGTAGTAGTGATGAAAAAAGCTATCCCTTGCTACCTTAGAGGTTGTTGGTTGCCTCCAAAAACCATTGGATTAGGGAAATAATTTACAAGGTTCCCTGGTTCTTTGCAGTTGAAGAAATGGACAATGCGTTGAGGTTTGAACGGAGCATTCCTCTCCTATGTTTCAGCCAATGGTTTTTCTTGCCGAAAGTTAATGGCTAGGTACCCTTCTCTTCCACACCTAAATCATTTCTTCACCCCCTTCAGGTAATTTCTGGGGTGCTTATTTCCACACCTTTGGTAAGTGTAGTGCTGTATTTTCTTAGCATTATTGGATTTATCCATCGAACTTCCAGAATTGAATTCCACCTTATGATTATTATCCCCATGATAACCCTGAGATTCTCTAATCTCCATTTCAACCTTGAGGGCACATTAGACAATTTTCTCATAGCTGTCGAAGTCACTAACAACCAGGGATTTCCACAGGCTAGGTTTCATCCCAACAAAGAAGCGATCAAACTTGCATTCGGGGGTAAAGACAAAGATGGAGGTGTATCATGCAATCCTTGTGAAGTTTTCCTTGTATGCTCCGATGGGTTCGTCATCTTTTTTCTTGAGGGAAAGAAATTACCTTTCCATCTTTAATCGGAGGGTACGCGGAAAATATTTATTGAAAAAAATCTTTCAGAAATCCTTCCATTCCAACATATTGATCTCCTCCTCAGGATTCGTATTTTTGATCAATGTCCACCATTGATCGGCTTCACCCTCCATATGATAATCATCCATAATAACCTTCTCTTATTCGGAACATTGAAGGATGGAGAAGATATTTTCAATGGAGTTGATCCATTTTTCGGTGATTGAGGTATCAGATGATCCATTAAAAGTAGGAGGTATTTATTTCATGAAGCTTTCGATAGTGACCTGTTCTTTCTTAGGGGGGTTTAATGTTCCTATTGACCTATGTTTCTATTCAAAACTTGAGTTAACTGAGAGAGTATCATGAAAAAGTTTGCGATTCTTGCTCCCATAGGATTTTCAATCTCATTAGAATAGTCATCACATTGATCTTCACATCCTTTGTTAACTCGAGTCCTCCTATTACCGTCCATTGGATAAAATAAAAGGAAAGTTAGGGGTAACACATAAAGGGAAATCCAAGGAAAAAATGGATGACTTATAAATAACTTTTATTTCCTTAACTTATGAATCTATAGGCTTCAATCTACGTTATCCATGATCTACTTTCTAACATATATTATTAGGGGAATTTTTTTAATTTTCTTAATAATGGTTCATACTAATCTTGTGAATTTACTTAAGCATATACCCCAGGAGTTTCATAACCAAGAGTGAAGAAAGGACCATTTTCGTGTACCAGGATACCCCGAGTCAAGCCCGAAACTCCTTGTTGGATTTTTCACTCCTAGGTACATCTGTGCTAGAGCCGCCTCTACCTACTCATATCCAGATAGAGATGTATTTTCTTGATAAAACACTTAATCAATACTCAAAAAAATTTAGGGATGTTTTTATTATAATTATTATTATACCTAATTCTTTCACTAGGGTTTTCTAATCCTAATACCAAAAATAACTAAACCTATCCTCTGATACTAACTATGACAACCCTACTCTTTATTACACACTTAAACTGGTTTATTATATAAAATTTACTTGATACAACATAGAAGATCACTAGGTCTAGTGTCTTTGGGGATTAGTAAAATTACATAACAAATTAGAACATAAAACACACAATATATTTATTGAAAACTTCTTTTACATAACGATGACATTCCCTCGTACTTAGCATTGCATGGGATAACCTGAGGACATAGATGTGAAAAGGGTGATCTATAAATCCCAATAAGGGAGTAAACAAGGCATAACATGAAGAATACAATACATGTTAGGCAATAAGAATATCAATGGAGCATAAAATAACTTTAACATAAAGTTATGATATAGCATGATTATCATAACATGGAAATGTGGCAACAACACTTAACATGGAATTAGCATGAGCCAAGGATCATTACACATGGATCATGAGTAAAAACTCATTACACTTGAATTAGAATGATTAAATACTCATTTAATTTGAATTATCATGATTAAATCCTTATTTCACTTGACGTACCATGATACTAATCTTTACCCAATGCATTGGAGTGCTATCAGGGCGCACCCTTCTTAAACATTTCATTTCATGCATAAGTGTGCCACATGGATCATAAAATGTGGATTCATCATCATTTATTTAATGATAAAGGAATGCGGAATTCATAAATGAAACTCTATAATCAATAATTAAATATTCATAAAGTTGAATACCCTTGATAGAGAAATAGGCATGGTATTCACTACATGATGACTTTGGCTTGGAAAAACGCAGTGCAATTTCGACAGCATAACAACGTGACATAAGAATTCATAAAAATTGTTAATGAGAGAGAAAAGGGTGTCTCATAATATGTACATGAAATTGAAAATAAGGGGTTATATAGATACATTTACCAACAAATGTAATTGAATTTAGATTCATAATACAAAATAATTCCTTGAATGTAAATGATAAGAGATAAATTCCTTACAGAATTTTGACATGGTAACTGGTGTACATGAGAGAAATTAATGAGATAGAAAGGGGTATATAATCATTCAAAAATAAATATATAAGTATGGGGGAGGTTCGAAATAATACCCCAACATTTACAATTAAAAATAAAAGGGTATAACAATATTAAGAAACTTGGGTAAAATGAGAAAGGAAGGAATCTCTTACGGAAATTCAGCATGGTAATAGGTATATATGGAAGGAATCAATGAGAGAGGAAGGGGTATATAATAATTAAAATATAAATAGGACATTATAGGGGAGGTGATAATTCACACCCCAATATTTGTAACTAAAAATACAAGGGTATAAAAACATAAATAATCTTGGACAAAAATGAGAGAGGAAGAAATCCCATACTTAGAAGTGTGATCCCAATGGCTTGGGAGAGGCTTGAGAGAGGATTCTTGGGAGATTGAGGCACCTTGGGAGGATTATAGAGATATGAGGGAAGAGGCTGGACTAACTAAAAAGGCTTTGAGTGAAGATGAAGTTGGATATTGGGTGGGTTTATATAGGAAAGGAGAGGGAATTATTTATTATTTAGGTTTGGGACACCACACATTAAAATAATCAAAACCACAAACCATCCCATGGTTTTTGCCCATATTTTTTGAAAAAAGGGAGTGGGAAAATATATTTTATAAGTCCAATGGATGAAATTCTTAAAATAATATGGTTGTTTATGTGGAGGTGAGTCACACCCTCAAGGAAATCAATTTAAAAAGCTCAAATGTTTTATAAGTCTTGGAGGGTCCACTAAAACTTTGCAAAATAAATCAAACAAACCTAAAATCACATTATTTTAATGTTAAAACATATATTTATAGAACATAATGTTTATGTTATTTTATTACATCACCATTGAGTCATTATGATGTCATAAAACACATTTTATATTTAAATGATATTTAATTTTTACCCAAAAATTCAACTGTCTTAGAAAATTATGAAAAATTAACCTTTGGATAATTTCAACATCTTGATTCCAAAAAATAATATTAATTTTATCCAAATAATTTTCTAAATATGTGAATCTTTACTTTTAAAATAAAAACCGACATTTATCGAAAATTCATGGATTTTTGACAGAAACAACTTTCAAACCATAATAAAAATTACAATTGTATTCATAAAAATTATATTATCATTTATACTTAATAAAAAGTAACTTAATAATAATACCATTTTATTAAAATATTATTTAATTCAAAAATTCATTAATTTATCAAAATAGATTTCTTAGTTGAATATTAACTAAAAAAAGTATTTTTTCTTTAAAAACTATTTACAAAGTAACAATAATAAAATGAATGTATATTATTTATTATATAACAAAATAATGAATATAATAATAGTGCTAAGGTATTGTTACATAACCCCTTATAACACCCTCATAGGACCTAAGGGTAAGGTGTGCGATGGTGACAAAATCTTGAGGTGACTCGGATAACATCGCTCGGGTGGTAATCTCTATCAACTTCCACTTCTCCCGTAGGTAGTTCTGTTCGAGCTTAACATGTTAAAGCTCAGCCTGGGATTGGTCAAGAGCAAATCCAAATGATGCCACCTCCTTTCATAGCTCCGAAAAATGGGCTTCATATGGGGCAAATCTACTGGATGAGGCCATTGATTCCTTTTTCTGAGTAAATTGGATTTGTTAAAACCCTATATTTATACTAATCATGTGATCACTCTTCAAAAACTATATTTGCAATGGTAAAAATTATTAACGGTATTTTAAAAATCCAAAATCATAAAACCAAATAAGTGCATATGTTATATAACCATTTCATATAACAATACATTTAATTAGATCAAGAGGAATTTCTATTATTAAAAGTTTTATTCGTTACATAAATCAACTTCTATATTTTGTGGTTATGTTTGAATAGTTCTACTAAACTTACATGATATGAAAGAGTGCATAAAACCAGAATAAAATAGTACATTCACTAATATTGAATGAATAACTAGCTTACCTGTCACCACTTCATTGTCAGGATCCACCTTTGTAGTTGTGATGAAAAATTTATCTCACTTTCTCTATAAAAATTATAGGTTGTTTTCATTGGTTACCTTTGATAACCCTTGGATTAGTGCATTAGTTCTTATAGTGTCCACATTCTTTACGGTTGAAACATTGGACAATAGGTTGAGGGTTGACTAAAACATTCATTTTTTTCCATCCCATCAATGGGTTTATCACGTTGACATTCTCTTTCTTTGTTCCTGTAACACCCCGAGATTTTATGAGATATATTATTTTTAATTTCTTTGATGTCTTCTATTATACACTACACCAATATTAGCTTGTACTATATGCAACACAGTATTATCTTTCATTATACGCAACACTATTCTTGGCTCGTGTTACACACAATTTCAAGTTCGTTTTGTGGAAATTATTCTACGCAACATTAATTATAGATTTTGTTTAATGTATAAATGAAATAAGTTTTGATTATTTTATACGCAACACAAAACAGAGAATTCAATACACGCAATCCTGACTTGGCTTGCATTACACGCAATCAATACCTTCTTCGATAGCATGTGTAGTACGCAATACCGAGTTTCACTAAACAAGATATTATTATAATGAACTAGCCATTATGAATAGTAATACCCACTTTTTGAAATTTTATAAATTTTATCTTTCAAAATGGACTTCATTTTTAGATTCGGAATATAGAAATTATCCTAGGGTGAATTTTTGGTATTTTTCTAAAAACTTTTAATTTTTGATGAATAGTGAAAACACTCGGTTACTATTTGAAAACAGACTTTTTATTTAAATAATTATTTATTTTATTTAAATTTATTTTAGGTCAAAATTGATACATAATACCTATATAAGTTCAATGTTATTCATTTGAGTCATTTTATAATAATTTTAGATATATAAAAATTTTATTGAACTTTTCACCGTCTTTTACCCCCCTCATAGGAGAATTTGAAAATTTACATAAAACTTAATTTTACCGCTTCTGTGAGTGGAATTTCAAAAATCCGAGAGACACGGTTAATATCAAGGAGTAAAATGTGGTTCAATAAGATAAAAATAATTTTTGGTGAATAGTAACTTTTTACTATTATTTACCACGGTTAAAAGTAAATAGGGTAATTAAGGGTAAAAATGATATTATTATTACCCTAACACATGTACTAATTCTATTGGATAAATGTAATTCAAACAAAAACAACCTTAGGGATAAAATATTACCCTTTAGGTCCACTTGGATTAGATTAGGACATTTATTATTATTTTATTTAAAGAAGAGTTAAAAGAGTTAAAATCAAAGTTTAATAACTAAAAATTTTTTAATATAGGGTTATACATAAGATAAATTAGACTATAAATATTCATTAGAAATCTAAAAATATTCCCTACATAATGGTATTTTATTTATAATTTTTAGACATTAAATAATTTAATTTATTTATGAAACAATGATGATGCAGTAATTACCTTATTAATGATGTATTAACATAATTGATGTTATAAATACCCAAATAAATATAATTTTATACTTTTTATGAATTAAACTAATTTTATAGGTTAATATGACATGTTATTATTGATTTAATTAATGTTTTAGAACTAATCATGCTTATATGATTTTCACAAAAATCAAGTACCAAATAGTGTCAAAATTGACATAAAATAGTTTTTAAAACAAATATTATATTATTAATTGTTATTTTATTCCTAAAAATCTAAGGTTCGGAAAAATGACTTAGATAAGGATATATATATTAATAATTAACCACTTGGGGTTCTTTTGTCTTGTTATAGTAAGTTTATTAATCATATAGTGTAATAAAACAAAAAGATACGGTAAAAGTTAAATTATTTAACTTAGAGTTAAATCTAAATTATAAGGATAAAATAGTAATCTAAACTTGTCTAAAACCTATTGGTTGTGAGGATTTATACCCATCCCCACATTATCTTCGAAATAAATCAATTTGGAGCTATTAAAAACTTAATATCACTTTATTATAAAATAATATTTTAAGTTTTTCCTAAGGTGCCCCTCTCCTCCCTTATAAAAAGGGAACCCCTTACCTCTTCTCTTCACACCCTTTTGAGCCTTGAAGATCGGCCAACCCATGACAATTACTCTTCTCAACCTCTATAGTTATATCATATAGGTTCTGGTCTTCTCAAAAGACCAAATCTAGTGCCCTAAGAAGAAGTTTAAAGGAGGTGCGTCGAGGAAGAGGTAATTTCTTCTACCAACTCTTTAAAGATTCTTTCTTCTTCTACTTCCTCTTATTTAGTTGTTTCATTATAAATTAATAACATCATTATTAATTATATATTGATATGTTATTATAAATATTAAATAACCCCATTTCACCTTCTATCCATCCTACAGAAAACGAAATCACCGCGCATGCGTATGTACGGAATACCGTCTCCACGCCGTGGTGTAATTTGTTTTTCCACCACCACCCTACTTGGATGGGTATAATGGTGTAAATAATAACTATATATGATTATTATAACATCATACTTATTCTAATGTATTATATCATCCACTAAAATTCCGTTCAATAAATATGGAAACGATATCATCGCTCGTGTGTACGTACGGAATACCATCTCCACGATGCGACGAGATTCATTTTCCATGTTAACAATTCAAGAATGATTATAAAGTATATATAACAAGTAATCATGAAATATATGACATAATAATTCTACTTGATTTATGTATATATATATATATATATTTATTTCATCTACTTAGTTCCATTCAAGTCAATAAGGAAAGGAAAACAACGTTCATGCATACGTACAGCCTACCATCTCCATGAATGGTGTATTTCATTTCATTTATCTATCAATTATATATATATATATATACTGAATATATATGATATATAAATCATTATTTACATTCTGGAATTAATTAAATTATGATATAAGTAATAATAATATCAAGAACAACAAGTCCAAACAAGTACGATAAATAAAACGATTTTACCCAAAACGCTGCTTTAACATGGAATTTACAAAAGAACAGGTAATATAAAGTCATAAGTGAACCATATATGATATAATAACAATTAATATTATTCTTTAATAAGTAAATGATATTATTTAAATCATTATACAGGAGGTTCAGATACGTACGAAGCATATCGGACCTAAGGTAAAGGATAATTATTCGAATCTCATTCTTATCCGAGATTGTTTATTCGTAAGTATTTACTGGGGTTATGTTTATTATCCATGTCCATATTTTCTCAAAATGTTTTCATAAAATGTTTACTTTTCTTCCATATATGTTTAAATTCATTTTTACCCTTTTTTACTTTTACCACATCGTTTGGAAGGAATCTTTCTTTTGTTTACCATAAGAGGTACTTTTTGACTTTTCTGGAAAAAGTATGAGAAGAATGTTTTCTTTAACATATACGGCATGAACGGATTTTTACGGTTTCATAATGCCTTATTTTAATGAAGTTTACTCTACAAGATTTCATGGTTATTTTTAATAAAATCCTTTTCTTTTAAAATTGTGTGGTATTTTGTGAAAAGAAAATTATTTTTAAGAAGAAAGGATATTTTCCTCAAGAATTCTTTTCAAGTGTTTTATCAAAACCATTTTCCATCTAAGATGAAATTATTTCATATGTGTATGTTTCAAGTATAATGTATCTATTATTTACATGGTTTCACTTCTCTTATGATGAAATAATATCCATTGGTTTTATATGGATTATGTTATGATGGGATGATGTTTATGAAACCCATTCGATTCTTTGGGTTATGATGAATGATTTATGTTTATGTTGTGGCACAAGTAATAATGATTTAATTATGAGATGGGTGGGACCTATATCTCCCTAAAATGCATTGGGTAAAGATTTATATCTCATGAGATAGACATGGATTAAATTGTAAGTTAATCCGGTTCAGTGTTATAGGACTAGAACGAGGAGTGAACTCGATTCAGAAAGGGACTTTGTCCACTAAGATGGTCTTGGCAGCAATGCCTTGGATACTATGGAAATCATATCATGTGCTTAATGGTTTTACACAATTAAATGTTTTATTCCCATGCTATTTTATCATGATTGATGCTCCTTTATGATATATTCCTTACATCCAAGATTTATGTCTTTGCTCAAGATTTTGATGTTTAGATTTTATGTTCATGTTTTTGTATTCAAATGTTTATGGATTGTTTAATGTTATCTATTTTTACCCTTACTGAGAATTTGAGCTCACCCTTTTTATGTTTTCTTTTCCCCAGGATATAAATAAAGTTTTTAGGTAAGAAAAAAAAGGGAAGATCTTTATGGGAGATTTTGAAGATCTTTCACCAAGATTTAAAGATTATGTTCCAAGTTTCCAAAGACACTAAACTATTACAGTCCTTTGGTGTTTGTTTTTGTTATGCATTAAGTATTCCAAAAATGTAATGTAATGTCAATGTACGTCAAGCTTTGGGTCTCTACAGTTCCCCTCCATACCACATCTAATTTTTTTTATTGTTACCTTTAAATAATTTCCAAGATTCTTCTTTCTTCACTTTTGACAAGTGGGAAGTTAGAATTTTTTTCCACTATGAGATTTATATATCACTCCCAATTTCTATCCTCAGTACTAGGAGACCCTTGAGATTCAAAAATATCTATTTCAAAATTTAGGTCACATATACTAATTTATTTTTAGATTTAAAAGTCTTGAATCAGTAAAGTTTTTCATAGATTTTTATTTATCCCACTAAAGAAGCGGCTAAATTTACATTTAGTTCCAATGAAAAATCCATAAGTGTATCATGAAAGTATTGTGAAACTTTATTCATATGACCTGATGGATTCATTCTATATTTTATTGAGTCCAAGGAACTCTAAATTAATTTTAAGTCAGAGAGTGAGATAAAAATAGTTATTGAAATACATTTTCTTGAATTATTTCCACTCCATTGCCTTGATTTATTCTCTTGGGATTCATATTATTGATCAAAGTTTAACATTGATTGGATTCTACCTCCAAGTGATAAACAACCAGAATTACCTTCTCTTTCTCATAACATTGAAGGATAGAGAACATATTTTCACTGGATTTGATCCATTTTTTCATGATTAAGGGATTCAATGATCCACTAAAATTTAAAGGCCTTTATTGCATAAAGGTCTCAATTTCAACTTTTTATTTCTCAGGGGAATGTGGTTGTTCCTCCTAATTCAAGTTTCTATTAAAAAATTGGGTTAATTGAGTAAGTATTGTCATGAAGTTTCCAAATCCTACTCCCATCTGGTTGGTAATCTCATTTGGGTAGCCATTACATTTACCACAACATTGGTTGTTGGCATGATTCCTCCTATTTCTATCCATCGACTAAAATAAAGGGAAAATTGGGCATGATAATTTTCAGAATATTAAACATATAAAAGGGAAACTATGTATATTGAAGGGATAACTCATAAATGACATGTATTCCTTATATTATGAATTTATAGGTTTCACTATAAGTTATCCATGGTCTATTTCCTAGCATTAAAATTCAAAGGCATTTTCCCCATTCATAGTGGTTTGTAAATAGCTTATGAATTTATGAAATCATACCCCCCAAGAGTGTCAAACTAGGTCTAAAAATTTCCCTCTTTTTCATGAGCTAAGTAAAAGTTGATTTAATACCCAACAAGAACTTTTTGGTTTATTACACCTAGGTATATCTACACCAGAGCTGCATTGTAAGACACCAATGAGAATTGGTGTTTCCATTTTCTATGTGCTGAATTCATTTTCAACCCTATCACTGAAAACCCTCAGGTGTTGGTGTGTTAGATATAGTGTTTACATTGACTTGGTTTAGAATATCATATTAAATTTTCTACTAACCATGTCAATAGTTTATGAGACCATTAAATTCCCGATAAAGGGAACAAGGTGGTGTTTGCATGATAAGATAGTGTTCCCAATAAAGGGAAAGTGTCAGATTACATTAAGCAATTCATGAACCTAAAATGTTGATCATGATAATATTGAGAGATGGGTTGAAGCTATCAAAGAAATTGGATCACCCAGATAGGGATTAATCATAAAAAGTTCATGGAGAATTTTTAGGACCATGAGGAACTTATTGTATTCATAAAGAAATGAGTCTAAAAGTGTTTCAGTGTGTGTGAGAATTTAGCGTATGAAAATAGATCAAAGGAAGAAGACTCACACAAATTATTATTTTCATGAACTAGGTGATTCCATGAAATCTTAAGGAAATATGTAAAAGGAAAGGTTTTTTCATAATTTAACAAGTTGAAAAAAGGACATCAATAGTTTCATAAAATTTCATGATGTTTTTTAAAAATGAATTTTTGAGAATGCCTCATCAAAATATGTCAAATGCATGGAATTCATGAAAAATTTATTTTTTCATGAAAGATTGTCTGATTAGTGAAAGTAAGTTTCAAGAAGGTTGAAAGTTTCATGAAGGTAAAAAGTTATGTGAAAATTATATGTTTTTTTAGAAGAATATGTGAATGGAAGTTTTTCACAAAAGTTTCATGAAGGAAGGGAATTATATAAATATAATGAAGAGTTTTATGAAAGGAAGTGGAAAGTGAGAATGTTTCATGATGGGGATAAAATGTATATAAATAGTCCATTATCCCCCTTATTTGGACAATCCTAACTCATTGAAGATCCAAAGGCTATGAATTCATGAAAGAGATACACAAAGAAGTAATAATTACAACAGTTACATGAAGAAAGGATTTGTGTTATTTTGGACAAGTGAGTTACATGAAATATTGAAAGAATAATTAAAGTTAGGAGTTTTGTGACATAGTGAAAGTCTCATGAAATTTGGGAGATTTGTGACACAATGAATGTTTCATAAAATATTGTAGTTTCATAAAAGTGTTAATCTTCATGAAATAGAAAGTGATTGTCACTCATTTAATACCTTACCAAAGGAAGTCAACATTCCTTAAAGTCTAGTTCAACAGGTAAAGTGTAGCTACTTTAATGGTGATGTTCATAACTAGTTAATGAAAGAGAAGTGTGAAGTTCAACAAGAATTAGTCAGTGAAAAACCTATCATATAGTGAAGTCAGGCATTGTCTTCTATGCCAAAAAGATCTTCCTCCTGAAGTAGTGATCAAAGGGATAAGAAAAAGGGAGTGAACCTTGAGTTGTAGTGATTCAATCCCTAAATCTTGTAATGGTAGTGATCACAACCAAAAAATTATATCCATATAACTAGTAAATATTTGTGGACATTGGCACATCAACACAAAGTTGGTGTGTGATCCTTGAACGTATCCCAATGTAGGTAAACCAAGTAAAATTATCGTGTCTTGTGTAATTTATTTTATTATATTCTATAGGATAATAATTAGTGTATGTAGATTGAGTGATCATTGATCTTATATAAATAAGTAAAAGAAAAACACACCAGTTAATCACATCATCGCTTAATAGGTGAACATAAGAGTGTCCCTACTAACAAGTTAGGTCAAGGTCAATTATGATAGTGAGAGTTTCACGGGTACATTGGTTACATGAACAAGTTTCAAATCCCAATTCACCCCCCTCTTAGGGAATCTCTCACTATCAGAGGGTAGGTTTATCTTATTTGATTTCTTTTATTTTGAATCGATCTAATTAGTTTTTGGAGATGAAATCTATTTTTCCTATATGACATAGGAAATATAAAGAATATTAATAAGTAGATCTCTAAAGAAATTCCATATAACGGAATAGTCTTTGATAAGTGCATGATTAAGCTAAAGGATCACAACTACTAAAAAATAGAAGGTATGGATGAATCAAATTGTGTATATACTTTCTCATACAATGATGCTATAGGAAAATATGAGGATCCTAATATTCCAAGTGATGTTGGAACTAATGAAGATGATGAGATATCAAGAGCTCCAAAGGTAGGTTATATTTACACATTAGATGAGCTTTATCAGGGAATGAAGGAATACAACATAGAGTTTAGAAATAAGAATTAATATCAAGGGATCCATGTTAAAGCACTAAAAATTGAGGTTTAAAAATTAAAAATCCTCAATAAAAGGATGATTGAAATGGTTAAAAATATGAGGGAGAAAAATTATACTCAGTCCAAGGAATTTGTGGGGATGTATTCAAAAGTTAAAGAGTATAATTATTTTTCTAATGACAAGATTCATGACTCAAAGGAGGTTCAAAATATAATGTTTAATAAGGAGGAATTGGTTGCACACATGACAGAGTTGGTTGAGGAGAACCAAAGCCTAAGGAAAGTGAAGGTATCCCATAATGATGAAATTGTGAAGATGAGTGAAAAAATAAAGATTCAAAGTGAATTAATTGATAAAATTTCACATGAAGTGGAAAATTATATGGTTATAGATAAGTATATGAAATTTAGCATCATTACTCTCAAAACACATCTGGAAGAGAGGTTACGATCTAGAAAAGAAGAAAGGTCAAATATGAGGAAGATGACTTCCCAATTAAAGGAGCAGGCTGGGAAGATCAATGATCTTGAAGAGAGGATGAAAACCTCAAATTAGAAGACAATAATCCCTCCCATAGGATCATTAACAAGTGGATTACAAAAATGTAGAAATCTAGATTCAGTATGTAAGCAAAAGCATCTTTCCAAACCTAGAAGAGACGACTCTCAGAGGAAAGTAGCCACTAATTGAAGAGCACAAAGGTAGAAAGAAATATGACACAACAAAATATCAACTAAGGTGAGACTATATGAGGTACAGTTTTAATGAGAGATGATTTAGATGTACTAACCATGGTCATATGGCCAAAAAATTTAGCAATAGAGGAACTAAAAGTGTCTCAAGCAATTCCTATATTTCTATGAATAATCAGAAGAAAGTTTTCACCAAAATAAATTCAGTTAAGTAGGAAAAAAAATTTATTTTTCTAGGGGAAAATAATAGAGCTCAACGAAAGAAGTATCAGACACTGACATCAATTTACTCATGAAAAACCTCCTAGAAGAAAATAAAAAATGTCTAGAAGAAAAATAAATAAGATTATATAGAATTATAATATTGGATGAGAATACAATGAAAAATACACAAAGGAATAAAACATATGAGGTGGATCTATTTCCTTTAAAAGAGGTTAGAAACGAAGCGTGCCTGAGTGGGATTATAAAACATAACATGAGGAAAGAGAATAAGAGAACTATGAGTGTTCCTAAGAAATGTTAAGATAATAGTTTTAAGAGGTGTTCCAAATATTATGTTCAACAAAAGGGTTCTTGAAAATATAAGAAGTAGATTTGGAAAACTGAAAGGACTCCAAAATCCACTCATGCAAAAGAGACATTCCAAAATAAGACATGTTTTATGAAATATAATAAATTATATAGGGATAAATAGAGATGCATGAAGTTGTGTAAAAGAGGATAAAATCAGTGACATATGAGGAGATACTTGCTGGTATGAGTACCCAAGGAAGAAGAGTTTGTGAGTTGGGTTATGAAGAAAAGTAAATGCCCAAGCTTGGAAAGGGAAATTACAAAGAGAATATCCAAAATGAAATTTTTTTAAGTGAAATCAATCAATGAAGATATAATTTCAAGGAATAGAACAATATTACCATGAAGAATGGTCTAGAAGAAGAAGAGGTTGATGAGGTGATGAAATTACTTTCCTTGAATTTGAAAAGGGTAAACCAAAGTGTGATACTAAAGGGTTGGTTTATCAAGAATAACCACATTCCTCAAATTGTGGAAGTGAAATTTTCTTCTCTCCCTATGTTTTTAAATTCTATTAATTATTGTTAAAGCGTTTTAGGTTTTTGGGTAGATATGATTTATATGGAATTTACATCAAAAGATGAAACGTAGTGTTGTGTCATGCTCTAGAGTTCCACTGATTCAAATCAGTTCAATTAGAAATTTTTTATATTTGGAATTTCAATGAATAGGAACAGAATAAAAATATGAGCAGTAAAAAAAAGTTTCAACAATTATAGTTGGGAGTTTAGAGATGACATTTCAATTGATTTCAAGTGGTATCAAGATCCATAAAGCATTGATGTCAAGAGTACCAGATCTATCAGACTTTATCTCTTAAAGATAGAAAAATAAGGAAGTAACAACATAATGATTTCTCATGTTTTATTTGTTTTTGATCTAATATGTGATATCATATGATTGTTCTTAGTACATTAAAGGTTTATTTAGATGTATAACTCTCATTTTGGATTTCAGTACTATATTCGTTGACAAAGCTTAGAAAGTCAAGGGGGGGTTTTGAGATGAAAATTTGATAGATGGTTTATCCTGCAAGCAAGGAAAGTAACCCTATGGATGAGAGAATAAATTAGTTACCAAGCATAGTTTAGGAAGTAATATTGAAAGAAAAAATGACTTATTATTTCACCATTTGGTATCGAGAAATATTTAATGAATAGTATCATCCATCATATTGGTATCTGTGTTTTTTGGTATTAGTTTCAACAGTTGGTATCAACTTGGTGTCTAGAACTAAAGAAGAAATATGGTAGAATTCCTTAAAAGAAGATAATGTTCTATAGAACCTTGAGATATATGGAATTAAGTGAATGTAATATACAATTATGGTGTTATTAACTTTATATATTGTTTCCTAAAAAGTGTCTCAACCCAATAGGTTTATATATTTTTTATGGATCTTTTCTAAGTGGTAAGATCACCCATTGAAAATCTTATTGAATGTAGATACAACCGAAAGATGTTTTTTAACTAGAGATATTTCTCAAACCTATAGTCAAATGTATAAGAATGATATAGGGGAAGAAGAAAATTTGTGGGTTTAACTATTGGAACTACCAAGTGGAGAAGTTGCATATCATAGGGGGAGAATTAACTCTATTTATCAGATGCAAGGACCATATTGAAAGGGGGGGGGATAAAAATATCCCTATTCACATCATTGATAAAGGAGTAATTGTTCAATGAATTAATGAATGATATTAATGTTATTGAAAGTATAAAATATTATATTATATGACATCAAGAAAATAGGGAGATAATGATACAATTCTAAAAGTGCTATCCCTGTTTTCAAAGGTATGATTTTTTTGTAGATTCTATATCTGGTTCATATGGTTCAAAGTAAAATTTAGATTTAATGTCAAAGGGGGAGAATAAAGGATCATGAATCCAAATATAGATTCTACATGGAGTAGAAAGGATCATGTATCCATGTGTGTCCCTGCTTATCCCTTTATAAGGGAGTAGGAAGTGAAGGCTGAAAATATGACGATGCATAAGCAGTTTGTTCAATGAAGATAAATCATTGAAGGATTTTGTGATGAAAGTAGTTACCCAGTGTGGTTTAATTAAGTAATCCTCTTGGGTTACATGCATTATGAAATAGTTTATATAGATCACCAATAGAAATAAATAATTGGTATTGACATTCATGGGTAGTTTATCTCAACAAAAATTTATCAAGTAGTATTGAGATATTAGAAAAGGATTCATTAAAGTGTTGACAACGAATCTAAAGGAGGATATTGTTGGACACCAATGAGAATTATTGATTCCATGTGCCATGTGTTAGACTCATTATCAACCCTGGTGTGTTGGTGTGTTGGATGTGGTGTTTCCATTAAAATGGCATGGTGGATCATGTTAGATTTTTTATTCACCTTGTCAAAAGTTTCATGAGACCATGATGTTCTCGATAAAGGGAATGAGGTGAAAATTTCATGATAAAATGGTGTTAATGATAAAGGTAAAGTGGATGATTATATAAAGAAATGCGCAATCCCAAAATGTCGATCATGATAATACTAAGACATTGGTTGAAGATATTTAAGAAATAGGAGCACCTAGACAGGGCTTCATTATGTAAAGTTGATGAAGAAGTTCCATGATTTTTAATACCTTGATGTATTCATGAAGAAATGATTTTGGAAGTGTTTGAGTGCATGATAAAATTTAGGGTAAGAAAGTTGAGAAAAGAAAGAAGATTTATGAAAATAAAAAGTTTCATAAACATGGTGATTCTAAGCTATTTTAAGGAAGTATAGCAAAGGAAAGGTTTTCACGCAAGTGAACAAGTTGTGTAGAAACCATAAATAGTTTTGTGAAGTTTCATAAATTTTTTTGAAAATGAAGTTTCAACACTATCTCATAAAAATATGGAAAAGGCATGAAATTAATGAAATATTGATTATTTTATGAAATATTGGGTGATTCATGAAATTAAGTTCCATGAAGGTGGTAAGTTTTGTGAATACAAAAAGCTAGGTAAAGATGCCATGTTTTTCATAAGTTTACATGAATGAAAGTTTTGCCCAAAAGTTTTACAAAGGGATTTATGAGAACATAATGAAGAGTTTCATGAAAGGTGGTGGAGATAGAGAAAGTTTTGTGAAGGGGTGGAAACATCCATAAATAGGTCACTACCCCCTCATTTAAACAAGCATGAATCATTGAAGATCTGAAGGATCTGAATTTTTGAAAGAGTTGCACAAAGGTATTTATTATGTGGAGCAGTAATGATGAAATGAGTTACACGAAGAAATGACTTGTGTCAATTTGACCAAGTGAGTTTCAGGAAACATTGAAAGACCTATGAATGTTTGGAGTTTCACAACACAACAAAATCTTCATGAAAGTTAGGAGTTTCAGGACACAATGAAATTTTCATGAAAATGTTAAGTTTCATGACATAAAAAGTGATTGGAACTCATTGAAGACCTTTAAAAAAGAAGTCAGTATTCCATGAAGACTATTTCAACAAGGAAAGTGGAGCTTCCACAGTGGTAATGTTCACAACTTGTTTGTGTAAGAGTAGCTCAAATTTCAATGAGAACTAGTCATTCTAATAACTGTCAGATAGTAAAGTCATGCATTGGACTATGAGCCAAAAATATTTTCCTCTTCAAGTAGTGAGCAAAGGGATTGGACAAAGGGATCAACCCTTGGGTGATAATGATCCAAACCCTAAATCTTATAGAGGTAGTGATCTTGGCATGAATTAACCATATCCAAAACATTATATCCACAATACTAGTGAAGATTAGTGGATTTTGGAACATTGAAACATTGATGTATGCTCCTTGGATGTATATCGGCATGGGTGAACCAAGTAAAATTCTCATGTCTTGTGTGATTTCATTTATTATATTCTATAGGATGATTATTAGTGAATGTGGATTGAGCGATCATAGATATTATCTGAATAAGGATAAGATAAGTGAACTGGTTAATTATATAATCACTTAATAGGTGAACACAAGAATGAACCTTCTAAAAAGTTTGGTCAAGATCATTTAGGATAGTGAGAGTTTCATGGGTATGTGGGGAAACATGAATGAGTTTCATACCCCAATTCACCTCCCTCTTAGATAATCTCTCACTAAAGTCCCCTATGGGTCCAACACACTTCTACTTGTAGTGTCCTAATATGTATTTTGATTCTTGGAAACCACTCACTCTATAATTTACCAAAATTTAGGGATTTTTTTCTATGTTTATTATTATCCCTATATTTTTTAGTAAGGTTTTCTAATCCTAGCCTTATTATAAATAGAACCTTCCTATGATACCAACCATGACAACCCATATATTTTATACACTTTATTTCATGATTTATTTCATAAATATAAACATAATAAAATCCTAGAGTATTGATAGGCCTAGTGTATTTGGGTAATTAGGTACATATGATAATAACTTGAAACAGGGATACAACAAAGTTATTTAAAAACTCCATAACATGCCCTTAAATTTCATTGATCTTATAGTAGTACACAAGATTAATTGAGGACATACATGGGAAAGGGGTGAGCTATAATTATTAGTAAGGCAATAAAAAAAGAATAGTATGAAGTAAAGAAATACATTTGAGTAAAGGGGGAATAACATGCTGACATAAAAATGTGAGAATCATAATCATGAACATCAAAGAATAACAAAAGATGATAACATCAAGGCATCATATGAATGTGGAAACAACATAAAACATGACATCATAAAAATAATTCAAGGTTAACCATAGAGACATCATAACATAGAATTATTAGGCTAACTTCCCATGTACCATTTATGGTATCTCATGAGATAAAAAAATTACCCAATGCATTGGAGGGATATATAATTTCAGTCCCACCTGTCACATTCATATCATGTACATACATTTGTGTGCCACATAGATCATACAACATAATAATTTTCTTCTTTACATCTGATCCAATGATTAAGGAGTGTGGACTAAATTCATGGAAGTCAAAAATAAATTAAGGATACTTAAAACTAGGTGAATACCATTGAGTGGAAATGAGGATGGGTATTTACAACACAAAAGTTTGGAATGGAAAATCATGGAATGATTTCAGAAGCATAACGAGTATATATAAAGATTCATGGAAGGGATTAATGAGAGTGAAATGAGGCATCTCATTACTTTTTAATCACAAGTACAA
Source organism: Viscum album (assembly GCA_963277665.1). Taxonomy (NCBI): domain Eukaryota; kingdom Viridiplantae; phylum Streptophyta; class Magnoliopsida; order Santalales; family Viscaceae; genus Viscum; species Viscum album. Next base: position 1,549,480,545 of record OY728152.1, on the reverse strand, counting down.
TAAATTTATGTATAAAAACACATGTCAACATGAGAAATTTCAAATCAAAAGGATTCATATAAAGAAAGTACTTGAAAAAAATGAAGAGGAAGATAATATCTTACTTCAGTATAATAACATCTTAGGTAAAGGTTATAATGGGAGGGAATAAATAATATCACATTATTAGAAAAATAATTGGACAGTAAATGGATATTTATAAATACATGAAAACATACTAAATTTAGATTCAAAAGGCTAAATATAAAGGAAGTACTTGAATGAAGAGGAAAAGGAAGAGAATCCCTAACTTGAGAGGTTTCTTCTAAAATCTTTTAAGGAGATTCATAAGAGATTTGGAACACATTGGGAGGGATTTAGAGGGAGGGGGGATATAAAATTATTTCTCAATTGTCTTTGAGTGAATAATAATGGGTGGTTGGGTGGGTATTTATAGAAAAAGTGGGAAATTCTTTATTAATTTCTAAACATAAGTTTTGGAATCTAAGTAATAAAATAATCAAAACAACAAAAAATACCATGGATTTTACCCATGTTTATTACCAAATAGGAGTGGTTTTCAAATATTTTAGTATTTTAATAACCTAAATAATTAAAACAATAGCATTCATGATGTGAAAGTGAGTCATGCTCATAAATAATTCTTTTTTAAAACCTTAAAATATAATATAGGTTTTGAAGGATTCATTAAAGGTTTTTAAAATTAATCAAATAACTTAAAACACACATTATTTTAAATGGGAAATCTATTTTTGGTCATTTATGACCTTTACAATATTTATTATATCACTTTTGGGCTGTTATGATGTCATAATACATACCGTATATTTATCATGTATTTAATTTTTACCCAAAAATTCAAATGTCTCAGAAAACTATGAAAAATTCACCATTGGATAATTTTGATGTGCTGATTTTAAAAATGATATTTATTTTACCATAATAATTCTCAAAATATTATAATTTATAATTTTAAATAAAAATAATTATTTATTGAAAAATACTTGTTTTGACGACACAAACAACTTTATGAACCCTATAAAAATTATACAATATTTCATCAAATAATATTATAATTTATATTTAAATAAATATTTTTTAATAAGTCTATTTTATAAAAATAAAATTTATTTCAAAAATATTATATTTATTAGAAAGAGTGTTTTAATTGAAATCATATATATATTTCCCAAAAATACAATTTTGGCTTCTTCAGATAAAAATATAAATTTTATCTAACTCATTATATAATCAGGTATATATATGAAGTAATAATGGAAAGGGATAAATTTAATCATTATTTTATTAAAATAAAATATGAAAATTCATACTACTAGGGTTTAGATACATAAACCCTTATTACACCAACATATGACCTAAGGGTAAGGTGTGTGATATTAGTAATTTCTTAGGGTGGTTTGACAAAAATGATTTGGGTGGTGATCTCAATAAGATTTAACTTATCCCATACCTTGTTTTATTCGAGTTTTAGTTGTTGAATCTCAACTTGTACTTGGTTAATAGAAAATCCAAATGATTCCATATCCCTTAGAAGCTTTGATAAATGTGCTTCATAGGGTACGATCCTAATGGTTGATGCCATCAATTATTCCTTGTCAATTAGATTTTACCATAACTTTTAATATATACTAATATTAACGGTAACTGTATAATGAATATTTTATCAATAGTCATGATTCTTAATGGTATTTTAATCCCGATCGACAAATTATGGATATATTTTATACTATTTCAACAAATGAAACATAGTGAATTTGTTTTCTATAAATAAATTACTTAATAAATAATTTTTTCATTCAGAAGGGAATTTCATTTATAAAATTTTGGGTCATTATACTATATATATGATAATTATTCCCATCAAATTTGAGAACACCACAACTTTTTGACTGAATTGAAATTTTCCATGTCACATAATTCTTATTGGATATTTAAATGGGACCTTTCTTTGATACTGCTTGAATAGATCTTATAATATTAATCCACTTATCATATTCTAGATGATTTGGATCCTCCTCAGTCTTTGAATACTTGGGAATAATAGGTTTCTTCCTTCCTAAATATCTATCAGATTTAAACTTCTCATCTCTCCTCAATATATATGTTTTTATCAATTCATATAATTCTCACAAAATTCTTTGTGAGTTCTCTTAAAGATCAAAATGTTGAAAACCTTCTTCACCACCTTCAATTTTTTTATATTCACACATAATATTATCATGAATATTATTTATTAATAATTTATGGATATTATTTCATTTAACATTCCATAAGTTTTTCTAGGTTCTCCTACTTCTTCGATCATCAAATATATAGGTTGTTAGTGATTTAAATCACTTGAAGATCCAATTATTAAAAAATAGATATTATCTTCAATAATATCACCTACAAAATCATTTAAATCCCTATGATTTTTTTTCTAAATTTAAATCTCTTAAAAATCAAGATTAATTATTCTATGCAGTATCTCAATTACCACAACTTTATATTCTCTATAGATTACACGACTTCATAAATCTTGGTCTATTAAATATTGTAGCCTCATTATTCTTTATTGAATTTTGTTTTTATCCATTTATTTACATATATTAATGTGAAACTCAATGAATTAATCAACCCATTATCATGCATTTATGTTATGATGTGGAGTACTTATATCAAATTTCAACATCAAGATATTCTAAAAACGGTCTCCCAGTTTGCACTACAGTGTGGTAAAGTTACCTATTTCTCAAAGGTGAATATATCATATTAAATCACATGCACTGTGTCATAGTCTGCACATACTCCCCGTTTTTTCATTTTTTTACTCATAATTTCCAATAAATTTTATTTTCTATTTTTTTGAAAATATCATACTCATTATAAAGTAAAATAACCTCTATTTCATATGCATGCATGTTAACTCATATTCTTCACTACCAATCATTCATCATGTGTTCGATCATATGACCATGTAGAAATCATTATAAGTTCATTATAGTTAGTTGTAAATATCATGTGGTCAATCACACTTCACTGTAGGTTTTTACAGATGATCCATCTCACCTCATAGTTGATGAGACTTACTTTTTATGGTAGGTTGTCTTACCATACGGACCTCATCATCCTTGAATTTTAGATTTATTTATGATCATTTTTTGATCATAATATTTGAATATTAAATCACATTTCAACCAACATCATCATATTTAATCTAATGGATTCTTCATTTATTCAAAAAAAGTATTCCAAAGATCATTGTAAGGGCCCAAATCTATCTAGTTTTACCTTTTGCATGTTTCATAATACCGTGGTGCTCAGAGTAGGCCTAAATCAGGTTTAGATGTGTTTGACTACTAAAAGATATAAGCAAGGAGTATTCATGATATGTAAGGATTTTATGTCATGAATGTGCAGTTCATATCTTGGGTGAGAGATCGATTCATGTCCAGTCTAATTATATATGTGGATCCATCAGCTACATGGTGCCATCAACTATGTGGTTGGATCGACTAAGTGGATTAATGAGATACATGGATGAATCAGACATGTGGTTGAATCAGATATGTGATCAGTCGACTACATGAGCAATCAACTACCTAAATCGGCTACATGGATGGATTGTCTATGTGAGTGATCAGCTATGTGAGATATTGGCTACATGAATTGGATATGTGGTTGGATCAACTATGTGGATATACTTCATCAGTGATTGGATATGTGAGTGATTATCTACGTGAGTGATCAACTATATAGATTGACTATGTGGGTGATCGACTATGTAAAATGTCTACATGAAATGAATATGTGAAAATACTATGTGAAAAAACTATGTGAAAACAACTACATGGGGATTTTGGCTATGTGGGGATTTTGGATATGTGGGGAATTTGGAAATATGGAATCAGCCACATGAGTTTTCTACCTATTTATTGAAAAAGACCATGTGGGTCTTTTAAAAAAATGAATCAAGGGCCTTGAAATACTGATTCTTAAATGATAATTATATCCTTTATTTTTTGATGACTGAGGCTATAAATAAGTCTCCCCAAATGGAGTTTAATGATATCCACAATAGTTGGAATTAAATCTTTTGTGATCTGGAAAATACAATTGTCTCATATATATCGACTAAAAAATGAAGTTACTTTCCTTTGTTCACTCCTGGTTACATTTTATTGTGGATGGAAATTCTAAAACCCTTACCTTGGATTCATGGAACCATTCTATTGGTGGATAGAGTTCTCTAGTGGTGATTCCATCTTGCACACACCCCCTGTTTTTGGTGCAATGAGTCACGTGGAGCTTCTTTCTTCCAGGTAGGGGATTTTATGATTCTTCTATTTAGTTACATCCAATAATAAATTTAACATGGTTTATCCCCTTGGGAGGAAATGGAATTAACCTAATGAAATTTGAACTAGATTAATAAAGAATTAGTTGTTGCAATTTCACATTATTGATTAATACCATGACAATGATTTACCTCTTGATTTTATAGATAATGTTCTATCTATGTTATGCTTTCTACCATTTCTTTTTATTCCATGGAGTAAAATTTTCTTCTTTATGTAAAATTATAAATAAAATAAATCCAAATTAATTGATAATTAATTGGTTGGAGAATAAAGAGGCATGTTTAATGAATCCCGTGTTTTTTATAATTTGATAATGATCAAATTGTTACTAATCATATGTTTAATTGAATATGTAATTCCATGTGTTGATGGAATTGATAAATAATGTGAAGCATGTTAATGATTATTTATTAAATGAATTAAAGGCATATTAATAAATTTCAATTCCATAAATTTTATTGAAATTGGAATGTATGCTGGGAAGAATATTTAAATTAATTGTTTAATTAATTTAGTATCTTTCTATAGCTTGATGACTGATTTTCCAATAATTGTAACCTATGAATAATTAATTAGTTAATTAAATATGGAATAATAACTAGTTTTGTGATAAAGATAATTACTAGGGCCTGAGTTTCCTATCTGATTTTGAAGGCTAAGTGCCTTGAGTTTGGAGCTGTGAGAGATTGTTTATGTGTGAAGGATGGATGCCTTGTTTTAGGGTATCTATTTCCCTGTTGGATGTGATTATTTTTTCCTGATACTTTTTGTGATGCGATCTAGATGTGAGATTCTCTATGCGATGTGATAGAGGGAGGGGAGTCCCAGAAGTGATATGACCTTGGGATGGATGAGCATGGGATGACTGATGTGATGTGGGTGGGGAGACCCAGATGACATGGCATAAGTTGATGCATATGATGGAGTGATGTATCAGGATATGCATGTGGATGTTGGGGATGAAACTAGAGATTCTGTAATGGGTTAAAGCTTGGCTTACCTATTAGTGTGATAAACCTGGATACTTTCTTGAAATGATTTTGTTTAATAGATGATGGCCATGTTTCTTGTTTTATCTTCATTCTTTTCCCCACTACTTGAGGCAGATTAATGTTCTTGGTTTCTTTTTCCATTCTCGGTGGTAGTTTAGGATGGTTTTCCTAGAGCACCTAAATTTTGGAATGATGATAATAATTAATAAATAATTCATAACCCATGAGGTTGGGGTTAATGGAATGAAAATGAAGAAAAGATGTTAATCTTGGGAAAAAATGTTACCCCCCAAGATTTTATGATATGTATCTTTTTGAATTTAATTTCTTCGACAACATAGTTTTCACACAACACCAAGCTTAAACAAACAATGATATACAATTAAATATAATTATTTAAAAACAACCGTTATAACCTAGTCATTAAATTGGAAGAAATGAATAGTATTAACCAAATTTTGAAATTTATATATTATATATTTGATCAAATGTTTTTACATTCATACAAATTATTTTATAGGCATAAGATAAGAACGAATCAAATTTTACGCATTAAAAGGCTATATTTTTTATAAATATAGTTTTACCACCTTTTAATGATATGCTTGATTTAAAACAAAAATTTGAAACTTTTATAAATTATATTGAACAAAATAAACTTAATTTTTGAAATCATAATTTCAAAATTATCTTAGGGTGAAATTTTGTTATTTTTATGAAAATATTTATTTTCCAGTGAATTAGTGAAAAATCACAATTTTTATAAAACTATCATTTTCATTATATTAATAGTATATCTACTATTTTAATAGTAACCTAACCTATGAAATTATAAATAAAATTTCTTAATCTTATAAATGGAAATATTATATAATTATATCATAGTATAAGTATATAAATGTATTAGAAATTACTAATTAAGTGTAGATATTTTTATAAAACATAAATGTTTATTTTCAATTGTATAATTAATATAATTATTTAAAAGAAAGTTTATTTTCATAAAATGTATTCAAAAATTAATATTTCATTTTATTATGATTATAAGATAATTTTATGAGACCTTAATAAAATTTTCAAAGTGATATAAAATCATTTATAATTTTAAAATTTGTATTTTTCAATTAAATTATGATTTTAATTAAAAATTAAATTTCTCATATTTATAAAATTATTTTCATAAAATAGAGTTCATTTTTGAATTCTACACATTAAAAAATGGTTAGGGTGAATTTTTAGGATTTTTCTAAAATACTTGAATTTTTGGTAAATAGTAAAATATAGTAATTTTCAGTATAAATACATTATAAGTTAAATAAACTATTCCTCGATTCATTTATGATGTAATCAACATATTTTTAAGAACTCAGTTCTTACTTTAAGGTATATGTTTCTTTTTCTTTCTGTTTTTGAGTTGTTTTTGAGAAATATGGGAGAACTGGCTATGTTTTGGACAAAAATGGGACACGTGGCCAGATTTTGGGGTTACACTTTGTGTACTCCCAAGTACACACTAAGTACCTTGGTCGTGTGTGAAGGGAATACATGGAGTGTGAGCGTGTTGGCCGGGTAGAGAGGTCTAACCAAGTACACGCCATGTACTCCCAGTACATGCCATGTAGTCTAGCTGTGTATGAGGGATATACATGGCATTTGGGGCGTGTGGGGAAGTCAGTGAGGAATATAGGAAAAACCAAGTACACACCATGTAATTCCTAGTACACACTGTGTAGTCATGTCAGAAGGTCTTGGAATGTACTTCGGCAGAAAACAACCATCATTGGAACAATTAAATGGTATACACAGTGTGTATACCTATATACACGTTGTGTTGTTTCTATTTTTTGGTTTAAATGGGAATTAGCCTCGTTTTGAGGCAGTGGACAGTGGGGGTCCCCGGGTTTTGTGAACCAAATCGATTGAGACTTCAAATGCCTCCTGAATCTTTGTCTTAAGTCTGATTTAAACACCGTTTGATCTATTAGAACCCTGTTGGTAAGCTCTTGATTCCTCTTGATCTGTTCTTCATAATTTTTTTCTCAACCTAGTTATAGGGGTTTGAGTGTTTATGCTCGTTTTGAAGATATAACTAGTTCTAGACCGACTTAGAGGCTATTACCGGATGAGGATCATCGTACGTGTACGAGGTAGGTGGTGCATACCCTGTTTTGTGTTTTTGTAGTCATTTGGGGGTTGAAGATTTTTGTCATAACATTGGGTATTAAGTGAGACCCATGTTTCTTTATATTGGATTGATTGTATGCATTATAGTATGTCGTTGGGAATTCCCTTACCTAGTTATGATTGAGTGAGGCTGGGTTAGAGGGTGTTGCTCACTTGGGGCATTTTGGCCGGGGTACCAAAATGGTTATAATTGAATTGTTTTGATTAAACTGCTAAGTTTAAACAATTCAAGCATGATTAAGTTTATTAGAGGCTCTAAAGACCTTAATGCTGGTATGGGACAACACATGGCTAGTGCAATTCAACTATTTAGTTTTTTTGCATATTTTAAGTAATTATTTTGATTATATATATGTGATTCTTGGTATTTCATATTCCAAAACCTTTGGGTTTTTTTGGGTGTGGCTTGAATATTCTTGAGTGATGTTGATCATAGGTTGGGATTGGCCTGGATTATTTGGGTGGTTTGACCACATGATTGGGCATCATGGACGTCAGATTGAGGCAGTGTGACTATCAGGTTGGGCATGGTATGAGTTACTTCGATGGAAAGGTCATCAGATTCTGAGTGACATGGTCACAGGGGCACGAGGTGACAGAGAGGTTGTGGCTTGGGTTCTAAATTTGGTGATTAGTGCTAACCCATTATTTGGGTCGTGTGGACATAGATGACTCCGCGATGATGTGGTTTTGACCGCTCATGTGGGTAGAGGCCCCCATAGTTGCATTTAGGTGATTATGGTTTGGGGGTGCTTGCTGTGGAAGCTGCGTGGAAGGTGAGGAGCCTTCAGACTATCTGGGCATGCCTATGGGAAATAGGTACTTTAGACATAAGGTGTCAGGAGGCACATGGTTCCAGGTTACTATTGATTGGGTGTGCCTACGGGATGTTGGTACTTGATACACAAGGTTTTAGGAGGCACATGGTACCAGGTTACTATTTATTGGGCATACCTTAGGGATGTCGGTACGTGAGACATGCAGTTTCAGGAGGCACATGGTGCCAGGTAACGTGACTAAGATTCCATCATTAGCCAAACCAGATGACACTCCCTGGTGGCTGTTGAGCACCAGTGGAGGTTGTTTTTACATTGTGCATCATACTATTTACTTTACTTATAGATTAATGCCTACTTAAACACCTATAATAGGTACTTACCATTGGGTGGTATCCTATTGAGATTCGTCTCACACCCTATACGGGCCCTTCGGGACGCGCGTAGACTTTATGGATTTACGTGTAGGTGTCGCACCCCAAAACCGTGCGTTTATTTTATTTTATAATTTCTTTGGCTTTAAATTATTTTTTTTGTGGTTCACGTTCAGTCTCGGATGAAAGTTTTGAGTTTTGATAAAAAGTATGCATCTTGGGTTCGACGTCGTCGGGAGCGCGGATAGAGCGCGACACCGCGCGGCTTCGCCCATGAAACTGCGTGGCCTCTTCGGCTTAGAGGAATTAAAATAAATTAGAAAATTTCAATTTAGATTGACCTTTAATATTTTTTATGGCTATTAATAATTATTTTTATTGTGTAATACGAAATGAATATTTTTTTTATCATTTGCATTTTTATCATTTTTACGTTATTATTAAAGCTTTGATCACCAACATTATAATTATTATAATTTTTATTATTATTGACCTTATTATCTTTTTTTGTCATTATTTATTTATTCAATTATTTATTTTATTCTTATATATATATCCCCTTGTTAGTAGGGTTTGCGGTAACCCCTCCTTTCCCCGTACATCCTTCTCCCGCGCGCCGCCACCCCTGCGCTCGCTGCTCCCGGCTCCGCCTCCTCCGCTCTTTGCTCGACCTGTAGCACCTCGACCCAGCAGCGCGCCCCCTGCTGCAGTGCCCTCGCTGCACAGAACTCCCCGCTCGCCCCCTGGTCTCTCTCTCTCTCCCGTGTTTTTTTTCATCTTTCTTCTTCTTCTTTCCTTCTGCTTTTCTTTCTTCTTCTTTCCGTAGCCTCTATGCCTCCTTCCTGTTACCCTCCTCAGCGCAAAAGCCCGACGCCCCCTTCCCTGAGCACGTCACCTCCAGCTCCCATCCAGCAGCCAGCGCAGCACCCTTGTTGCTCCGCCTTGTCCCCCCCGATGCCCTCTCCTGCGGCCGGACCTGCGCACCGAGACGGCCCGCGCGACACCCCTACCAGCGCCTCCCTGCAGCCGCGTCCGCCTCGCCTTCGTTGTCCGCAACAGTCCCAGCACCCAACTTCCTTCTCCTCCCCTTGCGCAACGACCCAGCGCCCACAACAGCTTCCCCCGGCTCCTCTTGGTTCGCTGATGCTCCACGTCCAGCCGAACCACAATGCCTCTGCCTCCAGACCCGCCCCCCTTCTTCTTCTCTTCCTCTCCTTCTTCCTCTTCTTCTTCTCTTCTTCTTCTTCCCTTCTTATTCTTCTCTTCCTCTCCTTCTTCCTCTTCTTCTTCTCTTCTTCTTCTTCCTTTTCTTTATCCTTCCTCTGTTCCGCCGCGCAGGTCCATTTTTTTTCATTTTTTTATTTTTTTCTGCTATCACATTTTATTTAATATGTTAATAACTTTTTTTATTATAAAATTATGATTTATGTGATCATTATTATTATTAATGTTAGTATTACTAATATTATTATTATTATTATTATTATTAATTTTATTATTATTATTATTATTAATTTTATTACTATTATTATTATTATCATTATTATTTTTATTATTATTATTATTATTAATTTTATTATTATTATTATTATTATTATTGTTATTAGTTTTATTATTATTATTATTGTTGTTGTTATTACTATTATTAATATTATTTTTAATATTTTTGTTATTATTATTATTATTATTATTATTACTTTTATTATTACTATTATTTTTATCATCATCGTGTGGGTTTTAATCGATGGTGAGTTGTTATTTGATGGCTCAGGACTTTTAGGACCCGCGCAGGGCGTTTCCAAGTGAGCGCCACCACCGCGCCTTGTTTTTGAGGTTCCGTCGTCGCCGCGCTTTAGTTTCAAGGTGAGCGTTTATTCCCGCCGCTTGGTTTCGAATGCTCTGGTGAGTTTTGGATGTGTCTGAGTCCTTGGTTTTGTTTATGCAGAGTGTTAGACCTTGTCACGTGGTTTCGGACACACGTCGTGTCATCGCGCCTTGGACCCGGGTTGGTTCGTGACAAAATGGTATCAGAGGGGGTTTGCTCTTAGCAGACCTCACTTTTCAGAGCGCCCTTTGTTATTTGGGATGTCAAGGTAGATGGAGTAGGATTGTCGGGACTTGAGGGGTAGGTACGAGAAGAGCGTCGCGAACTCTTGCCCATACTGATCCTCAGGTTTCCATGGGAAGTCCGGTTTAATTGGTTTGTTTGGGTTTTTATGGAAATGTTTTGCGATTGGGGTACGACAAATGGAGTTGGGCTAATAGTCCTATGCCGCATGGCCTGGCAAGCCATGTGGAGCTGGGGGCATGGTCCAAGAAGGCTCTCTGTGTCAGTGACGTGTTTGGCATGTGGCCGCCAACCATATGGTCAAGTCACTCACTGACACTAGTCCCCTGTTTGAGTTGTTTTGGGTTTCCGTTGATTTCTGAAAGTGGCTTGAATCAGAAAAGTTGGTTTTGAAAAAAAAAAAAATTGGTTGTTTGAAATAACATGTTTGATTTGTAGATTGTTTTAAAAGAAGTGGTATGAATAAATTGTTTTTGGAAAATGAAGTTGCTTTGTTTTGGCCTTGGTGTTCCGATGAGTACTCACATGCATTTTGGTATGTTGGGAATGTGGATGGATCTCTGGTATGGTGGATGGATGCCCTGGGTGGCACGGATACATGCATGTGAGTGAGGCTCTAAAGAATACCAATGGTGAAGGTTTAACCCACTAAGCTTGTTCTAAATTAAAGATGTTTTCAAAGAGAAATTTTTTGATGTTATGATAACTTGTTTTCTCGGATTTTGAGCTTGTCACCTATGCAGTGTTTGATTTTGAGGTTGTTATTCATTCGTTGAGTTGGCCTTGATTGGGTTTTTGACCTTTCCTTGTCCAGCGGTTATCCCTTTGAGGCTTCGATGGGTGATCGTAGTGCGGTTGATCAACCTAAGGATTTTATGATTGAGTTTCGGAATTTGGATCCACCTCTCTTTTATGGTCAAGCAGAAACTTCTATGGCAGAGGAGTGGATGCGGAAGATTGAAAGGGACTTTAGCCTCATTGAGTTGCCCGATTCGTTGAAGGTCAAGTTTGCGACCTTCATGCTTGAAGGTTCACCGTGGATGTGGTGGAAGTCAGTGTCTCGGAACAAGCCTCGTCAAGAGATTACTTGGGAGTTCTTCAAGTCTTTGTTCATTCGTCAGTATCTCTCTGAGGAAGAAAGGGTGAGAAAGGGGATGGAGATGTGTTGTCTGCAGCAGGGCGACAGATCCGTGTTAGAATATTTCCATCGCTTTGTGGAGCTAGTACCTTATGATTCAGAGTATGCCACAAATGACCCCGTGAAGGCTCGACGCTTCGAGGCGGGTCTCCGCCCTGATCTACAGTCGAAAGTTTCAGAGTCCAACCTGACTTCTTTTGTCGATGTGGCGAGACAAGATTTTCGTATCGAAGCCGCGATGGCAGGAGTGCTCAAAGTAGTCCTCCCTCCTTCGATCCCTAAGAGCAGTGGTGAAGATTCTGGAAAGGAGATGAGTATGCAAATGGAAGTGGATGGATCAGGTCGTGGAATCAAGAGACCTAGGGATCTTTCATCAACCTCTTCGGAGCGAGAGATTATTGTGTGTTATCAGTGTGGCAAGCGGGGTCACAAGAAGTCATCGTGCCCAAGCGCTCCGAAGCCCTGCCAGGCGTGTGGACGTCTGGGTCACTTGCGACGATTTTGTCGGGGCGTTGCAAGAAAGCGTCGCAGAGGGTGTTCTCAGAAGTAATGTGCTATTGGGTCTTTGTTCAGAGTTCTTGGTGTAAGTTTCCTTTCAGTTTAAGGGATCTTTTATCATTGTAGTTATACTGGTGGTGTTTTGGGTTTGAAATGTATGGGAACTTCATGGGTCTTTTGACGAACCTCGTCTTTTAATGCTGGTGTGTTTTAAATTTTAAAATCTTGTCCTTTCTTTTGTCAAATCAAAAGATGTATGTTTCTTGTTGGGATTATCAGAACCTGACTGCGAGGCAGAAGATGCTTCATCCATCAGAGCTCCAGCCAAAAGGTCTCGGAGTGAAGCCAGCGCGTAGTCAGGAACCCCCCGGGGAAAATTTTAAAGAGTCCGGTTAAAGTCGTGCTTCTATCGTCGTGGTGAGATAGTTTTGGTGTTGTTGCTCTGGTTTCTCTGTCGTTGTAGTTTTCCTCTTGTCGCAAAGCGCGCGATGGACTTATCCCTCACGTAGTGTCGGTAATCGTGCCTCTTGGACGTAAGCTGCTGATCAGTGACCTTACGTGGGCCACTGATGTAAATCAGTTGCGGCCCTGGTTTGCGACCACCCCGAAGTGATGGGTCATGAGTAGTCGTACATCGTAGTTTTAGTGATTTGATCCTTGGGCCCACCCTCCCCGCCCATGGGGTTAGGGTTTTAGTTGCGCAAAGTATCCATTTAAGCTTCTATCCCTTTCGGACGGGAGTGAGTGGTTTAAATGTTTTTGCTGTGCTTTTATAGCTTGAGTAAGGCCCGGTTCTGACCTAAGTTGGATTCCTGGTTGGTCGCTAAGAGGTCAGTCCTTTTATGGTGGGGAGACCCACTATGGGTCTCGTTGGGTTTTTTTCTTAAATAGTTATCGTATTCTAGTGGAGTTCTTATGGTGGGGAGCCCGTTAGGGCCTCTCTCTGTTGGTGATTTATTTCGGGCAATAAGGTTCAGTCCCGCTGGTAGTCGTTGTGACATCCTTGAGATAAGAGGTTGGATCGTGTTCTGTGAAATCCTTAGGTGTTGATCGATCGACTGGTTGGTTTTGTGGCTTTCCGGGGGCGGAAAGCGTTATGGTGGGGAGAATTGTCGCACCCCAAAACCGTGCGTTTATTTTATTTTATAATTTCTTTGGCTTTAAATTATTTTTGTTGTGGTTCACGTTCAGTCTCGGATGAAAGTTTTGAGTTTTGATAAAAAGTATGCATCTTGGGTTCGACGTCGTCGGGAGCGCGGATAGAGCGCGACACCGCGCGGCTTCGCCCATGCAACTGCGTGGCCTCTTCGGCTTAGAGGAATTAAAATAAATTAGAAAATTTCAATTTAGATTGACCTTTAATATTTTTTTATGGCTATTAATAATTATTTTTATTGTGTAATACGAAATGAATATTTTTTTTATCATTTGCATTTTTATCATTTTTACGTTATTATTAAAGCTTTGATCACCAAAATTATAATTATTATAATTTTTATTATGATTGACCTTATTATCTTTTTTTTGTCATTATTTATTTATTCAATTATTTATTTTATTCTTATATATATATCCCCTTGTTAGTAGGGTTTGCGGTAACCCCTCCTTTCCCTGTACATCCTTCTCCCGCGCGCCACCACCCCTGCGCTCGCTGCTCCCGGCTCCGCCTCCTCCGCTCTTTGCTCGACCCACAGCACCTCGACCCAGCAACGCGCCCCCTGCTGCAGTGCCCTCGCTGCACAGAACTCCCCGCTCTCCCCCCTGGTCTCTCTCTCTCTCCCGTGTTTTTTTTCATCTTTCTTCTTCTTCTTTCCTTCTTCTTTTCTTTCTTCTTCTTTCCATAGCCTCTGTGCCTCCTTCCTGTTACCCTCCTCAGCGCAAAAGCCCGGCGCCCCCTTCCCTGAGCACGTCACCTCCAGCTCCCATCCAGCAGCCAGCGCAGCACCCTTGTTGCTCCGCCTTGTCCCCCCCCCCCCGATGCCCTCTCCTGCGGCCGGAACTGCGCACCGAGACGGCCCGCGCGACACCCCTACCAGCGCCTCCCTGCAGCCGCGTCCGCCTCGCCTCCGTTGTCCGCAACAGTCCCAGCACCCAACTTCCTTCTCCTCCCCTTGCGCAACGACCCAGCGCCCGCAACAGCTTCCCCCGGCTCCTCTTGGTTCGCTAATGCTCCACGTCCAGCCGAACCACAACGCCTCTGCCTCCAGACCCGCGCCCCCCTTCTTCTTCTCTTCCTCTCCTTCTTCCTCTTCTTCTTCTCTTCTTCTTCTTCCCTTCTTATTCTTCTCTTCCTCTCCTTCTTCCTCTTCTTCTTCTCTTCTTCTTCTTCCTTTTCTTTCTCCTTCCTCTGTTCCGCCGCGCAGGTCCATTTTTTTTCATTTTTTTATTTTTTTCTGCTATCACATTTTATTTAATATGTTAATAACTTTTTTTATTATAAAATTATGATTTATGTGATCATTATTATTATTAATGTTAGTATTACTAATATTATTATTATTATTATTATTATTAATTTTATTATTATTATTATTATTATTAATTTTATTACTATTATTATTATTATCATTATTATTATTATTATTATTAATTTTATTATTATTATTATTATTATTATTGTTATTAGTTTTATTATTATTATTATTGTTGTTGTTATTACTATTATTAATATTATTTTTATTATTTTTGTTATTATTATTATTATTATTATTATTACTTTTATTATTACTATTATTTTTATCATCATCGTGTGGGTTTTAATCGATGGTGAGTTGTTATTTGATGGCTCAGGACTTTTAGGACCCGCGCAGGGCGTTTCCAAGTGAGCGCCACCACCGCGCCTTGTTTTTGAGGTTCCGTCGTCGCCGCGCTTTAGTTTCAAGGTGAGCGTTTATTCCCGCCGCTTGGTTTCGAATGCTCTGGTGAGTTTTGGATGTGTCTGAGTCCTTGGTTTTGTTTATGCAGAGTGTTAGACCTTGTCACGTGGTTTCGGACACACGTCGTGTCATCGCGCCTTGGACCCGGGTTGGTTCGTGACAGTAGGAAATAGATCAACTTTAGGAGTTAGATCATATTAGCTGTTGCATGGAGATGGTATGGACCTTGAGGTCATGCCTAGATGAGGTTTAACTTGTTTTTTTATTTCTTTCCTATATCAACATGCTTACTTTATTTCATTGCTACTGTTGGTTAGCCATGGGCACTATTGTTTATTGACATATATGACATATTGTGGATGCATGCTCGGTTTGTTTAGTAATAACAAGTGATTTTCAACATGCTATTATATTTACTTTCTACTACACTTGTTTATATATTTCTTTTGATATTTTTTTATTTTGGATATGATTCTGTTATGCAGGTATGGTTCAAGTCTGCTGAGTCTTTATTACCGCTGCATGTTTTATTATTATGCTTGGACCAGTACCTTATTTTCCTCCAAGAGGGTATAGCCTCCCCACTATAACTTTTTACACCCTCACTGCTAGTCTACAACCTTTAGAATTTGGGGAGGTGCGCCTAAGGTAGTAACACCAAACTTGATAGCACTTTTCGGGTGGCTGTTTGGGCCAGGATGTTACAAAGTGGTATCAGAGGGGTTTTTCTTAATAGGAATTTAGTAGCATATTTTAACTGACTACTAATGAGATTGAGAATTCCTTTTTATTTCTATTGGATTACTATTTGGGATATTCTAGACTGAAGATAGGTTATTATTGGAACTGGGTTTCTAGCTTGTGCTTGGGTGCCTACAGCCCCAGGTACGAGGGATGGACCAAGTTACCTTGGGTGGGAATTTCTGTTTTTCTTTTGCATAGATTACTTTTTATATGGTTTCCACCTTGGTGGATTACTTGATATGTGATATTATTGGTTGTGATATGTGATACTTGACCCAATGCGGTAAGGGAGAATTGGACCTTGGACCAATATGGAAAGGTGTGATTGTCTGGATTTTGATAGGCAACTTTTTAGGGTATTTTAATTTCATAAATACATGTATGCTTTGTGAAGTGATAATACAATGTGAATAATATCAATTTCCATTCTATAAATGCTTTTAAAATGTAAAAGTTGAAATTAATGATATATATATTTTTGTTTATTTCAATGTAATATTCTATGATTTAAATTATGTAAAATTGCATGTGGCATGAGATTGTACTTGACTCATATACGAATAGGCTGGTACTACGAATGAGGTGGTATTGATCACTAGGGTTTGGTGTCCTGGATGTCAGTTTGAAGGTGTGACTGTTAGGATTGGGTGACTCAGTTGTCGGTTTGAGGCAACCTTAGTTGTCAGGATGAGCGTGGCCTAAGGTTACTATGATACTTGGCTCTTTTGAGGGAGGGTAAGGAGGCTATGAGTCTGTGATTCTATGAGAATTTTTGCGGTGGGTAAGAGTAAGGGTAGTTGTTATACGCTGCCTCTTTACTTATTTCCTTATCTATTATATATGTGGGTTGTCTGACCATTTATGGTATTCAACGGATTCCTCCTAGACAGCTCGATGGAATGTCAGGAGGGTGATGGTACAATGCCACTAAAGCATAATTAGGTTCATACACTTGAAGGGAAGGCAGAGCATGAGCCATATGTACAGGATCAGGGGTAGGATCAGGTTTAGGATCTAGTACTGGAAGGGCATATTTTGGGTTTGACAGTGTTCGAGCAGTGTCTTGATGAGCAGCTTCATTCTAATCTGGTATGTGTTTTGCAGGGGATCGACAGAGGCAATCATAAAAAAAATCCCTCTATGGAATATCTGATGCGGGAGTTCCAGTCGCAGCACCCTCCACTTTTCCAGAGTGAGGGTGGTCTATAGGCGGCTGAGAACTTGATAGAGAACATGCAGATGATCTTTGAATAGCTCGATATGCCTCTAGGGTGGAGGGTTAAACTGACGATGTACATGCTGTGAGGATCAGCGAAGTGCTGGTGGGATGTGCAAGTTTAGGCTTGCAGACATGAGGGACTAACCTAGAAGGACTTTGAGGACATGTTATTAAATAAATTTTTTTCAAAGACACTAAGGGAGGAGAGAGCTTGGTAGTTTTGAGCCTTCAGCAGGGTGACATGTCCGTAATGGAATATGCTGCTACTTTCACTAAGCTGTATCGCTTTGCACCAGGTATGGTAATCAATGACACCTCGAGGGTGAGACGCTTTGAATATGGATTACGTCACACCATAAGGGTGCAGGTAAACATATTTAGGCTAACCTCATTCTAATAGGTGGAGAATCAGGTACTCATAGCCGAGGGTTACTTAATGGACAAGTCCTATTTGAGCCAGGCGATGGCTTCCGGTGATGGTTCAAATAGCATGAAACAAGGTCGGGATGAGTTCCAGCAGGGCGGGTGGGACAAGTACTCGACTAGACCACCTAGTGGTAGTTTGGTAGTGATTTTATTTCAGTGAGAGAAGCTATGGAATGTATGGACTCAGTGTGACAATCCTCCAAGGTAGTTCCAGGCATGTGGACAGGTCAGGCATCTCGAGAGGTTTGCATGCAGCCTTCTCAAACAACTGGCAGGCAGGGGCTAGGACAGACTGTGGAATCTGGGGTCGGATCAGGGTCGGTACCAGGTGAGGGTAGCTGAGGTTCGGCTACAAGTAGAGGATGTGGCAGAGATAGTGGTACCTAGTCATGGGGTTAGTGGCCAGTGATTGGTGTAGCACCGTAGGGAGGACATGCTTCAGGAAGCCGTGTGTCAGGCCAGGTGCACACCGTAGAGCTACCAGAGGCTGAGTAGGCTGGTGAGCTAATGACGGTTAGAGGTATGTTGTGGGTGTGGTCGTGATTTTGTTGTTTTCTTTTAGGCATGGCCTATTGAGGCATGTTTGTTTTGAGTGCATGAGGTGCACATGACTTATGTGGACTGACCAAATGTTGATCGGTGGGATTGGAACCATTTCAGATGTGTGATATATATATATGAGGATCCATGGGAATTAGGGCATTGAGGATGTGTGTTACTTGAGGTTCATGGAACCATGTTTTGTTTTGAGCATCCATGGGATGCATGACCTCGTTGAGGCGGACACCGATGCAGTGTGGGACATGAATGGTTTTCAGAAGAGACACAAGAGAACTTTATGATGTTTAGGGGTGACGATGTGTCACGGGAGGAATATGGGTCTAGAAACAGGTCGGTGAACCTTTTCTTGATTTGAGTTTTGAGGCCATATTTATCTGGAATTTTTCTTCTCCACCCTTGGAAGGTAAATTCAGGGATTAATTTCTTTAAGGGGAAAGTTTTTAAGAGCCCGGTTCTTAATTTAACATACAAGATTTTTTTTATTTCTATTTTGAGTTGTTTTTTAGAAAACTGGGAGAACTAGCAATTTTATGGACAAAAATAGGACATATGGTCATATTTTGGGGTTACACGCCATGTACTCCCAAGTACACACCGTATACCTTGGTCGTGTGTGAAGGGCATACATGGCGTGTGAGCATGTTGGCTAGCTATAGAGGTCTACCCAAGTACACACCATGTAATCCTAGTACACTCCATGTATTCTATCCTTGTATGAGGGATATACATGGTATGTGGGGCATGTGGGGAAGTCGGAGAGGAATAGAGAAAAAACCAAGTACACACCGTGTACTGCCTAGTACACAGTGTACTACCTAGTACACACCATGTACTACCAACTACACATCATGTAGTCATGTTGGTAGGTATTGGAAAGTAATTCGGTGGAAAACAGCTATCATTGGAATAGTTAAATGGTATACACGTCGTGTATACCTATATACACACCGTGTAGTTTCTAATTTTTTGTTAAAACGGGCAGTAACCTTGTTTTGAGGTAGTGGACAGTGGGGATCTCTAGGTTTCAAGAACCAAGTCGTTCGAGACTTTAAATTCCTCCTAGATCTTCATCCTAAGTTCTATTTAAACACCGTTTGATCTATTGGAACCCCACCGGTAATATCTTGATTCTTCTTGATCCGTTCTTCATAATTTCATTTCTCAACCTAGTTATAGAGGTTTGAGTATTTATGCTAGTTTTGTAGATATACCTAGTTCTAGACTAAATTAGAGGCTGCTACCGGATGAGGATCATTGTACATGTATGAGTTAGGTGGTGCGTACCCTGTTTTGTGTTTTCGTGATCATTTGGGGGTTGCATATTTTTAGCACAATGTCAGGTATTGAGCGAGACCCATGTTTCTTTATATTTAATTGACCGTATGCCATATAGGATGCCATTGGAAATTCCCTAACCTATTTATGATTGAGAGAGGCCGGGTTAGAGGCCATTTCTCACTTGGGGCATTTTGATCGGGGTGCCAAAATGGTTATAATTGAATTGTTTTGATTAAACTACTGAGTTTAAACTGTTTAAGCATGATTAAGTTTATTAGAGGATTTTAAGACCTTAGTGATGGTATGGGGAAACACATGGCTAGTGAAACTCAACTATTTAATTTTTTTGGCTGTTTAAAATTATTCTTTTGATGATATATATGTGATTCTTTCTATTTCATATGCTGGAGCCTTTGGGTTGTGTTGGGAATGTCCCGAATATTCTTGAGTGATGTTGATCATAGTTTGGGCTTAGCCCAGATTATTTTGGTGGTTTGACCATAGGATTGGGTGTCTTGGATTTCGGATTGAGGTAGTGTGACTATCTTGTTGGGCATGGCCTGAGTTACTTTGATGGTAAGGTCATCAGATTTTTAGTGACATGGTCTCAAGGGAATGAGGTGCCAGAGAGGTTGCGACTTGGGTTATAAATTTGGTGATTACAGCTCACTCGTGATTTGGGTCATGTGAACATAGATGACTCCATTATGAGGTGGTTTTGACTGCTTTTGTGGGTATAGGCCCCCGTAGTTACGGTTATGTGATTATCATTTGGGGGTGATTTCCATGGAATCCACGTGGAAGGTAAGGAGCCTTTAGATTATCTAAGCATGCATATGGGATGTCGGTACTTGAGACACGAGGTGTTAGGAGGCACATGGTTCTAGGTTACTACTGATTGGGTGTTCCTAAGAGATGTCCGTACTTGAGACATAAGGTGTCAAGAGGCACATGGTGCTGGGTTACTATTTCTTGGGCGGGCCTTCGAGACGTTGGTACGTGAGACACGCGGTGTTAGGAGGAACATGGTGTCAGGTTATGTGACTGAGATTCTGACATTGGCCGAAGTAGATGACACTCCCTGGTGGCTACTAAGCACTAGAGGAGGTTGTGTTTACATTGTGCATCATACTGTTTAATTTCCTTATAGATGCATGCCTACTTAAACACTTATACTAGGTACACACCATTGGGTGGTATCCTACTGAGATTCGTCTCAAACACTACATGGGCCCTTCAGGATGTGTGCAGACTTTATAGATTTAAGTGCAAGAAAGAGATCATCTTTAGGAGCTGGATCATATTAGCTGTTTCATGGAGATGTTATGGACCTTGAGGTCATTCCAAGTTAGAGTTTACATTTTTTTGATTTATTTCCTATATCAACATGCTTACTTTATTTCATTACTACTATTGATATCCATGGGATCTATTTTTTATTGACATTTATGACCTACTGTGGATGCATGATAGGTTTTTTTAGTAATCACAAGTTATATTCAACATGCTATTCTATTTACTTTATGTTGCACTTGTTTATATATTGCTTCCGCTATTTTTCTTCTTTTGGATATGCTTCTGCTATGCGGGTCTAGTTTGAGTACATTGAGTCTTTATTACTGCTGCATGTTTTATTATTATGCTTGGAGTGGTACCTTATTTTCCTTCAATAGGGTATATCCTCCCCACTATACCTTTTTACACCCTCGCTGCTAGTCGACAGCCTTTGGCATTTGGGGAGGTGCGCCTAAGGCAGTAACACCAGACCTGATAGCACTGTTTGGGTGGATGTTCGGACCGCTATGTTACAATAATCTATAATAAACCTCAATTATTTTAATATATTTAGTTATAATTCGAAAACTATTCACAGTCTTTAGCCAAAATAATAAAAAATGAATAAAATACTCAAAAAACACCCCTCTCCTCCACTATAAATACCACCCCTCACCATCTCTTCTCATCAAACCTCTTAAGCATTGAAGCTTATACAATTCCTACCCAATACTATTCTAAAAAACTATTACCAATATCTAGGATATTATGGTCTCAATAAAAGACCAAAACCAATTTCCCTAAGCAGGTTCTCAAAGAAAATAATTCAAGAGGTAAAAACCTCTTTCCTTTCCTTTTATTTTTTTTTAATTTCTTTTATTTTCATATTATCTCCACACTTAATCTATCCAAACATGCATGATAACTATAGAATCATATATATAATTGAATTATATTATTTAAATTTAAAATCTACCATCAAATCTATTCTCAACTTCCTTTTATTCTAAAAAATAAAACATCATTCATGAGGTGCTAATTTACCACCTTCATGGATGACGTGTTTTCGTTATTAAATTACACCTTCAAGGCTTGTCATAAAACCATTTTTTGGTTAAAAAATATTATTATATATGTATTAAAACTTATTTAACATTATAAAACTTTTATATATACATAATATTAACTAATAAAACAAAAAAAGTTCGTGATGATTGAAAAAATGCCAAAATAATCTAAATGATCATCACAAATGTTTTATCTAATAATTCATCCTCATACCATATAAATGAATGAAATATATAACAATTTAATATTCTATAATTTTATTAATAACATATAATTTAAATTCTAGATCACTTTTTCCATTTCACATGATCTTTCATACATGTATACAGGTGAACCAATCTTGAAAACCAAGGAAACTAACACTCCCGAACAACGAAATTGAATCTTATAACTAATCAAAAAGTCCATAAATGAACATAATAAAATTATAATAAATAAAATAAATGTTTAATGAGTTCTAAATTAAATTATTAATTAATCTAATTTCATTATCTAGGACATTAAGTACAAGTGCAGAACGCTTTCAGACATAAGGTAAGGGGTTTCTCATCTCACCTTTATTTCTATGAGATATGCCCTATTCATCGCTATTTATTGTGTGTGATGTATTCATACTAAGATTTGATGTATAATATCATGAATATATTTATATTCATGGTATTACATGTTTTATTTGATGATTATTAATTTTATGGGGCATACAGTTTGACTATTTTCATAGTGGTAAGAGTTTCTTCTCAAACCTCCATTTTTCATTTGGGTTACACCATCTACCTTTTACCCAAATGAAATTATTATTTATTTCTATATAATTATTCTAATTTCTTTTTATATGATCCTAAATCATATATCCAGATCATTTCATCTTTCTTTGATGGTATAATACATGTTTTAAAAGGTTCCTTTTTAATTAATCTTGTTAAGCAATTATGACTTTTTCCATTTTAAAGACTCTTATATTTTCCCTTAAACCCCACTAAAGTGGTCCATTTATAAAGTTTATTAAAAACTCCTTTTACATATTTTAACTTAATTTGGATATAATTTATGCCTCAAATATAATTTTATCTTCCTTTCCCTTTCTATTTTGGTATATACATGTTTATAATCTAATTTTATGAAAAATACAGATGATTTTTATAAAAGAACTATTCTTTGCAAAGTAAAAAGGGTATTTCTCTCAATAATTCCTTAATTATTTTATTAAAGTATATTAATATATTTCAATAAATTCTATTGAAACTTATTCTTAATTTTTATGGATCTTTGATGATATCATCTACCATATTTTATTAAATGGTTTATGATTAGTTTGATTATGGATTTTCTATCTTAATACCATTCACCATATTACTTATAATGGTTAGTGATTATTGATAGAGATCATATTTTTATAATTATTAATATGTTTTTAAATGATTTAATCCCTTCCAATTAATCAATTTTATCTTCTTTGGATCATTTTATGTTTTTTGGTGAGTTTTGAGCTTAAATGTGAAAAGTGGTTAATTCTGTACATTAAACAGATTTATGTTGCCTTTGTATTTAGAGAATAAATCCTAAAATTTGAATCCAATTCAACTGATTAATTTTTTATAGTATGAAATTATTTGTGGTTTACAACTAATTCTTTTGGAACTAGATCCAATTATAACTTCAACAATCCAAACAAAACCGGTCAATGTGAACACTTATTCTGGCCGACAGAATAGACCATGACTCATTCAATGAGGCATATCTCGGGATACCGACCACCAAATGGGGTGATTCCAGCTGGGTTCGAAATAAAACTAGATTATGAAGATGAAAATTAAATTTAATTGAGAAATTATGTGATTAAATTCGCCCTTCAACTGGTCAAAGTATGGTTGGTGGAATAGTGATTGGAAGCCAGACAAAGTTAGGTCTACTAATTCGGCCACAACTCATTCCACACTACAAAAAATGAATTTAAACTTCTTGGGTAGATTAAAAAATACATTAATCACCTCATATAAGAAGGGATATCATCCTGATTCTATTATATGGTGGTAGAACTGAAGATATCTTTCTGGTGGACAGATTCTGGAGGAGAAAAATTCTGTTCTTTCTTTGCTTTCTTTTGTTCTTATTAGTTTTATAATGCCTTATTATTCCCCCTTATTCTCAATTACTCTTACCATGGTGGGGTAAATATTATGAGTGATTGGGTAAGGTTAGTTTTTATCTTTTTTAATGTTTTATTTCTTGCATTTGATTGAATAAAAACTCTCTTCTGCCGTGTTGGTCTCAAATTCTAATAAACAGTTTTATTATCTTATGAGATTGTATTTGATTTTATATTATGTTGTTATTATTGCTTTATTTAATGTAAATTATCTCCCTCAACAGGTTATGGTATATATACAATGGAATATATTAGAGATTAGTGTTGTAGTACTTGTCGATTGTCAGTACATGTGAGAGTTGTAGTGAATATTCTAGATTTTTTGGGATAAACAAGACCCGATTGAGAATTACCTAAATTAATTGAGAGTATTTGTTGAAAATATTTCACAAAAGGAAATAGAGTAGACCAAAATAAGATATTTTTAATATTTACTCTCACCAACATCGTTGACCAAATAAGTGAGAGGAAGTGATTGTGGAATCTCACTTTAATCGGCTTAACAGAAGATAAATGGATAAAATTGAACTATGATAACATTGCAATTGGAAATCCAACCCTGAACTTATCATGCAATTTTATATTACTATTTTAAATAACATGATATTTCAATTTATTTTCCATATTTTACTTAATTTATTCCTCTTGTTTTATTTCTCTCAATTTCTAAACAAAACAAATTCAAAAACAAAGTGAAAAACATGATTTTTGTGCACTCCTCTTTGGAGATAACTTAGGTTAACCAATATAATATATTTTAACTGAGAAAATAATTGTTTTTGAAACACCCCACGATAGGCATGTGTCAAAACTTGGAACTTCTTCTGGGGAGGTAGTGCCACAATCTAATTATTAATATTTAACATTTTTCAATTAAAAAACATAAAAAAATAATTTTCCATGATGTTTTCAAATGATCTTATCTTTAATTCATGGAAAAATTACCCAAAAGTGGAATAATAATATGATTTTGGTTATAATATAGTTCAGATTCAAGAACTTAGAAATGAAATAGAAAAACTAGAGAACAAATTAGAACTTGCATTCAAATATGTTAATGCATTGATGGAAAAACCAAAACCTAAGCACGAACATGAGGAGGCCAAGAAGGAAGAATTTACTATTGAGCTACATGTGGGACATCAAACATATCTACATGGATTCTATAATGAGTGTGAATAACTACTTAATCCACATATTCCTTATAAATTAGAAGAACCAGAACCATTGAAGGAAGACTCCACCAAAGTGGTGGAATTTGAAGAAAAGATGGAGGAGCCTGACTACCTACCCCTATCTTGTGAAATTCAGCTACAAGAGGCACCTCCAATTAAATAAGCAATTGAAGATGAAAAAACTTAGGGAGATAATATTTTATTAGAATCATTTCATTTTGATTTTATTAAATCTAAATTGAGTATTACCTCCCCTTGCTTGAAATGTTCATATTTGGACAACAATTGTATTGCCTTGGTGGATCAGGAAAAAGAAGAAGATACATCTAAAGAGGAACACCTAGAGCTCCCTGAACATGTTGATCATTCATTGGAAGGAGTTAAAGATGAGATCCAAGTGGAAATTTTTGAGGAAAAAGAGACACAAGATGCTTAATTTGAAAGGGAATAATTTTATATTGATTCATCATGTTTTAATTTTATTCAAATAGAATTACACTCTAATTTTACCTTTAACTTTTATTTTGATGTATCATACTTTGAGAAACTGCTGGAGAATGAAGAAGATGTTTTGAAAGTGGAAGGCAAGGAAGAAGAGGAATTATTATTTTTTCCAACCCCCACCATAAAATATGAATATCATTTTCATTAGGGTGAATTTGGTGTACTATATCCATGTAGTCCTCAACAAAAAGGAATAAGTTCAAGATGGAAAGAAGAAGTGTTGTTGGTTCATCTCAAAGAAACTAAAACCACCACCAGATTGGAGATAACCAACTGAAACTACCCATCTGGAGGTAGTCAAAACCCAGGGCCCACTTGGGGGATTAAACCAAGATCTATACTTCAGGTCAGGATCTGTTTGTGGCAGCTTTGGTTCGACTCGGCATGGGCATCGAGCTTGTGTGGTGGCGTTGACTCTTGTTGGTGATTCAGCTCGTGGATCGGTGTGGGATCGACATTGTGCCATGATCAGCATCACCATCTCAACGAGGCTTAGTGCTTGTGCAGTGACGACAGTTCTCAGTGGGGCTTCAGCGGACAGCTCGATGCAGGTTCGACGTCATTCCATGATTGACATCTTTGTTTCTCAGTGGGGCTTTGGTCTTCAGTGCCTCACTTCTCGGTGTTGCTTCAATAGTCAGGCCGGGTCCCCTGTTTCAGTGTTCGACATCATCGTGTCTAGGCAGTGCTCTGGTGGTCTGCTGGCGAGTGTCTTGGGGACAGATCTACAGTGCTATGTAGGGGGGAGATTTTCTCCTCAGATCATGTGAGTTTTTGACTGGTTGTTGTTTTGGTGTTATTGTGATCTTGTTCTCTAGCTGGATCTCTGTGGATTCCCTGGTTTAACATCAATGGTCCTTCTCTGCACTCCTTATCAATTTGAAGCTTGTTCCAGAACCTGATAAGGGTGCATCGTGGTTCTGATCGGAGAAAATCCATGCCCATAGTGGTGTTTCTATTTTAGGAAGTCTCATATTCCCTTATCGGTGGCGTTCCCTCAGCATGTGGTTGGGTCATCCAGTCCTAGGTGACGATGCCTTGATATCATGTTTTTTAAACTACCTTTTAGACTTCTGTGGCTACGGTGGTGGGAGTGTCCTGAGCAGGACGGTGGGGTTGGTCCAGGATGGTTGAGGTTGCAGGTTCTTTGGTTTTTTATTTTCTGAATGATGGAAGGGATTGTGAGACCTGTTGGTATGGTGTTGATCTCAGACTCAACCATGTGGAGCAGGCTCCAGAGGAGGTTCCAGAGCTAGCTATTCATCATTTTAGTGCTTTATGGATTTGTAAGTTTGAGAGGGTATGGAGTAAGCCATCATATCAGGCCTGTGCTTTGACACATGACACTTGCTTTCCATTCAACCTTTCACTGGTGGAGATCTTTTCATGATCATTTGATGGGGAGGGGTAACTCCATGTTGTTAGTTTGGTTTATCTCACATGACTTTCAGGTTATGAAATGTTTTATGTCGATGATGTTTTTTAGGGTTTCCCCCCTTCATCCCTTAAAAGGGGGATTGATTTATAATAATAAAAAAATTTAAAGGCCTTCAGGCCATTGGAGTGAGGGAGGGAACCTTTGTTGTTTAGAAATTTTAAATTTCTATTTTTTCTGTTTAAAAAAAAACAAATTGTGTATTTTTTAATTTTTTGTGTGTTTTTGAAACTTTTGAGATGAAATGATTATAATTTTAATTTTTTAAATCCATTTCAATGTGTGAAACAATTTATCCCATGAAACTGAGCTTAAATGAATGCTAAAATTGACTTTGTTTCAAGTTCAAATCTTTGTGAATTTCAGAAAAAGTACTCTGATTTTTGAATCCCATGCCATAATTTATTGTCTTTATCATTGAAATCACTTTCCCATGAGGATTATAAACCTAATTTTCATAATCTTTTCTTTTACCTCACTTCTTGATAGAATCATATCATAGTTTATTTAACCAGAATTTGATTTATTCCTATCAAAACTTGAGGGTTTTAGGTACATGTGTTTTAAATGATTGGGGAATTTATTTGGTATTAAAGCCCATATTTCATATGAATCCTTTTCATTATGGCCTACCATGAATATTTAATCCTTGTATCCTTTAGAATCCATGAACAACCTGTTAGGTTAGCCACATTACAAGCTAATTTTCCCTATCCAACCTTCTCTTTAAGTGAAATTGTATAATCTAATTGAACTTAAGTGTTGGGGAAGATGTATTGTATTATGATAACTAATTTAGTGATACTTTGAGTGGAAAATAAATTTTTTAAGAGATTTTGTTTTTTATGAAAAAAAATATTCTATTGAATACTGTGCCTTTTCTAGAGCTTTTATATATGAGAAGTTGTGCCTTTCTAGAGCTTCTAATGAAAAAAAGTTGTGCCTATCTGGATCTTTCAAGAAAAATCATGTGATGATTGAAACTATTTCTGATGAAATTATAAATGGTGTGAAATTTAACTTATTTTTCATGTTGATGGATCATAATTTATACTAACAAAATTGAAGAGGAGACCGTATTTGAGTAAAAATTAGAATAATGCAATTTTGCTTAAAAAAGAGCCAAAATCTCTTAATTCAACCTTTGAAATTTTCATATCTAAATCCTACCAACCAAAATCCATAGAACAGCCCTATAAATTCCTCATGATAAAAATATTTCCTTGACTCACATCTGGTGGATATGTTGAAATTTATCAAACCAATGGTGACCCTTGCATTAATATTGGATGAGAACAACATTGTTGAAAATTGATATTTGTGTCATGAGAGAAAATGCATGTTAGGTAAGTGTTTTGTGTGCATGGGAGAAGAAATGAAGAGTAAATATATTTAATGAACTGAATTGAGAACTTGTAATAATGTTTTTTCATGAGGCATGATATCTTTTACTTCTTGGTGTGAAATTTTTAGATCTCATGGATATGTGTTTTAAATTTGCTTTAATTTGATATCGACATTTACTTGTCCAGGAGTCCAAGTTATAAGTGTGGGGGAATTTACAGAGCTCATATTTTCATAATTATTCATATGTTTTTCAATTATTTAATCACTTCTAATTAATTAATTTTATCTTATTTGGATTATTTTATGTTTTTTGGTGAGTTTTGAGCTTAAATGTGAGAAGTGCTTAATTCTGTACATTAAACAGATTTATGTTGCCTCTATATTTTGAGAATAAATCCTAAAATTTGCATCCTATTCACCTGATTACTTTTTTTAGGATGGAATGATTTGTGGGATACAACTAAGTCTTCTGGACCTAGAGCCAATTCGAACTCTAACAAGCCAAACAAAATCAGTCAATGTGAACACTTATTCTGGCCTGCAAAATAGATCATGACTCATTCAATGAGGCATATCTCAGGCTACCAACCAAAAAATGGGATGATTTTATCTGGGTTAGAAATAAAACTAGAAGAGTCATCTGAAAATTAAATTTCATTTAGTAATGATGTGATTAAGGCCACCCTTCAACTGGTCAAAGCAGGGTTGGTGGAATAGTGATTGGAGACAAGAAAAAGTCAGGTCTACTAATTCATCCACAACTAATTTTAAACTACAACAAATGACTTGAAACTTAGTTATTAGAGGTAAAACTACATTAATAACCTACTATAAGAAGGGACCTTGGCCTGATTCTATGATATTGTTGGAGAACTGAAGCTATCTTTCTGGTGGACAGATTCTGGAGGAGAAAAATTCTATTCTTTATTTTCTTTATTTTGTTCTTCTTAGTTTTATAATGACTTATTCTTCCCCATTATTATTAATTAACCTTACCATGGTGGTGTAAATATTTTGAGTGATTGGGGAAGGTTAGGTTTCATCTTTTTTAATGTTTTAGTTCTTACATTTGATTGAATAAAAACTCTCTCTCTTCTACGGCGTTGGTTTCAAATTCTAATAAACGATTTTATTATCTTATGTGATTGTATTTGATTTTATATTCTATTGTTATTATTTATTTTTTTAATATAAATTATCTCCCTCACTAGGTTCTTGTCTATATACAATGGAATATATTATAGATTAGTGTTGAAGTACTTGGCGATTATCAGTACATGTGAGAGTTGTAGTGCATATTCAAGATTGTTTGGGATAAACAAGGCCTGATCAAGAATTTCCTAAACTAATTGAGAGTATTTGTTGAAACCCTTTCATAAAAGGAATAGAGTAGACAAAAATAATATCTTGTTAAGTTTTACTCTCACCAACACCATTGAACAAAGAAGTGAGAGGAAGAGATTGTGGAATCTCACTTTAATCGGCTTAGCAGAAGAGAAATAGATAAAATCGAACTATGATAACATTGCAGTTGGAAATCCAACCCTGAACTGATCACCCAATTTTATATTACTATTTTCAATCACATGATATTTCAATTTATTTTCCATATTTTACTTAATTTATTCCTTTTGTTTCATTTATCTCAATTTCTAAACCAAACAAATTCAAAAACAAAGTGACAGACATGATTGTTGTGCACTCCTCTCTGGAGACAACCTAGGTTAACCACTATAATATATTTTAACTTAGAAAATATTTGTTTTTTCCACACCCCACGACAGGCATGTTTCAATTATGTTTACTATTTTGGAAAATTTATTTAAACTTTATATGTATACATTGTTTATGTTTCACCCCATTCATGTGAGGAATGTATTGGACTTAGTAAGTGATGAGTGAGGCCCGATATATCCCCTCAATGCATCGGAAGGTATGATGAGATAAAATAGATAGGGTTTTGGCAGATGGATTACCCATTTCTATAGTCTTCATAGATGAGGCCTTGATGTTATGTTTATGATGTCTAAAATTATGAATTCTATCATTATGATATTAGTTATTGATAAATAATATGATTATTCAACTAGTAGAATATCCATGGTTAAGTTTCATGTGATTATTTATAAGACATTATTTATTCAGATTTTATTCTTTCCACAATACGCTCAAGATTATGTTTTATTGGCATGTGTTTCAGTTATTCACCTTCCCTTATTATTTATGTTTATGATATATTCTGGTGTATTATTTACCCTTACTGAGCATCTGAGCTCACCCATTTCTTATGTTTTATTTTTCACCATGATGTGAATATGTTTATTATGAATGACTTGTATGGATAATATATAAGTTTATGGGTGTTTCCAATGGAGTTTATATGTTGTTTTTTCCCTTCAAGTTGTAATGTAAAAGTTATGTTTGTATCTGGTTTCCTAAAGCTACTAAACTATTTAGTCATTTGGGATGAGAAAAATTGTTCTTTATAACAACATAATTAATTAATACACCAAATCCGAGCTATTGGGGTTGAGATATTTACAGTTGGTATCCAAGAAAGTTTAACAGAGACATCAGAAACTAGGTTTAGAAAATCCTAGATTAGATAACATAACCCTAATATAGAATTTGACGAAAAGAACAGGATAAAATTTTATAATTTTGGTAAGGTAGATATTATGTGGGTCTACCTAGTAACAAATCTATATCTAGATACTACAAGTGGATTTGATTCTGGAATAGATGTACCTAGGGGTAACAACTCAAACAAGGTGCATTAGGCCTGACCCGGTGTGACCTTGTACACGATAGTGAGCCTTATTGCGCATCTATTTTGACACTCCTAGGGTATATTATTAGGATAATTCACATTTTGTTTACAAAACATTATGAAGGATTTAATATTAAATATGTCCCCAAATAAATCATATTTATGATTATGAGATTAGCTGCGCATAATTTGTTTTTCAATTTATGTCAATTATTTCCCTAGTTTTGGGATTATACATTATGTTTCATAATTTTATGATCTAATATAGTGTATTACATTTTTTAGAAATGGAACCTAGATGAAGGAATGAGAACCACATCAATGCACATAATCCAAAGAGTAATAATTATCGTTTCTTTGATGGGTTTAAGCTAGTCTTTTGAAGGGAATTAGTCTCCCAAATATTGTCATAATATGAGGAAATAATATCATTTTATAACAAGATAGAGAAAAAATTACCCAATTATTTTGGATTCAAAGAGAAGTAATAGAATAAGAGGAAAGTTGAAAAAAAGATAGACAAAGGGAATAAATTAAAGAATTATTTTCCCACATGTGATAATTGTGGAAGGAAACATCTTGGTATATGATTAAGTAGAAAAGAAGTTTGCTTCAAGTGTGGAGAAAAAGTCCACCATGATCATGATTATAAGGAAACGAAATTTTTTCCATTTTTCAGTGCTTCAACTACAAGGATATGGGACACTATGCAAATTAATGTCTCATGTTTCAAAGGAATACACACCAAAAGAGGATAATGGATCATGGTCATACTTACTCCATTACCATAGATGAAGAGTAATGATTAATATAACTGTGTTTGGATTCAAGAATTATGTTATTTTATTATTTTATTAATAATTATTTGGTAATAAGAATCATGAGATATATAAGGATTGTACTGCAATACTTCTTCTTTAAGGAATTGGAATAATGTCATGAATAGAACCAGTAATCAAGATAAGTGATTATGTCATATGTTATCTTCTTTAAAACACATGAATTGGAAATATAACCCTAAATATATGTTTTAATTTGAGATAATATTAATTAGATGTTTATGGGATAGTATTGGTGACCTTAAAGGTGGTAAGTGATATGATGGTTTATGTTATGCTGAAATTATTAGATGTTTGGATTTAAGGACAACCTGAGATTTTACTCTTGGAATAATTCATGTTTCATAAAGGTTTAAAGGAGATCAAGGTATTCATATTTTGGTATGAGAAAATAAAATCTACATTATTTGAGTAATATTATGTTAATATGATTTTTTAAATTTAGTGACCTTCTAAATTTTTGTCGTTGAATGCGGACAAACATGTTTTAGACGAGTCTTAAGATTAACTACTTGTGTAATGGATCAATTTAAACTTTGAGAATTATTTTTCATTAATAACATATGATAACCTTCTTGGTTTTAGTAAACATTTAAAGGTCTAAGGAATGGATTAAGGACCATATGATTTGTTAAAAGTGCTTCAGGCATAAAAAGTTAATCTGGAACACTAATATCTATGTGTAAGGGATGATGTTAAAATAGATAAAAGCATAACCAAAGGATGATATTATTCTTATGACATGGAAAGTAACCAAGTAAGTTTATTTTATCAGGTGCTTATATGAATATTAAAATAATCCCTCAACTCTTGGGAAAATATTTTTGGAACAAAAACATCATCTGTTTACTTTTCTTTATGTGAAATCAAATGTCTTTTTACCGATCATAAATTTATGGCTTTTAAAGGTTAACTTTCTAATGACCATGTTCTCTATCACTCTCCATCAGAACATGATGGTTAGATTATTATTTAATGTCTATATTTTCACTTCGCACTAATGTTAACCTATTCTAATACCTAGTTTTGTGGTAACCTATGAATTTACCTTTCCCTCTTATTAAGAGGATATTTTATTAACCCTATTTATGATGTGGGTTTCCCACAATGTAATTTTGAAGTATCAAACTTTATTTTTTGAAAGTAAAATTTCAAATTGTAAGGATAACATTTATTGAAGTAGGGGAGAATGTAACACCCCATTATTTTATTATATGTATCTTTTTGTATTTAATTTCTTCAATATCATAGGTTTCACACAATACTATGCTAAAACGAATAATGCTATACAATTAAATATCATTATTTTAAAATTTCTGTTACGACCTAGTCATTAAATTGGAGGTAATGAATAGTATTAACTAAATTATGAAATTTATATATTATATATTTAATCAAATATTTTTACATTCATCTAAATTATTTTATAGGTATAAGGTAATAATGATTCGAATTTAATCATTAAATGGTTATATTTTTTATAAATGTAGTTTTACCACCTTTTAACAGTGCACTTATTTTAAAACTAAATTTTGAAACTTTTATAAATCTATTAAACAAAATAAAATTCATTTTTAAAATCATAATGTCAAAATTATCTTTTGATAAAAATTTGGTATTTTTCTAAAAAAATTTATTTTCCAGTGAATAAGTGAAAAATCCAGATTTTGATAAAAATATCATTTTCATTATATTAATAGTATTTTTATGATTTTAATAGTAACATAACCTATTAAATTATAAATTAAATTTATAAAAATTATAAATGGTAATATAATATAATTATATCATAGTATAAGTAAATAAATGTTTTATAAATTATTAATTAAGTGTTGATATTTTTATAAAACGTAGTTGTTTATTTTA
Organism: Viscum album; assembly: GCA_963277665.1. Classification (NCBI taxonomy): domain Eukaryota; kingdom Viridiplantae; phylum Streptophyta; class Magnoliopsida; order Santalales; family Viscaceae; genus Viscum; species Viscum album. The sequence goes on along the minus strand of OY728152.1, from coordinate 1,549,446,625 downwards.
AATTTTATAATTATTATAATGATTTATAAGAAAATTTATTTTCGTAAAATTTATTTAAAAATTAATATTTTTTTCCTATGATTATATTATAATTTTATGAGACCTTAATTATTTTTTCAAAGTGTTATAAAACCAGTTATAATTTTAAAATTGGCATTTTACAAGTAAATGATGACTTTAATTAAAAATTAAATTTATCATATTTAGAAAATTATTTTCATAAAATTGAGTTCATTTTTTAATTATTCACATCAATAAATGGTTAGGGTTAATTTTGGAGATTTTTCTAAAATACTTGAATTTTTGGTGAATAGTAAAATTTGATAATTTATGGTATAAATAAATTATAAGTTAAATACACTATTTATTGAGTAATTGATAATTTAATTACTATAATATCAAACTAAAACTAATTATTTTAATATATTTAATGATAATTCTCAAACTATTCACAACCTTTAGCCAAAATAATAAACAAATGAATAAAATATTCAAAAAACACCCCTCTCCTCCACTATAAATACCACCTCTCACCACTTATTCTCATCACACCTATTAATACTTGAAGCTTTTACAATTACTACCCAATACACTTTCTAATCATCCTACCCACATTTAGGAGGTTCTGGTCTCAACAAAATACCAAAACCAATTTCCTTAAGGAGGTTCTCAAGGAGAAGACTCAAAGAGGTAAAAACTTCTTTACTTTTATTTTAATTTATTTTCAATTTATTTTATTTTATCATTCTATCCTCACATCCTTTGTATAAACACACAGGATAATGCCCATACACCATTTCCGCTCCCTATTTGTACCAGGGGTGCTTCCATGCGTAAGCCCCATACACCATTGTCGCTCCTTAGCGACACTCGGGCTGCTTCCATGCATAAGCCCCATACACCATTGTCGCTTCTTAGAGGCACTCAGGAAACTTCCATGCATAATCCCCACCCATCATTTTCACTCCTTAGAGACACCCGAGTAGCTTCCATGCATAATCCCCACCCATCATTGCCGCTCCTTAACAGAACCCAGACTGCTTCCATGCGTAAGACCCATACACCATTTCCACTCCTTAGCAGCACACGAGATGCTTCAATGTGAAAGCCCCATACACCATTTTCACTCCTTAGTGGCACATAGGATGCTTCCATGCGTAAGCCCCATACACCATTGCCGCTTCTTAGTAGAACTTGGGAAGCTTCCATGCTAATTCCCATTCACCATTGCTGCTCCTTAGCAATACCCAGACTGCTTCCATGTGTAATCCCCATTCACCAACCTTTGCAGATTCACCTTTATACCATGATCATCAGGTCTGTTATTTCCTATTTTTTCTCACACCTAGCATGACTCACATGAGCTTAGAGTAGACAGTGACCATGACATCCTTTCTAGGCCGCCTTAGTGTGTAAGATCCATGCCCATTTCTGCCGAACTATATGGACTTTGATCCTTGACCTTTTTAAGCAAGGTACATAGGAATCCTCCCTGAGGTTCAAGCCCATCACCCATTGGTCCTGAACACATTTCATTGGTTCACCCTCATCCCTCATGATGTTAAACTATATGCCCCTTCTGTCTCGCATGATGTTAAACTGTATGCTTACGAACTATGTGGGGTTTTATCCCTGTCTCCTAGACATGGTATATAGGAAGTCTACCTAAGGTTCAACCCTAAACACTAGTAAAATTTTTCATTCCCTTTTTTGGGACCCACATACTTGGTCTTCCCCTTAGTGGTTTCAAACTAGTTCTTGGGCAGCTAACCATGTGTAAGGCCCATATATAATCCATAATACTTTAACCAAGAGTGTCCCTCTTATGATGGGATTTTAACCATGTGTAAGCCCCAACATGTCATAAGATTTTCTTCCTTTGTGTATGCTCCAATTCCATGCCCCATCCTGAACTACGTGGACTTTTATTCCCTACCATATGGATATATAATAAGCCTCCAAAAGATTCAAACCCATAATCCATGTATCATATTGGTATTTTCTTTTATTCTTTGTGTTTCGAGAAGATGATGCCCTTACCTGGAGGTTCTAATTCCCTTTGAGTCCCTATCCATGCACTCCATTCTCACAGGCCACCTTCTCAAGTGTCTCATCGCCCCACCAAACTACATGGACTTTGATTCCCTTCCATGGGGATACGTAGGAAGCCTCTCTGAGGTTCAATCCCAACATCACCATCATCTTCACGTTAGTTCTATCCCATTCATCCCATCCACTTCGTTCAACCATCCATCATCTATCCTGATTCCTACCCAGGCCACCACATCCTGGTGGGATCATGCCATTTTCTTAGGAAGATAACCATGCATAAGGCCCACACAATCCATAACCATCCAACCAAGAGTTACCCTCTTGTAATGGGCCACTATCCATGCGTAATCCCCAACATGTCTTCGAGTCATTTTCCTTTTTGTATACCTCGATTCCATGTCTCACCCTTCGAATTGTGTGGGTTTTTATCCCTATCTTCTACATAGGGTATATAGAAAACCTCCCTAAGGTTCAATCCCATCCAATGGTAAAACTTGGTATCCCCCTTTTTTGGTTCCACCACCCTGATCTGCCCTTAGTTGTGTCTAGATCAGCCTTCATAGTGTGATATCATCCCTTTTTGGGACACACCACCCTGGGTCTACTCTTTTCGGGTATTCTATTCCATCTATCTAGTACTCCCTTTTTGGGATGTACCTTTATGGTGTGACATATTCCCTTTATAGGATACACCACCCTGTGTCTATTATTTTTGGGCGTTTCGATCCGTCCATCAGGTAAAACTTCCAGGTGCTACCTACTAGGGATTTACAAATATGATTCGTCTCCATGGGGCATTCTGATCACCCTCATTCTGTCTCCTCAAGATGTTAAAATCACATCATACCCCGTTTTAAACATGGGAATATAAGGAATACCTTGGAGACATGAATCCAGTATAAGATACCTCACAACTGACACAAGATTCCTCAGGGTTTTCACCCTTGAAATACCCTCTTATGAGGAAGAATACATGTATTCCAATGTCCATGCATCCAAAGATGTACCTACATGACTTATGTTACCATCTACTCTGACCAAATTCTGTTTCCCTGTAAAGACCCCTTGGAATGTCTTGACAGAAGCGGTGTAATTAACCATCATCCACAAAGATATGGCACTGGTAAGAGTTTCACAAACCATGACTCAAATCTATAAGGGAGACCCGGACTAGGTGATGAGTTTCGAGGAGGAATCCATGGAAGGAGAGAACGACAATCCATCACCCCATTTCAAACAAGGATCAAACATAGCTAAAGAAGTTATGGATGTCACCCACCTTTAAAAAGAGGGAATGTGGGGCCACAATAAGTGCATCGTCGCATGGAAATGCACACCCCCAACATAAAGCATCAAAAATAGTTACAATTTACTTTGATGAATATTCCTAAAGAATAAGTGGTAACTTTCTTACTTAATTCAGTTTATTGCATTTAAACTTTCATTGTTTTATTTTATGATAGGAAAAGAAAATAACCTACTATTAACACATCTTTCATTGAAGGATGTTGCGAATATTCTTATAACATTACTTTTCATTGGCCTCCCACCTTATCTTTAAAATTTTTCACCATAATAATTAAAGATGAAACTGTCTTTGATATTCTTATTTACTTGGAGATCCTTACCTAAATTGGTAATGAATCATTTACTCAATAGTTGTTCATTTTTTAATCTTAAAACGTGACTTGAGTAAAGGGGTGAAATGATATTAGAATAAGATGTATTGAAAGATCAAACCTACTTTTCAATTTACACGGATCCAATGTAACCATTATATTTTCATATCATTGCTTCACTTTCTTCTTGTAGTTTTCTCGGAGATGAGACTACATATTATATCATACATATCCTAATGTAGCGACTACAAAAAACATCAGACATTGATGATAGGATAATGAAATAACCATCATATTCTATATACATTAGTCTCATGTAATAAATTTCACCCTCGCTTCTTGAGGTAGTTTAACAGGTATAAAGAGACTAGCACCCTGAGTTTCTAATAGTATTATGCGCAAGCACATGTACTATTCTTGGATACTCATGCTAGTAAGAACATTTATTTTATCCATTCTTTATCACAATTTTTAAACTTGTGGTATAACTTTCCATTTTTCCACAAAAATAAATTTTGGCAGATTAGTAATATTTATCTTGATTACCATTTGACATTTTGATTAATTAATTAAATCATTAAATGTATCCTACCATTTTATCAGATTCTAGGAACCCTTAGTAATAAAATTGGAATACTCTGAAGCCTGAGTATTCTAGTGGAAATTATCTCTAAACCACCCCTCATAGTCTAAAAGCTATGGATACACCACTACTTAGATGGTTAAAGGTAGGCATTTGGTTTTCCAACCGCATGAACTCACGGTTCCTTGATATGTTGAGTGAATTACAAGTTTCTAAAATCATTAAATGATTTACTCAATGCTTGCCTCTAAAATGAAAAAATTAGCTATGGATAATAATTACTAATAATTTAGTTAATTAAACCCACCACTCTCATAAGAACTCTTTGATAGTAATAAGCACTCAACTATGGCATTACTGGAACCCCAAACACCCGGTTTTTCCCAAATTAAAATGAATGAAGGTGGTTTAGACTTAATATTTCTGTAAGAGTTTTATATTTTTAAATGTGATGAAAGAAATCATTTTTTATTTTCTTAGGATGTACTATGTGATCGCACACACAACTGACCATGAATAAAATAGAAAAACCCATCGTGTCACATGTTCATTTTATTTGTGCATGCTTGTTTACTATTATTCTATGTGTTCGTGCGTTAACTACACATACACAAAATAATAAACCATGCAAAAATAAAATGATGACCTGATCATGTGATGATTCTAATGGTTGATCTGTTGAGTTAATAAAAAAACAACCTAGACCCTAGGGGTAATAACTTGAGTCGTGTTGCTTGCAACTCAAATTGCATCGTCTACCCACCCAATGCATCAAGGTCCTTTCTAGTGCGTCTCCATAACTCGACATGAATTGCATCACTGGTCATCTCACCATTATACAAAAATACTTTCATGCATGCGAGGGGAATTGGGAAGTAAATCTACAACTCTGAAGTGGATGCACAAGTCCTCATACATATAATGACACTGAGACGATTCTCTGATCGCTTTTTTTTTAAATTAAACTAATTATTACAAAACCATTACACTAAATTAATTAAATGAAAAATGCACCAAATATACATTGGATGGTCTTGGGATCACGATCTTTATAATACGCTTTAACTCATGTATTTAAAAATAAATTCAAAAATAAATTAAACTTGCATTAAAATAAACTTGAGGGCATTTAATTGAATTAAAAATTTCACTTTTATTTTTAATTCAATAATTACGTTGTTTAGTCCTGATTAATTAATTTAATTTTATAAATAAAATTTAAATTAATTAATTAAATTAATTAAACGAAAAATTAAATTAATTTACGCCGCATTAATAATTAATTAAAAAATTAATATTTAATCAACTTAATTATCAACTAAAAATAAATAAATTATATTAATTAATTTTTGATTAAATTAAAATTACGAAATCTCTGGAAACCCTGGGCAGGGTATGTGCAGGTCAGACCAAACCTATGCAGGCCCATTCTAGGCTATTTCGACCCCGTGCAGGGGTGTTCTGGGATAGACAGGTCTGTCCAAGCCCATTGCGGGCTGGGAAGACCTGCCCAGAACTGTTATGGGTCTGATCAGATTGAAATAAACTTGCATATTGGGTTACCTCATGGTTGAAATTGGGTCTGGATGAACCTAACGACACATGTGAGACTAATAAAGAGGTGTCCTAAGTGGACGGTGACCCCATGATGTTGGTGAGAAGCAGAGAAGGTGACCCGGGGTAGGGGCCGTAGTGGCCAAGTGCGAATTGTGCTGGAGGGAGGTTTCTCAGGCCAGGGTTGGCCAGCACATAGGTGGCCCATTAGAGCTGCGGTCAGAAGATCTAACGGAGGCCAGTCTAGGGAGGTCCTACTATGGGTTCCGGTGAGGCACCATTGAGGAGGTTCGGACGAAGGGGAAGAGTGGCTTCAACGAGTGGAGCCCAGTCCAAATCTGGACCTAGAGGGACTGCAAAATCTGGCATCTGGAAGGTGGTTGGGAGTAGGAGGGTTCACTGATAGTATCAAAGTTTAGGTAGAGGGTGGCTGGTTGGACGATGGGTGCTGGGGTGGCATGGAGAAGTGCCAAGGGAGGAGGTCAGACCAGTGGTTAAGGTCGACCAATTGGGGCTACTGCTTCTGCTGCAAGAGTAGGAGGTGGCCCAAGTAGGGTCACCACGCATGTAGGAGACAGGGTGGGGGGCCGCTCAACCCCCTTACTTTTGAACCTTCTTTTTTTGGTTTTTCCTAGGAGCCACCTCCTAGGTAAGTCAAGCTTCCATTTTTTAGATTCTTTTCCACACACCTCGCCAAAACCCATTTTCATATTTTTTAAATACAAAAAAATTTCCTAAGTCTATCATTATAGACTAGAAAAAAATAAAAAAATTATAAAAATAAAATATTATAATAATAAAATTATTATTATAATAAAACCATTATTATTATTATAAAAAAATAATAATTATTAAACCTCACTGGAAAAAACTATTTTGGTGTTAGGCAGTCCGGTTGGTGACTGACTTCACCAGTAAAGCCTTCAGGTTACCAGTAAAACGTGTTTTCAATCCTCTATAAAAACTTTGAATGGTCATAACTTATCCATCTAATGTCTGATTGGAAATCCATCTATGGCATTGGGACTATATCGACACCCTCAATTAGGTTTAATGCAAATTTAATTTGTTTTGGCTTAAAATATTTCATGCAATCCTCTAATACCAATTGAAGGTACCAGACACACAGCGAAAGCCCTAAAAATAGAATTTAAAACATTTTCACTCATGAACGACATGAAATTATCAATGTCGGTGAATTTCTACCCAATTACTTCCTCAGGATCATGCTTGAAAGAGATTAAGCACAAAAATTAAACTGTGAAATACCTGGTTTAGATCCAAATCCGCACACGACGTCTGGTCGTCATTGGTGATCACTACTTGAAGAATCCAAAGTCAAATTGCTCTATATCACCCACATACACTTTAAAAATCCACAGGAGCACTGATCATCAAAATTAAGGTGCTAGCGTGGAATTCTAATGACGCCTTCAACGCTCCGATGATCACTACATCGCTTTGCTTGTGATGCCTAAAAGAGAGCTCAATCTGAGCTTTTAGATCCCAAGACTCTCTCTCTAGAACATGGGAGAGTGGAGTAGGGAGAGAGAGATTCCATGAATAGTCAATGGAAAGACCTCTTCTCCTCTATTTATAATGTGAAATGAAATTACTTGGAAATATTGGCCCGAACCCTGAACAATTAATCACATTATATAAATAATATTTTGATTACTAAACTAAGTCATAAATATTATTTATTATTACTATTATTATCACTTTTTCTGTAACATATAATAAATATATTATGTGATAATACTCGATCCATTAGATTAGCTCGCACTTCCCACAAAAATTAATTGAACCTTGAATATATTAAACTAATATTCATTCAATTAATATTTTCATGTATTTACTTATAAACTTGTAAATACATTTAATAAATAAATTCAATGCAGATTATTTTTAACTTGAATAATATGAATTTATTTGTTACTTTGGTGATTGTATCTCCTTGGACAAATCCTGGACCCCAGTAGTGGGACCCACCATGTCCAATATACCTATTCAACTAAATAGGGAAGATTATCAAATACGCTATTGTGTGTGACATTCTAGGCCATTATCTTGATAGTAGTGAATACTATTCATAGACCAAGAGCAGGATATAGAAACCCATCATGGCCCCTAAAGATATAAGGATTTTCACAGCAGCGACAACAAACCTACGAACACGTACCGTGGAATATAATCTCTTTGTCTTTAATATCTCATAAAGCAGGATGCACACCTGTGTTATCATCCTTTACTTGCTTTATTGTTTGTTGATCCAACTGGACATATTTACCCTCGACTTCAATGGCCATGGTATTATGAAGGTACTACCATCCTTATCAACTTTTCCTGAGATATATTACTTCCATAACCCAAAAGTGAGAAATCCTTTCTTGATCATTCAACCAATGCCATGCCACCAATGATGCACCCAACACAAACTACCTTGACACGATTTTAATATCTTGGTTTTCATCTTGCATCAAAGTATGCAATCAAATGGCATTAAATACTAATGATCTCAATTCAGAAGACCATTACACATGATCGTAGATAAGAACATCCAATGACACTCAAAACATATGGTGTTCTTATTGGTGGGTCTGTCCTCATGATCTCACTACTAGAGATCACCAATTGTGAACTTTATGAGAAGAATTCTCAATGCTTATTAGCCCCCAACACCTGATAGTCAAACATCTACTATGTTCAGTCAGTGAGATATATTTAGACCATAAGACCTTTGTTTAAGATTAATTTCATTGTATCTCGAGGTTCTCATTATAGTCTAGGATATACTATAACCTTTCGAAATAACAATTAATCTTTGGACATTACCATTAAATAGTGGATGCAGAAATACCTACACTATAATGGTAAGTTATCATCATGTATATATAACTTTATACACGATATGGTAATCAAAATACTGCATAGTTGGGTCTAGGGAACCCACTATTTCAACAATTTATATTGATTATTCTTTATTATAGCATGGATCTCCAATGCACAGAGTGGTTATGGAGGGTTTTCATTAGAATTATGTTGTTTATTACACTCTGATTTGAGGGTGAAACTATTCCCATTGGCTGATTTAGATGCCTCAGAACTAGTCTTCAAATGGACAACTTGGGTTAGTTCATGGAATTCCTATATACAACTACAGATTAATATCCTGCATGCCTTGTTAACACTTGATTAATCTCACAAGAGCTATCTCATGAAAGCAATTTTATAGCATGCAATAATAAGGATATAAATTTAATCACATGCAAGAACTTTTATAGTGATTTAAACTTATGTAGTACACTGTACACTGGTTTTATTTCTACACAACATCATCCAAAGAATTTTAATCCTACATAGGGTTAAAAAATGGGAAAATATTGTTTTTTCTAAAGTTTAATTATGAATTGTTTTATATAATTAATAAATTGTTTATAAATTATAGAAAAAGGTAAAATATGATATTTATTTATTAAAAAATTCATTCTTAAATTAATTAGTTATAAAATATTTTTAATTTATTATTTAAATATTTTTGAAAAATTTATTAAATATTCCATAATATTAATAGCTAATATTAAAATATCATTTTCAAAAAATTATATGTAATGCCTTATAATTTATAAATAAAGTGTTTATTTAGAAATTATGAGGAAAATTTATAAAACATTTATAAATTACAAGATAAGGAAGAAATATAAGTGTTTATTTTATATAATGAATTTTTAATAATATCTAACTTAATTTTTTCAAATTAAGGCCTTATTTGAGAAATTATTTAAACCAAATAAAAATAAGTTTTAATGATAGATTTGATCATGGTTTAAATAATATTAAATATATGATCTTTAGATGATGTAAATTGTTTAAAAAATATATTTGGAATATAAAATATTAATATTTCATTTAATATGATGTATTTAAATTAAAATACATAAAATATATAATATGAATGGGTTTATATTGAAAATAAATATAAATTTGTTATATTTATATAATTATGAAATGTCTATAATGAAATTATAAATTATAATGTGTTTATAATTAGTCATATTTATGAATTATTCATAAATAATTATATCATATTTAAATTCATTAATATATAATTTATTAAATTTATTCCCTTATTTATTATTCATTAATATGATTTTTATATTATTAATTATTATGTATTCCTTAGTTTAAAGTGTTAAACTATTTTTTAAGTTATTATATATGCATCTAAGGAGTTTCATGCTAGGTATGAAAAGTGATTTAGTTTTCATCTACCTTGACATTGTCTTGTATTGATATTTGAACTTGAATTATGAAGTTAATTATTATATATACATAAATATTAAAGGGTTTCATGTAACTTATGCATGGGATTCATTTGGGTGTGTATAAATATAATTGGATTTTAATTTGGGTTAGTAACACAATCCATGAGTTGTGTAAAGAGTTACACATCAATATGATTTGATCATATTTATTTGGTTAAAAGGGGATATGATTATAAACTAAATCATTAGAATAATTCATTAATAAAAGGAATACATGAGATAAGATTTTAAGATTTTATCCCATTCAAAATACTAAGTGCAAGATTTCATAAAAAAAGCACATGTTAAGAAATTAATCATCCAACTGGGTGGGTTTTTCCAAAGATGGGCGCCCTTGGATTATATTATATGGGGAAATAAAGTAATGGGTTACCCTAATAACATTATTTTCCCACTATTGGCATTTTATTTTGGTTCCACTTAGTCGATAGACCCAAATATGATTAAGTTACTAGAGGAATAGAGTTAAGTTTATCCTTATAATAGATTGGGAAAAGAGTTTTCCCCTCAATAATCCAAGATCATATATGACAAGAATGGGATAATTCAATACCTAAATAACCAAGTGGTAAGAGGCATGCCAAATAGGACTCATTTTATTAGTTAAATATAGACTAATTAAAATAATGAGTTCAAAAGGGTTCATTTTTTAGTGGTAGAAAATTTAATTAAAAGTCCTTGTTATGTGAATATAAAACATGATACTCATCTGATAAAAGATTATGTTGTAGATTAATAACACCATATCCATCAAAAAAACTTTTATATTGGTCCTTTAAAAGGATAATTTTAATGTAAGAAAATTCTTATGGATAGTAACTTAAGGAAAGTTTATAAGTAAGAGAGATTTTTTTGTTAGGAAAACCACTTATAGAGATACCAAGTGTTGAATTTGCTCAAAACATGGAATATATATGTTTATAAGAATCATAAAATGATTAAATTACATTTTCAAATTCATTTCATGCTATAATACATAATTATATTTAGTATCCACTCTCATATTTAATACGATTGAGGGTGTGTAAATAAATTAATGAGACTGAAGGTTTTTATAAGGATTATTCTAATTAAGGAATCCATTTTTTTCAATATTTGGAAATGTTATAATAATTTGAATGTATTTGAGAAAATTTTAACCCATTTTCTCAAAATATTATGAATAGATGAACTAGGACATGCGATGTCCATGTTCTAGTTTTATATTGATAGTAAAAGTGGGTAAGAGTTCAAACCTAATAAAGAAAAGTTAGATAAAGAGTCTAACAATGTTAATTCAAGTAGCCAAACAATATTATTGAAACCTATAGTTTTTAAGGAGGAATAATGATTCCATAGGATGAAATTATATGAAATACCTTAAGAAGTTTAAGAAACTCCATGGAATTTCCATGTCAGGTATCGATGCTATAGAAATTTATTCATTAGTTTTTAAGGATATTTGATACCAAATGTATAATTTATAAATGTTGTAAATATACAAGAGTTTGAAATAAATGAAAAAATGACAAAGCATGTAGTTTTCATTCAAGTGATAGAGAAAATAGTTTATGCATGAAGGATTTGAATGTAAAGGAATATATCAAGCTCAGATGGATTCAAGTAAAGGATATGTATCTTCATATCATTTCTCTTATATGATAATAGAATTTATTTACTAACAAAGAAGTTTTATGAACAATACGAGATAATGGATTCAATACACATGCTTTATTATTCATCGGATTCTATAACATGTTTTGAGAAGAATACAAGGATAAAAATATTTTATCCAGGATAAAGGTGTTTATCCATATGTTTATTAAATTATAAGTAATTTAAATCCCAACACCATCAATAGAATATTTTAAATAATAAATTATTATTTTTAAAAAAATTCTCCAAATACATAGAATACCATAAATGATATGGAAAAAATAATTTATTTGTTAAATATTCATTCTAATAAGAAATAAGTGTTATTTTATAACACAAAGGGGTTTTTGAATATTAATATGGAATTATAGAGAGAATGTAGTATCTAAAAGGATAGTTGGTGTACGTTTAGACTTATAGAAGTTCAAATTTTATTAGTAAAATATTATGTCAATCAACATACAAAGTGAATGTCAGCTCATCCTAAAAGTTTTTAGGATGTGTTGGTGAAGTAATAGTGTAAATAGCTACATTATTTTCCAAAAAATTTATTGTAAAAGGTTTAATGTAAAGGGTTCCAAGTGGTGATTCCCAAATTTACTCTATAGTTATAAGTATTAGTTGAAGTATAAGGATTTAATCCATAGGGACCAAAGAAGTAACCTTGAGACACTCATATTTTTTTGGGAGGATTGACTATGAAGTGTCCAACTTTTGGATTGATTATAATTGGGATAATAGAATACTAGAGTAACTAAGATAATGGATTAAAATAAAGAATAAAATACCTAAATATTTTAATGGAAAAAATTAAAGAATATGAGTTGATCCTAGGTTTTTAGTAGGGCTAGATTGGATATATTTTTTTCTTAGAAAATTTCAGATCACTAATTCAAGATGTATCCAATCAATAAGATAAGTCCACATAATCATTATATGATTTAATCCATAAAAAATTCCAAGTATAGTAACCAATGAACTTAGAGGATAAATTTTATGATCAATCCAAGTAATTGGATTATACTATCACTCAAAATGCGTAGTTGTTAAATTCAGAGAAGACAAAGATGAAAATAAGTCAATGAATGGAACTCTCAAACCATAGAACTAATTTAAGAGTTCAATAACATAAAATAACATCCAATACATCCCCAATAAACTTCTTAAAATAAAAAAATGTTTTATCCTTATATTGATTCAAGGTTATCAATAGAAGGTGGAAGTTTACTTATAAAGGCAGAATTGAATAAGTGAAAAACAAAGAAATAACGAATAGTCCACCACTGTGTGTGGAATTTAAATTTTTTTAGTGTAAATAAATATACAACATGATTAAAATGTCTCAACATGATAAGAAAAATGATATGAAAATTTAATAATAAAAATAAAAATAATAAGAATTTTTATTAATAAATTAAGGTGATCTAAACAACTTACATGATAAAAAAATAAACATGCGATTACAAAATGAAAGCATAAAATTACAATTGTAAAAATAAAACATATCCCTAATTAATTTACCAACACACCTTAAATAGGAATTTTTTGAGCCCTAGGTATATCCCCAATCATTAAATGTCATTCCCATTAATTAGTATGGTCAAAAGGTGGGTGAGAAAAAAGGGGAAGTAAAATTTTCAATGTTGAAGAGAAAAATTGGATCAAGATTATTTACCCTTTTTAATGTGAGAATTTTTCATTTTTTATGGGAAATTTTTGGATGGTAATAGAAGGTAAATATATTATTATCTATTTCCTATATTTTTTATAAAATTCATCCCAATTGGATATTCCATTCAGATGTTATGATAAATTAGTGGGATGACTTTATGGGCCTCCAAATCTAGCTCACAAATTAAACTTCAACTTGGGATCTTTGTATCACCTTAAAAAAATTAAAAAATATATATATGAACGGTTGAATAAAATTTTCCCTATAATTTTATCTATCTCCAGTTAAAATTTGAGCTTCATTTGGATTTAATTATAGGCACTACTTTTATTTGATGGGCCTAAGGCCCCTTTTGCTTTGACTAGAAATTTATGCATCCATGGATAAATATATATATATATTACCTTGTTATTCATACATTGATACTAAAAGAAAAAAATTTACACTAAAAGTGATCAATATTATCTCAAAATATCAAATTAAAATAATCAAAATACCAAATTCCACAAGCTGATGATTAATTGGGACCAAATTGAACCACTTTAAACATGAATTTCACAATGTTATGAAATGAGGTTCAAATAATAAAATGATGTAAAACTAGTGTTTTTGGACATTGAAGCACATTAATATTAAAATATAAACAATGAATATTATCCACTTTAAATAGATAATCACACCACCAAATTGATTTTTTTAGTCTCGAGTAAAAAGTATCTAAAAAATATGAAAATTGAAATACCTATTTCAAAAGAATTTTAACATATAATGCTCATAAAAAGAAATCATTCCAAGAAATCATGAAACCTAAAAAAATGATTTCACACAAGTTAGTTTTAAAAGAATATCCCAAGAATAAACCCATTTATTTGTTTAAATTCATCAACACATTTCATCCAATTTTAATTAAGCATAATGATGTGTTGTGTATCACAAAATACACGGGGCCCATTTTATTATTCAAGGGGGAAACAATGAAAGGTCTAGGTGAGAATCACATTAATCCTTAATATGAATATCCAATTTTATATTTTTCTTTTTTTTATCTTTTTTTGGTATTCTTTTTCTTTTTCTTTTTTGTTTTTTTGACCACAATGGAGATGAAAAGACTAACTTTAGGCAAGAAAAATATAGAATCACAATATACAAGTGTCTAACACCAAAAAAATTGTCAATTCCATGATCTAAAATAGATATGTAAATCCTAAATATGGGAAATAAAACTATGGAGTTATGATCCCCAAGTGTTAGATGCTACAAATTTGGACAAAACATTGCTCTATGTGGTCTTTTTTCATCTTTTATTAGATACTCAAATTAAAATGAATGTGGACCCAAACCCTATTCTACGATGAAAGGGGACCAAGAACTCATACATACACCCAAAATCCAATGGAAATTCATTGTGTAATTTTTATTAAGAGGGTGAAAATGTAAACACAGAAAATCACATCGGATAATCACAATTTCCAAAAACAATGATCATGAACATAAACATGCATAAAAATCATAATCAAGGCATTACAAATCATTTGAAATTAGGTTTTTATTTTTGAAAATTTACATTAACGTATGAATGGATAATGAATTGAAATTTTCCATATTTTTTTTAAAATCTCATATTTTCACTCCTCCAAACTTAAAATTAAATTTTTCTTAGTATTTGAAATAGAATATAAGAGGGAGTTCAAAATTGGGAAGCAATAGGAGAGGATGGTGATTTAAAATGAAATCATGGAACAAATTCACCTTCTTTGAAGTTTATGACCCATAAATAAGTAATTGATCACATTGAATTAATGTTATTAGTAGAATCCTTGAGGAAGATTAAATTTTAGGTTTGAATTATAGAAGACATATGTTTCATTTGAAAATACTAAAATGATTCAACTGTTATATCTCACACACAAGAAACATTATATCACATTGGAAACTTGAAGGGGATCCCTTAAAAAACACAACACTGAAAATAAAATAAAATAAATTAAAATCAATGAATAAGTTGGGTTACCTCCTGAAAAGAGCTTAGTTTAATGTCATTAGCTCGACATAAACCCCCCAACTTACCCAATACCAACTTTCTAAATTTTAAGGAACACATTTTTCACCACTTAAATTTTATTTTGATTAAGTCTCCAATGGGATTGGAAGGAAGGTTTTGAAATTGATTCATGAAAAATCATAGAGGTCCCAGTGAATGGGATACTCCCATGAGTATTAAAAAGAGTCTATCCAATTTTTTTCTTAATATTTCATAATACATTAAGAATAATTTTCTTATCATTTGACTTGAGAGATGATGAAATGAAAACTGATAGTTTTTGGTTATCCACTATGTTAGAAGACTTTAGAGGGGATGTATGGACCCTGAATTTGTTCTTGGGTTGGTTAGAACTTTTAGAAATAGATCATAACTTTGAATAGAAATCATTTTCATTTTAAAAATTCAATAGAATTGGTTCCTTTTGGATATAATATTCAACCAAAAAATTGGATAGATCAGTGTTAGGAATGGGTATGGACTAGAAGTTTGTGATTTATACCAATGTTTTAGTGATTAGTGTTTCTAAAAAATCATCAATGTAACTATATTTAGGAAACTCAATACATGATTTTAAATTCTCCACTTTTGAATCCAAGAAATCAATTTCCACCTGATTTAAATTCTCATTAACAGTCCTCTCACATTCCTTGTGTTGAATTTCAACATTCCCTGAACAATTAAAATCATTATCAAACTTTGATTTTTCATGTTCCAAAGTGAGTTTTTTCAAAATTTTCCTCTAATTTTGAAGATTCTGATTATTTAGGAATAATTACTTTAGGTTTTTCATTATTTTCCACAATCATATAAATATTCACATATTTTATTTGTTTATAAGAATATTTCATGTAACAAGATTATTCTATCAATTATAAGGAAGAGACAACATGAGAGGGAATGTGTTCTATAACTGTTTCAATAATTTTTAGTTATACCCTCATTGATGAAACCTTAGAAGTCACTATACCCATTTGTTGAAAAATTTTCCCAAGTAATTATTGAGGATCAGGCTAGATAAGGGTTTGATCAACATTTTCTACTCCAGGAGGATAAAAATATTTTTGGAATTTCACTGGAGGATTTTTATATTGGATTTATTGGGATTGAAAATGATTATAGTTTGGGATGTTTTGTTGAGCATAGGAGTTCATACATTGTGGTTGATCCAGTTTTTTATTTTACCACTAGTATAAACTAGTATGGTCATTGTACATCACACTTGGTGTGGGGTAGTCAAAGTAAGGATAGGTTCCCCATGTTTTTAATTCTTCAAAATGTATATCCATATGAGTCAAATTAGGAGTGAGAATAAATAAGTGGGGTAAGAATATAAAAAAAATAGTCTAAGGATACTTACTTGGGTCACCAGAAATGGCACAAAAATATAGTGATTACCAAATTTACCCTACAGGTAGAAATATTCATTGTATTACAAGTATGGATCAAATCCATAGAGACCAAAGAAGTTACATTGAGACACTCAGATTTTATGGGAGTATTGACTATGAAGGGGACAACTTTGGGGTTGATTTTAATTGGGATAATAGACTACTAAAGTACATAAGAGAATAAAATGAATTAAATAACAAAATGATTAAATATTTTAATAGAAACCATTAAAGAATATTAGTTTATTCTTGGTTTTTACTAGGACTATATTGGATGTATTTGCTTTCTTAGAAAATTTCATATCACTAATTCAAGATGTATCCAATCAATGAGATAATTCCAAAAAATCATTATCTAATTTAATCCATACAAAATTCCAAGGATAATCACCAATTCAATTAGAGTATCAATTTATTCATAATTCCACATAAATGGATAATACTAGAAGTCAAAATATATATTCATTAAAACCGGTGTAGATGAAGAAGAAAATAAGTCGAATAATGGAATTCTCAAAACCATAGTACTAATTTAGGAGTTTAAAAACCTCAAATAACATCCAATATAGCCCCAATAAACTCCCTAGAATAAAAATACAAAAGGGTTATACTTAAATTTATGTAAGTCTCTTAATAGAATGTGGAATTTGACTTATAAAGGCGGAATTGAAGAATTAAAAAAAAAAGAAATAATGAACACTCCACTATTGTGTGAGGAATTTCACAATTGATGGCATGAATAAATTCACGCCATGATTCAATAGTCTCAACATGATAATAAAAATTATATGAAAATTTAATAATAATAAGAATAATAATTTTTATTAATAAATGAAGGTGATTCAAACAACTTATGTGATAAAAAAATAAACACATGATTACAAAATGAAAGCGTAAAATTACAAATGAAAAAATAAAACATTTCCCCAATTCATTCACCACCATGCCTTAAATAGGAATTTTGAGCCCTAGTTAGAGGCCCAATAATTCAATATCATATCCATTAATTAGGATAGTCAAAAAATGGGTGAGAAAAAAGGGAAAGTGGAATTTTTAATATTGAACAGAAAAATCAGATAAAGATTTTTACCCCTTTTCAATGTACGAATTTGGAATTGAGTATGGTATAATTTTGGATGGTATTAGAAGGAAAATATGTTAATACATATGTACTATAATTTATATAGAAATATCATCCCAATTGGACATTTTATTTTAATGTTAAGATAAAATTTATGGGCTGAATTTATGGGCCTTCAAATCTGGCCCAAAAATTAAAATTCAACTTGGGATCCCTGGATCTCCTTGAAAAAATCAAAATTAGTTTTTTTCCATAGTTTAATGAAATGTTCCCCATAATTTTCTATATCTCTAGTTAAAATTTTAGCTTCATTAGGCTTGAATTGTGGGCTCCACTTTTTTTAATGGGCCTAAGGCTCATTATGCTTTGACCACAAAATTTTGTATCCAGGGAAAAAAAATGTTAATCTTCCCTTATAATTCATCCATTGATCCTAAAATAAAAAAATTTTAAAATAAAATTGATCAATCATATCCCAAAATATCAAATTAAAATAATCAAAATACTGAATTCCACAAGCTGATGATCAATTGGGCCCAAATTGAACCACTTTAAACATGAATTGCACAATGATGTGAAATGAGGTTCAAATAATAAAATGAACTAAAACCAGTGTTTAGGGACATTAAAATTCATTAATATTAAAATATAAATAATGAATATTATCCAGTTTCAGCATCTAATCACCAAGTATGATAATGATGTACCTATAAAGAGTTATAAGTAGAAAACATAAGTTATTAATATCGAAACATTGGATTTTATGAAGTTAAGAAGTTTTAATATGTTAAAGGAGTTAAACATTTGGAATATTATTTCTATGTGTCACAATTATTTAAACTATTTTATTAACTTTATCTCTTGTTTCCTAAAATTACTTCCAAATCAATAGTCTTAGATGTATTTTTGATGGCTCATTGCTTAGTGGTTAATTCATCCAATGAAGATCTCATTGATGTAATTAATCTGTAGATGTTTCTCACACCTGTAGTCACATGTGAAGAAACGATGTAGGAGAATAATAAGGTTTGTGGGTCTAAATAGTGGTCTTAACAACAATAAGTGTTTCATAACATCGATGGAGCATTAAATATCATAATCAGATGAAGGAGGAATCAAAGAAATAATTGGATGACCCAGTTCTGATGTTAGTTGTCCATCGAGAGAAGACATATTGCGGGAGAAGCATCGATATTCATGTATTTCATGATTATCTATTTTATTATGACTATATGGTATCATCTGATTGTTTTCAGGTTACCAAGAAGCTATGGGATAATATCAAGAATGTTCCAACAAGTATATGAGAAATGTAGTTGAAATAAATGATGTCACTATAGTAGAGAATGAATAGAATCTTTAAAAACACAATGACCAGTTATCTAATGAAGGTGATAAGTAGGTAAGAGAATCAGGGGGAGTAAAAGAGGAAAATGATAATTTATAAGTAGATACTAAAAATGACCATGAGGAAGTCAAATCCATATCAGCATGAAAGTTGAAGAGCCGAGCTAAAATTGACTTGAAAGATATAATTGTTAATCAGATAGTGATAGTGAAAACATGGAATATGAGGACTCTACAGTAAGGACCGTACTTATTACAGATAGAGCCTAATTTTTTTAGTGAAGCAGTTGAAGATGAGAATTGGGTTCAGGCTATGAATAAAGAGATTGACCAAATTGAGAAGAATTAGACGCGAGAGATTGTTTCGAGGCCAATAGATAACAATGTCATTGGGACTAAATGGGTCTTTCAAAACAAGATGAATGGATATGGAACCGTGATTTGAAACAAATCACAACTAGTGTGTAAAGGCTACTCCCAGATAGAGGGAATTGATGTTGATGAGACATTCATACCTATTTCAAGGATGGAAACAATTAGACTATTCTTGGCCATTGCAGTGCAATGATAGTTTAAAGTTTTCTAGATGGATGTCAAATATTTATTTTTGAATAGGGATCTGGAAGAAGAAGTTTATATTGAGTATCCAGATCATTTTCTGATTCATGAATATGAGAACAAAGTTTTTCAGTTGAAGAAAGCATTATATTGGCTAAAATAAGCACCAAGAGCATGGTACTAGAGGCTTGATCAGTATTTGAAGAAGTTTGGTTTTCAGTATGGTGGTGTTGATTACAATATCTATTAAAAAATGACAGTAATCAAAGGATGATGGTGTTGGTTTATATCGATGACATAATATTTGGTGGATCATATAAAGCTCAGTGCAGAAAGTTTTCCGAATTCATGAAAAGTGAGTTAGAAATGTCAATGATAGGCGAGATGAAATTTTTCCTTGGTTTATAGGTAACACAAGGAAGAAATGACACATCTATTTCTCAATCTAAATATGCAAAGGAGGTTTTGAGAATATTTGGAATGGAAAATCCCAAGGAGATAAAGACTCTGGTTGCTACCTAGATGAAATTAACAAAGGATGGCGATGTAAAGGGAGTTAATATCACATAATACAAGAATATTATTAGGAGTTTACTATACCTGATAGTGAAAAGACCTAATATTGTTTTCTCTACATGCCAAGAAAAACGATATCAGAGTAATACCAAGAAAATCCACATTCTTGTAGTGAAAGGAATACTTCAGTATATCAAGGGAACTGTGGATTTTGTTTTGATGTATAATGAAAAATATCAGCTAGAGCTGTTGGGATATACAGATGCAGATTGGGCCGGTTCAGTAGATGAAAAAAATTAACATCATGAGGTGCTATTTATCTTGGTGGATTGTTTATTTATTGGATAATAAATAATTAAGATTTCATTTCATTGAGCACCATAGAAACAGAGTATATTGCGGCCACTCAAGCATGCACACAATTATTTTGGATGAAGCAGTAGTTTGATGATATGGAAATCGAAGTGAAGTCTCTGATCGGATTCCAGTGTGATAATTCTAGTGCTATCAATCTTAGAAAAAATTCAGTCCAACACTCAAGGACAAAGAAAATTGAGATCAAATATCATTTTATCAAGGAAAAGGTGGAGCAAGGGCTTGTGAAGTTAGAGTATGTGCCTATAGAACTACAGGTTGCAGACATTCTAACAATGTCCTTACTCGAAGAAGCTTTTGAGAGACATTGACTAGATCTAGGAGTCCAGTTGACTCCCCACCCTTGAAAAAGTGTGGATATTCACCCCACCTCTCCCCAAGGTATGGTGTGTTTTTTCCATAATGTTCTGATCATTGTCCCCTACTATGTTGCAAAACACAAATGGGTGAACTTTGGGTTAATTGAAAAATGGGGAGAAAGAGTGACTCCTAAATGGGGAGAAACTGTGGCTAAAGAAGGGAGAAAATGTCTTAGTTAAATACATGGGGAAAAGATGATAGGTGGAGTAGTGAGATAGGGGGAGAGAAATGAGATAGGGGGAGATATTTAAATCTGATGATGCTTTAAGTGATCAATCAAAGATTAGATATCATGATATATGATATTCACGATGAAATAAAAAGAGTGGTGTTGGAATGGTATCACTAATTGGTGTCAGAAATAAAGTGATTCATTGATGAACTTTTCACACTACTCCTGTTTCTCATGCCAAGCATTACTCATGTGGGCTTAGAGTATGTGGTGAGTGAATCTTTGGTCGCTATCTGAATAGTAAGAGGAAAATGATGGTATATGATGGAAGAATATTTAGTGAGGTATTAAATTGAAGATAAATGTTATGAGAAGAGTTGTCAACAAACCCAAAGGGGGAGATTGTTGGGAAAAAATCTCTCAAGGGAACATTGCAACATTTTTGGATTGGTTGTGTTTGTTGAAAAACAAGGTTTTCATGGTGAATCGTCAAGTTCCAGAGATTTTTTGATAATAAATGTTAAAAAAGAACCATGACAAAGGAATGAAAGATTTGGAGGTGGTAAAAAAGAATAGTTACTAGGTGGCATTGTTTTCTAGTGTTTGCCAAATTTTTGGGGTCCAAAATTTGGAGTTTGGAGAGCATGGTGAAAAGTGTATTTCCTTGAAGATCTCATAAAAATATGGAAAGGAATGAATTTTGAAAAGATGGTCTTCATGAATTGTATTTCACAAAGACATGAAAAATGTTGATGGTGAGATCTGCTATTATGATGAGCTTCACGAACAAAATAGGTGAAGAGAATTGCTAGGGAGCATTGAGGAGACTATGAAAAGGAATTGAGGGAAAAATTTGTTATTATGATGAGATCTATGATCCAAAAATTTCCGTGGTACTTCACGATATAGAGAGAATTTTAGAAGAAATTTCAGAGCTTTGCGATTTGAGCTGACGTGGTGCTGACTTTGCGCAGAAGGTTCTCAAGTCAGTGAAATTTCCTATAAATAGGCTTTGACCCCCTTGATAAGAGAAGAGAGTTTTTCAAGAAAAATTTGAAACTCTTGAATCACAAAGGAGGTTTGTGGAGGCAGTGTGCTTCGCTAAAGGAAGGAGCTTCATGGTGGATAATGCAGATCTGCAAAAAAATGTGTGCCCCACATTGGCTTAGTGAGCTTCGTGAAGGATGTCTCTTTGTGATGGATTGAGATTTGCAAAGGCTTGATCTATACAAAGGCTTGAGATCTACAAAGTAGTGTGCTCTGTAAATCAGTGAGCTCTGCGAAAGTGTGTGCTTTGCAAAGAAGCATGGACTTCATGGAGGCTTGTTTGAGCTTTGCGAAATTGGGACCTTCGCGAAGTAGGGAGGTTTTAAAAGGTATTTCCAAAGGTTTTTGCCTAGTGTTTAGTGGAAAAAGGGTATTCATTAGTGGATGAAATTTGGACTTCCATAGATCATCTACATACAATGGAGGATTCATTCATTAGTGATAATGAAAGGACCTACAAGTCCATAAACTGTGAGTGGATCCTTTCCAGAGTAGTGAGCAAAGGAAGAGGAAGAATGTGATCCTTTATACCAGTAGTGAGCCAGAGAGAGAGAAATAGGGAGTGACCCTTGAGAAAAAAGTGTACTGACCCTAAACTTTGTGAAGGTAATGAGTCTGGTCATAGAAGTGATATAGCCATAACTTTATAAAATTGCAATGGGATTTAGTGGTTTTAGTACATTGGCACATCACCATTGTATGCTCCTTGGACATAGCCCAATGAGGTTAACCAAGTAAAAATCTATGTGTCTACCTAATTTCATTCCTACATTGCATTCAAAGCATCATCATCAGATAAAAAAGGGAAGAATATGATAAATGTCAACACATAAGTGCGAACAAAGTGACTCTTATAATAAAGAGGTCAAGTTATAGTGTGGAATAAATAATAAGTGGGAAAAGAATATCCATACCCTGATTCACCCCCTCTCAGGGTATCTATATGGCACCCCGCCTTTTTATTACATAACATTTCATTTCATTTTACAAACAGAGGATCTTTAAAGTCTAGTGTCTTGGAAATTAGAAACATAATACATGAAAAAAACATAAAAAATCTTCTAAAACACTTTTAAGGATTAATCATAGGTTCATTATATGTACAATTACTGCATCTCATATCCTGGAGACATACATCAAAGGAAAGGGTGAGCAGAAGGCCCAGTAAGGGTAAACAAGGGAATCAATGTACTTGTGATATCAATAAGAACTTGAATAAAAACATAAAGACATGAGAAATGGAAGTATAGGTATATCATAATGAAAATAACTTGTAAAATAACTTGAATATGTGTCTACAACATTTAATTTAGATATTCATGAACATATCACCAAGGTCCATCCCTAAGGTGTCATAAAAATTACCAAGTTTATTCACCAAGGTATCGTGAAACTTGTCATCTCTAGAGATTAATTCTTTACCCAATTCATTGGAGTGATATTAGGTTGCACCCTTAATATTTATTTACTTTCATGTGAGACACATTGATCATAATAAAAAAATTTCATAAATAACCCATGGAGAATAAAATAAATGAGTTTCATTTCAAGATCGTGACGTTTTAAAAGTTCTTAAAAATAAGATCATTATGTCATTTATAACCCATGGAAAGGGAGTGAGGGTTATATGTATGTCAATTACAGAATCAAATAAATAATAATTATATATTTATGAACACCCAAAGAAATTAAATAGGTCTGGGTATTCACATAAATAAAACAAGAGAATTTCTAGAGAGAAAGAGATAGAAATTTTGAGGTGAAATTTCTACAGCATAACGGCTATATAACATGGTTTTAGAAAACATTGAAAAGAGAGAGTACAAGAGTAAAACAATCATAAATAACTTATAATATAGTATAAATACAGAATAACATGGATATAATAACATGGTATGGAAATTTGAATGACATACCACATGAAAAGGAAACATGAAAGAAAATAGAAGACTCACTTCCTTTTATGAAAAATTCGGCAGCCTAACGACATCACATAAAAATTCAGAAAACAAATTGATGAGAGAATAAAGGGTCTCTCAAAAATTATACATGAAATGGAAATTAATTATAACATATATGAACATACCCTCAACAAAAAGAGATGGAAACTAGAAGACACAACATAAAGGAAGTCATAACTTAAAAGAGGAGGGTGAAAAGATCCCTTACCTTGAAGAGTAACTTTCAAAGAAAGAAGGTCAAGACCTTGGGAGGATTGAGGGAACCTTGGGAGGACTACTTGGTAGGTAAAGAGACCATAACTTCATTAGGGAGGATTTGGAAATGAAATTAATGAGGTAATGGCTTGGTATTTATAGGAGGAGTGAGGGAACAAGGCATTAATTGATAAGAGACACCTCATCGGTGGTATTGGCAAAAACCATGGGCTTTCACATGGTATTTGACCATGGTATTGGCCACTTGGGACACCTAATACCTTATCTTACTATTCATAAGTTGACTAGAATTATTGTATAATTATTACATCCTTAATGATGTCATTAAACACTAGAAACTCAAAACTGTATTTTCACTATTCATCGAAAATTCAATTTTCTCAGAAAAATCCCAAAAATTCACCTTAACAAAATATCGATGCTATGAATTCAAAAAATGAACTCCATTTTATGAAAATAATTTTCTAAATATTTTTAATTTAATTTTTAAATAAAAACACTATTCACTGAAAATTCAACAGTTTCAGAAAAATCCCAAAAATTCACCTTAACCAAATATCAATGCTTTGAATTAAAAAATGAACTCCATTTTATGAAAATAATTTTCTAAATATTTTTAATTTAATTTTTAAATAAAAAAACACTATTCACCTGAAAAAACTAATACTTAACCAATAATTTTTGAAACAGTTATTTACCTATTTTATTGAATCACATTACTTAATCCAGGTGCCTAAAATATATTAACATTTTCTTAAGTGAGGTTATTTAATCCATTTGGTCACATTACTAATCATAAGCATAAAATCACTATTCATAATTTACTATTCACCAAAAATTAAGTTGATCTTATTAGACTCTAAATTTCATACTGAACACAACTGTAGAAGAACATTTTTTAAAAATCATTACACATTTTTAATTATTTAATGTTTAAATAAATATTTTAAATTATCATTTTTCCAAAATTCATTAATAATATACAACCTATATTTATCTGAACATTTGAGATTCACCAACTTCACCATAAGAAGAAATGAAAATTTTTATTTATATCAAAGGATTATATGAAGCAACTAAGGTATCGTTACATATCCCCTTATAACACCAGCATAGGACCTAAGTGTAAGGTGTGATAAGGTGATAGAATCCTGGGGTGGCTCGGCCAACATTGCCCAAGTGGTGATTTCTATTAGCTTGAACTTCTCCCGAAGGCAATTCTATTCCATCTTCACACGATGAAGTTTGTCTTGGGTTTGGTCCAGAGTAAAGCCCAGTGGTGCTACCTCCTTCCCAAGTTCCATCAGATGGGCTTCGATTGGCCCAAGAATACTAGATGTGGCCATCAAATCTTCTTTCTGTATTAATTAACCAAGATCACTTGTATTTATAGACAATAATCGTAACATTTAGTTTCCAACGGTCATATTGACCAATGGTCATATAATAGTCGAAACCCAAAGATATCATTTTAATTATACTCATTTCATTAAATGAAATAGTTTTGTTGAGTATAAAATAAAATAACACACAAAATTAGGGAATAAAAATTATTCAAAAGTTCGGGTCGTTACATTCTTCCCCCTTAAGAAATTTCATCCCTTAAATTTTTAACTCGCACCCTCAGAAGAGAAAATATGTGGGTACTTTTTCCTCATAGACTCCTCTGGTTCCCACGTGGCTTCTTCATATATGTGGTTCCTCCACAACACCTTAACAAGGTGGGTAGTCTTGTTGCGTAGAACCTTGTCTCTATGATCCAAGATCTCCACCAGCTGCTCCTCATAAGAGAGGTCATGTTCCAGTTATACCACCTCTAGGTTTATTACATGTTAAGGGTTAGGTATGTACTTCCTCAAGAGGGATACGTAGAAAACATCATGAAATTTTGTTAGATTTGGAGGAAGTGCAAGCCGATAGGCCATTGCTCTTACACGATCAAGGATTTCATAGGGGCCAATGTACCTAGGGCTGAGCTTCCCTTTCTTCCCAAACCTCATGATTCTATTGCAAGGTGATATTCGAAGAAAGACCTTATCACCAACATCAAACTCCAAGTCTCTTCAATGGTTGTCGGCATAGCTATTTTTCTGACTCTGACCATCCTTAATGTGTTGTTGGATGTCATGGACTTTTTTCTGTCATCTCTTGTACAAGATCAGGCCCAAGAAGATTTCTCTCACCAGCTTCATCCCAACAAGTTGGAGTTCTACATCACTTCCCATATAGAGCTTCATAGGGTGCCATTTGAATGCTTGAGTGGAAGCTATTGTTTTAAAAGAACTCAACTAACGGGATATGTTGATCCCATCCACCTTTAAATTCCTTTGATCATGTTCTCAGCATGTCCTCGAGTATTTGAATAGTCCTTTCAGATTGTCCATCAGTTTGGGGGTGATAGGCCATACTTAAATTCAATTCAGTGCTCAAAGCATTTTGAAGACTTATCCAAAATTTTGATGTGAACCTTGGATCACAATCAGATACGATGGAAAGTGGAACTCCTTACAACCTTACCACTTCCTTCACGTAAATCCTGGCAAGTTGATCAAGAGATAAATCTTTTCAGATAGAGATAAAATAGACATTCTTGGTGAGACGATCCACAATAACCTATATCGCATTGTTTCCTTTGGAAGTTCTCGAAAGACCAGTGACGGAGTCCATAGTGATATTGTCCCACTTACATGATGGTATGGGTAGTGGTTGCAATACCCCTTTAGGAAGTTGTCACTCTTCCTTCAGTTGCTGACATACCAGGCACCTTGAAGTGTAGTGAGCAATATCCCTTTTCATATAATCCCACTAAAAATGATCACGATGGTCCCTATACATTTTTGTGCTTCCAGGATGTATAGAGAAAGTAGAGCTATGAGATTCATCCATCATCTCCTTCTTTATTTCCTAAATAGATGGAATACATAGTCTTGTACAAAATTTCAGTACACCTTCTTGATCAATATTGAACTCAAAAAACTTCCCATCCTTCACATCTTCAAACTTCTTCTATAACAGAGGATCTTATTTCTGAGCTTTCTTGATCTTCTCTAGTAATGACAGTTGAGAAATCATTTGGGTTACGGTTGATGATGTCCCTTCCCTTATAATTCCCATGTCCAGCTTTACTAGTTCATTGATCAAAGGATCTCCTCGAATCCTCATCACGGAAAGAACAACTGGGTCTTTCCTGCTTAATGCATCAGCAACTTTATTTTCTCTTATGGGATGATAATGAATTGAACAATCATAGTCTTTAAGAAGTTACAACCAACTTTTTTGTCACATGTTCAATTCCTTTTGTGTGAAAATATACTTCAAAATTTGATGGTCTGTGTATATATCACATTTCTCCCCATAGAGATAGTGCCTCCATATCTTCAAAGAAAAAACAACCACAACCAGCTCTAGATCATGCGTGGGATAGTTCTGTTCATGAGTATTCAACTGTCGAGATGCATAAGCAATGACTTTGTCATTTTTCATGTGGACTCACCCAATCCCTTTGAGAGACGCATCACTAAAAATAACGAATCCTTCTCCACTTGAGGGTAGAGTTAACATGGGTGCAGTAACCAATCTCTTCTTTAGCTCTTGAAAACTTTCCTCACACTCCTTTTTCTAGATGAACTTGACCCCTTTTCAGGTTAACTTGGTTAATGGATTAGAAAGTTGTGAAAAGTTTTTCACAAACCTCCTATAATATCCTGTTAATCCAAGGAAACTTCGAATCTAGATTATTGTTGTAGGCTGAGGCCTATCCTCTACAAATTTTGTCTTTGTAGGGTCAACTGTGATTCCTTCATTGGTAACAATGTGCCCCAAGAAAGAAACTTGTTGTAACCATAATTCACATTTACTAAACTTTCAAAAAATCTACTCCTTTTGTAGAGTTTTCAAAATAACTCTTAGATAATCTTCATGATCCTCATGAATTTTGGAATATATCAGAATATCATCAATAAAAACTACCACAAAGTTATCAAGGTAGTACTTAAAGACTCTATTCATCAGATCTATAAAAATAACAGGTGCATTAGTCAGTCCGAAGGGCATAACAACAAACTCATAATGCCCATATCTTGATTGGAAGGTAGTTTTCAAAATATCTTCTTTCTTCACCCTCAACTGATGATAACTAGATCGAAGATCAATCTTAGAGAATAATTGAGCCCCATGAAGTTGGCCAAATAAGTCATCAATTCTTGGAAGAGGGTATTTGTTCTTTACTGTGATCCCATTTAGTTCTCTATAATCAATACATAGCCGCATTGATCCATCCTTCTTCTTCACAAAGAGAATTGGTGTTCCCCAAGGAGACACACCCGGTTAGATAAACCCCTTATTTAAAAGATATTGGAGTTGTTTATTTAATTCCTCTTGATCCACATTTTCCACTCTAAATGGGGTCTGTGATATCAGATGAGATACATGTACGATTTTAATGGAGAACTCTACCTCTCTTTCTGGGGGAGGTCCATGAAAATCCTCAGGAAATACATCAACGTATTTATAGATGTTGGGGACATTTTCTATCCTTAAACTCTCATCACCTTCTTCTTATTCACTGATCAACTCCATAAAGAAGGATATAGGGAGTTCTTTTAGACAAATATCAGGTTGAGATATCTCTCCTTTGAAGATAACTGTTGGTTTTCCATTCAAGACTACTGATATTTCCTTACTTCTGCAATTGATCTTAGCATTATACTTTGAGAGCCAGTCCATCCCTAGTATAATGTCAAATTCCATCATCGAAATTACTACTAGATTTGCGATAAGATTGTGCTCACTAAAGTAAATACTAGAGTTTCTAAACACTGAAGATGCTTAGATAGTCCCACCAGGAGTCTTAACTGATAACTTTACTTTTAGAAAATCGGGGGTTGAATCTAAATTCTTTGCAAACTTGGAAGAAATAAAGGAATGCGTAGAACCAGATTCAAACAAAGTATTTTCTAGATTTGAGAGAACAACAAGAGTACCTGCTACCACATTATTTGGAGCTTTAACTTCAGATGTCGTGATAGAAAAATTACAGCCTTGATCCCTTGGCCTTTGCTGAGGTTGATGGTGGTTTCCCTCCACTGCCCTCGGATTGGGACAATGATTGGAAAAGTGACCACGTTGTTCACACTTGAAGCACTGGACATCAGGTAGGGACTGAACCATCTTACCCTTGTCATTTGTGTTTGGAAGTTGAGTTTTTACCTCACCATGACAATTCCTCATAATGTGGCCATGTCTACCACAATTGTAGCACTTCCCACTTCCAAGCAGGCAGTTCCATGAATGCTTCTTCCCACACTTATTACACATGGGAAGTTGTACTTTCTTGCCTCCTCTTCCTTGATCAAAGATCCTCCCTAAGCTTGGATCCAACGATCTCTTCTTGCCATTTGATTTATGAGACCATTGCGTCTCAACAAACTCTATCTCAACTTTCATCGCACTCTACACGATCTCCTCGTAGCTATCATAGTCTCAGTTGGCTAGATTCTTCCACAGATGAGGTCTCAGTCCACCAAAGAATTTATCAACCTTACCATTTGGATCCATGACAAATCTAGAGGTATATCATGAAAGACTTGTGAAGTTAATCTCATAGCTTCCCATAGATTCATTCTACTTCTTCTTCAGCTCTAGAAACTCCTTCTCCATTCTTGTTCTCATGGAATGAGGGAAATACTTACTAAAAAATATCCCTATGAACTCTTACCATTCCATAGCTTCAACTTCTACTCTTTACCTCATGTTTTTGATCAGTTCCCACCACTAATCATCTTCTCCCTCTAAGAGATAGATAACAAGGGTGACCTTCTCTTGCTCTGAACAACGTAGCATAGAAAAGATCTTCTCTATAGAGTTGATCCACTGTTCAACAATCAATGGGTCGGTTGATCCACTGAAAGTTGGTGGTAGTTTATGCTTAAAGGACT
Organism: Viscum album; assembly: GCA_963277665.1. Lineage (NCBI taxonomy): Eukaryota > Viridiplantae > Streptophyta > Magnoliopsida > Santalales > Viscaceae > Viscum > Viscum album. Next base: position 1,549,416,184 of record OY728152.1, on the reverse strand, counting down.
CAATAGAACGTTGTTATCATCACAGTGAGATTGGTATCTCAGCTTGATTCAAGTTATTTCCTATAACTTGAGTTAGTCGGTTCATCATTCACATGAATGTTTGCATTCTGGCTTCCATTGGAGGGCTATCAGTGCATGGTCTATTGCGGTCACCATTTGCACGGTTCCTCCTATTGCCCACAATTTTCTAAAATAATAAATCCTTCATGAGAAACTTGTTTCATTTATAAATCTCTTAACTATAAGGATTTTATTTCTTAAAACATCATTCTTAAATAATTATATTTCTATATAATTCCCTCATAATGATTCATAAAAAGCTTATGATTAACCAAACATATCCCCCAGGAGCGTCGTAACCAAGAGTGCAGCAAGTCCCATTGTCGTGCACCCGTTCCCATTCGAGTATAGCTCAAAGTTATGTTTTTGGATTTTACTTCTATGTACATTTGTACCAGAGCCGCCTCTACCAGCTCGTATCCAGACAGAGATGTATTCGTTTGATAAACCACTAACTCTATACTCATCAAAATACCAGGAAGTTTTAATATATTTAAAATTTTATATAGGGTTATTCCTAAAGTTTTTACATCATAATTTCCATAAATAACTAAACTATCCTTTGATACCAACTATGTAATCCCGCCTTTTTATTACATAACATTTCATTAAATTTTACAAACAGAGGATCTTTAAAGTCTAGTGTCTTGGAAATCAAGAACATAATACTTGAAAACAACATAAAAATTATTATAAACCACTTGTAATGCTTAATCATAGGTACATCCTATGTAAAATTACTGCAACTCATATCCTGGAGACATACATCAAAGGAAAGGGTGAGCAGAAGGCCCAATAAGGGTAAACAAGGGAATCAGTGTACTTGTGATATCAATAAGAACTTGAATAAAAACATAAAGACACGGGCAATGGAAGTATAGTCATATCATAATGAAAATAACATTGAACATAACTTGAATATGTGTCCATAACATTTCATTTAGACATTCATGAACATATCACCAAGGTCCATCCCCAAGGTGTCATAAAAATTACCAAGGTTATTCACCAAGGTTTCATGAAACTTTTCATCTCTAGAGACTAATTCTTTACCCAATGCATTGGAGCGCTATCAGGGTGAACCCTTAATATGTCTTTAAATTCATGTGATCCACATTTATCATAATAAAACATTTCATAAATAACCCATTGAGAATAAAATAAATGGGTTTCATTTCAAGATCGTGACATTTTAAAAGTTCATAAAAATAAGATCATTATGTCATTTATAACCCATGGAAAGGGAGTGAGGGTTATATGTATGTCAATTACAGAATCATATACATAATATTTATATATTTATGAACACCCAAAGAAACGAAATAGGTCTGGGTATTCACATAAATAAAACAAGAAAATTTCTGGAGAGAAAGGGATAGAAATTTTGAGGTGAATTTTTTACAGCATAACGACTATATAACATAGTTTTAGAAAACATTGAAAAGAGAGGGTACAAGAGTAACCCACTCATAAATAACTTATAATATAGTATAAATACAGAATAACATGGAGATAAGAACATGGTATGGAAATTTTAATTACATACCACATGAAAAGGAAACATGAAAGAAAAGAGAAGATGTGATTCCTTTTACGAATAATTCGGCAGCCTAACGACGTCACATAAAAATTCATAAAACAAATTTATGAGAGAGGAAAGGGTATCTAAAAAATTATACATGAAATGGAAATTAATTAGAACATATATGAACATAACCTCAACAAAAAGATATGGAAACTAGAAGACACAACATAAAGGAGGTCATGGCTTAAAAGAGGAGGGTGACGAGATCCCTTACCTTGAAGAGTAACTTCAAAAGCTTGAAGGTCGGGACATTGGGAGGCTTGAGGGAACCTTGGGAGGACTCATTGGGAGGTAAATAGACCATAAATTCATTGGGGAGGATTTTTAAATGAAATGAATGAGGGAATGACTTGGTATTTATAGGAGGAGTGAGGGAACAAGACATTAATTGCTAAGGGACACCTCATCGGTGGTATTGGCAAAACCATGGGCTTGACCGTGGTATTTGCCCATGTTATCAGCCAATTGGGACAACTCATACCTTATATTACTATTTATAAGTCGACCAGAATTATTTCATACTTATTACATCCTTAATGATTTCATTAAACACCCGAAACTCAAAACTGTATTTTCATTATTCACCGAAAATTCAAATTTCTCAGAAAAATCCCAACAATACACCTTAACAAAATATTGATGCTAAAAACTCAAAAATTAACTCCATTTTAGGAAAATATTTTTCTAAATATTTTTAATTTAATTTTTAAATAAAAACACTATTCACTGAAAATTCAACAGTTTCTGAAAAATCCCAAAAATTCACCTTAACCAAATATCGATGCTCTGAATTCAAAAATGAACTCCATTTTATGAAAATAATTTTCTAAATATTTTTAATTTAATTTTTAAATAAAAAAAACACTATTCACCCGAAAAAACTAATACTTAACCAATAATTTATAAAACAGTTATTTACCTATTTTATTGAATCACATTACTTAATCCATGTGCCTAAAATATATTAATAATTTCTTAAGTGAGGTTAATTAATCCATTTGGTCACATTACTAATCATAAGCGTAAAATCACTATTCATAATTTGTTATTCACCAAAAATTAAGTTGATCTTATCAGACTCTAAATTTCATATTGAACACAACTGTAGAAGACAATTTTTTGAAAATCATTACACATTTTTAATTATTTAAGGTTTACATAAATATTTTAAAATACCCTTTTTCAAAAATTCATCAATAATATACATCCTATATTTATTCGAACATTTGAGATTCACCAACTTTACCATAAGAAGAAATGAATTTTTTTATTTATATCAAAGGATTACATGAAGAAGCTAAGGTCTCATTACATAATCCCTTATAACACCAGTATAGGACCTAAGTGTAAGGTGTGTTAAGGTGATAGAATCCTGGGGCGGCTCGGCCAACATTGCCTGAGTGGTAATTTTTATTAGCTTGAGCTTCTCCTGAAAGCGATTCTTTTCCAGCTTCATACGATGAAGTTCAGCTTGGGTTTGGTCCAGAGCAAAGCCCAATGGCGCTACCTCCTTCCCAAGTTCCATTAGATGGGCTTCGATAAGCCTGAGAATACTGGATGAGGCCATCAAATCTTCTTTCTGTATTAATTAACCAAGATCACTTTTATTTATAGACAATAATCGCAACATTTACTTTCCTATGGTCACATTGACCAATGGTCATATAACAGTCAAAACCCAATGGTCTCATTTTAATTATACTTATTTCATTAAATGAAATAGTTTTGTTGAGTATACAATAAAATAACACACAAAATTAGGAAACAAAAATTATTCAAAAGTTCGGGTCATTACAATCGAGGCCCCTTTTGGACATAAGAATAAAATACTTTCCCAAAAAAAATCCAAAATGGGAACATATCGATGGGAGTTTTGTATTTCCATCCTATAAGCCCACAAAACATCATCTATGCACTTAATCCAATCCTTCCTATTTGGATTCACTATTTTATCCAAAATTTGTTTCAATTACCTCTTTGAAACCTCAGCTTAAGAATTTGTTTGGGGGTGATATGGTGTTGATGTTATTTGTGTCACCACATACTTCCAAGGGAGGGAATCCAAATTTTGATTGCAAAAAAGTGTGTCCCTTGGTCACTGAATTTGGCCTTCTATACTCCAAACCAACAAAAAATTTGTGTTTTGAGAAAATTGACTACAACATGAGAGTCATCTGTCCTGGTAGACTTGTCCTCCACCCATTTTCTAACATAATCAACGACAACCAAAATATACAAAAAAACAAACAAACTTGGAAAATGACCCATAAAATCAATGCCCTGTACATAAAAAATATCACAGAATAAGATGGGTTGTTGAAGCATCTCATGCCTCTTAGAAATATTTTCATTATGCTGGAAATGTGATCACATATTACAAAACACATGAGTATCATGGAATAAGCTAGGCTAATATAATTCAAAGTCTAAGACTTTACTACCTGTCCGTTGGGGTCCAAAGTGTCCTCCACATGAAAGTGTGACAAAAATTAATAACAGACTCAAAATCATGATTAGAAAAACATATCCTAATAACTTGATCACTACACATGTACCAAAGGTAGGGATCATCCCACACATAAAACATGGACCCAATCTTTATTTTTTTTGGAATTTCAGAGGCAACAAGGTAGTTCACTAAATTTGCATACCAAGGATGTGTACCTGAGAGTGCATAAAGATTCTCATCGAGAAAAGTGACCTGAAGTGGTACCTAGTTCAAAGTGTTAGCCTCTAGTGCATGAGTAATCCAACTCATGTGGTCTACCACCAAATTCTATGAACCATTCTTGTAATTTATCTCAATATCGAATTCTTAAAGAAGGAGAATCCATTAGATAAGTATGGGATTTTAATCTATCTTCTTCAAGAGGCACCTCAGAGCCACATGGTCAGAAAACAACTACTTTAGATCCTAATAAATATGAATGGAATTTATCTAAATCTTATTTTACGAAAATAAACTCCTTTTCCATGGTTTGGTATTTTGATTGGGCCAAATACAATGTCCTCGAAGAATAAAAAATCACATGTGATCATCCCTCCACCCTCTGTGATAAGAAAGCTTCAAATGTGAAGTTTGAAGCATCACACATAAGATCAAATTAAAGGTCCCACCATGGGGTCTGTGAGTTTCCAGACTCTTCTTTAGCTCATAAAATTATACCCTACATAAATCATCAAAAACAAAGTCAATATCTTTTTGAAGAAATCAAGATAAGGGTAGAGCAATCTTACTAAAATATTGGATGGCGTTGAAAAAATCTTTTATGCCCTAGGAATGATCTAACATCACTCACACATGAAGGATATGACACGAATGAAATAATATCTACCTTAGATATATCAACCACTATTTCATTTTTTGACACTACATGACCTAAGACAATTCCATGATCTACCATGAAATGACACTTTTTAAAGTTCAATACTAGATTCTTCTCAATACAACGATTCAATACCTTTCCCAAACTAAACATACATTCATCAAATGAAGATCCATACACTGTAAAATCATCCATAAATACCTCCATGCAGGTCTCAATGAAATCATAAAAAATACCCACCATGCATCTCTAAAAGGTACCTGGGGAATTGCATAGTCTAAATGGAATCCTTCAGTTAAAAAATGCACTGAATGAACAAGTGGATATTGTCTTATCCTAATACTAAAGAGCTATAGGAACCTAAAAATATTTAGAAAATCCATCCAATAAACAATACCTTGTCTTCCCATCTAGTCTCTCAAGCATTTGATCAATAAATGGGAGGGGGGGGGGGTTCTTGCGAGTGGATTGATTTAGTTTCTTATAATCAATACACACATGCCAAGTGTTTTGTACACTCATTGGAACTAAATCCTCTTTTTCATTTATAACAACAGTAACACAAATTTTCGTAGGCATAAATTGAACAACACTCACCCACTGGGAATCTAAAATGGGATAAATTATACCTACCTTGATCAATTTTTCAACTTCTCTTTTAATAACTTCCACAAGATTTTGAATTAGTCTCCATTATGGCTGGCTAACTAGATTAGACCCATCCTCTAGAATAATCCTATGCATGAAAAAGGAGGGGATAATACCTGATATGTTATTCAAGGTCCACCCTATTTCCATAATGTTCTCCCTCAAAAGATTAAAAAAAATTTCTTCATGCTTAAAAGGGATACTGTTAACAATTATAATAGGTAATCTCTCACCACTCAACAAGTAAGAGTATTTGAGATTTGGTGGCAATAAATTGAGTTTCAATTAAGGGTGGTGCAGTATGGATGGAGAAATCAAAGGAACTGAAATATGTGCACAATGATCATCAATATCATAATAGACATAATCAAAATCATAGAATAAGGCATCAAATCCATCAATATACTCAACAACCATGTCATAATTGGAGTGAACATGATCAAAATCAGAATATGAATCCACATCAAAATCAAATCCAAAAGAGTTTTGTGCATTGGAAATAGGTGTGGAAGTGCTCTTAGGCATCAAACTAGAACCAGTGATCATAATATCTCTAAGCATAGGACAATCAAAATATATGTGGTTTTTACTTGGTGGTTCAAAATGGGTGATAAAAAATCATAACACTCCTCTGAGGGGTACTTTTTGGAGTCCATAACATTAAATATCACAACTTTATCTCCAAAATCCATGAATAGTGTACCTTTAGGGGCATTTATGATCGTTTTTACAGTTTTGAGGAAAGTCCTACATAAGATAATGGGTAAATAAGAATTTACCTAATCATACTCCATGTTAAGAACATAGAAATATATTTGAAAGATCATATCTCTTACCCAAACAAGTACATCCTCAAGGACTCCTGCTAGATATGGTGTAGATCTATTTGCCTACTGCACCACTACTCGCGTTAGATTCCACTCACCAACCTATAGAGAAGAGAATACAGTCCGAGTCATCACATTTATGGAAGCTACCAAACCACATAAATCATCATAAAAGTGAAACTCCCCTATGGTTCATGGGATTGTGAATGTCCCCAGATCCTTTAACTTTGTTAGAACTGCTTGAGTTAGTGTAATGAGTGCTGACGCATTCCTTCCAATATTGATCCTCTCATTTCCCTTGATACCTCTTCGATTGGTACAATGTTATTTTAAGAATTTGGAATAACTTGGGGATTTTTTTAATGACTTAAAGTAGAGGGATGTTGATCTCAACCCACTTTAATATATCAAAAACCTCTATTTTCATCACCTCTCCATCCATCTTCTTGGTTTGTACAAATCTGTTTGGAAATGGAAGGTGTTTAGGAGGAACATCATCAATATTTTTCTTACCTATTTCTTTCTCCTTGGGATGTTCATTAGTTGTTATTGAATATGGATTATCTTAGGTTAAGGTGAATCCTAATGGAATGGTACGTGCATAAGTATTATTTATTTTCTTCCCACTTCTCAATGTGATTAAACTGAAATTTCCCTTGGGATTTGGAGTAGGTTGGGAAGGAATATTTCAAGAGTTCTTACTTACCAGTTCATGGAGGGTGGTGTCAATCTAGCTCATTTGTTTCTTTAACTACCTCAACTCTGAACCTTGAATATTTAACTATTTCTATTGATTAAGAACAATTTATTTCAAAAGATCATCAGTGTTAGAATCTACCTTTGGTTAAGAATTCCCTTATTGTTGGATTTTTGATGCTTGAGCTTCAAATATTCTTTGGGGTTGTTGGAAACCCTATTGGTAAGGTTGAGGTTACTGGAAATTTTACTGAAAAGGGGGTCTTTGTTGTTGTCCAAATCCCTAACTCATATACGATTGATCCTTCCATCCTTAGTTGTATGTTGGTGAAAAGGAATAATACTTCTTCTGGGGATGTGGTTGTTGTTGCTATTGATATGGTCTCCCAGGGAATACTGCCACACAATCCTTCATTTCATGTAGTTGGGGGAAATAATCATTTGGGTGGTCTATTTTAGTGCACATGTCTTGAGGCCTCGAAGGTGTGGGTTTGTAATTCTTTTGCACCAAAGTAATCTTTCTCAACATAGTGGTCAATTATTCAAACTTACTATCAATCAAATGATTTTCAAGAGGACATACATGATGTACTCCTATAACATGTGATGTAACTTGATTGTCAAATTTTTGGGAGTTTCATGACATCTTGTTGATCAACACATGTGAAACTACTGGTGTTTTGTTGAACAATGCCCCTACAACCTCGAAATCCACCATGATTCTATTTGTAGGAGTGTTATCTTCATACAAGTTCTGGATGAGCAGTTACTCACTGATTTGGTGATGTGGGAAGCTTGCACACAACTTCTTGAATCACTCACAGTACTCATACATTGACTCCCCTTCATCCAGATTGATTCCTGATATCAATTTTTGAATGGAATTAGTCCTTGATGCTAGAAAAAATCTTTGTAAGAAAAGACATTTCAAATCATTCCAATAAGTTACATCTTTAGTTTATAAATAATACATCCAATATTTGGAAGTTCCATCAAGTGAGAATGATAATGCACTTAGTTTTATTTGATATTTAGAGAAATTTATTGGTTTTAGGGTTGAAAATACCTCATTAAATTATTTTAAATTTTGTTTGGATCCTCACTTGAGAGGCCGTGAAGTTTTGGAAGCAGGTATATCAATACAGATTTTAATTCAAAGTATGATTCAAGGTTTGGATATGAAATAAAATTTGGTTGATAGTTAATGTTGGGTGAATACAATTCTTAAATGGTTCTATTAATTTTATCATTATTTTTATTTTAAGCCAATAGTTTTGGTTTTATTTTTGAATTATAATTGATTCCAATTTCAATGTTTCTAGAATGAAGCAATTCGCCAACCAGGTGAATGTTGAAACTTCCTGTAGACAGAGATTGTCTGATTCGATGCCTAAGGATGCGTTCAACCCCAGGTTCAAGATCTAAGAGATCCATAGGATTAGTTTATGTAATAAATCAAATAAAAATTATATGAAGAAGAGATGACCATAAAAAAAAATAAGTTTGAGATGATGGTCCAAGAAAGAAAAAAATGAAAAGAAAAAAGAAAAATTAAGGAAGGGGAAAAAAGAAAGAAAGAAGAAAAGAAAAGAATAAAATTAAAAAATACCTCTAATTGGTTGAATAAATTACTTGCCTACCTAGAAATGGGGCCAATTTTAAAGGTGTTTTCCTGAGCGATTTCAAATGATGTGTGGTTTTTTTTGGTACTTAGGTGCAACAGAGTGGTTGACCAATGTCATCTCTCAAAGAGGAAGTAATTAAAACAAATTCTTAAAGGTATTATAAAAATAAATAAAAAATAAATACACAATTTAAAATAGGGGGGATTGGTTTTATGTTTATAAAAGAATAAGAAGAAGTATGTTGTAATAAAATTGTATTTTTTTTCTTTTTTTTTGTTTTGAAATGAAATTTGATTAATAAGACTCAATGAGAGAATGACTTTTTTAGAAATTTTTTTAGAAGGCATCACCGATATAACTCTACCTATTATATTAATTATTAATCACTATATTTTAAATTAATATCCACTTAATTATGATCCCCTAATCTATTAACCCTCTAACCCTATGAGAATTAACTTTACAACAAAGATGAAGTGAATTAAACCCTTTGATAGCCTTAGAACATGTAATCGCATCACCCTGATTTGATTGTCATTTTAAGGATAGATTATGATCAGTGGTAAATTAGGATATAAATCCATTCTTTAAAAAAGGATGAATTTATTTTAGGGATTATATTTTATCTCTATAAATTTATCCCGTGTGGTTTTGTTTTATCGATTAATATTTCACTTTTATAATTTACACAAATCTCGACCTCACATGTTTTTGTGTTAATTGTTCAATAGATATATTAGTTTATTCCAATTTAAAAACTAAATTAATGGATCATATTATGTGAATTACAGTATATAATTTATTCAAAATAAATAAATGAAGAAGGTAAGATCTAGATTGATTACTAATTAAAACTACTCTTTCATGGGCAGTGTAGTTGTCGTAAAAACGTTTTGCATGTGAAAAGGTTTAGTAAAGGTATAAACCAATATAATTTCTAGTATTTATTTATATCCTAAATAGTATGAGTTATATAAAATTTAATTGAACAAAATATAAGAATTAAAATATAAAAAATATGTTTATTACAAGAACAAAAACATTATAACAAATAAGAGGAAAAAAGAGTATTTTGGAGGAGATCCTAGCTTGATAGCTTCCCTTCTCCAATGGTGAATTGAAATATCAAGGCACCAATTATCCTCTACTCAAAATCCTCTAAGTCATGTAAAACCCCTAAAAATGAGAAAAACCCCATTTCATAGAGTTGAGGAGAGGCTAGGTTTTAAGAGGTTTCAAGTGTGAATAGGGAAATTCGGCCAAATAATTTAATCCAAACTGAACTACATTTTTTACCATCAAAACGCATGATCCAACTATTGTTCCAAAAGTATTATTTATTATAAATTTTTTCCTCGATATTACCTACAAATTTGGACCCAATCCAAGCATGGATGAAGAAGTTATGGCTCAAATAATGCAGTGGTGTCCAATCTGGTGGGTCCAGACCAACTTTGACTTCATGACCCATTTACTCCAATAAAATGAACAAATTAGCTCAAATTTCATGAATTAAAGTTATATAACATTAATTTAGGGACACATTTACAAAATTTTAAGTTTAAATAATGCACATAAAAATATTTTTGGCCGCAATACTAGAGATAATTTTAAAGGAAAAAACTAGAATTTTCATCAAATTTTCAAACAAAATGATATAATTTCAAATATTTTATAAATAAACATATTAAACACAATGAAATGAAATTATATCATTTATTATCAATAAAATATTCAAGAATTTTTTTTATCAATGTCAACAACATGTATGGATGGAGTTGGATTTTATGGGATGAGCTTTGTGTTATATTGATGGTTGTTACTGTTGAGTTGATTGACTAGCTTTTTCCTTGTTGAATCATTTGGTAGATTGTGATTATGACATTTAATATTATACCCCTTTCATTTATAGTGTTATGTTTTGGATATTTTATATATACATGCATAATCAGTAAAATTAGATAAAATAAAAATGTGAAAATATGAGTAAATATTGATTCAAAAACATTATAGTAAATAACTTGCGTTAAAAATTATAGACTTTTTACAAAATATTAATTTTTTTTATAAATTTGGTAATAATTAAATTTTTTTTTTATAATTTTATATGATTTTAATGATTCTTTACAAGACATATATGTGTTTTCAAAATGATATGATAAGTGAAACATGTTGCTAAAAGTTTATTTTTGAAAACATAACTTATGCCACCTTGATTTTCTCTTCGATGGATGGTTGAATAGTAATTTTTGAAAGGTAGGATGTTTTATTATCTTTATTATTTTCAAATAAATCCTTTTCATATCTATGAAAATAAGGCCTTTCTCAACTCTCTTCTTTGATATGGTATATATTCTTTTTTGATAAGACCACAAAATCTTTTTTTCCTTTCCATCATGGTAGTGTATTGAACAGTCATAGTCATCTATTAACTCTAAACATATTCATTGACACATGTTTAAATACTTTAATATTAGTATATATATATATATATATATAAAATTCAAACTCCTGTGATCAATATATGTGCAAAATTTTTCTATGTAGAGGTAGTGCATCCAAATCTTCAATGCAAATATCACAGCTATTAATTCTAAATTATGCATCAGGTAATTTTGATCATGGATATTAAATTATCATAAGACACAAGCTTATCTCTTTATCATTTTTCAAAAGTACACATATTAACTCCTTTGAAGCATTGTTGTATATCAAAAACCCTTTCCCACTTGAGGATAGTGTGAGTTCAAGTCCTATGGATAGTTTCTTCTTGAGCTCCTTGATGATTTTTTCTCATCCATCCATCTATACTTTACTCCCTTTCGTATTAAGTTAGTGAGTTAGAAAATCACAAGAAATATCTTCAAATAATCGATTTTACCCAACTAATTTGATAAAACTATGGGTTTTATGAAAAAAATTTGTCTAGTTGATTCCTCAATTGTCTTCATTATTGAAGGAGCCACAAAGATTACCTCACTCATGTTCACAGAACCTAATAATATGTCTTGTTGTATCTAAAATCATGATTTTATGAATTTTAAAAACCACTTATCCTTTAAATTATCCATTACAATCATTATATGTTCCTCATATTCTTCCTTGTTATTATAGTATATGCAGATTACATAAAAAACACCACAAATTTATGAGGCAGTATCTAAAAACTTCATTTTTCAAGTCTATGAAGATTTCATGGGCATTTGTTAGTTTAAATGACATAACTATGAAATCATAGTGTCGATATCTTATATGGAATGCTGCCTTTTGAATATATCATAGATTTACCAATAGATATTGATATCTTAGATGAAGATCCACTTTTCTAAAGTTTTGAGTTGCACGAAGTTAACTGAATAAGCCATCGATCCATGGAAGTAGATATTTGTTATTTATGATGATCTTAAATATCTTTTGGTTATCTATGAAAATCCACATTGACCAATCCATCATCTTGATAAAGAGAACTATTTCATCCCAAAGTGGCGCACAATAGAATATCAACCCTTTGTCTAAATGATCTTATAGTTGCTTCTTTAATTCCTTCAGTTCTATCAGGGCTATTCTATAGAGGCTATTTAACATAGATTCCAAAATAGATATAAGTTATATTGAGAACTAAAGTTCATGATATAGGGTAAGGTTAGAAAAATCTTTGAGGAATACATAAGTATATTACCTTATAATAGGAATGTCTTCATGGTTTAAATTTTTTATTTATCAACCCTTTGAAGGGGTTTCCATAGGAGATTCATAATAATCATTGCATTTGTATATTATCATTGGATGGTTTGTGATATAAAGAGTTTTTTATATTCTTTAATATAATATCTATATAAAGACACCCAATCTATGCCTCATATATCATCACCACCAAAGGAAGAATTGTGAAATTTTCAAGAATAATCACCCCACAAACATTAATCGGAGAAGATTCAAACAGTTGGGTTGAAATAATCTCACCATTAGGAATTTTCATAGATTTATCAACTTCAAGGTATCAAGGAGATGATTCAATATTTCTATAAAATTTGAATGATATGAAGGAATGTGTTGAATGAGAATCAAATAATCCCTTTTTCATTCAATAATTCACTACTTCAATTTGTTTCTCATGTTTCCCACTCTTTTCTAAAATAGAAAAGGTTATAACAAAAAATAATTTAATAATACATGAATAAAAAAATTATTCATATGAGTGAATCCGTGCTAAATTATTCTATTATAAAATACCTCTATTTAACCTAGGCCATCATTTACTGTCTAACGTAATTACCAAATTTTCTAAACTTTTCTTGGATACGAACTATAGCGGCCTATACATATAAACATACATAATATTACAAATGAAAAAATCAATAGGTTTAGTGTCTTGGAAAATTAGGTTCATAAAATATTACTACACTAAAAAATTTAAATATTATTTAAATCCTTCAACACGATCCTCCTATAAACTTTCATAATCTTCTTACTAAATGCAATCAATTATGAATATAAATCAAAAAATGGGTCAGTTAAAATCCTAGTGGGGTGGGGGGGATAATATGAATGAGAAGGAGACATAAATTAGTATGGGTATATGAATGAACATGATAGTCATTATCACATAATAATCATAGTTTTATAATAAGAATAATAATTTGAATGAGACTTGGAATATGAAACATGAAAAATAATTAAACATCATAAGTCAAGGCTTGTTTCGAAGCCATCATGACATAATGTAAAAAACTAGTTTCATAATTTCCATGCATAACATAGTAGGCAAGGCTAACCGCTTCTTGTTTACACATAATAACATTATGATATATAAATATTTACCCAATTCATTATATAGTTTTATAATTTTGGGGCCACCTATAACATAATAATATATTCAAAATTATGCGGATCTAGTTTGTAGGATTTATATTATTTAGGGGTCCTTAGATAGGAAGTGTGTTTCTCTAGGGCATAGTTTTTCCACTGTTTTTCCTTCTAATGAAGCTAGGCTTCGAGCATGGAGTTCCAGTTCCTTATTCTTGAAGCCCGTTTCACTTCATCTCCATAAAAGGTCCCTTGATTTAAATGTGTCATAGGGTAGAAATTACTTTGCTCAGGATTGGATCCAGATCCATGGCCTTAATTGGATCATGTGGCATCCTAAGATATTTCATGATATTTCTAGAACAATTGGGACTCTAATACATATGTACAGAGAGACCAAGAATGTTAGGCTTGGAAATTTTATTAAAATTCTAGTCAAGGTAGATCTTAGTTTTACTTTAGTGGAAAATGTTTTTCTCTATAATCCCACTGATGACTTGCAACTGAGTGTTGAGTGTCAAAATTGTTCCAAATTTTGTGATTCTTGCAAGGCTGTTGGGAATCTGATCAAGAATTGTTGTAAGAAGACTTGTATGTCCAATGACATGAGGGGTCACTTTGCTTCAGCTTTCAATGAAAAATAGATGTTTTTAAATCAGTAGAACCATACTAGTGTAATACTTGAGGGGCAGTCTCACGATGCTTTTAATGTTCAAAGACCTACTTTCTATAGGTCAATGAAGATGGTGGATAAAGTTTAGGCCCTAATCAAGGGGTAGATCTATTTAAACATGGGAAAGTCCATGGTTGTGGCTTCTGGTTCTTCTAAGACCCTGCCATAGGATGGACAATGCTCTTCCAAGGATTTTTCATTTTTGTCTTAACTTGTGGAAGGGGGCAATGATCTTTACAAGGTTACTTCATGTGTCAGAGTACCTCAAGGATATATAGAGAAATAAATAGAAATTATTTTAGATCCCACTCAGCAAGAGAAATCATGGGATGATATAGCAGAGGAGAAGTTTAATTCCCCCTCCTTCAGGGATGTTATTCTTTAGGGATTAGAAGATGATAGGAAGATTAATCTTGAAGATAGTCAATATGAGGGTGAAAATGAATCACAAGCACTAGTTGACCAGCAGTTATGGAAAGAGAATAATATTGTCACTTCAAAGGGTTATAAAGGAAAGTCGAATATAAACTATATTTTGGGTAAAAGTTCCAATTACATGAGGAATCAATCCTCAATCTTGGTTTATGGTATGAATAAGGCTATAGAATGTGATGCTTCTGTCTCCTATGGGAAGGTGGATTCTAAAGGGAGTTTGTAGGAGGAGATGTTCATTGGGAATTTTGTTTCTTTGATCAAGGGGTCCTCAACACCCTCAAACTATCAGCCTGCTTCCCATGAAGAGGGGACTGCTAGTATGATCCTATGCTCCACTTATAGTGCAAATATAGACAAGGTCTAAAATAAAGTTGCTTTTAACATGTTGTAGGGCCTTGGACAATAGTGGCATGATGTTTCAGGGACAAATGTTCCCCAGGAAGTGGGTTTGTATACTACACCGTTGGCACCCATAGAAGAACAATTTTTTTTGATGATGCTACTGCACAGTTTGGAGGTCAAAATCTAGTGTCTTCTAGGCCTCCAATTCAAGAGAAATCATTGGATTATTTAAAAGGTATGTCTTGGGCCACATATTATGATACATATTATTTGAATGCAATCAAGCCACAAGTGTCTGCATCCAATTTCTTTGAAGCACTTGAATTACTAAATACTAAAGAAAAATAAGGTAAAGAAGTCTATCATGAGGCTCATATCCCCATATAAGAGTGCATAAGTAGAAATGAAACCTTGATAGTTTATCTCTCAAAGAAGGATGAGATTGTGATAGATAATAAGGAAAGTGACTTAGAGAATTATCTAGATGAACTCTAGGAACCTGTGAAGACCTATAGGAGTGGTATTTATCCAAGAAGTCTCAATCGTGGTTATGGTAGAATTAATTAGGGGCATCGACACAATGAAAACTGTGATGATCAAAAGGATCTTATTGAAAGGCTAAATTTTAAAACCATTACTGATGAGGGAAGATTATCCGTCTGACCCCATATTTTTCCTTTTTTTTTATTTTAATAAAGTGGATCTATCCCTACTTTCAAAAAAACTTAGAGGGTACCCAAAATAAGAACATAATACATAATTTTTTATGTTGAAGGGAAGAATTAACAAATAAAAATAGTATAGGAAATGAAGAGAATAAGAAAACACATAAGAAAAATAAAAAAATAACTCCTTATCCAAAATCATTAGAGGAGGATAATAATCCATCCTAAGGAATTAAAGACATGCATATACCTATAAGAAATATAAACTGAAATAAAGTTCCTTCATAAGGTATGTAATAAAAATTTAGTGGAAGCATAAAGAAAATATAAGAAAAGAGAGGGAATAAACTCAAAAGAAAAGGAAAGAGTTTATAAGGACCCACATATCATACACACATAGTTACATCAATTGTAATATAAATATTTATAAACCACACCTAGAAATCTAGTGGTCTAGTGTCTTAGGGAGATTAGATACATAATAAAACATTAACTAATTTTATTGTTTTAGTTTAAAAAATGAAGTCTATTTTACCAAATACATATTCTAAGAATTAGAAATTTAACTTTTAAATAAAATCATGTAATATGTAGAAACATAATTTTATCTAGAATAAATACTATTTTTTTACTATGAGTGATTAAATTTCTATTAACTTTTATTCATTAATTATTATATGATTGATAATTATTTATGATATATATTTTAATCAAAATAAATTTCTAAAATTGGTAATTATAATATTTAAATTTTAACTTAATGTTTTACAAAACAAGTTAAAACATACATTGTTTAAAATATATTATTATACATAATTTTAGTTTCATGATATAAGAAATAATTTTTAAGATATTATAATATTTGTATTTATTTATTTATTTATAGAAAATATTAATTATTATTCATTTTACTACTATCAATGATTACATTACTATTTAAATGGTTAATTATTATTTCAATGGTCAGATAATTATTATACTTCATGTAAATACCACTTTTCCCATTCATTATTAATTTACTCAATTTTCATCAAAGTTACTAGTTACATTTTATTTGTAAAATTCCAATCATATTTCTAATATTTAATTTTATTTTTTACTTTATAATTCAAAATAATGGTAGATTTAATATACCATGAACTTATGGATTTTCAAATTCTTATGATGTTATTTATTTGTTTTTATTATCCAATTATACCATTTTTTAAATTTTATAGAGTTCATTTATCATTTATATAGTGTTTTTGAAGATCCCCTATCTAGTTGGACCACTAGGGGGGGGGGGTGGGTGAATCAATGGCCCTATTTTATGAATTAATTTTTATTTTGAACTCAATCTCTTGAACCTATTAAAGCTCTAAATCCACAAAACCTCACCTCATGTGCAGTGGTCATGAAAGAGAGATAAACATACAGTATTTATGAGGCCAAACATAAAATCCTACTGTTTTCCATGTTGGTTAGATGACCCAACATGGATTATATAATAAATCTACAAGTGGTTACAACAAGAACTCATTATACACTCCAATCCCATGACAATAGTAGTTGGTTATACACCCCAACTACAATCCTCCAAAAAATGGCTATACATCCTAGTAAAAAGCACCTTATGTTTTGATCCAATGAAAAAAGGATCTTAATATGCCCTAGGTTGCTTATGTATCATTTTTTAATTGATCTTCCCCCACAAACAAGGTAGATCAATAGGTATGATCTTGTATAATCTTCAAGAACTACGAGAACCACTTGAATAGATCATTAGGTCTTGAACATCTTCTCAGATTCTGGATGATCTAGATCTTCCTCTATCTTTGAATACTTAGGCACAATAGATTTCTTCCTTCTTGAATATCTCCCATCTTTGAACTTCTTCTATCTCCTCAATATATATGTTGTATCAATTATTGGTATTTTCACAATGTGTTTTGTGAGTTCTCTCAAAGATATCCATTTCAAACATTATTACATCGCCTATAAACTCTTTATATTCACACATAATAATATCATGAATATTATTTCTCAATAATTTTTGGAATTATTTCATTTAATATTCCATAAATTTCAACTGGTTTTACCTCTTCTTCTTCAATCATTAAGTCTCTATGTTGTTATTGATTTAAATCTCTTGAAGATTTGGCCATTTCAAATAGATATTATCTTCAATAATATCTCCCATAGACCCATTTAAATCCCCATGATTTTATTCCTCATTTAAATATCTTAAAACTTGGGATTAATTATTCTATGAGGTATCTCTATTACCATATCTTCATATTCTCCACAGATCATGTGACTTCATAAATCTTTTTTCCATTAAATTTGAAGACCTCATTATTCTTCCATGACATTCATTTTTATCCATCAATTCACATTCATGCACATAAAACTGCATGCATGAATAAATAAATTCTCATGCATTCATATTTTAATGAAGAGTACTTATATCACCCTTCAATTTAAAGCACTTCTCAGAATGGTCTCCTAATATGGACTACAATGTTTTCAAGTTTCTCACTTCTCACAGTGAACATCTCTTCCAAAACACCATGTACTATAGTGTGGTCTACACATGCTCCTCGTTTTTTTCTAGTTTATTCATCTCACAATTTTAAGTTTAGTTTATTTTACATTTCATGAAAAATTTCATACTTATTATTGAGTCATGTAACCTATGTTTCATATGAATTTATGTGAAATAATCTTGTCCACTGCCGATCTTTTATCATGAAGTTGATCATTCAACCAATCAGAACTCATGGTAGGTCCTTTGTGATCAATTGGAAATATCATGTAGTCAATCACAATTCATGGTAGGTTCACATATTTTATCCAAGACACATCATGATCAATGAAACTTAATTTATATGGTAGGTTTTCCTATCATGAAAACATCATCAAATTTGAATTTAAACTTGAATTATGATCATTTATTGATCATAATATTTGAATCTTAAATCAAAATTCAATCATCATCATCAAATTAACTCCAATAAATTATTTATTTATTCAAATTATTTTTTATGAATATCTTAAAAATTCCCCATAAAGTAATTATAAATTTTACCATTATGTAGATCCAAGGTTGCCTAATTGAACTTTATATAACTCTCAGATAGATGTAATAACCCTTATGTAGGTTATTGGTATTACCCTTACATAGGTGTTTGTTTACTTTTTATATAGCTACTGGTTTCCAAATAACCCTAGAGAACCTTAACATAACACTTGAAATACTTTTACGCAGATAGTGTACATGAAGATCAACCTTTACACAACACTTCATAACCTTTATGTAGTGCCTGGTATATCTAGTTACCTTTACACAAATTCCCTTACACAACCAATGTATTTATTAGTTTACCATTACACAAGTCAGGCTTACCTTGATATATCTTATGAAAATCACCAAATAAATTTACAAAACTACTTGTTTCTTCCATATTTCAGTCTATTAAAATCAAAACCTTCCTAAACTCACTCTAAGCCTTCTAAATTATCTCAAACACACTTATAAATTAAATATCAATGATATAATAATCACATTTCAGTTTCTACTTTGTCTTGAACCTCTTCCTTGAGTTATTTAAGACGTATCCTCAAAAAAATTATGAAATTGGATGCATTATCAAGCATGAAATATAATTCCAACTGATGAATCCAAAAAAATCCTCCCAAAATCATCACCTCATCTCTTTTCCAAGCATATATTGACCCATTGAAAACATATTCAACTCTTATTTGATCACTTAAATATCCACCTTTGAATTTTTTGGCAATACCAATGCTCACTAATGTCAATATGTATGATCATACAGATCCTTTCTTCTCCCCTTATTGATAATAAATGAAAAGGTAAATGTAAGGGGTCTTGTCATCACTTCTTTTTTCATTTTAAGGAACTCATAAGCTCATTTATCTTATCATATTTTAACATATGAAAAATAACCTATAGTCACTTGAGATAAGGCTGAAATCACATGTTTTTATTGGAAAAGTCACTTTAGATAGAAAACTTAAGTCTATATGAGAAAAACCTTTGTACAAAATAAGAGTTTATAACCAAGGTGATCAATGTTGTCCATAAATAAACAAAATTGTGATACCATGTTCAAAATCTCATTTTATTGGATGATCATACAAATTCATTAAAAAAATATGTTGTGGACTATACCCATCTCAACAAACATATTAAAAAGTTCAAGTGCACAACATAAAACTCCCTTTTTCACACATTTTTATCATCCAATACCCCCTTAATAAGCTAATTTAATACAATCATAATAATGGTGGTAAGTGTAATTTTATACCTCAAACCTTATTTTTGTACAAATTTCTATAATTTATAGATTCACTATATGATAGCTTGATTTTATGTTTACTCCCTCTCAAGGGTTTCAATCAAATTCCCCTCTCTATGATATATGAAATACACCATGAAGAATGCCATATTTTTTGTCTAGTGTGTACAACATTCATTAAACTCATTCAATTCCCTATATCTTAGTGAAAATAAATAAGAATAAAAAGGAATAAGGAGGAAAATCTTTATTCCATAGAATTAACACCAAGACTAAGAGTTTCCTCTCAACCTAGGTTATTCTCTCCCTCCAACCTCAACAATTATTTTCCTATAAACTATCTTAATAGACTGTAAACTCATTTTATCTCCATGATCAATTTTTATTTGAGAGACGATCTTATTTTCATCATAAACTAAATAAACGTCATTTATTTGTGCTCTAAATGAAAATTTCATCAATAACTTTTAGGCATGAAGAATAATCATGAAATTATTCATATCATTTGTATTCTATGAACATCTTTCACATATCCTATTTTATATTTTTAAGTTACTACTTATCAATGACTTATCAGGAACTTGAACCTTTTCTTTTTCCACCACTTACTTTCCTTTAGACTCAATACTCATTTTTTACTTCCTCCATTTGTTTATCCTTATCCAATTGGTTAGTACAAACTATTATTCACTCATTTTTTATATTCAAAACTATCTTGGGTTTCTCAACATTACATGAATTTACTTTTGTTTCAATTTATGTTTTATTCCTTTTTACACAACTTGTAACTTATCCAAGAATCATAGTCCTAAAATCCTCAAATTTGTGACTACTTTTTCAATACCTTCCACACATCTCTTTCAAATATTCAAACTTGTTTTGAGTGGAAAGATTTTGTGAATCATTGGTCACAAATTATTTACTTTGTGAATTAACTCTCATTTTTCTACCAGATCTTCCCTTAATTCTTACCTCATTCTTATAAGTGACATATTATACCAAAAAGAATAGTATTTTTTTCCATACCTATCACAACACCAATGAAAGACTCTTAACCGTGACCTTCCATTCTAAGTATAAATCTATCTATAATTTTGTTGGGTCTACCTTCCTTTAAATTGATCATTTTTTGCATAGGGAGATATGGTTTTCATAACTTTATTTCTTTGATGATAAAGAATATCTCTCTACATCCTTCTTGGTCTAACCTTGTATAAGTTTTTATGAGACCTACACTATCAGTTAAAGAAGATATATCTTGAGATTCATAAACTCTATATTTTTCCTAATTGTTAAAACCCTTTATCTCACTATCATGAGAAGATTCACCATTCAATTATATTGATTTTTTGAAGTTTTATCTATCCTTATTAAACTCATGATGAACTATTACACATATGGATTGTGTCTTGAAAAACACTTCTTCCTTCTGAGTCATATTTTCTTTAAGATCATACAAAATATTTTCTTACTCTGGCACTTTTAACTTGTTTGTTCTGATCTCATTCACATAGACTGATTCCTTATTGATTTGATTTTACTTTTTCTTTAGAATCCTTAGTTTTATCCTTTAGTAATTTTTTTATTTTATTTAATAAGATTTATAATTTCCTCAATAAATGATTCCAACTCAGGCTTAAATTTCCATTCTAGATTTATCCATTCTTCTCCATCATCATCACTACATAATGAATCGAACCCCTTTTCAATTTTATAAAGGAAATTAATTTCATCATTTTAAGAGATACTTGAAGATAAATCAGGTTTCTTATGCTTTCTCATCAAATCCCCCTTCATGTTACTAGAATTATTCTTCTTTATGTTATCCTTTTTATATTTTTAAATTTTCTCACCTTCCACACCAGATCCAAATCTAGTAAATTTTTTCTTTGGATAGTCATAGGAAAAGTGTATAATTACATCACAATTGAAGAACTTTATTAACTTTTTCATTTTATGTTCCACTATTCCCTTTTAAATCCACTTGATATATATAAATAATCTCAATAAACCCTTCATACCCTCAATATATAAATCTATTGTTTTGTAAATTTATTATTATTTAACTTTATTTCTCATTATATCAAAGGCAATCTCATATTTTTCTTCTTTTTAAAGGTTGACACCTTTCTCATATCATAAAAAATAAGAACATTACGTAACTCATCTATTGTTCAATATTATCTTTCTTCCAGAATTAATTTTTTTAGATCCAACTCACCTAGAAAAATCCTCATAAGATTTTTCATAATGATAGAGTCTTATACTTTTCACCAAAACCTTGAATATTGGTAGTTATCTCATTTACCCGGGTGAAATATCCATTGATTTCTTCATAATAAGTCATTTAAATGTCCTAAAACTAGATCCTATAAACTTTAAGTTTGGATTATTGACTTTGAAATTACCTTCATAACTACTCTTCAATTTTTTCTATATCTATTTTTTTGTTTGAAGTCCCGTTACGTTTGTATATAACTTTTTTGAAAGGGAAATAAAGATGTAATTTTGATCCTTTAAATCTATATATATATTTATTTTATTAACTTTATTTATAAAATCACCTTCAATAATGAGAATAAACCCAAATTTTACTACATCTCTCACTTCCAAGCCAAGTGATATGAGATAAGGTAGCATCATCTTCCTACACATGACAAACCATATCTTTTATAAAATTTATTTCATGATTTATTACATGAAGATACACATAATACAATCCCAAAGGATTGATAATCCTAATGTATTTGGGTAATTAGGTACATATGATAATAACTTGAAACACATATACAACATTATTTAAAAACTCTTTAACATGCCCATAAATTTCATTGATCTTATAATATTTCATGGGGTAACCTAGGAACATACATAAGAAAGGGGTGATATATAATGACCGGTAAATTTATAATCAAAGTATAACATGAAGTAATATAGTAAATATGAATCAAGGTTAATAACATGGTGACATAAAAAGGTGATAATCATAATCATGAACATAAAAGTGTAAAAAATAATGATAACATCAAGGCATTATAGGAATGTGGAAACAACATAAAAAATAACATCATAAGAATAAATTAAGATTAAACATAGATACATAATAACATAGTGTGCTGGGGATAACTGACTGTTCCCCATACATTGTATCTCATGAGATAAAAACGTTACCTAATTAATTGGAGATATATATTATTCTGAGCCCACTTATCACATTCATATCATGTACATACATTTGCGTGAAACATAGATCATACACCATAAGAATGTATTTCATCACATTTAATCCCATGATTAAGGAGTGTGAGTTAAATACATGTAAATCCCCATTCAATGAAGGATAGGTACAATTAGGTGAATACCCTTGAGTAGAAATGGGAATGGGAATATACAACATAGAATCTTGTCCTGGAAAACGATAGAATGATTTTGAAAGTGCGTTGTATATAAAGGTTCATGGAAGGTATTAAAGATAGTGAAATGAAGTCTATAATTACTTGGGAATCATAAGGACAATAAAGTTATGTGTAAAAGTACATGTCAACATGATCAATTTAAAATTAAATGGATTAATATAAAGAAAGTACTTGAAAAAAATGAAGAGCAATGAAATCCCTTTGACATAGTAACAACTTAGGTAAAGGTTATAATGATAGGGAATAAATAATCTATCATTCTTAGAACACCAATTGGAAATTAAAGGGATATTTATAAACACATTAAAACATAATTAATTGATATTCAAAAGGAAAAATATAAAGTAAATACTTAATTGAATATGAAATGGGAGAGAATACCTCACTTGAGAGGTTGCTTCTAAAATCTCAGGAACACATTAGGAGGGTTTTAAATAGGTAGAGATATAAGATTCATTCTTAATGTGTTTTGAGTGAATACAAATGTGAGTTTGGGTGGGTATTTAGAGAAAAATAGAGGGGAATTCTTTATTAAATTTTAAACACAGATTTTGGAGTCTAAGTAATAAAATAATAGAAACCACAAACATTCCCATGGTTTTGACCATGGTTTCTTCCAAAGAAAAGTTTTTTTAAATATTTTATTAGGTTAATAACCAAAATCATTAAAATAATACAATTCATGATGTGGAAGTGTGTCAATTTTATAAATAATTATTTTTAAAACCTAAAAATATAATATATGTTTTGGAGGATTCATTATAGGTTTTTAAAATTAATCAAATAAATTAAAAAATAAATTATTTAAAGGGTAAATATATCTTTGGACATTTATTCCATTTATAGTATTTATTAAATTAATTTTAGGATATATTTATGTCATAATATATACAATATATCTATTTTGTATTTAATTTTTACCTAAAAATTTGATTGTCTCATAAAATTAAGAAAAAATACTCATTGGATAATTTCAATGTTATGATTTAAAAAACAATATTTATTTTAAAAAAATAATTTTATAAAAATAGGAATTTACAATTTTAAATAAAAATCATCTTTATTGAAAATATTAGTATTTTACGTCACAAACAACATTTCAACCCTTATAAAAATCGTATAGGTCCTGATTAAATCATATTATCATTTATATTTAAATAAATGTTATTCAATATGACTATTTTTTAAGAATAAAATTCATTTAAAAACTATTGGATTTATCAAAAAGAGTGTTTTAATTGAAACTATATATATATATATATTTCCCAAAAAATACAATTTTTTTTCTTTGTATCAAAATCAATTTTTATCATACTCATTATATAATAATAATATATATAAAGTAATAATGAGTAGGGATAAATGAAATAATTATTTTATTAAAAAATATACAAATTCATACTACTATGGTCAAGATACATAACCCGTTATTACACCAACATAGGTGTGTGATAGTAGTACTTTGTTGGGATGGTTCTATGGACATGATTTGAGCAATGATTGTCTTAATCTTGAAATTATCCTATAAAAATTTTCACTCAAGTTTTAATTATTTAATCATGGTTGGTTTTAGTTAAGGGAAAATCCCACTAATGCCATCTCCGATAGAAGTTTTGGTAAATGGGCTTCATAGGGCCCGATACCACTGGTCGATGCCGTCACTTCTTTCTTCTATGTCAATTATATTTTATCATAATCCTTAATATATAATAATCTTAACAGTCACTATATAATGACTATATTATCAAAATTTATTATGCTTAATATTATTTTAAGCCCAAAATAAATTTATGGATATATTTTATAATGGTATAAAATAAAAAATGAAATATAGCGCATGTGTTTTCTATAATTACATTACTTAAAAATAAATTTATTCATTCATAAGGGAATTTCATTTATAAAATTTTGGGTTGTTATATTATTCCACCCTTAAGAAATTTCTCCCTTGAAATTTCATTTCATACACTAAAATAGATGAGATTACATATATTTCATCACCTATTATATTTCCTATGTTGCATCATAAAACTCATGGTTCTACCATAGTACTCTGACTAGGTGAGTTGTTTTGTTTCATAGAACTTTGTATCTATGATCTAATATCTTCACCATATGATCCCCTTACAAATGATCATTCTCTAAATGTAAAAAATATGATTTCAATACATGTCAGGGGTTTGGTATATAATTCCTTAATAGGTATACATGGAACAAAGCATGTATTTGAGATATGTTGGGTGGGAGTGCTCTTCAATATGTCGCAACCCTGATGCGATCAAGTATATAAAAGGGCATGATGTATCTAGGATGAAGCTTTACCATTTTCTCAAACCTTATGAATTTATTCCATGGTGATATATGAAGGAACCCTTTATTTCTAACCTTAAACTCTAGGTCTCATTGACTATTTTCCTGTGTATATTTTTCTTTCAATTTTGTACAGATTTCATATGAAGTTGAATGGTTTGAAACTTCTCTGTAATCTCTTGGATAAAATCTGGTATCATTAGCTTACACTCTCTAAATTCATATTAGCATGTTGGATTCCTATACCTCTTCCCATATGAAGCCTCATAAGGTTCCATTTGTATACTATAATGGAAACTATTGTTACATGAGAACTACACTAAGGTAAGGTACTTATCCCAACATCCTTGGATATCCATTTAACATGATCTCAAAATATACTCTAGAGTTTTAATGGTCCTCTTAGAATAAAAATTCATATGAGGGTGATAAGTAGTACTGAAACATGGATTTGTATCTAATTCTTACTAAAGGCTTCTCCATAACCTCAATGAGAACTTGAGATCTCGATCAGATATAACTGAGAGTGGTATTACATGTAGTCTTATCACTTATCTTATGTATATATTATAGAGTTGGTAAATAGATAAATCTACCTTGATATAAATAAAATACGCTGACTTTATAAGGTAACCGACTACCACCCAAATAACGTTATGTCATTTTGATGTTCTGGGTAGTCCTATGAAAAAATACATGATTATGTGTTCTCATTTACATACTTTTATAAGAAATTATTACATCATACCCTTAGAATTATGTTATTCAACCTTGAATTTTTGGAATACCAATCATCTTGATGCAAATTCTACAAGCTCTCTATTCATGTTATCCCATAAAAAGATTTTCTTCAGATCTTTATAAATTGTAGTAATTCTTAGATGAATAGATAAGGATGATATATATGAAACATACAAGATTTACCTCTTTAGTTATGATTTTCATGGGAACATATCTGGGTTCTAAACCTTATAACTCCATCTTTAGTAAATTCTAACTCTATAATAATCACTACCTTTATCTATAGATCCTTATCATCTTGTTGGGACTCCTTGATCCTCTCAAGGATGGATGATTGATAAGTTATTTAAACAAGGTAATATGATGTTCCTTTTATGATTCTCATGTACATCCTTTATATGTCCAAGAATATTGGATCCATTTCAATCCCCATCACAGATAGGAGTTTAGGATCCTTTCTACTCAGAGAATCTCCACTTTATTCACCTTCCCAGGATGGTAATGGATTGAACAGTCACAATCCTTGATTATCTTTAACCAAATTCATTGGAACATATTGAGTTATTTTTGTGTGAATATATACTTGAAGATATTATGATCCATATATATGTTACACTTCTATCCATAGATAAAATTTCACAAAATATTCAATGTAAAGATCACTGTAGGCAATTCTAGATCACGTGTTAGGTAGTTTTTATCATTGATCATTAATTGGTTAGAGGAAATACTATCACTTTCTTATTTTTCATGATTACACAACCTAATTATTTTTCAGACACACCACTACAGATCAAAAATCCTTCCCCACTGGTAGGTAATATGAGCACATGTGTAGTGATTAGTCTCCTCTTTAACTCTTTAAAGCTCTTCACACATTTATCAGTCTAGAAATTTTTTTTATCCCTTATGAGTTTACTTGGTTAGTAGGTTTTAACAGAATGATAAGTTTCTCACTAATATATGATAGTAAAAAACTAATCTAAGTAAACTAAAAATATCTTTCACAAATATTAGTCTAGGCCGTCCTTCAATTACCTATGTCTTTAAAGGATCTACACATTTAACTTTTATAGTTATTACATTCCTTAGGAATGTTACTTTCTACATCCAAAACATGAATTTACTATACTTCACATATAAATTTTCATTTCTTAAGGTCTTAAACAAAAAATCCAAATACTCTTCATGTTCCTCCTTAATTTTGGAGTAGATAAGAACACCATCTAAAAATATTACCTTAAAATTTTCAAGGTAATCCCTAAAGACTATATTCATTAAGTATATTAAGATAACTGAATCATTAGTTATTTCAAATGGAATCACTATGAACTCATAGTTCCCAAACCATGTATGAAAAACAGTCATGTGTATATCCTCTTTCTTCACTTTTACTTGATAATATCCTGACTGAAGATCTACCTTAGAGAAGTAATATGATCCATGTAGCTGATCGAACAAGTCATCAATCCATGGAAGAGGATAATTTTTCTTTATCATGATCTTGTTGAGTTCAAAATAATCAATAAATAGGATCATTGGCCTATAATTATTCATAATGAAAAGGACCAGTGCATCCCATGGTGAGATACTTGGTCGTATAAACCCTTTATCTAGATTTTCTTATAGTTCCTTCTTCAACTCTTCATGTTCAATAGTGTCTATTTTTTATTGAGTCTTTGATATTGGAAAAATATTTAGGAATAATTTTTATTGAGAAATTATCCTCTCAACTAGGAGGAAGATTGAGAAATTATTTAGGGAACACATCAACATATTCTCTTATAATGGGCATTTCATAAAGGATGATATTTTCCTTAGTCTAAATAATTTAATATAGATACTCTTTCTCATAAGGTAATGATATCCATGTTTGAGATGATGACTTAAAAAGATATCCATCCTCATCCTTACACTTGTATAGATTTTAAGGGTGATTCATGATACAAAGTGTGATTTCATTCTCCCAAAAATTTATATTGGGTCTATATAAGGAAAGACTATCTATATTCAGAATAAAATCAATTTTTTATAAAGGGAGTATCACATGGTTCAATGGGAAATTCAACTAGAAAATATTGACAAGGGAGAAGTTATATTGTTGGGATATAATAATTGACCCATTTTTTGTTTTCATAAATAACTCACCTTCTATATTTTGTGGTGATTTTTGAATAGTTCTACTAAACTTACATGATATGAAAGAGTGAATAAAACCAAAATCAAATAGTACATTCACTATTCTTGAATGGATAACTAGCATACCTGTCACCACTTCATTGTCATGATCCACCTTAGTAGTTATGATGAAAAATTTATCTCCCTTTCTTTCTAGGAATTACATGTTGTTTTCATTGGTTATCTTTTATAACCCTTGGATTAGTGAATTGTTTTGTTTAGTGTCCATATTCTTTATAGTTGAAACATTGGAAAATAGGTTGAGGGTTGAATAAAACATTACTTTTTTTCCATCACATCAATGGGTTTCTCCCATTGAAATTTACTTTCTTTATTTTGCTCCATACTACATCTAAAAAATTTTATTATTCCCTTTAAATAATTTCCAAGATGGTTCTTGCTTCACTTTTTACAAGAGGGAAGTTAGAATTTTTTTCCACTATGAGATTTCTATATCACTACCACTTTTTATCTTCAGTCCCAAGAGACCATTGAGATTCAAAAATCTCTATTTCAATATTTTGGTCACATCTTCCAATTTATTTTTAGATTTAAAATTATAAAATCACCAAAGTTTTTCATATATTTGAATTTATCCCACTAAAGAAGCATCCAACTTAACATTTGGGTTCAATGAAAAATCCATAGGAGTATCATGCAAGTATTGTGAAGCTTGATTCATATGAACTGATGGATTCATTATCTATTTTCTTGAGTCCAGGGAACTCTAAATTCATTTTAAGTCATAGAGTGAGTGTAAAATTGTAATTGAAATACATTTTCTTGAATTATTTCCACTCCATTTCCTCAATTTCTTCTCTTGGGATTCATATTCTTGATCAAATTATAACAATGATCGGCTTCTCCCTCCAAGTGATAAGAAACTAGAATGACCTTCTATTTTTCATAAAATTAAATAATAGAGAACATATTTTCACTAAAGTTGATCCATTGTTTCATTATTAAGGGATCCAATGATCCACTAAAAGTTGAAGGTCTTTATTATATAAAGGTCTCAATTTCAACTTTCTATTTCTTAGGGGGGTGTGGTTGTTCCTCCTAATTAAAGTTTCTATAAAAAAAATTGGGTTAATTGAGTAATTAATTTCATGAAGTTCCCAAATATTACTCCCATCAGTTGGGAATCTCATTTGGGTGGTCATTCCGTTTATCACCACATTGGTTGTTGACGTGATTCCTCCAATTTCTATCCATTGACTAAAATGAAGGGGAAATTGGAAATGATAATTTTCAAAATATTAAACATATAAAAGGGAAACTATATATATTTAAGGGATAACTCATAAATGACATTTATTCCTTATCCTATGAATTTATAGGTTTCACTATATGTTATCTATGGTCTATTACCTAACATTAAAATTAAAAGGCATCTTACCCCTTCATAGTGGTTCATAAATTTCTTATGAATTTTTGAAATCATATCCCACAATAATGTCAAACTAGGTGTAAAAAATTCCATCTTTTTCATGCACTAAGTGCAAGTTGAGTTAATATATAACAAGACCTTTTTGGGTTATTACACCTAGGTATATCTATGCCAGAGCTACATTGTAAGACACTAATGAGAATTAGTGTTTCCATGTGCTATTTTTTGAATTCATTTTCAACCCTATCACTGAAAACCCTGGTGTGTTTGTGTGTTAAATATAGTGTTTCCATTGACATGGTCTGGAAGAGCATATTATATTTTCTATTAACCATGTCAATAGTTTCATGAGACCATGACATTACCAATAAAGGGAACAAGGTGATGGTTTCATGAGAAGATGGTGTTCCTGATAAAGAGAAAGTGGAAAATTACATGAATTAATGCCTTATCCTGAAATATTGATCATGATAATATTGAGAGATGAGTTGAAGCTATAAAATAAAGAGGAGCACCCAGATAGGGCTTAATCATGAAAAGTTTATAGAGAAGTTCTAGGACTATGAGGAAGTTGTTGTATTTATAAAGAAATGAGTCTAAAAGTGTTTCATCATGTGTTAGAATTTAGTGTAAGAAAATAGATCAAAAGATTAATATTCACACAAATTATAATTTTCATGAACTAGGTGACTCCAATAAATATTAAGGAAATATGTAAAAGGAAATGTTTTTTCACAAGTGAAAAAGTTTCACACAGGAGATCAAAAGTTTCATAAAGTTTCATGATGTTTTTTGAAAATGAAGTTTTGATAATTCCTCATAAAAATATGTCAAAGTCATGGAATTCATGAAAGATTTATTTTTTTCATGAAAGATTTCCTGATTCATGAAAGTAAGTTTAAAGAATGTGGAAATTTTCATGAAGGTAAAAAGTTATGTGAATATTATATGTTTTTTCAGAAGCATACATTAATGGAAATTTTTCCCAAAAGTTTCACAAAGGAAGGGAATTATGTGAATATAATGAAGAGTTTAATAAAAGGAAGTGTAAAGTGATAAATCTTCACGATGGGGATAAAATGTATATAAATAGGCCTATATCCCCCTTATTTGGACAAGCCTAACTCAATTAAGATATGAAGGATATTAATTCATGAAATATCTTAAAAAATAAGTAATAATGACAATATTTACATGAAGAAACAATTTGTGTCAGTTTGGAAAAGTGAGTTACATGAAAGATTAAAAGAATCATGAAATCTAGGAGTTTTGTGACATAGTGAAAGTTTCATGAAATTTGGGAGATTTGTGACATAATTAATGTTTCACAAAAGATAGTAGTTTCATGAAAGTGTTAAGTTTCATAATATAGAAAGTTATTGGAACTCATTTAATACCTTTCCAAAAGAAGTAAATATTCCTTAAAGTCTAGTTCAATAGGGAAAGTGAAGCTGCTATAATGGTGATGTTCATAACCAGTTATTGAAAGAGTAATGTAAAGTTCAAAAAGAATTATTCAGTAAAAAACCTATCAGATATTGAATTCATGAATTGTCTTCTATGCTAAAAATATTTCCCTCCTAAAGTAGTGATCAAAGGGAGAGGATAAATGGAGTTACCCTTGGGTTGTAGTGATTCAAACCCTAAATATTTTAATGGTAGTGATCTTGGAATGGAGCGATCATATCCAAAACATTATATCCACATAACTAGTGAATATTTGTGGACTTTGGAGCATTAACCCAAAGTCGGTGTGTGATCCTTGAACGTAGCCCAATGTAGGTGAACCAAGTAAAATTCTTGTGTCTTGTGTAATTACTTTTATTATATTCTATAGGATTATAATTAGTGCATGTAGATTAAGTGATCATTGATCTTATCTGAATAATTAAAAGATAAGAACACAATTTAATTAGATCACCTCTTAATAGGTGAACATAAGAGTGTCCCTACTAACAAGTGAGGTCAAGGTCAATTATGAAAATGATATTTTCATGGGTACATTGGTTACATGAACAAGTTTCAGATCTTGATTCACCCCCCTCTCAGAGCATCTTTCACTAAAGTCCCTAGTGAGTCCAACAATTAGTATCATATGGTAGGTTTATCTTATTTTATTTCTTTTATTATGAATCTATCTGATTAGTTTTTGTATATAAAATCTATTTTCCCATATGACATAGGAAATAGAAATAATATGGGGAAGTAGATCTCTCAAGAAATTCCATATAACGGAATAGTCTTTGATAAGTATGTGATCAAGCTAAAGGATCCAAACTGCTCAAAAACAAAAGGTTTGGATGAATAAAATTGTGTTTCTACTTTCTCATACAATGATTCTATAGTAAAATATGAGTATCTTGATATTCCAAGTGATTTTGGAACTAATAAAGATGATGAGATATCAAGATCTCCAAAGGTGGGTTCTATTCACACGTCATAGGATCTTGATTAGGGGATGAAGGAAGACAACATGGAGTTGAGAAAGAATAATAGATTTTAAGGGATCCATGTAAAAACACTAAAAATTGTGGTTAAAAAATTTACAATCCTCAATCAAAGGCTAATTGACATGGTAAAAAATATGTGGGAGAAAAATGATACTCATTCCAAGGAATTTGTGGGGATGTATTCTAAATTGAAAGAGTATAATTTTGGTTCTAATGAGAAGATTCATGACTCAAAGGAGGTTCCAAATATAAGTTCTAAGAAGGAGGAATTGGTTGCACACATGGTAGAGTTGGTTAAGGATAACCAAATCCTAAGCCAAGTGAAGGTATCCCATAATGATGACATTGTGAAGATGGGTGAAAAAATAAAGAGTCAAAGTGACTTAATTGATAAAATTTTACATGAAGTGGACAATTATATGGTCATAGAGAAGGAGATGAAAGTTAGAATCATTACTCTCAAAACACAATTGGAAGAGAAGTTAAAATCTAGAAAAGAAAGAAGATCAAGTCTGAGGAAGTTGATTGCCCAATTGAAGGAGAAGGCTGGAAAGATCAATGAGCTTGAAGGGAGGATGAAAATATAAAATTATAAGACAATAATCCCTCCTATGGGAGAATTAATAAGTTTATTCCATAAATGTAGAAATCCAAAGTCAGAAAGTAAGAAGAAGCATCTTTCCAAACCTGGAAGAGACAACTCTCGGAGGAAAGAAACCACTAAGTGCTACTATTGTGGAATCATGGGACATACCATGAGTGTTTTCCTAAAATACCAAGGGCTCAAAGATAGAAATAAATATGACGCAACAAATTATAAACTAAGGTGAGACTATATGAAGTATGGTTTTAATAAGAGATGCTTTAGATGTACTAACCATGTTCATATGGATAAAAAATGTAGAAAGAGAGGAACTAAAAGTGTTGAAAGTAATTACTCTATTCTTTTGAATAATGTGAATAAAGTTTTTACCAAAATAAATTCAGTTAAATAGGAATTTTTTTTATTTTTCTAGGGGAAAAGAATAGAGCTCAATGAAAGAAACATTAGAAACTAACATCATTTTACTCATGAAAAACCTCCTAGAAAGAAATAAAAAAAATATAGAGGAAAAATAAGGAATCTTATCTATAATTGGAATAATGTATGAGAATACAATGAAAAATACACAAATAAAGAAAACATTTAAGGTGTATCTATTTCTTTTAAAATAGGTCATACAGGAGGTCTTCCTAAGTGGGATTACAAAATATACCATGAGGAAAGAGAATAAGAGAACTGTGAGTGTTCCTAAGAAATGTTAAGATAATAATTTGAATAGGTGTTACAAATATGATGTTCAAAAAAGGGGTTCTTGAAAATATAAGATTTAGATTTGGAAAACTAAAAGGACTCCAAAATCCACTCATATGAAATAGACATTCCAAAATAAGACAGGGGTTATGAAATCTAATAAATTAGATAGGGATAAATAGATATGCATGAAGATGCGTAGAATAAGGATCAAATCAGTAACATATCAAGAGATACTTGTTGGTATGAGTACCCAAAGAAGAAGATTTTGTGAGTTGGGCTATGATGAAAATGAAATTCCCAAGCTTGGAAATGAAAAGTATAAAGTAAACATCCTAAATGATGTTTTTGTAAGTGAAATCACTCAATGGAGATATTATTGCAAGGAATCAAACAATATTACCATGAAGAATGATCTGAAAGAAGAAGACTTTTATGAGGTGATGGAATTCGTTTCCTTGAATTTGAAAAGGCTAAACAAAAGTGCGACACTAAAGGGTTGGTTTATTAAGAATAACCTCATTCCTAAAATTTAGGAAGTGAAATTTCCCCCTCTCCCTATGTGTTTAAATTATATTAATTATTTTTAAAGTGTTTTTGGTTTTTCGAGAGATACGATCTATATGGAAGTTACATCAAAAGATGAAAATTAGTTTTGTGTCATGCTCTAGAGTTCCAATGATTCAAATCAGTTCAATCAAAAATTTTCTATATTTGGAATTTCAATGAATATGAATAGAATAAAAATATGAGAAGTAACAAAAAGTTTTAACGATTAACATCAGGAGTTTAAAGACAATATTTTAATTGATTTCAAGTGGTATCAAGATCCATAAAGCATTGATGTCAAGAGAACCAGATCTATCAGATTTTATCTCATAAAGATAGAAAAATAGGGAAGTAACACCAAAATGATTTCTTATTTTTTATTTTTTTTTGATCTAATATGTGATATCATCTGATTGTTATTAGAATATTAGCGATTTCTATGGATGGATAACTCTCATGTTGGATTTCAGTGCTATATTCGTTGAAAAAACTGAGAAAATCAAGGGGAGTTTTGAGATGAAAATTTGATAGATGGTTTCCCTAACAAGCAAGAAAATTCACCCTATGGATGAGAGAATAAATTAGTTACCAAACATAGTTTAGGAAGTGATATTGAACTAAAAAATGACTCATCATTTCACCATTTGGTATTGAGAAAGATTCAATGAATGGTATCATACATCATATTGGTATATGTGTTTTTTGGTATCAGTTTCAACAATTGGTATTAGCTTGGTGTCTAGAACTAAAGAAGAAATATGGTAGAATTCCTTGAAAGAAGATAAAGTTCTATGGACCCTTGAGATATATGAAAGTAAGTGAATGTAATAGAAAATGATGGTGTTATTAATTTTATCTCTTGTTTCCTACAAATAGTCTCAACCCAGTAGGTTTAGATATTTTTTATGGATCTTTTCTAAGTGGTAAGTTCACCCATTGAAAATATTATTGAATGTATCTACAATCGAAAGATGTTTTTGAACTGAAGATATTTCTCAAACCTATAGTCACATGTATAGGAATGATGAAGGGGAAGAAGAAAATTTGTGGGTTTAACTAGTGGACTTTCCAAGTGGAGAAGTTTCATATCATATGGGGAGAATTATCTCTATTTATTAGATGCAAGGACCATATTAACAAGGGGGGGGGGGGAGTAAAAATATCCCTATGCACATCATTGATAAAGGAGTAATTGTTCAATGAAGTAATGCATGGTCTCAATGTTATTGAAAGTATAAAATCTTATACCGTATGAAATCAAGAAAATAAGGGGAGAATGATACAATTCTAAAAGTGCTATCCCTGTTTCCCAAGGTATGATTTTTCTTTAGATTCTATATCTGGTTCATATGGTACAAGGTAAACTTTAGATTTAATGTCAAAGGGGAATAAGAAAGGATCATGAATCCACATGTATATTTTTCATGGAGTAGAAAGGATCATGTATCTATGTGTGTTACATCCTAGCCCTTTATAAGGGATTATGAAGTGATGGCTGAAAATATGATGATGCATAAGAAGTTTGTTCAATGAAGATAAATCATGGAAGGGTTTTGTGATGAAATTAGTTACCCGATGGGGTTGAAGTAAGTGATCCTATTGGGTTCCATATATTATGAAATAGTTGATATCGATCAAAAATAGAAATAAATAATTGGTATTGACATTCATGGGTAGTTGATCTCAAAAACAATTTCTCAAGTAGTATTGAGATATAGGAAAAGGATTCATGAAAGTTTTTCCAACAAATCTAAAGGAGGATATTGTTGGACACCAACGAGAATTGGTGATTCGATGTTCCATGTGTTGGAATCATTGTAAACCCTGGTGTGTTTTTGTGTTGGATGTGGTGTTTCCATTAAAATGGCATGGTTAATCATGTTGGATTTTTTATTCACCTTGTCAATAGTTTCATGAGAGCATGACGTTCTCAATAAAGGGAACGAGGTGAAAATTACATGAGAAAATGGTGTTCCTGATAAAGGGAAAGTGGATGATTATATAAAGCAATGTGAAATCTCAGAATGTCAATCATAAAAATAGAGAGAGATTGGTTGAATCTATTGAAGAAAGAGGAGCACCTAGATAGTGATGCATTATGTAAAGTTCATAAAGAAGTTCCATGACTTTTAAGACCTTGATGTATTCATGAAGAAATGGGTTTAGAAGTGTTTGAGTGAATGCTATAATTTAGTGTAAGAAAATAGAGAAAAGGAAGAAGATTCATGCAAATAAAAAGTTTCATAAAAATGGTGATTCTAAGCCATTTTAAAAAAATATATAAAAGGAAAGGTTTTCACAAAAGTGAACAATTTTCATATAATCCATCAATAGTTTCACAAAGTTTGATAATTTTTTTTGAAAATAAAGTTTTGATAATATCTCATAAAAATATGGAAAAGGCATGAAATTAATTAAATATTGATTGTTTCATGAAATATTGGGTGATTCATGAAAGTAAGTTCCATGAAGGTGGTAAGTTTTGTGAATACAAAAAGTTAGGTAAAGATGCCATGTTTTTCAGAAGTGTATGCGAATGAAAGTTTTTCCAAAAAGTTTCACAAAGAAGGGATTTATGAGAACATAATGAAGAGTTTCATGAAAGGTGGTGGAGAGAGAGAAAGTTTTCTGAAGGGGTGGAAACATCTATAAATAGGTCACTACACCCTCATTTAAACAAGCATGAATCATTATAGATCCAAAGGATCTGAATTTGAGAAAGAGTTGCACAAAGGTATTTCTTACATAGAGAAGTAATGCTAAAATGATTTACATAAAGAAATGAATTGTGTTAGTTTGACCAAGTGAGTCTCATGAAACATTTAAAGACCTGTGAATTTTTGGAGTTTCACAACACAACAAAATCTTCATGAAAGTTAAGAGTTTCATGACATAGTGAAAGTTTCATGAAAGTGTTAAGTTTCATGACATAAAAAATGATTGGAACCCATTGAAGACCTTTACAAAGAAATTCAGTTTTCCTTGAATACTAGTTCAATAAGGAAAGAGGAGCTTCCATAATGGTAATGTTAACAACTAGTTTGTGTAAGAGTAGTGCAAAGTTCAATGAAAACTAGTCAGTCCAATAACAATCAGATAGTAAAGTCATGAATTGGCATATGAGACAAAAATATTTCCCTCTTCAAGTAGTGATAAAAGGGATTGGAAAAAGGGAGAAACCCTTGGGTGATAGTGATCCAAACCCTAAATCTTATAGAGGCAGTGATCCTGAAATGAATTAATTATATCCAAAATATTGTATACACAAGACTAGTGAAGATTAGTGGATTTTGAAACATTTAAATATCAGTGTATGCTCCTTGGACGTATCCCGATGTGGGTGAACCAAGTAAAATTCTTGTGTCTTGTGTGATTTCATTTCTTATATTCTACAGGATGATAATCAGTGCATGTGGATTGAGCGATCATAGATCTTATCTGAATAAGGACAGGATAAGTGAATTGGTTAATTATATCATCACTTAATAGGTGAACACAAGAATGAACCTACTAAAATGTTTGTTCAATATTAGTTAGTATAGTGAGAGTTTCATGGGTATGTGGGGAAACAAAAATGAGTTTCATACGCTGATTCACCTTCCTCTCAGAGCATATCTCACTAAATTCCCTAGTGGGTCTAACATAGTTCTACTTTTAGTGTCCTATTATGGATTTTGTTTCTTAGAAACCACTCACTCTATAATTTTCCAAAATTTAGGGATTTTTTCCACTATTTAGTATTATTCTTATAGTTTTTGATAAGGTTTTATAATCCTAACCCCAAAAATAAATAGACCCTTCCTCTGATACCAACCATGACAACCCATATATTTTATACACTTTATTTCATGATTTATTACATAACTATAAACATAATACAAAAATAAAGGATTGATATGCCTAGTTTAATTGGGTAATTAGGTACATATGACAATAACTTGAAATAGTTATACAACAACATTATTTAAAAACTCCATAACATGCCCTTAAATTTAATTGATCTTCTAATAGTGAAAAAGATAACTTGAGGAAGTACATGAGAAAGGGGTGAGCTATAATTACCAGTAAGGGAA
Source organism: Viscum album (assembly GCA_963277665.1). Classification (NCBI taxonomy): domain Eukaryota; kingdom Viridiplantae; phylum Streptophyta; class Magnoliopsida; order Santalales; family Viscaceae; genus Viscum; species Viscum album. The sequence goes on along the minus strand of OY728152.1, from coordinate 1,549,377,794 downwards.
TAACAAAAGAATAACATGAAGTAAAGGAGTGCATTTGAGTCAAGGGGCATAACATGGTGACATAAAAAGGTTAGAATCATAATCATGAACATCAAATCATAAAAAAATATGATAACATCAAGGCATCATATGAATTTGGAAACAGCATAAAACATGACATCATAAGCATAATTCAAGGATAACCATAGAGTCATCATAAAATTTCATGCTTAGGAAAACTTACCATGTACCATTTATGGTATCTCATGAGATAAAAACATTATCCAATTAATTGGATGGATATATAATTTCATTCCCACCTGTCACATTTATATCATATACATACATTTGTGTACCACATAGATCATACAACATAAGAATGTATTTCATCACATATAATCAAATTATTAAGGAGTGTGGGTTACAAACATGGAATTTACAAATAAATGAAGTATAATTATAACTAAGTGAATACCCTTGAGTAAAAATGATTATGGGTATTCACAACAAAAAAGTTTGGAATGTAAAATCATGGAATGATTTTGGAATCATAATGAGTATACATAAAGGTTCATGGAAGGGATTAATGAGAGTGAAATGAGGTCTCTAATTACTTGGTAATAATAAGTACAATAAAGTTATGTGTAAAAACACATGTCAACAAGATCAATTTCAAATAAAAAATATTCATATACATAAAGTAATGGAAAAAATGAAGAGAAAGATAATATATTACTTAAGTATAATAACAACTTAGGTAAAGATTATAATTAGAGGGAATAAATAATCTCACATTCTTGGAACAAAAATTGGACAGTAAATGGATATTTATAAATACATTAAAACATAATAAATTTATATTCAAAAGGATAAATATAAATGAATTACTTGAATGAAGAGGAAAAGGAAGAGAATCCCTAACTTGAGAGGTTGATTCTAAAATATTTTGAGGAGATTATTAAGAGATTTGGAACACATTGTGAGGGTTTTAGAGTCCATGGGATAGAAAATTAGTGCTCAATGGGATTTGAGTGAATAAGAATGAGTGGTTGGGTGAGTATTTATAGTAAAAGTTGGAAATTATTTATTAATTTATAATCATAAGTTTTGGAATCTAAGTAATAAAATAATCAAAACCACAAAAAATACCATGGATTTTACCCATGGTTTTTACCAAAGTGGATTTTTTTATAATATTTTAATAGTTTAATAACTAAAATAATCAAAATAATAGGATTAATGTGTGAAAGTGAGTCATGCTCATAAATAATTCTTTTTAAAACCTAAAATTATTATATAGGTTTTGAAGGATTAATTATAGGTTTGTAAAATTAATCAAATAACTTAAAAAACACATTATTTTAAAGGGGAAATATATTTTTGGTCATTTATGACTTTTATAGTATTTATTAAATCACTTTTGGACTTTTATTATGTCATAATACATACTGTATGTTTATCATGTATTTAATTTTTACCCAAAAATTCAAATGTCTCAGAAAATTATGAAAAATTCACCATTGGATAATTTTGATGTGTTTATTTTAAAAATGATATTTATTTTACTAGAATAATTTTCAAAATATTGGAATTTATAATTTTGAAAATAATAATTATTTATTGAAAAATACTAGTTTTGATGGCACAAACAACTTTATGACCCCTATAAAAATTATACAATATTTCATAAAATCATATTATAATTTATATTTTAAAAAATATTGTTTAATAATAATATTTTATAAAAATAAAATTTATTTCAAAAATATTAGATTTATTAGAATGAGTGTTTTAATTGAAATCATTTATATATTTCTCAAAAATACAATTTTAGATTCTTCGAATCAAAATATAATTTTTATCTAACTCCTTATATAATCAGGTATATATATGAAGTAATAATGAAAAGGGATAAATGTAATAATTATTTTATTAAAATAAAATATGAAAATTCATACTACTAGGTTTTAGATACATAACACCTTATTACACCTGTATATGTCCTAAGGGTATGGTGTTTGATAATAGTAATTTCTTGGGGTGGTTCGACTAACATGGTTTGGGTGGTAATCTCGATAAGATTGAACTTACCACATAACTTGTTGTATTCAAGTTTTATTTATTTAATATCATCTTAGACTTGGTTAAGGGAAAATACCAATGATTCCATATCCCTTAGAAGCTTAGATAAATGATCTTTATATGATACGATCCTACTGGTCGAGGCCATCAATTATTCATTTTAAATTATATTTTATCATAACTTTTAATATATACTAATATTAACGATAACTTTATAATGACTATTTTATCAATAATCATGATTCTTAATGGTATTTTAATCCTGACAGACAAATTATGGATATATTTTATACCAGTAAAAAAAATAAAACATAGTGAATTTGTTTTCTATAACTACATTACTTAATAAATAATTTTTTCATTTAGAAGGGAATTTCATTTATAAAAGTTTGGGTCTTTACACTATATTTATGATAATTCTTGCCATAAAATTTGAGAGCACCCCCACTTTTAACTGAATTGAAATTTTGCATGTCACATAATTCTTCTTGAATATTTAAATGGGACCTTTCTTTGATACTACTTGAATAGATCTTATATTCTTAAACCACTTATCAGATTCTGGATGGTTTGGATCCTCCTCAATCTTTGAATACTTAGGCATAATAGGTTTCTTCCTTCCTAAATATTTATTATCTTTAAAATTATTATATCTCCTAAATATATATGTTTTATCGATTTATAGGATTCTCACAAAATTCTTTGGGATTTATCATAAAGATCACAATGTTGAACACCTTCTTCATCACCTTTAAACTTTTTTTTATATCCAGACATAATATTATCATTAATATTATTTATTAATAATTCATGGATATTATTTCATTTAACATTCCATAAATTTTTCCAGGTTCTCCTACTTCTCCAGTCATTAAATCTATATGATGTTATTGATTTAAATATCTTAAAATATTTACTTATTACCAAATAGATATTATCGTCAATAATATCACCTACAAACTCATTTAAATCCCTATGATTTTTTATGTATTTAAATCTCATAAAAGTTAATATTAATTCTTCTATGCAGTATCTCAATTACCACAACTTTATCTTCTCCATAGATTACATGACTTCATAAATCTTAGTCTATTAAATATTGTAGCCTCATTATTCTTCAATGAATTTTGTTTTTATCCATTGATTTACATCTATGAATGTGAAACTAAATGTATGAATCAACCAATTCTCATGAATTCATATTATGATGTGGAGCACTTATATCAAATTTCAACATCAAGATATTCTCAAAATAGTCTCCCAGTATGCACTATAGTGTGGTAATGTTCCCTGTTTCTCAAAGGTGAACATATCATATGAAACTACATGTATTATGTCATGGTCTGTACATACTCCCTATTTTTTCATTTTATTTATCACATAATTTCCAATCATGTTTATTTCCAATTTCATTGAAAATATCATACTCATTATCAAGTCAAATAACCTCTATTTCATATGCATGCATGTTAAATCATCTTCTCCACTACCAATCATTCATCATGTGGCCGATCATACGACTATGTAAAACTCATGATAGGTCTTTTATAGTCAGTTTTAAATATCATGTGGTCGATTACACTTCATAGTAGGTTTGTGCAGACGATCCATCTCACCTCATAGTTGAATAAACTTAATTTTTTATGGTAGGTTGTCTTAGCATACGAACCTCATCATCCTTGAATTTTAGATTGAGTTATGATCATTTTTTGATCATAATATTTGAATATTAAATCATAGTTCAACCATAATCATAATATTTAATCTAATAGATTCTCCATTTATCCTAAAAAAGTATCCCAAAGATCATTGTAAGGACCCATATCCATCTAGTCTAACCCTTTGCATATCTCCTAATCCCGTGGTGCTCAGAGGAGGCTTAGAGAGGGTCTAGATGTGTTTAATTTATAAAAGATATAATAAAGGAGGATTAATGATGTGTAAGGGTTTTATGTCATGAATGTGGGGTTTATAGCATGGGTAATAGATCGATTCATGGCCAGTCTAATTGTATAAGTGGATCCATCAGCTACATGGTGCCATCGGCTATGTGGTTGGATCGACTAAGTGGATGAATGAGATACATGGATGAATCAGACATGTGGTTGAATTAGATATGTGATCAATCGAATAAATGACCAATCAAATACCTAAATCGTCTACATGGATTTATTGGCTACGTGAGTGATCAACTATGTGAGATATTAGCTACATGAATTGGCTATGTGGTTGGATTAACTACATGGATCAACTTCATGAGTGATTGGCTATGTGAGTGATCGACTATGTGAGTGATCAGCTATATAGATTGGCTATGTGGGAAATCAACTATGTGAAACATCTACCTGAAATGAATATGTGAAATGACTACGTGAAGCAACTACGTGAAAATAGCTACATGGGGATTTTGGCTATGTAGAAAATTTGGATATATGGAATCGGCCACATGGAGTTTCCTACATGTTTCCTGAAAAAGAGTATGTGGGTATTTTGACAACATGAATCAAGGGCCTTAAAATGCAGATTCATCAATGATAATTATATCATTTATTTTTTTGACTACTATGGCTATAAATAAGTCTCCCCAAATAGAGTTTAATGAGATCCACAATAGTTGGAATTAAATCTTTTTCGATCAGGAAAATCCAATTGTCTCATATCTATCGACTCAAAAATGAAGTTACTTTCCCTTGTTCATTCCTGGTTGAATTTTCTTATGGATGGACATTCTAGAACCCTTACCTTGGTTTCATGGAACTATTATGTAGATGGATTGAGTTCTCTAGTGGCTATTCCATCTTGCACATGCCCCCTATTTTTGGTGTAGTGAGTAATGTGGAGCTTCTTTATTCCAGGTAGGGGATTTTCTACTTCTCTTATTTAGTTACATCCAATAATAAATTCAACATGGTTTATCCCCTTGGGTGGAAATGGAATCAACCTAATGAATATTGAACCATATTAATAAATAATTATTTGTTGCAGTCAGACATTATTTTTTTCTACTATGATAACGGTTTACCTCTTGATGTTATATATAACGTTTTATCTATGTTATGATTGATAGAATTTCTTAAAATTCTATGAAGTATAATGTTCTTGATGTAAAATGGTAAAGAACATAAATCCAAAATTAATTGATAATTAATTGGATATAGAATAAAGAGGAATGTTTAATGAATCCTGTGTTTCTTATAATTTTATAATGATCAAATTGTTATTTATAATATATTTAATTGAATATTTAATTCCATGGGTTGATTGAATTAATAAATAATGTGAAGCATGTTTATGATTATTTATTAAAATAATTATAGACATATTAATAAATTTCAATTCCACAAAGTTTATTAAAATTGTAATGTATGCTAGGATGCATGTTTAAATTAATTGTTTAATTAATTTAGCAGCTTTCTATATCTTGATGACTTATTTTACCATAATTGTAACCTATGAATAATTAATCAGTTAATTAAATATAGAATAATAACTAATTGTGTGATAAAGATAATTGTTAGGGCCTGAGTTTACTATCTACTTTTGAAGGCTGAGTGCCTTGAGTTTGGAGGTATGAGAGATTGTTTATGTGTGAAGGATGGGTGCCTTATTTTAGGGTATATATTTCCCTATTGGATGTGCTTATTTTTTTCCTGCTACTTTTGTGATGTGCTCCATATGTGAGCTTCGCTATGTGATGTGATATGGTGTGGGGAGGCCCAGATGTGATATGACCTTAGGATTGCTGAGTATGGGATGACTGATGTGATGTAGGTGGGGAGGCCCAAATGGTGTGGCATAAGTTGATGCATGTGATGGAGATATGCATCGATATATGCATGTGGGTGTTGGGGATGTAACTAGTGATGATGGAATGGGATAAATCTGTGCTTACCTATTGGTGTTAAAAAGCTGGATACTTTCTTGAAATGATTTTGTTTAATGGATGATGGATACGTTTCTTGTTTTATCTGTATTCCTTTCCCCACTGCTTGAGGTATATGAATGTTCTTGGTTTCTATTTCCTTCTTGGTGGAAGTTTAGGATGGTTTTCCTAGAGTACCTAGATTTTGTAATGATGCTAATAATGAATTAATAATCCATAACCCATGGGGTTGGGGTTAATGGAATAAGAATTATGAAAAGATATTAATCTTGTGAAACAATGTAACCCCCAAGATTTTATGATATGTATCTTTTTTAATTTAATTTCTTCAATAACATAGGTTTTACACAACACCAAGCTTAAAAGAACAATGATATACAATTAAATATCATTATTTAAAAACAACCATTATAATCTATTCATTAAATTAGCGGGAATGAATAGTATTAAACAAATTGTGAAATTTATATATTTTTTATTTGATCAAATTTTTTTACATTCATACAAATTATTTTATAGGCATAAGATAAGAATGAATCCAATTTTATGCATTAAAAGGCTATTTTTTTTCTAAATATAGTTTTACCACCTTTTAATGATGTGCTTGTTTTAAAACTAAAATTTGACACTTTTATAAATTCTATTGAACAAAATAAAATTCATTTTTAAAATCATAATTTCAAAATTAGCTTAGGGTGATTTTTTTTTATGAAAATATTTATTTTCCAGTGAATAAGTGAAAAATGCCAATTTTTATAAAACTATCATTTTCATTATATTAATAGTATATTTATGATTTTAATAGTAACCTAACCTATGAAAGTATAAATAAAATTTCGTAATCTTATAAATGTAAATATTATATAATTTTATCATAGTATAAGTAAATAAATGTTTTAGAAATTACTAATTAAGTGTTGATATTTTTATAAAACATAAATGTTTATTTTCAATTTTATAATTAATATAATGATTTAAAAGAAATTTTATTTTCATAAAATTTATTTAAAAATTAATATTTTTTTGTATTATGATTATAAGATAATTTTATGAGACCTTAATAAAATTTTCAAAGTGTTATAAAATCAATTATAATTTTAAAATTAGTATTTTTCAATTAAATGATGATTTTAATTAAAAATTAAATTTATCATATTTATAAAATTATTTTAATAAAATAGAGTTCATTTTTGAATTATAAAAATTGAGAAATGGTTAGGGTGAATTTTTAGGATTTTTCTAAAATACCTGAATTTTTAGTGAATAGTAAAATATGGTAATTTACAGTATAAATACATTATAAGTTAAATACACTATTTATTGAGTCATTTATGATGTAATCAACATATTATATAATCCAAATAAATTATTTTAATATATTTAGTGACAATTCTCAAACTATTCATAGTATTTATCCAAAATAATAAATAAATGAATAAAATATTCAAAAAACACCCCTCTCCTCCACTATAAATACCACCCCTCACCACCTCTTCTTCTCACACCTATTATGAAATGAAGCTTGTCTAATTCCCACCCACTAATATTCCCACAACCTTTTCTCCATATCTAGGATATTATGGTCTTAACAAAAGACCAAAACCAATTTCCCTAAGGTGGTTGTCAAGGAGAAGCATTCAAGAGGTAAAACCCTCTTTCCTTTTATTTCAATTTTTTTAATTTAATTTATTTTCATATTCTATCCACAACCACTATGTCCAAACATGCATGATAACTATAGTATCTTATATATAATTTAATTCTATTATGTCGATGTAAAATAAACCATCAAATCTCTTCTCCACTTCATTTTATTCTAAAAAAGAAAACATCATTCGTGATGTGTCGATTTACAGCCATCATGGATGACGTGTATTCGTTATTAAATTCCTCCTTCAAGGATTGTCATAAAATCATTTTTATGGTTATAATAGATTATTATATATGTATTAAAACTTATTTAACATTCTAAAACTATTATATATAAATAATATTAACTAATAAGAAAAAAATAGTTCGCGATGATTGAAAGAATGCCAAAATAATCTAAATGATTATCACTAATGTTTTATCAAATAATTAATCCTCATACCATATAAATGAATGAAATATATAACCATTTAATATTTTTAGATTTCATTAATAACATAGAATTTCAATTCTATATGACTTTTCCCATTTCACATGATCTTTCATACATGTATAAAGGTGAACTAATCATGAAAACCAAGGAAACTAACACTCCCGAACAACAAAATTGAATCTTATAACTCATAAAAATGCCATAAATGAACATAATAAAATTATACTAAATAAAATAAATGTTGAATGAGTTATGAATTAAATTATTAATGAATCTAAATTCATTATCTAGGACATTAAGTACAAGTTCAAACCACTTTCATACATAAGGTAAGGGGTTTCTCATCTCACCTTTATTTCAATGAGATATGGATTATTTAGTGCTATTTCTTGTGTGTGGTGTATGTATACTGAGATTTTATGTATAATGTCATTAATATATTTATCTTTATGGCATTAAATGTTTCATTTGATGATTATTAATTTTATGGGGCATACAGTTCGATTGTTTTCATAGTGGTAAGAGTTCCTTCTCGAACCTCCATTTTTCATTCAGGTTATGCAATCGTCCTTTTACCCCAATGGAATTATTCATTATTTTTATATACTTAATATAATTTATTTTTATATTATCCAAACTCATATATCCAGATCATTTCATCTTTATTTTATGGTAGAATACATGTTTTATAAGGTTCCCATTTAAATTCATCTTGTTAAGCAATTATGACTTTTTCCATTTTAAAGACTCTTATATTTTCCCTTAAACCCTACTAAAGTGGCCCATTTATAAATTTTATTAAAAATTTTTTTTACATGTTTTCACTTTAGTTGGATATCATTTATTCCTAAAAAATAATTTCATTTTACTTCCCTTTTCTATTCTGGGATATACATGTTTACAATCCAATTTTATGAAAAATACAAATGATTTCTCCAAAATAACTATTATTTGAAAAGTAAAAAGGGTATTTATCTCAATAATTAATCAATGATTTTATTAAATTATATTCATATATTTAAATAACTTATATTCAATTTTATTATTAATTGGTATTGATATTTGAGGATATCATCTACCATATTTTATTAAATGTTTTATGATCAGTTTGATTATGGATTTTCTATCTTAATATCATTCACTATATTACTTAAAATGGTTAGTGATTTTGTTTAATATTTGGGGAAAGTTATTTAAATTTCATATGTATACATTGTTTATGTTTCACCCAATTAATGTGAGGAATGTATTGTACTTAGTATGTGATGAGTGGGACTCGCTATAGCCCCTCGATGCATAAATAGGTATAACGAGACAAAATAGATAGGGTTTTTGCCAATGACTTACCCATTTTTTTAGACATATTATCTAAGGCCTTGATGTTATATTTATGATGTCCAACATTATTAATTCTGTCATTATGATATCAATAATTGATAAATCATATGATTATTAAACTAGTAGAATATCCATGGTTAAGTTTCATGTGATTATTTATATGACATTATTTATTCATCTTTTAGTCTTTTCATAATATGATCAAGATTATGTTTTATTGGCATGTGTTTTAGTTATTCAATTTTCTTTATTATTTATGTTTATGATAGCTTCCGATGTATTATTCACCCTTACTGAGCATCTGAGCTCACCCATTTATTATTTATTATTTTTCCCCAGGATGTGAATATGTTTATTATGAATGAATTGTATAGATAATATATAAGTTTATGGGTGTTTATAATAGAGTTTATATGTTTTTTTATTCAATTTTTAATGTAAAACTTATGTTTTTATCTAGTTTTCCAATTCTACTAAACTATTTGGTTCTTTAGGATGTGAAATTTTTTTCTTTATAACAATATAATTAAGTAATACACTAAATCCAGGATACTGGGGTCAAGATATTTATAGTTGGTATCCGATAAATTTTAGTAGATACTTTGGAAACTAGGTTTAGGAAATCCTAGATTAGAAAACATAACACAAAGATAGAATTTAATGAAAAGAATAGGATAAAATCCTAGAATTTTGGTAAGTTAGAGATTATGTGGGTATTCCTAGAAAAAAATCCCTATCTGGATACTACAAGTGGATGTGGTTTTGGCACAAATGTACCTAGGGGTAATAACTCAAACAAGGTGTGTTAGGCCTGATATGGTGTAACCCTATACACGACAACAAGCCTTATTACACATCCAGTTTGAAACTCTTAGAGGATAATATTAGGATAATTTACATTTTTTTACAAAACATTATGAAGGATTTAATATTAAATATATCCCCAAATAAATCATGTTTATGATTATGAGATTAACTACACATAATTTTTTTTCAATTTATGTCAAGCATTTAACTAGATTTGGGATTATACATTATGTTTCATAATTTTATAATCTTTTATAGTGTATTCCATTGTTTATAAATGGAACCTAGAAAAAGTAATGAGAACTAAATCAATGCACATAATCTAAAGAGTAATAATGATCGTTTCTTTGATGGGTTTAAGCTAGTTTTTTTAAAGGGAAGTAGTCTCCCAAATATTCTCATAATATGAGAAAATAATATCATTTTTTAAAAATATGGAGAAAGAATTACCCAATTATTATGGCTTCAAAGAGAATTAAGAAAAGAATAGGAAAGTTGGAAAAAATATAGATAAAGGGAATAAGGTAAAGAATTATTTTCCCACATGTGATAATTGTGGAAGGAAACACCTTGGTATATGGTTAAGTAGAAAATAAGTTTGCCTCAAGTGTGGAGAAAAAGGACACCATGATCATGATTATAAGGAAAAGAAATTTTTTACATTTTTCAGTGCTTCTAATAGAAGGATATGAGACACTATACAAATTAATGTCTCAAGTATCAAAGGAATATACACTAAAAGAGGATAATGGATCATGGTCATGCTTACACCACTTCCATAGATGAAGAGTAATGATTAATATGATTGTGTTTGGATTCAAGAATAATATTATTTTAATATTTTATCAACAATTATTTGGTTATAATAATCATGAGATATATAAGTATTGTAATGCAATACTTATTCTTTAAGGAATTGGAAGCATGTGATGAATAGAACCAGTAATAAAGATAAGTGATTCTGTTGTATGTTATCTTCTTTAAAACACATGAATTGGGAAATATAACCCTAAATATATTATTTTTGTTGAGATAATATTAATTATATGTTTATGGGATAGTATTGGTGACCTTAAAGGTGGTTAGTGATATGATGGTTTATGTTCTGCTAGAATTATTAGATGTTTGGATTTAATAACAACCTGGTATTTCACTCTTATAAGAATTCATGTTTCAAAAAGGTTTAAAGGTGATTAAGGTATTCATATTTTGGAATTTGAAAATAAAAGATATATTATTTGATGAAAATTATGTTAAGTTTATTTTGTAACTTTAGCGGCCTTCTAAATTTGTGGTCGTTGAATGCGGATAGACATGTTTTAGACAAGTTTTAAGATTAACTACTTGTGGAATGGATCAAGTTAAACTTTGGTAATTATTTTTCATTAAAAAAATATGCTAACCTTCTTGGTTTTATTAAACATTTAAAGGTCTAAGTAATGTCTTAAGGACTATATGATTCATTAAAAGTCCTTCAGGCATAAAAAATTCATCTTGAACATTCATTTCTAGGTCTAAGGGATGAAGTTAAAATAGATAAAAGAATAACCAAAGGATGATATTATTCTTATGAAATGGAAAGTAATAAATTAAGTTTATTTTATGAGGCTATTATATGAATATTAATATAATCCCTCAACTCTAGGAAAAATATTTTATAACAAAAAAATCATCTGTTTACTTTTCTTTCTCTGAAATCAAAGGTCTTTTAACCGATCACAAATTTATGGCTTTGTAAAGGTCAAATTTCTACTGACCATGTTCTCCATCACTCTCAATCAGAAATTGATGGTTAGATTATTCTTTAATGTCTATATTTTTACTTGGCACTAATGTTATCATATTCTAATACCTAGTTTTGTGGTAACCTATGCATTTACCTTTCCCTCTTATTAATAGGATATTTTATTAACCCTATTTCCAACGTGGGTTTCCCACAAGGGAATTTTGAAGTATCAAACTTTGATTTTTCAAAGTATAATTTCAAATTGTAAGGATAAAATTTATTGAATTAGGAGATAATGTAACACCCTATTAATTTATGATATGTATATTTTTGAATTTAATTTCTTTAATATCAAAGGTTTCCCACAACACTAAGCTTAAACTAACAATGATATAGAATTAAATGTTATTATTTTAAAATGTTCGTTATAACCTAGTCGTTAAATTAGAGGTAATGAATAGTATTAAACAAAATATGAAATTTATATATTATATATTTAATCAAATGTTTTTAAATCCATACAAATTATTTTATAAGCATAATGTAAGAATGATTCCAATTTAATCATTAAAAGGTTATATTTTTATAAATGCAGTTTTACCTCCTTTTAACATCACAATTATTTTAAAAAAAGTTCTAAAGTTTGTAAATTATATTGCATAAAATAAAATTTATTTTTAAAATAATAATGTCAAAATTATCTTAAGATAAAAATTTGGTATTTTTCTAATTTTTTTTTATTTTTCAGTGAATTAGTGAAGAATTCTGATTTTTATAAATCTGTCATTTTCATTATATTAATAGTATATTTATGATTTTAATAGTAACATAAAATGTTAAATTATAAATTAAATTTAGGAAAATTATAAATGGTAATTTAATATAATTATACCATAGTATAAGTAAATAAATGTTTTATAAATTATTAATTAAGTGTTGATATTTTTATAAAATGTAAATGTTTATTTTCAATTTTATAATTATTATAATGATTTAAAAGAAAATTTATTTTCATAAAATGTATTTAAAAATTAATATTTTTTTTGTCTTATGATTATATTATAATTTTATGAGTCCTTAATTAATTTTTAAAAGTGTTATAAAATCAGTTATAATTTTAAAATTGGTATTTTCCAAGTAAATGATGATTTTAATTAAAAATAAATTTTATCATATTTAGAAAACTATTTTCATAAAATTTAGTTCATTTTTTAATTCTTCAAATCAATAAAATTTTAAAGTTAATTTTGGGGATTTTTCTAAAATACTTGAATTTTTGGTAAACAGTAAAATACGATAATTTATGGTATAAATACATTATAAGTTAAATACACTATTTATTGAGTCATAGATGATGTAATAACCATAAAATCAAACTAAACTAAATTATTTTAATATATTTAATGATAATTCTAAAACTATTCATAGCCTTTATCCAAAATAATAAACAAATGAATAAAATATTCAAAAAACACCCCTCTCCTCCACTATAAATACCACCCCTCAACACTTCTTATCCTCACACCTAATAAGCCTTGAAGCCTATCAAATTTATACCCAATCCTCTTCACAATAATCTTACCCACATCAAGGAGGTTTTGTTAAAAAAAACCAAAAACAATTTCCCTAAGGAGGTTCTTAAGGAGAAGAATCAAAGAGGTAAAAACCTATTTCCTTTTCTTTTTAATTTCTTTTCAATTTATTTTCTTTTCTTATACTATACTAACCTCCTTTGTAAAAACACAAATTATAAATAAATTATCTTATATATACTGTAATGTTAATGTTTAAATGGAAAATCCACCATCAGGTCACTTTACCTCTTCCTTTTATTTTAAAAAAGAAAACATCATCCGTGAGGTGCCGATTTACCGCCTTCACGGACGACATGTTTCCGTTTTTAAATTATGTATTTAGGGTTGGTAAAAAAACCATTTTCATGGTTAAAAAATATTATAATACATTTATTAAAACTTATTTAAAGTTCTTAAACCCGTATATATATATATATAATATTGACTATTAAAACAAAACTTGTTCGTGATGATCAAAAAAATTCTGAAATAATATAAACGATTAACACTAATGTTTTATCTAATGATTAATCCCCATTCAATATAAAAAAATGAAATATATAACCATTTAATATTATGTAATTTTATTAATAACATATAATTTCAAATCTCTATTCACATGTTATTTTTTACATGTATACAAGTGAACCAATCATGAAAACCAAGGAAACAAACACCCCCAAATGATGAAATTGAATATTATAACTCATAAAAAAGTCCATAAAAGAATATAATGAAATTATAATAAATAAAATACATGTTTAATGGATTATTAAATAAATTGTTAATGAATATAATTTCACTATATAGTATTCTAATTACAAGTGCAGAACACTTTTAGACATAAGGTAAGAGTTTGCTCATCTCACCTTTATTTCTATGAGATATGACTTATTAAACACCATTTATTATGTGTGGTGTATTTATACTGAAATTTTATGTATAATATCATGAATATAATTATATTAAAGTTATTCAATATTTCATTTTATGATCATTAATTTTACGAGGCATATGGTTTGACTGTTTTCATAGTGGTAAGGCTTTCTTCCCGAACCACCATTTTTCATTGGGGTAACACTATATCTCTTTTAACCCAAATTAAATCTTCATTATTTTTATATAATTATTATAATTTCTATTTATATTTTCAAATATCATATATCTTGATTATTTCATCTTTTTTTGATGGGTGAATACATGTTTTATAAGATTCCCTTTTCAATTATTCCTATTAAGCAAGCTTGATTAAAGGGAACTTCCCAATTTCTTACCTATTTTCAAGTACCATCCATAATATATTTTAAGAAACCCTTATTTTTATAAAATCAAACTTTTTTTCATGAAAAAACTTCTTTCTTCATTCCTGGTTTTATAAAAACAATTATGAATTTTTACATTTTAAAGACTCTTTTGTATTCTCCCTTAAATCCTACTAAAGTGACCCATTTCTAAAGTTTCTTAAAAAGTATTTTTACATGTCTTCAATTCAGTTAGATATAATTTATGACTCAAAAATAATTTTACTAACCTTAACTTTTATTTTTTTAGATATAAATGTTTACAATACGATTTTATGAAAAATATAGAAGATTTTTCCAAATGAACTATTCTTTACAAAGTAAAAAAGGGTATTTATCTCAAGAATTCTTCAATTATTTTATTAGATAATTTTCATCTATTTAAACACCTTCTATTGAAACTTATGATTAATTGACATTTATATTTGATTATATCATCTAAATATTTTATTAAATGGTTTATGATCAGTTTGGCTGTAGATGTGCTATTTTAATGCCACTCACCATATTACTCATAATTGCTATTGAGTATATTTACTGTTCGGGGAAAGTTATTTAAATTTCATATGTATATATTGATTATGTTTCAATAAATTCATAAAAGGAATGAATTATACTTATTAAATTATGGATGAGGCCTTCTATATCCCCTTGATTCTTTTGTAGGTATCATGAGACAAACTAGATCAGGTTTCAACTGAGGCCTTACCCGTTTTTGTAGAATTTTTTTGCGGAGGCCTTGATGGTATGTTTATAATGTTTGACATTATGCATTACATCATTATTATTTTAGTAATTGATAAATTATGTGATTATTTTACTAGTAGAATATCTATGGTTAAGTTTCATGTGATTATTTATATGGAATTATTTATTCTTCTTTTATTGCTGCCAAAATATGCTCAAGATTATGTTTTATTGGAATCTGTTTCAGTTATTCACCTTGCCTCATTATTTATGTTTATGAAATATTTTTCTGTATTGTTTAACCTTATTTATAATCTTATCTCACCCTTTATTATTTTTTATTTTCTCCTAGGATGAAAATATTTTTATTACGAATGAATTATAGGGATAATCTTGGAGTTTATGGGTGTTTCCAATATAGTTGAAATGTTGTTTTTTACTTTAAGTTGTAATGTAAAACTCTTGTTTGTATCTAGTTTTCCAAATCTACTAAATTATTCTTTCCTTTGGGATGTGAAAACTTGTTATTTGTACCGATGTAATTAAGTAAGGAACCAACTTCGGGCTACTAGGATCAGGGTCTTTACAAACTATTGACTTGATTTGGATTATGCTTGGAGGAAATAGAATTCACACTGGTGGTTAATAAATGTATCTTGGAATAATTATATTGGTTAATTAATGGTTATGAATTAATTAAGTTAAGGGTATTATAAAAAGTAAATAAACATTAATGTATATCTTTTAAATTCTTATGTTCATATAGGATATCTGGTCTTATTAGTGGAAGTCGGGAGTCCGAGTGACATTAGATACAATTGAGTCTAAGAATTGGTTATTAATATAGTGTGGTTGTGAGATTTATTACATCCTATATATTCTATGATTTCATATTATACCCTACCCATGTTGGTTAGGGTTACTGACACCCAGTGGAACCTGGGAGGGTGTTTTCCCCAACATCCTGGTGGGAGGATGGATGGATGACTACCCACCTATA
Organism: Viscum album; assembly: GCA_963277665.1. Lineage (NCBI taxonomy): Eukaryota > Viridiplantae > Streptophyta > Magnoliopsida > Santalales > Viscaceae > Viscum > Viscum album. The sequence goes on along the minus strand of OY728152.1, from coordinate 1,549,361,334 downwards.
GCCCCATTCTCTCCTCTTGGAAAAATTTTGTTCCAGTATGCATGATGGTTAGTTTCCCCATATATGTGTGTATAGGGCTGTGATGGATTACGGTTATTCAAAAACATGTATCCCAGGATATAGTATCTAAATTATTATTATAGGTATGACGTGCATAGGCTGTGATGTATTGTTATACCTCACTCAATGTATAAGCTATAATGGATGGAGGTATAATAACCAATGTTTGATACAAGTCACACAGGCTATGGTGGATTCGGGAAACTACTTGGTTGTTATATGAATATGTGGATATGGTGATGTGACACATGAGGTGCATGTTGTGATTTATTTCCTAAGTGTCTTTAGGATGGATTATTTTGGAGAGAGATGGATTAGGACATGTGACATTGAGGAAGAGCGGGAAATTAGTGGGGAAGTAGGAGAGAGATACCCTTGATGTTTCATTATTATATTATATGATCTCTTGTATGTGATACTTGGTGATATTTATCCATGTTGAGGATGGGAACATATTATACCTATTTAAGTGATGAGTTGGTTTCACAATTGTTCACTATTCTTTATCATTTTTTCATTATCTTTTTCATGAAATACTTTAGGGAGGATCCTACTAAGTATACCGTTATACTCACCCTACATATGTATAATCTATTTTTTAGTTCATCTAGTGGAGGTTGGAGATTGGGATGAATATTACTTGCTTGTGGTTTTGTATGAGATGTTTGGGATTTTTGGTCATTATCATCTTTACCATTTGGTTATTGTAGTTATTTTTAAATTGTTTTAGTACTATATGGAATTACATGTATGCACTTGGGATTTCATTATATATATATATATATGCCTGAGTAGGTTTTGATTGATATATCATTCTTATCTCTTTATTATTTATGTTTTATTATAGGGAAATGCCTCCCATATATGCTTATTATAACCTCAGTGATAGTCGCCCACGTAGGTCATACTAGAGGTGGGACTCAAGAAGTCACAATTTCCCTCTCTCATTACTAGCCCTAGTGGGGTAGAATTTGGTGGTGGTGGTGGTGGTGGTGGTGGGGGGGGGGGGGGGGTGATAGATTGGTATCTGAGGTTTAGGTTGAGTGATATTTTGAAGTTAGATTTTGGCATAGGTGATGTTTCATAGGTTGGTAGGGAAACAACATCAGCTAAGTTTAGTAAGTGATGTAAACATGGGAGACGGACTGAGACATAGGTATTTATATCCCCTATAATCTGATGCACAGACCTTTAAGTTTATTGAGACCACTAAATGAAGTGATACTAGTTTCAGGGTATATACATAGAAAATTATTATGAATAATTCTTCCTTATGACTGTGTTTGAAATGGGTAGACCATGAGATAGGTTAAAACCTTAAAAAGATAAAAATTAATTAATTAATTAATGTTAAATATTCCATATTCCAAGTTTAAGATATCTAACATTTTTTTATTTTATAGTTATGGCTTTATCCCGATGTATTCATTAAGGTCATGATGAAGATGTTCAATAGGATGTCCCAAAAGATCACCACATAGTGGAGGTCAATGAATATGACACTAGGAGGAGGACACTTTAAGAGTTTTAGTGCTAGAGTCTATAGAAGTATGAGGTCTTTGTTTTAAATTTAGTTATATAAGACTAGTTGTATGAGGTTGATATAACTTTTATTTTGTTCTGTTATAGAAAGGAGAACCTGGATTTGTTATCTATGATGATGTTATGTGGATCTAAAAGTAAGTAGTAGTTCTTTTTTCCTCAGGGATTGTGAGGATTTGGTAGTCTCATGGGAGAAGTTTCGAGACCAGTTTTGAGGAGAGTTTCTTTCTTCAATTGTGAATAAAACCAATAAATAGGAGCTTATTACCCTTTGACAGGGGAGTTATTGTGTGTGAGAGTTTGGGATATATTTCAATACCCTTCTACGATATTCTTCAGACCTATTTCCAAATGAAGACGATAAGGTGAGGCATTTTGAGGAGGATTTTCATTCATATATCTAGTTCTAGTTAACCCTTTTTATATTGAATATTTATCTTGAGGTACTGGTGAGAGAATAGGTTATTGAGAGGATGATAGTGAGAACCAGATCATCATGAGAGGGGAGTCATTAGGATTCATTATGAAGTAGAGCTATGTTTCAAGGTTCCCAGTTTCTTGGAAAGAAGAACTTTCATTCAATTGGGGGTCAGTCCCAACCCTCATCATCTCGTTTCTATGGGGTCGATGGATCTTATACCTACAACAAGGTATCGATCATATGTTTTTATTACATATTTCAAGGTAATTATTTTTGAGAGTTATTTAACTTTTTAATAAGTCAACGTTCACCATGTGTTTTGCTTCATGTTCCTCTGTTGAGGCAGTTTCAACATAGATAGTAGTAATAAGGTGTTATAGTTTGGGATCAATAGCTATGAGATGAGGAAATTAGAGTGTAGCCCCAAGACACTCCTATTACTTAGATATTAGAGTGTGACTATGGAGTTGGTTATCAGTAAGGTCAGAGAGGCCATGAAGTAGGTCATGGAAAGCTTCATGCATTAACATTTCCAACACCGAGAGATCTAGATATCATTCATGGTACCCTTTAATTTTTTTTATATATGGGTACATGATTTATTTGATTATAGAGTGATGCACTCCTTTATATCATCTAACCTCATCCATTATTTGAGACTTGAGGTAGATAGGCTTACAGTTCCCTTGGAATTCACTACACTAGTTTGAGGTTGAGATGACTTGTATGAAGCATATAGAGATTGTGATCTAGTGCTAGGGCAACACCGCTCTTTGGGAGATTTCCTATGTTTATGGATATAGCCATATGAAATCATTCTTTATATGGGTTGGATGTATTCAGTGTAAGATATCATGGATTTATTTATGAGGTGGGTTGTATTCTATGATGTTGATGGAGATCCAGTGGGTTTGTTGGAATGAGAGACCCTCTTATGGGTTAGATGCATGTTGCATACCTGTCTTCCTTGATTGAAAAGATGATTATAATTTTGTCTGAAGTTAAATAGTAAATGTTTCCAAGGGTTTTAGAAGATTACCCTGATGTATTTATAGAGGATGTTGTAGCGCTACCCCTCGATGTGAGATCAAGTTTGGGATCAACCTATAACCAGGTATGTTTCCTATATCAATGTCTCTATATAGGATGATGAATTTTGAGTTGTGAGGGCTATGATTACAGCTCGATGGTCTTTTTCAGTGGTGTTTTTTTCATCCAAGTGTTTCACCTTGGGGCTCACTAGTTTTGTTTATGAATAAGGCCGATGGTGGTTTGTGGTTTTTATTGATTATCATCACTTGAACCAAGTGAAAATGAAGAAACACTACTCTCTCCCATGGATTGATTATTTATTTGATCAGATGAAGGGAGAAATTTGATTCTTGAATATTGATATGTGGTCAGGATATCATTAGATACATGTGACAGATGATTATATTCATAAGACTACTTTCTATTGTATTCATAGGAATTACGAGTTCATTGTGATGTCCTTAAGTTTGAAGAATTATCCATCAATGTTCATGGGGTTAATGAATGTAGTATTCCAAGATTTTATAGATAATTTCATGGTGGTTTTTATTATTGAAATACTTTTGTACTCTATGTATGAGGAGGAGTATGAAGTGTAGAGACCCAAATCTTGACATACATGGACATTACATTACTTTTTCAGAATACTTAATACATAACAAAAACCAACACTAAAGGATCTTAATGTTTTAATATCTTTGGAAAATCGGAACAAAATCTTCTAATCATTGTGAAAGATCTTAAACATCTCCCATAAAGATCTTCCCATTTTGTTTTCTTACCTAAAACTTTTCTATATATCTTGGGGAAAATAAAACATATAAAGGGTGAGCTCAAATTATAAGTAAGGGTAAACATAGAGAACATAAAACAATCCATAAACATTTGAAAGCAAAAAATTGAACATAAAATCTAAACATCAAAATCTTGAACAAAGACATAAATCTTGGAAGTACGTAAGGAATATATCATAATGGAACATCAATCCTGATAAAATAGAATGGGAAGAAAACATGTAATTGTTGAAAACCATTAAGCACTTGATATGATTTCCATAGTAGCTAAGGCATTGCTTCCAAGACCATCTTAGTAGAAAAAGTCCCTTTCTGAATCGAGTTCACTCCTCGTTCCAGTCCTGTATCACTGAACCGGATTAACTTACCATTCTAGACATGTATATCTCATGAGATATAAATCTTTACCCAATAAATTGGAGGGAGATATAGGTCCCACCCATCTCATAATTAAACCATTCTTACTTGTGCCACAACATGAACATAAATCATTCATCATAACCCAATGAATAAAATGGGTTTCATAAACATCATTCCATCATAACATAATACATATAAAACAAATGGATATCATTTCATCATAAGAGAAGTGAAATCATGTAAATCATAGAGACATTATAATTGAAACATACACATATGAAATAATGTCATCTTAAATGGAAAATGGTTTTGATAAAACACTTGAAAAGAATTATTGAGGAAAATATCCTTTCTTCTTAAAAATAGTTTTCTTTGCACAAAATACCATGAAATTTTAAAAGAAAAGGATTTTGTTGAAAATAGTCATGAAATATTGTAGAGTAAGCTTCTTTAAAATAAGAATTTATGAAATCGTAAAAATCCTTTCATGCCGTATAAGTTAAAAAAAACATTCTTCTCGTACTTTTGCTGGAAAATTCAAAAAGTACCTCGTATGGTAAACAAAAGAATGATTCCTTCCATACGATGTGGTAAAAGTAAAAAGGGGTAAAAATGACTTTAAACATACATTGAAGAAAATTAAACATTTTATGAAAACATTTTGAGAACATATGGACATGGATAATAAACATAACCCCAGTAAATACTTATGAATAAACAATATCGGATAAGAATGAGATTGCAATAATTATCCCTTACCTTACGTACAATTTCTTTAGTATGTGTCCGAGACTCTTGTATAGTGGGTTTAAACATATTATTAACTTGTAACAGAACCATAATAATATTTATGATATCATATATGGTTCACTTATGTATTTATATTACCTCTTCATTTGTTAATTCCATGTTAAAGAAACGTTTGGGGTAATATTCTTTTCATTTGTCGTATGTGTTTGGACTTGTTGTTCATGATACTATTATTACTTATATCATGATTTAATTACTTACATAATGTAAATCATGATTTATATATAATATATATTCAGTACATATATATATAATAGATAGATGAATGAAATGAAATACACCGTTCATGGAGACGGTAGGCCGTACGTATGCATGAACGCTGTTTTTAATTTCCTTATTGAATCGAATGTAATTAAGTATATGAAATACATACATATATACATAAATCTAGTAGCATTATTATGTCATATATTTCATGATTACTTATTATATATACTTTATAATCATTCTTGAATTGTTAACAGGGAAAATGAATCTCATCGCGTCGTGGAGATGGTAATCCGTACGTACGCACGAGCGATGATATGGTTCCCATATTTATTGAATGGTATTGGAGTAGATGATATAATATCATAGAATCAGTATTATTTTATAATAATTATATATAGTTATTCTTTAAACCATTATACCCATCCAAGTAAGGTGGTGGTGGAAAAACTGATTACACCACAGCGTGTAGACGATATTCCGTACGTACGCACGCGCGATGATTTCATTTTCCATAGGATGGATAGAAGTTGAAATAGGGTTGTTTCATATTCATAATAACATATTATTATATAATTAATACTGATGTTATTACTTTATAATTAAACAACTAAATAAGAGGAAGTAGAAGAAGAAAGAAACTTGAAATAGTCGGTAGAAGAGATTATCTCTTCCTCGACGCACCTCCTTTAAAATTCTTCTTCGGGCACTAGAGTTGGTCTTTTGAGAAGACCAGAACCTCTATGATGTAACTAGAGAGTTTTAGAAGAGGAATTGTCAGGGTTTGGCCTATATTCAATGCTCAAAAGGGTGTGAAGAGAAGAGGGAAGGGGTGCCCTTTTATAAGGGAGGAGAGGGGCACTTTAGAAAAAAATTAAAATATTATTTTATAATAAAGTCATATTCAGTTTTTAATAGCTCAAAACTGATTTATTTAGATTCTATGGTGGGTAAGGGTAGAAATACTCTCAACCAATAGGTTTTAGACAAGTTTAGGTTACTATTTTAACCTTATCATTTAGATTTAACTCTAAGTTAAATAATTTAACTTTTACCGTGTCTTCTTGTTTTTACACTATACAGTTAATAAACTTACTATAAAAAGCCAAACTAACCCCAAGTGGTTCATTATTAACATATAAATCCTTATCTAAGTCATTTGGATGAACCTTATATTTTTAGGAATAAAATAAAAATTAATAATATAATATTTGTTTTAAAAACTATTTTATGTCAATTTTGACACTATTTGGTAATTGATTTTTTTGAAAATCATAACATCATGATTAGTTCAAAAGAAGTTAGTTGAATAAATAATAACATTTCATATTAACCTAGAAAACTAGTGTAATTCATAAAAAGTCTAAAATTACATCTATTTGGGTATTTATAACATCAATTATGTTAATATTTCATTAATAAGGTAATTATTGTATCATCATTGTTTCATAAATAAATTAAATTATTTAATGTCTAAAAATTATAAATAAATTACCATTATGTAGGAAATCTTTTTAGATTTCTAATGAATGTTTATAGGCAAATTTATCTTATGTATAACCCTATATTAAAAATGTTTTTGTTATTAAAATTTGATTTCTACTATTTTAACTCTTTTTTAAATAAAATAATAATAAGTGTCCTAATCTAATCCAAATGGACCTAAAGGGTAATATTTTATTCCTGAGGTTGTTTTTGGTCGAATTACACTTATCCAATACAATTAGGACATGTTTTAGGGTAATAATAATATCATTTTTACCCTTAATTACCCTATTTACTTTTAACCATGGTAAATAAAAGTAAAAAATTACTATTCACCAAAAATTATTTTTATCTTATTGAACCAAATTTTACTCCTTGATATTAACCATGTCTCTTGGATTTTCGAAATTCCACTCACAGAAGCGGTAAAATTAAGTTTTATGTAAGTTTGCAAAAATCTCCTAGGAGGTAGGTAAAAGACGGTGAAAAGTTCAATTAAAATTTTATATATCTAAAATTATTATAAAATGACTCCAATGAATTACATTGAACTTATATTGGTATTATGTATCAATTTTTACCTAAAATAAATTTAAATAAAATAATTAATTATTTAAATAAAAAGTTGATTTTTAAATAGAAACTCAGTGCTTTCACTATTCATCAAAAATTGAAAGTTTTCAGAAAAATATCAAAAATTCACCCTAGGATAATTTTGATATTCTAAATCCAAAAATGAAGTCCATTTTGAAAGATAAAATTTATAAAATCTCAAAAAGTGGGTATTACTATTCATAACGGCTAGTTTATATAATATTTTAATAACATATCGTTGTTTAGTGAAACTCGGTATTGCGTACAACACACGCTGTCGTGGAAGGTCACGATTGCGTGTAAAGCAAGACAAGTCAGGGTTGCATGTAGTGAAAGATTCATTTGTTGTTGTGTATAATAGAATACAAACATATTTGATTTATACATTGAATATATATATATATATATATATATATACACTCAATGTTACATAGAATAACTTCTATCAAACGAACTTGAAATTTTGTGTAACACGATCCAAGAATAGTGTTGCGTATACTGCAAGCTAATATGGTGTTGCGTATAGTACAAGCTAATCTTGGTGTAGTGTATAATAGAATACATCAAAGAAATTAAAAGGAATATTTTTCATAAAATCTTGGGGTGTTACATGAAGAGTATTTACATTCCATTTTGGGAGTTCAACATCATGAGTAGCTATTGAGGAAGTTTTCAAAGTGTGAATTTTGGGCTTGTGGACTACTTTTCTAGGGGTATGTTATGTCCCAGTAGGGAGTAGCTATGGATCCTTTGAAGATAGAGGTAGTTGTTTCTTGGGAATCCCCTAAGATATTGGCATAGGTGAGGAGTTTCCTTATTCTCACAGGCTTTTATAGGAGGTTCATAGCTGATTTCTCTTGGGCTGGGACTCATCTATCACCCTTAACCAGAAAGGATTAGGCGTTCTTGTGGATTTACTTGTGTTAGGAAGATTTCGAGTTCCTAAAGGAGAATTTGGTCAGTGATCGAGTCCTTTGTTTTCCAGTAAAAGGAGTTCAGTTTGAGGACTTCTATGATGTTTTTTGTCTTAGGTTGGGCTATGTTCTGATGTAGTAGAGATCAGTTGTTTCTTATGGGTCTTAATGGATATATCTCCATGAGAGTAACTATTCCACCCATGATCTTGATTTGAAAACAATTGTATTTCTTTAAAGTTGTGGTTAAATTACCTCATTGATGATCATTTTTTTGGTTTTTACTGACCAAAAGAGCATGAGGTATGTGCCAATGAGCCCGTACCCAAGTGGTAAGGGCTCCTTCTTGGCATCCAAGAGACCTGGTTTCAAAACTGGGTGGAGGCGATTTTCTGGGTTAGTGTAGAAGCACTGTAGCATCACTGTAGCAGCCGGAACTATTCACCCGATTTGTGCTTTCGGGGCACCGGTTTGTGCCTACGGGTCTCCAGGGCCTTCGGGTCATCAAAGGCCTTCGATCCTCAGGGACTTCGGGTCACGTAGACCATGGAGTAGCCCAGTTCACATAGAACATTCCCCAGAAGAGGATCATAGCAACAGGAGTAGCAATCACCAGATGCAGAGCTAACCGGATTGGAAGAATGAGAGGGTATGGCAGCCGCCATCGGGACCCGGCACCATACAGCTTTTTATGGGGCAATGCTAGCCAATCAGCAATGCAAGGTGGAGAGATAGGTGATCAATGATGCAGAACACTGGGGAGGGGCAGTTCAAGTGGGTTGGGCCTACGGGTCATGTATTGGGCATGGTATACCTCTAGGCCTCGGGTCATGTATTACGAGTTTGTTGGGCCTTGTGCCTTGGGCCTACGAGTCATGTACGGGTTCCCCTTAAACCCTTAAAAGGGGGATTATCCATAAAAAAATAAAAAAATAAGGCCTTCGATCCATTCATAGCATGAGGTATGTCTTCTACTAGTATTACATGAACTTTAATTAGCGTCGATGGATGAAATTCTTATAGGATTATGACATTGAGATTCCATATATGCCAGGAAAGGGAAATGTTATAGCTGATGGGATGAGTAGGAGTTCATGTAGTAATACCATATGTGAATCTAGAGATTCTTGGAGGGTAATGGAATAAATCTCAGCGATGCATCTAGATATGGGATAGGTTGGAGGAATCAGTTTTCTTTTCCTGATAATGGTGTAACCATATTTTGTGAAAAAAATAAATGAGTCCCATATATAGGATTTTGAGTTGTAAGTATAGAGAGACCAAGTTATTTTTGGAAATTCCCCTGATGGTTGGTATGAGGATGGAAAACACTGGGTGTTGTTCTAAAGAAGGATTTCATTCCTTTAGTGATGTGTGAGATGGTTTTCCACGAGTTCCATAGCTCACATTTAGTGGTACATCCCAACATAAAAAATATGTACAGGGATTTGAGAGGTCAGTTTTGGTGTCCTGGGTTATATTGTGTAGTTGCATAGTTTTTTTCTTGATGTTTGGTCTGCTATGAGGTGATGGACAAGAACGGTGTTCCCGGTGGGTTGCTCCAACAATTAGTTTTTCCCTATTAGAAGAGGAAGGACATCTTGATAGACTTTTTTACCAATTTACCTCAAACTCAGGGAGTCTATGATTCTATATGGATGATAATGGATTTATTTATGAAATCTATCCACTTTATAGTGATCAGGGAGTCGATCATAGTGATGATTTTGTGAAGACGATATTTGGCGGATGTAGTGTGACACCATAGAATCCTAAGGAAGATCATCTCTAATCAAGATCCTCATTTTACTTTTAAGGTTTGGAGAGGTATTCACCATTATTTTAGATCTCAGTTATGCCTTATCACTAATTTTCATCCACATACAGATGGTCAGAAAGAGAAAACCATCCATACTCTTGAAGACATGTTTCAATCTTGTTTCTAGGATTTTTGGGGTTCATGGATAAGGCTGCCACCCTTGTTCAAGTTTTCTTACAAGAATAGTTTCTACTCCACCATTGGTATGGAACTATTTGAAGCTTTGTATGGCCAACCTTTCCTATCTCTATTGTGTTGGACCAAGATTGAAGACTCATAAATTCTTGGGTCGGAACTAATAAAAAATACGATAGTGATGGTTTAGGTAATTTTTCAAAGGATGAAGGTAGTGTAGGATCATCAAAAATTCTATGATTATCATAGTAGGAGACCTATGGAGTTCTATGTTGGAGATCATGTGGTCTTGAAGGCGACTCCTCATCATAGGAAGAAAATGTTTGGTCATAGGAGCATGATTTCTCCTTGTTTTTAAGCCATTCGAGGTGTTGTATTATGTTGGATCCATGGAGTATACTATAAAAATTTCCCCCTAAATTATAATAATACATGATTTTTGTGTGTTTCATAGCTCCGTATATATCTTTATGACAACTCTCATGTCATCAATTGGGGAAATATTGATGTTGAAAATGATGTAACCATTGAGGAGAGACCTATGGAAATCCAAGACCTCCAGAAGAAGGTGTTTCACGAGAATGATATTTCCTTGGTTCATGTCTTTTAGTGGCATAAGGGAATGGAGGAGAGTACCTAAGAATATGAGTTGCAGGTGAACACTCACTTTCTCTAGATTTTTTATATTTAACTCTTCTATTTTAATGTTTTTATTTTATGGATGTTGAGATTTTTGGTTTATGATATGGTCCCCTATTGTTTCTTATTGGTAATCTTGATCTCGTTTGAGAGGTATCTACCTCAAGAAAGTGTTTAGGAGATGGTTGTTTCTATTGCGTGGTTTTACACTTGTTCCTATGATGGGGCGGTTGAGATCCTATGATGGAGAGATCCTTGAGTGGTATCTAATGAGGTGGCTATTCGAATGACCCATTTTTGTTTTATCTTTGGTTTGGTTTTGAATTATTTAGGATGAGAATTTTTTTTGTGGTATCTTATGTTAAGGCTCAGATATTTCTAGTTTGACCCTTTGCACGTTTCTGAAGCCCGTGGTGCTCGAAGGAGGCATAGAGTGGGTATAGAGGTGTTTGGATGCAAAAATCTATAAGCAAGGAAGATTCAAGAATTGTAAGGGTTTCATGTTGTTAATGTGTGGTTCATGAATTAGGTGAGAGCCGGATTCATGGCTAGTTGAATCAACAATGTGGATCCATCAACTACATGGATCCATTGACTACATGGTTAGATTAGCTACATAGATAAATTAGATACATGCCTGAATCATATATGTGAGTGATCAATTATGTAAAGGATCGAATGTGTGAAATGGATACATAGATGGATCAGCTACATTAGTGATTGGCTGTGTGTCTAGATTATCTATGTGGATTGGATACATGAGTGATTAGCTATGTGAGGGATCAACTATGCATGTGATCAACCACACGAGTGATTGACTACATAGATCGACTATGTGAGTGATCAACCATGTGAGATAGATATGTGAAATGACTATGTGAAATAGATAAATGAAACAAATACATGAAAATGGATATGTGGGGATTTTGTCTATGTGGGGATTTTGGCTACGAGGGGAATTTAGTTACGTGGAATTGATGACATGGAGTTTTTTTCCAGTTTTGTGAAAATGACCATGTGGGTCTTCTAGTGATGAAAATTAAGGGCCTTAAAAGGCCGATTCATCAAGGATAATTATACCCTTGATTTTTTGTGATGATTGAGGTTGTAAATGAGTCTCCTCGGGTGGCGTTTAATGAGTTCTGAAAAAGTTAGAATTAAATATTTTGCGATTTGGAAAATATGATTATCCCGTATTTTTTAACTAAAAAACGAAGTTCCTTTAATTTTTTACTTATTGGTTGTATTATCTTGAGACTAGACATTTCATAACCCTTCCATTGGAGTCATGGAACCATTATTCTAGTGGCTAGAGTTCTCAAGTAGCGATTCAATCTTATGCATGTCCCCTATTTTTAGTGTAGTGAGTCATGTGGATCTTCTTTATTCTAGGTAAGGGATTCATTGCTTCTCATATTTATTTATGTGAAATTGTAAATTTATCATTTTTAACCCCTTGGGTTTCAATGGAATTAACCTAATGAAGACTGGACCATATTAATAAATAATTGGTTGTATAAATTGCATGTTATTCCTTTCTACCATGATAATAGTTTGCCTCTCAATTTTCAAGATAGTGAGATATCTATGTTATACATAATATAATTTCTTGTTATGCTATGGAGTAGCATGTTGTTCTTTATGGAAAATCATAAATAACATAAATTCTGAATTAATTGATAATTAATTGGCTGGAAAATAAAGAGGCATATTTAATGAATCTTGTGTTTGTTGTAATTTAATAATGATCAAATTGATGTTGATCAAATGTTTCATTGAATATGTAATTTCATGTGTTGATGGAATTGATAAATAAGGTGAAGCTTATTAATGCTTGTTGATGAAAATAATTAAAGGAATGTTAATAAATTGGAATTCTACAAAGTTTGTTGAAATAGGAATTTATGCTGGGAATCATGTTTAAATTAATTATTTAATTAATTTAGTAGATTGTTATAGCTTAATTCATAAGGTTTCCCATAGTTGGAACTTGTGAATAATGAATCGGTTAATTCAAGATGGAATATGAACCAGTTATGTTATAAAGATAATTGATAGGGCCTAAGTTTCCTATCTGCTTGAGAAGATTGAGTGCCTTTGCCACGACCGGTCCCCCAGGGCTCGTGCTGTGACTACCCAAAGCCCGCCTCCTGAAGGCCAGGGGATGGAGACTAGCGTCGAAGTTGTCAAAATTCAAGTGAGAGGCATTAGCCTAGATACCTGTATGCACACATGCACCTGAACAAGTCCAAAATCACAAAATTAAAACATCATACCACTGAATAAACTAAGTGCAAGTACAGTTGAAAAAAGTGGGACAAAATACAAACCCAATAAAAAGTACTGAAAACTGCAAAGTATGAAAAGTTCTCTGATGGCCATCTATAGTAAACCCCACCTAATCATGAGAGAAGTGAAACTACTGGAATCCAAAGTAGTACGTCTTGTCCGCTCGGTCCTACTGGGCCCCACTTGGTCCTAGGCCACCAAGTCCACCGTCGTAGTGTCCGTCCGTCCCGTCTCCTTGAGAACCCCATTCGAAATGTCGATCATCTGCACCAGACACTACATGTGCGGGAAAATCCCGTATAGGGTCGAGTAACCCAGTACTCATTAGGGACCCAAAAATAAAAGAGAAAATACCACACAATTCTCAAAGTAAAGAATGAAACCCAAGACAACTCACACTAGGTATATTCTAGAGTAGTAATAGTAGCATCGTCAGTCATAAACGTCGAGCTCCTTGGACACTGGATAAATCCTCCTCTATCAAGTATAGTGGGCCTATCGGGTCACATATATCCACTTATCACTAACCTTTAACTGAAATGATACTCATCTTTGATGTGTACCATGGGTATGCTGGGTCACACAGAGCTGCTCCTCACCGTGGGCCTACCAGGTACCACAGATCCGCTTCCTACCTTGGCCGAACTGAGGTACTCCTCCTGTCAGTACCATGGGTATACTGGGTTAAATAGAGACTCTCCCAACCATGGGCCTTCTAGGTCACACAAAGACACTTCCCACTGGGCCATCATTGAGTAGTCTTCAGGACTTAGCCAACTGCAAGGTTTCGTACGTAACACGCTTGGGATAACCGCTCCTCAATACCTTTGTCAAATATTTAATTCTATGAAAGTCACCACAAAGAATTCCAAAATATAATCCTCCTTTAGAGGGTCCCAACACCACAAACGACCCGCCAATTAGACGCGCGATTTTCAAGATACGAGTATTTTTGTAACTAGGGGACCGTTTGAGATGGGGCCTGGTCTGCCTTGGTCGGACTGACCCGACCAACCCAGACCAAGGGTTCCACATACCTTGTTTCATTCTGAAGAACCCTACCTGACCTGGTGTGGGTTGGGGTAGGTCTGGTCCAGCCTATCCAGTGGGCCAGGCCCAATAGGCCTCACTGGACCCGACCCGATATGGCCGAAGGTCCAACCCGCTAGGTCGCCTTACGACCCGGTCTAATCCAGCCCGGCCCTAAAGGGGCACAGGTATGGACCACCGGCATAGGTCCAACCCATTGGGAAGTGAGACTGGCCTGACCCACTGGGGACCGACCATGCGGTGCGGCCGGTGTGAGCACCTGGGACGCGGCATCCAGCCACATCCCCTCCCTGTCTGAATGCGACTCACAGGAGGCAGGCTACACTTACTACGCGGCACCCGCCTGGCGTCGTGTCCAGCTCCTGCCGCAACTGACAGGCTAAGACCATTCTACTACCCTGTGGATGCATGGGGATCCTCATCCTACCACAATCAAAAACCACTACTTCCAGCTAATCTGGAAGACCCAAACGCAGGCTGTCCCTCCACGCGGCGCCCCGCCTGTCACCGCATCCTCCAGCATGCCGCTGCGGCTGATAATCCGCGGCCTACCGGTCAACATGGCCCACTGGTGTGGGCCACATTCTCCATGCTTCCACCGTCTCCAGTACCGGCACATCGATAGAATGTTTAGTGGACCACCAGATGCACTCCAGTGGTCCGTCCTTCAAGCCGTTTGTGTCTGTGGCCTCTGGGGAGTTCCCTCTTCACCGCATGGATTCCAAATCTGCCTTACTATCATTTTTAGGGTACGACCACCAAGAATGAACATGCGGAGGCACTCAGGCTTTGTTTGTGTATTCCCAGGGCCTTCACATTAGAGGTTTAAAGTCTTGGGAGGTTTGTTCAATCATTCCATGCCAAGGATTGGACCCCGAATAAATAAAACCCCAAGAATAAAATCACCCTCCCATATAACGTATGAATCACAGATAAACTTGTTCATGGGTTGATATGTGTTTGTAATTTTTTGAAAAGGACTGGGAATAACATCAAATCAAAATCCCCTACCTCTTTTAAGTTTGTTTCCACACATCCATCCTTGAGGGGTTAATATGTTTACGTCGCTTCTCAGCTCTGATCTTCGAAAGTTATGACGAAGAAGATGAAGTTCCACCGACGTTCTTCATTCTTTGATGGGGTGGAATTTCATCCAAGGTTCTCCAGAGAATATTCCGATTTCTTTAATCTATATTTCCTCAGTGTGTCAAATTATAAATAGGATCATGTCATAGTGTTCCCATTATGACGCGACATCGCGTTGTTACACTATTTTATGTAAGAAACAACATCACTGTTACACGTCATTAAAGCACCGTTACACTGCGAGTTTAATGAACCATTAATGAGCCTCATTGATGCGAATCATCACCGCCCAGTCGTTTCCCCACACCTTCACCATCCGGCACTCCAAAGTGAGAAAGAAAATAAAATAATTAATTTTAATTATTTTATTATTTTTCTCGAAAAGTCCAAAAAATAACTTTTCCGCTTGGCCCTTGTTGGCCAAGGTTAAGTAATTTATAGGAAAATCTCAATGTTCTAAATTCAACAATGCCATCATATTTTTGATCCAAGAAAAATTTCAAAATATAGAAAATCCTGCTCGTATGTTTACTGAACGTACCTTAAAAAAGTTCAAAATTCTGTTTCAGGATCTCCGGACCTCGGAATTACATACTGTTGAATTTCACAGTCTCAAAATAATTCCATATAAATAAAAAAAATTTACACAGAAATTATAAGACATTATATTCTCCCCACCTTAGGGAATTATGTCCCCAAAATCCAAAACAAAAACTAAACAAAAATATGGGGATACTAAGCACGAATCTGAGCCTCCTGCTCCCATGTGCTATCCTGGAGATTATCACGATTCCATCAGACGCGCACTAGATAAATTGACCATCCTCATAGGACCTACTCTTATCAATCCTATATTTCCATTGGGAACTCCGCAAACGTCACCCCATCATCAATGTACAGCTCTCCCAAGTCGATGACGCATGATGGATCATGCACACACCTCCTCAGCTATGACACATAGAAAACATCATGCACCTGCTGCATCTGTGGGGGAAGAGCTAGGATGTATGCCACCTCTCCAACTTTACTTAGGATCTAAAAGGTACCGATGAACCTCATAGATAGCTTACCGCCCTAACCAAATCTCTGCAATCCTCCTTAGGGTGAGACCTGAAGGAACACATGATCTCCCTCATTAAACTCCAAGGGTCTCTGTTTTCTTTCATCATAAGACTTATGCATGCTCTGTGCAATACTCATCCACTTTTGGATGATCTGCACCATCTCAGTGGTAGCCCGTACCAACTATGGACCCATGAGTGCCAACTCCCCTGGGTCTTTCCAGTATATGGGTGATCTGAAAGGCCGCTCGTATAAGGCCTCAAACAGTTCCATGCCAATGGTGGAGTGATAGCTATTTTTGTATTCAAACTACACCAGTGGCAGTTGGTCCTCCCAACCATGACCAAAGTCAAGGACATAAGAACAAATCATGTGCTCCAAGGTCTTTATGGTCTACTCCGTCTGACCATCCGTCTGGGGATGAAAAGATGTTCTCAAGCATAGCTGCGTCCCAAACGCCTCCTGTAATCCCTTAAACAACTGGGATTTAAAGTGGGTGTTGCGATCTGAGAAGATAGTCGAAGGCATCCCCTAAAGCTGCACTATCTCCTGGATGTAGAGGCATCCCAAACCCTCTGTCATTCCCTGCTCTCGGATGGGTAGGAAGTGAGCCGACTTGGTGCATCGGTCAATGATCACCCAAATAGATTCATGACCTATAAACATATGTGGTAACCCTGTCACAAAGTCCATTGAGATACCCTCACATTTCTACTCTGATACCTTGAGTGGATGAGTCAAGCCTGCTGGAACCTGGTGCTCGGACTTCACTTTCTGACAAGTGAGGCATCGTGAAATGAAATCGGCCACTGCTTTCTTTTTCCCTAGCCACCAATACTGACGTCAGAGGTCATGGTACATCTTTTTCACTCAAGGATGTACTTCTAGAGGGAAATTATGGAACTCCCTCAACTCCACTGGTACTAAAGTTCACCCTTTGAAATGGTTGATGTGCTCCTCACCTATCAAATATTCATCAGAAGCCCGTCCTAAGCATATCTGAGCATGTTAGGTCTCTCATTCAACATCCCCCAACTATGCCTCCCTGACTCGCTGTATGAGTGGGGGAGTAACATACATCGACTAGAGTTAAATAGCTTCACCATCATCCACAAGGGATACCTACATCATGGCTAACTACTCTGTTACCTCACTTAACAACTGCAACCCGGTCCTCCTACCGAGCATGTTTTCCACCATGTTCCCCTTTCCTAGAGTGTAGAATATCTCAAAATCAAAATTTTGGAGGAACTATAGCCATCACTACTATCTCAAGTTCAGGTCCTTCTGGGAGAAGATATACCTAAGACTCTTGTGGTCGGAGTAAACTATAAACCGCTCGCCCATCAAGTAGTGACATGACATCTTCAACCCAAATACCACTACTTCCAACTTCAGGTTGTGGTTCGCGCAGTTCTGATCATGCTACCTCAACTTTTGTGAGCTATAGATGATCAGTGATTGCTCCTTCATTACGAAACAACCGATTCCGGTCCCAAATGCATTGAAGTAAACTACATACCCAGCGTCCTCATCTTGTAGTCTCAAGATAGGGGCACTAGTCAGTCTCTTCCTTAGCTCCTATAAACTCTGCTAGAATTTATCCATCCACACGAAGAGTTTTCCCTTCCATGTCAATGCCGATAAAGGTGCTACTACCCTAGAAAAGTTGGACATGAACCTTCAATAGTAACCAGCCAACCCTAAGAATCTTTATACCTCAGTCACACTCCTGGGTGGCTCCCAAGAAAGTACCACCTCTATCTTTTCTAGATCTACTGCAACTATATCCTTCGAGATGACGTATCCCAAATAGTGGACCTCCTGTATCCAGAACTGACACTTAGGGAGCTTACTATAAATCTGATTCTCTCGAAGTGTATCCAAGACTATCTTTAGGTGTGTAGTATATTGTTCCTCCAACACTAAATACACCAAGATTTCATTGATGAAGACCATGAAAAACTGGTCTAGGTAGGGCTATAATATCATGTTTATATGGATCATGAATACTTATAGGGAATTTTTCATGCCGAAATGAATCACTAAGAACTCATAGTGGCCATACCGGCACCTGAAGGATGTCTTTGGTACATCCTCATCCCATACCCGAAACTGGTGATAGCCTAATCTAAGGTCTATCTTTGAGAACCACTTTTCTCCCTTCAACTGGTCAAAGAGGTCATCAATTCTCAGTAGTGGGTACTTGTTCTTCACAATCTCTTGGTTCAAGCGCCAGAATTCCATGCACAAGCTCAAACTCCCATCCGTCTTCTTGGAAAAAAGTACCGAGGCTGCCCATGGTGAAACAGTGGGCCTTACAAACCCCTTCTACTACAAGTCCTCTAGTTGTACCCTCATCTCATAAAGCACTGTAAGATCCATTCGATATGCCAGTGTGGATATCAGTGTCGTCCTGGGGTATAGGTCGATATAGAAGTCTACATTTTTATAAGGAGATAGCCTTGGAAACTCATCAGAAAAAACATCCTCATACTCATCCACCACTACAGGGAAGCTTGGACTCCTCTCCTCCACTATACCGAGGGTGAGGGTAGCCAACTGGTGAGTGATCAGCTTCACCCTCTTCTGAGAGAGATCGTCCTAGGCTGGATGGGTTTCCTTCTCACCGATGAAGGAAAACCTGTTCCCATATTCATGGACACACCATATTATATGCCTAAAATAGTTTATCTGAACATGGAATATGGATAACCAGTCCATAACCAAGATTAATTCGTAAGACCTCGATGCTGCTACTAGGAGATCCCAGCCGAAGCTCTCGCCTCCTAGAGTAAGCTCACACTATCAGCACAAATGTGTAATCATCGAATCATCTCCCATAGGAGTCCTTAGCCATAATGATCGAGCCAATGAATCCACCAGAATTTATGAGCTCTAAATGAGATCCATGTCAAGGAAGGAGTGACTAGAACCTATGTCTATAAGTATTGAAACTAGGGTGGAGAATACACAGATCGTGACTTAGATCATCTATAGAGTGCCATGGTCATAAGCCTCTACTACCTAGAGCTGAGTTTTCCCCTGTCCGCTTGCTCCCTGAGATCTAGGTAGACCACCTAGGGGTGGTGGGAGTAACATATCAAAACATCTCCCATGGCCTGCTTCTCGACCATCTCCTCTGACACATCCTCTTCCCTACAGACCTCCTCGCTTGAATCAATACCACTACCTCAGCAGCCCCTAACCATCTATCGGTCATCTGTACAGTGGGTCATGCAGTCACATGCCTTGTGTCCCTACCCACCACACGCGTAGAACTACCTGGCTCCCTGCTAACTCCCTTCAGACTAGGAACCCTGCACCACTGACCCTGAGTCCTGGGGTCATCCTCTAAAAGACCTAGCCTTCTTGGGCCCACGTGTCTACTGTCTTCTTCCTACTGAAGACTCTACCGCTTGAGGTCTGCTAATAGCTCTAGCTGTGGTCACCTACTCCCCCAATAAACTCTCCATGATAAGGGATCACTCCAATACCCTGGCCCGGGTAGGGTTGCTGAGAGACACCACCAAAGCCCTGATCTCCCGCCCGAGTCCTTGCTCATAGGATTGATCCCTGAAGAAAGGGTCTCAAACCATATCTATGGAGTAGTGGAAAAGTTCCATAAACCTCACTGAGTAGTCGAACACCATCATGTTGTCCTGTTGTAGGTGAAGAATCTCCTAGATACACACAGAGCTCAAGGTTGGAGGAAAAAAATCCCCCTTTAAAAGCCTCTCAAAGGCAACCCAAGTGAGGGTCATCTCATCGTGAGTCTGGATGATCAAACTCCATCATCTCCCTTTCGAGACCTGTAGAAGGCTTGCTGCGAAGATCTCCATTTGGTCGGGTGATGTCCTCACTAAGTGGAAGACCCAAATCATAGCCTCTATCTAGTCCTCAACGACCTGAGGATCTGTCTCTCCCCTGAACCTAGTAGGTCTCTGTCTCTGGAACTCATGTAGGTAACTAATCCTATGAACGTCCTCTGCCTGAACCTCTGGCAGTAGATGCTGACAATCGGGTGGTGGTAGCATTGGTGCACCACCCGGTGGTTCCATTTATAGAACTGGTCCCTGAACGGATGCCTTGTCGCTAGGTGGGCTGTCCTCATGACCTCATATCGGGATCCTAGCTTGTCATCCATGTGGAGGCATCCAGAGATAGATCAAGATGTACCATATTTATAAGGTTATACCTGGTGAGTTTCCCCTTATTAAAAAATAAGGAGACACTTATGCAACCTATGTTTTCTTGTATTGAGCCGAAAATAGAATTCAAGGTCCTGGTGTATGGATACGTTGGCCGCCGCACCAACACTAGACTCCCTGTATCTGAAAGTAGAACTCACAACACTTAACACTGTTTCCACAAAAGAAAACATCTAACTCTTAGTCTTTGAGGGGGAACTGACCGCCCTCTGAAACCACTTTGTGAAAACCCATCCCCTGGGGCCCATGCCGTGACTACCCCAAGCCCACCTCTCGAAATCCAGGGGCTGGAGACTAGAATCGAAGGAGTCAACCTGGAAGTGAGAGGCATTATCCTGGATACCTGTATGCACACACACACCCAACCAAGTCCCAACTCACAAAATGTAAAAAACATACCACAGAATAAACTGAGTGCAAGTACAGCTGAAAGAAATTGTGCTAGAATACAAACCCAAGAAAAAGTACCAGAAACTGTAAATTACAAAAAGTGCTCTGATGGACATCTAGAGTAAACCCCACCTGATCATGAGATTAGTAAAGATAATGGAATCCAAATTAGTATTTATTGTCCGTTCAGTCCTACTGGGCCCCACCTAGTCCTAGGCCACCAAGTCCACCATCATAGCGTTCATCCATCCTGTCTCCCTGAGCACCCCATTCGAAAAATCAGTCATCTACACCAGATAAAACACGTGTGGGTGAAGCCTGTGCAGGGTTGAGTAACACAATACTCAGTAGGGACCCCAAAACAAAAGAGGAAATACCACACAACAATTATCAATGTAAAGCCCGAAACATAAGACACCTCACACTAGGTATATTCTAGGGTAGTAACAGTAGCATCATCAGTCACAAATGTTGAACTACTTGGAAACTAGAGAAATCATACTCTATTGAGTATAGTGGGCCTACCGAGTCACATAGAGTCGCTTCCCACTAACCTTAAACTACTGTGGTACTCATCCATGATGAGTACCGTGGGTATGCTAGGTCACATAGAGCTGCTCTCCACCGTGGGCTTGCTGGGTCACACAGAGCCACATTCAGCTTGGCCGAACTGAGGTACTCCTCCCATCGAGTACCATGGGTCTACTAGGCCACACAGAGCCACTCCCCACCATGGGAATACTGGGTCACACAGAGCCTCTTCCCACTAGGCCATCATCGAGCAGTTTCAGGACTCATCCAACTGCAGGGTTCTGTATGTTGTTCACTTGGGATAACCACTCCTCAAGCCATTTTTTACATCTCTACGTCCATTAAAGTCACCAAAAATCATGCCAAAAAATCCGCCTCCTCGAGAGGGTCCCAATGCCATAAATGGCTCGCCAATCGGACACACGATTTGAAAGATACATATGTTTTAGTAACCAGGGTACCGGTTGCGACGGGGCTCGGTCTAACATGGTCAGACTGACCCGACCTGCACGGCCCGGTGGTTCCACATACCCCATTTCATTCTGATTTACCCAAACTGACTTGGTGTGGGTCGTGGTCGGTCTGGTCCGACCTGTCTAGTGGGCTAGGCCCAATAGGCCTCGCTGGACCTGACCCGATTTGGCCGAGGGTCCATCCCACTAGGTGGACTAGCGACCCGGTCTAATCTAGCCTGGCCCTGAAGGGGCATGAGTCCGGTCCACTGGGTAGTGAAACCGGCCCAACCCTCTGGGGGATCGGCCCACCAGTTGTGGACCAACCGTTCAGTGCAATAAGTGTGAGGACATGGGACATGTCAACCATTTGCGTCCCCTCCCTGTCTGAACACAGCCCCCAAGAGGCAGGCCACACCTCCTGCGTGTCACCCTCCTAGCACCGCATCCATCTCCAGCCATGACCAACGAGCCGTGGCCTCCCACCTACCCCACAGATGCATGGGGCTCCTCAGCCTGCTACAGTTAAGGACTGCAGCTTTCAGCTTGTTTTGATGACCCAAACACGGGTCGTCCCTCTACACGGTGCCCTGACTATCGCCACATCCTTCAGCATGCCACCGCGGATGACGAGCAGCGACCTCCCAGTCAATGTGTCCTGCTGGTGCGGGCTGCCTTCTCCATGCGCCCAGTGTGGCTGGCCACCACCGATGGCACCGACGCACTGATAGAATGTTTAGCAGACCATCAGATGCACTCCGGTGGTCCGTCCTTTGAGCCATCTGCATCTGTGGCCTCCGGGGAGCGCCCTCTTCACTGAAAAGATTCAAAATCTGTCTTGACATCATTTCAAGGGTATAACCACCAAGAACGCACGTGCAGAGATTCCCAGGCTTTGCTCATGTCATCCTGAGGCCTCCGCGGTAGAGGTCTAATGTTAGGGGAGGTTCGTTCAATCATTCCATGCTAAGTATTGGACCTCGAATAAATAAAACCCCAAGAATAAAATCACCCTCCTGTATAATGTACCAATCACATATCAACTTGTTTGTGGGTTGATCCATGTTCGTTGTTTTTAGAAAAGTATGGGGAAGAACATCAAATCAAAAACCCCTACCTCTTTGAAGTTTTTTGCCACACATTCTTCCTCGAGGGGTTAAGATATTGATGTCTCTTCTTGGATCTGATATTATAAAGTCATGATGGAGAAGATGAAATTCCACCAGCATTATTTGTTCTTTTCTGGGGTGGAATCCTATTATAGGTTCTCCCAAGAATCCTCCAATTTATTTAATCCATATTTTCCTAGCACGTTGAATTATAAATAAGAGCACATCACAACATTTCCATTATGATGTAACGTCACATCATTACGCTTTTTTATTTAAGAAACAATGTCTATATTACATGTCATTAAAGCATCATTACACTGTGAGTTTAATGATCCATTAATGAGCCTCATTGATGCACATCATTGCCGCCCTGTTGCTACCCCGTAGTGTTGTTGTCCGCCACTCCAAAGTGATAAAGAAAATAAAATAATTCATTTAAATTATTTTATTATTTTTATCGAAAAGTCCAAAAAAGAACATTTCCACTCAACCCTTTCTGTCCAAAGTTAAGTCATTTCTATGTGAATCTCGGCGTTATGAATTCAACAGTTCCCTCAGATTTTTTATTCGAGTAATGGTTCCAAATATAGAAAATCCCACTAGCACATTTACTGAACGTACCTTAAAAAATGTTCAAAATTTCATTCCGGGCTCTCCGGACCTCAGAATTACTTACTGTCAAATTTCAAAGTCTTGAAATAATTCCATATAAAAAAATTACATGGAAATTCTAAGATATTACAGCCTTGATTTTGGAGATGTGAGACCTCATTTATGTGTGAAGGATAGATTCCTTATTTTATGTCCTATATTTTTCTATTGGTTATGATTGTTTGATTCCTGCTACTTTTGTGATGTGCTCCATATTTGAGCTTTTCTATGAAACATGATATGGGGAGGGGAGGCCTGAATGTGATATGATCCTTTAATGGCTAAGCATGGGATAAATAATGTGATGTGGATGGGAAGGCCCCGATGATGTGGAAGCAGTTGACACCTATGATGGAGAGATACATTGAGATATCCATATGGTTGTCAATGATGGAACAAAAGATGATGGAATGGGTTAAATCTTGTCTTACCCATTGATGTTATAAAGTTGGATTCTTTCTTGAAATGATTTTGGTTAATGGATGATGGCCATGTTGCTTGTTTTATTTTCATTATTTTCCCCATTTCTCGTGGAAACTGGATGAGGTTGGTTTCATGTTTATTCATGGTGGTAGATTAAGATGTTTTTCCTAGAGAAAATATATTATAGAATAATGATAATAATGAATAAATAATTCTTAACCCATAGGGTTGGTATTTATGGAATGAAAATGATGAAAAGATGTTAATCTTGAGAAATCATGGACTCAGTTTAGATTATGACCGGAGGGCATGGACTTCACATTGGTGGTTAATGAATGTATCTTTAAATAATGCTATTGGTTAATTAATTAATTAATAAAAGGAAATTATAAAAATGAAATAATTAATTAATGTAGTGCTTTTAAATGCTTGCATGCTTATAAGATATTGGGTCTTAACAGTGGTAGCTGGGAGTCCGAGCGATGTTAGCTGCAGTTGAGTCTAAGAATAGGTTTTCCCATAGTGTGGTTTTAATATATATTATATCCTATATATTATGTGTTTTCATATTCTACCCCACCCATTTCGGTTAGGTAATTTGAAACCCAATGGAATATGAGAGATTGTTTTCCCCAACACCCCAGTGAGTGGATGGATAGATGACTACCCCCTCTGGCCTCACTCTCTTCTCTTGATAGTCTTATCTGTTGGTATGAAGGATGCTTAGTTTCCCCATATATGTCTGTATAGGGATGTGATATATTATGGTTATTCACACACATGTATCCCTAGATATAGTATCCAAAGTATTATTATAGTTATGATGTGTATAGGTTGTGATGGCTTGTGGTACCTTACTCGGTATACGGGTTGTAATGGCTTGAGGTATAAAACCCATTGTATGATACATGTCATAAGGGCTATGGTGGCTAAAAAAACTATTTAGTTACTATATGGATATGTGGATGAGATGATGTTATGATGTGATGCATGAGGTGCATGTTGTGATGACTTTCCCAGGCGTCTTTAGGATGGATTATTTTGGAGAGATATCGTTCAGGACATGCGATGATGGGGAAGAGTGAAAACCCAATGGGAAAGTATGAGTGATGTACTATTGATGTTTCATTATTATATTATATGATCTATTATATACAATACTTGGTGAGAGTTATCAATGGTGATGCTGAAAACTTAGTATACCTATTTAGGTGATTAGTTAGTTTCATTGTTGTTCAATGTGCTTTAACATGATTTCTTTATCTTTTTCATAAGTGGATCCATGGAGGATCCTAATAATTATATTATTATGCTCAACCTAAATATTTATAAACTATTTTTAAAGAAATTTAGAGCATGTTGGAGATCAGTTTGGATATTACTAGCTCTTGGTTTTTTAGGAGTAGTTTGGGATTATTGGTCACTTCCGTCTTTACCTTTTAGTTCTTTTTGTTCTTTTTTAGTTGTTTTATTACTGTATAGTACTGAATGTATGCACTTGCGATATATATATATAATTATATTTTGATTGGTCTATCCTTCTTGTATTTCTCTTCCGAATGTTCTATTAGAGGTTAATTCCTCCCATATGCATGCTTATTATACCCTTGGTGCTAGTCACCAACCTAGGGCCTACTGGAGGTAGGACTCAGGAAGTCACCCTCTCTATTCTCTCATTATCGGCCTAGAAGGTGCACACATTGGGGGGGGGGAGGGGGTTGTGAAAATCATATAAATTCCCAATAAATTATTTTTTAATTTTAACTTTTCATAGATCCAGGGATTCCGTACTGACCTTTCTGTAGCTTTTAGAGACATGCAATCTCCCTTACAAAGGTTATTTAGATTACTCTTACATAGGTGTTTGTTTTTAGTTTTACATAGACAATACTTTCTAGAGAACCCCAAAGAACATTTATATTACATGAATATATACCTTTACATAACACTTATCAAACTTTACACAACACTTTGTGACCTTTACACAATGTCTCGTATATCCACTTATCTTTATGAAAAGACACTTACATAACTATTATATTTCTTAGTTTACCATTATGTAAGTCAGGATTACCTTTACGTAGCCTATGAAAATAATTTAATACCTTTATTCAATTGATTTTTTCTTCCATATTTTATTCTATTAAAATAAAAACCTTCTCAAAATCACTCTAGGAATTCTAAATTAGATGAAAAACACTTTCTGCTTGAAGATCAGTGCAACAAGCATCACATTTCAGTTTCCAATTTGTCTCAAACATATCATCTTGAGTTCTTAAATATGTACCCTAAAATAACTAATGGAATTGGATGAATTATCAATCATGATAACCAATTCCAAGTCATGAATCTATAATAATACTCCAAGCATCATTACCTCATTTATTCACCAAACACATATTGGCCCATTCAAAAAAATATGAAACTATTACTTGGGAACTTCAGTTTATGTTGATAAAATAGAGTTTTATTTTTTTATATAATGTATGTAATTTATAATATATATTATACATAAATATCACACACATATATTTATAGAAAATAATTTATAATATTTAAATAGTCTAGGTCATTATATCCCCCCTTCAAAAATTTCAACCTAAAAATTTCAACTCGAACACTAAGATAAAAAAATATGAGGGTAGTTTTTCTTTAATATATCCTTAAGTTATAATATTTACTCTTCATAATTTTAATTTCTTCAAATAACTTTAATAATATAATTGTTCATGCTTCATAGTGCTTTAACTCTATGATCTAAGATTTACATTGAATTCTCCTCATAAGAGAGTTCATACTCTAAATGTATCCCCACTAGATTTAGTACATGTGAGAGATTTGGTATACACTTACTCAATAGAGATACATGGAACAAATTTTATAATTGAAAAAGGATTTGTGTAAAGGAAAGTACACATGCCACATTTCTAATGTGATAAAAAATCTAAATGGGACCTATATACCAAGGTATTATATTTCTACCTTTATAAACTTCATAACTCTATTAAAAAGTGATATTAAAAGAAATATATTACCCCCCTCATCAAAATCTCTATCACATTGATAATTATTAGTATAAATGTTTTTTTCAACTATGAGCTACTATGATGTGTTGCTAAATGGATCAAACCTTCTCTATATTCTTTTCCACTATTTATGGTCCAAATAACATTATTTCTCTAACTTCATCCAAAAATGTTGGAGTTGTATGTAAAAGGATTCATACAGAGCCATATGGATGCTATAGTGGAAGCTATTATTATATGATAACTCAAGTAGAGAAATATGTGGATCCCAACCTACTTTAAAGTCCATAGAGAAACTTTTAAGCATACCCTTATGATTTTGAATGATCCTTTCTGATAGACCATATGTTTGAGGATGATATAATATATTAAAGTTCATCTTGGTATTTAATTACTTTAGAAATATCCTCCAAAATGTTGATTTGAACCTCAAATTTTGATCAAATACAATTGTTAATGGTGTTCCAAAGAACATTAACACTTATATTATATATATATTGTCAATTTTATTGAGTGATAAGTATTTATGATTGGTGATGAAGTGGGAATTATTTGTAAGATGATCCACCAAAAACCATATGACATTATTTATTTTAGATTTTCTAGAAGACTTGTGATAAATTCCATGGTAATGTTCTCCCATTTCCATAATGTTATGGGTAATGGTCACATTATCCACTTTAACTTCTACCATTCAACATTAAATTTTTAGTATACCAAGTACTTTGATGTATATTCAATAATATCCTTCTTTACATTATCCCCCCATAAGTGCTATAAAATATCTATATACTTATTTATGATTCATGGGTGGATAAATAAAATTAATCTATGTGAATATTCTAATAGATCCTTCAGTATCTCAAGCTTATATGGTGCACTAAATAATGTCGCAAATCCTATAACTTTATCTTTATCAATATTGACCTATAATATTTTCCTCTTACTTATGGATTATACTTTATTTTTGTATCAACACATCATCCCTTTGATTACTTTGAATATTTATCATGTAGAAAGGTGAAATATCCTTTTTGATTAGAGCATCAACCACTTTTTTTTTGATTTTTCAGAATTATAATGGATTAAATAGTTATAGTCATTGATCTTCTCTAACTGTCTCCATTGGAACATGTTTAGATCATTTTTGTGAATATATAATTTTTAATTTTATGATCAATATATATATCACATGTTTATCTATATAGATAATGAATATAAAAAATTTAAGGAAAATATTACCCCTATGAACTCTAGATCACGAGTTGAGTAATTTTTCTCATTTACCTTCAACTGTTTTGAGGAATTTTCTATCACTTCATCTTTTTTCATATGTACACAACCTGATACTTTCTATGGAGAATCACTGTTATCACAAATCTTTCCCCACTCAAGGGTAGTGTGAGTAAAAGTGTTGTGACTATAATTTTATTTATCTTCTTGAATCTATCTTCACATTCTTTTATCTAGATAAACTTTATATATTTATATGTTATATTGGTTTTTGAGTTTTTAAATCATGATAAATTTATCATAAAACATCAATAATTCCATGATTTTCTATGGAAGCGATAGATATCTATATATATTATGGTTTAGTAAATTCATCAATTACCTTAGTCACTATAGTATCCACAAATATCCCTTCACTTATGATCACATTCCCTAAGAATGCAACTTTCTCCACCCAAAATTCATATTAACTATACTCTATATACTAATTCTCCTTTTAAAATGTTTCTGGCACAATTATTAGGTGCTTCTCATGTTATTCCTTAATTTTGGAATATATGAGAATATATTTAATAAATAAAACATATTTTTTTCAAGTTAATCTCTAAAGACTCTATTAATCAATTCCATAAATATTTTTTTGGAGAATTAGTGAGTCTAAATGGCATAACTATGAAATCATTGTGTTTATATCTTATGAAAAGGACAATATTGGGTATATAATTCCTTTGATTGATAATATACCAATCAAATATATACATTTGATAAATACCAATCCCCGATTAGTTGGTTGAACAAGTTATCAATCCATGGAAGATGACACTTTTTCTTAATTGTGATCTTGTTGAGCTCCCAATAATCAATGTAGTGACACTTTGATCTATCTATATTCTAGATAAATTAGACCAGGGAACCAAATATATAAGAATTAGGTAATATAAAACATGTGTACATGTTTTCTTATATTTTCTTCATTAAATCATCTATTTTAATGGGGGACATTTTATAGGGATTCTTTGATATGGGTAGAGGATTGAGTATAATTTTTATAGAGATCAGAAACTATTTACAACGAAGAATGCTAATAAACTCTTTAGGAAATACACTAGTATATTCTCCCATAATGGGCATTTCTTCAAGGATGATCCTTTTATTTTCCCCAATCATTTGATCTATATATTATTTCATATTAGAAAATAATATCCATAAAGGAGAAGAAGTTTCCAAAAGATATTCAAAATTATCCTTGAACTTGTATATAATATATGGATTATTTACTCTCATGAAAATTGATATTAACTCTATATATAGGAAAATGATCTATTTCTAATATAACATATAATTATTATAAAGGGATATTAACTAGATTTTCTAGGTGATTCTTCCAAAAAATGTTAATTAGGGATGAGTTATATACTTGAGATGTAATGATTACACCAGTTGGTGTTTTTACTGATATATTAACCTTAATATATCTATTTTGTGTTTAAATATTTATAGATAACATTCTTGATATGAAAAATTCATAAAACCATAATTAAATAGGATATTATTTATTCATTAATGAATTACATGTACATATATCACCACTCTATTTTCTTACATCACTTCAGTAATAGTTATTATTGAGAACGCTTTGTGTACATTGTGTTTTTTTTCAATGTACAATGAGTATCAATGATATTTGATATTAATATTGTGAAGAATAATTATAAGAGATTGGATGTTTTGGTTGGAGAACCCAAACATGCTATGAAGAATTTCCAAGAAGGTGTATTCTTTATAGTAAATGAATAAGGATTGGAGAAACTTATTAAAATTTATTTTAACGTTTATTGTATTTAAGCTTATGAAAAGTAATAATTATTTCCTTGGAAGATTTTGAGATACATTTATATTTAATTAAAAAGTGTTTGAATAATTTTTCTCTATAGAGAATTTATAATAATGGATATTCTTATATATCTTTAATGAATACATTTGAGGCATTCCATTTATGTGGTTGTAAGATTAAATGAGAAAATGTTGTATTGGAAGTTAATTTGGATGAAAATTTGAATAATAAAAGAAAATAATAATAGAGGATGTAGGATGGTGGTTTTTATTGAAGCTATTATTTTGTTACTAAAATTTTAACTGAGGGGAACGAAGATTTAATACAAAAAATACAGCCAAATCAATGCCAAATGAGCACCTGAGTAGCCGAATCATCTTATAAAGACAACCAAACAATATCAAAGTTGAGTTAGAATTGAACAATATGTGTTAAGTAAAACATGGTTCGACATTGGCCTAAAAAAGTGCACCCAGTTTGACTTGGTGCTGAGTGAAATAGAAAACGCTACCCGATAGGGCGACATGACAGACCTACCAGATAGGAAGGACCTAGGGGTTTTTATGGTGGGTATATGGAGTTCTAAAATATATAAGGATTCATTCATCTAAGGAATAAATTTATTTGAGAATCATGTTTATAAGGATACTATTCATCATTTAAAAATGTGGTAAAAAAATCTTGATACAACATCATTTAATCCATCTTCCTCACACAACACTGGTTACAAGCTAATCTAGCCTTGTCTAAACCATTTATCACTATTAAAGAATAATATAACTCTAGTAGAAACACCTTAGATCATTTCTAATTTCTTGAAGATCATAAAAATTCATAGAAGATATGTACACTGTTACGCCCAAAACATTTTACACTTTAAGAGCGAGGAGTTCATATAAAATAATGGAAAAGAATTGAGGTATAAGCACTTAAGATAAAGTATGTACAAGTCATTTAGGATTGAAATAAATGGAATAAATGAAATGGGATTATTGAAAATAGGTTTATTTAAGGGGGATCCACATAAGTATGGTTGATTCATGAATATGTAGCTTGATGTAAGGGTGGCTATGTATGAGTAAAATATGTATGAGTAACTCACATACAAGAGGTTTATATATGTGTAATTCATGTAAAAATGAGTTATAGATTTGATGATGTTGGGTAATACTAAATTAATTGTAATAAATATAATGATATTGTTTATCATAATTCTAGAAAATTAAGAAGTAAGGTTTTTTCCATGATAAACAAGTTGAATTGAAAAAATAAGAGAAAAATTTATAAAAATAGCTACTTGTATACGCCAAATCATATTCAGTTGCATCACAATAACCTATAGTATAATTTTTAAATAAGAAAAAAGAAGTGGAAATTAGTGGATTTTAAGATCATTTTCTAGTATTTATATATGTCAATTATAAATTAAAATTCAAATGAGCTGCTTCTACTACCTCCATGAAAGAAATATAATAACTATTCTTACATGAATTCTAGACATGTATAAAACTGATACAATTCCTATAGAAAAAATAATTGAGTATAAAAGTAGAGAAGAGAACTGACACTACATATATTTAAAAGAAGTTCTATTTTTCAAATCCCAAGATAACTAGTTTAGTTTATGTTTCATTGAATAAGAATAAGAAAAGAATCATTTCTATGAATCCATGTATTATTTCTTGTGCACTGAAGTTTGAGGAATATGTGGAGTCACTTTTGCTAAAAATTTGAAGAAATCTAAACTCAAATCGATAGAATTATTGGGAAGTGTTGTATGATTTACTGTTTATATAATAAGAAAAGTTAATTTACCCTATTAAAGTAAAGTATGAAAGATAGGAATTCATCTCAGGTTACCGTGTAAGTAAAAGAAGGAGAAGACCAGACAACACATCGATAACTTAATAGATCCGAAATAGGTGTTAGATACTCTTATTGTTACCCATAATTAATTGTACGCTGTTGTAAAGAATTATAAAAACTAAATTGGATACTATATATATGAAATATAAACCAAACATATTTGGGGAACATGAAACACAAGTACAAGGATATTCTATTCTTTTTGTACTCACATATTAATACTAGTGAGTTGTATATTCTCAGTGAAATTATGATCATGACAAGGATTATAATTTAATTTTAAAAATATAATCATTTAAATCTACTATGCCTATTGTGTGCATGTTTTCAAATCTATTTCATGAAAATAATAATGTGAGAAGAGAGAAAAAGATATCAATTCACCTTAATAAGTACATAGACAAAAAGGAAAGGGATAAAAAGATGTTTAAATTATATAAAAAGTCACCGAAACTAATTCAAACCCCTCTATATTGGGATTTGTTAGGGTATAATAATTATTATAATATGTATCATAAGAAATTAAAATCCCTCACCCATGATTTTCATGGAAGAACAAATAAAAATTTCATTAAAATATATAAATGAAGAACTTTTAAAATATGAACACCTTGCACTAAAAAATCCTCCACAACAACTCCATCTTCAACCAATGTGGTTGATAAAGATCATATGAGTGGTATAAAAAATATTCCCACCTCCATTGGTATCCATATATTGTTCTTATATCAATAATTTTATGTTCATAACTCCTCACTCTCCATATGTTCTAGGATCACATGACGAAAAAGAGGAGGAAGAAGAAAGCGTTAGATGTCTAAGGTCACATCCAAGAATCTATACAAAAACATTTACATCACATGGACATGACCTTATATATCCATGAGGATGATCCTCGGTGCTAATTAATTTACTCATGTGTTTTAACACATGAGTAAATTCCATGGCCAGTTCATGTATCACATACATGAATGAAATTCCCTGTATGTTTCCACTCATGAAATGGTTTTTTAAATGATAGTTTAGGTGGAATATTACTCAAATTCATAGACTTTATAATCATAGTTTTCATAGAATCATACACCCATTATACATGAAAATCACAATTTTCATGAAATACTATATATATATATATCATACACATATAAGGCTTTAGGGCATATCTACTTTAATATCCCACTTTCACTAAAGAATCATAAACTTTGTTCCATTTCACCTTATATTATCTTATATACATTCAATCATGAAATAATATCAAAAACTAATTTTGGATATCTTTTAAAACACTTTTTTGGAATGTTATAATTAATATCACCTTGTATCACATCATATAAAATACCTTGTGAATACCCATCTAAAAATATTTTTGGATTAACTCTAAAACAACTTTAGATTATATCAATGAGTAAAAATAAATCCCCATTCAGTTAAGCACTAAGTGTGACCCCATGGGACTTTATAGAATTTAAAATAAATATGAGTCACTAGATCCATAAATGTAAGAAAAGAGTGGCCTATATAAATGAATCAATGCCACTCAAGCTAAAAAGATATATGACATGATATTAATCAAACACATGTATCTCTATACTTATATCCACTAGTTTACATCATATATAAATGATAATTATCATATTTTTCCTCTGCACAAGAAACTAAGTGAAAATGGGATACAAAACATGTCAATCCCATATAGACAACTCATATATTATGGATTCTCTAAGTATAGACTAACCTAACTGATGAATACGTCAACTGTCATTCATAATTATAGATAAGAACATCACATTTCCCTTATCTAGATAGATATATAATATCTTGGTGTGAAAACACACTCTCATAGTCCATATCAATTGAGGGACCCAATGTCATACTAATTATATGATAGGACAAATCCCATCTTTGTTAAGATCCAATTGATGAAATGATTAAAAACATACCCAACCACCCCCAGATTAGCTTATTCAACATATAGACTTTCATATGTAGGGTATAAAAAATGATGGTTCTAATGCTTAGTATATATCAAACCTTATGTAATGGGGACTCCAATATGATCCATGTTGTAAGATTATAATTTTCCATTGAGGTGCAAATCCTTTTTAATTCTATAAAACCTCTCATTTTTCTTTAAATGGAAGTGCCCAAGGGGATAATGAAGGGTTTAAGAGAGTATAAAAGTGTTTGGGGGACTGGATTTAAAGATTTTGTAAAATTTGGATGAGGTACACAGTTAGATAATGGTTTGGGTAAAATTCACCTCAACCATACATACCATAAAATAAGGAGCATAGTTTTTTAACAATGAAAAGGGGGGATAGAAAACTGTGAAAATTCTGTAATTTATTTTAGGTTCATATCACATCTTTTGTTCACAATTATTCTAAACATTCATATAAACCATGTGAGTTATGGTGAACCTTGATAGTAGCTACACATGGTTGGCACACATTTTGTAAAATTGTGTGACCAAACCATGCACCCATTTACAAAACTTGAAATTACCTTTTTACCCCTCTTTCCATTAAGTATAATTACTGCCTTCTTCTCCACATTTGTGTGAACAATAGCTACAGGGAGCTCTCATCCTCTCCCTATTTTTGGTTTTTGTAGTTCTCCCTTATCTAAAATCCTTATCCTTATACATTAGCCATATTATATCACCCTCAGTAATTCTGGAACTCTGCGACTTCTTTTCTTAGTTTTCTTCTCCATCTTTGGTGTTATCTCAATGTAACCTAATATTCCCTATTTTCAAGTTTTTTTTGGTTTCTTAATTTATCTTATTCCAAGAGAAATCTAAGGTTGATACTGGATGGGGAATATTATACAGGGCTAAGGTTGGTTATATGTTACTTTTCCCTAAAATTCAAGATGTTTATGACATTTTCTATTATGCCACACTCTAGACCTTCCATGCATTTCCATTAAATGTGTAAATACTTTAGTTAATTATCTATACCATGAAATTGATATTACAAGAGACCTATTGAAACTATTTAAGTTTAATGAATCCAAATTGAACCACCCCCTTAGGGTGTGTTCAATGAAGTGTCCTTAACAACCTTTCCTTGATTATAAATAAAACACCCCTGAGGCATGTTTGGCCTATAAATTATAAATATAAAGACAAAAATTAAGTAATTGAATTGATAAATGACATATACACTTAATTTATCCCTTGATAAATTATTATATTATGCTTGATTACTTTTATAAAACTGGATTATGATGAAGGCATGGACTTCCTTTAGAAAGACTTGGATTCCCAACATATAATTTCTCAGGAAATCTCATAGGATGATATAAAATTCATTGATGAATATTCAAAAGTGAAACACCACACTTAGATTTAGTTGATGTATTAGATTCATGTATTCCTTGGCTAAATAGTGATAATTCACTTGAAAACTCTAGAAAATATGAATGCATGTGATGAGCTCCTAGGATTTGGCCTGATGTACTCGGACATAGTCTTCCTTGGATGATATCCTTGGACTCCAATAAAGTATATCCCAAGTTTACCTTGAAAATTTCCTTTGGATTGGTTATAAACTTTTAGGGTATAATTCCAAGGGTTCATACCTTGAATTAAACTCATACCCCAAACCCTAACATCTTAGTCGATCATTGTGAGTGGGATCGACTTTCCAAAGTCATGGATGCCATGGGTAGCCTACAAATGCCTTTTAATTATTATAATTGTATTCCTTGTATATGTTCCTTTTATCAATGTAAAATTAATGATCATATTCTTAGAAAAATATTCCTTAGGCTGAAGCAGGTAGGGTCGGCTAGGTATCCCATGAGAAGATTGAGATCGACATTATTAGTTTTTACCTTGATACTTTATATTTATTATATCTAAACACTATGAATTTTATATTCAAATATTGGATCTTAATTAGAATCCATTGGTGGAGGCCTACTGATGTTTACTTATACCATATTTGGGCCACCATTTGGTACCTAGAAAAACTTCATGGGTGTAGGTTTGGATAAGAGAAAGTTCCCATATGTGGATTCTTTATTTCTTTTAGGATAGGATATTAAGAGTAGATAATTGTGCCAGTGATCAAGATTCTCATAGGGATATTAGTTTTTAGTATTTTATATCCTTTTATATATATTTGAATTATTGTATTCTTGATACCATGTCTTCCAGCTTCATATTTTGTATAATAATAGAATTATATTTATATAGTTTTTTACTACTTCATGTCTATTATTTATTATCTAGACAGTTGACTTTCACAACCGCATTATTTCTA
Source organism: Viscum album (assembly GCA_963277665.1). NCBI lineage: Eukaryota > Viridiplantae > Streptophyta > Magnoliopsida > Santalales > Viscaceae > Viscum > Viscum album. The sequence continues at coordinate 1,549,325,035 of OY728152.1, read as the reverse complement.
CTGTGTTTATATACTATCTCTCCTTTTATTTATTTACCATTATACTATAATCCAATAAATAGTGTATAGTCTCCTCACCATAACACCATACGTATTCATTTTTAGTCAACAACCTCTGGAATATGGGGAGGCTTGCTTAAGGCCAACCAGACCTATAAATTGTTTATGAACCGGTATCAGGATGTCAAAAAGTGGTATCAAAGATTTTTGTTTATTTTTTCATTTATATCACTATTTGGGGTTAGTAGATAAGAGAATATGAAGTGTCATAAATTGTTAATAAGCCATGTCTAGGAGTAGCTAACCCAAGTGTGGGGAAAACCCAAGTTACCAAGGATGGGAATTGGGTCCTTAATTTCACCTATTACAATTATACTATTTTCACTGATGGGTGACATACGTGATTTATGAAATCATGTTTTATAGAGTTTTTCCCTTTGACTAGTATGATAAGGTAGAATTAGCTCATGCATCATTTTAGGAACATCAGGATTTACATGTCATGTATATTCTGTTCCATGAATATTTTATTTCTTGATTTACTATTACTTATTGTATGTGAATTTATTTTTTATGTTAGTAATTTCTAAAATTTCTTGTAGGGAAAGAATAAAAATAAAATTGGTTACTTAAAGTCTCCAAATCAACCTAATTGATTTTCCCACATAGATTTATAATGAAACCTTACCTAACCAATTTTTACATGGTTTAAGCTATAAAACCTTGGTTACATAGTTTAAACTTTTAGTTGTATGTTGTTAAGTGGATTGAAAGATTGAAATTTATATTGTTAGGACAATATAAATTTGGAATGAAAATTTGTGTAACTAAACCAATCTATATGGACTAGTTATACTCTAAGACTGGATGTAAAATGACGGTTCTAGTTAAACAAAATTACAATTTTAAATTATAAATTTTATGAATTGATAACATGGTAATGGAAAATATGTATAATTAAACCATTACATGCACACTTTCTAAAACTTAAATTCCTATTATCCACCAAAATGGATGCTATTAAATGGGGATTCCAATTACAATTTAATGAGATTTTTCTTATATAACTTCTCATTGAAACTCCATATAACAGAACCCTCATGAACTATATCTCAAAACCTCACTTTTAGACATGATTTTAGAAGTGGGTAGTTGGTTAGTGTGTCTCTTATTGTAAGTAATTATACCTATATTTGATTTTCTATATGTAATATCTTCTAATTTTTATCTTGTTTTGATGTGTGTGCTTGGTATTGTAGATATATTCCCCCATGAAAGCCACATGAAAAACTCTATAAAGGTGGTGACGACCATACCGATGAGGTGGTGGGGTGTGAAACACTAGTAGTTCCACTAGTATAACTCCCCATAGCACCACATGTTCTTCCTGTACTATGAATTGATTCTCAGTTCGGAGAGGGTTTCCTACATCTATTGTAGTCCATGGAGGGAGCTCCTTGACCAGTACATACTATGTATGAGTTGACTAGGGAATTATAGTAGTAGCATCCACTGACCTTTTAATGGGACGGTAGTCCTTAGGATACAAAATCTTGGTTAGAGGCTATGATTTAATTCTTTGAGCATCTAGAGATGCCTTCATAATGTAGGGTGAAGCTCGCAGATTATATTCTTTATGAATCTGCCAAGATATGGTGGGATTTTCTTATATAGGAAGATAAATATCAGTTAATAGTATAGAGGGACTTCCAAGATACTTTTTGTGATTAATTATTACCTAAAAGACCAATATATGATCAAGAAAGATAGTTCATGCATCTGAAGCAGGAACTATGCCCTTCATGGATTATTTATCTTATTTCATGGATCATGATAAGCTAAATTTATTTACACATTTTGGATACATATATTTTAGGTTTATTCATGATTTACTTGATAATGCGTGGGGTCTTGGTTTCTTTTCATAGGAATTAGGGATTTTTCACTTAAAGGATGAAATTATAGAAATTAAAAAAACAGGTTTTACACATCATGAATCACATACACAACATTTATTCCTCATTCACACCATCCCTATGAGCCAAAGTCCAGGCCGTGAGAAATTAAATGATGTGAGGCGATTAAATGATGTTTAAATTGAACATGCTGTCATGAAATGTCAAATTTATTATGATTTAAAGATGATTTTATAGTCTAGGGAAGACCCTAGGTGGTCTCTCAAGGAGTGTTGATAGGTTTATAGAATGTATTTATAATAAGAAGTTCTAAAAACATGGGGTGGTTTTGAAAAGATTTTTAAGTAAATAAATTATTTAGAAATTTTAATAGTTGAAAAACCAATTGGATTTGGAAAAATATGAGATAAAGGTTTCATTGTTATTTCACTATAAAAATTTCAAGTTCATTTTTCATAGATATTAATTCATTTTTGGAGAAATTATTTGGTTAAAATTAATTGGAATACTGATTATTTCCTAAGCTTTTATTTCAATGCTTGAAGAACAAAACCTTTTCATAACAATTATATTGTAAAGGTCCAAAACGTATGTATGGAATAAGAGATTACAAAGAATATTTAAATATCTATAAAGTGGGTAAGAAAAGTATTCTTATGTTGTCCAATTATAACAACACAAGTCACATGCTCAAAAACTCACACCGATCAGTTAGAAATCAAGAACAAATCAATCACATGCATCAAAACAAGCATTAAAATATGAAATAATGTAAGATAAATTGAATAAAATGTTTTAACACCCAAATTAATCTAAAACAATAGCTAATAAAAGCATTATAACTCCCTTGACATGTGTTTAGCTCCCTCACAATGAATGCCCACTGTTTATCCCAACATTAAGAGGAGGAGGAAAGTTGGGTGGATTTCCTTCTTCATCCTTGATACCCATATGAGGATAGAGGCCTCCAAAACATCTATGATGAGGAGATTAATAATTTTTAACTCTAAATTGGCATAAATTCACTCCTTTTATGAACTTACAAATGGGTTTCCCACGGTACAATTTTATAGGAAAATTGGAAGTTGGTTTTGAGACACTAGATTTTGAGAAACCACTTAGCCCATTGTTTTAGACCTCCATACAGTCTTATCTTGATTTAAATAAAATTAAATTTTTTGTAAATACCTATTGAATATCTAAAAACAAAATTTGTAACCGTTTGGACAACTACAAAATGAGATATAGATAGAATACAGAACACCACTTTTGACTTTGTGCAGATTTGATTCCCTGGATTGATTAGTTGAGATGGGCCTATTAGTGAATTAATTGGGATCATGTTTATTAATAATTATTATAGAATGATAAATTTTGTATCATAATAAACATTTTAATCCCCATTAGATGCATTTTTTAGTATCAGTGTGCATTTAAGTCCTCTAATGTGCTTGGAATTATGCATAGTTTGGCCCATTTTTCTTCCACTTCATCCTGATCCCTCCAAATCACCTCCACCTATAACGTAATTATCAAATAAAGTTACATTGGCCATTTAATAGTGATAAAAACAAAATAAATTAATAAAAAATGAAGTGTTTTTTTATTAAATCTTTAATTTATGATACAAAATTAGTTTAACATAGTGGTAAAAGGGTGAAAATGAAATAGTGAATCACGGTATGATCACACCCCCACACCTAAATATTTTCACTCTTGGGAAAAATCACATTTCCAAAAATAATTCATAGAGATATTCCAAAATTCCTAAATATTTTACATTGAAAATTTAATTCCTGATATCAATGTGGTCAAAGAAAAAATAACACCAAGGAGTCATTCTTAGTGATCAAGGAAAAAGATGTCTCATAAATTGTATTAGAACCAAATTCTAAGTGATGCATGGTACCAATATGATAAAATAATTCAAAATTTAACCATGTCACTAATTCTCCATGTGTGTGTGTGACAACCATTTCATGTTAATCTTTCGATATTCAATCTAGTAAAAATAGGTTATTTTAAAAAATTTATTCTTAAATGATTTTTCCACAAAACCTACTCTATATCCATTGTAATCAAATTTGAAGACCCACTCATTTAACAATTCCTAGAAGTAAAACCTTAATCTCCCAACCTAGATATCCCCATATTTTTTCATTTCATCACTCCTTTATTTATTTATTTTTTCAAAAGTTAAAATTAGATAAAATATCACACTCATCTCTCAACGCTTGGTTGATCTCCTCAGGACACTAATTTTTATATTTATAACAATATAAAAGGTCAAGGAAGTGTGTTTTTTTAACTAACCAATAAAAACCTATGTTTTTTTGTTTTTTTTTTGTTTTTTTGTTTTTAGGGCATAAAATAGTTGAATAACAAGTACACACACATAGGTCAATCCGACATAGTAATGAAAATATTGGATAAGGAATGAACATATATAAAAAATAATTTTGGAAAGAAGATAAATATTAACCTAACTTATATTTACCTTCCATTGAGTAAGAAAAATTCACACTACATGGTTGTCTGTAAAGATGTGTGGAGAGATTAAGTGACATAATTTCCTATAAATTACTCACACAATGGTTCCATTCTTATTAAAGGCTTCAAAGTTATACAACCATTTATATCATTGAAAAACAACCAATTTTATTGAAAAACTCACACCTTAATATTAAATTCATGCTAAAACACACATTTCATCAGTAATTTTTTTAAAAATGTTAAAATAAAATTAAATATGGAAATTATTTATGCATTTTCAATAACTTACATGAATAAGAAGGAATAATTTTCCATGATAAAGTGGGCACAAAAAATTAACATTCCAAAAAAAAGTGAGAGGGAAAATGGGGGGAAAGGTAACAATACTATCCAACAATCCAAAAATAGAAAAAAATAAAGATGATTAAAATTCTTAACTAACCTAGGAATATACCCATCCCTCACACCTAGAGTGTCCAATGTTCTCACCATTATAAAAGACAATGTGGTAGGTAAGGATAAAAACGGTTGGTTTCATTGGTAGTTTTCTTCTTGAACTTGGATTTCCTCCATCAGGGACTCCAAAATGGATTCATGAAAGTGGTTCAGAAGTTTCCCATTGATAGTGAATATTTATTTTGTTTCTTCATTCTTAACATAAAAGAAACCAAATGGATAGAAATTAGTAACAATGTATGGTCCAAATCAGTAGGAATGAAGCTTACTTGGATGCAACTCTATCCTTTCATTGTAAAGGAGGACCTTCTTCCAAATGTGGAATTGACAATGAAGGATGATGCAGTCATGGGAATCCTTGGTTCCCTTCTTATATATCTGGGAGTTCATATAATAATCTCTACACATTTCCTCCAGCTACTGAATCTATAAATTCTTTTGAGCACATTTACCAAAAATATTAGAATTGAATTTTTTAATGGCAGACTATGATCTATGCTCTATCTCAACATGGAGGTGAAAATCATTCAAAAAACCAGAGAATATGGTGACATGATAATGAGAGTTTTGAAGGTAGTATGGTAATCCCATAATGAATCATCGAGTTTAAGACTCTAATATTTTCTATTGGGCTGAACTATTTTTTCAAGAATTTGTTTTACCTCTCTATTCGACACCTCGAACCGACTATTGTTTTGTGGGTGATATGCAGTAGACACTTGATGCCCAAACCCATACCAACACAAAAGTGATTGTGTTATTTTGTTCCAGAAATGAGAACCCTGGGTACTGATGATGAATGTAGGTAATCCAAACCTACAGAAAATTTGGGTTCTCAAAAATTTCAAAATTTTATTGGAATCATCTGTCCTTGTGGCTTGTGAATCTACCCATTTTGACACATAACCAATATCCATAAGAATGTATAAGTTCACAAATTAATCGGGGAATGGTCCCATAAAGTTAATTCTACAAACATAAAAATTTTCATGAAAGAGAACGGGTTGTTGTGGAATTTAATTTATTTTAGAGAGATTTCCCATTTTATGATAGCGAGTTCAATATTTATATAAATCATGGGCATCATGAAATAATGTTGGACAAAATAGACTAGAGTCAAGGACCTTATGATAAGTCTGTTGGGGACCAAAGTGTCACCCACAATTAAGAGTGTGGAAAAAACTAAGGATATTCTGAAACTCTCTATTAGGAATACAACGCCTAGGGACTTGATCACTACATGTGTTCCAAAGGTAGGGGTTATCCAAATGTACCAAAATGAGTCATGTTTTAGACGGTTATCTTGGTTTTTATTGAAATCAGTAGGAATGCAGGATGCTACCAAATAATTTAAAATTTCAGTATACCAAGGAATATCATCTTGCACTCAGTACAACTGATCATTAGGAAACATTTCATTTATGGGAATACATGGGGATGCGTCAATGTTTGAGGATGGAAGGATCCTACTAATATAGTAAAACAATACATTCTCTACTCTTTTTTAATCTCTAATTTCTATATTGAATTCATGAAGGAGGATCATCCAGTGAATGAGTTGTGATTTGGCTTCTGATTTCTTAAAGAGATACCAAAGGGATTCATGATCTAAAAACAAAATGACTTTGGACCCTAAAAGGTATGAACTATGTTTATCTAATGAAAACACAATATCCATGAATTATTTTTCAATTTTGGTGTAGTTTTATTGATTAGGGTCTAGCGTATGTGAGGCATAGGTAATGAAACGTGGAGCTCGATCAACCCTATGTGATAAGACTGCCCTAACTGCATAGTTAGAGGTGTCATACATGAGCTAAAATGGTAAATCCCACTGAGGTGGTTGGATGACCGAGGGTGATGTGAGACTATATTTTAATTTTTTAAAAGATTCTTCACATTCTTTATCAAAAACAAATTATTTTTGTTTTTGGAGTAAGTGGGAGAGGGGGAGTGCAATTTTACTAAAGTCAGGAATCAAATGATGGGAAAATCTAGCATGACCTAAGAAAGACCGCACATCTCACACATTTTTGGGGAATGGTGGGGAATACATCCAATTTTTATTTATCAACTTGGATACCATCCCTAGAAATGACATGGACAATTACTATACCTTTCCACACCATGAAATTAAGTTTCCCATAATTTAATATAAGTTTATTTTCAATATAGCGATGTAGGATAGAACTAATACAACACAAACAATAATCAAAATAGGAGCCACAAAAATTGAAATAATCCATGAATACTTCCATGAAATGCTCTAGGAAATCCAAAAAAATACTCATCATACATCACAAAAATGTATTTAGAGTATTGCACAGAATAAATGGAATCCTCTTATATGAAAATGTGCCAATGGGAAAGTAAAGCTTGTCTTTTCCTGATCCTCATGGGAAATATGGATATTAAAATATCTAGAATACCCATCAAGGAAACAATAGTGGGACTTCATTGGTAGCCTCTCTAGCATCTGTTCAATGAACGGTAATGAGAAATGGTCCTTCCTAGTGTTTTGGTTTAGTTAGTGATAGTCTATACAGACACACCAAATCTTCTGCACACAGGTTGGAGCCAATTCAATATTTTCATTTTTTTACTGTTAGACTAATTTTTTAGGAACACCTTACACTAGACTGACCCATTGGATGTTAGAGATGGGGTAAATGATTTCAATATCCAATAATTTTGTTACCTCCTTTTTAACAACATCTAGTAGGTTTGGATTCAGTCAACGTTGTGACTACCTCATTTGTTTAGCCTCATCATTTAAAAATATATTTTGTGCGGAAATTGATGGGATAATACCAAGAATTACCAAAAGTGTCCATTCCAAAGCTTTTTTATACTCCCTCAAAAGATCAAGTAGTCACAAGTTATGCTTAGGAGGGAGTGAACTAGAAATGATGATTGGAATATTATTTACTTTCTCACGATATGAATATTTTAAATATTGAGGCAGTTGTTTTAGTTCCAATTCAGGGGGATTTTTGATTTATGGGAGTGAATGTGAAAGTGATAGGTCACTAATATCATCTAAATTCTCAATGTTAACCTACTTATATGAGGAATAAGATTTTAAAAGATTATAAATACACTACTGGAAATGCTGTTTTTCCCAACAGGTGTTTACCAAAGGTTTGATAAAACCGTTGGGCTTGAAGGATTAAGAAAGCCTTTCCCAACGATTCATTGAAACCATTGGGAAAAGCCACCCCTTTGCCAACTGTTTGAAGAAACCGTTGGTAAAGGGGTGTGTTAATCACCTTTTTCCAACGGTTCAAAAGAACCGTTGGGAAAGGGTCACCCCTTTGCCAACGGTTTCCTCAAACCGTTGGCAAAGGGGTCCTTAGCATCTCTTTCCCAACGGTTCTTTAAAACCGTTGGGAATTATTTCCCCCAAATCCAGCGCGAGGCTGCTCTCCCCCATTCGCACAGAACCTAATTTCATCCGCTCCACCGCTCTCCTCTCGCGAAATCCCCTATCCGAAGAGGTGAAAACCATCTGAAATCAGGTATCTTTTCATTTATACACATATACTTCCTTATTTTTATTGTTATTGCTTTAGTATTTTAGTTTTAAGTTATCAATCCACCTCCAGCTCTCTGCTGCTCTCCAAATCCCCCATCCGAATAGGTGAAAACCCATTTGAATCATCTCAAATCAAGTAATTTTTTCTTTATACACATATGGTACCTTGTTTTTATTTTTATTGATCTAATATTTTAGTTTTAAGTTTGGATTTTAATTTGATTTCACCGTGTAAAATAGGGAAATGAATAAATATTTTGTTAATTAATTAGTTTCCCCTGGAATATCAGTTGTGTTATAATGTCCATGCTAAATAAAGGGGTAATGTAATAAAAGACCTTGAATAAATAAATTGTGGAAGTTGGGGTATGTTGCCTCTATGAGAGGTTTTTTGTTGTGTTTCATTGTATGTTGTAGACTGTTTTATGGGGATTGAGGTGACCAGTTGGGCTTTGTGATATGTGGGGTTATAATGTGATGGTTAGTGGGCATGGATGTGTCATGTGAAGTTGTATGATAATGATGATGTGTGGTGGTGTTGTGTCGTGTGGAGGTGTTGTGTGATGAAGTTGTGGTGTATAATGTGGTGAGGTGGTTTTGGTTGTGCGGTGGTTTGTGATGTGAAATATTTTTATTGTGATATGTGGTTGTTTTGGTGAGATGGTTGGTCGATGTAACATGGTGTCGATGGTTATTGTGAGATGGTGAGTTGTTGTGTGGTGGTTTTATTAGTTTCCTGGTTATCTATGGAATAAATTATGCTGTTAAAACAAAAAAGCAAGATATTAAATAAATGAGATGGAATAGAAATGGATGTGTGGTAAATGGATTTAATTAATTTAACATTAAATGAATGGACAATGTAAGTGTGAATGAAGTGTCTTATAAATGAATGTGAGAAATGCTATGCGTCTTGTGTGGTGGTGGTGTGGTTTATGTGTTTTATGGTATTAGTGAAGTGTGTGATTATGTAGTTAATGTGAACCCATAGGTTGAGTATTTTGTGCTATCTATATATCATGTATTTTTATGTTATTTCTACACATTCCAGGGGGGTGGTATGTCTAGGTGGTGGTGGTGGGGTTGCAGGGGAGGGGGTGTGGGCTGTTTGGGAGGGTGGGAGGGGCTATCCAGGGGGGGTACGGGGTGTCCAAGGGGGTACGGGGGTGGGCGGGCTGTCCACAAGGGTGGACGGGCTGTCCACGGGGGTGGCCGGGCTGTCAAGGAGGGGTGGGCGGGCTGTCCAGGGGGGGTGGGTGGGCTGGCCACGGGGGGTAGGGGTGTCCAGGGGGGTGGGCGGGCTATCCAAGGGGGGTGGGGGGCTGTCCATAGGGAGAAGGGGTGTCGAGGGGGGTGGGTGGGCTGTCCACGGGGGTGTTTGGGCTGTCTAGGGGGTAGGGGGTGTCCACGGGGGTGGGCGGGGCTGTCCAGGGGGTGTGGGCTGTCCTGGGGGTCTGGGTGGGGTGTCCTGGTGGGGGAGGGGTGTGTGGGGTGTCCAGGTGGGGTGGCATGTCTAGGTGGTGGTGGTGGGGTTGCAGGGAAGGGGGGTGTGGGCTGTTTGGGAGGGTGGGCGGGGCTATCTAGGGGGGGGTACGGGGTGTCCAGGGGGGTACGGGGGTGGGCGGGCTGTCCACAAGGGTGGACAGGCTGTCCACGGGGGTGGCCGGGCTGTCAAGGAGGTGTGGGCGGGCTGTCCAGGGGGGTGGGTGGGATGGCCACGGGAGGTTGGGGTGTCCAGGGGGGTGGGCGGGCTATCCAAGGGGGTGGGGGGCTGTCCATAGGGAGAAGGGGTGTCGAGGGGGGTGGGTGGGCTGTCCACGGGGGTGGTTGGGCTGTCTAGGGGGTAGGGGGCATCCACGGGGGTGGGTGGGTTGTCCACGGGGGTGGGCGGAGCTGTCCACAGGGGTGGGAAAGGCTGTCCACAGGTGTGGGCGGGGCTGTCCAGGGGGCGTGGGCTGTCCTGGGGGTCTGGGTGGGGTGTCTTGGTGGGGGAGGGGTGTGTGGGGTGTCCAGGGGGGTTGGTATGTCTAGGTGGTGGTGGTGGGGTTGCAGGGGAGGGGGGTGTGGGCTGTTTGGGAGGGTGGGCGGGGCTATCCCGGGGGGCGGGGGGTACGGGGTGTCTAGGGGGGTACGGGGGTGGGCGGGCTGTCCACAAGGGTGGACGGGCTGTCCATGGGGGTGGCCGGGCTGTCAAGGAGGGGTGGGCGGGCTGTCCAGGGGGGGTGGGTGGGCTGGACACAGGGGGTAGGGGTGTCCAGGGTTGTGGGCGTGCTATCCAAGGGGGTGGGGGGCTGTCCATAGGGAGAAGGGGTGTCGAGGGGGGTGGGTGGGCTGTCCACGGGGGTGGTTGGGCTGTCTAGGGGGTAGGGGGTGTCCACGGGGGTGGGTGGGTTGTCCACGGGGGTGGGCGGGGCTGTCCACGAGGGTACCCTACTAATATGGTTATGGGATGAGGCATGCTCTGATGTGATAACACATTAAGTTCTTGTTGGTTTTACATTTTTTCAATAACACATTAGTATGTTTTTTTCACATGTCTAGTTGATACCATGATTATTTTCTTCCTTTATCGTTTACTTAAATGTATTTTCTATTAAAGTTCAATCCTATTGAATTGTTTATGACAAAATGACTTATATGATTTTTTTTACAGAATGGACAAAAGTTGGATGTATGAAACCGATCGTATCTCAAGTGATTTTCAAAACAATTTGGAGAGCTTTATAGATTTTGCATTTCACAATGCTTCAGATAGTGGTCGCATACACTGCCCATGTTCCAATTGTGTTGGTAGACCTTGGTTGAGTCGTGAAGAAGTCAGCTACCACATAACCAAAAATGGTTTTCAAGCAAACTACTTTGTGTGGTATCACAATGGGGAGAAAATGAAATCTCAAATTGGTGATGATCGAAATGAAAGGACTGGAATGGAGAATTTGTTAGATGATCGGTTTTTGTTTATTTGTCATCATGAAAATGAAAGGATTTCGACTCAAGAAGACGTCGATATGAGGAAAACTGATGCATCTAGTGAAAATGATGATATTGATAGGGTGAAAAAATTGAATGATGCTGCCACGACTCCAGTATATCGACAATGCGATAAAATGAAAAAGCAGGAATTTTTAATCCGATTGTTTCATGGAAAAACTATGTATGAGATTTCTAATACAGCAATAGATTACATTCTTACCCTCTTGAAGGATTTACTTCCAGATGATGTAGATATTCCCTCAAACCACTATATGGCATGAAAGTTAGTTGAAGAACTTGGATTTTCCAGAAACAAAATTCATGCTTGCCCGAAAGATTGCAGTTTATTCTGGGAAGAAACCGCTGAACGAAATGAATGTATAAAATGTGGCACATCCCACTGGAAGTCAAAAACTGATGGAACACCATCCCATGTTCCACAGAAAGTAATGTGGCACTTTCCATTGATCCCCAGAATCCAGAATCTTTTTATGTCTGATGACATATCAATAAAAATGAGATGGCATGATACCGAGAGAAAGAAGACTAATGATGAGTTGGTTCATCCTGCAGATGGATTTTCATGGCAGAGATTTGATGCTCGACATCCTAATTTTGCAGCTGACGTGCGTAATGTGAGGCTGGGTCTTTCATGCGACGGTTTTAATCCGTTTGGTCAGATACTTACTTCGCACAGCACATGACCAGTTTTTATACACATTTATAATCTTCCCCCATGGTTGTGTATGAAAAAATCTTTCACTTTCATGAGTATACTCATATCTGGTCCTTCTGATCCTGGCATTGATATTGATGTATACATGCAACCTTTAATAAAAGAGTTGAAACTTCTTTGGGATGTGGGTGTGCGCACATACGATGCATGTTCGAAAGACATATTTCAGATGTGTGCTGCGCTTATGTGGACGATTAATGATTTTCCGGCTTATGCAATGATGTATGGATGGAGCACGAAGGGAAAACTGTCATGTCCAGTTTGTATGAAGAATACACGATCCAGAAGACTGAAACATCGTTGTAGTTTCAGTTTTATGGGACATCGACGATTTTTGCCAAAGGATCATCCATATAGAATGAATCGTCGAAGATTTGATAATACTATAGAGACCGATGATCCACCTCAGCGTATGTCTGGAACTGATGTGCTTAATGAATTGAAATATTTCAGTTTTTCATTCGGGAAGGGTCAAATGAAATCTGGAAAGAGAAAGAATGTTTCCACAGAAACCTGTTACAATTGGAGGAAGAGGAGTATCTTTTTTGATTTGCCTTATTGGTCAACCAATTTGCTACGTCATTGCTTAGACGTAATGCATATTGAAAAGAATATATGTGAAATGTTTCTTTCAGTTCTTCTAAATGTCAAGGGGAATACAAAAGATGATTTACGATCTCGGCGTGACTTGGTGGATTGGGGCATCAGACCAGAATTGTATCCTGTGCGTATCAGTGAAAATAAATGGAAACTTCCATGTGCTTCTTATGTGCTGACACCTACTGAAAAAAAAACAATTTTTGGAAGTATTAGAGACTATTAGAGTTCCTGATGGCTATTCAAGCAACATATCTAAACGGGTCAACAGAAGAGAGTTGAAGCTAAAATATTTGAAGACTCATGATTATCACGTTCTACTGCATGAGTTGCTTCCAATAGCAATCCGTCATCTTTTGTCCAATAATGTAAGGGTGTGTGTTATTCGGTTGTGACATTTGTTTAGAGATCTTTGTGCTAAGAATTTTTCCAAGTCTTTCTTGCAAAAAATGTTGACAGATGCCCCATTAATTTTGTGTGAGTTGGAGAAAATATTTCCCCCATCATTTTTCACATGCATGCTGCATCTGACTGTCCATATTCCAACTGAAATACTTCTCGGAGGACCTGTTTCTTTTCGTTGGATGTATCCAACTGAAAGAAATATGTTCACATTAAAGTCTTATGTTCGAAACAAGAATCATCCCGAAGGTTCTATCGTGAACGGTTACTTAGCTCAAGAATGTATGGATTTCTGTTCAATGTATTTGTCTGATCTTACTACAAGAATGAACAGACCAATGAGAAATGAAGAAGAATAATATGAGAAAATTGAACCCAGTTTTCCATCACTTCCTCAAACAGGAGGAATTCCTGGATCATATACATTGAAGACATTAAGCCATGAAGAGCGGGAGATGGCACATCGCACAGTTTTGTTCAACTATGATTTGTTCGATGACTATATCAGGTAACAAAATTGAATATGTATATCTTACATATATATCTGTTAAACTATTCATATTTTTTTATCTACAGGGAACATAAAACAATGATAAATAGGAAGCATCGTTCTTTATCTTTGAGAAGGAGAGAGACTTTGCATACCAAAGAGTTTTCTTCTTGGTTAAAATTGAAGGTAAAAATATTACTGTTTAAATTAATTATTTCAATATTTACTTAAGTTTAACTGTCATTTATATTGCAGGTATTGAGTTTGTCTGCTGACTCTGTCTCTGAGGAAATAAGAGCTTTGGATTTTGGTCCTAATACCGTGGTTCGTGACTGTAAATCAATTGTTATCAATGGGTACAGATTTATTGTCTCTGAACGAGCCAAAAACATGGGAACACAACATGATGGTATTATGGTTACTGCCACAACAGATTGTTATGCCAGTGCATCAGATAGTAGACCGCGACTTGAAAATGTGGGTTATTATGGAGTCTTTGAGAAAATAATAATATTGGATTATTACTCTCATGGACGAGTCACAATGATGAAATGCCATTGGTTTGATTCGATGACGAGACATGGCACATTTATTGATGATTGTGGATTTCGAGTAATTAATATGACCCGCACTCTTGCAACCGAAGAACCATATGTGTTGGCATCAATGTCTAAACAAGTTTTTTATGTCAAAGATCAACTTCAACCTGAATTTGGTGTCATAGTTGAAGTAATTCCAAGACATATTTTTGATGATGCTGATGATGGAATTGACACTGTCCCTATTGCCATTGGAACCAATCCATTTATTTCTTTTGATGACTCCAATAGCTCAATTGTCAGAGTTGATTGTGAACCTGAAGTTGTGGTTGGAAATATATAGAATCATTCATCCATGTTCTCAATTCTTTTGGTTTACCTCGAGTTGGTTTGTTAAGGTTGGTAATATTCATATTTATTTAGTATTGATCAAAAATATGTTTTAGCTGACTTGACCGTTATGTGAATTTTCAATGTTTATTGGTTGCTGTTTTATTTGAATTGCATTTTCTAATTTGGAATTGAACTGTATTCAAACCAAATCAAACAATATTTCTAACTTGGTGAACATTACAACTTGTATGTTTTATTAAATTCATTCAAGCTCTTCTAAAACAATTGATAGATAAATTACCAATGAATCCCCTCATTCCCTCATATATTTAGTTTTTTGGTTTACACATTAATTTTCTTTTTCTAATTAATTACATATTTGTTTTCCAATGCAGGAAATGCAGCCAATTGAAGAGAGACGAAGAAAAAAAATGGCGGAGAACAATCGTCGGATGGAGGAGATGGGCATTCCACCATTAGTGCCTACAGTGAGTACTTTATTTCAAATATATATATATATATATATATATATATATATATTTATAGAATATATAATGTCATGTGATTAATTTTTTTTGTAAACTTTTTTGTAGGATCCACCATTACGTCGACAGTTATTCGACGAGGAGCCTAGTACTGGTCCTAGTACTCAGGCCGGTGGTACGAGGAGGGTTCGTACCAGAGGTGGACGTAGAGCTGCGCGTGCCCAACTAGACCCTGCCCCTCCCACTGAAATTTCAGCCTTCCCACATTCTGATCCCGGTCTGTCGTTAGGGACACACGGGATATTTAGATCTCCCATGTTTTCGCTACCTTCTGCATCTTCTGCCCCATCATTTTCACATCCCATGATGATTCCCACTCCCCAGTCAGCATCAGGTCATACAACTATTCCATCTTCTTTTCCTTCTTCTTCTGTCTCTCCGAGCTTTTATATTCCATCGTCTTCGACTCCTGTCCCACCAGAGGGTGTTCCATCAGGTTCTGTGGATCCGGCGCCACTCATTGATCAGACTAGCGCAGGTATATTTATAAAACCCTAACAAATTTTTATAGAAATATTTATTTTCATTATAACATGTTTTGATAAAATATTTGTTTTTCTTTCATGACAGATACATCTACTGACAGGAGGCAGGGGCGGGGCCATACACGCATGCGTTCGGTGTGGAACCGTCACACACAGGTTATGGTGGAATATAATGAAGACAATCAGATGGTTGAGAAAACAGGGCAGCAATGTCGGAGTTTTATGGAGACGCTTTCCAAATACTCCGACATCATTCCCGTCAGCCCGCTGTCGTGGAGACATTTGCCACATGAGGTCAAAGATAGAGCTTGGGCAGAGATATGGGTAAAAAAATCTGTTGTATTTAATGCCATGAATTATTTTTGTATTTATATGAATTAATATTTTGATTTCATCTTTGATTTAATTTTCCTGATGGTGAGGGTGCACGACTGGAACATCTTAAGGATTTAGGCGAGATTTGGAGAGCCTACAAGCATGAGCTGTATATTGGCTGGCGTGCTAGAGTTGGCACTGAGTTAGAGGCGGTACCAGTCGTGGATGATTGTCCTATAGAGCAGTATCGTCAGATGATTACTCATTGGACGAGTACCCAGTTTAAGGTATGAATTACATTTGAGGTATTTAAATAATAACTTTCAAGTTTTGCATTAATATTATCCTTTTCATTATCGAATTTTATTTAGGAATCATATGGAAAAAATAAAAAAAACATTGATGCAAAAAAATACCTCCATACACTAGGACACATGACGATGCCGGATCATGAGAGGCAGCAGGTATGACAATTGTTTATAAGTTTTCTTTACAACTTACATTTTCTTTTGTTTCCTCAATTATTTAATTATTTGCTAAATTTTTTATATAAATTTTGTTTTCAATGTCATTGTAGAGGCAAGTACAAAATATTGAAGGACGTGTGCCTCGAGCAAAACTGTTTTGCTCGAGTAGACGAAAAAAGGATGGAAGTGCTGTCAACGAAGCGACTCAGCAGCAGATTTTAAGTTTTAATCTGTTGATTTTATATTTTAATATCTATTTAGTAACTTAATAATATATTTATATTTGTAACAGGATGCTTTATAGGCCCTCGATGCCCAAGAAGCAGACAATTTTGGGCCATCTGATCACTTACATCAGGTGTTGGGAGAGGATCATTCTGGCAGAGTACGCTGCCGACCTAGGATAGCCCCGACGAGGTATTGGCATGCCTCAGGTACGAGTTGTAGTGCCAACGAGCTACAGCAAGTTAGGGCACAGGCAGAACAGGCTGAGAAAAGGGCCACAGAGACAGCAGAACAGTCTGCTAGGGCAAACAGTGCATTTATGAAATTTATTGAAGTTCTACGTCCAACACTTCCAGCAGAGGCCAGCCCAACGATTGATGAATACATGTCGTCGATACATTCTATATATAGTGCACCAGGTGGTAGTTCTAGTGGTGATCAGGGCGATGTCCAGCTTGAAGATGATGATGGCGAGGAGTCTGATGCGGAAGAGGAGGGAGATGAGGAGGGCGAGGAGGAGGGCGAAGGCGAGGAGGAAGGCGCTGTGGAGGGTGAGGACGATGAGGAGGATGATGACGAGGGCGATGATGATGATGATGATGGTGATGGTGATGCTGATGTGGGACATATTGATCCGTTACATTTTTGACTTATATTACTGAGATTTGATGTTTAATCTATTCTAGTTGTTGGTTTTATCTAGACTCGTAGTATAGTATTGGAGTTGAGTTATTTTTATATATTGTCTGTTTTTATGGATGTTGTTGTCTTTTAGTGGTTGTGTGTTTGTGAACTCCCTGGACAAACCCCCTCATTCTTGGACCCTAGACAACCCCCCCTCCCCCTTGGACCCCGAACACCCCCCAAACACCCCCCGGACAGCCCCGTAGATAGCCCCCCAGACAGCCCCCCGTACAGCCCCCAACCCTCCACCCTGGACCCCAGACAGCCCCCCGGACAGCCCCTCGGACAACCCCCCCACCCTCCCCCTTGGACCCCGGACAACCCCCCAAACACCCCCCGGACAGCCCCCTGAACAACCCCGGACAACCCCCTGAACAACCCCTGAACAACCCCTGAACAACCCCCGGACAGCCCCCTGAACAACCCCGAACAACCCCCTGAACAACCCCCAAACACCCCCCGGACAGACCCCGCACAGCCCCCCCACCCTCCTCCTTGGTCCCCGGACAGCCCCCTGGACACCCACCGGACAGCCCCCCCGGACATCCCCCGCGGACAGCCCCCTGGACAGCCCCCCGTACAGCCCCCAACCCTCCACCCTGGACCTCGGATAGCCCCCGGACAGCCCCCCGGACAGCCCCCCGGACAGCCCCCGGACAACCCCCCACCCTCCCCCTTGGACCCCGGACAACCCCCCAAACACCCCCCGGACAGCCCCTGAACAACCTTGGACAACCCCCCTGAACAACACCTGAACAACCCCTGAACAACCCCTGAACAACCCCCTGAACAACCCCCGAACAGCCCCCTGAACAACCCCAGACAACCCCCTGAACAACCCCCAAACACCCCCCAAACACCCCCCGGACAGACCCCGCACAGCCCCCCCACCCTCCTCCTTGGTCCCCGGACAGCCCCCCGGACACCCACCGGACAGCCCCTCCACCTTCCTTAATTTCATTAGCTCTGAAATGTTTCATAGCACGATCAACTAAAATCTAATCCATACTAAATATGATATAAAAATATTCTATATGAATTTCCATAAGATTTTAAGTGAAAACAAAAAGTGACATACGAAAAACTGACCAAACACATTCGAAATGTGTTGATGCTTTAGGGAAACGATCCATGGGTCATATGTGACGTGTACGAATCAACCCCGCCTCAATCCGAGGCGCGGTGCGGTCGGAACAACTCAAAGTGTATGTCTTTTGTTTCAAAAGGACATCATTTTAAGTGAAAAACATCAACTGGCATACGGAAAACCGGCCAAACGCATTCGGATTGTGTTGATACTTTAAGACAACAATCCATGGGTCATTTGAGATGTGTACGAGTCAACCCCGCCGAAATCCGAGATGCGGTGTGGTCGGGACCACTCTAAGTGACTTTCTTTTATTTAAAATGGACAGTATTTTAAGTACATAGGGAAACCGACCAAACGCATTCGGTTTCTGTTGAAACTTTAGGAGAACGATCCATGGGTCATATGTGACGTGTACGAGTCAATGCCACCTCAATCCGAGGCGCGGTGTGGCCGACACCACTCAAAGTGTCTCTATTTTGTTTAAAATGGACTTCATTTTTAGTGAAAACAAAAAATGACATACGGAAAACCGACCAAACACATTCGGTTTTTGTTGAAACTTTAGGAGAACGTTCCATGGGTCATATGTGACGTGTACGAGTCAACGCCACCTCAATACGAGGCGTGGTGTGGCTGACACCACTCAAAGTGTCTCTATTTTGTTTAAAATGGACTTCATTTTTAGTGAAAACAAAAAATGACATACGGAAAACTGACCAAACGCATTCGGTTTCTGTTGAAAATTTAGGAGAACGATCCATGGGTCATATGTGACGTGTACGAGTCAACGACACCTCAATTCGAGGCGCGGTGTGGCCGACACCACTCAAAGTGTATCTATTTTGTTTAAAATGGATAGTATTTTGGCCGTTTATGACACTAGAACTGCGTTGTCGGTCACCGCGGCCACACGGCACGTCCGATTGACGTGCTGTCTGCTCGACCACTTCAGAAATCACTGTCCCGTATTTTTCGTCTGATTTCAGGCCATTCCGACTTCGTTCGGCCCGTTTGGACCCCCCTCACGCGCGTTTACGAAGCGCGCGCATCACTTAAAACACGAATATTGAGCCGTACCGCGCAAACCGCACGTCCGATTGACATGCCGTTTGTGCGTACACGTCACGAATAATAATTATAATGTTTCACGGTGGTTTTAGGTCAATCCGAGGTCGTCCGCTATGAATTTGATCGTTTGACGCCCGTTTTGGCCGTTTATGACACCAGAACTGCGTTGTCGGTCACCGCGGGCACACGGCACGTCCGATTGACGTGCCGTCTACTTGACCACTTCATAAATCACTCACCCGTATTTGTCGTCTGATTTCAGGCCATTCCGAAATTGTTCGGCCCGTTTGGACCACCCTCACGCGCGTTTACGAAGTGCGCACATCACTTAAAACACGAATATTGAGTCGTACCGCGCAAACCGCACGTCCGATTGACGTGCCGTCTGCGCGTACACGTCAAGAATAATAATTAGAATGTTTCACGGTGGTTTCAGCTCAATATGAGGTCGTACGCTATGAATTTGACCATTGGACGCCCGTTTTGGCCGTTTGTGACACCAGAACTGCGTTGTCGGTCACCACGGGCACACGGCATGTCCGATTGATATGACGTCTGCTCGACCACTTCAGAAATCACTGTACCGTATTTGTCGTCTGATTTAAGGCCATTCCGACTTCGTTCGGCCCGTTTGGACCCCCCTCACGCGCGTTTACGAAGCGCGCGCATCACTTAAAACACGAATATTGAGCCGTACCGCGCAAACCGCACATCCGATTGACGTGCCGTCTGTGCATACACATCACGAATAATAATTAGAATGTTTCATGATGGTTTCAGGTAAATCCGAGGTCGTTCGCTATGAATTTGACCATTTGACGCCCGTTTTGGCCGTTTATGACACCAGAACTGCGTTGTCGGTCACCGCGGGCACACGGCACGTCCGATTGACGTGCCGTCTGCTCGACCACTTCATAAATCACTCACCCGTATTTGTAGTCTGATTTCAGACCATTCTGAAATCGTTCGGCCCGTTTGGACCACCCTCACGCGCGTTTACGAAGCGCGGGCATCACTTAAAACACGAATATTGAGCCGTACCGCGCAAACCGCACGTCCGATTGACGTTCCGTCTACGCGTACACGTCACGAATAATAATTAGAATGTTTCACGGTGGTTTTAGCTCAATACGAGGTCGTCCGCTATGAATTTGACCGTTGGACGCCCGTTTTGGCCGTTTATGACACCAGAACTGCGTTGTCGGTCACCGCGGGCACACGGCACGTCCGATTGATGTGCCGTCTGCTCGACCACTTCAGAAATCACTGTCCCATATTTTTTGTCTGATTTCAGGCCATTCCGACTTCGTTCGGCCCGTTTGGACCCCCCACACGCGCGTTTACGAAGCGCGCGCATCTCTTAAAACACGAATATTGAGCCGTACCGCGCAAACCGCACGTCCGATTGATGTGCCGTCTGCGCGTACACATCAAGAATCATAATTAGAATGGTGCACGATGGTTTCAGGTCAATCCGAGGTCGTCCACTATGAATTTGACCATTTGACGCCCGTTTTGGCCGTTTATGACACCAGAACTGCGTTGTCGGTCACCGCGGGCACACGACACGTCCGATTTACGTGCCGTCTACTCGACCACTTCATAAATCACTCACCCATATTTCTAGACTGATTTCAGGCCTTTCTGAAATCGTTCGGCCCGTTTGGACCACCCTCACGCGCGTTTACGAAGCGCGCGCATCACTTAAAAAACGAATATTGAGCCGTACTGCGCAAACCGCACGTCCGATTGATGTGCCATCTGCGCGTACACATCAAGAATAATAATTAGAATGTTTCACGGTGGTTTCAGCTCAATCCGCAGTCGTCCGCTATGAATTTGACCGTTTGACGCCCGTTTTGGCCGTTTATGACACCAGAACTGCGTTATCGGTCACCGCGGGCACAGGGCACGTCCAATTGACGTGCCGTCTACTCGACCACTTCCGAAATCACTCAACCGTATTTTTCGTCTGATTTCAGGTCATTCCGACTTCGTTCGGCCCGTTTGGACCCCCTCACGCGCGTTTACGAAGCGCGCACATCACTTAAAATACGAATATTGAGCCGTACCGCGCAAACCGCACGTCCGATTGACGTGCTGTCTGCGCGTACACATCACGAATAATAATTATAATGTTTCACGGTGGTTTCAGCTCAATATGAGGTTGTCCTCTATGAATTTGACCGTTGGACGCCCGTTTTGGCCGTTTATGACACCAGAACTGCGTTGTCGGTCACCGAGGGAACATGGCACGTCCATATGACGTGCCGTCTATTCGACCACTTCATAAATCACTCACCTGTATTTGTCGTCTGATTTCAGGTCATTCCGACTTCGTTCGGCCCGTTTGGACCCCCCTCACGCGCGTTTACGAAGCGCGTGCATCACTTAAAATACGAATATTGAGCCGTACCGTGCAAACCGCACGTCCGATTGACGTGCCGTCTGCGCGTACATGTCACGAAAAATAATTAGAATGTTTCACGGTGGTTTCAGCTCAATCTGAGGTCGTCCGCTATGAATTTGACCGTTGGACGCCCGTTTTGGCCGTTTATGACACCAGAACTGCGTTGTCAGTCACCGCGGGCACACGACACGTCCGATTGACGTGTCGTCTGCTCGACCACTTCATAAATCACTCACCCGTATTTTTCGTCTGATTTCAGGCCATTCCGACATCGTTCGGCCCGTTTGGACCCCCCTCATGCGCGTTTACGAAGCGCGCACATCACTTAAAACACAAATATTGAGCCGTACCGTGCAAACCGCACGTCCGATTGGCGTTCCGTCTGTGCGTACATGTCACGAATAATGATTAGAATGTTTCACGGTGTTTTCAGGTCAATCCGAGGTCGTCCGCTATGAATTTGACCGTTTGACGCCCGTTTTGGCCGTTTATGACACCAGAACTGCGTTGTCGGTCACCGTGGGCACACGGCACGTCCGATTGACGTGCCGTCTGCTCGACCACTTCATAAATCACTCACCCGTATTTGTCGTCTGATTTCAGGCCATTCCGAAATCGTTCGGCCCGTTTGGACCACCCTCACGTGCGTTTACGTAGCGCGCGCATCACTTAAAACACGAATATTGAGCCGTACCGTGCAAACCGCACGTCCGATTGACGTGCCGTCTACACGTACACATCACGAATAACAATTAGAATGTTGCACGGTGGTTTCATCTCAATCCGAGGTCATCCGCTATGAATTTGACCGTTGGACGCCCGTTTTGGCCTTTTATGACACCAGAACTGCGTTGTCGGTCACTGCGGGCACACGGCACGCCCGATTGACGTGCCGTCTACTCGAACACTTCAGAAATCACTCACCCGTATTTTTATTCTGATTTCAGGCCATTCCGACTTCGTTCGGCCTATTTGGACCCCCCTCATGCGCGTTTACGAAGCGCACACATCACTTAAAACACGAATATTGAGTCGTACCGCGCAAACCGCACGTCCGATTGACGTTTCGTCTGCGCGTACACATCAAGAATAATAATTAGAATGTTGAACGGTGGTTTCAGCTCAATCCGGAGACGTGGTGTGGCCGACACCACTCAAAGTGTCCGTCTTTTGTTTCAAAAGGACGTCATTTTAAGTGAAAAGCATCAACTGACATTCAGAAAACTGACCAAACGCATTCCGAATCTGTTGATAATTTATCTCAACAATCCATGGGTCATATGTGACGTGTACGTGCCAACCCGGGATGAATCTGAGTCGCGGTGTGGCCAGGATAATTCTAAGTGACTCTCTTTTGTTTAAAATGGACACCATTTTAAGTACATACGGAAAAATGACCAAACGGATTCGGTTTCCATTGAAACTTTAGGAGAACAATCCATGGGTCATATGTGACGTGTACGAATCATCCCCGCTTCAATCCGACATGCGGTGCGGCTGAAACCACTCAAAGTGTCCGTCTTTTGTTTCAAAAGGACGTCATTTTAAGTGAAAGGCTTCAACTGACATACGGAAGAACGACCAAACGTATTCGGATTCTATCGATACTTTAGCACAACGATCCATGAGTCATATGTGACGTGTACAAGTCAACCCCATCTTAATCCGATATGCGGTGTGGCCGACACCGCTCTAACTCTGTCTCTTTTGTTTAAAATGGACATGATTATAAATGAAAAGAACAACTGACATACGCAAAACTGACCAAACACATTCGTAATCTTTTGATAATTTATCACAACGATCCATGAGTCATATGTGACATGTAAGAGCCAACCCAGGATGAATCTAAGTCGCGGTGTGGTCAGGATTAGTCTAAGTGTCACTCTTTTGTTTAAAATGGACAACATTTTAAGTACATACGGAAAACAGACCAAAAGCATTCGGTTTCCATTTAAACTTTAGGAGAACGATCCATGGGTCATATGTGACGTGTACGAATCAACCCCGCCTCAATTGGAGACGCGGTGTGGTCGGCACCACTCATAGTGTCCGTCTTTTGTTTCAAAAGGACGTCATTTTAAGTGAAAAACATCAACTGGCATACGAAAAACTGACCAAACATATTCGGATTGTGTTGATACGTTAGGAAAATGATCCATGGGTCATTTACGACGTGTAAGAGTCAACCCCGTCTAAATCCGAGATGCGGTGTGGCCGGTACCACTCTGACTGTGTCTCTTTTGTTTAAAATGGACAAGATTATAAGTGAAATAAACAACTGACATATGAAAAACTGAACAAAACGCATTCGGAATCTGTTGAAAATTTAGGACAACAATTAATGGGTCATATGTTACGTGTACGAGTCAACCACGCCTCAATCCGAGTCGCGGTTTGGCCGAGACCACTCTCAGTGTATCTCTTTTCTTTAAAATGGACTACATTTTAAATTCATATGAAAAACCAACCAAACACATTCTGATTGTGTTTATATTTTAGAACAACAATCCATGGGTCATTTGTGATGTGTACTAGTTAACCCCGCTTCAATACGAGACGCGGTGTGGCTGACACCATTCAAAGTGTCTCTCTTTTATTTAAAAAACACTTCATTTTAAGTGAAAACAAAAACTGACATACGGAAAACCGACCAAACGATTTCGGAATATGTTGATACTTTAGGACAATGATCAATGATTCATTTGTGACGTGTACGAGTTAACCTCTCCTCAATCTGAGGCACGGTGTGACCGGTATCATTCTAGATGTATGTATTTTGTTTAAAATGGATATCATTTCTATTAAAAATATATGGTATATGAAAAACCAATCAAATTATGAATTTAATTCCGGATTCCACATATGATTATCATCTAAATTTTAAAATGAATTCTAAATGAATTATGTATGTTTATAATTATGTTATGAATTCTACTTTAATTATGGATGAGTATATTTTGAGGATGCATTATATGTGTTGGTTGGTTGGTTTTCATTATTTGTATGTGTTGGTTTGTTCTCTATATGTATGCATTATATGTGTTACAGGTACAATAATTGGATTGAAAAATGAATTGAAAACGAGGGCATAATTGGATTGAAAATTGAATTGAAACCTAGGGTGAATGCCCAAAAATCTGCTGTGCAAATTGCAGAGCAGGCTGCTGTGCAATTTGCACAGCAAAGCCTATGCCAATGGTTTGAAAACTATTGGCATAGGCTCTATGTAGGTGTTTTTACCAACGGTTCCTCGAACTGTTGGTAAAACACCCTATCCCAACGGTTTGAAACCGTTGGGATACTTTGTTGAATGTTGTTTTTACCAACGGTTCATGAAACCATTGGTAAAAACCTTTCCCAACGGTTTGTAAACCGTTGGGAAAGGCCTTTCCCAACGGTTTGGCAGAACCGTTGGGATAGGTTGATTTTTTCTAACCTATCCCAACAGTTCTGTGTAAACCGTTGGGAAAAGCATTTCCCAACGGCTTACTTCCCCACGGTTTGAAGAACTGTTGGTATAACATATACCAACAGTTTTGCAGCCTTTCCCAACAGTTCTGAACCGTTGGGAAATGCTGGATTTCCAGTAGTGATATCATCTATGGTCATTGGATCTTCTGTGCTCATGAAATCATCAATTAAAAAACACGAATGAGATTTTTCGAGAGCACTACAACATTCTATGGATGATTAATTTTCTATAATTTAAATAAATGATGAAAACTTAAAAAGGGGATTAGGGTAATGAAAATAATTTTATGTAGTGGAAGGGAGTGCATCTATAGATTTAACAGAGAGAGAGAGGAATGTTATTCTGAGGGGTGATTCATGGAATCAAGGATGTTGAAGTGGAAAATGTCACCACCAAGATCCATAGATAATGTACCATTATGGAAATTAATGATGGTTTTGGTAGTTTTCTGGAAAGATCTCCCCAATATAATCAGGGAATATCCATTCATCTTATTATCTTCTATTTTATGCACATAAAAATCAGTAGGAAAAATTAAATTTTACACCCTCACAAGAACATCCACTAACACACCAGAGGGGTGTTTGGTACTCCGGTTTCCTAGTTGAACAAAAATTACTATGGAATTAAATTACATGACCTAAAATGAAGAGTAAATGGAGTGAGGCATCACATTTATAGAAGCACCCAAATAAAGCAAAACATTGGAAAAGGAATACCCCCCAATGGTGCCTAGAATAAAGAATATTCCATGATCATTTCATTTGGTGAGATGTGATGGATCTATCAATGCTGAGACATTCCTACCCAAGATCACATTTTGATCACATTGAATCCACCTTCGGTGTGTACACATCTCTTTGAGAAACTTTTCACAACTTGGATTTTTATTTATGAAATCAATCAATGGAATGTTAACATGCATTTTTTTGAAAGTTTATAATATTTATTTATCATGTTTAATTTATTTTTGTTTCCATGGTTGGGTAGATATTTGAGGAAGTGGAAGATTAATTGTTGGAATTGGTGGTTCATAAAATAAAACTATATTTTATTTTGTAGGTATTTTATTAGGATAAGTTTTTCCCCATTTGGACCATTTTTGGTGGTTAGGATAATCATTTTCTCAGTAGGGGATGACTCTATTTAAGGGGGAATTTGGATTTTAAGTTGTGTTCCGCTCTGAAGGGTGATGAAACTAACATTTACCTTATCTATAGGGTTGACTAGTGGTTGAGAGTGTAGTTTACCCAACCCATGACTTTGAATTCCCCCCATCGAGCTAGAAAGTTGACCTAATTGGGTTTTTAGGTATTGTATAACTACTTGGGTGGTTTTTTGGAATTGGAGATTGTTTGTATCCCTTTGTTTCATAATATCTTCTAGGCTAAGATCGAGTTTTTGAGGGGTTTTTTTGGAAAGTCTTTTGGTGTGGTTGAGGATTACTGAGTTGTGGTGGTGGATGACTACTCTACCCCAGTTGGTTCCATGGTTGATGAGGTTCATTTTAATACCCCGTTTTTCCAATAGGCTTAGTTTTTCTTCCACCCAATGTTGGATGGACAATATGGTTTTTTCCTAATGGGTTGGTTATAGGGGCGTCCTGGAAAGATGGCCTTACAACTCTCAGAAGGTTCAATCAATTGAGGGTGTTGGTCATAATAATGGGTGTTAACAGAACAAATACCACAATTTCTAGGAGGAGGATATTGGGATTTACCTTTATAAAGGGAAATTTTTCAAAGAAGGGTACTCACCTCTTTAAACTTCATATCCACATTATTCTCAAATTTTGTACTTTATACCTCATGGAAACCTCGAATGGGTATGCTAGAACTTGAACTTAATTTTTGAGTGTTCTACGCCATGTTCTCAATCAGGGTCCTTGTATCAGTTGAGGTTTTATCAACTAGAAAACCACCTATAGAAACATCAATCATGTTATGATCAATATGAATTAAACCTTCATAAAAATACTGTATTAAAATTTGATCACTAATTTGGTGGTGTGGGAAACTCTATCAGAGAATTTTAAATATTTCCTATTATTCATGACGTGTTTCCCCTTTTGATTGTCTTATACCATATATTTCTTTCCTTATAGTTGTATTTCTAAAGTTTGGGAAGTACTTTTCAATAAAAAAGTGTTTCATGTCCGCCCAAACTCTAATTGGGGAATTAACATAATACAACCAATCTTTTAAAGTGTCTTCTAATGAGAAATAGAATTACCTAATATCTAATTTTTCTTCATTAAAATTATCAATTTTTAATATTGAACACACAATATGATATTATTTTAAGTGCTTATGTGGATCTTCTCCAGCCAGTCCATGGAATCTTGGTAATAAGTGAATTAAACCATATTTAAGTTCAAAATAGGATGCCTCACCTGGTAGTTGAATATAAGTTGGTTGGAAATCAACATTAGGTGAGGTTAGTTCTTTTAATGTCATATTATTTTCATCCATGTTATAAAAATTAATTTCAGCTTCTAATTTGGTTCCATAAGAATAGGGGTTTAGAGAAGTCTGAAGTTGTGGTGTGTCCTCCTTTAAAGGGTTGTCTTGTGTGTCTTGGTGTTGCTGATGTAGGATCCTCTCCGGTTTGTTTTTGAAATGAGATAAATTTATTATATTAGAATTCATCATTCATATAAGGTACAAAATAAATAAATAATAACATAATAATCTACTCTAATGTAGAATATAAAACAAATAAATAGTCACAAAATTTACAAATATATTATAAAAAACATGCACTAAAAACTAAAGCGCTCCATAAAAATGGTGAAAAAATTTGAACGTGTTGTCATGAAAAATAAAATTTATTATGATTTAAAGATGATTTTATATTCTAATAAAGAACCTAATTCATCTATCTAGGAGTGTTGATAGGTTTAGAGTATGTATTTCTAATGAGAAGTACTAAAAGAGGGGGTGGTTTTGAAAACATTTTTAAGAAAATAACTTAATTTAAAGAGTTTAATAGTTGAGAAACCAAGTGTATTTTTAAAAATATGAGATTAAGGTGTCTTTTTTTATTTCACTACACAAATTTCAAGTTCATTTTTCTTAGATATTCATTTAGGATTGGAGTAATTATTTGGTTAAAATTAATTGGAATCTTGATTATTTTATAATCCTTTATTTCAATGCTTGAACAACCAAACTTTCACATTACAATCATATTTTCAAGGTATAGAAATTATGAATAGAATAATAGATTCCAAATTATATTGAAATATCAATAAATTGGTTAAGAAAGGGATTCTTGTGTTTTAAAATCAGAACAACACAAGTTATGCACTCAAAACCTCACACCGATCGGTTAAAAATTAAGATAAAATCAATCACATGCATCAAAAAAACAATTCAAATTTGAAATAATGTAAGATACATTGAATGAAATATTTTAACACCCAAATTACTAAAAATTATTAGTTAATAAAATCATCAATACTACCTTGACAAGTGTGTATCTCCCTCATAACGATTTCCCACTGTTTAGCCCAACATCGAGAGGAGGATGAAAGTTGGGTGGATCTCCTTCTTCATCCTTGACCACCTATGAGCATAGGGGAATAAAAAACTTATTGGATTAATAGAGGACTCTTCTAGAAATAAAAATTTTTAGAACATCACTCCTTGGACTAACTTAAAAATGGTCTCCGAAGGTATCATTTTTTAGGCAAATTGGAAGGTGGTTTTGAGCCATCTGATTTAGAGAAACATCTTGGACTATGGTTTTCAACCTCCATACAATATTATATTACTTTAGAGAAAATTAAAAAGTATTATCCCCACCTCCTTAACATCACCACAAAAAATTTAGCACCATTTGGACAACTACAACATGAGATATAGATTGAATATAGAACACCACTTTTGACTTTGTGCAGATTCATTTCCCAAGACTAATCAGTTTAGATGGGCCTCTTAGTGGATGGAGTGGGATTGGGTTACTTCAGAATAGTTTTATCCAACAAAATTTTGGATAATTCCACAAAATTTCATCCTCATTGAATGTACTTTTTAGTAGAAGTGCGTGTTTGAGTCCACTGATGTTCTTGGAATCATGCACAGTTTGGACTATTTTTCTTCAATGTCATCCTTGACAATCAAAATCAAATCCAACTATAATGTAATTATCAAAACAAGTAAAATTTACCTTTTAAAAGTGATAAAAAAATTTATCAAACATACAATGAATTTGTTATTAAATTTGGAATTTATGATAACACAATAGTAAAAAGGTGAAAATCAAATAGTGAATCACGATGCAATCATAAATACATTACAATTCATTATATTTTCAAAGTCCCATAGAAATTACACAAAATTAAGGAAGTTAAATACATAAATAACATACATAATACATATAATGTTCATGGTGTGTAAATTTTTTAGATCCCATCTAGTTAAATATTTATCCTGAAGATCATGAGAGATTTAAGATTTTCTGGGGAGATTGTGGATCTGGAGTACAAGACATGTAAAGCTTTCACATCATATAAAATTCAAGAAATAATTAAATTAAATAGAATACACAATTTTTATTCTTTACACATCATGAAATTTTTTTTCCTATAGGTATTTTTGCGACACTTATGTGGATAGGGGGATGGAACCTATGTTATTTCTCTCATTTTATTCATATTTTACATTTATTTTCTCTTCCAAACTAGTTTTAATTCATTCCTTTATTTTTTTAATAAATCATTTACATTTTTTACCATCATAAGTCTGTTCTTTGATCATTTGTGACTGCGTTTCCATTTCGATTGTTATTTTCGATACCATTCGCCGCTCTTCATCGACGCTTGTTGTTTCTTCATTGTTTCTTCATTAAAAGTAAGTGTTTGATTGGATTTACATTTATTTTAATTTATTATCTTGATTTATAATTGTTTTAATTTTGGATTTCCTATTTTTGAATTGATTTATGACTATTCTAAGCATGCTTATTATTCCCTTTCTTTTGATCAACACCATCATGTGAAACTAATCCGTTTAGAGTTAGGGGTCGAGAGTAGGGATTTTTATGAGACTAATGAATATATATATTGAACCTTGGTACCTTATAGATAGTGATTAGGTTAAAAAAATATTTATTACATTATCTTTCATATCCCTAAATATGGTAGGTGTAATTGAACGAACCTAACCTAATTGTAGTTGAGTAGGCTATGACCATTAGCATGTGATGATTTATACCAAAGAAACTAAGACTAATTCATATTGGTTATTAGATATACTTGAACCAAGTAATAGATATATCATAGGTATATCCAAATTATTTAACCATAACCAATTAGTTACCCATGCATCACTTTGCAACCTAATTCATAGGACTATAGAAAGCTAGATTTAGGACTACCTTTTTTCTAAATCCCTGAAATTGAACTTCATCCCTTACTTGTCATCTAATTTAAATACAATATTCCTAGTTCTAGAAAAAACCAACTTGAAGAGAGAATATGAGGAATACTACCTTAGGGTTCAAATAGAAAGGTTGCGTGCCTTCTAGTCATCTTTGTGAGATCGACTTCGCATTTCTACTTTACTACACATTTGTAGTTGAGTGTAGTTTGGGAACTATAAATATCTAATCTCATAAATTCTCATGTGTATTAAATGATGTGTGAGAGTATATAAAATTTTGGTACCATTACTAGGGATAACTGTTACCTAGGCATTGTAGCCTTTGAATTGAACCTAAGATTAACTCACCATTCCCCACTATTTTCTTTTTACATTTTATCCCTTGGACACACCCGCATCATCTCTCTTTTTCTAGACTCATGCATGCATCAAGGGCCTCTAACTCATTCAAGGAGCCTTGATGCTCAAGAACTTATTTTTTCTATCTCAAGATCAATTAATATTTAACTCTACACCGCCACTTCATAATGGATGATCACAACAATCCTGTATAGCCCAACCAAAAAAATTTGCAATATGCACCACCTATCAATATAGGAGGGAAACCTTTGTTGTAGGAGTTTACCATTATGGATTACAACTTTTCATATATAAGTGGCACTACTCCCAAAACTTTTCACCCTATTATTCAGGTGAACACCTTTGGAATAAAACCTAGACTAATCCACATGATTTAGAATATGGTTTAATTCAGTGGGCTTCAAAGTGAAGACCCCCACAAGAATATTTATAACTTTTCTAAGGTCTGTGATACCTTTCAAAACTAGGGAATATCCTCTAATTCAATTTTATTATGAGTCTTCCTATTCTCTCTATGCGATCAAGGAAAGTATTGGGACAAAATCCAAGCTAAAGAGTTATCATGACTTGGGATGATCTAGACAAGAAGTTCCTAGATAAGTATTTCCCACCAGTAAAAACTTGGAAGCTCTGGAATGACATTAAAAACTTCACCCATGAGGATATAGATTTAGTCTGGGAAGCCTAGTATTAGTTTAAGGATCTCACTATAAAGTCCAAACATCATAGCCTTGATGTGTGGCTTCAGCTTCATATGTTCTATCATGGAATCCAACCCTCTTCATGAACTATAGTGGATTCCACTGCTGATGCTGAACTAATGTTTAAGACACCCAAAGTTGGATGATCACTTATATAAGAAGTATCCCACAATGATAGTCAATGGAAGAGTGGCTTAGGACCCCCTCTATGTGGAATACACAAAGTGGAGGAGAGTACATACCTCACAACCCAAGTGGAGGCCCTTACAAAAAAGTTAAAGTCTTTTTAGTTACCCGCCGCACCACCACCATCTCCTTCTCCTGTGATGGAAATCCAATACTATAAGATGTGCGGAGGATAAAACCCATACCAAGACTACAAGGTTGGGATAGAGGAACCTAAAGACCAATATTTTAATTACATTAATTAAAATCAATAATTTAAACAATTCCACAACATCAACAATACCAACGATAGCAATACTACTGGTAGAGACTCGATTAGTAGCTGCAACAACCCAACCCAGGATACTATCAATAGAGAAGTGGTTATGAACCAAAAAGGAATTAAGGACCACTTGGGTACCCATATCATGTTACAACTCCTCAACCATAATATAAAATACTTCAGAAACCCTTTCCCCTAGAGATTAACAACAATTTCAACCATCTCCATAGATACCGCCACAACAATTACTACCTCTATAGTCTAATATTAAAAAATTCTCTACAAATTTTTTCAAAAAAATATAAAATAATTACTAAAAATGATATTAAAAATTCAAAACTAAAGAGATTCCTGATTTAATCTTGATCACCAAATGGTTCAAATCTCAAAGACATTATCAGACTGTCTACTGGGTATGTTTCCTAGTAACACTGAGACACACCCAAGACAAGAGGAAAAGGTTGGGGTTCTTAGGATTGGGAAAGTTCTATAATTTTAGAACCCATGAAAATATAAGTAAAATAAGATATAGAAACTTGATAAACTTGTGAAAATCCTTAGTGAGGATGAAAATGATAGCAAAAAAGAAGCTGGTTAAGAAAAAAAATCTAGAATTAGAAACTACTGAAAAAGATATGATACAAGTGAATCCTGAAAATTAAGAAGTATTTTCAACACTAGATTACAAACACCCTATCCCCTTCCCAATATAATAATTCAATGAAATATTTAATGGAAATATAATAATTTTCTAGCGATGTTCCAAAAAATTACACATAAAAATCTCCATCCCTAAGGCCATCGCTCAAATGCTTACCTATACCAAATTCTTAAAAGAATTGATTCCCAAAAAAAGAAGATGGAAGAATTAGGATTAATATATTTAAATTAATAATTATCTAATTTCATTCAGCAGAAGCTTCCCTATAATATGTGAGACCCTAGTAGTTTCTCTATTCCATGCACCATAGGGGAATGTGACTTCAGAAGAGCCATGCGTGATCTTAGCGCAAGCATTAACCTCACACCTAAGAGTGTATTTTGAAACTAGGTCTTGGATAATTGAATACAACAATAGTGGAATTAAAAATGGATGTTTTATTAGTAAATTACCCTTTAGGACTTATCAAGGATGTCTTAGTCAAGGTCAGAAAATTAATTTTTTCTGTGGATTTTTTTATATTAGACATGGAAAAGGAGGGTGACATTCCAATTATTCTAAGACAACAATTTTTATCTATTAGGAATAAATTGATAGACATAAATCAGGGTCGAATGATATTCAGAGTTAGATATTAAAAATTTATGTTATACTTAACAAAGTATGATAAGAAACCTAATGATTCATATGAATGTCAATCCATATTTCTGAATATTGAGAGAAATGAGTTTATGACCATCGATGATGAAAAAGAGATCTAGTCCCATGATGAAGATAAAAGAAGTAATCATGAGGATGTAAATTATATTGAATCATTTAAATGGGACACTATCCCACCATTCATACCCTTGGTAACCAATCCACCAACATTGGAGTTAAAACCTCCACCAAGCACACTCATGTACTCACTCTTAGAGACTTCAGCTGCACTGCTAGTCATTATCAACATAGAGATGACCCAAGTGCAAGAGGAAAATTTGATTGAAGTCTTGAAAAGTCAAAATAAATATATTTTATGGGGATTGGATTCCATTAAGGGGATCACTCCCATAATCTTCACTTACAAAATTTTGTTGGAAGAAGGTTCTAGACCCAAACAAAAACCCCAGAGGTGAATCACCCCACTAATGAAAGAGGTGGTTAAGAAAGAAGTGCTGAAACTTCTAGATGATAGAATTATATTCTAAATATCTAATATAAAATGGGTAAGTCTAATACAATTTATTCCAAATAAGGGAGGCCTAACCATTGTGAAAAACAAATAAGTTGAGCTGATCTCTACACAAACCATCATTGGATGGAGAGTATGTGTCTATTATAGGAACCTCAATACAAAAACTTTAAAAGACCATTTTACACTACCCTTTATGGATCAAATGATATAAATAGTAGAATGGATTTATTATTATTATTTTCTAGATGAATATTTAGGATACAATTAAATTACATTTGATCTAAATGACTACTCCAAAACTACATTCACTTTTCCTTTCCGAACCTTTGTCTATTGACGTATGTCATTTTGTATGTCTAATGCACTAGAAAAGTTTCAATGATACATGAAACATATATTCCATGATATGGAAGAGGAGTTCTTGGAGATCTTAATGGATGATTTTTTAGTATATGGAATATCCTTTTAGGTGTGCCTATGTAATTTTAATCTAGTTTTACAACTTTGTGAAGAAAAAGACCTAATATTAAACTGGAAAAAATATCACTTCATGATCTAAAGTGGAATTGTTCTCAGACATAAAATATCAAATCAAGGCATGGATGTGGATACCATGAAAATAAAAGTAATTAAAGGCTTACTAGATCCTTCAACAATAAAAGGCATAAGGTTCTTTTTGGGCCATGCATGATTCTACCGCCACTTTATAAAAGTCTTCAAAAAATTAGTCTACCCCTTAACACACTTATTATCGAAGGACACTCTTTTTGAGTTCACTAAAGAGTGTCAAAGGGAATTCAACACCCTAAATAATAGTTTTATGGACACTCTTATTATCATTTCACTATATTGAGATAAGGAGTTTGATATGATGTGTGATGTCGGTGACTTCACTGTTGGCACTATCTTAGGGCAATGAGTCATAAATATCTTTTTTCCCATATAATATTCTAGTCACACACTGAATGAAGCTTAGGTAAATTATACGAGTACCGAAAAGGAAATTATAGTAGTCGTATATATGTTTGAATAATTTCTCTCATACCTCATCCTATCCAAATTAGTGGCCAGTTATGCTGATTCAACACTTAAATATCTAATGAGTAAAATGGATTCCAAACCATGAATGATATAGTGGATCCTACTACTGCAAGAGTTCTATATCATCAAAAAAGATACAAAAGGGACTAATAATGTTATTTTTGGTCATTTATCCAAACTTCCACTACCTATCATTTAAGATGATGATAATATTGACATTAAGGATGAATTCCCTAATTAATCCCTATTCATGATAAGTACCCAATCTCGAACACGGTTTTTGGATATTGAAAATTATCTATCTATGGGATAGATCTACCTAGACTAGAATAAAAACTAAATTTTCAAACTAGGAAATTAAATATAATCTTGAGTAGATAGTGAATAGAAGTCAAAAGGACTAGGGTATCAAACTATATGACGCACTTTGGGTGTATTTCACGATATACAAGATGTCCATCAACACTACTCTATTCTGAATAGTGTATGGAAATCCATGGAATCTACTAGTGGAATTAGAGAAATAATATTATTAGGTAATAAAAAATTGAACATGGATGCTAAAAAATATGGGGAATTCATAATTTTACAAATAGATAAGCTAGATGAAATTGGGAAGGATTCCTATAAGAATGCCAAAATTTATAAAGAAAAGAAAAAGAAAAAGAATGACCATATAATTATGTATCCAATATTTACACTAGGGAATAAATTTTTGGCATTAAATTACCAATTAGAATTATTCCCTTTAAAGCTAAAATCCCGATTTATGGGTCCTTACCAAGTCATTAAGGTTTCCCTATATAGAGAAATCTAAATTCATAATGGCAGAGAACCACTATTCAAGATTAATGGGAAAAGGTTGAAAATATAACAAGATCCATTCCTTTAAGGGTGAATAGTCACTTTCAAATTAACCTGAACTAAAAAGATTCTATCTATAAAAATTAAAAAAAATACTGATTGGGAGTAAACCCATAGTCAGAAGAATAGGTTAGTTTTGATCCTAGGAAGGTAGTGCTGCTGAAAGCTTTTTAAGAGGAGAATGATGAAAAAGAGGCACAAAATTACAAATAATCACTGTGTAGTTGTTTCTGATGCTTTCACCGGGGTGTGCATGTCCGTCTTGTTTGAGGATGAAAAGCATGGTTTTGTTGCCTTGCATTCTCACTTTCCAAAGGCGGGCGTCATCCATCACTTTTTCAGGGATGTTTGCTCCTTGATCAAAAATGGGATGATGGGATGTCAGTTCCTCCTTCTGTGGATTCCTCCTCAGAACTCATCCCCTAGTCCGAGTCTCCCTTATAGATTTAAGAAGTTGTTCTTGAAACTCTTCCTAGCGCCATATCTTCATGGACGCCAATTAATTACACTACTTTTTTTGGGATATTCCAAGGGGTCCGGCCAGGTCAGCAACCTTCAGTTAGGGGAGTAGTCACGTTGGAAATCACAGGCATGTCTGGGCGCTAGGACACTAGTGCATCTGGGTTTCTTCCCCTTATTGTAGGGCTTCTAGAGGGTGCGGAAGCCCAAGGAATCACGCATCGAATGCAATGAATTATATTCCATAGGCATGTTTCTGAGGTTTTCCTCAGCTTTCCTATTTAACACAGGGTATGGCACAAGTTTAACATCCAGCGGAGACAGACCAGACTGATCAAAACACTGACTGGAGTGGATCAGATGGTTTCAACCCCTGGAGGGAACACCGATGTTGGGGCCAACATGTGGTTGACTTCCCGATCACTATTGAGTGGAATGGGGAATGAGATGGCATGATTTCACTGTGATGTGGCGGCCCAGATAAGAATCGGTATGGATGATGGAGCGGTTGTATGAAGTGGATGGTGAATAGGATGGAACCGTAATGAAGATGACAATGGTTTTGGGCTTGAGCCTCGAATGGGATTCCTATGTATCCACGTTGTAGGGAATCAAAGTCCACGTAGTTCATCTAATAATGGCTTACCGCCAATTGGGATTTTCAATGGATTACTACTGGATGGGGTCGCAATGACTTATCGCTAGATAAAATGTCAACGACTTACCATAGAATAAGATCACAATGGCTTACCACTGATTGAGGCCCCAATGGCTTACCGCTGGATGGGGTCGATCCGACGTGAAGATGGTCGGAACGACCAGTGGATGGTGGGATTGAAACTTAGGGAGGCTTCATACGTACCCCGCCTTGGCAAGGATCAAAGACCACGTAGTTCAGGGTGGTGTTTACTGGGAAACATATTACCTCTGATTGGGGTCCTCAGTTTAATGCCATGCAGGGCGGGGGTGAACCGACGTGAATAATGACCTAAGGTCTAGATGGATGGTGTAGGCGAACTGACGTGAAGGTGGGTCAGAATGATCAGGTGTTGGGGTTGAACCTTAGGTAGGCTTCCTACATACCTCGCCATAGCAAGGATCAAAGTCCTCATAGTTCAGATGGGGGGAATTTGGGGCTTATGCTCTAAGATAGCCCAAAGTGTTGGTGAACCGACGTGAAGATGGTCGGAATGACCGATTGTTGGGCTTGAACCTCTTGGAGGCTTCCTATGTACCTTGCCTTGGTAAGGATCAAAGACCACATAGTTCAGGTTGGGTGTGGGGCTTAAACTCTAGGCTTCTTAGAGAGGATGGCTTGGTGCATCGATTTGACGGGGGGTCAGAGGGACCAATGGTTGGTGGGCTTGGACCTCAGGGAGGTTTCCTATGTACCTTGCCTTGGCAAGGATCAAAGACCACGTAGTTCAGGTTGGGTGTGGGGATTACACTCTAGGCTGCCCAGAGAGAATGTCATGGTCGTTGCTTGCTCTAATCCCATGTGACTCATGCTCAGTGTGAGAAATAAGAGACTGCAAAGACCTGATGATCACATCGCAAAAGGTGCGTCTGTGGAAAATGGAGTGGGGCTTACACATGATTACAACCCAAAGAAAAAATAGGGGATTATGCATGGTTAACAGCCCTAAGAGGTTGGGACTTACTCTATGATGGAGTCCTGATGGTGACAATGCCCAGTGGGAGAGGGATTTGGCACCAAAGAAAGAAGGGGTAGAGCTATTGCCTTCTGCAAGAAAGTTAAGGGATTACACTAGGGTGGTTTCCCTTTCCCTACATAGGATGAATGGGGGGAAGTCACAGTTTAACATCATATGCTGAGGAATATGGTGCTTGGTAGTTTAACGTCCTACAACTTGGATGAGGTGGGTTTACTCCGCACCCCTAGGACTTAAATAACCGGTACCCTCTGCACCTTGGTGAAGAGAGGGGACATGAAATGCCATGGCTGGGGTGTGTCGAGAGGTGATCCCATTGGGGGTCCATGTTAGTGTGGCTATGCAAAGAATCAATATCCATTAACGTGACTATGTGAAGAAGCATGAGGCGAAGCAACAAAATGGGAAGTGGTGTCCAAGGGACTTTGAGGTTGCTTCTTGTGAACCTAGGAGGTTGCACAGAATAGGGAGTTGCAGAGAAAAGGGGCTTACTAGTAGAGGCCTCATAGAGCTCTGGTGCTCAATGCAAGGGAAGGGATTCGTGAAGGTGTGGGCTTCTCAAAGTGAAGTGGCCTAGCCTAGACATAGGGAATAAGTGCATAAAAGAATTTATTCATGAAGCAGAAGGGAATTCTCAATGCAAATCCCTACGAAGCATGGGTTCCTCACGAAGCAAGGTCCTATGAAGCAATGTTCATCACGAGGCATAGTGACTCGACCATAGCATTTGAGTCACATGTGCATGGGGGGTGCTTCATGAAGCATGAACACTCTACGATGACCTGAGTCCCTCTGAGGATCTCCTTCCTTCGTGAAGTCCTATTGGCTTCGTGAAAGGCATCCCTCTCGAAAGAGGGGGTAAAAACAAGTCAAATTAGAGGCACTTCGCGGAGCAAAATTACCTTGAGCAGCTCATGGTTTGCAAAGAAAAAAGTTCTTCACAATTTGAGAGCCAGGAAGAAGAATGGTTGGATGATCTATGCTTTGGGCCTAGGGGGAGGCTGGTATTTATAGGCAAGAGTCACCACGGAGCAACGCTTGCTCGGCGTGAAGATGGATTCCACTCTACGACAGGCTCACGAACGTCAAAGGGGATCATGGAGAATCCCGCCTCCTGGATTCATGGAAGGATCATGAATGTAAAAGGGGATCACAGATCATCCCTCCTCCTGGCTACATGGCAGGCTCACGAACATCAAAGGGGCTCGTAGAGCATCCCACCTCTGTGGTTTGCGGCGGGATAGTAGGGCCATGGTGCTCTGTGAAAGGCCTTCGCGAGGAAACTTCAGAGCCTTTCTTATTACCCTTCTCTTTTACGATTTTTTTCACCAAAAAATGACCCCCTCAGACTTGGAGATGAGGATAAATAAAGGGTCAAAGTCTAAGGTTCCATCGCCAAAATTCCTCAACCGTTTCGCGAAGCTGTCATGCGAAGGAGGATCGCCAAGCGGGAAAGAAACAGGTCGTCTAGGTGCGCTGCGAAGCTCTCTGCAGTCGAGACGTGCCGAGAAGCGGTGAGGGTCATCGCCTATAAATAGAGGGGATGAATTCTCTTTTTTCCTTTCACTCCTTTGCGATTTTTTCTTTTAGCACTCTCAATTCGCGAAAATATGTGTACTCCGCGACTTTCTCTCTGCGAATCGGGCCATCAGCTTCGCGGTGCATAACGAGTCTTTGACTTCACATCTATGTGCTTCTCGAATCTGCCTTTGAAGGCCAAGGCAGGGCTCTGCGAACAGACTCTACTAACGTGCTCTACGAACGGGCTTCGTGACCAAACCAAAACAATCACCCAACATAAAATACTTCATGGATCATTAAGAAGCCACCCAGGGGGTCCTTGTGAATGCTTCCCGATGGGACGAGATGGTGAACATCCTGGGTTTAGGAGAGCTAGTTTGAAGCCACTATGACCATGGTTCTTTGGTGGAGCTGCTATCAGAGATCCATAGGAACTAACCATTATGAAATAGGTTGAATTTGTATGGCTTCAGGCTGATGGATAACATCTTCATCCTAGAAGGGAGTTGGGATGAACCAACTTACTAGTTCAGGAGCATGACGTTCCAGCGTCGATGGTTCAGGTTGGCTGGCGATCATGACCGAGATGAATTCACACCCGTCATTGCTGACTGCTTATACAACCACCTGAGTAACATTGATGGGAAGGAGTTACAGATAGAGATGTCTCCCCCCATGCATCAGATAATATTGAAGGCAGCTCTAGGGAACCCAGAGAAGGGGTGGTTTGAGGAGTGGGACCTGCGCCAGAGCAGAAACTTCACAGATGATTAGTCTTAGGCTTACTGTGTAGACGCCTCATGTGAGGAGTTTGGGGCGGATCTGAGAAGAGTGGTCCTTTATGAGGTATCTTGGGCCTCCCAGTTTCACATCTACTATCCAAAGTAGCTGATGCTGTATCTATTGAGCAGGTGGTCATTGGGGACAAACACATTCCATTTTCACCATGGGGAAGTCAGCATCAGTTTGTCAGACGTCTACCAGATCTCAGGGCTCCTGATACTGGGGGCTATGTTTGAAGAATTCCTCCCAGTCATGAGTTCATGAGAGGACTCGGAGAAAATTCCACTACTGGTGATGGATTTGATGTAGCTTATTCCAGGAGAGGACAAGGAGGCGGTGAGGGACGTCTATTTCAAGCGGTGGTTCAAATAGTTCCTGAGCTTCCCGGAGAACAGATAGGTTCCGGCGAGGCCTCAGACATTCCCAAAGGGGGCCAAGAGTAAGGATCATTTATACTGGCGACTTTTGAAGGACAACCAGTAGAAGAAGTGGTGATTTAGCATCATCAATGAAAAAAAACTGATAGTCAGGCTGGCAATGTTCATCATGACTCTCATCTGTGGTTGGATCCTACCAGTGAGGGACACCAACATGGGAGTGTGGCCAAGCACATTCATTATGGGTCTTTATTGGCGATAGGAGGGTGGGTCAACCTCAGGATCCTGATGATCACCAAGCTATATAAGATGCTGCATCATATCAGCAAGGGAAAGAGGCCGTAGAGAATATGCGGGCCATTCCACCTTCTGTATGGGTGGATAGTGGCACACTTCAGGGGGGTTTATGAATACCTGAACCCCATTTCCCCTCCAAGATCGAACTTCCGCTCGTCTATCCTAAATGCATCTAGGAGCTTTCCAGCCAAGCTGACCGCACCGTTGGTTATAAACCGAGTGTGGAAGGTGGAGGAGTTCAATTTACACCCATTCCCATTGCCAATGAGGGTATTCACAGATGATGGATGGGGAATGGAGGAGCACCGTGCCTATCTCCTGGCCATTCAAGGTGGATTTTTGGTGGAAAGGGTGGATCATGAGACTCTCTGAGAGCCATACACCCCACACTGATTTGCTTGGAAATTCCGGTGCATGCAGTGACTGACCCCGTAGGTCTATTCGGGGGTGAGCTACGAGGAACACCCATGTGTGATAAGGCAGATGTGGCTTATGTTCACATGGGAAGACAGGAAGATGTGGAACTAGCTTCCCCTGCTGACCATTGTCGTCGGGTTAGTGAAGGAATATGCCCAGAGTTGTGAGGTGGCCTACCCAGGGGAAATACTGAAGAAACTGACCATTTGAGTTGATGATGGTGTGCCTCCCAAACCTCAGGGTCAAGGTTGGAAGGTGGAAGGGGCATCTTGCATTGGCAGGGCTGCTGTAGCGGTGGAGCCCACACCAGTTGAGGGAGATACGGCAGTGGCAACAGACCTGGTGGACCCAGAAGAGCAGAGCCATCCTGAGAGGAGGACACCTAGAGGGTTCTGTAGAATATCCACTCAGGCTCCCGGGAAGCGGCTGCACCACATTGATATGCTAGAGAATGTTATCTTCCCGGAGGCCTGGGACATCTGGGAAGTTAACCAGAAATTTCTTGACCCGTCGGAGATGTGGAAACATCTAAACCGTTTCAGGATAGATTTTCCGAGGATAGGACCTATCAGGTCCATCTTCGCGGTATCTCAGGCGGAGGCGGAGCAATACCTGACATAGTTGGAGGACTTTTTGCACTCTCGGGGTACCCCGTATCCGATGAAAGATTGAGTCAAGGTGTTGCTCGATCGTACCGCTCCCCCACAGTTTTCATCTACAGACTTAAGGGAATGGTTCCCTCTGTCATAAGAATTAGATGAATGCTCCTAGGGAGAAGAGGCTGGGAGAGGGAGCCCATTGGAGGAGGGTGAAGTTGGGGATCAAGACTTGGATCTTGAAGATTTTTCTAAGGCCCTTGAGGTAAATATTCCACATCCCTTATTCAAGGCCCACTTTCATGTCATTCTAGACTCTTTGATAAAATCTAAATTGTGTAGGAGGGCCTTGGGCATAGAGTTCATTCTTGCCTTTCGAGAGATACAAACGCGGGACCTTCGGGGTCTACGCCTACTGCCGAGGAGATCAGCATGGCTGGCAGGGATGGAATACCCGAAGTGGCTCCTAAATCTTAAGACCCTCCAACAATATATGGAGAGCCATGCTTCGGGGTCCTGAATACATGAACCCAAGAACGAGACTGATAATTCTATCTCTATAAGTCTACTCTACCAAATTAATGGCTTTCATCCATCGACCATGTTAACTAACGTGCATGCTCCCTTTTTGGTATGCACAGTCCCCAAAATTGAATGGGTTTCCTTGGAGAGGTTGTTCAGTATCCCTGGAAGCACCTTTCCCTGGGGAATACCAATGAATGTGGAGGTGGAGGTCCAAATTGATCTAAAAATGGCGCTCCCGATCACCAATGGGACTTTCAGGGAGGCTGAGCCTGAGATCATCGAGGTGGGGTCTGACAATGAGGATTCGTTGGACAACCCAAGTCCCACTATGCCTGATAAAACACCAGATACGGATCCAGATGATGAGTTCCTAGGGGCATTCCTAGCATATGAGCCTGCCAAACGCGCTGACTGGGATGAGATGGCCTCTGATGAAGGGGACAACAGAATAGTCCATCCCCGATCATGGAAGCGGAGCAAGTGATTCATTGATGACACCCCAAATCACTATGGATGGACGAGATAGACATACTTCACTCGCAACTTCGTGAACTATGTGCTGGGGGAGTGGATTCCCAATGTCCTCACATGATCATCCTAGATATTATAGAGGAGGAGATTTTGGAGCATGAACTTGGCCTTGGTGTGGGTTGGCAGCAGAGGAAAGCAGTGAACATCAAGGGGCTCTAGGAGGCTGAAGATGAGGTCCAGCGACTGCAGAATTGGGAAAACGAGCACTCGACCTCTCTCAACTCGCAATCTGGGCTAATATTGCGATTGAAGGCCCAGCTAGTAGAGGCTGAAGAGGGAATGAAGCGATCCTCTGATGAAATGATCATCATCCAGACGAGTGTGGAGCAGGCCCAGATTGAGGCTGATGAATTGCACCACATCGCTGCCGAGGAGGAGCAGGAACT
Source organism: Viscum album (assembly GCA_963277665.1). Lineage (NCBI taxonomy): Eukaryota > Viridiplantae > Streptophyta > Magnoliopsida > Santalales > Viscaceae > Viscum > Viscum album. The sequence goes on along the minus strand of OY728152.1, from coordinate 1,549,281,603 downwards.
GAACAAGAGACAAAAAATCCTGGACATCTCCAGCCAAAGGGTGGCAGAGCTACAACGCTCTTTTGACAAGGTCAAACTGTCCATGGGAGGGGTCGATCCTAGGGTGTTGTGATGCCTATAACCTTTGAATGCACTTTCATGATTTGATTATTTTATGCCAACTGCATGCATGAGTTCTATTATTTATGATGGTTAATTTCATTCCTATGAAATTCATGGATTTTCCAGTGGTCAATCCCTAAGATCACGTGGGTCGGGACTGATGTGAGAAACAAGGGATGGCCACCTTATTGTCCTGTTCAAATATAGGAGTGAAAACTAGGCTTCAGGAATATGGGGGTTTGAACAAACAATCCAGATTCTTGGGAAGAGAAGGGAGAGACCTGATTGGAGAATGAAGCTCTCAGAATAGCTGAATTGCCGTTTTCCCTGCGTACTCTTATGCACAAGCGGGGTAATTCCAGGGGTGTTGGAATAAATCCGAACATAAGGGAATTGAAAGTGTGAATTACAATACCCCAAATTCGGAGCATAGTGGGGATGGAATGAAAATAAAAGATATCTATTGACCGCATTCGAAACACAGAACATATATAGTGTTAACCTGAAATGGGGATGACTAATGAGGGCCGACCACTGACCATGTCCGAAACATGGTTCCTGGATCAGAATGTCATTGATTAGCCTTCCAAAACATTGTTTGAGGATAGTAGGCGAGCCATAGGCCAAGCATCCATACTACTAGGGGGTTACTTTAGACGTGAGAGAGGATGAGGGTCCAAATAAAGGGCACACAAAGCATGGAGAGTGGAGTTATGGGTTGTTCTACTAGAGTCCAACACTCTTGAAATTAGGCCACCGTGGTGGAAACACATTAGGTGGATACACCAGCCTGATCAGAGATCAAACATACTTCTGAATAGGACCTCTCTGATGAGAAAACTATTGTCTGCCAATGTTTATCGTGGGGTATCCCAAACTTATTTTGGGTAAAGCCGCAATTTCCTGATTCCCCAAAGAGCTCAGGTCAAGGGACCAAAAAATGAAGGGGAAACGAGAATTATGGTTCCTGAGGCTAGGCCTAGAGTCAGGATATCGGGGGTTACTACGTATCCCATGAGAATGGGAATCAAGTCGAATGTAGTTCTAAGAGCACAGTTTAACATCATGCAGGACGAGGAAAGACATGTGTGGAAATGGCTGTGCCGGTACACACCCTACCAGAACTACTAAGCCCACGTGAGTCATAATCGATGTGAGAAATAAGAAGTAGTGATGGGACTTTCCTAGAACAGGGAGGCACACGTTAGGGATGATGGGGCATTAGATGACTGACATCCCATTGATGCTGACCCGCCTACATAACACATCTAGATGCACTGAATAATAAAGACGAGTATATTGGAATTCCACTTGAACATAAGAGAGTGGAAACATGTGAATCATGATGATTGAAACCTGGACCTCAATGATAGTGGTGTGATGATAGGGGATAGCTATTGACCATGTTTGAAACACAGCATCCATATCATGTTATCCTGGAATGGGGACAGACAAATGAGGGTCGACTATTGACCATGTTTGAAACACAAGACCTATCGCAAATGTGGTCTGGGGTCTTTAGGGATGTTGGCTGAAATGGTATGTGAGCCGAGGCAGCATGAGACCTGGCCGTGAAGGGGTTCCCTTCGAATGTGGAAGAGGATGAGGATCCAAATAACAGGCTCATTAAGTTTGAACATGGGATTAGGGGAACGTCCCCGTGAAAATTCCACACTTCGGGCTCTTTTTCAAAATGCATATGAATATGACTTTAAGAAGTATAAGATAGAGGGAGTCAAGTACCTTCCCAAGGACAAGGGTCCTGGGGTCACACACTTTCATCTTAATGGTCGTAGGATGATCCATTAAGGGGGATTGATTTAATGAATTGATCGCAGGGTAGTGAAGTAGCCAAACATGATGCGCCGCTCCCATAGGAAGATCTTAGTTTTAAGGTTAGAGAATTTGTACCACACTGGGAAAAGGTATGGGAAGCACCTGGTGTGGCTTTTGAAATACCCAACATGAATGAGAACCTAAGAGGTACTCTCCACCCCACATATTCCCAGATGAGTTCAGGCCAAGGGGATGAAAAAGAAGGGATAAGATTTGTAGATTCTTGAGGCTGGACCTGGAGACAAAAAAATTCTTAGGCATTCCTACGTATCCCATGAGAATGGGAATAAATCCATACGTAGTTCTAAGAGTGCATTTTAACATCATGCGGGATGAGTAAAGGCATGTGTGGTAATGGCTATGCCAGTACACTCCCTACCAGAACAACTAAGACCACGTGAGTCATGCTCAATGTGGGAAACAAGAAGTAGTGATGGGAAGTTCCTTGCACAGGGAAGCACACGTTAGGGACGATGGGGAATTAGATGAATGACGTCACACTGATGTTTACCCGCTTATATAATGCACCTAGATGCGCTGAAGAGTAAATCTAAGTATGTTGGAATTCCACTTGAACATAAGGGTATGGAAACATGTGAATCATGATGCTCGAAACCTGGACCACAATGATGGTGGAATGACGATAGGGGATAGCTATTGACCGTGTTCAAAACATAGCATCCATATCATGTTATCCTAGAATGGGGATAGAAAAATTAGGGTCTACTATTGACCGTGTTCGAAACACAAGACCTATCGCAAATGCCGTCTAGGGTCTTTAGGGACGTTGGAATGAAACAGTAGGTGATCCGAGGCAGAATGAGACCAGGCCATGAAGGGGGGTCCCTTTGGATGTGTAAGAGGATGAGGATCCAAATAAAAGGCTCACGAAGCTTGAACATGGGATGAGGGGAACGTCCTCATGAAAATTCCACACTTCGGGATCTTTGTCAAAACACATCTGAATACGACTTTAAGAAGTGTCAGATAAAGGGAGTCAAGTCCCTTCCCAAGGACAAGGGTCTTGTGGGTGCACGCTTTCAGCATAATTACTGTAGGATGAGCCATTAAGGGGGATTTATTTAATGAATTGGGCACAGGGTAGCGAAGTAGCTAAACATGATGTGCCACTCCCATAGGGATATCTTAGTTTTAAGGTTATAGAATTCGTACCACACTGGGAAAAGATATGGGAAGCACATGGTGCAGCTATTGAAAGACCCAATGTGAATGATAACCTTAGAGGTACTCTCCACCCCACATATTCCCAGATGAATTCGGGCCAAGGGGATGAAAATTAAGGGACAGGATTTGTATATTCTTGAGGCTAGACCTGGAGACAAAAAAAATGCTTGGGAATTCCTACGTATTCCATGAGAATGGGAATGAAGCCATACGTATTTCTAAGAGGTGGCACAGTAAGGTACCAGTGCCAGGGATAAAAGTGGTGTGTGGGTCTGGCCCTCGCACCAAAAGAAGCAGCATTTGATAAGTCTTGTTTGTCTTTTAGGGTGAATGGATGTGTTTTTTTTGAAGCGATGGACCTAGAATAGAGAATCGCAACAAGAATCAAGCCAAAAGGAAGGCATTGAAAAATGGTATAGTGTTTGACTGATACCAAACATGATGCCCCTTGAGCGAGGACATCACAATGCAGTGCTGTTTTTCATTGTGTGACCAGGATGATACTGTCACAGTTTTGGGTCATGTGACAGGACCAACCATTCACTTTAACATCGTGCGACACAGATGTAGTAGAGATGAGGCTAAAGGGGGAATGTGCACGGTGCAATAAAGCATACCTGACATGAATGAGAACTTAATCCCATACCACACCATGCATAATTCTAAGAAAGAAACCTCAGGCTAATGGGCCAAAAAGAGGTAAGAGGGTAGAAAGTAGAAGAGACTAGCTTTCAATTAAGTTGTACCCGTAGATGAGGTGTTCAGGTGTTCCTACGTATCCCATGGAATGGGAATAAAGCTATACATAGTTCTACAATGGGTAAATATGAAAAGATATTAGTTTAAGGTCTTAGAACTTGGACCATGGAGAAGCAAGACTATTCTAAGTGCGGAGCTTAATCGGATCCCGAAGCCTATGTGAGTCGAACTCGGTGTAGGAAACAAGGGCAGAAAAGGTATTTTCAATACGTGAAATACATGCAAAGTGGAAATAGGTGGAGCCTCGAATGATTTCCTTATCATAGCTTTTTCCTCCAAACGTGTGGATGCGCACTGAGGAATAGTACCAAGATTCTCAAAGTTTTACTTGGACATGATGAGGTGGAGAAGGATGTGAATCATGTAACCGACATTTTGGGCTTAACGAGTTTGACGTGATGATGGAGGATAACTATTGACCATATTCAAAACACAACATCCATATTGTGTGACCTAGAGTGGGAATAAGAAACAAGCATTGACCGCTGACCGTATTTTAAACGTGGGACTTGTATCAATTAATTTCTCAAAACACTAGAGGATGATGGACCGTAATGGTAGGAGGGCCCTTGGGCCGAGAATCCATGCCATTCAGGGGTCCTTTCAGGTGTGAAAGGTGATGGAAGCCCTAACGAAGGGGAACACAAAGCCTGAAAAAACAGGTGAAAGCATGTCCAGGCAGAATCCATCAGTTTAGGTGCTAAACCGGAGTACCCTTGGGCACATTGGTGAATCGCCGAAGAGGACCGGGGGGCTAACTAGAGGGTGGATGATTTTAAAAGACGAGTATAGAACAAGGGGATAGAGAAATCCCAGGAGGGAGAAGTACATGGCATGGTCATTACAAACCCGACGTGAATGGGGACATAGTCCCATTCCACATCATATACTCCCCTACCTGGGAAAGGATAGGCCAAGGGGCCAAGGTGAAAGGGAGATCTCCAAGAGATGGGGCTGGACCCAAAGTCTAGATGTTCGGGCGGTCCTACATATCCCATGAGGATTGGAATCAAGCCACATGTAGTTATTTAAGGGAGTAATGTGCAGTTTAACGTCTTGTAGTGGGGACAAAAATGGGTAAGATACCCCACATACAGGAGGTGTACGGTGCGACGAGTAACCCTACATGAATGGGGACATGATCCCGTACCACACTGTACAACCCTAAGTGAGAACTTGGGCGGGGGACCCAAAAAGGCTGAGGGGCTTGAGGCTGGGCCTCGAACAGAAAGTCCCGACCAGTTTGCAGTTTAACGTCTTGTAGTGAGGATGAATAAAGGGGTAAGATACCCCAAACAAGGGATGTGTACGGCGGGATGAGTAACCCAGCATGAATGAGGACATAATACCACACCACACCATATAATCCCATAAGATTTTAAGACTTGGGCCGGGGGCCCAAGATTGGGCACGCAGTATGGATGATACATGATGGGAGGGATGTATCAAGGGAATCTATGTGGCAGGGCGAAATAGCCCGACACGAATGCAGACATATGTCCACTCCACACCACACAACCCTAAATGAGAACTTGAGAAAGGGTCCAGAAAAGGCCAAGGGCCTAGAAAAGGCCAAGGGGTCAGAAAAGGCCAAGGGGCCTGAGGCTGGGAGTCCCAGAAAATGGTATCCATATGACCTCTTATGTGGTTATTACCTCATACAATATCCTAATCCCATGTGAGCAATGCTCGGTGTAGGAAACAAGGAGCCTAACTCGTTTCTTCTTGCTATATAGGGTCTAATAGTTGGAATCGCCCGAAGGGAGTTCATCGCTTGGAGATACAATGGGGAAGAATGGACCACTACAATCAATGTATGGGACATCTTGGGGTGGCTCTAACGACAAAGGATAACTGTTGACCATGTTCGAAACACAACGTCCCTATAGTGACCTGGAATGGGAATAACAAATGAGCATCGACTGATGACCATATTCGCAACGTGGGACTTGTATCAATTTGTTGCTCCACATCCTCGAGGGCGTTGGCCCCGAGAGGTAAGAGATCCCTTGGGACTAGCATCCCTGCCATTTGGGGGACCTTTTGGATGGGAGATATGATGGAATCCCAATCAAAGGAGTGGGTGAAGCATATATTTTCCCATCTGTGAAAGAGGTAGACACCTCCGGGTAGTGGGACATATGGCGGGATCGAGATGAGATCGACGTGAATTGGGGAAAATGATCGCAAGACACCGTATGTATTGACCCGAGGGGAGATTTTGGCGTTTGGGCTAGGCCAATAGACAAAATTTCATGTCATTCTTACATATCCCATAAGTATGGGAATCAAGTCGTACATAGTTCTTGAAGGCCATGCAGTTTAGCATCGTATGGTGAGGATGTGGGAGGATAGAAGAACGGGGAGTGGGAACATGGTGCGACCATCATAATCCTGGCATGAGTGGGGCTAAGGAGGCCTACACCATATCATGCAAGGATCCTCCGAGAGAACTATACCCAGGGGGGATAGTCAAAGAGAAGAGTTTGGGGCTGGTCCCAAGACAAAATGTTTGAGAATTCCTATGTATCCCATGGAATGGGAATCAAGCCACACATAGTTCTAGGGGTGCAGTTTAACGTCTTACAGGATGACATAAAGTTTATCTTCATGTGGGAAGAAGTAGTTTAAGGTCATGTAGGACCATAATACAATTTAGGGTTATGCGAGACCAAATAGTTTAGGGTCATGCAGGACCATCATGCAGTTTAGGGTCCTGTGGGACCATTATGCAGTTTAAGGTCGTGCATGACCAGAAGGCTCAGACAAAGTATTGCTTGAGGAACTTGTCATTGGTGGGAGGAGTTATAAATTCACCATCCATGGTCACCAGTGAGTTTTCACCATTGGGGTAAACACTGTGAATTATGTAAGGTCATTCCCATTTGGGCTCCAACTTGGGTGGTTTCCTGCCAGGGATCATTGGTGTCCGGAGGGCCAATACCAAGTCACCTTGTAGGAAATAGCAGAGATGAAACTTCCTGTTAAAGGCTCTAGCCATATTATTCTGATGCCTTTCCAGATTGTGAAGGGCACACAGCCTATTCTCATCAAGTGCTTCCAATTCAGCTAGACGAATTTCGGCTACCTTATCTGGCTCCTGCTGGTCATAGACCGTTGTGCGTAATGAAGGCAGCTGGATCTCGATGGGCAGGATGACCTCAGCTCTATACATAAAGGAATATGGGGACACCTGTGTGAAATTACCAGTCGTCATCCAATAAGCCCAGAGGTCATTGGGAAGCTTGTCCAACCAACTCTTGTTGTTTTGACCAACTATTTTTTGAAAAATGTTAGAGAGGGTTTTGTTGAACGCCTCGATCTGTCCATTTTCCTGTGTGTGGTAGCGGAAGGTATGGTTCGAATAGATGTTGTACTTGGCATACAATTTATTCATCTCGACTGATTGGAAGTTCGTACCATTATCAGTGAGGACTGCGTGAGGGACTCCAAAACCGTTAGATGATATTGGAGATCACAAAATTGACGATAGAACAGGCCTTGACCTCCTTGAGAAGAACTGCTTCTGCCCACTTGGAAAAAAAATCTGTGGCGGTCATGATGAAACTGCATTGGCGAGTAGTCACTGGTGGATATAGCCCCACAACATTGAGTCCCCACACCGCAAACGTCCAAGAGTACTTGGTGAAGTGGAGAGTTTCTAGCGGCCGATGCATGAAGTTAGCATGAATTTGGAACACTTGACATCTCTTGGAAAACTCGATGCAATCATGGATCATGGAGGGCCAGAAGCACCCCAATATCTAGATCTGGTGAGATAGCTTCGGCCCAATCTGCTGGGCACCGCAGGAACTAGTGTGAACCTCCTGTATGACCTGAGAAATCTCAACTCCTTGGATGCAATAGAGGAGAACACCATTGGACCCGTGCTTGTAGAGGATCTTCTCAAGACTGGGAGCACTCTCGAGGATAAAATGCAGCGTGCGGTGTCAAATTTGCTCACGCTCAACCCAATCATCTAGGAGGCAACCATTTTGGAGATACTTGAAAAAGGGGTCTCTCTAGTTGGGGGTCACTTCAACCACTACATCTGAGGAACCTGGGGGTCCTGACATGGAGGCTTCAATGGTAATATGGCTTACTCGTAGGCCATCGTCCTCATCTGGGGTGACAGGATCAATGAATCTCTGATGCACCACGTGTATAATCAGATCATCCTACTCGGGTTCTGCAAGCGATGCAACTAGGCTGACTAGGGAATCCGCTCGACCGTTTTGAGATTGAGGGACATGAGTAACTTCCGACCGAGATGGAAATTGGGCAATTAGATGGAGAGTGATCTACAACAATGGTATAAGATATAGCTTTCTGATGACATAGTCACTATTAATTTGCTGTATGACTAGTTTGGAATCCCCTTTAACATAAAAATGGGGCACTTAGATCTCGAGGGCCAGCTCGAGGCTAGTGATAAGAGCCTGATAATATGCCTCATTATTGGTGAAACCTTCTGACAACAGGAATGAGTACAGTAGAATGGCTTGTGCCGGGGTGATGAAGACAATACCCAGGCCTACCCTATTGAGCCTGGGATCATTGAGCCTCCTACTAGTGGGGCTTTAGGAAGCACCATCAAAGTGAATCTTCCAACACAAGATGGCATGATCTACCAATAGGATTGTCTCATCAGGAAAATCCAGGTCCAGGGATTGGTCTATGGGGGTTGGATGGGCAGCAAGAAAATCTACCAGTGCTGGTCCCTTGATAGCCTTCTGAGGCACGAACCTGATGTCAAACTGTTGGAGGATTACTGCCCACCATTCTAGACAAATGATCAACATGGGGTAGTTTAGAATGTACTTTAGCGGGTTTACTTGAGACACCAGCTGTACCTCATGGTGCTGCAAGTAGTTTCATAATTTCTATACTGTGAATACCAGTGCAAGGCAGCTCTTTTCGATGGGGGAGTATCTAGTCTTCGTATCGATGAGAATAAGAATGAGGTAGTAAAGACTGTTTTCTGTCCCCTCATTGTTCTTATACGTGAGAAGGGATCCAATATATCATTCTAGGTAAGTCACTTATATGATCAATGTTTTTCCAGATATGGATGGCATCAGGACCGGAGGTTGGATCAGATACTTCTTGATTTCCTCGAATGCGATCTGGCACTCTTCGTCCCATTCCTAGGTGGAGCCTTTCTTCATGAGTCGAGAAAATGGATTACACTTGCCAGCCATATTCGCAATGAATCGGCGTATGTAGGTTAAGTGGCCTTGGAAACCTCGAAGCTCCTAAATATTACTCAGGGGAGGAATCTGGATGATGGCCTTGATCTTCTCTAGGTCGATCTTGATACCTAGGTATCTGAAAACAAAGCCAAGGAACTTCCCAGAGGTGACCCTAATGGCACATTTCAGTGGGTTCATCTTCAGGTGGTGGGAATGAAGGAAGCCGAACACTTTCTCAAGGTTATTGAGATGGTCCTGGTGCTGGAGAGATTTGAACACCAGATCATCCACATAACATTACACCAATGTCCCAAGTATTGGCTTGAATATGTGATGCATGGCCCACTTATAGGTGGAACCTGCATTCTTTAAGCCAAAGGGCATGACTTGGTAACAAAAAGTACCTTGTGGCACCCTGAAAGCTATATAATCCTCATCCTCAGGGGCCATTCGGATATGGTTGTATCTAGAATAATCGTCCATGAAGGAAAGGTCTTGGAACCCATCCATGGAATCGATCAAAAATTCTGTCACACGATGGAAAAAATCATCCTTCGGGCAATGATGTCTGAGATCGCAGAAGTCAATCCTGACTTTGATCTGTCCATTATTCTTCCTAACTGGCACAATGTTGGCTATCCACTTAGGGAACTGGACCTCCTTGACGAAGTTGGGTCTGATGATCTTGTCAACTTCGGCCTTGATCATGGCATCGTGAAAAGGGTGCATCTTTCTGGGAGGCTTCTTGAACCCGTGATGATTTTCCGGAAGACTGAGGCAGTGGATGGCTACCTAAGGATCTAGTCCTGGAATCTCATTGTAGCTCTAGGAAAATACATCATGATGTTTTTTTAGGAATCCCACATACCACTGTTGCTCCTCATGAGGCACGGCTTCATTGATCAATGTGGGTCTCGGGTCCACCTCACTACTGAGGTTCACCTGTACCAGTTCATTTATCGTGGAGGAGATTCCCTCTTCAAAGGTAGGGAGAGTATCCTCCAGATCCTCTTCTTTTCTTGCGGAGGAGGGATCCCCAATGGGAGAAGCTTCCTCTGGGTTGGCAGATTCCAATAGGAGGCTAGTACCATCCCGAGTAGTAGTGGTCACCGCATCATAAGATTCCGATACTACCGAAACCATAACAATGAAGTTTATCGACCTGATCCCATCTTCTCTTCAGCCCAAGGGGCCACGTTTGATATTGTCAAAGAAGTAGTGGCTAGTTGGCTTGAGCCGGTTAATTCTATCCAAGCAAAATAGACATGTATGATGTACTGTTGTTTCCATGGGGTGGGAATCCTGATACCTTACAGGGGTAGGAGGCTCTGGGATCACCTGGCCCTAATTCTTGTAGGAGTACGAGGTGATCTGTCACCATCACTTAGAATTTGGAATATGCTTCCTTCTCATACCAGAGATAAAAAAATTTCCCCATGTCGGGGGTCATGGCCTCCAATCAATGGATCGATAAGACATAGGCATTATCTAGGCCTTCCCAGGGGTCAATTGTGATCATGACGGGATCGACCTCACTTACTTGAATCTATTTATCCTTGCTCTTGTAATAGTCATCATCCAGATAGTGGGATTTACAAGAGGTGAAAGGAGATGCGTCACCTTGGAGTACACTTACTCAACCATTGAGGGAGTACTTTAGGCATTTGTGATACAATGAGGGGACCGCCACGTGCAGGTGGAGCCATGGTCTACCCATCAATGCATTGTACGTGGTGTCCTAGGATACCACCATAAACTTGGTGCTGGAAATTAGGCCACCAAACTGGGTCTTCAAATAGATCTTACCGAATGGGGTCTAATCTGTCCTATCGTATCCCTGGATTCTTAAATCAGAGGGAGTAAGATCATCTTCGGATAACCCCAGCTTCCACAGTGTCCATATTGGGATAAGGTTAATCTTGGAGCTAGTGTCAATAAGACAAATACGAACCTCCACACCATTAAATTGGCTGGTGATGTATAATGGGCAGATGTGACTCTGTATGGTAGAGCCTTCATCTTCTCCAGAGAACGAAATGATGGCCTGACATTCAATGTTCTTGACCACTTCAACATGAAAGGCTTCTGCAGTTGCTTCCTCCATCTCAAACTGGAGGGGGATTTTTAAAGCCTCAGTGAGGGCCTCACGCATATATTGTGACAGGAGAAGGGACTCGATGATGGAAATCCTTTCTAGGATGTAGACAAGGTTCTTGATAACATCATACTTCCATTCCAGGTGAGAGCTTCTACTTGTAGGATTACGTTCTATGATAGGATGCATGGTGGCCCCTGCCGGCTGGGCTAGCGGCTAACTGGTGCTGGGTATATCCTGCTTCTCACTAGTATAATCCCGATGAGTAGCTACCAGATGACGACCGGATGGCTGAGACCGGACTGTATCAGGGCATTGCTGGCCGCGACATGGTTGAGGTGGCTCTACCTAATCCAATGGTACAAACAGAGGTGAGGGCAAGCCTGATGACACCAGATAAGGAGGCTGTGCATTCAAAGCTCTGCACTGGGCATGCTGTCTGGTCTAAGTAGTGTGCACAGCCTGGATGTAAGTGCCAACTGATGTGCCTCGATGAACCACATGGCCATGGCTCCACCGACATTGGTGTTGGCTGGGGACATTGGGGAGGTTCTCCTGGCGCTCCCCGTTGTCGGGAGTCATATAGGGATTTACCAACTCCATGGTATTAACCTAAGCTCACCCATGAATATCACTTGAAGATTTATCCATTACTGGGTAGATTCTAAGAATAATCCCCATATCTGAAGGCATGAAGTCGCCGAGAGTGCGGGACGATGGTGGTATTGGCGGGGCGCGTTGCTTTATCTTGCGCCATCAATGCTTGCTCTTCTAGGAGGAGGTCGGCTAAGATGATGATGCAGAAGTAGTGGCTACAACTTCTGAAGGCTCTGACTAGTTCAGTCGTGCATGAATTATACCATGGGAATGAGCAACCATTTTTACGAGCCATCCAGTCGTCATAATTCTGAGACTCACGGTTATAAACCTGCTGTCACTTTCCCTCGCTGTCGCTATTGCTATCTAGCCTTACAGTGACGCATGACACTTGTGCTGGGGCCAAGCCCAAGCTGACTATATTGTTATCGACTTAGTCTTGAATCCAGTCTTTGAACACATAGCACTGCTTTAGGGTGTCCCCCAAGATCTGATGATAGGGGTAGTAGTTGGGGCCATCAGTGAGGTTTTCCTCTTCTGGCCTTCTGCACTTAGAAAAATGCACAATCCCTTGTTCCAAGGCACTTCAAAAATAGCCGGGGACCTGATTCTTGTTGAACAAGTAGGTCCGGTTTCTTCTATCCGAAAAGGGGGTCCTTGGAGCCTGGCCCTAATGAGGAGCTGGAGGAGCCTTTCAAGGAGGCGGAGCTGGGTTTTCCTTTCTAGGCGGTGGAGGTGCATTCCACGGGGGCACCTGCCGATTCTGAGGAAGCCGCTGCTGAGCTAGAGGCTACGCTTATGGTGGCGGGCCTCTGCAAGGATGGGGATGTGGCCCTACCGGTAATAATTCTTGCTATCTAGGGGCCTCTATTTGAGCCACTGTGGTAGGATCGGCTCTGACAACCCTTCTCGTGGGAATTATAGGGGGAAATAGACATGCCCGACTGGCCTATTGTAGGGATTCTTCCAGGTGCTGGGCCTTATCAAAGAAGTCTCAAAATCCCCTGGGGTAGTTATGGGTTATCAGAGAGGGAACTAGTTCCATCTTGACATTTCCTACACACATTGTTAGTAATTGCTCCTAAGTAAGTGGCATGTCAAGGGAATATGTAAGCCCTTTCCACCGGGCGATAAAGTCTGTGACATGCTCATCAGGCCTCTGTTTGCACTTGAAGAGGTCTGCGATGCTTTTATTCCATGTGGTGGAGCTGAAATGTTAAAGTAATTTCCTTCGGAGGTCCTCCCAGCTAGTTACAGATCTGATGGGGAGATGGCCGTACCGGAAAAATGCAGGCCCCTCCAATGTCTGCAAAAAGCATCAAAGTTTGGTGGCCTCCTTCTATGATAGAGTCCCTAACATGGGACCACACCTTGAGTTGAAGTGGGTCAGGTGTTGTGGCAGGTCCCCCGTCCCGTTAAAGGGAGATAAGGTGAGATTACCAAAGCCTGGAGGTGTCTACATGTCATCCACCCATGCTGTATATGGCTTGCCATCAGGTGGGATAACCCCCTGTCATGTTTCCAATACCTATAGGTGGGAAATGAGAACTGCCATTGGATGATCTGGTTGGGGGTACCTATATTGACGGGGATCCTTAACCACGAGCACGTTGGAAGGTTCTTCAACAAGGTAAGCAGGCCCAGTGGCTCATGGAGCGGCTAGCGGAATGACCCTCGGGGCGGCTGGAGGAGCCCGAGCTGGGTCCGTTGGATTGTATCTTCGTTCAGGAGGGTTTGGAGAGACATACCGTGCCCTCTTTCCGTAAGTTCCGGCCTCAACCCTGTCTGTGGGTGTAGGATGGTCAGAGTCTCCTGGAGGCAGCTCGCCAAGGAGAAGTTGTTACTGCCCCTACTACCCCGTCCTAGGATCACCGTAGTCCGGCAATCGCTCTACAACGCGTTCAACCAAGAGGTTATCAACCAACTTCTTCTTCTCGGAAAGTTGTTGGCACAATGTGGTCTTCTCATATTATTCCTCTATCTTCTACACTGAGGAGGATGAGTCGGAGTGCTTGGTAGCTCCTACATTCTCTTTACCCTTATTGGAATTCCGGCTGAGTACTAATGCCTCGGTAGGCACAAGGAGACCTAGTAGGTTCCTCTACTAGTGAGTAACCCTCCCCGATGGGTCCAATAGTGGTGGCATGCCCTTGGGGGTAAGTCCCCATCAAGAAGCTCTAACTCATCCTACCCATCCACTATGTCAGCCATGTTGACTGCGACCCTTCTTGGGGGAATGTCCTTGATATTGCCTAATAGGTCGAGCTACCGATGGATAGTACTGAAGAGGAGGGTAGCATACTGCCCCCATCCACGAACTTTTACATGGGGGGAAGCCTCCTTGATGATCTTGTAGAGTATCTTGAAACTCTAAATGCATTTCTCTTGTAGGACCTTATGAAAACCTGGACACTCAGGGTGCTGGGCCACAAGGAGCGCAACCAGATCAACTAGATGAAATTGCTTTCCAATATCTTCAAAATGCGCTTGGCTCTTAGGATAAACCACTCGCTAATGACGAAGGCGAAAGTGCGTTTCCCAGAGGGTTTGGCGGAAACATTCAAACTCCTCTAGGGTGAGGGGTTCCGGCGTGCGAAAATTCGGCGCTGTCACAGGCCAGAACATCTTGAGGAAGTGGTCCACTGCGAGGATGTTCCATAAGATCCTCGGCTCAGATTTTGGGTCTAGCCCTTGATTTCTCCACTCGTAAACTGGAGGTGGCTAAGGAACTATCAGCGGTACTATGGAAGACCGCTGGGATGGCAGGCTGGCCGGTGGGGAGTATGGCGAGCGAGCTGACTGGCCACCGAATCTTGGGCTGTCTTCCGAAGAGTGTAGCGACCTAGCTGCTATGTCACAATAAGATGGGTCGTCGACTGTAGTTCCTGGCTTAGGGGCTAGGGATACTGGTGATAGGCCGTGCTGCTACTCGCCCACCATTGGTCCCCAAAATATCTCTCCGTGATCTCTTGTCATGGTAGAGAGCGCTTTTGGTGACGACAGTGATGATTTCATGACCGTGACTTGCGGGGTTTCTATAATTTCATCCTCCAGGATATACCTATGGAGGGAGGTGGGAATTATATAGACCTCACATTCCAGGAGTATTAGGATGATGCGCCTTGTCCCTTCCTAGCCCTTGACTCGAATGAGCGAGGGGAGGGTTCCTGAGCTGAGTCGTATTCCGATTCAGAGTCTGAGAAGAAATTTGGTTTGATCTCTGTTCAGAACTTCCTAAAATTCTTCTTATGGTGGCGATGACCCTCCTTCCTGCCCCTAGGTGGCTCCTCGGGATAGGGATGATTTCTGACACAAGGTCCTTCAGCTGCACTGGTGCTGAGGTGGAGAGGGTTTCTACCTGAGAAAGCCGGGGTGTGAGGAGCACATGGACAGATGTCAAAGGGGACATGGGGAGGACCTCCATGGGTAGCACTAGAGGAAAAAATACCTCCGCTAGAACTAGAAGGATCATGGGGAGGACCTCTATGCTTGTTTCCCCCAGTGGCCTCAGTATGAGGAGGGTCCTTATACTGAGCTTGATGAACACGGGTAGGACCTCCGTGCTGGGCGCGAGTGGAGCGAGGCTGACCTTCATCCCTTTGGTTGATGAGGTGAGGAGGACCTTCTTCAGTTTCTAAGAGGAGGCGGGGAGGATCCCCACATTGGAGAGATACCAGATGTGCAAAGTCCCTACATCGACGGTCGATGGCAGGAGGAATGACCCCATACCCAGTGTAATGGGCATGAGAGAGACCCCCATGCTAAGTATCACTACGGTGAGGAAGAACCTCATTTGGATTGAGGGTGGCACGGGGCGGACCTCCATGCCGAGCCTCGAAGCGTGGAAGGCCCATGCTTTCTATGGTAGTGGTACAGGGAGGACCTTCGTACTGGGTGGCATCACTGCAGGTTTGCTTGCGGCGGCCACTGCCTATGCCGGCGACCAAGAGAGTTGACCCAGCCCACCCGTGGGGTGGTTGGAGCCTTGATCCTGGTCGAGCATATAAGTTCCCCTACTCAGTGTATTCATAGAACTGATGGTATGCGTCGGTGGTGGCTCATGCCACAGTAGCCGTCGACATTGAGGCCCCTTGGCGGGCATCCTCCTCATCTTGCGCCCGACGCTGGAATCGGGTCGGATGGACCGGGGCCAGTGGTGTTGGTATGTGGCTTACCTGCTCCTCATCTAGCAAGATTGGGTGGTGGTTCTAATGCGACTGACACACGCCTATCGCAGGGCATGGAAAAAGCAATTTAATTTTCCTAGTGCTGCATAGAGGCTGACCAGGGTGGTCTTACTTGAGGAGCTTTCTCAATCATTCACTTACTTAATATAATTTAACTAAACTAATTATTTTTGGTTGTTTTTATTTAATCTAGGAATGGAATTAAATTTAATTTAAATAAAAGATAAAACTAACATGCAATGAAAAAATGAAATTAATTGAGAAAGAACTTGGCCTTTATGAGTTGGTCTATGGGTTCCATCATTCTCCTTGTTGGTATTTAAATTCAGTTTGATAATTCAATTATGATATCTCATTCATGAATTACTATTCTTTTATTTATTGGTGTGAAATATAGAATTCATTTATCAATCTTAACTTCACCTGCTCCTATAATCAAGGTTGATGGCACACCTCGATCGAGAGTGTGACACCTTCCAAGACCTGGCTCTATCGTATGCCATTTCAACCACTGAATGGATCAAATCCATCGTATTAAGAGCTTGTATCCAGTAGAAGGGAGGGAAAATATTTAATAAAAGAATAGAAATGATTTTGAGATCAGTTTTGTGGTGGATGATCGCCACACCCGTGCACATCACTCTTGCTCATCACAAACATAATAAAACATCAGAATTTAAGCACATAATAAATGAAATTTCCACATACCTCCCCTGGTCCAAGTCTTGGGTTAAACCCTAATTTTTGACGGTAAGAGGTCACAGTGGATAATATGAGAAGAATAAAATAATAAAAGAAGTAGAAAAGATGAATAAGAAAACAGGGTGGATGGGTGGACACAGAAATAAAAATAATGCATGAATTTTATTATAAATATAAATTACAATTGAAAACTAAAACAAAAATAAAGAAAAGAAATAAATAAAAAAAATGAAATGGGAAAGATTTGTGGCCTGCCTCTCTTGGTGGAGATTTCCTCCTTGGTGACTTGAAGGAATGGATGGAGAATGGGATGATTTGGGAAGGAGGTGAGGGCCTCCTTTTATAGGCATAATTCTGGACCCCTAAATTTTGCACCTTTTTGTCCCCATAAATGGAATATTTACACATGGAACTCTTCATAAAAGGTGTTCCTTAATGTTTCTTTCATTTCCCCTCCAAATTTCAGCTCATGTGGCCACTTTTTGTTGGGGTTATGAATTTTTCATTGGAAGTTTCTGTTTTTAGATGAAGCTTCCAAGTAGGTTCCTCCAAAATTATGTCATTAAATGGCCACCTTAATGACTTAAAAACTCTCCAAAATTTGTTTTAGAGTCGATACTATCTGTACTCGTTCTATCAAAGTTTTAAAAATCTCATTTAGATATGTGTAGGCGGCGTTTGGGTTCCGTTACAGTGGTGGGGTCCACGTTGTCTTTCCAGAAAAATGTCCAACTTCAATGAATTGTTAAGCCATTTAAATGGAAAAATCAGCTCTTGGTTCAGAAGAAAAAGTTGAAGGAAATTAAATCATGATTATAAAAATAATTTAATCACAAAATTTAGAATTATATTGTTCATGGAATGACTAAAATACCCTTGATGTATAAATCTGTCTAAAATCCAGAATTAGGAAATTTCACTATTTTCCTCAAAACACATCATAAATCCAAAATTGATCCATATAAGCTCAAATTTATTATTTTGGATGATTAAAAAAATTTAAATGAATAAAAAAATGTGGAAAATATTATCTTTATCGGTGACCAGGTGGGAGCCCTTGCTAGGAGCCCCTAGAATGGGACTCTAACTGGGCTGGGACGGATGTCACCTACCTCATCAGCGTAAGGCAGGGAGTCATCAAGGCGTTATGGGGAGAGACTCCGGAAATGGTTATATGTTGGCATGGGGAGCATCGGTTCCCTACACGGCCCTCGGAGGTAGCATTGGTGACGAGGCGCAAACACATCCAGATCCAGGTGGGCCATATCCCGGGTCTGGATTATGCCATCCTCCTTGTAATAGTGCACGAGGTCATTGATCACCCTTTGTTGGATGAACTCAGAAGGGGAGATGGGTTGTGAGTGCCCCAGGGCCAGGGGTGTAGGGGCCATTGTGTAAGAGGCGGATCCATGCAAGACTGTTGCAATGGCACTGCCCCTACCCCTGCGTCAGTGGGTAGGCTGTGATCGTGTCTCGGGTGTAGCAACTTGATTCCTAAGGATTAGAGAGATTAACTCGTCAGTGCGGAAAGAAAAAGGTGTCGACGACCAATTCCCCAGCTCCATTCCATATTCCATGATTGGTAAGAGGGATCCACACTGACACGTCGTAGAATGGGATGTCAAATGTTCTGCTCCCCCAACTTCTGGTGAGTTTCATGCCAGGTCCGTTATTTGCTTAGTGGGACTCGATGCTAGATAACTGGATCTGGTGACACGCTAATCCATTTATGCCTCAAATGCTAATAATCTCCATATTTAGGAGAAGAACTTCACATCGGGTCCACCATTTCTATTTCTGATGCTATCGCCGGGGCACGCACGTCCGTCTCATTTGAGGACGAAAGGCACAACTTTGTTGCCCCAAATTCCTGATTTCCAAAGGTGGTCAACATCCGTCAATTTTTTTGGGATGTTTTCTCCTTGATCAAAATGGGATGATGGGATGTTGGTTCCTCATTTCATGGATTACTCCTCAGAACTCATCGCCTAGTCCGGGTCTCCCTGATATATTTAAGACATTGTTCGTGAAACTCTTCCTAGCACCATATCTTCATGGACACTAGTTAATTACACTACTTCTATTAGGACATTCCATGTGGTCTGGTCAGGGAAGTAACCTTCGGTTAGGGGAGTAGTCACGTTAGACATCACTGGCATGTCTGGGCACTAGAACACTGGTGCGTCTGGGTTTCTTCTCCTTATTACAGGGCTTCTCAAGGGCGCAAAAGCCCAAGGAATGCCACTTCGAATGTGAGGAATTATATGCCATAGGAATGTTTCTGAGGTTTTCCTCAGCTTCCCATGTTTAACACAGGGTTTTCCGCAAGTTTAACATCCAGCAGAGACAGACCAGACTGATCAGAACACTAACTGGAGTGGATCAGATGGGTGCAGCCCCTGGAGGGAACACTGATGTTGGGGCCAACATGTGGTTGACTTCCCAGTCACTATTGAGGGGAATGGGGAATTAGATGGCATGATTTTACCAGGATGTGGCTACCCAGATAATAATCAGGATGGATGATGTAGTGGTTATATGAAGTGGATGGTGAATGGGATGGAATCATTATAAGTATGATGATGTTTTTGGGATTGAGCCTCGAAGGAGATTCCTATGTATCTCTGTAGAAAGGAATCAAAGTCCACATAGTTCATCTGATGACAGATTACTGCCAATTTGGGTTTTCAACGGCTTACCGTTAGATGGGGTCGCAATGGCTTTCCATTGGATAAGATGTCAACGACTTACTGCTGAATAGGATCACAATGGCTTACTACTGATTGAGGCCCCAATGGATTACTACTGGATGGGGTAGAAATGACGTGAAGATGGTCGGGACGACCAGTGGATGGTGTGCTTGAACCTCAGGGAGACTTCCTACGTACCCTTCCTTGGAAAAGATCAAAGACCATGTAGTTTAGGTTGGTGTTTGGTGGTAAATAGATTATCGCTGATTGGGGTGCACAGTTTAACGCCATGTAGGCCAGGGGTGAACCAACATGAATAAGGACCTGGGGTCCAGATAGATGGTGTAGGTAAACCGACGTGAAGGTGGTTCGGAACGGCCGGGTGTTAGGCTTGAACCTCAGGGAGGCTTCCTATGTACCTCACCTTAGCAATGATCAAAGTCCTCATAGTTCAGATGGGGGGAATTTGGGGATTATGCTCTAAGACAGCCCAAAGTGTTTCTGAACTGACGTGAAGGTGGTCGGAATGACCGATTGTTGGGCTTGAACCTCTTGGAGGCTTCCTACGTACCTTTCATTGGCAAGGATCAAAGAACATGTAGTTCATGTTGGGTGTGCGGCTTACACTATAGGCTACCCAGAGAGGATGTCTTGGTGCACCGACATGAAGGGGGTCAGAGCAACCAATGGATGGTGGGATTGGACCTCAGGTAGGCTTCCTACATACCTTTCTTTGGAAAGAATCAAAGACCATGTAGTTGATGTGGAAAAAACTTGAACCTCAGGGAGGATTCCTATGTAACTTGCCTTGGAAAAGATCAATGACCACGTAGTTTAGGTTGGTTGTGGGGATTACACTCTAGGATACCCAAAGATTATGTCATGGTTGGTGCTTACTCTAATCCCACGTGAGTCATGCTCGGTGTGAGAAACAAGAGACAACAAAGACCTGATGATCACATCGCAAAAGGTTTATCCGTGGGAAACAGAGTGGGGCTTGCACGTGATCACAACCCAAAGAGGAAAGAGGGGCTTATACGTGGTTAGCAGCCCGAAGAGGTTGGGACTTACTCCCGGATGGAGGCCTGATGGTGAAAAAGCCCAGTGGGAGAGGGATTTGGCACTGAATAAAGGAGTGGTAGAGATGTTTCCTCTTGCAAGAAAATCTTGGGGCTTACACCAGTGTGGTTGCCCTTTCCCCACGTTGGATGCATGGGGGGAAGTCACAGTTTAACGTCATGTGCTATGGAAGATGGTGCTTGGATGTTTAACGTTCTGCATCTTGGATGAGGTGGGTTTACTCTGCACCCCTAGGACTTACATAACCGGTACCATCTATACCTTGGTGAAGAGATGGGATAGGAAACGCCATGGCTGGGGGGTGTCGAGAGGTGATCCCGTTGGGGGTCCACGTTAGCATGGCTATGAGAAGAAGCAATAGCCGTTAGCGTGCCTATGCGAAGAAGCATGAGGCGAAGCAACGCAATGAGAAGTGGTTTCCAAGGGACTTTGAAGTTGCTTTGTACTAACCTAGGAGGTTGCATGGGATAGGGAGTTACCGATCAAAGGGGTTTACAAGTAGAGGCCTCATAGAGCTCTGGTGCTTCATGCAAGGGAAGGGCTTAGTGAAGTTGTGGGCTTCGCAAAGTGAAATTTCCTGGCCTAGACATAGGTAATAAGTGCATAGAAGAAGTGTTTCATGAAGTGGAAGGGAATTCGAGAAGCAAATCCCTATGAAGCATGGGTGCCTCATGAAGAAAGGTCCTGTGAACCAATGTGATTCTCAAGGCATAGTGACTCAGCCTTAGCATTTATTTCACATGTGCATAGGGGGTGATTCGAAAATATTGAACGCTCCGTGATGAACTGAGTCCTTGTGAGTATCTCCTTCCTTCACAAAGGCCCGTGGGATTTGTGAAAGAAATCCCTCTCGAAAGAGGGGGTGAAAACATGGAAAAGCAGAGGAACTTTGCAAAGAAAAAGTTCCTTGAGCAGCTCATGGTTTTCAGAGCAGAAAATTCTTCATGATTTGAGATCTGGGAAGAGGAAAGATTGGGTGATACATGATTTGGGATAGGGGGAGGACGATATTTATAGACAAGAGGCCTCATGGAGCATCGCTCGCTCAGCGTGAAGATGGATTCCACTTCGCGGTGGGCTCAAAAACGTCAAAGGGGCTTACAGAGCATCCCACCTCTTGGCTTCACTAGGGGATCGAGAACATCAAAGGGGTCATGGAGCATCCCACCTCTTGGCTTCACGGTGGTCTCACGAACATCAAAGGGGATCACGAAGCATCCCACCTCTTGGCTTCGGGGCGGGCTGACGAATGGAAAACTGTCTCGCAAAGAATCCCGCCTCTGTGCTTCGCGGTGAGCTCATGGGGCCATGGCGCTCCGTGAAATTTATTCATAAGGTAGCTTTAGAGCCTTTATTATTATCCTTCTCCCATCTGATTTTTGGCACCAACAGTAGTCATTACATAGAGTGTAAATGTCGAAGGAACAAAAAAAAGCCTGATCTTTACACATTGTGTATTAAATACAAAACATGTAATTTTCAAGCGATTAGGTTTACAACACATACCACCCCCTTTTTCTACTCTCTCATGCATGGCCCCTCTTCCCCCACTCGCTGCTTCTCATCACCACTTACCACCTCTCCTCTATCCTTCACCATCACACATCACCTCCATTCCTATCTATATCATGCTCTTCACTTCCCTATGAAATGTCCAGAACTAAAACAATCCACACCTCTCTCACCAAAAACATGCCTGAGCGTGATGAGGTGCCTTCACCAACCAACTAGAAGAAGGATTCTCCTCTTTCACCCCCGTAGAGACTTCTACCTCCTCTTCTACTTACACCTATACTTCTGCCTTTTCCTTTGAGGGGTTTCATTATTTATCCAGCAAGTCGAAGACCTACACCTCCATCCCTGCCTACACTTCTCAACACCTGATTACTGGGTCATATTGGTCAATCTCTAAGAAATGATTATGTGGACCAAAAGAAACCCTGGACCTTACTATGATTGAGAGGATCTAGATTCACCAGGTGGTCCTTGACCTCATCAGCTAACTGAACCTCTCACCCATTACCCAGGTGCATGGGGATACCTTCAGGGATATCTTCTTCAAGTTCCTAGCCACCTTTGATCAGGCCATCGACTCTATCATATTTTGACTCATAGGTAGGCCGTGGGAGCTCAACCTTGGAAAATTTGGTGTTAGCCTAGACATTTACTCCATTAAATTTTTCATCTCCCCAGTTTTCCTAACATTAAAACTCATGCTGAACAAGTCCAATGCTACAAGACGCTGGGAGAGGATAGCCAAAGACCGAAAAATCCTTTATGATCCTCAAATGGTGAAGAGAACCCAACTCCGAGGTAATTCCCATAAGATCATTCATCGGGCCCTAGATCACTCTTGGATGTCTCAAGGTGATGCTAATGGGAGTGTGAGACATATTTAGGTGATCATTCTTGCCTCATCCATGGGAAGGCCAACCATCAATATGCACCTAGGGAAGGAGGACCCGAGGTACATTGATGGGGGAGGGGGGGAGCTCCTTCATTACACATCTAGCCAGGCATCTTGGTGCCTTCGATGCAACCCAACCTCTCACTACCCTCAACCAGATGGAGAGTATCAATGTCCTTTTTCTCCCCAAGATGAGGCTATTGATAAAGAGTCGAATCATTTATCAGTGGGAACCAAGATATTTTGAGGATGTTGATGTGTCACCAAACTTGCATGCATCTGACCCAGCCTTCCCAACCCATGTTCCTACACCCACCATTACTACCCCTACCACCTCCTCCACCACAAACTCCACCCCTATTACTATTACCCCCACCACTTCTTTTATCACTTACACCACTACCCATGATGCATATTCACCCCATCCACCTATTCCTACAGACATCTTCCCATTTCTCTAGGCCATCCTGTATAACCAACAATAACATTGTCACTATTTTTTCATTCCATTCACCAACCCATATCACTTTACCACCTCCCCCATCCACCAACCCATCTTCCCACCCACACCCACTAACTTCTCCTTCTTCTATATCTTTCCCCACACCACAACCCACCCGAATGACTTACCTCCCAACCTTAACAACCCCACATCCCAGAGAGAGTACATATTGGAGCAGGCCATATGGGGTAAGGGCCCTGCCATTCCATCTATATCAAAGGTTCCCCTAATCACACCAGCTTATAGATGCATGGCCTCAGTATCGATCAACACCTCACCCCCTTCGTCCTTGACCAATCCCAATGCCAACACTAAAAAACCTCATATTGTGGTTGAGGACCCTACCCCCGATTCCATCGATGGTATAGATTTAGAAAATCTACTCAAGAAAACTGCTATTTGGGAGGGGACATCTAATATAGAGGCTGGAGAGCATGCTACTTTTGTTTACTTTCATTTTTGTCCCCTCCCACTTTTTTACTCTATTTGGGTTTCCATTTTTGTACTGCTAGTATTCAATTTTACCTAATGTATAATTTATCATATATATGGATGAGCTATAATTTTTACTACACTTATTGCTATATTATTTTAATTTTAATATTGAATTCCTTTATATAGGTCTACCTATGATACTTCTTCTATGGTCTCTGATGATCCTGTTATGCTATATTCTAATATCCCGATTGATATATATCATCTTGTCACTGAACTATAGAGACAAGTTGAGGAGCTACAACTTGAGATCCATGCTCAGTAGGGGTCCCCTCCCAGACGTTCTCAGATTCTCTTCCTACCACATGAGATTCAAGCTTGATACACTCATGCAGTGGTTAATCCTACCAAGTGTCACTGTAAGCTTTATAAAACTATCACCAATTCCTATAGAAGGTATAATACCTCTATGTAGATGGATGAAACTGACTTATTACTTTTTCTATCTATCTGGATAACAATGACATATTTAGTTCTTTATGGGAGGTAATCCATATTTTTGTTTTCTATATTTTCATTTAGTGTTGAGGAATTATGTTTTACCTTTACTAGAATTTTTTTTCGTAGGTCATACCAAACTTCATTATACTCAACTTATTGAATTTATCTGATATATTTCCCCTACTATCAACTGTGTGCAACTAACCATTTATCTTATTCCATAATTTTAAAACCCTATGGACTAATGTTTTATCTAGTGTAGGTATTTTGTCTCTAACAATTTTTGTAGGAATCCCAATTTATAATCTCCATCTAACAAGTCCCCCCATAGAATGAAATTCACTATAGGGAGCTCTTGATTCCCTAATCTTAAAATCTCAATTTCCATTTCATTTTTGTCTATCCCATATTTGGTATCTCTCCCAAAATTCTTTTCAGAACAATGTTGATACTGTATCATTTTAAGTGTGGTGGAGTCTTTCCTAAGCCTTACTATTGATACTCTTAGATTATTTCCTATTTTCACTAGTCTAGGAGACATTTTTCATTGAAATAATTCTTTATACTTGAAATATCATTACACCCATTTAAATAAAATACAATGTTTGGATGGAGACTATTGAAATACATGATTTATCATTTCTAATATTATTATCATGATTTTTGTGTTGAGTTCTTTAAATCTAATTTTAGACTCTTATATTTTCTTTTGATTGAATTATTATATGATTTTATACCCTGAGTGATTTCTAGTTTTTCTATACTCCCATTCTCGAGAGGATTTTAGACTTGAAATGTTATATTCTTTTTTGAAAATATTTCTTAAGAGATACTTGGGACATGTAAACCTATCATAAATTTAATTGAGATCTTATTAAGGTTATGATTCAAAAAATATAATTTTAAAATGATTGAGTCAATATTTATGAGATACTTTTTCCTAATACCCAACTATACATATTTCCTTCTTTATCCTGTAGTATCCATGAATAACCATGTTAGAATAGATCCACCTCAAGTCTATTATCACTTCTTACTATAATCTTGGTACAATGCATGATTTTACTTTGAAAAAGTGTGGGGGAATTTTCACTACTGATGGATATAAGATATCGATATTAAGGATAAATATAGTGATATTTTCACCAGATTGATATTGTGTGGTTCGTGACTACTTTTTACATTCTTTATGCTTACCCTGTTCATAATATTTTTTAATGGGGTGTGTGTTAGGAAGGTAAAACATCACCATTACTAGACTGATAAATCCTACTATGGATCATATGTGATTTGGTGATGGATATGAGACATATCCTGGACATGATTTTTGAAAAAAATAAAAATAAAAATAAAGAAACATGGTGCATTCCCGATACTGAATATACTCATTCTTGGACCCACTTTCAGCTGTTTAGAGCATTGAAACATTTTTTTCCAGGAGGATTTACTTCATTAAAATATTGGTGCTTTTCATGCATTATAATTTAGACCTTACCCTCCTTTTGAGCTTTATTTTTATTCTACCCACTTGCCCTCATCCTTAGATAAATTTGAACCTTGTTACTAAATCCCTCATGATTGATTTTGTATTTGTATTTACGAAGTGGGGATGATAGAATAAATGTAAGTATATGGTTAGGAACATGGATTCATGGTATGGAAATAACTCCCATTTTATTATACCTTGAGTTCTGATAGAAATTATTTTTTATGAGGTAAATAAAAAAATGATTATAACATTTAAGGAATAGTTATGAAATTGTAATTTAAGGAAGAAAGAATCTAAATAAAGAACTGAACTACGAGGCATGACTGATTTTTCTCTAAATGATTGAGTATTAAGAAATTAATTTTTATGATTAAGATTAGTTTTATTTTCCTATTTGGGATGCATGTTTCTTTTTTTAAAAATTGATTCATTTGGTATCCCTATTGATATGTTTTTTTCTTGAGGATAAGAAATTGTTCAACCATGAGGAAATTTGATAATATGAATTTATATACACATTTTTCATTCATTTATTTTTTTATTCATGATTTAATTGATAATGTACTGGGTTTTAGTTTTTTTCATAGGAATTAGAAATTTTAGGCTCAAAAGTTGAAATGATGAAAATTGGTAAAAATAGGTTTTACATGTCATCAATCACATACATGAAATGTATTCCTTATTCAAAAAATCCCTTTGGACCAAAGGCTAGACTGTGTGAAATTACATGATGTGTGGTGATTAAATGATGTGTAAATATGTTACATGTATTGATATTTTCAAATTCAAAATCGCACTGAATTTACACAACTTTAAGGAAGTGAAAGACGTGACTCATATACATGATGTGTAGAATGCACACGACATATAAAAGTTTGAGATCCCATTCAGTCAATTATTTATCCTGAAGATCCCATGAGATTCAATATTTTTAGAGGAGATTGTGGATTTAGAGTACACTATGTGTAAATCATTCACATTGTGTAAAATTTGAGATATAATTTACTTAATGAGAATACACAATGTTCATTCTTTACATATTGTGTAACTTTCATGCCTATAAGTATTTTTTGTGACTCTACCACAAACAAGTGGTTAGGACCTACATTATTTCTCTCATTTTCTTCCTCTATTTCCATTTATTTAATCTTAAAAACTAGTTTTAATTCATTCCTTTCATTATTTTAATAAATAATTTTCATTTTTACCATCCTATATCTATTATTCAATTGTTGTGATTCCATTTCCATTTAAATGCTCATTTTCGATACCATTTACTGCTCTTCATCGATGCTTTCTGTTTCTTCATTATATATTCATTAGGAGTAAGTGTTTGATTAGATTTACATTGATTTTAATTTATTATATTGATTTATATTTATATTTATTTTGTATATCCTATTTCTGAATTTCTTTTCGATTATGCTAAGCATGTTTATTATTGCTTTTATTTGGATCAACACTGTTATGCGTGAGTAATCCATTTAGGGTTAGGGATCAGGAGTAGTGGTGTTTCTAAGATTAATGAATCTATATATGGAACCTTGGTACCCTATGACTTATAATTAAGTTAAAAATGACTATTTTTTTCATTATATTACATAGCCCTGACCGTGGGAGGTGAAATTGAACGAACCTAATCTAATTGGTGTTGAAAAGTTTATAAAAATTTGTATATGACACATTATTCTAAAGAAACTAGGAGAATTGAATATTTTTTATTAGATATACCCAAACCAAGGTATTGATTTATCATAGGTAGATCCAATTGGTTTGACCATAACCAATTGGTGGCCCTTGCACCGCTTCACAACCTAATTTTTAGAACTATCCCAAGATAAATTTAGGATTATATTTTAACTAATGCTCTAAAATTGACCCTGACCCCTTTTTATCTGATTTAAATCCAATATACATAGTTCTAGAAAAACCCATATTGAAGAGTGAATGTGTGGAATCCTACATTAGGATTTGAATTGAATGGTTGTGTGCCTACTAGTTATCTTTGTGGGATTGACCCCACACCACATCTTTAATACTCCTTTGTAGTCGAGTGTAGTTTAGGGACAATAAATATCTAATATGATCAACGTTAACACATATTAAATGACATGTGAAGGTGCATCACATCACCAATGCTTTGTACCCACTTTTTATGGTGATGAGTTATCTAGGGTGGGGCATTTTGAGGTTGGGATCAGATATGCAATATAGTCTCAGGTAAAAATCTTCCAACTGACTACCATATTTACGATGGTGAACCATGAACTTATCTACAAACATAATATAAGTGAAGATGAGGGTATGAGGTATGGTAGTTAAATAACTAGATAGGGAAGTGGTTCATCTAGTGGCAGTAAGTGTTAGTTAGAGACTTCTTCTGAGAGAAATGACATTCAGAGTATACCCACTGGTAGTTATATTGTATGCCATCAGTGTGGAAGGATGGGTCACATGAATCCACAATGAATCAAAGACCCAGTGGACTGTAGAGCCTATGGTATAATTGTAAATCTATAGAGATTTTACAGGACCCTTAAACAAGTTCCCACTGAGAGAGGATCTTCACAGACTCCAAATTTTAGAGTGGGATCT
Organism: Viscum album; assembly: GCA_963277665.1. Classification (NCBI taxonomy): domain Eukaryota; kingdom Viridiplantae; phylum Streptophyta; class Magnoliopsida; order Santalales; family Viscaceae; genus Viscum; species Viscum album. The sequence goes on along the minus strand of OY728152.1, from coordinate 1,549,253,249 downwards.
ATAGATCTACGTCAAGCATGAAGAAGGAGTACCACATGATGTTCAGGCTAAGAAAGTGGTCAAGGTTTTGGAAGTTATATAAAAGTTGTGTAGAACCAGTAGATAGGACTTGCTCGAGGAGGTTCAATTTTAGATTATAGATTTGGATATGGAAAGTTGTATAAAATTTAACCTACACCTAAGGGGAATAGCGCTGAACCGTCTATAGTGCGAGGTACGATCTTAGTAGAATTGACTTTAGTGTCTACTTTGTTTGAAAAATGAACATTAAACTCATTCATATCTATAGTTTTAATGGGTAGTCTTGGTATTGAGATTAAATACTTTTATGGAGTGATGTATCTTGACACTCCATTGGGAACTTTCTCACAATGTGAACACCGATACAAGGAGTTTCCTCAGAAGATAGTTGGCTAATATTTATTTTGAAACCTTTTAATTATCAAGATGAAAGACATTGATATAATTCTTGGTATGGATTGGTTAGTACTCTTTTGTGTCCATATTTATTATTATCATCATAGGGTGCTGTTATTAACACTCAAAGGTGGTATCTATGTTTATAAGGGAGAATGGGATGTTCAAGAAACTTGGGATAGATTTGAGCATCATAGGCAGATCAGTATCTCAAATTTCTAGCCTTTATCTTGATGATCAAGAAGTACGATAGGATTTTTTTACTCTAGTGTTGGATATATTCAGATATGTCTTTCCATATAAAATTTATATGCTACCTCTTGGGAGAGAGAGAGAGAGGTATATTTCACCATTGAACTTGTTATAGTATCATAACCAATATCTATTCATCTGTAAAGGATGGTTCCTAATGAGATTTATAAAATCAATAGGTAGATATATTACCTGGAATACAAAGTGTTTATAAATAGCAATACTTATATTTGGGTTTCACCTGCCCTTTTCTACAAGAAGGCGGATGGTTCCCTGAGGCTATGCATGGATTACTGATGGTTTAATATGCTCATAGTTAAGAACCAGTAACCACTTCCTCATATAGATGACCACTTTGATCAGCTCCAAGGATCTAGGGTATTCATGAAGATTTATTTGAGATTGGTATATCATTACGTGAGAGTTAGAACCTTATATATACCACATAAAACTTTCCAAAATAGGCATGGATTATATGAATATCTGGTGATTCTTTTCAGTCTAACAAATGCACCCAATTTTTTTATGGCCTTGATGAATTGATTTTTCCACCCTTAATTAGATATTTTTGGATCAAAATGTATATAAATGTGGATAAATACAAGAGGTTATGAGGTTAATTATAAGTTTAAAAACATTCATTTTTAATATTAAAAGGAACTGAGTTTTAAATGTTTAAACTAATCATATCCACAAAACCTCTTAAGTATTTAAATGATAATCGAACTCGACCCATGGGTCTAATGAACAATGTATCACAATCAAGTAGATTCTGATATGTATTCCACAATTCGTAATGATAAATTGATTCTATATAAAAAACATATAGAATCATACATAGTAAGAGGTGGTAACGTATTCAAAGTTTAATCATATTCATAGTAGAAAATGATTTAATCAGAGTAAAATATTCAGAAAGTAATACATGGTATAATAATTGTATCATAATTAAAGCTATTACGATAAACAAAATACAAATAGAAAGATGAATATAAAAGGATTCACCCTATATTATAACTTCAGTGAAAATTAAATACTTTTAATAATACAAGTGATACAAATGAATAAAATTATTTAAACCCAAAGAGTAGGGTATCCAATCACCCAGGATAAAGGTCCCTTGTTTTATACTTACAAGAAAGTATGTATTTCCCTAACTAGGTAAATCTCTTGATATGATGATCAAGCTGTCTCAATATCCCCGTGATCCCTCAATATGGTGATTGGCTTGTCTATCTCACTATCCTCTCAAGCCCTCAATACAATGATCAAACTTTCTCTATATGCATATCTTTAATTTTCCTCGATATGATGATTGGTTTATCTCGCTATCCCCACGAGCCCTTGATCGTATTCATAATTGGATGCGCAAAGAAAATAAAAACTAAAAAATATTACAAGTATGATGAAAAAGTAATACACTCTAGTAAGATTTAGAAATCTTATACACTGATATTTTTGAAAATGAAAATGATCATCACTTCACTCCAAACTCCTTGAATGACTAGGTATTTATAGGAACCACTCCAATAGTCATCTTGATCCTCCAACGATCATATTTTCTCTGAGTTTTTTTTGTGATGACTTGGACACCAGACACTTTAACACTCATATTATAACAGAATTTCTGATTTCAATTTAATATACACCATTTGTAGTGTAAAACATATTTCTTATACTGTAGATAATATTTTTTGGGTATGGAAGGGTTATTATGATAAATTCGTTGATTCTGAGTAAAATTTTAATCAAAACCTTTATCAATCTGAATAATAAGATTTTGTTAGTACAAAAGATAAAAACGAGATCTTATATTCAATTTGATAAAGCTAAGTACAATTATTATCATATTCAGTCTCATTATGATAAACATATTGTATATAGTCTAATTATGATAAACATAATGAAAAAGTATAATTTCCTAACCCTTTAAATCTTATTCTAAGTAAGATAAAAATATTATGTTTTCTTATAAAAACATTATAATTTTTTTTAACAAGTATGATAATAAAGAAATTGAATATTTGTGATTTACAAAACAAAAAAATTAATAGTTTACAAGAGAAAATTTTGTCTCAACAGATGCCTTTGTGGTCATTTTTGTGGATAATATCTTAGTGTAATCTCAAACATGACATGATCATTCCAAACAACTTGAAATCATATTGAGCATACTAAGTGAGCCATGAATATATGATAATATCAAAATGTTCCACTTTTTAATTGACAAAGTTCATTTCCTAGGTCACCACATATTAGAATCAAGGGTATTTTTTGATCCCGAGAAGGTGAGATATATTGTTTCTTAGGTGAAGCCCAAGAAAGTTTTTGATATTTGACACTTCTTGTGTCTATCTAGTTATTATTGGTGATTTATCTAGAAAATTTCATGCCTTGAAACACCTCTTATAATATTGACCAAGAAGGGTGTAAGATTCAAATTGTTTGAAGCTTATAAGAATGCCTTTTAAGAGTTGAAAGCAAGGTTTCCCTAAATATCAATCCTGATTTTACCTGAGCCTTGAAGATGATATACAATTTATTTAAATGCATCATGTTTTGGTCTGGGAGTTGTTTTGATGAAATAAGAACGAGTCTTGGAATATGTGACTCATCAGCTGAGGTCTCACGAGCATAATTACCCAACACATGACCTTGAGTTAGAAACTATTGTTCATGCCTTGAATTATTGGAGGAATTATTTTAATGGGAATAATTTATGGTATACATAGATGATAAAAGTCTCAAGTACATATTCTATCAGTATGATATAAACTTATGATAATGGAGATGGGTTTAATATTATTTTTTATTCAAAATTGAGCTATCCAACACTCCAGGTAAAGGTAATGCAGTTATCAAGGCGTTGAGCCCAAAGACTCAGACACAAGTTAGTTATGAAGCTAATAGTGAATGATATTTGATAGATCTTTTTTATGAAATGAACTTAGGAGTTAAATAATGAAACAAACATCCTATATTCATTTATTTATCAGTGTATTTATCAATTATGGATTGAGTGAAGAGGATACAACTTTTAAATCTTATAGGCTTGGCCCTAAAGGAAAGTGTTTCAGGTGATAAACCACATCTTGGTTGGATTTTTGATGAGGATGATATCCTAAATATCCATGGGAATGTATGGGTTCTTTTATAAATATGAGAGGAGATGATGCTAGAATATCATGCTTCTAAATGGGTTGTACATTCTAGTTACACAAATATGTATCATGATATGAACTGTCGATATTGGTGGTCTGAGATGAAAAAGGATATTGTAGGATTTTTTACTCGGTGTTCCACCACCATCTGGTGAAAGAGGAACACTAGTGACCTGATTAAATTTTATAGCTGCTACCCATCCCATAGTTGAAATGGGATGACATCACCATGGATTTAATGATAGGGTTATCAAAGACACCTTAATGAATTGACATTGTATAGGTAATTACGGAAAAGATGACAAAGGTCACCCAATTATTTCTTTTTAGGGACAAATTCTCAGTAGATGATCTTAGGAGAATCTATGTTTGAGAGATAATATGTCTTAATGGAATTCCATGTACCATTGTATCATATAGATACACTTGTTTTAATTCTAGATTCAGGTAAGGGTTTTATAAGGCTTTGGGTTCACATGTACTTTTGGGTAAGACATACCACCCTTAGACCGATGACCAGTCTGAGCGCACTATAAAGGTATTGAAAGACACACCCCATACATATGTCCTTGATTTTGGAGACTCTTCAAAAAATAAATTATGTATTGATGAGTTTTATTATAATAACAGTTTCCAAGAAGCAATCTAGATGGATCATTATTAGGAACTCTATGGTAGGCCATGCCGTTCACCTATATTCTAGTTATAGGTAGGAGAGGTAGCTCTACTGGGGCCACATATTGTTTAGGAAACATCAGAATAGGTAAAACTAATTAGGAAATGTATGGATAAAGTTTAGTCATGGAATAAGTCATATATCAATCACCACCATTGACCTATAGAGTTTGAGGTAGGAGATCAGGATTTCTTATGAGTATTTCTGAGACTAGTTCATTGATGGATTTATAAATAGGGTAAGATGAAACCTTGATATGGTGGGATTTCAGAGATCTTGGAGAGACATGGGAAAATAGTGTATTGAATTGATATTCCTCAATGATATAGGGTTATTCATGAAATATTACATGTTTATTAGCTTTGAAATTATTAATCTAACTCATCTCATTTCCTTGTTTATAAGGAAGGTGAGTTGGAGGATGATGCTTTTTTTGAAGAGTGAACAACTCAATTATTTGATAACATAATGAAGAATCTTCCAGGAAGGACGATTTCTTTGGTTTGGGTACTATGGAAGCATGACCATGTGCAGAAAGAAACACAAGAATGAGAGTACGATGTATATTCTCAATGGAAAAAGTATTCAACTCAACGTGTAACACCCCAAGATTTTGTGAATTATTATTTTTTGAATTAATTTAATATTTCTGATATTTTTTATTTCATGAAACACTGAATATAGATTTTTTATATGAAATCACAAAGTTTGGATTGCATTATATGCAACAAAAATTCAATATTATGTTACACGCAACATAGATTTGATCTTTCTCAACATAGAAAACTAAGGTTATCTTTCATTTTATGCAAGACTGACTTTCCTCTATGTCTTGCATAACACGCAAAACTTATTTTTACCAAACAATAATATATTATTATTTCATATAATAAGATATAAACTATAAATCAAAATTATTTTTATGAATAATATTAACTATATTATTAAAATATATAGTTTAATTCATTGGTTACCTATTACTTCTAAATGAATATAGAAACCAAACGAATTAAAGGGAATGATTTTATAAAAGACTATTTTTATATGAAAAAGGTGATTTATTTCAATAAGTTAAATTAATTAATTTTAGTGAATAATATTAATTAATTTTATATATTATATATTCAAAAAAATATTTTTACATTCATCTAATAGGATCTATAGGCATAATATAAGAACAAACCCAATTTTACACAAAAAACCTATATTTTTATAAAGGTAGTTTTATCGACTTTTAATGGAGTGCCTATTTTAAATATGAATTTTTTAAATTTTATAAATTTAATATGTAAAAATAAATAAATTTTTAAAATAAAAACATAAAAATTATGTTAGGGTGAATTTGTTTATTTTCTGTGAAGTTTCATTTTTGGATGGATAATGAAAAATACTGAATTTTAATTCAAAACTTTTTTCCATCTAATATATTAATATAATTAAATTATATTTTAATTTGGTTTTAAATTTTAATTATATAATTTTTTCATAAATTAATCCAATTTATTTCATTTGAACCAATTTCACATTGAAATTGGATATAAAAACATTTCAATCTTTTAAACATTTTCGCTTAAAAACCTGTTGTCATGACACATCTATAAGATTAATTTTAACTTAATTTTTTAAAATTATATAATTAGAATTTGTAAAAATTGATTCCATATTTTCAATCAACATAATTTATAATTTATAACAAGGTAAACTTATTTTTTTACCAAAAATATTATTGAAAGTGATTAAAATTAATGACAATGATTAAGAGAAAGATTAGCTTAACAAAGGACTAAGACCTAAACTTAAGGCCCAAAATATTCTAGAAACTTGTAAAAAATACATTTAATGGAAATATTTAGATCCTATAATACCTTTTATCTATTTTTACCATTATTGGAGCCACTTTTCCTGGAAAAAACATGGGTGTAATTCCCTTTTCAAAAGATTACTATAATATCACTCATCCTCCACTATAAAAAGGAACTCACCCCTCCCACTTCTTCACACATCTAAAGCCCATTGTCTCAAAAAAATATAATCACATACAATACAAAAATCCATAAATTACTCTTTTAAACATCACTTTATGAAGAAATCCAACCATGTTTTCCCTTTGGTTCAAACCAAATGATGTTACCCAAGGAAGAGGTAACATTCTTCCTCAAACTCCTTTCTTTTATTTTCTTTCTCCACCAACTCAACCCTTATTATTACATGATTATATAATAAAATAAGTATCCTAAATATACTTATATTTTTTTATTATAAGGGTTATACATACACTTACACAAACTTCCATCTAATGGGTAAAAAACTTACCGTTCCTATGTATAGAGAATTATCGCCTCACGAAATGAAGTTATTATTTTTTTCCTTTACCACATATCATGGGTGGGAATTATGATAAAAAATATATTATTATATGATATATATGATATTTATTATGAATTTAAGCTTCTGTAATTATTATATAAAACATACCTTCATGATTCCCATTTTGTGTAAATACGATAACTTCGTTTGTGGTCATGTGGACTATCACCTCCTCAAAACGATGTGATTCATTGACACTCTACATGGAACGTATTAAGGATAGTTTTAGTAAATTTATATGATATATATGAAATAATAATTATAATTTAATGATAATAAATACACACACACACACACACACACACACACATATATATATTTCATTTACGTTCTTTCTTTCAATACGACAAGAAAATAGAAACAACGTTCATACATACATATGACCTACTATCTCCACGAATGATGTATTTCATTTAATATTTATATATATTTATATATTATTATATATAAATATATACTGAACATATATGATATTTATATCATGTTTTAAATTATTTAAATAAGTAAATCTTGATCTAATTAAGTGGAACATGAATAATAAGTCAAAACAAGTATGAAAAACAAGGTAGTTATCACCCTAAACATTACTTTAACATAGAGTTATTAATGAACGAGTATTATAAAGTCATAAGTAAATAATATATGGTATTATATATATATATATAAATATGGTTCTTTTAAAAATTTATAATAAATTTATACTTATTATACAATATTTTTTAAAGAGTACACTGAGATACAAGACATAAGGTAAGGGTTTTATCATCTCAATTTTTTTATCCATGAGATACATATCATATTCACCAGTTATTTATTTTATGTGATATATATAATGACCATGAATTTATTCTATTATTATTATATTTAAATTTATGGGTATTTAAATATCCATTTTATTATATATTTTCACAAGTTTTTTATTTCAAAAGTTACCAAATCAGTAAAGTATGGTTTTGTCTCAATTTTCCTTCTTTGAGACACATGCATTGACATGATCCTACATTAATATAAAAGGAATATAAGCTAACCTTTAACATGTTATATCGTGGATATATTAATTTTCAAGATATTTTAAGATTTATTTGGTTTCATTTTGTTACATGGGGAGTATAATTCAAAGTTACCAAGTGGTAAGAGTCTATTGAAAAAATCTCATCATTTATCAGGAATGTTTATGATTATGCCTTCATTGATAAAATATTATGATCCATATCTCAATAAATATCATGAATTTTATTCTCATATAGTAACTCATGAAATATTAATGTATTGGAACCATTTTAAACTATTTTTTTAATTAAGATAATTAAGAAAATGTTTTTATGAAAATCCGATCTCACTTCTCTTTTTGGTCAGAAAATTGTTTATTTCAAAAACCATGTTTTCAAAAAAAATTCAAAAATGTTTTTAAAATGATATCCTAATCTCATTTTAAGGAATAATTATTTTAGAAAATGTTTTATAAGATTTCAAATCGATTTTAATATAAAAATGGTTTCAACATGTTTTTAAAGAAAAAGGTTTTCAAAAGGCTTTATATTTTAAAATTAAATTTTCAAAGAAGAGAGGATATTTTCCTCAAGAAATGGTTTTAAAGGATATTTAAAAATTATTTTCCATCCAAGATTACATCTGTTGGTGTTACTCACACATTTCTAGTAAAATGATCCAAATGCTCTATTCATATTTTATCTCTGAATGATTTATGTTTTTATAGAATGATGTTTGTGAAACCCATTTCTCTTTCATGAGTTATATGTCTATGAAACCCATTTTTATTTCATGAGTTATATGATTATCCAAAATGAATCCTTTCATGGGTTATTATTTGATGAAATGATTAAAAAACCTATATATTTTCTATAATTTATGATATGATAACATGCTTATGATACCCATTTCATTTCATGGGTTATGATATGATTGATTATGATCTTGTGGAACATGTATGTATGATTTCATTATGATATGGGTGGGACCTATATCCCCTATAAAATGCATTGGGTAAGTATTTCTATATCATGAGAGAGAAATGCCTATAACGGGGAGTGAAATCAGTTTAGTAATGGACATTGTCTGATAATATGGTCTTGGGAGTGAACCCTGACTACTAAGATGGCCATGAGAGTGAACCATAACTACCAAGATAGTTTTGGGAGTGAAATTTTACTACTTATATGGTCATGGGAGTGAACCATTACTACCAAGATGGTATGGGTAATGAACCCATACTATTAATATGACCTTGGTAGTGATGCCTTTGCTACCATGGAAATCATTTTATACGCTTATGTGTCTACCAAAAATTCTATGTCACATTACTATTTTATGATTTCATGGATTATTATCTTTATTTAATTCTGATTCATGTGTTTTGAATTTCCAAAATTTATTACATGACTCAAGTATATGATCTTTGATATTTAGGGTATGATCTTCAAATGTTTTTCTCACATTCTCATACCCTTATACTCATGTTATTCTTATGTATCTCCTTTTTTTACCCATACTGATCATCTAAGATATCCCATTTCTTATGTGTCCTTTACCTATGTTATGAAGAAAGGGTTTAAGTAGAATTAGTAATTAGAAGATCTTTTTGGGTAATATTGAATATATTTCACCAAGTTAGAAAATTTTATTCCAAGTTTCCAAAGACACTAAATTATTATGATCCTCAGGAATGTACTTTTGTAATGTGATGAATATTTATCTAAAATGATTTAATATCCATGTATGTTAAACCTATTTCACTATAGTTAGTATCAAATAAAAGGTTTATTCAACCTTTGAAAACTAGGATAAGAAAAATTTAGTGAGATCCCTAGAGATATTTCTAAGGATATATCTAGGGATGTCTCTAAGGATAAGTCTAACGTTGAATTAAATTATAGGAAAATGTACTGGAATTTTGGTAAAGGATTGAGAGAGTGGTTTCCTAGAAATAAATAAATATTTGGATACTACAAGTGGATTTGTATCTCGCATAGATGTACAAAGGGGTAATATCCCTAAAAACACCGTATTGATCTAGACTCGATTAGGAACTGGTGCACAATAATGAACCTTGATGTACACCTGGTTTGAAACTCCCTGGGGATTAGATTTGGGAATTAATAAACTCTTTACAAACCATCATGAAGGATTTAAATAGAATATTACAATGAATAACATATGATAAACCTAATGTGTAAAGACATGGAAATCTCATGGATTTTTTTCTTAAATACTTGGTAATTTTACGAGTCCGCAGTTTCTAACGGCGCCTGATTCTGAGGTCTGGTGTGCCCGGAATCAATTTATGAAGTTTTGTTCGAGTACCTTTAGTAAACGTACATGCAGGATTTTTATATCTTTTGAACCAGTGCTCAGAATTGAAATCTGAGGACATTGATGAACTCACAACGTTGATATTCGCTTAAGGAGACCTTTACCACAGTTGCGTTTTATCGTGGATGGAAGTTAAATTTTTGGGGATTCTTAATAAAATAAATAAAAAATTATGTGTTACAAAATTTTTATTTAGGTGGTGGTTATTTTCTCCAAAGGGAAGTTGGAGGTGGGGCCCACCCCCACATAACCTCCCATGGGAGGATATTATGTGGTGGGGCCCACACGAGCTCAAACCCCTCAACTCCCCTTGAAACCCCTCTAAACTCTTGGACTTCCTTGGTTTAATACTTGCCAACTCTCCACCATTAATGAAGAGAATTAATTCAATTTAATTAATATCTTTTTGAATCCTTTCCACCCCATTTAATTGAACGAGTTTCCTCATTTAATAAAGCGTAAATTATGTGTTATGGTGCCATAAAAATAATAAGGACTTCCTCTATTATTTTGGTTGAGTATTCTCTTGGTGGAGCCTAGAAAAACCTTTGGAGAACTTTATCTTATCCACAAAGAACACGAAGAACGCTTCTTCCACTGATAACCAATGCCCTCTTCTTCCTTCTTCAACCAAGGAAAGGAAAGGGAAGCGACGCCTGTGAGGAATGCCAACGTCGTCTTCGACTTCATCACCTTCGAACGCCCATCCACCAAAGATGAGTACCTCTCTTCCTCTTCCGACGTCAAAGGAACGACACCTTCTTCCCGTGACACCGTCAAGCGATCTCTGATTGTGAGGTAGGGGAATTTTGTAATAATTTTAAATATGAGATTACTCCTTCGTACTTCGTCGTACAAAATTCTCATTAGGAAAACCAAATGATATCATTTAACGAGGAGGGTTCGGATCGCACGAACACGGCCTGACCCTCCGCTTTGTTGTTTCCATTTGATGTCGTCAGAGGTGGAGCTGAAAGGGCGCGGTGCCGTCGCACCGCGCTAGAGAATAACCGCGGCGGATGAAAGAGGAACCACAAACGGGATGGCCACGGAGGATGAAGAGCCACGGAGCCGTCGCGCCGCACTGTAGAGCCGAAGGCCACGGCCATGCCGGGCTGCGGTGGGGGTGGACCGGCACCGTCACGCCGGCCGCATGGAGGGAGACCGCGGCCCGCATCTGCGTGCCCCTCAGTTAGAGGAATCGGACAGCCGCCTGCCGTTTGGGCTGGAAAACCACGGCGCACATAGGCGTCGCGCGGAGGAGACCACGGACCACACACGTGGGCCGCTCTGCTAGGCAAACTGGCCGGACACCTTCCGGCCAGGCTAGAAGACCGCGGCGCCCGCAGGCGCCGTGTGGGAAGAACTGCGGCCCGTTGCACAGGCCGTGTGCGCCGGGCAGAACTGACCGGCTACGGCTGGCCAGACAGGGGAGAGGAGGCGTTGCTTAACGCTGCCGGGAAAACCGGATCGGCCCGCAGCACGGGCCGGGTCTGCAGGTGGTCCGCGCCCCCCAGGCCGGGCCGGGCCGACCCGCCAACCCACTGGGCTTGACGGGCCGGGCCCGACTTTGCTTAAATACAAATATCTCCTAGACCGCGCGACCGATTGACGCGCCGTCTGTGGAACTGGGACCCTCATGATGAAGCAGTCCTTTTTCAATACACTAAGTGAGTTTTGGACAAATTTGGAAAACAGTCGGGTTTGGATTGAGCGCAAATCCAACCGGGCCCCTATAACGGAAAATCCAATAACTTTCAGACCGAGTGTCCGATTGACGTGCTTTCTATCACATTGGGTTCCTTTTGATGAGAAAGAACTACGGGATAAATCCACTAGAGAATTTGTGATAATTGATGTATCAAAACCTGTATCGAGGAGCAGACCCTCCTGGAAACGAGCGTGCTGTGTGCGGGAACACTAGAGCTGGCTGCGATGACTACTGTACCAGAATCCACTGTGTGTTCGACTGTGACGACTACTGTACTAGAATCCTACGTGGGTTCCACAATGATGAATACTGAACTATAATCCTCCGTGGGTTTGATAACGATGAATATTGTACTGGGATCCTCCATGGGTCCGACAGTTTTGACTTTTGTTCCTATATCCTATGTGGGTCTGACAGAATAGCTGGTCCTATATCCTATGTGGGTCTGATAGCTTAGCTGATCTTGTATCCTGTGTGGGTCCGACAGCTTAGATGAATGAGTGACTACATCTGATCATCTTTATCACTCTACAAAAGATGTATACCTGTGTGAGCTGAGTCTTGACTTTCAATCATTTATCTTGAAGGTGATTGACTTACTTCTTGTGTGGACTGGGTTGTTCTTGGGCTCGAGAGTTGGAGCCAAACTGTGATTGATAACTTTGGTATATGTATGGGAATATACCTAAGTAGGGTTGGTTGATACTTCGTGATTGTATCTTTCTTCTGTGGTTTATCCTTCGTGGATTCTGGGAGACCTTCGGGGGTATCGGGGTCCCTACTAGGAATCGTTATACTCACCCCTGCACGGGCTATGCCCTCAAATTGTTGTGTTTGTTGCAGATGACAAACATCACTGATCGAGGCAGAGAGTTGTAGAGCTAGATGGTACCTGGAGGTAGACCACTTGGTGAGAGGTACATGAATTGGACAGATGAGATTGGGGTGCCGAGGAGGCCATCTGTACCCACCCTTCAGGTGGGATTCCCGGAGGGTGACTCAGTAGTTGTTGTTTACCATTTTGCAGTTGTACTAGATTTATTGTTTTTGTACTTTACTGTTGGGTTTGTATTTCCAGCCCCTTTTCTTTCAGCACTATCTTTTGTATATAGTTTTTCTTAGTGTTTATTTCCAGTTGCGTACTCTGGTGATTGTGTTCAGTTTGTGTGTGTGATATAGGTTAAAAGGAAATGCCTTCCCTTTTTATAATGATTATGCGTTTGGTGCTAGTCTCCAGCCCCTGGCCCATGGAAGGCGGGCTTGGGGTAGTCATGGAATGGGCCCCGAGGACGGGTCATGAAAAATTGGTATCAGAGGAGTCAGTTCTACCAAAAAACTTGGACTCTGATTCTTTTAACAATAATAGTGTTAAGTGTTTTGGGTGTGGTTATCAATTTAGGGAAACTGGTGTTGGTGCGGAGATCGATGTATCCATACACTAGGACTCTGACTTCTGATCTCTGACTGAGTTCAAGAAAACACTGATTGCGTGTGTGTTTCCTTTGAAAAAGTTTTCTTAGTGATTACATTGTGTCAGCTCACCAGGTATACTGTTTTAACTATGGCACACCTGTTTCTTTTTTGGATGGCCCCACAAATGCATCCAGCTAGGGTTCCGAGTTTCGTACGATATGGTAGCCCACCGAGTGACGAGGCCTCGATGTAGGGCCCCATCACAGTGGAGGTACTAGTGGTACCAATACCATCTGAGCCACTGATACCACCAGCTCCAACAGTAGAGAGTGCACAACGCTTGAGTGTGTTGCACAAGTTCTAGTGCCAGCAGCTGCCCAGGTTCTGAGGAGATATGGACACACAGGCAGCTGAGGATTGGATGGAGGCTGTCGCGAGAGTTTTCAGATTGGCAGGGACACCAGCCGACCTCATGGTGATCCTTATAAAGAGTATCCTATATGCAGTAGTATGAATATGGTGGAGCCTGATTCTCCATGTGCATGATGAGGCATCGTTACTCTGGATAGACTTCGAGAGTCTCTTTCGCTCAGAGTTTGTTCCAGCCACCCTTTGTGCGGTGCAGATTCAGGAGTTACTTCATCTGCAGCAGGGCAGCATGACAGTAGCTCAGTACTTAGTGAGTTTCACCGAACTCTCACTCTACTCCATGGATATGGTGCATGACCCATTATTCAGGCCCCAGACCTTCGAGAAGGGACTTAGGCATGAGATCAGGGCTTCGACGATTCCCCTCAGCATTCCGACACAGGCGGGGGTGCTGGAGCGAGCCCTTCTAGTGGAGAGTTTTCTCGCTGAGCAGTCACCAGTGGAAAGACCCAACATAGGGAGACACATAGCGGAGTCTTCTGCAGCCGGAAGTAGACAGATGGCGTAGAGGTCCAAGCGGACCAGACCATCAGGTGGGCGACCCCAGGATATAGGTTCGGTTGTGCGGGGCACACGAGACAGAGCCAACTATACGAGGAGCATGCAGTGCTATGCATGCGGCGGGCAAGGACACATGACTCGTGACTGCCCGACCTGCCATGTAGATGAGAAGCAGACAACAGAGGGACCTCCCAGGTAGAGGCAAAGGTTTGACCGTGGAGGTCCGCTAGGAGCAGGAGGACATGGTAGAGGAGCTGGCCGAGTAGCGGGTGGTGGATGACATTTCGAGGCACTACCACCACCACCACCAAGAGGTCCACCCTGATCATAGGGATCTGGCAGACAGAGGTGGGCATAAATCCAGGAAGTCGAGGCCTACGACCATGGCGCACCTGAGATGATTTGAGGTACTATCTGTGTCTACTCCAACCTTGATACAGTACTTATAGACACAGGTGTGAGTCATTCTTTTATTTCCAATGCCCTTGTTCGGAGCTCAGAGATTCCAACAAAGCTGTTGGCTCGATCCTTATGGGTAGAGACTCCAATGGGAGCAGACTCGATGATTAAGCACTGGTGTCGACAGTGTGATCTTACTCTAGGAGGCGAGAGCTTCGGCTGAGATCTTCTTGTTGCCGAGTTGAGGCCTTACGATGTCATCTTGTGTATGGACTGGTTATCCATAGTTTATACTTAGACTAACTGTATTAGGCACAAAGTGCGGTGTATCCGCACAGATGGGACCGGGTTCACCTTCACTGGTGGGAAGGGAGCCTTTTCAGTGCTAGATGGACTTACACAGAGGAGGGGGTAGTCGATCACACATTAGTTGGCTAGTCTCATCCTTAGAGTGGTTGATGTGAAGAGTCCGAGTTTTCTTGTTGTGGTGGATTAGTAAGCGGATGTTTTCACTGAAGAAGTTCGAGGACTACGTCCTCACAGAGAGGTAGACTTTTACATTGACCTGTACCCCGATATAGCACCGATATCTACTCCTGCATATCGGATGGCTCCCGCCATGCTTCGTGAGTTGCGGGTACAACTGGAGGACTTGTAGGGGAAGATATTTATCAGACCCAGTGTTTCACCCTGGACATCTTCGATTTTGTTCTCCAAGAAGGCGGATGGGAGCTTGCGACTGTGTATCGACTACCGTTGCCTGAGTTAGGTGACCGTGAAGAACAAGTACCCACTCACTACTGGAAAATTGGGCTATAGCCATGGTTAAAAACCATGGTATAGGGGTCAAAACCGTGGCTATAACCTATAGCCACGGTTCCAGCTAGCCGTGGCACCTATTGGAGTGACTATAGCTAAAAGCTATAGCCACAGTTTTATTGGGCTATAGCCACGGTTTATAACCGTGGCTATAGTCCTATTGCCATGGTTTCACTAAACCATGGCTATAACCCCCATATCTATCCACCGTGGCAGTTGGGCTATAGTCACGGTTGTCCCCCGTGGCAACAGGGTTATAGCCACGGTTTATAACCATGGCTATAGCCCAATAAAACCATGGCTATAGCCCAAAATTAATTTTCACCCATCGAGATTCGATCTCTGTACCTTCGCTATATAGACCAAGCACCTTTCCACTACTCTACAGACGTCGTTGTAGATATATATATATATATATATATATATTGTTAAATATATTATTAAAAACTATGGGTATAGCATGTAAACCGTGGTTATAAACCTTCCCGCCATTTTTTTGCGGGTTATTTGTTTCCCGCCTAAGGGCAGGAGATCTATAGCCACGGTTTTGATGAACCGTGGCTATAGTTCATGGATAAAAAAACCCTATAGCCACGGTTTTACCAAAACCGTGGCTATAGACCAACCCTATATCCACGGTTTAACCAAACTGTGGCTATAACCCTTTGAAAAAGACCCTATAGCCACGGTTTCACCCAAACCGTGGCTATAACCCTTTGAAAAAGACCCTATAGCCACGGTTTGGGTGAAACCGTGGCTATGGGTTTCGAAAAAAAAAACATATAGCCACAGTTTCACTAAACTGTGGCTATAGCCTCATTTTCTAGTAGTAACTACCGAGGATTGACGAACTCTTTGATCAGCTTAAGGGAGAAATATGGTTCTCAAAGATAGACCTTAGATCAGGCTATCACCAGCTCAGAGTTCGAGATGAGGATATGCAGAAGATAACCTTCAGGTGTTGGTATGGCCACTACGAGTTCTTGGTTATGCCCTTCGGTGTAACCAACGCACCAGAAGTGTTCATGAGTCTCTTGAACAGGATCTTCCTGCCATAACTTGATCATTTTGTCATAGTCTTCATCGACGACATACTGATTTACTCAACTACTAAAGAGGATCATGCCTACCATTTGCAGGTAGTGCTGGATACACTGTGAGAGCACCAGCTACATGGTAAGCTCTCGAAGTGCTAGTTCTAGATTCGAGAGGTTCACTTTCTGGGACATGTCATCTCAGAGGATGGAGTTGTAGTGGATCTAGTGAATATCGAGGTAGTACTTTCTTGGGAGCCACCCAGGAGTGTGACAGATGTGCGAAGTTTCCTGGGACTGGATGGGTACTATCAGAGATTTGTGCTAGACTTATCCAGAGTTGCAGCACCACTTTCAGCATTGATGACGAAGGGGAAAAACATCGTGTGGTCAGAGAGATGCCATCAGAGATTTCAAAAGCTGAGGAAAAGGTTGACTAGTGCGCCCATCTTAAGGCTACCGGAGGAGGGCGTTGGGTATATAGTTTACTGCGACACATCAGGGACCAGAATCGGGTGTGTCCTGATGTAGGAGAAATTAGTGATTGCGTATGGTTCATGACTGTTGAGATAGAATGAGAAGAACTACGCTACTCATGAACTGGAGTTAGCAGCAATGGTATTTGCCTTGAAGATGTGGTGGAACTATCTGATGGGTGAGTGTTTTACAGTCTAGTCTAACCACCAGAGTCTCAGGTACATATTCTCGCAGAAGGACCTAAACCTGAGATAGTGACGATGGATCGAGTTCCTCCAGGACTATGACTTTGAGATAGTATATACTCCTGGGAAGGGGAACGTTGTAGCAGATGCTCTTAGTAGAAGATCAGGCATTCAGCTGCAAGGAGAGGAGACAGAACAGCTAGCCGCGTTACAGATATCTTTTTTGGATAGAGATGGAGCAGCGTTTCTATAGTCTCTCACAGTCACTCCTCCACTTCTACAACGAGTCATAGAGGCTCAGCATGGGGACATTGACTGTGAGATACGACGTGCTCAGATATCCTCAGGGAAGGAACTTGATGGATTTTCTGAAGGTGGGGAGCATGTCATCCTATTAAGAGGACTTACCATGGTACCATTTTCACTACATAAGGAGGTGTTGAGGGAGTTCCACACTTTACCTCTAGCGGTACATCCAGGAGTGATGAAGATGTATTAGGACCTCATACAATAGCATTGGTGGCCGGGTATGAAGAAGGCGGTAGTAGAGTTTGTCTCACGATGCCTCACTTGTCAATAATTTAAGGCAGAGCACCAGGTTCCAGTAGGCTTGGTTCAGCCCTTAGAGGTCCCAAAGTGGAAGAGGGATAGGATATCCATGGATTTTGTGACGGGACTTCCACGTACATCCAGAGAACATGACTCTATCTGGGTGATTGTCGAACAACTCACCAAGTCGGACCACTTCCTACCGATCAGAGAGCAGGGCTCAATAGAGAGCTTGGAACACCTCTACATACAGGAGATCGTATGACCTCATGGTGTTCCATAGAAGATCGTCTCTGATTGGGATGCTCGTTTCACTTCCCGACTATGGAAGGGGTTGCAGGAGTCTTTCAGGACATAGCTTCGCTTGAGCACCGCCTTCCATCCTCAGACGGATGGTCAAACTGAGAGGACCATTCAAACTCTCGAGGACATGCTCTGTGCATTCGTCCTTGACTTTGGACGCAGCTGGGAGGATCACTTACCCTTGGTCGAGTTTGCGTACAACAACATCTATCACTCCACCATTGGTATGGAACCTTATGAGGCACTGTACGACTGATCTTGCAGATCACCACTGTGTTGGACTGACCCAAGGGAGTCGGTACTTGTAGGACCAGAGATGGTACAGGATATGACGGAGGAGGTGCAGATCATCCAGGAGCAGATGAAGACTGCACAGATTAGACAGAAGTCCTATGCTGATAGGAGACAGAGATCACTAGAGTATGAGGATGGAAACCATGTATTCTTACGGGTCTCACCTCAATGAGGTCTACAGAGATTTGGCCAAGGCGGAAAGTTATATCTACGTTTCATCAGACCGTTCTAGGTCCTCAGCAGGGTAGGTGAGGTGGATTACTGCTTGGCCCTTCCACCTCAGTTACACCGGGTTCACGATGTCTTCCACGTATCTCAGCTGAGGAGATACGTGTACGACCCATCCCACATCATCAACCATGAGGAGCTAGACATAGATGATGGGGAAAAATTCACAGAGGTTCCAGTGGATATTGAGGATCGACAGGAGTGGGTCCTGTGTGGACGGTCGATTTCTATGGTGCTCGTTCTCTAGCAGCACGAGAACCTCCAGGAGAGAAAATGAGAGCGGGAGGCTCAGATGCATGCTCAGTACCCCCATTTTTTTTACCTTAGTATGTTTTGTAGCTTATGGGGACATAAAGCTCTGAGGTGGGTAGAATTTAAAGACCCGTAAATCCCATGGAAATTTTTTTCTTAAATACTTGGTAATTTTACGAGTCCTCAGTTTCTGACGGCGCCTAATTCTGAGGCTCGGTGTGCCTATAATCAATTTCTGAAGTTTTGTTCAAGAAAGTTCAGTAAGCATATGTGTAGAATTTTTATATCTTTTGAACTGGTGCATGGAATTGAAATCCAAGGACACCGATGAACTCGCAGCGCCGGTATTCGCTTAAAGAGACCTTTATCGCAGTTGCGTTTTATCATGGATGGAAGTTAAATTTTTGGGGATTCTTAATAAAATAAATAAAAATTATGTGTGACATAATTTTTATTTTGGTGGTGGTTATTTTCTCCAACGGGAAGTTGGAGGTGGGTCCCACCCCCACATAACCTCCCATGGGAGGATATTATGTAGTGGGGCCCACATAAGGTCAAACCCCTCAACTCCCCTTGAAACCCCTCTAAACTCTTGGACTTCCATGGTTTAATACTTTCCAACTATCCACCATTAATAAAGAGAATTAATTCAATTTAATTCAAATCTTTTTGAATCATTTCCACCCCATTTAATTGAATGAGTTGCCTCATTTAATGAAGCACAACTTATGTGTTGTGGTGCCATAAAAATAATAGGGACTTCCTCTATTATTTGGGTTGAGTATTATCTTGGTGGAGCCTAGAAAAACCTTTGGAGAACTTTATATTCTCCATGAAGAATGTGAAGAAAACTTCTCCAACTGATAACCAACACCCTCTTCTTCCTTCTTCAACCAAGGCAAGGAAAGGGAAGAAACACCTATGGGGAACGCTGACGTCGTCTTTGACTTCGTCACCTTTGAACGCCCGTCCGCCAACGACGACTACCTCTCTTCCTCTTTCGAAGTCAACGAAACGAAGCCGTCTTCCCGTGACACCATCAAGAGATCTCCGGTTGCGAGGTAGGGGAATGTTTTAATAATTTTAAATATGAGATTACACCTTCGTACTTTGTCGTACAAAATTATGGTTAGGAAAACCAAATTATATCATTTGACGAGGAGGGTTCAGACCGCACAAACACGACCCGACCCTCCCCATTGTTCTTTCCATTTGATGACGTCAGAGGTGGAGCCAAAAGGGTGTGGTGTCGTCGCAGAGTGCCGGAGAATAATCGCGGCTAGGAGGACTGTGGAAAATGAAATAGGAACCGCGGTTGGGAGGGCCGTGGCAGATGAAGAGGCGCGGCGTCGTCATGCCGCACTGTGGATCTGAAGGCCGCGGACAGGCCGGGCAGCGGTGGTGGTGGACTGGAACCGTCGCGCCGGCCATGTATAGGGAGACCATGACCCACATCTGCAGGCCACTTGGTTGGAGGAACCGGCGGGCCACCTGCCGACCGGGCTGGAAAACCGCAGCGCCCGCAGGCACCGCGTGGAGGAGACCGCAGCCCGCACCCACGGGCCGCCCTACTGGACGAACCGGCCGGCCGCCTGCCGGCCGGGCTGGAAGACCGCGGTTCCCGTAGGTGTTGCATGGTAAGAACCGCAGCCCGCTACACGGGCTATGTGCACTGGGCAGAACCGGCCGACCGGGCAGGGGAGAGCCGGCGACGCTTGGCGGTGTCGAGCGAACCGGACCGGCCCACAGTGTGGGTCGGGTCCGCAGGTGGGCCGCACCCCCCCGGGTCGGGCCGACCCCCCAGTTGGGTCAGACCTGCCGAGACAGGCTGAGCCGACCCCCCAGCTGGGTCAGACCCGCCGAGCCGGGTCGGGCCGACCCGCCAGCCCACTGGGCTTGACGGGCTGGGCCCGACTTCGCTTAAATACAAATATCTCCTAGACTGCGCGTCCGATCGATGCGCTGTCTACGGCACTGGGACACTCGCGATGAAGTGGTCCTTTTTTGATACTCTAAGTGAGTTTTAGACAAATTTGGAAAATGTCTGGGTTTGGATCAAGCATAAATCCAACTGGGGCCTTGGAACGGAAAAGCCAAAAGCTTTCAGACTAGGCGTCTGATTGACGTGCCGTCTGTCACGTTGGGTTCCTTTTGATGAGACAGAACTACAAGATAAAATAACTCGAGACTTAGTGATAATTGATGTATCGACACTTGGATTGAGGAGCATACCCTCCCAGAAACGAGCGTGTGTGTGCGGGAACCCTAGAGCTGGCTGCGATGAATACTGTACCGAAATCCTCTATAGATTCGACTATGATGAAAACTGTACCAGAATCCTACATGGGTTCGACAATGATGACTACTGAACTAGAATCCTCCATGGGTTCGATAGCGATGACTACTATATCAGGATCCTCCATGGGTCTGACAGTTCTGACTTCTGTTCCTGTATCCTATGTGGGTCCGACAGAATAGCTGGTCCTGTATCCTATGTGGGTTCGACATCTTAGCTGGTCCTGTATCCTGTGTGGGTCTGACAACTTAGATGAATCAGTGACTACATCTGATCATCTCTATCACAGTACGAAAGATGTATACCTGTGTGAGATGAGTCTTGACTTTCAATCATTTATCTTCAAGGTGATTGACTTACTTCCTGTGTGGACTGGGTTGTGTTTGGGCTTGAGATTTGGAGCCGAACTGTGATTGATAACTTAGGTATATATATCGGCATATATCTAAGTAGGGTTGGTTGATACTTTGTGATTGTATCTTTATTCTGTGGTTTATCCTTTGTGGATTCTGGGAGACCTTCAGGGGTCTCAGGGTCCCTACTGAGGATTGTTTTACTCACCCATGCATGGGCTATTCCTGAACATCTTTGTGTTGGTTGTAGACAACATACAACACTGATTGAGGCAGAGAGTTGTAGAGCTGGACAGTACCCAGAGGTGGACCTCTTTGCGAGACGTACACAGAGCGGACGGACGGGCCTGGGGTGCTGAGGAGGCCATATGTACCCACCCTTCAGGTGGGATTCCCCGAGGACAACTCAGTAGTTGATGTTTACCTTTCTACAGTTTTACTGGCATTACAGTTGTTGTACTTTACTGTTGGGCTTGTATTTCTCGGCCCCTTTCCTTTCAACACTTTCTTTTTTATACAGTTTTACTTAGTGTTTACTTCCAATTGCGTACTCTGCTTCTTGTGTTCAGGCTGTGTGTGTGATACAGGTTAAAAGGCAATGCCTTCCCTTTTTATAGGGATTATTCCTTTGGTGCTAGTTGCCTGCCCCTGGCCTATAGAAGATGTGCTTTGGGTAGTCACAACATGGGCCCTAAGGACGGGTTGTGACATAATGTTTCATATATTAATTAAGTATGTGTAATTATTTAGATATCCTATAAATAATTTTTCATGATTATGTGGTTTTCAGTAATGATAAGTGTTTCTCACCCTATTCTTTCTGGTTTTAGTCAATTGCCAAAACTAGAAGGAACTAGGTTGAAACTGAATGTTTCATATGTGGAAAGTTTGATCATAAAGAAAATTTATTTCCTAACTGGAAATCTCTTGAAGAGAATTAGGAAGTTCCACAAGTATAGGTTATACCACTAAAGATAAAGAGACAACAAACGACATGTGAAATGTAAGGGATGTTATTACATAATTATTTACATTAAAGATAAGAAGAATGATTGGATTTATATTGAGTAAACTTAAGACATGACTCATATTTCATATTCTAGGAAAGGGGTATTAAGGGATAAAACAACGAAGAATGAGTAATTATTTAAGAATAAAGTTTTATGATTAAATTGTATATGTATAAAAATTCAAGAATTATATTATATGAATCATGAAGTATATTTGTTCCATTAAGGATTTGAAAAAATATATTTAATGGTTTTGATGAACTAGAAAATGGATTTAATGTAAAGGTGACATTTTGATTAGGGAAAGGTAGCCCTTAATGTGTTCCTGATGTTGAGAAAATTGTGTTTAACTTTTATAAATAGATGATTTATATGGATAATATAAATTGGATAGTACTTAATAACTTGAAACTAATTATTAATTTTTTTAAAAAAGTGATCTATGTTATCATGGATAATTTTTACAATATTTTTGGATTTAAGGAATATATCCAATAATCTTTTGAATAAGAAATCATGCATGTTTTCCAAAAGGATTTATGTAAATTTAGGTTATTACCACATTTAAAGAGAATATATGATGAGGGTATTCACATGTTTGGAATGTGGCAACCAAGATATACTTTTTTATATATGGAGGATAAATTTTAAGATGATTTAATGACCTTCTTTCTAATGTTTTGGATTTTCATCTTTCAGAAGGGTTATAAGGTTAAACATTTATGGAAAGTTTAAGTTAAACTTTGGATGATTATGTTTATGAGATTAAATTATTATCTCACCACATTATGATTTATGAACATTGGATAACCTATTATTACCTCTTTGTGTTAATATTAACTACAGAAAAATGATATGACTTATCATGAATCTCAAGATCTGTTAGTGCTATAGGAATGAAAAATTTATCTTCCTTTTTGGAGAAAGAGGTGAAGTGTAAATTGGTCAAGAAAAGACCAAAGGGTGTGATTTTACTTATGAAAGGGTTTGATATCAAGTAAGTATATATTCTCATCAAAATTATTTCACTTTATACAAATGGTATTAAAATAAAATATTGTCCAATTATCATCATTTTTTATGATATTAATGACCTCTTTTATGATTCTTTAGTTTATGGTTTTGTGACTATGAACTTTATCTAGATCACCCACTTACGATCATTGATATTTATAAATATCTATGATTATTTATTATTTTATTCTATGTCCATGTTTTCACTTCCCATCTACGTTATTCTATCTGGAAACCTAGTTATGTGTTACTTTGGGTAACCGTTATGTTTCCAACTTTCCCTTTTAAAAGAAAGTTTGATTATTTATTTTTATGACATGGGTTTTTATGAATGGAACTTTGAAGTACTAAAAATTTGATACACTATATGAATCTTGAAGGTGAAATTAATTTTAATGGGTTTAGAATGTAACACCATGAGAATTTGTGAATTGTTTTTTTGAATTAATTTAATCTTTTTGATATTTTACTTTTCATGAAACACTAAATATAGCTTTTGTTATACAAAAGAACAAAGTTTTGATTGAATTATACATAAAAAATAGTCAATATTATATTAAATCCAATATAATTTTTATATTTCTATATATAGAACATTGAGTTTATCTTGCATTATACACAATACTGACTTTCCTCAATGGATTGTATAACATGCAAGTTTGAGTTTTACCAAACAATAATATATTATTAAAAATATTATTATTTAATAAAATAAGAAATAAACTAGCCATTAAATTGATGGTTATAAATAATTTTAACTAACTTATTAAAAATATATAATTTAATTAATTGGTTACCTAATAATTATAAATAAATATAGAAACCAAAAGAATATAAAGGGAATGATTTTTCAAAAGATTATTTTTATATCCAAAAAAGTGATTTATTTTAATAAGTTAAAGTAATTACTATTAATGAATAATATTAATTAAATTTATGTATTATATATTCAATACCATATTTTTTACATTCACCCAATAGTATTTATACGCATAATATATGAACAAACCTAATTTTACACATAAAAGCCTATATTTTTATAAAGATAATTTTACCACCTTTTAATGGAGAACCTATATTAAATATGAAATTTTGAAATTTTATAATTTTTTTATATAAATATTACCTTAATTTTTAAAATTAAATCATAAAAATTAGGTTGGGGTTAATTTTTGGTATTTTTTTTGTAAAGTTTCATTTTTTGATTAATAGTGAAAATACTGAATTTTAATTCAAAACCTATTTTTTGTATAATTTATTTATATAGTTAAATTATATTTTAATTTGTTCAAAATGTTTAATTAGATAAATTTTACATAAATTAATACAATTTAAGTCATTATAACTAATTGAATATTGAAATTGGATATAAAAACATTTCAAAATTTTAAACATTTTTGCTTAAAAACTTATTGTAATGATGTAACTCCCCGACCCCAGTTACCCAAAGTCAGTGCATTATTACATAACATTGGAATGATCACAAAATATCAAGTATCAAAAGACCGATTAGTTTAGTAGCATTGGAATCACTAGATATATTCATAAAGTTTTACATTACATCATAAAGTAAAACAAAAACTACAACAACATCTTGTCTTTATATCCCCTTATACTATTCCTGTAGCTCATTCATAAATTACTTCTTCACATCCTGGGAAAAATAAAACATTGAAAGGGGTGAGCTCAGATGCTCAGTAAGGATAACAATATAGAGGAAACTTTCATAAATAAGAATAAACATTTAAGGCAGTGTACAACTAAAAAAAAAGCCTTTTAAACGTTAACTTTAGCATAATATGGAAAAAATAAAATGAAATAATTCCATTTACTTATTTACATGGATATTATACTAGTCAAATAATCACATGCAATATCAAAAACCACTTTCATAATGATGGAATGCATAATGCCAGTCTATCATAACCACGTAGCCAAGGCCTCGTGCCAAGACTACAAATAAGATTTTGTCAAGGCCTTGTGTCAAGACACTAGTTTGTCTCATGAGACCTACCAATGCATTGAGGAGCTATAGTGGGCTCCACCCGTCACATATTAAGTCCAATTCATTCCTCATATGAACAGGTTTAAACATAACATAAACATTCGTATTAAAACTAGCATAAGAAATGTCAATACTTTCTCCATAAAACATGAATGGTATAAAAATAAAACATCCATAGTAAAAAATATCACAAAACCTTCAATATAATATGGAAGTTATGTATGATAATAAATAAACTTCAAATAAGCTTAAAATCCATCAAAGGATGTTGACATAGATGAAATCAAAACTATTTGAGAGAAATATCTTTTTTTTGAAATCATTTAAAAGTTACATAATTATAAAATAAAACATTTACTTTGAAAATTATCCTATAATTTTTTAAGGTAATCTTCAACGATTTTATAATGGTGACAAATAGCCGCACCCGCCGTATAAGTTAAAAAGACATTCTTAGCTTAATTCTATCGAAAAGGTTAAAAAGGACCTTATTTGGAAAATGAAAGAAAGATTCCTTTATAAACTTCTTATAAAAGTCAACAAGGGTATAAATGATTTTATCCCATAGTCTTTAAAATATTAATAAATATTTGAAATACAGTTTTAAGAAACATAGATGTGGATGATAAAGAGGTCCCAGTAGATAATTACGTATAAACAATCTCGGATAATGAAGAGATTGTGTAATAAATCCTTACCTTATACTTTTCCTTGGTTAAGGGTAGGCTAACCTATTGTATAATGGAAAAATAATTGTTATTAAATTATAAAATAATCATATACATTAATATGATATCATATATGATCTTTTAACATTGATTTGTTAATAATATCTTAGTATTATCGTTGTTTCGGGTGTTAACTTACTCGTTTTATTTTATATGTTTTGTTACGTAAGCCGTGTTTGTTCTGGATAGGTTGTATATTATTCATATCCAGAATGATATAAATTACTTGAACATTATTTTTAATCGTTAAATTGGAATTAGTCTTGAATGGATACGATGGGGAATGAATCTCATCGCGTTTGTGGAGACGGTAGTCCGTACGTACACATGGGCGATGATATCATTCTTTTGATATTAAAATAATATATAATTGGATGGAATATCATATATAAACAATAATTATCATGTTATATTTATTATTTATGTTAATTAAACATCATTATTATACCCATCCAAATAATAATTTATTGAATAACAATTACACCACGACATGGAGACGGTAAGCCGTACGTACGCACGTATGGTAACATGTTATTCAAAGGATGGATAGAATACTGAATATGGTTGTACCATATTTATAATAACATCAAAAATATATATAATATACTGGAGTTATTATTTTAGAATGGGAATAACAAAGAAGGAAGAAGTTGAAGAAGAAAGGAACTTGAAAGAGGGTGGTGAAAAAATTACCTCTTAATCGGGTTCTTCCTTTTGATTTGATCAAAAGGGCTCATTAGGTTGGATTTATGATCAAACTAAGGCATCTAGGTCGAATTTAGGGAAGTTTAGAGAGTATTTAGGGATGGGTTGGCTGAGACAAAAGGCTTTATATGTGTGAATTAGTGAGAAGGGGGAGTGCCCTTTTATAAGAGGGGTGAGGGGTACCTTTGGAAAAGATAGAAATATTATTTTATAACAAATTAATATTCGGTTTCTAATGGCTCCAATGTGGATTATTTAAAGTTTAATGTGGGTATGGGTCGAAAACCACTCAACCAATAGGTTTTAGACAGGTTTGGGTCACTATATTAACCTTATCTTTTAGTTTTTAACTCTAAGTTAATTAGTTTGATATTTACCATGTCACTTTGTATTTTTATATTATATAGTTAATAAACATACTATATACATCCAAGAGACACCCAAGTTGTCTATTAATGATACACCTATCATGGTATAAGTCCTTTTTCCTAACCTTAGATTTATAGGAATAGAATATAAATTAATAATATGATATTTGTTTTAAAAACTCTTTTATGTCAATTTTGACACTATTGGGTATTTTGTTTTTGATAATTTCATAACAACATTATTACTTCGAAAACAATTTATATAACTAATCCAAATATGTCATATTAACCTAGAAAATTAGTTGAATTCATAAAATGTCTCAAATTAAATTTATTTTGATATTTATAATATCAATTATTTTAATATTTCATTAACAAGGTAATTACTGCATCACCATTGTGTCATAAATAAATTAAATTATTTAATGTCTAAAAATTATAAATAAAATACCATTATGTTGGAAATATTTTTATATTTCTATGTAATATTTAAAATAAAATTTATCTTATGTATATCCCTATATTAAAAATGTTTTAATTATTAAACTTTGATTTTAACTCTTTTAACTCTTCTTTGAATTAAATAATAATTAATGTCCTAATCTAATCCAAGTGGACCTAAATGAAAATATTTTATTCCTAAGGTTGTTTTTGGTTGAGACACACTTGTCCAATAGAATTAGGACATGTGTTAGAGTAATATTGATATCATTTTTACCCTTAATTACCCTATTTACTTTTAACCGTGGTAAATAAAAGTAAAAAGTTACTATTCACCAAAAATTATTTCCATCTCATTTAACCACATTTTACTCCTTGATATTAATTGTGTCTCTTGGATTTTCGAAATTCCACTCACAGAAGCGGTAAAATTAAGTTTTATGTGAATTTCCAAATTCTCCTAGGAGGTGGGTAAAAGACGGTGAAAAGTTCAATAAAATTTTTATATATCTAAAATTATTCTAAACTAACTCCAATGAATTAAATTGAACTTATATAGGTATTATGTATCTATTTTTACCTTAATTAAATTTAAATAAAATAAATAATTATTTAAATAAAAATTCGGTTTTAAACTATAACTCAGTGTTTTTTCACTATTCATCAAAAATTGAAAGTTTTCAGAAAAATACCCAAATTTCACCTTAGGATAATTTTGATATTTCGAATCCAGAAATAAAGTCCATTTTGAATGATAAAATTTATAAAATTTCAAAAAGTGGGTATTACTATTCATAATGAAGTCCATATCCATCTTCACTAGATCCATGAAAATAGGATCCCTTTCAATTCTCATCATGTTCAAAACTCCATGATCTTTTCTGCTCAAAGCATCTGCCACCTTATTTTCCTTCCCCAGGTGGTAGTGTATCGTACAATCATAATCCTTGAGTAGTTCAAGCCATATCCTTTGCCTCATGTTGATTTCTTTCTGTGAGAAAATATACTTCAAACTCTTATGATCAGTATAAATCTCACATTTTTCACCATAGAGATAATGTCTCCATATCTTCAAAGTAAAGATTACAACAACTAACTCAAGATGATGAGTAGGGTAGTTTTGATCATGAATTTTTAGCTGTCGTGATGCATAGGCAATAACCCTATCATTCTGCATAAGGACACAACCAAGTCCTTTCATTGATTCATCACTATAAATAACAAACCCATCATTCCCCGATGGTAGAGTAAATATAGGATCATTGACTAATATTCTCTTCAGTTCTTCGAAACATTCTTCACACTCTTTTTTACAAACAAATTTAACCCCTTTACGTGTGATCTTTGTTAATGGGTTAGCCAATCGGGCAAAGTTCTAGATGAAACGTCGATAATAACCTGCTAAACAAATAAAACTGCATACCTTAGTTATACTCGTTGGTGCTGTCCATTCTTGGATTTCTCTTGTCTTTGAAGGATCAACAGAGATTCCATACTTAGAGACAATATGGCCAAGAAAAGAGATCTCCTGAATCCAGAATTCACACTTGCTAAACTTCCCATATAATTCATGTCTTCTAAGAGTCTTCAGAATAATGCGCAAGTCATTTTCATGATATTCATAGATTTTGGAGTATACAAAGATATCATCAATAAATACCACCACAAAATCATCGAGATATTATTTGAAAACTCTATTAATTAGAT
This sequence comes from Viscum album, assembly GCA_963277665.1. Lineage (NCBI taxonomy): Eukaryota > Viridiplantae > Streptophyta > Magnoliopsida > Santalales > Viscaceae > Viscum > Viscum album. The sequence continues at coordinate 1,549,223,825 of OY728152.1, read as the reverse complement.
CTATGAATACTGAGGGTGCATTAGTCAATCCAAAAGGCATTACTGTAAACTCGTAATGCCCGTACCTGGTTCGAAATGATGTCTTCGGAATGTCTTCCTTCTTCACACACAACTGATGGTATCCAGATCGAAGGTCAATCTTTGAAAATTATTGAGCTCGATGCAGTTGGTCAAATAAATCATCAATGTGAGGTAGGGGATACTTGTTCTTTATTGTTATAGCATTGATTTCCCTATAGTCGATACATAACCTCATAGATCCATTTTTCTTTTTAACAAAAAGAATAGGGGATCCCCATGGAGAAATAATAGGGTGAATAAATCCCTTATTAATCAATTCCTCTAGTTGTTTCGTTAGTTCAAATAATTCCATAGTGGCCATTCTATAAGGGGTCTTCGATATAGGCCTTGATCCAGGAATTAAATCAACTGAAAACTCAACTTCTTGTTCTGGAGGATGTCTAGGTAAATCTTCCGGAAACACATCTAAATATTCTTTCACAATAGGTACATCCTCTATTTGAACATTCCTTTCCTCACCCATAGTAATTTAATTCTCTTCCTACCCAATAATTGAATTCAGTTGAGCTACTGAGGGTGGGTCTAGGCAAGAATTAGGTGGTGATGATTCTGCTCTAATGATAAGGTGTTCCTTATAATCATCATCAAAAATAGTAACCTCCTTCTTCTTACAATAATTTTTTTCATCATGGTCCGAAAGCCAATCCATACCAAGGATTATATCAAATTCAATCATAGGTATGATGATGAGATCAGCAGATAAAGAACATTTATGTGCTCTAATGGGGACTTATTCACAAAACTTTGTTGCAATGATACTTCCCTTAGGAGTTTTAACTGAAAACTCCTTTGTTAAATCAAATAGGAAATATCTAATTTTCTTAGAAAACTGGGAATATATGAAACAATGGGATGATCTAGAATCAAATAATGCATTTTCTGAACTTGAGGAAACCATTAAATTACCTGCCACTACGTCTTCCAAAGCTTCTACCTAAGAAGTAGTGATAGAATAAGCTTGTCCTAGATCCCTTGGCCTTTTCTGAGGTAAGTTCCCCTGAAGATTAGGACATTCATTTTCATAATGTCCCATCTCTCTACAGTTGTAGCATTTAACATCGATAGCTTCTTTCTTCCCCTTGCAATCACGAGCTTGGTGGCCTTTTTCACCACACTTGTAACAGACTCCCATTCACCTCAAGCAAGTACCAGGGTGTTTCTTCCCACATTTACTATAGGATGGATATTCAAATTTTCCCTTATTTCCCTTATTTCCATTCCCAGAGTGATCAGCAGATCTCTTCTTCTCTTGCTTCTCTTTAAAGTCATATGACTTAGATAATTCTTTTTCTGTCTTGATAGCACATGAGACAATATCTTCGTACGACGAGAAGGATTTTGACACTAATTCTAGACAAAGAAATGGTTTTAACCCATATAAGAAACGATCAATATTACTTCTCAGGTTATGTATATAATCTCCAGCATACCTTGCTAACCTTGTAAAGTTAGACTCATACATTGCGACATTCTTATCCTCCTTTTGTCTCAGACTCATAAATTGCCTTTTCATATCTGCTCGATGGTCACTAGGAAAGTATTTTTCTAAGAAAAGTTCTTTGAACTCCCTCCATTCCATATTTGATAATTCCTCATTATCCTTTGTGTTTTTAATTAAGGACCACCATTGATCAGTATCTCCAGTGAGGCGATAAACTGCCATGATAACCTTTTCCCTTTCACTACTCCCCAAAGACTGAATTATTTTCTCAAGGGAACTTATCCTTTGCTTAGCTACCAATGGATTTGTACTCCCATTGAATTTTGGTGGTTTTTGCCTCATGAATCGATCTAACATTGATCCCCCACACTGCGGATCAGGGTGCTCTATACGAGTAAGGTTATTATTCATAACCTGAGTGAGTTGTCCCAGTATGGTGATTAGCTGATCAGCACAAGTTGCATCACCAGCTCCACTATAATTATCTTGAGCAAGAGGGAAATCCCTACATAGAGTGCATCCATTGATACAATTTCCATTTCTTCCACTAGGCACCATTTCTAAACAATGGAATAAACTAGATCAGTTTATGAATCAAAATACATAATTCCATACTTGTAAAACACTTAACATAAATTGAACTATTTATGGATATAATCCATAATCATAAAAATGTTTTCTTTGAGGAAGTATATACTCATAAAGCCTTCATAATGGTTTGTAACGAAATTGAGAATTATCCTAAGCGTATACCCTGGGAGTGTCATAACCAAGAGTGCAGTAAGGCCCGTTGTCGTGCACCAGTTCTCGTTCGAGTCTAGCTCAAAGCGGTGTTTTCGGGTTTTACCTCTAGGTACATCTGTGCCAGAGCCGCCTCTACCTACTTGTATCCAGATAGAGATGTATTTCTAAAAAACTCACAAAATTTCTACAATACCAAAATTCTAGGAAGTTCTTATATACTAATCTTCAAAGTCTATTTTAGGTCAATGTGCTCTAATCAAAGTTTACCTAAATCTAGCTTCCATGGTTTGTACTAAACCTCCCTCTGATACCAACCGTAATGCCCCGACCCCAGTTACCCAGAGTCGGGGAATTATTACATAACATTTGCATGATCACAAAAGATCAAGTCTTGAAAGATCGATTAGTTTAGTTGGCTTGGAATCAGTAGATATATTCATAAAGTTTTACATTACATCATAAAGTAAAAAAAACTACAACAACATATTGTCTTCATATCCCCTCATACTATTCATGTAGGTCATTCATAAATTACTTCTTCACATCTTGGGAAAAATAAAACATTGAAAGGGGTGAGCTCAGATGCTTAGTAAGGATAACAATATAGCAGAAACTTTCATAAATAAGCATAAACATTTAAGGTAGTGTATAACTAAAACAAAAGACTTTTAAACTTGAACTTCATCATAATATGGAAAAAATAAAATGAAATAATTCCATTTACTTATTCACATGTATATTCTACTAGTCAAATAATTTCATGCAATATCAAAAACCACTTTCATAATGACGGGATGCATAATGCCAGACTATCATAACCATGTAGCCAAGGCCTCGTGCCAAGACTACAAATAAGATTTTTTCAAGGCCTTATTCCAAGACACTATTTTGTCTCATGAGACCTAACGATGCATTAAGGATTTATAGCGGGATCCACCCGTCACATATTAAGTCAAATGCATTCCTCATATGAATAGGTTTAAACATAACATAAACATTCGTATTAAAACTAGCATAAAAAATGTCAATACTTTATCCATAAACCATGAATGGTATAAAAATAACACATCCACAATCAAACATATCACAAAACCTTAAATACAATATGGAAGTTTTGTATCATAATAAATAAACTTCAAATAAGCTTAAAATCCATCAAAGGATGTTGACATAGATGTAATCAAAACTATTTGAGAGAAATATCTTTTTTTTGAAATCATTTAAATGTCAGATAATTATAAAATAAAACATTTACTTTGAAAATATTCCTATAATATTTTAAGGGAAGCTTCAAAAATTTTATAACGGCGGAAAATAGCCAAACCCGCTGTATAAGTTAAAAAGACATTCTTACCTTAATTCTGTCGAAAAGGTTAAAAAGGACCTAGTTTGGAAAACGACAGAAATATTCCTTTATAAACTTCTTATAAAAGTCAAAAAGGGTATAAATGACTTTATCCCATACTATTTAAAATAGAAATAATGATTTGAAATACATTTTTAAGAAACATGGATGTGGATGATAAAGAGGCCCCAGTAGATAATTACGTATAAACAACCTCGGATAATGAATAGATTGTGAAAAAATCATTACCTTGTACTCTTCCTTGGTTGAGGGTAGTTTAACCTCATTTATAATGGCGAAATAATTGTTATTAAATTATACAATAATCATATACATTAATATGATATCATATATGATCTTTTAACATTTATTTGTTAATAATGTTTTAGTATTATCGTTGTTTCAGGTGTTAACTTACTCATTTTATTTTATATGTTTTGTTATGTAAGCCGTGTTTGTTTTGGATAGGTTTTATATTATTCATATACATAATGATATCAAGTCCTTAAAAATTATTTTTAATCATTAAATGATAATTAGTCTTGAATTGATACAATGGGGAATGAATCTCATCGCGTTCATGGAGACGGTAGTCCGTACGTACGCACGAGCGACAATATAATTCTTTTGATATTAAAATAATATATAATTGGATGGTATATCATATATACAGAATAATTATCATGTTATATTTATTATTTACATGAATTACATATAATTTTTATACCCATCCAAATAATAATTTATTGAATAACAATTACACCACAACGTGGAGACGGTAAGCCGTACGTACGCACGTATGGTGACATGTTATTCAAAGGATGGATAGAATACTGAATATGGTAGTACCATATTTATAATAACATCACAGTATATATAAGATAATGGAGTTATTATTTTATAATGGGAATAACAAAGAAGGAAGAAGTTGAGGAAGAAAGGAACTTGAAAGAGGGTGGTGAAAACATTACCTCTTAATCAGGGTCTTCCTTTTGATTTGATCAAAAGGGCTTCTTAGGTTGGCTTTCTGATCAAAATAAGGCCTCTAGGTCGAAGTGAGGGAAGTTAAGAGAGTATTTGGGCAGGGTTTGGCCGAGAAAAAAGTCTTTGAATGTGTGAATTATTGAGAAGGGGGAGTGCCCATTTATAAGAGGGGTGAGGGGTACCTTTGGAAAAGCTAGAAATATTATTTTATAATAAATTCATATTCGGTTTCTAATGGATAAAAAGTGTATTATTTAAAGGTTAAGGTGGGTATGGGTCGAAAACAACTCAACCAATAGGTTTTAGACAGGTTTGGGTCACTATATTAACCTTATCGTTTAGTTTTTAACACTTAGTTAATTAGTTTGACATTTACCCTGTCACTTTGTATTTTTATATTATATAGTTAATAAACTTTATGTATACATAAAAGCGACCCCCAAGTGGTCTATTAATTACACACCTATTATGATACAAGTCCTTTGGCCGAAACTTAGATTTTTAGGAATAGAATATAAATTAATAATATAATATTTGTTTTAAAAATTCTTTTATGTCAATTTTGACACTATTGGGTGTTTTGTTTTTGATAATTTCGTAATAGCATTATTACTTCGAAAAAAATTTATATAACCAATAATAATATGTCATATTAACCTATAAAATTAGTGTAATTCATAAAAAGTCTCAAATTAAATTTATTTTGATATTTATAATATCAATTATTTTAATATTTCATTAATTAGGTAATTACTGCATCACCATTGTGTCATAAATAATTTAAATTATTTAATTTTTAAAAATTATAAATAAAATAAAATTATGTAGGAAATCATTTTAGCTTTCTAATTAATATTTAAAATCGAATTTATCTTATGTATAACCCTATATTAAAATGTTTTAGTTATTAAACTTTGATTTTAACTCTTTTAACTCTTCTTTGAAATAAATAATAATTAATGTCCTAATCTAATACAAGTGGACCTGAATGATAATATTTTATTCCTAAGGTTGTTTTTGGTCAAGATACACTTATCCAATAAAATTAGGACATGTGTTAGGGTAATATTAATATCATTTTGACCCTTAATTACCCTATTTACTTTTAACCATAGTAAATAAAAGTAAAAAGTTACTATTCACCAAAAATTATTTTCATCTCATTGAACCAAATTTTACTCCTTGATATTAACCATGTCTCTCAGATTTTAGAAATTCCACTCACAGAAGCGGTAACATTAAGTTTTATGTGAATTTCCAAATTCTCCTAGGAGGTGGGTAAAAGACGGTGAAAAGTTCAATACAATTTTTATATATCTAAAATTATTCTAAACTAACTCCAATTAATTACATTTAAATTATATAGGTATTATGTATCTATTTTGACCTTAATTAAATTTAAATAAAATAAATAATTATTTAAATTAAAATTCGTTTTTAAACTATAACTTAGTTTTTTTACTATTCATCAGAAATTGAAAGTTTTCATAAAAATACCAAAATTTCACCCTAGGATAATTTCGATATTCTGAATCCAAAAATGAAGTCCATTTTGAAAGATAAAATTTATAAAATTCCAAAAAGCGGGTATTACTATTCATTATGGCTGGTTTGATTGGTTGTGGTGTGTGTGTTAGAACTCGAGTTGCGTACAACACACGCTACTGTATTATTCAAAGGGAAACATACCGTGAAAGCCTGGGGTGTTACACATGACACGTCTATGAGATTAATTTTAAATTATTTTTCACCACATTAGTGATTGGAATTTGGAAAAATGGATTTCATATTTTTAATAATCATAATTTATAATTAATAATAAGGTAAAATTAGTTTTTTTACCAAAAATATTAGTGAAAGTGATTAAAATTAATGACAATGATTAAGAGAAAAATTAGGTTAATAATGGACTAAGACCTAAACTCAAAGCCCAAAATGACCAAGAAACTTGTCCAAAATCCATTTTATGGAAATATTTCAACCCTATACTCCATTTTATCTATTTTTACTGTTGTTGATTCCAATTTTCATGGGAAAAACGTGTGTGGAATTCCCTTTTAAAAAATTTACAGGAATTACACTCCTCTGCCACTATAAAAAGGCACTCAACCCTCCCACTTACTCAAAAATATAATGAACTTTGTATTGGAAAAAATATGATAAAATATCCTCCTAACATCCCTAAATTCCTCCTTGAATCCTACCTTTGGGAATAAATCCAACCAAGGATTCCCTTTGGTGCAAGACAAAAGGAGTTACCCAAAGAAGAGGTAACATCCTTCCTCGAGCTCCTTTCTTTTATTTTCCTTCTCCACCACCTCAAAACTTATTATTACATGATTATATAAAAAACATTATCCTAAATATACTGATATATTTTTATTATAAGGTTTATAACTAAACTCTCACTCACTTCCATCTAATGGGTAATGAACTTACCATTCTTGTGTATGGCGTAGTACCACCTCAAAAAATGATGTTTTTTAAAAAGGTTGGGGATGAAGCCTCAATTTATTAATTAAAACAAAGACCTATTTAAGACTGGGTAGAGGGAGACCCATTACACAGCCCGAAGTCCCAAGACCAAGTGTCCTAGATACAAGGCTTGAAAGACCATTTTTTGGCCTAAAGGAACCCTCAGTTAATAGTACTGCTACACTACCGTTCTGTTACAGTACAACCACCGCTACAATACCTGCTACAATGCCTCATCTGCTACAGTGCCATCACTACTACTATTCCACCACTACCACAATGCCCCGCTACAGTATTTCTATCGTCCCTGAAATTTTTCTCTACTTAGATTTTATCCTGGGTCTTTTGGATGCCATGCATGAGCCTATACCACTTGGGTACAGGCTCGTTGGCACTCACAAAATGATGTTGTTTGTTTTTCATTTACCTCATATCATGGGTGAGAATTATGATGTAAAATATGTTTTATATGATATATATGATATTTATGATTTATTTAATCTTATTTAATTAATATATAAAACATACCTTCATGATTTCCATTTTGTGTAAATACGATAACTTAGTTTGTGGACGTGTGGACTACCACCTCCTCAAAGCGATGTGATTCGTTTACACTTTACGTGGAATGTATAAAGGATGTGTTTTATGAAATTATATGATATATATGTAATAATAATAATAATTTAATTATAATATATATATATACAAATATTTCATTTACCTTCTTTCTTTCAATACGACCAGAAAATAGAAACAACGTTCATGCATACGTACGACCTACCATCTTCATAAATGGTGTATTTCATTTAATATTTGTATCTTTTATTGGTTATTATAAATATATATATATACATGCTATATATTATATTTATATCATTTTTTACATTATTTGAATAATTAAATCATGATCTAAGTAAGTGTACCATGAATAACAAGTTAAAATATGCGAGAAAAACTAGGTGGTTATCACCTGAAATGTAACTTTAACATGAATTTATTAATGAATGAGTATTATAAATTAATAAGTAAATTATATACGGTAATATATATATATATATATATATATATATGAATATGGTTATTTTATATATTTATAATAAACTTATCCTTATTATACAGGAGGTTTGAATGAGTACAACAAGATTCAAGACATAAGGTAAGAGTTTTCTCATCTCACTTTTTATATCCGTGAGACGCATGCCATGTTCACCACTAATTTATTTTATGTGGTATATATAATTCCCATGAATGTATTATATGATTATTACACTTAAATTTATGGGTTTTGAAAAATACATTTGATGATATCTCTTTCATGTGGTTTATGTTTCAAAAGTTTTTAAATCGGTAAAGTTGGTTAGTCTCAATTTGCCTTCTTTGAGACACATGACATGATATGAACCTATGTCATTCTACAAGTTATAGACACTAAAATTTGACATGTTATATCATGAATAAAATTATTTTCATGATATTTTATGATTCATGTAATTTTATTTTCTTATATGGGGTGTATGATTCGAAGTTACTAAGTGGGAAGAGTCTATTGAAACAATATCATTGTTTATTGAGATTATTTATAATTATGATACCATTAATGAAATATTATGTTCCATGTATTAATAAATCTCATGAGTTTTATTATAATATTTTCATTAATGATATATTAATTTATTGGTACCATTTTTAAACTCATTGGTACTGAAGATAATTAAGAATATGTTTTTAATAAAATATGATCTATTTTCTCATTTCGGTCGAAAATACGTTTAATTTGAAAACCATGATTAAAAAAAATATTTTTTTTAAAATTATATTTATAGCTCATTTTCAAGGAAAAATTATTTCAAATTTTTTTATAATTTATCAAAGATATTTTCAAAGAAAAAGGGCTTTAATACGTTTTCAAGCTTCCTTAATATGTTTTAAAAAAAAATTAGAAGGATTTATGTTTTAAAAATAATTTTTCAAAGAATAAAAGATAATTTACTTAAGAAATGGTTTTAAAGGATCTTTGAAAATTATTTTCCATATAAGATGACATCCTTTTCTATTACTCATTCCTTTCTTGGAAAATTATCAAAAGTTTCCATTTATATTCTTTATCCAAATGGTTTATGTTTTCATGGAATGATGTTCATGAAAACCATTTCTGTTTCATGGGTTATATATTAATGAAACTATTTTCTCTTTCATAGGTTATACTATTATGAAACATGGTTCCTTTCATGGGTAATGTTTTGATGAAATGATTTTGAAACCTATCTATTTTTCCATAGGTTATGATATGATTACATGTTTATGATACCCATTTAATTTAATGGGTTATGATATGATTGCTTATGATCTTGTGGAACATGTATGTATGATTTCATTATGAGATGGGTGGGACCTGTATCCACTATCCAATGCATTGGGTAAATATTTATATATCATGAGATAGAAATGGCTATAACGAGGAGTGAACTTGGTTTAGTAAAGGATTTTTTCTGCTAAGATGGTCTTGGGGGTGAACCTTGAAAACTAAGATGGTCATGAGAGTGAACCATAACTACAAAGATAGTTTTGGGAGTGAAAATTTACTACTAATATGGTCATGGGAGTGAACCATGACTACTAAGATGGTATAGGAAGGGAACCCATACTATTAAGATAACCTTGGCAGTGATTCCTTGACCACTATAGAAATCATTTTATATACTTATGTGTCTACAAAAAATTATATGTATTATTTATATGTTATGATTTCCTGGATTATGATCTTTATTACCTTATGATTCATGTATTATGAACTTCCAATATTTATGCTACGACTCATGTATATGATCTTTGATATGAAGGGTATGATATTCAAATGTTATTCTCATGTTCCCATACCCTCACTCCCATGTTATGATTATGAATCTATTTATTTACCCTTACTGAGCATCTAATATCACCCATTTCTTATGTTTCCTTTCCCCAATTTATAAAGAAAGGTTTTAAGTATAAGTAATAAATGGGATGATATTTTTAGGAAACATTGAATATCTTTCACCAAGTTAGAAAATTTTGTTCCATGTTTCCAAGGCCACTAAAGTATTATAGTCATCAGGCATTTAATTTTTTAATGTGATGAATATTCAAATAAAATAATGTAATATCCATATATTCTAAGCCCAGGTCTCTATACAACCACCCATTTGAGGGAAACTCATGGATGAATTTTATTAAGGAGGAGAGGTTGTAAGATCCTAGTTTTCCTTCTAGGTAAAATTGTTTTTTAATTATGTTAAACCTCTTTTTTTATTAAATGGATATTCCAAAGGTCATAATAGAGGTTTATAGAGAATTCATAAGGTCTTAAGAGCTTGGAGTTAAGTATTTTTAAATAAACAGGATGAGTCATATAGTTAGCGCACAATTTGGATGACCATGGACCTCAAAAATTCATCCCAAAAATGAAGGAACACAATATGTTTTACTGTGAAAAGGTGTCTAGAAAACCATAAAAGTATGAAATTTATTATATATCCATATCTTCTAGTTTATATAACCGTTCACATAAACCATGAGAGGTATGGTGCACATAGACAGTAACTACGCATGGTTGGTGCATGGTTTGGTAAGCCATGGGACAAACCATGTACCCCTTTAAAAAGATATAAATTATCTTTTCCAAAAATTTAACTTACATATAATTCCTCCATTATTCTACCCATTTGTTTGTAAAGAAACCATATGGATATCTCCTTCTCTCCTTCTTCCCAGTTTTTTGTAAATCTCCCTTATCGAATATCTGTTTCCTTGATAATAAGTCATGTTGGATCACCCTCAGCAAGTCTACCACTCCATTGGATTATTTTCTTGGTTTTATTTTTAATATTTTGTGTTATATAAATGGGACCTAATATTCCATATTTCCAGGGATTTTTTCTAGTTTTTGGATTTCTTTTCTTCCATCCAAAATCTTAGACTGATACTATATGAGGAATCTTATACATAGCTAAGGTAGTTGGTCTATTAATTTTCTATAAAATTGTAGATGTTTATGAAACGTTCCATTATTCTTCATGTAATACTATCCATATATTTCCCTTAAAATGTGATACTCCTTTAATTAATCATCTTGACCTTGACCTTGATGTTCCATGAGACCCATTAACAGAATTGGAGGTTGATAAACTCCACTTGAAGAACCCCATTATATTTTGTCATCTTAAATTTCCTTGAAAACCTTTCCGTACTTATTACCAAAACACCCCTGAGGTGTTTTTGGCCTATAACTTAAAATAATAAAGTCCAAAATGAATTAATTGAATTGAAAAATGGAATTGACACTTCAATTATCCCTTAATCACTTATTATATTATTATTTATTACTATTATGAAATTGGATCAATACAAAGGCATGAAATTCCTTGAGTAAGACATGTATTCATGACCTCAGATGACTTGGAAAAAATCATAGGATGCCATACGATTCATTGATGCATCTTCCAAAGTGAAATATTATAACACCTAGTGATTGTTAAAATAGTAACATCATACTCAATGGTGTATATGACACAAAAAAGAAAGCTTAAAAGAGAGTATAAGATATTTAGACTTTATGATACATTTATTTCTAAATAAATTCAATCTTTTTGATACCTTGTGATGCATGTAACACCAGTTTTAAATGAAACATGATACTCTATTAAAATATTATTATTTAAATAAGACAATTATAACCTAGCCATTAAGTCAGTGGGTATGAATAGTAATAACTAAATTATGAAAATTATATGTTTTAAATATGTATAAAATAAATAACATGGATATATATTGATTATAAATAAAATAATAATCATTTGAAAGTAAAAGAAATGTTTTTTTGAAAAACTATATATTTTTAAAAGGCGGTTTAGTCATGCTTTTCACACATAATTTATAATTAATTTATTCCAATTTTAGAAAATTAATTTGAAATAATAAAATTCATTTTTTAAATCCTCATATCAAAATTATCTTAGGGTTTTGTTTTAAAAAATGTTTTATTTTTTGATGAATAACGAAAATAATGAATTTTACTAATAAGAAAATTATAAATAAGACAATTATAACCTAGCCATTAAGTCAGTGGGTATGAATAGTAATAACTAAATTATGAAAATTATATGTTTTAAATATGTATAAAATAAATAACATGGATATCTATTGATTATAAATAAAATAATAATCATTTGAAAGTAAAAGAAATGTTTTTTTGAAAAACTATATATTTTTAAAAGGCGGTTTAGTCATGCTTTTCACACATAATTTATAATTAATTTATTCCAATTTCAGAAAATTAATTTGAAATCATAAAATTCATTTTTTAAATCCTCATATAAAAATTATCTTAGGGTTTTGTTTTAAAAAATGTTTTATTTTTTGATGAATAACGAAAATAATGATTTTTACTAATAAAATGCCATATCGTTAAAATTATTTTTCAAAGATAAATTATTTTTTAAATTTGTTTTAAACAAAAATGAGTTCAATTATATTATAATTTAACTAATTTATAACATTGGAATCAATTTAATATTTAATTTTTATATTAAAACCTTATATACTTATGAGAATTTTCCCTTTGAAAACCTATATTTTCGTCGAGTCTGCGGGTATAATTTTAAATTTATTTCTACCAATTATATGATTTGAATTTGAAAATATTTATTAATTACTTTTAATCATAATAATTTATATCATATAATAATTTAAACTTACTTTTTGACCAAAATTAATAGTGAAAGTAGTAAAAATTAATTACTACATTTAAGGTAAAAATGGGTTTATCGTGGGGTTAAAATAAGAAGATAAAGGTAAAAAAAACTAAAAACTTGTCAAAATATTATTTTAGGAAATATTTCCACCTTAAACTATCCCAAAATTTAACCTAAGTTTATTTGGATATTTTTTTCATGTGAATGACTTTATTATTTTGGATTCTTTTGGGAAACTTCCAAGTAATTTCCAAGGGGTCCCCTTTCCCCACTTATAAAAGGGAACTACCTACCCCCACTTATCCACACCCATAAATCCATTTGGATAAACCATACCCTATAAAAATCTCTCCCCAACATCATTATACATATTATAGATATTTTGGTCCTCCCAAAAGACCATCCCCATGGTCTTTAAGAGGTGATCTAAAGGAGGTTTCTCTAAAAGAAGGTAATTATCTTAATAAATATATTTCTTTTTATTTATTATTTTCTATGTTAAATTATGTATTAACACTTAAAAATAAAATAACATAATTATCTCCCATATAATGATATATTATTATGTTTATGATATAATATTTACCTATATCCATATCCATTAAATGAGAACGGATTTCATCGATCATGTGTACAGAGGACTACCGCCTCATGAACAAATCTTGTTAATTTTCCATAACTACCTTTCAAGGCTAGATATAATGATGGATTTACTATTGTATTTAGTACCATAAAACCAAATTCTATGAGAATGACACCCTCTAATAGGAAATCCACATTTATATGTGTCATTGTATGTTCCTATCTATTGATGTGTGTATTTATCCCTAGACATTAAGATTATTATTAATGAGTATTATGAGTTGATTACTTTGATTTATTGATGAAAATCATGATGACATATGTTCATGGCGAGGTATGATACATTGGGCGCGTCATGAGTAATATCAATGAATAATGTAATAAATTGTTTTTACTTTATTTTATTTAAAGAAGTTGATATCTAAAGATCTTTAATAAAAATAATAAAACCTAACTAAATACATGTCCACGGTGTTCTATATGAAAGTTCTATTTCAAAAAATTCAAAGAAAAGGACATAAAGCACATAGGTTGATGACGACAGCGTGCAATTTTCTTGATTAGAGACATTGTGATAAAGGGATAATATTACACAACAAGCATCCATATGAGGTATTATTTCATTGTGACATTAACTTCGTTCTCTATAGATACCTTGGCGTGTTTCTAGATTATAACTTTGGACTTCAGGCTACTTCATTTAATGCCACAGAGAAAGGGGGATAGAGGGTCACACACTAAGTCTATCTAGAATATCAGTTAAATAATATATTATTATTTATTATTTAATAGGTTGAATAAATTTTATTCTGGCATTTTTTTTAATAATTATTCATATTTTCTTGATCCCATATATTTTATAACAAGTTATTCGAATGAATATAATGTGATTGAAATATTTAATAAATATTTATTTTATGTTTAGTGAATATAAAATTTATTTATTTATTGGATAATAATTTAGTGATATTTATTTACTAGATAAATAGTCATTATTCAAGGTCAATAAATATTATAGAGGAATAGTGAACCATTTTTTTTAATTCTGGTGAGAAATAATAAATATTGAATATTATTTAGTTAAATAATATTTAATTTAATTCTCAAGTTAAGCTCATGTCTAGAATTAATAATAATAATAATATTATTATTTCATATGGGGTTCTTCATGGATTGAATAAATAATTAATATAACTTTCTCATTTATTTTATTTTTACCCAAGTAGTATATAAACCCAATTATATTATTTTTCAATAGATCCAATTCATTTGGGTTGTGTACAATGACAGCCGGAGGTAATCCTCTCAATACCTAGAGAGATCTCTCTCTAAGAACGCTCCCACGAATAGAGAGTGATCTTCCTTCACTTCCCACTATCAAGTCTATAGATATCATGGATAATTATTTAGAAGTGATTATCATGGTGATCAAAGGCGGACAACCCAAGCGATAGGATCTACTGTGCTAGCACCCAGATATTCCTACGAAGATGTTCAGAGATTTGTGGAACACATGTGGATCACTGCTAGATGGAATATTCTATTGATTACTTCAATGCAATGATGATATAACACAATTCTTTTTTCAGATCTATTAATAAAGAAATAATTCACAGAAGGTAATTATTTAATTGATTAAATTAATTATAAATAATATGTGATGATCCTCCCTCTAGTTTTGTGTTTTATCCATTTTCCATTTTCTTTGATTCAATTCCATTGATCACAACATTTATCATCATTTAGATATTGGATTGGGCATTAATCATGACAAAAAGAAAAGCTAGGAATGAAACATCGCAAGCTTCCACTGTACCCTAAACATAAAAGTGGTATCAAAGTGGCCACATAATTATTTATAATTATTTCAAGATAGTTGATTAATTTATGAATTTGTGATTTAGTTTTCAATTCATGTGTAATCATTATTTTAATCAGAATTGTAATATTTTCTTATTCCACTTTCATTTCTTGTAGATCTAATAATAAAATTAATTTTATGAATGAAATAAATTTAAGATCTCATCCATAGGTGCTGAGGATTCTGGTCGGATAACAAAAGAGTACACACCGTGTAATTGTAGTTGCATACTGTGTACTATTTTTCAATGAACAAAGAATTAATTTGTAATTAATTCAAACCATGTGAATTTAATAGACACGGTGCATTTAATTTCTTACACCATATGGTGACTAGGATAGCCTGGCATACGTTCAGCTGGAGTACATGCTGTGTATCCCATTTACATGGAGTGTAGTCCTTTTAATTCATAGACGGTATTTATATTTTTATACATGGCCTACCTAACTTGTGAATGTGTAACTTGGATACCACACACTGTGTATACCTTTGTACACACCGTGTAATCCAATTTTTCTGAGGCATAGTTTACCTGTTGAGTCCTTAAGTGTGTGCCTCAGATGGATGGTGAGAGACATACACACTATGTATCTCTCTTTTACACATCATGTACATATACAAAATTAAAAAAATTAAAATTAATTTATTATACTATGTAATCCTTATCGATATATGCTTGCATGTGGTCATTAATTTTATAGGATACACACAATGTGATGGGTTTTAATATATATATATATATTTATATATAAATGTTTAATTAATTTCCACGTAATGTTCAGATCTACATATCATGTTATTATTCGTATGAAATATATTACTATAAGTACATTGAAGCATAACACATTAGAGAAAAATCATGTAATTTGTGTAATAATTAAGTTGATATTACACATCATTAAATTAGTTGACAAGTTGTGTATTCCATATGTCCCAAGATTAAAATTTATGTGAGTATAACACATGATGGATAGATTCAGATGGGTATTCATCATGTTTCCTCTAAGGTACATTTATATACATAATTAATTTTAAATAAATTTATTTAATTTGTCTAAAATTATGATGGATGATAATATCAATGAAATTTGAATGAGAATCATGATAAAATAATTAATTAATTAAAGAATATAATTAATTGATTCAAGCATTATTTTTCTTAAATAAAAGAAATTAAGAATTGAATGTTTGTTTAATTAAATACATAATTTTTTGCATACATGTGGATTATCATGAGAATGTTCCAGACCTTTGTATGTGATTGGTTTCATTTAATTTATTTTTAAATTAAATTTTTGTCATGTGTTCCTTCTCTCATCTTATTATGGAAGGGCCTACATGCCCATGGTTTCTTTTATGTATACCCCTTCTCCCCTCACCTGTGTGTGAGTACAATTATATGTAATGGATATATATCCCATGATAGTAGAGGTAGTTCATGTTTGGAGCTATGGTGAAACCAATCCAAGAGAGATATATAGGTGTACAAGTGGAAATCTATAACACAAAACTTAATTAGTTCATGGTATTTTCCCACAGGGTCCATGGTTAATTTATCAACCACTAGATAAACTAACCATTAATAAAACCCCATAATCAAACCAATTTATTATTTTATTTATGTCACGTTTTAGGGTTATTTCATTATGGATGTTTTATCATTATCACATAAATTAATGAATTAATCAGTATGAAAGATAGAACTAAAATAAATTAGATTATGCATATATATTATCTAAGACATGGCTAATCACATAAGTAAATCCACTTAATACTAAGGAGCAAGTGATAAAGATAATAATATAAAATTTATACATAAAATATAAAATCCCTCAAATATATATTAATTTGGTACATACTTCCACTACTTTAGTTAAAATCAACCCACAGTTCAAAGTGCTTGACCAACCAAAGTTGGGGTGATTTCAATTATCAGGCAATTAAAAAATGAAGTTTTGGTTTGATTTAACTTATTTCACATCAAGAGTTGACTTCCAAAGTAGGATTTGGTGTAACTTAAAGGAAAGGACTGAGAAAATCCATTTTATGTATTTTAGGAATGGGGATTCCACTCAACAGATCAAGGAACTATGTTATAATGTAATTGACATTTGGAATTCCTAATTAAAACCATTCAAATTTCTTAACCAACGAAATTTGGGGTAATGAGAAGGGTAATATGGATCATTTCAATAAGAATTTCCAAAAAACTGGATATTATAAAGCTAATGGTGAGGGATATTGGGTTTTGATAAAGTATTGGGAGATTAATTAATATAATATTTATTTATTTGTTTAAATTTTATAACATAAATTACTAAAATTATTCTCATCTTATTTGTATAAACAATAATAAAATGACTTCAAATATATCATTATGATCCATACTTGAGAAGGATAACCTTCTCACCTTAAAAAATTTCCCTAAGAGGAAAATGCACTAATGAGTTACCCTACACCATGAAAGGAAATTATATGTGCTGGAGGAACCTATTTCTGAAGCACCAGGTAATAAAGCTAGTGATGAAGAGTTAAAATTCTATGGAAAAAATTTGAACGATTCCATATATGTTAAATGTTTCAAGCTATCATAAATGAATAATGCGATTTTGAATCAATATGAAGACATGGATGCATATAGCATGATGTCTCACCTTCTTGATCTATATCAAGAGAAGATGAGATAAGAGAGATAAAAGATCTCCAATGCTTTTTTTACAACAAATATTAGAGATTCTGAGATATATGGGCCTCATGTAGTCAATATTATTGTCTACATTCGATAGTTATACATATTAGGGATTAAAGTTTTGAATGAGTTGCATAAGGATATCATAATTGCATCACTGACCAAAACCTTTAATAGTTTTATTATTGATTACAATATGAACAATAATGAGAAGAGTCTTTTGGAACTTATTACTTTGATTATCCAAGTGGGTAAAGAAATGGGACATGATAAACACATGGTTCTTATGGTGAATAAGAAAAGTAAGAACAAGAAAAAGTGTCCCAAGACTCATAACAAGTCTAAAGCTCCTGAGCACCATCCTTCCAAGAAGAGGAAGATCCAGAGGTAGGGTAAGGAAAATTTGGCATGACCCATCGCATGCTTCCACTATTACCAAAACCCATATTTAGCACATTTATATTATATTTATAATATTATTATAATTATGTAATTTTAATATCACATATTCCTTTTTTATGTTCCATTCCATTTTGAATACGATAACTTCGCTCATCTGTACAGTGGACTACCACTTTGCGAAGCGATGTAATTCATTTTTCACTTACACTATTCTCAAAAACCATATTTAGCACATTTATATTATATTTATAATATTATTATAATTATGGAATTTTAATATCACATATTCCTTTTTTATGTTCCATTCCATTTCGAATATGATTACTTCGCTCATCTGTACAGTGGACTACCACTTCGCGAAGCGATGCGATTCGTTTTTCACTTACATTTTACAAGGGATGTAATAAGAATAAAATTAATGAATATATCTAATATATATGAGATTATATTTATTCTATAAAATTAATAAATTCACCCATTTTATTACCCTTTTACACATTAAGGGAATGATATCATCTCTTGTGTGTACATATGACTTACCGTCTCCACGAAGTGATATGATTCATTTTCCATGTACAAATTTAAAAAATGGTTTTAAAAATTTATATTCTGAGTAAATATGGTATTTATAAAATTATTATAATTATATATATGATATATTTATATCCTACTCTAATGAACTGGAAATTTCATGAAAAAATGTGCATGAGAAAACATGGCAATTAACACCCAAAATAATGAAAATATTGATATATTATTAATAAATAGGTGATAAAATGTTATAATAGGATCCCATATGATATAATTAATATTATTATGGTTTTGTTATAAATTAATTACATACTTAAAACCAATATATAGTAGGTATAGACACGTATGAAGGAAATCAGACCTAAGGTAATGATTTATCATCTCACTTTGACTTATGTGAGACATATTACATATTCACCAATTATTTCCTTCGTGTGGTGTATATATTGACCATTTGATATGTTATATCATGAATCTATTTATCTTTATGGTATGTAAATTTCTATTTTATGTCATTTCATTTATGGGGATTACGACTCAGAAGTTACCAAAGTGGTAAGATTTTATTTCACAATCTCATCATTATTCGATATTGTTTATGTTTACGTCTCCCTTGGGGGAATTATTTGATATTTATATCTTAAAAAATATATTTTATTCAACTATATTTATTTTTACAATTTTTCAAGTTATATTATCATTTTTCACTATTTGGTACTTAAAATGATTGAGAATATGTTTTTAAGAAAATCTGAATTTTTTTCTCTTCAATCAGAAATTATTTTAATCAAAACCCATGTTTTTTAAAAATGGTTTCAAAAATATTTTCAAAATTTAAAAATTATTTATTAAATATAATTTTACCAATTTTTATTTTTAATTTTTTTTGAAATTAATATTCATATCATTTAAAAAATTTCAGTTTGAATTTTAACTAAAATGTGAATGGAATCTTTGTTTTATCATAGATGGAATGATTTTTTTCTAATATCATGACAAATCAATTTTTAATTATTATTTTACAATTTTTAAATGTTATTTTCAAATAATATTATTTCCAATTTTTTTTTTGATCTTTTAATTTTAAAATATTATTTTTAAAATAAAGAGTTTATTTTACTCAATAAATTTTTATGGATATTTTCATGGTATTGATATTGATCAACATCATCAATGATTAATTGTACTTATGATACTCTAGGGATACATTATATTTCTATAACCCTTATTATTTATTTAGAGGTTTTATGATTATTTTGATCGAGGATGTATGATTTTTTTACCATTCAATATATTACTCTAGATGGTTTATGATTATGTTTATTTTATTAGAGAAAGTATTAAAATTTCATATGTTATTTTTTTAATATGAATGTTTATGTTGATTATGTTTCACCCATTTTATATGAGGAATTCATTGGACTTAGTAAGTTATGGGTGATAACCAAGTATAAAATAGACCCTCGATGCATCGGTAGGTCTCATAAGACATAATAGATTGGGTTTTGGCAGAGGATTTACACATTTATTAAGATGTATTGGAACAGGGCCTCGATAATATGTTTTAGGTATATGGAATTTTGCATTCTACAATTATAAATTTAGTTATTGATATTCCATGTGATTATTTGATTATTTAGAATATCCATCGCTTGGTTTTCAAGCTCATGGGATTATTTATATGAAATTATTTGATCATTATTTATTCCTTCAATATTATGCTCAAGTTTATTGATTAAATAAAACATGATTCAGTTATATACCTTTC
The DNA here is from genome assembly GCA_963277665.1 of Viscum album. Taxonomy (NCBI): domain Eukaryota; kingdom Viridiplantae; phylum Streptophyta; class Magnoliopsida; order Santalales; family Viscaceae; genus Viscum; species Viscum album. The sequence continues at coordinate 1,549,203,190 of OY728152.1, read as the reverse complement.
CATATTTATTATTATTTATTTATTCATATCTTTCATTGTAAAATTACCCTTACTAATAATTTGATATCACCCTATTATTATGTTTTATTTTCCCCAGGATAATAGGATGTGTTTTATGATTGATATATTAGGATATGTTAAGGGGAATAATGGAGTTCTCCAAGAAAATACTTTGTGTATTTTATTTTTTCAATTTTAATAATAATTTCAATTATGTATCAAGTTTACCAAGACTAATAAAATTTTTAGTCCTTCTAGATTCGATTACTTGTATATTATGCCAATGTAATAAAGTAGACACCGACTCTGGGTTACTGGGGTCGGGGTCATTATAGTTGGTATTAGTATAAGGTTAGTAGAAACCTTGAGAACTATATTTATGAAAACATAGATTAAGGAACATAACCCTATGATAGAATTTGAGTATAAGGATAGAATAAAATCCTAATGTTTTGGTAAGGAATATATTATGTGATTTTTCCTATAAATACATCCTTTTATAGATAATACAAGGGGTCATGGTTTTGGCACAAATGTACCTAGGGGTAATAAATACAAAAAGGGTACATTTTTCTTGACCCGATCACCACCAAGTGAAAAAAATAGAACTTACTACACAAATTTTTTGAAATTACTCAAGGATATTCTTAATATAATGTACATTTTATTTACAAACCCTTTTGAATGATTTTAAAATATATATATACCCAAATAAACCATGTTTATGATTATGAGATTAGTTATGCTTAAAATTTTCAATTTATGTTAAGTGTTTCAAAAGATTTGGGATTATAAATTATGTTTCATAATGTTATGATATAATATAGTTTATTATATAATTTATAAATTATTCCTAGAATAATTAATAAGAATTATATCAATGAATGTAATCTAAAGAGTAAGAATGATATTTGCATTGATGATATTAAGTCAATCTTTCAAAGGAAACTGGTGTCATAAACATTATCATCATATGATGAATTAATATCATGTGATATAAATATAGAGAAATAATTCCCTAAGTATTATGTCTTTTAAGGGATTCCAGATAATAAGAGGATGATAGAGAAAAACTGGATAATAGGAAGGTGGGTTTTCCCACATGTGGTAATTGTGGGAAGAAACACCCTAGTACTTATTTGATGGGAATGAGAGTTTTCTAAAAGTGTAGAGATAAAGGCCACCATTCTTGTGATTAAAAGGGAAAAAAATAATCTACTAATATGTTATTCTTTCATTGTAAGGATATTGGGTACTACACAAATGAATACCCCAAACATTAAGAGAATATATCTCAAAACAAGCTAATGGATCAAGGTCAAGATTATAATATTACTATATAATAAGTAGAATGATTAATGTGATTATTTTTGGATTCAATAATTATGTTATAAGAGTATTTTAATAAATTATATTCTGGTTATAAAAATTATTAAATGTATAAGGATTTTACTTTAGTAATATTTCTGTAAGGATTTGAAAGCACATGTTGAATGGTACCATGAAAAGTTATTCAGTGACCATTTGAAACTATTATAAGACATATGATTGAGGGAGGATACAATGTAATATGTTTATAATGTTTAGATAATAATGATATGTTTATAAGAAAGTTTTGGAGACCATGAAATTGGTTAGAGGTTTGATGGTTTATGTCATTTTCTATAGTTTACTGCAAGTATTGATTTATGAAATATATTTAACAACTTGAGATTTTATATTTGTAAAAATTCATGTTTTCATTAAGGTTTTATAGTAATAAAGGTATTAAAATATTTGTAATGTGAAATTAATATCCACATTACATTTCTGGGTAATATAATGTTGATTTAGTGACCTTCTTTCATAATTTTTGGACTTTGAATTTGTACATAAATTTTTTGGATGAGTCTTGAGGTTAACTATTAATGGAATGGATTTATTTGAACTTTGGGTGTTATTGGATAACTTGTACTAACTATTTTTTATTATAAAATAACTAGAGATAGGAGGAGTTACTTGTCATTCTTTTATTGAGCTAATAATTTGTTAATTGTTAATTTTAGTGCTTCAGGCATAAAAATTAACATTGGATTCTCATTTCTTGTAGTAATAAATGAAGCATGAATTGATAAAACCACATCCAAAATATGAAATTGTGGCTAAAAAATTTAAAGATATCAAGTAATAATATTTTTATATATTCTCAGTCTAGATGGTAAATTAATTCCTCAAATCTAGGAAAAGGATATTAAATCAAAATGTTTTCATATCACCTATATTTATGTTGAATTGATATTCTTTTAAATCACCATAGATTTTTGGATTTTAGGTCTTCAAATTTTCATTGATAATTCACTTTCTTGAAATCAATAACCCCTATTTCTCTTTATAATTATTTACACTCTTTTACTTGTCTATATATTTAATTTCCACTAATGTTCTCCTACATAGAAACATAGTAACGCAAGATACCTCTATACTTACCTTTATCATTTATTAAGAGAATTTTTTATGAAACCTTTTTATGATGTGGGTACCTAAAAAATGATTTTTTAAATTTAAAATCCTTTATTACAAAAATAAATATTAAATTGTGAGGATACCATTTATTTAAGGGGGGGGGAATGTAACACCCCAATATTTTTAAAATAGGAACATCATGTTCGATAGTGTATATGAAACACAACACCAATATTATAAGAGAATATAAAATCCAAATACTATATGATACATTTATTTTTAAATTAATTCAATCTCTTTGATAGCTTGTGATGCATGCAACATCGTGTTTAAACAAAACATAATACTTTATTAAAATATCAATATTCAAACACGACCATTTTAATATAGACATTAAGTTAGTGGGTATGGATAGTGATAAATAAATTATGAAAATTATATGGTTAAACAATTATAAAATAAAATAAATTTATATTTATTCATTATAAATAAAATAAGAATCATTTTAAAGTAAAAGAAATGTTTTCTGAAAAATGTATTTTTCTAAAAGGTGGTTTAGTCTCACTTTGGGAAGGTAATGGAGAATTAAATTTTACCACTTTTAAAAAATTTATTATAAAAAATAAAATTAATTTTTGAAATCTAAATATCAGAATTATCTTAGGGTGAGTTTTTGAAATTTTTCAAAAATGTTTCATTTTTTGATGAATAGTGAAAAATATTGTTTTTTACTACAAAACTGCTTTTTGTTTTAAATTATATAAAACGTTATATGATATTCTAAATTAGTTTTAAATTGAAATAAGTAAAATTATATTAAAATTTAACTAATTTAGCTTATTTTAATCAATTTATTTTTTAATTTATTTATTAAAACCTTCTACACATTTGAGAATTTCTCTTTGAAAACCTGCTTTTTCGTCGTGTATACGGGGATAATTTTAAATTTAGTTCTGAAAATTATGTTAATTTAATTAAAAAAGGATTAATTTTTTTTAATAATATTTATTTGTAATATATTATTTTTTCAACTTAATGTTTGACCAAAATGAATTGTTAAAATACTAAAAATTTATTACCATAGTTAAGGTAAAAATGGGTTTACCGTGGGATTAAACTAAGAATATAATGGTTAAAATGACCTATCAACTTGTAAAAAATATTATTTTATATCCATATTTTCACATTATAATATCACAAATTCTAACCTAAGGTTAAATTAATTCTTTTTTAATGTTAATTACTTTATCATGTTGTATTATTTTGGGAAATTTCCAAGTAATTTCCAAGAGGGTTCCCTTTCCCCACTTAAAAAACGGTAGTCCCTCCCCTCACTTATTCACACCACTAAAGCCATTTTACTAGAAAAAACCTTCATAACACGTATCCTAAAAATTATTATACATATTCTAGAGCTATTGGTTCTCTAAAAAGACAATCCTTAGGGTCTTTAAGAGGAGATCCAAAGGAGGTTTCTCTAAGATAAGGTAAGTATCTTAATAAATCTCTTCCATTTTATTTATCCATTTTCCCACTTTAAATTATGTATTAACACTTACAATATAATAGAAAAATTATATACCATATAATTATATGTTATTATATTTATGGAATAATATTTATCCATCTCCACTTCCATCAAATGGGAAACAAAATCATTTATCATGTCTATGGAAAAATACCGCCTCATGAATTGATACCGTTCATTTTACATCACCACCTTTCAAGTATTTTTATAATGATATATTTAAAAATTTTATATTATATTTATGATATTATTATAATTATTTAATTTTAATATCAAATATAAATTTTTTACATTCAATTTTGTTTCCAATACGATAACATCGCTCATGTGTACGGCGGACTACCGCCTCACGAAGTGATGTGATTTGTTCTTCACTTATTATTTACATGGAATAAAATATGGATAAAATTAATGAATATATTATATATATATGATTTCATATTTATTATATAAAATTAATATATCACCCACATCCTTACCCTTTCATTCATTAATGGAATGATATCATCACTTGTGTGTACATATGGCCTACTGTCTCCACGAAGTGATGCGATTCATTTTATATGTCCAATTTTGATAAATGATACTAAAAACATATCAAATGATTAAATATTTTAATTATAAAATTATTATAATTATTTATATTATATATATATCATAGGCACAAGAGCCATAAATTTGATGACAAAACGCACATTAAAAAACAAGAAAATTAACACCCAAAACAATGAAAATAATAAAATATTATTAACAAATAGGGGTAAAATGTTATAAAAGTATCATATATGATATTATAAATATGATTATGTTTTTTTATAAATTAATAAAATTCTTAAAACCATTATATTGGAGGTACAAACACATATGAAGGAAATCAAACATGATGTAAGGGTTTATCATCTCACTTTTACTTCTGTGAGACATACCATTTTCACCACTTATTTCCTTTATGTGGTGTATATACTTACACATTAACATTTTATATCATAAATAAACTTATATTCATGATATTTTAATGTTTTATTTGATATTTATTTTATGAGGCTTATGATTCCGAAGTTACCAAAGTGGTAAGAGTTTATTTCACAATCCCATCATTATTTGGGATTTTTTATGTTTACAAATCACTTGGGAGAATTTTTTGATATTTATATCTTAAAATTAATTAATTTTATTCAACTATTTTTATTCATGAAATTTTTCAAGTAATACAACCATTTCCCACTCTTTGGTACTTAAAATTATTGAGAAAATGTTTTTAAGAAAATCTAACTCTATTTCTCTCTTCGGTCAGAAATCCTTTTGCTAAAAACACATGTTTTCTAAAAATGTTTTCAGAAATGTTTTTAATATTTTCAAAATGATTTATTAAATAAATTTTTAACCATTTTTACTTTTTACTTTTTTTTTGAAAGAAATCTTCATGTCATTTTCAAAATAATTACCATTTGTTTTTTTTGAAAATGTGAAGTGAATATTTGTTTTAACGTGTATGAAATGAATAAAATTATACACCATAATGAACAATTAATGTTTGAATTCTTATTTTACATTTTTAAAAAAGGTTATTTTCAACTAAAATTATTTCCAAAAATGTTTTGTAAAATTAATGTTATAAAAGTTTATTCTCAAAATGAAAAGTTTATTTTCCTCAAGAATGTTTGTAAATATATTTTCATGGTATTTATATTCATCAACATCATTAAAAATTAATTGTACTTATGACCCACTGAGGATATTTTGTATTTATATCATCCTTATTTTTTCATTGGATGGTTTATGATCAGTTTGACTAAGGATGTACAAATTTATCACCATTCACCATATTACTCTAGATGGATTATGATTATGTTTATTTGATTAGGGAAAGTATTAAAATTTCATATGTTAGTATTTAAATATTAATTTTATGTTTATTATGTTTCATATCTTTAATATGAGTAATGAATTAGACATAGTAAGTGAAGAGTGGGGCCTAGTTATTGATAGCCCCTCGATGCATCAGTAGGCCTCATGAGAAAAACTAGATTTGGTTTTGGCAATGTCCTTACCCATTTATTTAAATTTCTTGGAACAATGACTCAAAAATATGTTTTATATGTCTATAATTATGTATTCTATCTTTATAAATTTAGTTATTGATATTCCATGTGATTATTCATTTAGTTATAATATCCTTGGTTAATTTTTTAAGATTATATGATTATTTATATGGAATTATTTGATTATAATTTATTAATTCCATATTATGATCAAGTTATTGATTAAATGGAATGTGTTTTAATTATTTATCTTGAAATATAAATTACGCCTTATTTATTTATATATTTCGCTATACACTTAGCCTTGTTGAGCATCTGATATCACCCATTTCTTTTGTTTTATTTTTTCCAGGATACTATGAAGTTTATTATAATTTATAAGAAGGGATCTGATAAGTTAAATAATGGTGTTCTAAAATAAAATACTTTTTGTATTTTATGTTTTCAATTTTGATAAGAATTTCAAGTATGTATCTAGTTTACTAGGACTACCAAACTATTTGTTCCTTCGTGATCTGATTCCTTGTATCTTATACCAATGTAATAAACTACTCATTGATTTTAGGTTAATGGGGATGAGATCAATACACATATCACACTTGGATTCAGTATATTCCTTATATTCATTAATTCCTCAACTAAACACAGATGATTCAATTGAAAACTCCAAAAAATATTAATGCCTTATATGATCTCCTACAACTCGACTTGATTTCCTCAAATATAGACAACCTTATATGATATCCTTGGACTCGAATAAAGTATATATAGAGATTAACATGGAATTTTACTCAGGATCAGTTTGAAAATTTTAGGGTATAATTCCCAGTGTCCATCACTTGGATCCATTCGTACCCCATAGCCTAACATCTTGGTTGATCACTGTGAGTGGGATCATGTCACACCTGGTTTTTCATGTCTTGGTTTTAATATAGTTTATTGGAAATCACAATATTTTTCTTGGGTTTTGGGTGAGTTTAATATTTATTTTTGAACTACCATATATGTCTATTTATCCTACCTTGATTTCCCCATAGGTTTTTTTTTGAGAAAAGGGTGGTTACTTCAAGATTTGGGCCAAATGTGAGCCTATTTCCAGATTTAAAAACAAAATTCGTTTCTTTTATAAATCTTTTTTTTTTCAAAATATATCACTTATTACACTTCCCAATTAGCCTCCCCTGACCTATTAAAACCACCATATCCATTTTTACCCCTTACTAATTCATAATAATTGTGGATTTGAGTTATTTATTCAGGTATTGGGCTAGCCCGTGAACCCATTTCCAGTTTTAAAAAATATTTTGTTTCTTTTATATATTATTCATTTTTTAATTTTTTTTCAGTGATTATACCTCTCACTAAATCCCAAAACCCTATTCTCACCCATTTTTCATTTTCCTTCTTTTTATCTTAACTTAGTCATGGATTAGGGTGAAATGTCTCAAGGATCCTTAAATCGTCCAGATTTGGTAAAGTAATTTGTTTCTTTAATGAATAATTCATTTTTTCTCCTTTGACCCCAAATATTTTTTACCTTATTCTTTATGACCTAATGAGCCTCTCCATTGAGTTACAATCCATTACCTCTCATTTAAGGGTGTGGATCTAAGGGAAGATTAATAGTTCTCTAGTTTTCATGGCGAGTTTCCTTCTCCTTTCTCCTCCTTCTTCCTACTCCTTCCATTATTTCTTAGATCTCTCTTCCTGCCTGGTCATTAATGACCTAGGGTTCTATTATCCCATGATTTTTGATTGGGGTTTAATTCTTTTAGGTCTTGTCTTCATAGACATAGGGTTTGTTAACCCTCTTGGATGGTTTTCAGGTGTGAGTTTCCATTCCGCCATGGTTTCAAGGTAGGTTCTACCATGAACTAACTTTATAATTCAAGATTAATATGTTTCTTACTGTTTCAACTTATATGAATGGTATGTATTGTTTTTAACCATTTGGATTAATTATTTAGTGCGCAAGAAGGGTAGTTTAGGCCTTGTTTTGTGAAAATTGTGTTGTTTTGGTTAAAGTGTACACACTAAGTGTTTGATTAAATGATCCATTTGCTTTCACACATGAATTATAATGTTTAGAACCTGGTTTATCTATTTAAATAAATTTTTGGTTTGAAAATTTGGTTTTATAACCTTTTTAATGTTTAATAGAGTTTGTTTTATTAATTATTTCTTGCCTTGTTTTCATGGAAGTGCCCGGTTGGATTCTGTGTGCAGAAGGTGATATAAAATGATTGTTTGGGTTCATGAAAAATATTGGAAGAATTTGAATAAATTTTTTTGGGTTCATTATGTGGGTTCCAATCTAGTTTTGGGTTTTATAATGAAGTGAGTATCGGTTTTTAGGGTGCTTTGGCATGTGTTCTTTGTAAAGGGCATGTGTGGAACATTTATAGTAATGGATGGGTTTTGAATGTGTAACTTTAGTTTCTGATGGGTTTAAGTAAATGTTGTATTACTGAAAATGGTCTGTTTACATCTCTTTATGAATAGTGTAATTGGTTCTTTTGATAAATGTATTTTTTTTTCAAAAATTCTAAATGGCCCGTTTGGACTTCATTATTTCTAACCCTAGGCCTGGATGCCTTATTTGTTTATTATATTGTATTTATTATGTATCTTTTTGAATAAAAAACTTAATATTAGATGGGTTTCATTTTTAATTCATGTTGTTTTATTTGGATTCATTTTATGGTCCATGAAATTGATTTATAAAAATGGCGTTGGGGCTGCTAAATCTAGTTTGATATGTTAATAGTGGTTGTTTGTCCTTAAAAGAGAATTTTTGAATGGATTTTATCTTCAAAGCCTCTTTATACTTCTTTAAATTGTTTTATGAAAAATTTAAGTGGTTTACTGATACGTGAAAGAAATGCGAAGCCTACTTGTTGGATGTTTGTGTGTGCATGATTTGGGAATTACATTTTCATATGGAAATCATAATTGATAATATGAGTAACTTTATTGAGTACTAAAGGAAAACCCAAGTATCTAGGTGGGAGGATGTGTCCTTGTATGTTAGTGATACAGAGTGGTTTTATTCATATTTCACATAGTAAGTTTGATAATGAAAACACTAACTAAACTATGATGATGATGTTGGGGTCCACTAGGTTATGGTTATTTTTTCCCTACCAGTGGCTCAGGAATTAGAACATATATTGTTTTATGTTTACTTTTACACCGAGAAACGATGTACCTATGACCCACAACAAACAAGTGCCTAGGGGTGTTCCCATGACTTGTTCTCATTGGATATTTTGTACTCACCATTTGAATACAGTGTGTTTAGTTCATAAATTAAGAAGAATGTGTGTTTTATTTAAAAGTGTACATTCTTTAAAGAATCCCTCTTGAAAATTGTTTTTATTTTGAAGTTGCATCTCTTTGAAATTAGTTACTAATATTTCCTGGTTTTGGAAACTTGAAACCATTTTATTTTATAATGATTATAGCATGTAACCATGTTTGGAAAACATAATTTTATATATTTTATTTAAAACTTGGAATTAATGTTTCTTTTATTTTAATGGAAGTGCATTGGGAATAGAATATTGGGGTAATCTACTGAGTTTTAATACTCATGCCTATAGTCTTTTATTTTTAATCCTTTTGTAGGTTCCAACTTGAGTTCAATCACCTTGGGCGATGTCTTGTCGATATATTGGAGAGTGACCAGTGGGGTTACATGGAGTTATTTGGTTGTAAAGTTTGGTTGGTTGAGTTTTCTGGTTCAATTGTACTTTCAGTTTCATGTATAATTAATGTTTAGTTCATATTTTATATAAATGTATGTTGGGCTATCTGTTTCTCTTTGTTTCTTAGTTATTTCTTATTTTTCGGTAAAATCATTTCCTTATCACTCTAACTTATTCCCTCAGTGCTTGTCTCTATCCTGATAGGATTAGTAATGCCTCTCGGGGCTTTTTGTGGAGCGGCCTGGGTGATCGGTTTAGGGTCGACCCAGACATGTTGTAACAAAATGGTATCAGAGGAGGTTGGATCTTAGAGGACCTTTCTTTTTATAGTGCCCTTTTTATTTTGGGTATGTCAAGGTAGATATAGTATGATTTTCAAGACTTTAGGGGTATGTTTTGGAAGATCATTGTAAAATATTTATCGTTCCGATCCTTGGGTGTCCATGGGAAGTCCGATTTTATTAGTTTCTTTGGTTCTTAAGGATTGTTTGGTGATTGAGATACAATAAAAGGGAGTTGGAATAATGTCCTTCGTGAGCTCATAGGTCCTGGAAAGCAATGTGGAACCAGGGTATGGTTCTAAGAAGGATCTCTGTGATGGTGGTGTGGTTAAAATATGGACTCCGACCATATGGTCAAGTCACCCACTGACACTAGTTCCCTTTTTCAGGTCTCTTATAACTTTCTTGAATTATGAATTTTGATTTTAAAATCCTTGTGTGATAATTGTGGAAGTGGGTTTTCAATGCTTAATATAATATTTTTTTTAGTATGTTTGGTTTTTATGAATCAAATTTTTAGAGAGAAAGTGGAATGATTTAATGAGATTGAATTTCCTTAATCTAATCTTATGGTTTATTGAAATAAAATAGTTTGAAGGAATGAATTATTTTAAGATGAGTCTGAAAATTTATTTAAAATAGGATGTTTTGGGTTGTTGAAGAGTCTTTTAGTCTGATGAATTAGTTTTGTGAGTTTGTTTTGAGGAGTTGGTGTTTTCTTAAAAAGGGTTTTGGACTTTTTGGCTATTGAATTAATAAAAGAGACCTTTCTAAATTTTTGAAAATGGGAAAGGGATGTTTGAATGGAATGATTGTTTTGGTAGTTGTTTTAAAATAAATGAAATGGGTTCTAAATCAAATGGTTCTTGAAAACTTGTTGTTTGTTGAGATGATAAAAAATATTTTAAATAAAGGGAATAGATTTTAATGGATACCTATGGGGTTCTTTTTTCAATATTGTTAAAATGGTTTGTTGTGTGGAAATGTGAAAATGGTTTTTTACTTGGTGGTTAGTGTGCCTATAGAATGTATAATATTTTTGAAATGGGTTGAATTTTTTTGGCTTGTAAAATGAGGATGTTTGTTCTAGCCTTTGGTGTTTTCATGGGTTCTCACATGCATGGTTTTGTATAGATATGTTGATAGATGTTCGGTATGGCATTGTGGTTGGGTACCTGGGGTGGCACGAGAATGTACATGTGAGTGATAATTAATGAAAAACCATTGGTGAATGAAAAAATCCACCAAGTTAGTTTGTTTTTCAAATGTGTTTTAAGCTGAAAATGTGTTGTTTTTTTGTAAACATGTGTTTATGTGGGTTTTCTTTTCTTGTTTTAGAAGTGTGGTTTGTTTGGTATGATTCCTAAAGATTTGGAAGTGATACTCTTGGTGTGTCTTAGGATGGGATCTTGTTGGTGGCTCAGTTTTGGAGTAATTTTCAGTGGATTTATAAGGATATGTTGGATGTTTTGATGTGTCCATGGATAGTTCTCCATTGGAAATAATTCCAGTTGATCATCCTAGGGATTCATTTCAAACATTAAATCCACCTATTTAGATGATTAGTCAAATTATTTTATGGAATATAAAGTGGTTTGGGCTTGATTTAAAGTGTTTCCATTTTGTGATAATTCTTTTGGATATAGAAGTCGTGGTCAGTGATGTTGATGTTTTTTGTCATACTCATTTTCCATTATTCTCCTTGTTTGGAGTTAAAGAGAATGGTTCTATGTATCTTCGAGTTCCAATTTAGATGAAGGTGTGTTTTTGTGAAAGTGGGTTTCGTGGGGTGTTGTGATCCTTAGTTCCTGGTTGTAATGCAACAGATGCTTCAACCATGAGGTCTATAACCATATCCCTTAGAGTGATGATTTTCATGTAGTTAGGAATTCTCCAGAGGTGTGGGAAGCTCTAATAATCTCCTACCTTCATTGTTGTGGCAAGGAAGTTTCTATGTTTTTATTGTGGTTTCTCATCACTGTGATTTTTCATTTTTTTTCCATGAGTGTGGTGGACTTACCCCTCCAACAGTGTCTATGGTTATTCCTTCTCGGATATGGGTTTCTAATCAATGTCTCTATGTGGACCACCAATGTGAATCAGTAACGGTCTTGGTTTTACCTATTCATATCTGGAGAGTGTTTGGAGGTTCCTCTATTTATTTTGTGGTTTCAGTGGCCCAAAAATTGGGCCACCTTCCCTCCCCGCCCTGAGTGGTGGGGGTTTTGATCCATGCCAAAAGTGTTGGCCCAGTTCTTGTCCCATCTGTTCAGAAGTGGGTGGTTTATTTTTTCATGTTTTAACCGTATTAACTTAGGTTTGTAGGTTTTTTTGGAGAGTTTTGGTTGGCCTATTCCGGTTATTCCTGATTCTACTTTCTGTTTAATTCTTGTTTGTTCATTTCTTGTTGGTCTCTAATTGTGGGGAGACCCACTACGGGTCTCAAAGATCTTTCCTTTAAGGATTTGTTAGATGGTAGTCATGATTTAATGGTGGGGATACCATTCCAGCCTCCCCCAAGTCATTTGATTTTATGAGTGCACTTTGGTTTGGGTGATCATTGGGTTTATTGGGAGAAGGCCCAACAATCTGGTTCTTGGCTTGGTTGTGGAGGCAGTGGCTTGATCTTTCCATTGATTCTCATGAAGTGGTTGTGAGTTGGTGTTTTGTTTGTGAAATAGTCTTAAGTTTCACTGATAGTGGATAATATTTACTTATATTGAGAGGCTAGACCGTGTTGATTAGAAATCCTTAGGTGTTGAGCTTTCAGCTGGAAAGTGTTATGGCTCTCTGGGTGCAGAAAGCTTTAATGGTGGGGAGAATTGTCACGCCTGATTTTTCATATCTTGGTTTTGATCTGGTTTGTTGGAAATACCAATAATTATATTGGATTTTGAGTAAGTTTAATGTTGAGTTTTGAACTTCCATCTATGTCTATTAATCCTACTATGGGTTCCCCATTGCTTGTTTGGTAGTTTTTGGAGAAATGTGTGGTTACTTCAAGATTTGGGCCAACCGTGGGCCCATTTCTAGAATTAAAAACAAAATTTGTTTCTTTTATAAATAATTATTTTTCAATATTTTTCACTTATTACACTTCCCACTTGGCCTCCCTTGACCTATTCAAACCACCATATCCATTTTTACCCCTCAGGAGTTCATAATCATGGTGGATTGGGGTTATTTATTCAGGTATTAGGCCAGCTCATGAACCCATTTCTAGTTTTTTTTAAAATATTTTTTTCCTTTTATATATAATTCATTTTTTAATATTTTTCGGTGATTCCACTTCTCACTCAATCCCAAAAACTCTATGCACACCCCCATGTTCCATTTTCCCTCTTTTTTAGCTCAACTTAGTCATGGATTAGGGTGAAATTTCTCAAGGATCCTCAAATCATCCAGATTTGGTAAGGTAATTTGTTTCTTTCATATTTCATTATTTATTTCTCTCTATTACCCCAAATATTATTTCCCTGGTTCATACAGACCTAAGGAGATTATCCATTTAGTTCCAATCCATTCTATCTCCTCTAAGGGTGTGGATCTAAGGGAAGATGAATAGTTCTCTAGTTTTTAAGGTGAGTTTCCATCTCCTTTCTCATCCTTCCTCCTCCTCATTCCATTATTTATTGGATATATCTTCCTTCATGGTAATTAAATACCTAGTTTTATGTTTTAACATTATTTTTTATGGCCGTTTCATTCTTTTAGCAATGGTATTTATATATATAAGGTTTGTAAACCCTCATGGAAGGTTTTTGGCTGTGCGTTTCCATTCCACCATGGTTTTGAGGTAGGTTCTCCCAAGAACTACCATTATAATTCAAGATTAATATATTTATTGAGGTTATCACATTATATGTATGATATTTATTATTTTTCACCCTTAGGTTTAATTATTTAGTGTGCAAGAAGTGTAGTTTATGCATTGCTTTGTGAACATTACCTTGTTTTGGTTAAAGTGTGAACACTAAGTGTTTGTTTAAATGATCCATTTAATTTATCACCTGAATTATAATGTTTATAACCTAATTTAGATATTTAAATAAATTTTTGGCATAAAAATTTGGGTTTTTAACCATTTTAGTGTTAAATAGAGTTTGTTTTATAATTGTTGCATGCCTCATTTTCGAGAAAGTGCCCGGTTGGATTTTGTGTGCTCAAGGTAATATAAAATGATTGTTTTGGATTATGAAAAATATTGGAAGTATGTGAATAAATGTTTTTTGGTTCCTTATGTGGGTTCCAATATGGTTTTGGGTTTTATAAGGAAGTGAGTATCAGTTTTTAGGGTGTTTTGGCATGTGTTCTCGGTAAATGGCCCGTTTGGCACCTTTATAGAAATGGATGGGGTTTGAATGTGTAAAAAGTGTTTTTTAGGGGTTTAAGTAAATTTTCTATTGCTTAAAATTGTGTTTTTACACCTACTTATAAATATTGGAATTTGTTCTTTTGATAAATGTTATTTTTTTGAAGAATTCTTAAATGCCTATTTGGCATTTTTCTTGTAAAAATGGTTTTCAAGTGAACTTCATGTTGTATCATTTGGATCCATTTTATAGTGCTTGAAATTGATTTATAAAATGGTTTTGGGGATTCCAAATATGTTTTTATATGCTAATGGTGGGGTTTTATCCTTAAAAGATTATTTTTGAAATGATTTTATGTGCAAATCCTCGTTTTACTTCTTGAAATTGTTTTTTGAAAATTTTAAGTGGTTTATTAATCCGTGAAAGAAACGTGAAGCCAATTTTTGGGATGTTTGTGTGTGTATTATTTGGAATTAAATTTTCATGTGAAAAGTGTATTTGATTATATTTGTAACTTTATTGAGCACTAAAGGGAAACCCAGGTGTCTAGGTGTATGCTAGTGATTCGGAGTGGTTTGTCCCTATTTGACGTTGAAAGTTTGCTGATGAAAACACTAAATAAACTATGATTAAGATGTTGGGAACCACTAGTTTATGGGTATTAGTTCCCAACTAGTGGCTCATGCATGATAACATATACTTGATTATGGTTACTTTTACACCGATATACAAGGTACCTGGGGCCCACAACAAACTAGTGCTTAGGGGTGTTACTTAGACTTGTGTTCATTGGATATTTTGTATTCACCATCGGTATACAATGTGTTTGGTTCGTAAATTCAGAAGTGTGTGTGCTTTATTTAAAAGTGTACATTCTTTAAAGAAGCCCTCTTAAAATCTGTTTTTTTTAAGTTGCATCTCTTTGAAATTGGTTACTATAATTTCCTGGTTATGGAAACATGAAACCATTTTATTTTATAATGATTATAGATTGGAACCATGATTGGAAAACATAATTTTATATATTTTATTTCAAACATGGAATTTATGTTTCTTTTATTTTAAAGTAAGTGCATTGGGAATAGAATATCGGGCTAACCTATTGAGTTTTACTACTCACGCCTATAGTCTTATTCTATTTTTAGCCCTTGTACAGGTTTTAGCTTGAGCTCGATCACCTTGGGTAATGTCTAGTTGATTTATTAAAGAGTGACTAGTGGGGTTACATGGTGTTAGTTGGTTGTCAGGTTTGGTTGGTTGAGTTTTATGGTTCAGTTTTACTTTTAGTTTCATGTACAATTAATGTTCAATTTAACTTTTATATAAATATATGTTGGGATATCCATTTCTCTCTAATTATTAGTTATTATATATTTTTGGGTGAAGAAGTTACCTTGTCACTCTAACGGATTCCCTCAGTGCTTGTCTCCATCCCAGGAGGATTGTGAACGCCTCTCGTGACTTGCCGCAAAGCAGCCTAGGTGACCAGTTCAGGGTCAAACCAGACTAGTTTGTGACAGATAAACTTTATAAATTAATGGATTCCATTGGTATACCCTAGATCCCTTGTTATTATTATACTTGGATTCATTAGGTATGTTCCTTGGGTTCTTGGACAATTAATGGTCATATTCTCAAATACATATGTCTTAGACTGAAGCAGGTAGGGATGGCTAGGTATACCATGAAGAGCCTGAGATTGACATGGTTATTTTTTTTACTTTGCCTCATTACATTTATTATTCCTACACACTATACATTTTATATTAAAATAATATTTTTTAATTAAATACTATTTTTGGTGGTCTATTAAGTTTTAATCACATCCTGTCCAAGACACCATTTGGTACTCGGTCAGACTTCATGGATGTGGGTAAGGAAAAGGTGAAGCACCCAGCTACGGACATTTGATTTCTTTTAGAATGGGAGACTGGGAGAAGATAACTTAGCTGGTTCTTGGGATTATTTTGTATATAATTCTTTTTGGTATTTTTATTTCCTTTTATATACATTGGTACTACTGTATGTCTGATGCCGTGTCAGCTTATTTAATATTCTGTATATTCATGACATAATTATTATATAGCATTGTTTACTAATTCATGTCAATTATTTATTGTCCATATAGTTTAATTTCTCTTCCTCATTATTGCTCATATGTTTATATACTATCTCTCTGATTCTTTATTTACCTCTGTGATGTACTCTGATACCGAGGGGTATAGTCTCCCCACCGTACCAGCATACACTCCTGCTACTAGTCAGTATCTTATGAAGTACGAGGATGCCTACTTGAGGCCTGGTGGCCATCCAGTCCAGTCACTTGTTTATGAACTAGGCTCTTTATGTCATAAATGCACCCATAATATACTAAATACATATGTGCAACACTCTATGTGGCATACTTAATTGTCCATCCAATGAAAAAACCATTTTTTCACCTTATGAGCATATTGCGTATCACTATATGGGAATCATATTTACTATAACATTAACATTTCATTATAACCTATAAAAATATATAGTGAACATTTGTTAGGGATAATTTATAGTCATACTTTGAGAGTTCAATTATCATTAAACGTCAAAAAATGAATATCAATATATAAATTTATACATTCAATGTGAAGAAATGATAAAGTCAAGATTTCCTTTAATAAGATACATTTTATATCCTTAAAACTCTTTTAATAACATTTAAAAAAACAAACATAATAACCTATCTATCATATCTTGTATTATAAATGGATATATCAACCTCATGTATGATGCACTTTCAAATATTTTATTAACTCATCACATTATATTTAATTGTTTTTACATCTTCATGTGACCATATAATAAAACCATCCCACTAACTCATTAGTTAGTAACATATTTAAGGAATGAAAGTTATAATAATATTGAGACTTAGGAATCATATTCCAAATGTTTATATTTTTAAACATATTAAAATTTCTTGACATAATAACAATAGATTTTCTATTGTTAACTCCCATTTTATTTTTAAAACTCTTTCTAAGTTCATCATCATTATCCATGGAACCATTTGCATTAAACTTTTTCCTTGAAATATCTTGGTAAATAATGTAACTACTTACATTATTACTTTACCATGACATCCTAATTATCTTTAGGATAAAGTAATATTCACTTTATTATGGTAACTAATATAACTCCTTACATTTCTCTTTACCTACACACCCTAAAATATTTTAGGATATCAAGTGTAATACAATATGAAATTTTACTGGTATAATACTTTAGTAAATAATGTTATTCAATTTTCCAAATAAATAAATAAAACTATTTATATTTTTTATTTATCATTATATATCCAAAAATATTTAGGGTATTTAGTGGAATATCACTTTAATTTTAGATTGGTATAATTATCAACTTGTTAAATTTGGAATTCTCAAAGTCCAAACATACTCTCACTAGACACTTAGTCACTATATTCCTTTCAAAATATCTTACTAAGATATAAAAGACACTTTTTGTTTAGAAAATAATGTTTATTTTCTTTTAGTAGGAATACTTAATAAATGAACTATAGTTTCTATATGGTATTCTTTGTGTTTAATGAATTTTTACAATTAAAAAAATACTTTATTAAAATATAACATCAATAGAAGAAAATAAAACATTCAATTATATTTTAAAAAATATATGGATAAAAACTAAATCCAAGATAAAAAACTTTTATCATTATATCATTTTCAAAATATTTTATAGAGTTTGATGAATCATAAACCATGCATATTCAATTAAAAAATTTAACATTATTCATAAATAAATGTTTATTAGATAATAAGATTTCTTATAATATAATAGAAATAAGATGAAAATACACATCGTTTAAATAGATATATTTGATCTGGATAGATTTGTTTACATTAAAATAATTAATTTAGTAACTTATTTAGTTCATCACAGGAATATAAAATAAAATATCATTAAATTATTCCTTTTATTATGAACTCATTGTATATTTATAAAACTTGTAAATGCGCATTCAGTATCATATAAACATAAAAATTAAATAATTTATTTCTACAACACCTATACCTGACATGTGGATTCCATGGAGTTTCATAAACTCTTTTAGGAATTTAGGATAATATGATAAAATAAAATTAGTTTTCTTCTTTACTAAAAACCCTAATATTAAATGATCTTATATTTCTCCATAAAGAAACATTGTTTGAAATTTTTAACTAACTTTTCTTATTTTGTTTTGAAATTTTACCCCACTTTCTCTATTTATAAAATACTTATATATAGTAAATTATCTTCCATTCTTTAAGTTCGTGGATCCTTATAGCATATTTATTTGAGTGATTTTGGGTCCTTTTTTCTTAGATTAATCCTATAATAAGTTTTTTAGTGTTTTGGAGCTAGAATTTTATTGCAGGAGGAGTTCACGATGTGAATTTCATTTCATGATGTGAGATTTCAATTCACATCCAAAATAGTAATTCATAGCCTAAATAGATAATTTAATAGGTTTTGATTCATGATATGAATGGAATAGTGTTTAGACATGGATAATTCATCCCAAAAAACTCATGAAATGAACATGAATTTCACTATGTGAATTGATCTTAGGTTTGGGGGATCTGGGTGACATGTTTTTTGGTAGATCTTAAACTAAAACATTTAATGATGAAAATGACCCATTAATTCCATGAAAATAAATTTAACAAAATTCCTATAAATAATATTTCACCATCAAATTTTCCCAAAACCTATAATTTATCCCAAACCCTAAGTGACAAAAGGATTTCTTCAATGGTGTTTTGAAGCCCTTTTGAATGAGATTGATCCCCAAATTCCCATGTTTGATCCATGGTGATCTGAGGTGAGTTTTTCCTCTATCAATTGTGGTTTCTTCAACAATTGGCCTTGTTTTCGCCAATTTTTTCTTTCCATTCTATGGTGTTTGATCTTCTTTGTTATTATAGTGTTGTTTTTATTTTTATTAGCATGGTTGTGGCATAAAATTCTTGGAGGTATATAGTTTCCTTATAGGAGAGGTGATCAGAGATCTGAGTGGTTGTTCCACCCTTGTTCAAGAATTTTTAAATCATTGAGGTAGGGGATTCATTACTTTTATAATTATATTTAGGTGAAATGATAAATCTATCAAGGTTTATCTCTCTCAGCGATGGTTGAATTAACATTAATAAACAATAATATGGATTAATGAAATAAATGGTTTATGGTTGTAGCTATTGATTCTGGGCACAACAGAAGCACTAAATGAGGCATTCCCAACTTGGATTTTGGTCATTATCGATGATTATTATGAAATTTACACAATGATAAATTCCATGATCAATGGAATTTAATTAAAGAATATAAATGATAGAAAAATTATGGAACCTAAGTACATGATCATCACATATTATTCATAATTAATTTAAGTAATTAAGAATTACCTTGAGAGGAATTATTTCTTCATTTATGGATCTATCACATCTATATGTAGTACTATCATTACATTGTAGGAATAAATAGTAGATTCCCTCCAGTGATGATCTACATGTGTTCCAATAACCACTGAATGTCATCATAGGAATCTCCCAGTGTAAGAACCTAGTTCTTCTTTTGAGTTATTAATCTCTTTAATTTCGGTTTAAATACTTATTTATGGACTAATGTGAATACACTTTGAGTTTATGGGGGTATCATGGGTTTATGAGGCTTTTTTGGAGCCCAAAACCAGGTTTTTTGAGAAAATAAGGTAGACTACACAATTAGTAGAACCCGTGAGAGATAGGATGCACAGTTACTACTAACCGTGTGAGACCTGGTAGAGGGAAGAAGAAGCTTGTATGGTTTTTCAAACCATGAGAATAGAGGCTTATGACCGTTTTATGGACTTTATAGTTTTGACCATGGGATGAGACACGGTTTTCAAACAGTTTTCCAAACAGTGTGTATTGGCCACGTGAGGTGTCCATCTTTACAGGAAAGAGAACACGGTTGGATCACAATTTGTCCAACCATGCATCCAAACCTTGCGGCCCAGTATTTTTATAAAAAATGACCATTTTCCCTTAAATTACCTTATAACCTAAAACCTAATTCTATTTTATAAACCCATGGATATAATATCAATGTGGGAGCTCGTCTTGAAATCCAAAAAATAGGATTTGATCCTGTTCTTCCATGGTTGGGAATTTATCCACCAATAAGGTTAGGACACGTTTTAGGGTAATTTAGTATTATTATAATATTATTTTTTAACCCTTATTTATGAGATTTACCTTTTAACCATGGTAAATAAAATATTTACCGAAGTAATTATTCAAAATGTATAAAAATAAAAGTTACCTTTTTAAAAAATTTGGAAATCCTGATTCCAAATATGGAATCCATTTTTCTAAATTCAAAACACAGAAGTGACAGAAATTAATTTAAAATTAATTCCCGTTGTCAAAACAAAAAGCGTGTTTTTAAGATATAATAACTATCAAAAGATTGATACTTGTTTATATCCGGTTTAATTGTGAAATTATGTCCAATGAACAACATTGTATTAATGGTAAAAATATATTCTAAATATACTTTAAAACCTCTCAAATTCATAATTTATCACTATTAATTATTTTGATTAAAAAAGTTGTTTTTAATTAAAATTTAGTAATTTTCACTATTCATCAAAATATAAAAGTTATCCAAAAAGTACCAAAATTTCACCTTATGCTAAATTCGATACTCCAAATCCAAAAATGAAGTCCATTTTAAGAGATAAAATTTATGAAATTTCAAAAATTGGGTATTACTATTCATAACGGCTAGTTTGATTGTTTGTGGTGTGTGTTAGAACTCGAAGTTGCATACAACACATGATACTGTATTATTCAAAGAGAAGCGTACCATGGAAGCTTGGAGTGTTAAAAGTAGGCCATTTTTGTTGGGGAAACATTGATATTATCTATTAATTTATTCAATATAGATATTTATTGATTATTAAGGTATATTTTTGATGATTGATTTGTTCATTCAATATATAAGGAATGCATTGGACATGTTTTTGTGGCGGCTATAACCTATAATTATATATCCCATTGATGCATGAAAAGTTCTCCGGAGATTATCCAATTAGCAAGAATTCAGTATTATTTAGATATTACCTACCCAATTATCGAAATATTCTTGGTGAAATCTTTAATGTTATGATTTATATGTTTAGAATTATGTATTCTATCTTTGTGAAATCCATTATTATTATCCATGTGATTAATATATTTAATTTATCCACGGATAAATTTCATTATAAATTTATTAATAAAATATTATATATATTTATTATTAAGTCTACCATATTTTTTATGCCTTATGTCTTCACTATAGATTCAATGATAATTTTTTCCTTACTGAGGATCTAAAATCACACCTTTTTAATTTCCATTACCCTATATTGTGAAGAAAAGTAATAAAAATTATATATATATAATGATATTATGTGTTGATAATTTCTAAAGAATATGTCAAATAATTAATATTGAACATGAAAATATTGGTATTATAGGAAAAAACATCCATTGGGTTAGAATGGTATGATTTTTTATTAAGTATTAGTCTTCCAAATTATCTAAATATATAAACCTAAAAAGGTATTAGATTGTATGTGACACAATATTAGTTATTTTTATTGTATTTATAGAAGGTAAATTTGGATTTATTTAATTGGTATACAATCCAGTATATAAAAAGTATGTCTATTAGAAATAGATCTTGGAGTATGGGTTTGGGATATTACAATTGGAATCAGAGTAGAGTTTAGATAACTTTATAGGTTGTTATGTTTTTATAAGAAGAAATTTTAAAGTTTTTATACACCATCATGGGTTAATAAGTATTAGGATGATCATATGTTTAAAGGCTTATATTCCCTTTTGAGGTTTTTTTTGATGAGAGTTTAAGGTGAATAGTGATATTTTTGAATATGATTAAGGTATATATTACCCTTTATGTTTTTATGTGATTTAGTGATGAGGTAATATTAAATAATATGGTATTTTATGTTTTTTAGGTATTTGGATGAGAAAACATCAGTTAAACCCTTGGGATAAGTCTAAATATATGAAAAAGTCTTGAGATTTTGGTAAAGAGTATTTGGGTTTCTAGAAATAACATCCCAATATAGACAGAAACAAGTAGATACAAGCTTTGGAATAGATTTACCTAGGGTAAATAACCCTAAAAATTTTTAGTTGGTTTTCAACTCATTATTCACTCAATGCACAACAAGGGGGCCTAATTGAATAGATGGTTTGACACTCTTGAGGGAAATGATTTTTCTAATTCACATACTCTATATAAACCACTATAAATGATTTGACTATTATTTTATTTATTTTATATTGTAGTAATAGTTAATAAGGAAAATGAGATAATTGATTTTGGTAATATAAGTTGAGAAGTATGGATAACCTTAAGGATTGAAGAGTAATTCAATGTAAAGGTGATGTAATTAACTTTTGAATTGATTAATATATTTATATGAGAATATATTTACATGACTTTTTGGGTTTAGAATATATTAAGAAATACTTTTTTTAATAATTATTGACGTACAATAAATTTTGTGGTAAAATTATATATTGATTTTTGGAAGAGTATGTGATTAAATGTTTTTCATTTTTAGGATTCAATTTTGGCCAATAATATTTTGAGGAGTTAAAATATTTAGTTAATTATGGAATAATTTAAGTTGAAATTTGACTATTAATGTGGAGGTTTGGTAGATTGATGTGTTACTTACACACATGAAGCTTTACTCATATTAAGTATTATCTTAACTTGTGATAACCATTTTGGTTTTAGTAAATGAGGGGAGATAGGAAGAATAACCCTTCATCCATTTTTTGGATCATATGATATATAAAAAGTTATTTTTAGTCTTTTAGGAATGAAAAGTTCTTCTTGGATATTTATCATTTATAATATGATATGAAGAAGAGGTGAAAACTTCTCAAAACACAACCAAAGAATGAAATTGTTCTTGTGGAATGAATGAAAATATAGTAATAAATTTTTAATCATATTTTCTATCATGCTGATAAAATTATTTCCCAACTTAATCAAGATGAAGATAAATCTATCAAACCTTATGTGAAAAATATCTCTCATCTATCAAGGTATGATTTTGGAAACATATTAAAAAATATGAGTCTTATAATGATACATATATGGTTTTATAAATAGTTAATTACTAAATACTTGGTTTCTTAATAGTGACTTAGAAATTAAATATCATGATAAAATCTGTATTATATTTTATTACTATTTTATGATACACTAATTTGTTAATAAAAAAATAAAATTTCAAGGACACACTTTAGTTAGGGGGGGTAGAGAATGTAAAACCTAACTATTTTGATATGGAATTCTCATTTAAATAATATTATGTTCAATATATTAAGTTATACACAACACAAAAATAAAATTATTTGTTACATATTACAACAAAAAATTAGTAAATATAATTATAATATTAAAATATGTATACATAAATTGTATTATTTTTTTTAACTGATGAAATTTAATGTTTAAAAAATAAATACTTAATATGATATGATTAAAATCATTCAATGTTTAAAGGGATATTTTTCAAATAACTATTTTTTAATGTGATGTGTATCTTAATAAACTAAATTGGTCACTTTTAAAATATTATAATATGTATTATTTAAATGTATGACCAAATATTTTAAGACTCAAATTGATATGAAATAATATTAAGAACATTTAGAGTTTAAAAGGGGAATTTTTTTATAATTTTTTTTATATTCTATATTTTCATTTAAAAGGAAAATTCCCAAGTGTTATATTTTAATTTTTTTAAAATGAACTTAATTTCTTTAATTCATTATGTTAAAATTATCTTAGGGTGATTTTTTTAAAATTTTTCTAAGAACAATGATTTTTGGGTGAATAGTGGAAAATAACAATTTTACAAATACTATCAATTTTATGAGATTATCATGATATAAGAATGAATTGAAAGTTTATTAACTATTTTTACTAGACCAAATATATATTTAAGAAGTAATAAAATATATTTAAAAATATAATTTTTAACATAGAAATATATGTTTTACATTTGGGAATTCCAAGTCTGTTTTTATTCTAATAAAAGATTTTTTTTGATCCTTTTATTTAATTAAGTAATAATAAGGTTACATTAAATTTTATACTGATTTTAAATTCACACATATTTACTTTTTTTTCATAATCCAATTCATTTAATGATGATAAATTCTATACATTATTTTGGAATAAATTGATTTTTTTTGCATAAAAAGACAGTATCTAAAACATGTTTGTCATTGTATTTTGCATAATAATATTAAAATTAATATTTAACACATTTAGGAATTAAATATTTTAAAAAACATTACATATTTATAATAATCATATAAAAATTAAATAATAATTCCCATTTTATTTTTAGTTATAATGAATAGTTACAATATTAAAAATTTTGACACAATGGTAAGGGTTAAAAGAGTTTGCATGGGGGTTAAAATAAGAGAAAAGACATTAAATTTCACTTGTCTATATATGATTTTTGGAGTTTAGTTCAAAATTAACTAGTCCTATTTTCAAAACATGGTCCATTTGTGCAAAATTCCAATGGAAACGACTTCATAATATTTCAATGTTTAAAGTGTTTTCCAGGGTTCCACTCCCACTACTTATTAAAGGGAACCTCCTCTCCTCACTTATCCATAAAACAAAACCCCATAAGATCAACCAATATCTACCCAAATACAATATCATAACATGTATCCATGTATTATATGGTTTTTTTCTTCTCAAAATACACATCAAATAATAATTAATATGTTCTTTAAAGGATATTATCCAAAGAAGAGGTATATGTTCTTTCCACAAACTTTCAAGTTTCTTTCTTATTGATACAAATAATAATATCCTTTAACCATATTAAAATAATTAAATTGTTATTTTTCTTGTACATAATTTTATTTATGTTAATGTAAAAACATTTTCCATCTCATTTCCATCTAATGTAAAATAAAAACTCTGCCCATGCACATGTGTAGACGACCACCTCAATGAAGTGATAAATTTAATTTTCTATAAATGAATCTCATGGATGATTATATAGATTAATTTAATAAAAATATCCAATATAAATTAAAAAATTAAGGGTTTTAATGATAAATTATTATCTACCTTAATTGTTTTCATTTCTCAAAAATAAAAACCTAACTCATGTATACGTACAGATTACCACCTTTATGAACGTCATATATAATTTTTCATAATATCCATGAATAGATGATTATAAAAGTGTATTTAAGGTTTAAATATTATATATATACAAATACTAATATTATTTAGGTGATGAAACCATGATAAATATACAATGATCGAAACTGTCGAATAAAAACACGCATGAGAAACAGAATACTTACACTTCGATAATTGATTTTAACAAAGAATTATGATTAAATGGGTAAAAAAAGTTATGAATAAATGATTTAAAAAATATGGATATAAATATAAAGATGATATATATGAATAATAAATATAAATTTATTATGAAAAATATCAGAATGTGTCTGACCAAAAAGGAATCCAATGTAAGAGTTTCTCATGTCAAATTTCCTTATTTGAGACATGTTTTGAATTTTGAACCTATTTACGTTACATGGATCATATAAAAAATAAATTAAATATTATTTAATGATACAATTTTTAATCATTTTATTTAATGTTATATTTCATGTTTTATCTTTCAATAGGTTTTGAAACAAGTGTTACAAAATTCGTAAGGGTTCTTGGTCTCAATTTCAATTCCTTGAGACATGTTTTATATTGTGAATCATGATTTTCTTATTTGGTTTAATTAATACATTATGAATATATTTTAAAATAATATTTTATTTAATTAATGTTATTTAAAAATCCTCATCATATTCTATCTTTCTATGGATTTTGATTTGAATCTTACCAAAACCACAAGGGTTTATTTTATAATCTCATTTTTATTCATAATTATTTATGTTTAAATTTAAATTGGAGTAATTATATTCCATTTATCTCATAAACCAATTTTTTTTATTTTTATATGTTTATTTATAGTTTTTCAATTATTATTTCCATCTTCCTCATATTGTTTTACTTAGAAAGACCTAAATATTTTTTTAAAACAAATTAACCTTATTTATTCTTATAAGTTAGAAATATTTTTCCTCCATGTCCATATTCTCTATTTTTATTAAAGAATTTTCTTTTATATTATGAAATTATTTCTTAAGGTCAATTTATGTTAGATTTTAAATTCTGTTAAATTTTATTTAGAATGAATATTTTGATCATTTTCAGTATGGTTCATTTTGAATTTTTTTATAAAAATTTTCAAAAGAATATTTTTTTAACATTTATCAATTGACCATAGTTTCCACCACTATAAAATTTATTCATTATAAAGTTTAATGTAAAAGTTTCCATGTTTTTAAATGAAAATACTAAACCCATTATTCTATGAATTTTTTATTTTTAAATGTTACCACAAAGAAAGAGATATTATTTTCTCAAAATCTTTGAAAAAGATATTGTATTATATATATATTTCTTTATTTATCTTCCACACTACATTTTATTACATAATTATAGTTTACATCAAATATTATATTTTTTGAATTATTTTACTGATAATTTTTTAAAATTCTCCTAGAAACCTTTTGAATATTGTTTTTTAATTGGTATATAATTTCATATCTACAACAAAGTTACAAAATTTTTAAGAATGTTGTTTTTAAAAATTTGCTTATATTTTCATCAAGAATTTCAGAATAACTAAATTCAGTTAAAAAAATTATTTTTTTATGAATTTATGGTACTTTTTCATCCTTTAATGATTTATTATTTATACCTTAATTTGTTTACAAAGAATATTCTCTGTTCAATGTATTTATATTTTATATCAGTATCTTTCATTATTTTGAAATTATCTTTATCCTTCATATATTTGTTCTTTGTTATCATGGATGTATTATACATCATTTATAGTATTTATGTATATGTATACCCATTTATATATATGGTTTAAACACCCTTTTCCTACATAATCCACATTTGAGGTGTTTTCTAAGATATATAGCTCTTTTAATGACCATGGAAAATATTGAAAATCCATATATATGTTAGTTTTATAAATATTATTATTGACTGATGAGGTATGTTGATTATTTTCTATAAAAATATTTACATTTCATATTACTTGATTCTATACATACATTTATAGATTGTTAAGACGTATTTTCAATGAATTTTGTTGTTCTTTCAATATATTAGAAATGCATTAGACACATGTAACTAATAAGAAATGATCAAAATTGTAAAACCTATTGACATATCAGTAGGTATCATGATACAATTATTTTAACATGAATTAATTATTATTTTGGTATTTATTACCCAATTATTTCATTATTCTTGGACGAACTATTGGAAATAAGATTTAAATGTTTGTCTGTATGCATTCAATCATTGAGAAATTGGTTATTATTGAACATGTAAAACTACATTATTATTATCCATGGATTAATTTTATACTCAATTTATTGATTAAAATTAATATATATTATATATATATATATATATATATTTTATTCTCTATTTATTAGGTATTCATGATATCTTACACTACACGCTATCCCTTACTAAGCATTTGAGCCCACTATTTATTATGTTTCATTTATCCTAGGTTATAAAAAAAGTAATATAAATTATATATCTATATTATTATCATTTGTAGATAATTATTGTAGGATATTTTGTAGACCTAATATGTAATGAGAAAATATTAATATAGTGAAAAAAATTCCCATTGAGGTGAGAAAAATATGAATTTTGGTTATGTATCGGTTTTTCTAATTCTCAATAGTTTTAAAACTAAAAATGGATTGGGTAAACATGTGAATAAATATTAGTTTTTATTTTTATATTTATGGAAGGTAAACTTTATATCTCTTTATTTGGTTTTAAATATAGTATATAAATAATATATTTATTAGCACCAAATCCCAGAGTATAAGTTTGGTTTATAGGATAATTAGTCTTCTCAATTGGTATATGTTCTCATTTCACCTTTCATCTGATTCTCTTTTTTTTGAATATGTTATATTTTTAAATATTTATCTCTCTTTCTGAATTTATAATGAATTAAAGTATTGGTAATGATAAATTTATCTTGAGTCAAAATTCTATCTCTACCATGACCATGATGAACTAAAAAAATGAAAGAGTATAAAATATTGATGAAGGATTCCCTTTTATGAGTGGTGAAATAGGTGTCAGGGTCTCTATGATGTTATGTTAAAAAGGAAATATATAATGTTAATGGATAATAAATGGGGTTTCAACCTACCACTAATGTTATGAATAGTCTTTCTACCTCTAAATTGTCAAGGCATTTAGTTGATCAAGTGTTAAGTGAAATATTTTGTAAAAAATGTCCCCATGAAAAGGAAAGAACTACTGGGATTGATCAAATTTCAACATATTTATCAGTTGATTCATTATATTATATGTTTAATACTCTTTCCAAATAATTTGGATCTATAATTGGTTGGATTTGAGAGGTCATGTAAGAATAATTCACTCAACTTGAAGAAGAGTTTGAAAATATGGATAAAACCTTGAAAGATTAGATTCATATTTATATAAAGATAGTTAAACAAGTTGGATTCATTTAATAATTAAATATGGAGCTTGAAAAGATATTCCCCATGTTTGAAAGTGAATGGAATAAATAATTTTAAAAAGGTATGAAATTATTAATAATCTTAAATATAATATCCATGCATTGGTAAAAATACAAAATTATTTCATTCACGTTTGAAATAAACAACATAAAGTCAAAGCTCACAATATTAATGATATTTGATAATTTATGAAAGAAAAATATATAATGCATAAAGAAAATATTCAAAATATGGGAAAATATTTTTAATATATGTTTCATTTCTTGAAGACCATGGTAATACTCTCAATATGAAATATCTTGATTTATAAGTCAAACTAGTCAATTTGAAAATGAAACATATTATGTTTTTACAACTAAAAGTATCTACCACCATAAAATGTTATGAAGAGGTTTCTTATATTAAAATAACTCTATTAAATGGAAATAAGTTCATAACATTATTTTATGATATTTACTTAGCATTCATAAAGAAATAGGTAATATCCATACCTAAATCTAATTCTTGTAACAATATGTTTCTGTAAATAGTGAAACTTTAAATAGAAAAAATATAAAAATGGGTAAATAATAATGGAGATAATTATACCATAATGTCAATGGTGGATATATGGTGTATTATTTTTGGTTCCGCAATAAGATCTCAAATATTTGAAGAGAAATCACAAAAAATGTGTTTTTTTATAATTTTATAAATTCTAGACAATAAGTTGCCAAAGGATGAAAAACATAATTTTTTGGTAACTGTTGGCACTATAATTTTTTTAGATATATGGTTTTGGATTGTTTATATAATCTATCAATTTATAAATTTTAATATAAGACCAATTTATGGGGATTCAAGCCTGAAAAATTTAAAAATTCATAAGTGAATGGAATGAATCTGTCACCCTCTAACAAAATTTAAAATACTTTAAAGATCAATGTGGTATTTTCAATAAGCGTGGTAATAGAAATGATACATGATTTTCTTATTCAACGATTTTTTTGTGAAAATAAAATGAAAAAATTATACCATTGAATATGAATAATCTAATGAAGACCATCTTTGTAATGTTTATAGAGAATAAACTTGGAATGAATATTCCTAAGAATACAATGAAAGAGGAGAATGTGATATCCTTATGTAAAAAATCCAAGGATATGAATATGAATCATAAGAAATAATAAATTTATTTTTAAAATTGAGTAAATTCTATAGAAACATTAAAACAATCCATGGATAATTTTATTGATTTAAGAAAGAAAAATCAAAGGGGAAGATCAGTCTAAGAAAGAGGAAAAAAGACTGATTTGGTAAAGGAAACTCACAAGAATACCTATGTAAATTCCAAAAATGATGATAATACATCAAAAGATTTTTTTAGTAACTTATAAATATGATTTAGATAAGTAAATAAAGATATAATAAAAAACATCAAATACTATTCTAAAGTAAAATTAGAAAATCTATATAATTATGTTGAATTTCATATGATTTTTTTAAAAAATAACAATCTAATGGGTTGAAAAGAACTATCTGTGAGGTGTTACAAGGCTGGTCATATTGTTGAAGATTATTTAACTATATTTTTTTCATAATTATAATCTAGAAATAAGATGATTTTTGTACTCGGTGATCTCTTTGATCCTAGGGATAAAGAAAGAACATGTATTCCTCATAAATAAGTTGAAGTTTAGAAAAAATACATGATGGAAAGAGTAAAACATGATATTAAAAGAATATGTGAAATCATAAAGAATATAGAAACCGATTAAGAAAATCCTCTAAGCCTTCCTATTCATATTATTGAAAATATATTTACACATTATTCCTTATCACAAATATTTTATTTGTGTGTAACCATCCAATGAATTTAAGGTGAAGTTGGTTCTCTTTGGAATAAATAATGTATATTTGAATTCTATCCAAGCGATATAATATAAATAAAGTGAGGAAAGATATCCAATATAGATATAAGTTTAACATGATCCATTTTTATGTATTCTCTACATAATACATTTTGAAATTTATATTTTTATGGGATCCACCTTAATTAACATTGTATAGAGTTTCAACTTGTAGGGGAGATAAGTTAGGAATATTGTAAGATGCTTCCATAACTTATACATATTATCAAAATATAAATATTATATAAAGTACTAAAAAAAGATTTAATTGATAAGGTATTTTTTATTATTCTCTCATCATTTATTACACAAATCAGATCCTAACATTAATGGGGGGGGGGATTGATTTAAATCAATGAAATAAAATAGAAATCTTGAAGAAGATACAATGATATTTTCTAAATTATAAATCCTTCTACTATTGTACTTTAAAATTATTAACCAATATGTTAAAGTGAGTATAGGAATACAAGTTGAAATATTCCATGAGAATCTTTAATACAGTTGTTATTATTCAATTGTATTAGCCTAAAAATAGTTGGATAACTTCTATGAATAATGATGAGTATTTAATTTCAGTTGGTATCATAATATTTTATAAAGGAAAACATTGTTGTCTAAATGAAACCCTCTTGTTTTCTATAAAAATGATGGATAATATATAATTAGTATGGAATTGTTGATAGAGTATTTCTTATATGGATTAATACCAATATCTATTAGATATTTTTTTATTTCTTATCAATAAGGGGGAGGGAAGAAATGAAAAATTAATAGTGGTTGAGAAATAAAGAGATAAAGAAAAAAACGAGAAGTGAATGAAATTAAACATACTATTATATCATTTTTATCATGAACCAATCTATGACACCCCTAATTTTGGAACCTAAGACAGCCCATGGAAATGGATGAAGGGTGTTCCCGATCCCCATATGTAAGAAACTAGCGCATGAGTATCAAATGTAAACAAGTGTGAATGACTTTTCCTAATAAAATAAGAATAAAATTAAGTATATACAAGGAATTATAATATGAACACTCTATAATTTGTATTACCACACATATAAAAATAGGTATTTTAAATATTAACCATAACCGAAAAAGAAATAACATAAAACACAACTCATAAGTCATTTAAAAAATACAACAAAATAACTTGTAGAAAATGAAATATATAGTCTATATATAAAAATATATAAAATAAAGGAATTATATAAATAAAATAAATACTATGGTCACACACCTCCAAGTGTTAATAAAATTCTCATTTTCCTAGAACCACCAATAAACATAAATTAAAACTCAAATAGCAATGTTTAACACATCATAAACTTTACTGGACCAGATATACATATATAGGTGTGAGAAAAAAATCTCATTAGGTAACATACCCACACCACATTCATAAAATTTAAAATAAAATCCTTCTCATTCTAGATTGAAAATACACTATGAATTTTTTTTTTCAATTTAATGTTAAAATAGTTCGCATTGCGTTCATTTCAGAAAAAATCCACCAATTTTAATAAATTCAATTATAACCATTTTTTAAAATATGAGGAAGGAAAACATATAAAACTATAGCTGATTTATAATTTAGAAACAATTATTTATTTACCAATTTGTTACCAAGAATTTTTAAAAACATGATTTTGATAAAATAATGGAACTAATGGGTATAAAATACACAAATAAACAAACTTACATAAATAAGAAACACATAAAAAGTTATATAAAAAAATAAGGCCTAAAATAGAAATAACCAGAAATAGTATCCCAAATAGGTAAAATAAAGATAGGAAAATGAAAATGAAAATAATATCCATTCAATGAAATAATAGAAAATACTGAATGAAAAAACAATATCAATACTCAAATAAAATAAAATAAAATAAAATAAACTACATAATGGGATTTCCCCTAGGAAACTAATTTCATGATACACTCTAATAAGGTTGATAAATTAAAATCAAGTAACACATTTCAAAAAACAAGGATATGGTGAAAAATCCTAAGGTTATTAAGGATAGGGTCTCCTAACTATATTACTTCACCAGTTGGGGACACACACACCCAACTATTGGGAAGAAATATCATAATTCCACTAGTTAGGATGATACACTAAACTGGTGTATATAAGTAGTATAACATCAGTATCCTAGATTACTCATTGGAAAAGCAGGAAAGTGTAGAATAACTTCCTCAATTAGGACACCACCAAACTAGTAGAATGAAACAAGATAACGTTACTAGCCATGATGTCGCAATGGACTAGTGGATATATATATTATAACTTCACCAGTCATGAGACACTCTAATTTGGTAGAAATATAAAATATATCCATCTTGAATCTGACCCCTTTTATAGAGGAAAAACCTTTTGATAAAGTATCAAATGGGCCTTTAGAACTATTTTTTTTATTAGAAACCTAATTTATAAATTTACCTATTGAAAAGAAAAAAACAAAAAAAATAATTTGGAAATATATATAAAATAATAAATTCTTTCATAAATATCACCCAAACAGATTCAATTTTAATTATTAAGGAAAAATTAACAAACACCTCAACAATCACCAATCATATGAAAATCGTAAAAATATACAAGCACAAGAATAATTGTTTTTATAAAAACACAAGTTTCCTCACTTTAAATCATTAAGGATCAAACAATACATTATTATAATGAATTTCCCATAAAAATATCCCTTAATGAATTTAATATAACACTATGATATGTATAAAATATCATTTTTCATTTATTATTTAAAAAAAATATATTGAAAATAGGTAATAACTAAAGGTTTTAAATTTTAAAAGTTATGGATGGAGACTACCAACTCAACTAAAAACCGACACATTGATACCATTATCATAGATACCTTCATAGGTTCCAAGAGAATCTATCACAACCAATAACACCCTAAAAATTAATAAACCAAACACCCAAAGACAAATCCCACAATGGAATAATCGATGCTAAGATCACCATAT
Source organism: Viscum album (assembly GCA_963277665.1). Taxonomy (NCBI): domain Eukaryota; kingdom Viridiplantae; phylum Streptophyta; class Magnoliopsida; order Santalales; family Viscaceae; genus Viscum; species Viscum album. Next base: position 1,549,169,238 of record OY728152.1, on the reverse strand, counting down.
AACATAATGATGCTGAAACCATAAGTGATGGGTTACAGCCCACCACCAACACACACTAGGATCCAATATACGAAATATAACTAATTAAAACACCCAATTTTAGGTAAAATTAAACCCAAAATCATCAAAACACTAATAAAATACTTATATTGACATACCTTAAGACAAATGATAAATGGAGACACGATCATACCCTTTCAGGATATCCTCTACAAGATACATGCTATAGCCCCTTGAATTAGTATGCTTCCACCATGAATTAGTGAAATCAGACCCCCAAAACCCAAATTAATCAAGTAGAAAGTCATAATAAGTATGTTAGAGAGAAAAATAGGATAAGGGGAGGAATGTTACTAAGAATAAATGCGATGAAACCCCAAATAATTCCCTATATCGAAGGAAGATAAAGGGGATGGAAAGGGGGAAGAGTGGAATTACTCCCCTTGGCCACACATTCCAAATGAAGTGAAAAAAAGTTGTTTTAATTTTGTAAACTCTCCCAAAATACCATTATTACACTACTTTAAAAAATAACACATCATGCCAGACATGAAAGGACCCCTCTGGGTTGTGGTGAAACTATCCGTAGGCATAGAGGCCAACCCCAAGCTCGAAATCATTAAGGCATGAACCATATGGGCCATGACATAGATAATTGTAGGTATAAGTACTATACCCTTGGTGAATAACCATCATGAATAGACCCCATGGTCATGACATGACCCCTACCAATGGTATAATTTGTCCACCAATAATAAAAAATTCTCTCGGTGAAATTCCATTTAATTACAAGACCTAAAACATCCCAAAAACCTATTAAAATATTCCTTGGACTCCTTCTCCTCAATAAGAATCCAAAATTCAAATTTCCTCATATTTTCACCAACATGTAATGGAATGTTTCATTATATCCACCAAACCATAAAAACTTTCTTTCTTGGAATTTCTTAAAGACCTCTTAAAAAGGAAAATCACTCACATGAAAAGGGATATTTTAATAAACTAAAAATATTCACACAAAAACATCACAATATACATGATTAAAATGGTATACAAATACATCTTATCTCCACAATAAAAATAAATTCCCCATATTCAAAAACAAAATATTTTCAAAATGATAACCAAAACCCAATACATCGACAAAAGATTTATCAATAGATGAACCAATCTAGTGAAACTTATCAATAAAGAAGAATATAATTATAATTAGATCAATTAAAATGAAAAAATAATCTTAGGACCTACACATCATAGTATAATCATACCCTTGAAAAATTAAAACATATTCAATGTATAGAAGTCTTCCCGATACAATTGAGAATTATGAAATCATTAGACACAAATCACATCATTTTAGATGAAAGAAGTTACACATTTTGAAACCAACGTAACATAACCCAAAAAAACCAATTTAAACCAACAATATTCAATATCCACTTATAGAAACAACATAAAAATTTCCAAGGATATAAATTAAAACCCATTTTAAATACTTAAAACATTTTTTTAAAAAAAGAAACCAAAAAAAATATTTTATCAATAGGGTCATTCATCACTAGCTTAACCAAAAAAAATTTCTGAAAAATATTCCTATTAAAAACTATATTCCCATAATTAAATTAAGATACCATATAGAGGTGGATAAAAATAACTAATCACATTTAAACAGATCCATGCTAGAAATATTAAAAACCCTTGTTCTGAAAACATACTGGTCCTAAAAATGAACCGAAAACCCCTTATGAATTTGGTTTCCATTGAAATAAGTCATTTATTACAAGGTATGTGAATTATTTAATAATTATGAAATATAAATAATATATAATATATTTTATTAATTCATACCACAATCCAATAATTACATTTCCCTAATAAAAAAATAGAAATATATTTATCTCAAATTATTGAAATTATAAATTGAAAACCCTATAAAAAAAATATATTTTATGGATTTATAAAAACATTACAAACCTCATTTTAAAAATATTTAAAATTTTAAAACAATACCATCTAACAAATTCAAATTTAAATTTTTTTCATATTTTAATCTTCTAATTAATATACCCCATTATCCTTTATTAAATTATAAAACCTTTAAATCAAGGGAAACCATCCCTTTTAAAAAGTATACCTGACATAAAATAAAACTATTTATTTTATCTAAATTATGTGACAAGTAAAATAATTTTTATCACTAAAAAATCAAGAAAACGTTCTATTTTAATTTCTTGAAAAATTAGAAAGATCTTTTAGAAAAAATATTTTAATAATTTTCACCATTGAAAATCTTTTCCAAAATTCGCCCTTATGGAAGTAAATATACCAATGAAACTACATAAAACGTTTATATTTATCGAAATAATTTACAATTTATGATATTAATCCACATAAATTTGAAAACACCATTTTTTCATTCCAATTTTTTTTTAATAAGTATTAAATTTTGAATATCAAATGTCTAAGTCTATATCATAAAAACGAGATTCAATATAATTAATAACAATAATATCCCTTTTATATTATCTTAGTTGATTTTAAATTTAAAATAAATGAAGTTAAAATCAACTTGATATCATATAAATATGATTAATATCTATGAAAACCATTCCAAAAAATAAATAAATGTCATTAAAAAAAAGAAAACACATCAAAACCACACCCTTCTAGGATACATGGTATATGTGTACAATATTAAACCCTTGAACCCTTCCGATGAAACTTTGTGGTTCCTCTTAAAATTCCATTCAATGATGGAATTTTAACCACAAATAAGGATGAGTCATAATCAAAAATAAAATTACACATTTCAAAATTTCCTTGGAAACAAAAGGCTTAGTAGTATAGGTGGTGATTAAGAACTTACTCAAAACATATCTCATAAGTTTCAATTATCATATCGCCGATCACCTTTAACATCCCATAAAACATAAAAAAACAATTCTACAATTCCACCTTTCACAAAAAAACCCAATACACCCCTAATTAGGGCAGTTTGGAATTTCTACAGGTCGTATCGGGTGTCTGTATCAGGGGTGACCCATGTTGGTTTGTGAAAAATTTAATAGGTATTGAAAAAAATAAAAATGGGGAGTTTTAAAAAATAATTTTTATCTGTAGTAATTTTTTCAATGTACATGGAGTGCCAATGATGTTTGATTTCAATATGTTTAAGAATAATCATAATATCTTGGAATATATGGTTTTAGAACCCAAACATGTTTTGAAGAAGTTCCCAAGAATGTGTAGATTTTATATCAAGTAAATAAAGATTTATGACACTTATTAATTTTTTTAAAGTTTATTTGTATTAATAATATGAAATAAGAAGATTTATTTCATTAAATTTTTTAGAAATACATTTATATATAAGGAAAATGTTTTTGAATAATATAGATCTATATAAAATATAGAATAATAAACATTCTTATGTCTCTATGATGAATACATTTTAGGAGTTTTATCTATTTTGTTCCAAGAATAATAGAACCAAGGTTATGTTAGAAATTTTTTTTGGATAAACCATCGATGATTAAAAGAAAATAATAACAGAGGAAGAGAGGATGATGTTTTGGTCTTGATATTGTTATTGAATTAATATAACTTTGACTATGGTTGAAAGAATAGATAATGAAAAAATACATCCAACTCAATGCTATCCAAGAACTTGAGTATCTAGGTCATCTCATGGAGATAGATATACTATATAAATGGAGATACAACCTCAAGTATAATTTGTGGAGGCTATCATGGATTGGAATTGACCTAAATAGAGTGCACCTAATGTTGGTCCGCAGTGTGTAAAGGAGTAAAGGATACCATGTGGGGTGGAATGACAAAACTATTAAGAAGGTGAGACCTAAGAGATTTTATAGTGGGTATATGGTGAACTATGATATATAAAGAATAATGAATATAAATAATAAATAAATGTACTGATCACATTTATATGAACATTATACATCATTTAAAAATACATGTAACAATGCCTGATACAACATCATTGAATTTATCTTCCTAATGCAACACTTGTTACACACCATTTTAGCTTTATCTAAACCATCTACCACCATTAAAGGAGAAGAGAAATCCAATATAAATACCATAGTTCATGTCGGATTTCTCGAAGATCACATGGATTCTTGGAATATGTGTACCCTTTTATGTAGTCTAGAAGAAGTTAACACTCGAATTATAGGGAGTTTTTATGAATGAATGATAGGGAGTAGTAGAATAATCACTTAAGGTAAAGTGTGTATGGGACATGGAATATTGATATAAAAAGAAACCATATAAGGTGATTCATGAATAAAGGTCTATATAAGTGGAGTCTATGTAAGGATAATTGACACATGAATATGGATATCCATGTAAGAGTGGAAACATATGAGAAAACCATATATGAGTTACTCACATATGAGTAGTTTATATATATGTAACTCAAGTACAAGTGAGTTGTAGATCTGATGATTCTAGGTAAGACAATATTTATTAAAATAAATATGTATAAACTATTTATTGTGATTATATAAAAGTGACAATAAAGGTTTGTTCCATTATAAATAGGATAAACCACAAAATGAATAGAATACGTTATAAATATAACTCCTTGTACATGCTACATCACATGAAATTTCATTATAATAACCTAAAGTGGAATTTTAAAATAAGAATAAAGAAGTATAAATAATAATAGGGGCTGGAGGTCAAATTACTAGAAATTATATTTTTGAATTTAAAATTCAAATTCAAATGTTCTATCACCACTGGCATGCAATTAATATAATAACATATCTTACATTAATTCTATAGATGTATATAAATAATTCTTAATCCAATAGAAAAATAATTGAATATCAAAGGAGATAAAAGACATGGAAATCAATATATTCAAAAGAAGTTCTATATGTTGAATCCTAAGAGATAAAATACAGTTTATATTAAAATAAATAAGAATAATAGAATATACAATGTTGTGAATCCATGTAATATTTCATGGGCATTGAATTTTTATGATTAAGAGGAGTCACTTCTGCTACAAGTTTGAAAAATTATATACATTAAAAAGAATCATGGTAAGTGTTGTTTGATTTATTAAGTATAAAATAAGAATATTTACATTTCTGGATGAATAAAAAGGAAGACATATATGTGTTTCTTGCATATTTTTTTATAAGTAAAAAAACAATAACAATACCAAGAAGCAAATCCAAAACTTAATAGAGCCTAAATTAGTGATATAATATCTTATTTTTACCCATTATTTATTTTACTCTATTTGAAAAATTGATAAAATTCACTAAGACTATTTAGATTTCCGGGATGCATACGACCTAGTTAGAAGATTTGTAACATAGGTATATGTAAATTTTCCACATTTTTTACTCATATGTTGATACCATCAGTTCATACGGTCTCAATAAAATAAGTATCAAACCAAAGACTGAACATTCATTTTTTAATGGCGAACCTTGTTAATTTATTTTTCCTATTTTTTGCATACATTAGGATGTGTTTCATGTAAATAAAATGGATATAAGAGAAATACTCTAATCTTAACAAGTATAAAGGAAAAATGAAATAGATAATGATAAATTTACATTGGATAAAAAGTTACCAATAATGATTCAAATTCTATCTTAGTGTTAAAAATATCCTAAATCGATCATATTAGTTATATTAGAGGATCTTACTTATTTCTTTAGATATAAAGTATATTTTCATTGATTTTAATTAATAAAACATCAATTAGTGAATTGAGTTATATAGAGTCCATGTTACTTACAGTTGAATCATTAGAACTTGGGGAGAGGATTGAGGGTAATGTTTTTTTCTTCCATTATATTTATTGGATTCTTCTTGCATATTTAGAATTCATTAGTTTGGAGCCTTTATTTTTCAAAATTAAAACATATCCTTATTACTTTGAGAGATTTTCCTAGAGTCTTCTTATTATAATTTTTATATGTGGGAGATCAAATGTTCTTTCCATCCATGAGATTTATCACTTAAACCCATAGAGCTAAAATTCATTCCTCCTTTATTATATCTATTACCATGAGACTATTGAGATTCAATGATATCTATCTCACCTTAGAGGCACATAAAACTATTTATTCATATTATTCAAAGCCTTAAATTGCTAAATATTTTCAAATAATTGATTTAAGGAAAATAAATAAATATTCATCCATGATTTTAGGGCAAATGAAAATGATAGATGAGTACCCTAAAATAATTGTGATTTTTTTATAAAACCTAATTTATTCGTCATCCCTTTTCTTAAGCCCAATAATGTCTCTCTTGATTTTAAAATTCATAGTGTGGGAAAGATCTTAACTAAAAAATATTTTATTAGATTCATCATATCCCATTGAGTTGATATATTCCTTTGGCAAGTTATTCTAGATCTGTGTGTACCACTAATCATCTTTTCCCACTAAGTGATAAATGGATAAAATTACATTCCCTTTCTTGGAGAATTGAAGCATGAAATATATTTTTTCAATGTAATTTATCCACTCTTAGGTGATTAAAGGATCATTAGTTCAACCAAAAGTGGGTAGTCATTGTTTAATAAATAACTCAACCAAAATTAGATCATTTTTTGGAGTAGAGTGATCCACATGATTCAAGCTATTATATTAACTTGGGTCAATTGAGTAAATAACACCATGAGTTTTTTTGACTCACACTAATATAATATTAGGTTTCTTCTTGGAAAAATCATTAAATTTCTCATCAGATATGTTATTGACATGATTACTAAACTTTTAAGATATTTAATAATATAAAATTATGTTTTGGATGAGAATACTTTGATTAATAAGAATATAAAAAATTGTTAACATATAAAAATTACATATAAATCACTTATAAATCCTTACTTATGGTATAATTAGTCTAAATATTGTTTTTAGGGGGTATTTCCTATTATGTTTATAACACCCTAGCTTGTATCACCTGAACGAAACCCCAAAAGGGAGTTAAAGACTTAAATAAAGCCTCTACACATACCAGAGGCTATTGACTAGTGTCAAGGGCCTAAAAATCTATGAAAGGATATACACACTAAAATAAATCCCTACGGTCATTACCAAATCTCTTGTAAATTCATCATGGACCATCTATAAGATGGATATCCAAAAAACTTATAGAAACTAAAAAAGGATCTAATAGGGTCCCCACATTCCATAATGTAATGTAGTAAATTGTCTACATGATGCGTCATATTATAATAGAGAATCAACATAATATACACATGTATAAAATGCATCATCATATAAATACACATTCTTTACACTGGTCTATATAAATTAAAAATAATATTTTAAAAGTAACTACATTGAACTTCGGACGAACTCACATTATCCTCCTCCTGAATAACCGACCTTCATAATCTTATAGAATCAAACTATGTGTCTAGATCCAGGTGATACCTATACCTGGAAGAAAATATAAATGTCTAACCACATACGTAGAAACCCTCATCAGGTACCTGAGTATGGGTTGGTCCGACAACTGTGTAGGATTTCCCATCACCTCAACACATCAAATGATGCTACAGTCAAGTTTATGTACATGTGACAAAATAAGGAGTGTAAGTCATGATCATGAAAAACACAAACTTAGAAACATGAAACAAAATGTGGAAACTGGAATATGGTTTAGGTCATCGTGTGCTAATGTAACATCCTTGACCCGGAAGCCACTAAAGAGGTTCCCTGATCTGAATCGTCACATAACCTCAAGAGCACGTCCCTGCATGCTAGTGGTTTCTAAATAGTGGGTAGTGTCTAATAAGTCATCTGGGGAGACTATACCCTCTTTAGTAGAGTAATCCATAGCATAAAAAAATATAAATAGAAGAAAAAAATGAAATAACAAATAAAAAAGCACAGCCAAACATCTCCCAAAACATGGTGCAAACCATAATTCAACATTAACTATGTCATGAAATGCTAATAGTTTCAAGTGAATAAAACCCAAAATAAAAAGAATGACAAAAACCCTAGAACGGGTCCTAACTCCATGTTCAGATCCTCATCCTTTTATATCCCAAGTCCAACTAAACATCCTATCATAGGGTCTTTTCTCTTATCCCAACCTACAACCGTGAAATCTTCTCGAGTACCCAACGATGACCTAAGTTTGGTGTGAGTACAAAACTCAGTATGACACCACCAACAATGTCTACAAAATATCTAGTTTAAATAGATATTTCATGAATGTAACAAATAAATTTAAAGTAAGAAATGAAAACTTGGGTACTATTAATGAAAAACATTTTCTTTAACCCTTTCTATCATCATTACCATTTTTGTCATTTATTCCCTCTTATTTACATAATCCATTTTCATCACATGTTCCATGGGATTGGCATATTCATCATCTAAACATGGGTATAAGAAAATAAAAAACTATGCATAAGGGAATAAATCAATTCTCAATATCACTATGGATAATGACATCACAATAAAACATTATCCTCACTACGAAGCCTCCATCTGGGTGGAATGAATCCATTAGGGGAGTAGATCCTCCATCCCCATACCTAACCTATGCATTTTGGGGTGGAGTTTAGAGCCTATGTCTAACTAAACCCATGGGTGTAGAACCTCAAGTTAATACCCAACAATACCAAGCCATGTTCACATGATTATTTATCCATTCAGCACATACATGTCATATCAAAACCAAACAAAACCAATCCAAATAAAAATCATATTCCATAACCATGGAACTAAGAATTGATACTATTCCATAACCCCTTAACACATTTTTTAGTACATTACATAGCCATTCATACCAATTCTCATCTTTGTGACTTAAGCCATTAAGTATGTTCCACAATTTCCTCCTATTAGACAATATTAATCAATTACTATACTTTATCCCATGACCTCATTTATCATTTCACAAGAACAATTCTTATATCACATAACACAACCACATTATTTAAATCAACCCACTAGGTATACCCCATAATTACCATGTATTAACTCATTCAACATATTCATCAATTACCAAATTACATCTCATTTAACATATTCCCCATTTCTCCTGCCATTCCCCATTTACAAGTTCACCATTTCAAATGAACTAATCCCCTTAGACATTTCTAACAGAATTCATTAAGAATTCGATATAATCTCTTTTAATCCATTTTGACCATTTTTGTGTCTTTCTAAAAAACCCTTATTCCATTATTAATCATATGACCAACTACCCATGACCAAAATTAATCATAAAATTACCAAACCATTATGTTCATATTAGGCACTACCTAAGAACAATGCAATTTCATACATAACATTTCTATTATCCATTTAGAGAAGGTGGGTGATCCCCACGGGTGGCCATAGATTGGTCAAATAACCCCTAATGAATCCCACAAGAATCATGAGGGGTTCAGTTTGTTAATTGGATGCCCATTTTACCAAATCTCACTAATAGAACCAAAATCACAATAAGGGGAAGATAAGAATACAACCACACATGAACAAATCTATAGGAAAACTATGGGATATAACTTGTAGTCCACCTACCTCAAATTTGATGATGAATTCACTACTAAATGTGGAATTATACCCAGATTCAAACACATATATATGATTTAACCTATATTCCACTATATAAGATGAGTTTTATAGATTCAAAATAAGATTTCCCATGGTGAAAACCCTAATCCAGAAAAGAGAAGAAATTGTGAGATTAGAATTACCCAAGGCATGAATCCACAACCGATGAAACTCTAAACAACCTAGAGCTGATTGAGAATCTCCCTTGGAATCCATTGAGGATTCTTTCTCATCACTATGGTTGAGAGGGAGAGAATGTGATAAAAAATCTGTTGGAACCTAAAAATCCCGTAATGGAAATTTTGTAATTTTTTCCAACTTTACTGGGCCACATGGTTGACTATAATGGTTTTACAAATAATGTGTAAACCATTCATAGGACACTACAAAAAGAGATATGGGTCACATGATTACCTAGGTAGGTCGCACGGTTTGACACACCGTGCACCAGCTATGAAATATGCCATTGTCCAAGGTTGCACGGTTTACCTGGGCAGGCTGTATGGTATACCTAATCATGCGCAAACCATATGCCTTGCACAAACTGGCCCAATTTCCCTTTAATTTTGTATTCTAAATCCCCAGAACACCCCTGATTCCCCTTATACACCGAAGAAACATTTAATTAACCCTAAAAAGAAATTGAAAGAAACAATTTTAAACAATGACGTACCCCCAAAAAGTCTGGGATCTTACAACATCACACCTTATAAAGGCTTGTCCTTGAGATTCATTCCCAAGAATCACTGAAATTAATCAATTAAGAGATTGTGCCATCATTCCATCCTATCCATTACCCTTTTACATTTTTCTTACTTAAAATTATAATGATATCACTAAATACAAACCAAAAGATCGATCTTAACCCTCAAGGCTTCCTCACCCCAATCCCTCAACACAAATAAGATAATCCTCAAGGGATGCATCAAATTTAACCATACATCAACCATGAGAACTTCATAGGAAAAACATAGGCAACAATACATAATTTATAGCAGACATAAAATTTTCACAAAATATCATACCATCACGGAGGAACCAATCAACATCCAATCATTCTGACCCTCCCTGAAACTCATAACCTGATTCACTTTTCATCATTTTACTCAGTTTAAATACTCTAATAGTGACCAAAACCCGATATAATACAAAAGAAAACACATGGTCCTACCAATAAATTTTTTCCCAACATACATAGATTCACCACTTGTGTCTCGACCATCCCATTCCATAACCATACATCCAAGATGCAACCAAACTCTCAGGGCACTCAACCAATTAAACTGATTCCAACATTCGCTATTAGGGCCAACTCACCTGAATAGTGATCACTTGAGTTCCTACAACATGAGGCTCTGACCACATCATCAACTAACCACTTGTATGCTATGGTTCTCTCCACTATATTAAATTTCTTTTTACCTCCCACACTCAAAGAAATACCACCATAATATAAAATAAACATTTACATCATCTGGCCTCTTCCAACTCACCACACCAGAACATCTATAGGGACATTATCCTATATTTTCATCCAACCCACCTATTGAAACCATCTGAGAGGACATCCTTGAAACATCCATGCAAGGAATAAGATCAACTTGACCAAACTTGAGTATGAATTCATTTATGAATGGTACATTCTGCAATGACAACTAATCAGAGGTGCGTCACAATTCATCACATCAATTCACATTTAATACATTGTGTTAGACCACCCAAACTTTCTTATCCTATAACACCCATCTTCCACTGATGGAATTATACTCCTTTTCACCTTTCAAAGGTGCTTACAGACTTGAAGCCCATCACCATTATCCAACATGCCTATCGAGGTCATTCCCTAACTTTTAGTAGAATTCTTCCACTATGACATCATTTCCATCCAAACCATCATTAGGCTTCACCATCCCCATCAATATTCCTAACACAAACTCTTAGAATTTTCATACAAAAACTTAGTAGGCTAGGTTATCACCCAAACCTATTCCAAAATTTGAAATGTACTTCTCATCCCAAATATCCATGAAACTCCATCACATGGACAAGGTTACCTCAAAATTCAGGGCATTCCAATACCACCCAAAGATACGTACCTAAGTCTACTTCTGAGTTTGTTAGAGTTATAAAACCTAACCTATTTTTCCATAACCTTTTTCGTGTCTTACCACCCATTTAAAAGGCTTAACATAAGAATCTCAAAATCATTTGGAACTACCCTGATCCCAAGGACATTGCTTGGGTCAATCAACCACTATAATCTAGGCCCACCCAACCTCTATGAGATACGTAACATGCACCTCACAGGTTCCTCATTGGCATCTTCCACTACATCAACTCAATGTTCTCCTCTCCACATCCAAGACATACTTATCACTCCCCACTGTAGGAGTGTTGTTACAACATCTCTCCACGAGGGATTCCAACAACCATGGATTACACTCAATCATAAGTTAAACCCAAAAAATAGACATGTTTGTCCATATTTTCCTTGAACATGTAAACAAACATCACCCAGTGCCCATTTAGGATTCTGTGAATGGCACCCAAAATTTTTTTCGACACAAAGTCCAACCTGAGTACCTTACCCGAAAATGTCGATGATGTACATCCCATCATCCAGCTCCATATATACTACCCCATGAGCATAAACTCCATGATGTCCCTCATCCAACCAAAACACCTTCAAGTCACTTATCATAAATCTACAACCACTCAACATACATGGGATGATGTCAAGATGTTGGGAATGATCATCACTAGTTGAGGCGCACTAAGAAGTTTTAAAACAAAACCATTAAAAACATACTCATAGTTGATGTCACCTACCACAATGGGTCACCTTGACCTACAAGGGATCTCAAGATTCCCTACCGAACACATCTCTTCAGTACTTAACCACCACCACTCAATACCCATCCACCAAATAGTCATGAACCAATGTTTCCTGTGGCACTACTTGTACCATACCGTCGAACCCTTATGGTATTTCCCTAATGGTTCTGAACCAATGAAAACTTACTATCACACGAATAAAAACCAATGGTCTTTCACATAGATAGGCTCCCCAGTTTGGCTTTGTAATGATCAAAAAATGCTTATCCTGATCGAAATCTCAGCTTTCTAGCTCATACCCACATATGAACATCATTAGAAACCTCAAGTTTCACACTTTATTATGACCACACCTAAAATGAATTTTGTTCCTGAAAGCCAACCATCACCTATGTGTGACCCAACACCTGCTTAATCACCTAACTATGCATCTTGGTTAGACAGCCTCCCCAACCCTGAGGCGTCCTCTACATCTCACTCAATAAACAAACCATTAATACAAACAAGCTCAGCTATGTGACCACCTTCTACTCAACATCACCTTCAAAACAAAATCATATAACCATGATTCAGTCACCCATGTATCTTCCACAAGAAAACAACATCAATACCCCCATTCATCTTCATCCAAATAGATGGGCCATGCATCCGTATGATACAACCCTTGAAAACTAACCTTAAATCATATCACAATCACTTGAGAACCTTTATGATAGAACTATGGAACAACTATAACATTTACCAAAACTTGATGGTACTCATACGTCTTAATTCCACTTCAAAATCATATCCCATTATTCATATTCCCAGGCACCCACATCACTAGGCTAGCCTCCCACAAGGTCACCCTTGATTTCCCAAATATTTCAACGTGTAACAACAACTCAAGTTGCATAACCAACCATCGAACATCCCATTTATACCTCTAATCCAAACCCACATTAAGCAACATTTTATGTGTCTCACTGTCAAGGTTCAAACAACCACATATATGACTCATATCCCAAAGCACTAGGAACCTCTTCTAACCTCTCTCTTAGGTCACCTTAAAGATCTAATGATACAAACTCCCTAAAATAGAGACATAATAAGAAAAATACATCGGTCCTATTTCAAACTACACACATTATGTTATGAAAAAACAACATTCAGGAATGACACTCTCACCTCTATTCGAATACGCACTATTCCTAACGCACCAAGCCACCGTTTACTCTCAGTTCCACACCAAAGGTAACCATACATGTAAATTGACACTATATGACAAACATCCTCTATGAGATCAAAAACACAACTCATAAGGTCCCAACTCACAAGGACACCAAAACCCATCCACTATCCTTAAAGTCCATCACAAACTCTGTACAATCACAACCGACCTGAATTTCCACACTCACCTTACCGAATAACATCTCATGACCCAAAGGCCATAACCCCACCGAGGATACCCTATGAAAAACTACTATTACATATCATAACCAACAAGATATCACAACCCAAATCCATGTTCCCAAGCTAGAGAACTCTCACTTCCCCAAACCACCCATACAAAGGGTCAAACTGAAAAAGCAAGAAATTTGCACTACCCTGTTCTCCTAAAGGTTTTGAAGGTCCTTACCTTATTCATGACCATAGTTTAAAACAGTCTCCTCAATAAACACTCCGATGAGTGGTCTATAGGATTAAACCACATATGGAAAAAATCTTATACCGTTAACCTTAAACAACCCATTTTTCATACACTATCTCAACAGTAATAATCATAGGTTGAACACTAACCTCTACTATAACTACCACAGGTAATGGTCAACATGGGGTAACTAATTTACTTGATCACTGGACTTCTGTCAAACTCCCCTTTTAATCCATTTCCTCCTTCACAATGCATATCTTCTCTAAGTCACATTCCTCATTTCACAACTCATTAAAATCCACATTTTTAACTCATTTACACCTTTCATTAGGAAAAAATAATTTACCATTTTACCATCACTATTAAATATTTCCCATTTAAACAACATTAAACCTTTAAAATTTATCACAACCCAAAATTTTAACCCGTTTATAACGTTTCATTACACACACTATTCCTCAAATATTAATTTACATATCTTTATTCACGCACTTACATTACCATTATTAGGATCCATTTTCTTCAAATGTTTTAAGGAAGTAAAATTCAGTCTACTCTCTATTCCCCCACACCCACCCCAAGTCTTCCTATCATGATATATGCCACCAATTACCTAAGGTGCCTAAGATGATGCATGAACACACAACCTCATGCCATTCCATCAACGAGAAAAAGATCATAAAATTGTAAAATTACACAATATGTGCATCAACCAATGGTAAAATATCATTCAACTTTAAGAACACAGACCAGGAACATCAATTCTCACCCTGGGTGACTTGGGTTTTCCCTCCTACATGGGTTAGCTACTCCCAAGAATGAAATCATTACCAAGGCATGACACTTTATAGCCTCTAATATACCATCAAAAAATAGAAAGAAAATATAAAGATAAAGAAAAATCCTCTCATACCACTTTTTAACATCCCTGACTCAGAAGAAATTAAAATGGTTCCCTGAGCTAAGTCTTCACATGACCCCAAGTGCACCTCCCCGTACACTAGAGATTGCTGACTAGAAACGAGGGTCTAATAAGTATTGTGGGGAGACTATACCATATTTACCAGAGTAAGACATATAAGAACACAATATAAATAACAGAAACAAAATGAAATAACCAATAAAAAATCATAGCCAAACATCTCCCAAAACTAGGTGCAAACCACAATTCAACATTAACCATGTTATTCCTTGATAACAGTTCAAGTTGAATAAATCCAAAAATAAAAAAGGATAAATCTTTAGAAAGAGTCTCAACTCCCAATTGGAATACTCATCAGTGTATATCCCAATTCTAACTCAAAATCCTAGCATATGGTCTTTTCTCTTTCCCTGGTATGTAAACATGAAATCTGCTTAGGTACCCAACGAAAACCTGAGTAGGGTGTGATTACAAAACTCATTAGGCCACAACCAATGGTGTCTATAAAATATTCATTCTAAATAGACATTGAATGCACATAATAAATGAAGGAAAATTAAACAAGTAAAACTTCAGTACATTAATTAAGACTCCTTACTTTAACCCTTTCTATCATTGTTACCATTTCTGTCTTTTTTTCCTCTTCTTTACATAATCCATGTTCATCATGTGATCTCTGGGTTTAGCGTATTCATCATCTACACATGGGTATAAGGTAATCAAAAAATACTCATAAAGGAATAAATCAAGTCTTTATCTTACTAGGGATAACCACATCATAACAACACATTATCCTCACCTCAATCCCTTAGTCCAAGAGGAATGGAACTATTAGGGGAATTGATCATTTGTCCCCATCCCTAACCTATACATTTTTTGGTGGAGTTTAGATCCTTGATGTAACTAGACCTATGGGCGTAGAACCTCATGTCAATACCCCACACTACTGAGACTTGTTCATATGCTTATTTATCCGTCCACCCCATACATGTGATATCAAAACCAAACACAAAAAATCCAAATAACAATCATATTTCACAACCATCAATAGGAGAGTTGATCCTATACCAAAACCCCATAACACATTTTTCATTAAATTACATAGACTTTTAGCCTAATTCTCATCTTTATACCTTAACCCATTAAGTATGTTTAAAAATTTCCATATATTTTCTAATATTAATAAATTACCACACTTTATCCCATGATATCATTTATCATTTCCCAAGTACAATTCTTTTATCACATAGTACAACCACTTTATTAAATTCAAACCTCTAGGTATACCACATAATTCCCATGTGTTAACTCATTCAACATATTCACCAACTCCCATATTACATCTCATTCACCATATTCCCCATTTCTCATGCCATTACCCATTTACAAGTTCACCATTTCATATGCACTAATCCACTTAGGTATTTCAAACATAATTCATTAAACATTCAACAAAATCTCATTTAGCCCATTTTTCCATTTTAATCTATTGAAAAAAACCTCATAATAATTTATCAATCATATTACCAACTACCCATGACCCACATTAATCATAAAATTACCCAAACATCATGTTCAACTTAAGATTTACCTTAGAAAATTACAATTTAATACTTAAAATTTCTGTTATCCATGTTTGGGAAGGTCAGTGCACCCCATGGGTGGCCCTAGATTAGTCTAATAGTCCTAAATACACCCTACAAGGATAATGATGTGTTATGTTTGTTATTTGTATGACCATTTTACCAAATACCACTAACGGTATGAAAATAACAAGGGGAAGACAAGAATACAACCTCACATGAAAAAATCTACATAAAAACTATGAGATATAACTTGTAGGCCACCTACCTTGAATCCAATGATGAAAACACTCCTAAACATGGCCTTAGACTCAGATTAAAACAACTATTTAAGATTTAAACAATATTCCAATAGAAAAGAAGGATTCTAGAGATTCATAAGAAGATCACACAAATTAAAAACACTAATCTCGAAAAGAGAAGAAAGAAGGATATTAGATTTACCCAGGGCTTCGATCCACAATCGACGACACTCCAAAGCACATAGAGATGAAAGGGAATCACCATTGGAATCCCTTGATGGTTCTTGTTAATCACTAGTTTTGAGAGGGAGAGAATGAGAGGATAAATTAGGTGGAACATAAAAATATCAAAATGGAAATTTTGTAAATTTTTCAAACTTTACTAGGCTGCATGAGTTACTAGGACCATTTTCAAAATCGTGTGAAAACCATACAGACACCACTTTCCAAAGGGAGATGGGTCACACAATTACCTGGGATGGTCGGAGGGTTTGAAAAACCATAAACCATCCATGTGGTATGAAATTTTCAAAGGT
This sequence comes from Viscum album, assembly GCA_963277665.1. Taxonomy (NCBI): domain Eukaryota; kingdom Viridiplantae; phylum Streptophyta; class Magnoliopsida; order Santalales; family Viscaceae; genus Viscum; species Viscum album. The sequence goes on along the minus strand of OY728152.1, from coordinate 1,549,151,906 downwards.
TGTAAAATTTTACTGGGTAGACCACACAATTTACCTAATCATGTACAAACCATGATCCTTGCATAGATTGGCCGAAGTTCCCTTTCCTTTTGTGTTCTGAACCCCCAGAACACCCCCAATTCCCCTTATACACCTGAGAAAAATTTCATTAACCCCAACAAGAGATTGAAACAAAAAAATTTGAACAAATACATACCTAAATGAAGTCTGAGATCTTATATCTAATTAGAATGTGATGACACTAGACTTACCAGCTTCATCCAATACTAGTAATACTTTTGTCATAGTCACATATCAAGGAATCCCATTAAGGAAAGGAATATCTATATCTATTTTTGATCATATAAGAAACCTATCACATACATTATGTGATTTGAGTAGGGAATATCAATATAAAAACACTCAAGAAATAAACAAGATCCACCACAGGGAAGGCTTCAAGAACTAAGCCAAACTACACCATCACTAGGTGAGTCCCATGGCTAATTTTGTACCTTGATCATTGGAAGAAGGACAAAGAGGGAATTAGAATAGATAAAATCTCACACAAGATTAATCATCCCCCTCTTGGTAGGTATCATGGAATAATCCAAACTACACCATTACTAGGTGGTTACCATGGATAATAATATACCTAGAAATTTGAAAAAAGTGATTATTGAGGGGAATATAAAAGGGAAATGTCTCATACAAGACACACTACACTCCTTAGGGTAGGTCCCACAATATAAACAAAACCACAACATCAATAAGTGAGTTATATGGATAATCCTATAAATTTACTAACCACACCCTCTCATATAGGGCTGGGTCTCAATCACATTACATAACAACAAGAAATAATAATTAATAAGCAATGAAAAGAAGCCAAAAATAGTCTAACAACATGATATATGAATAAAAGTAACATAAGGATTACCCCTAGGATTATAAATTTCAAATTTAGAAAGGTTATCCACATTAGTTTTTTTCATGAACCCAAAAAATCCATAAATTAATGATTCATCACTGGAAACCATAATCCATACCACCAAGTCACTCAATCCTTGACCATTCTTGAACTGCTCATTCTAGGTTCAATATACTCATGATGATATCCCCGACTCCCATCTTGTAACATAATATGGTCCTATTGAATATAATACATATTAATCATTACTACCATCTAATGTGTCAATACACCAATGTAGACCACACTTGCTCACTTTGATACCAAAATAAGAACATTATCTAGAAAACTCATGAACTTATATGCACAATAGCCCAAATAAATACATATAAAAACCATAACATGGTAAAGTATTTCAATAAAATTCTATATCACTATTCAATAAGATAATCATACTAGGAAATCATAATCAAAAAGCACAAAAAACACACAAGATTTAGAAAATGGGGTCATTACCTAAACGAAGTCAACCAAACCAAAAACAAATCTCAACACAATCCCTCCTAAATTTCCCATAAAATAAAGTCAAATTACTCTTTATTAACTATTCATAAAAGAATCACATTATATCATTCCTCAGGCTAGTACCTTTAAAATAATACCAATGAAAACATTATTTATAAAACCCTACTCTTGTTTTGAAATACCATTTCAAAAAAATCATCTAAAATCAACCCATTCACCTTGAAATTATATTTTAAAACATTTACTTTAGAAATCTATTTTCCCAATAATTTACTTTTTTAAATTTAATTTCTAAAATAAAAATATTATTTTCTTAATAATATAACTTACATCACCAAACCATTTTTAAATAGGGCCATTGACTTTGACTAAGGCACCACCAATGAACCATTTAGTAAGATATGTGGTCCTTATTTACTATTAGGATGATGAAATTACATCTCAATTTATAGGGCAAGAACAAAAAATTATGAAAACATGATATAATTAAACATGGTGATAAAACATGAACATGAAATCTACAAATGAGTATGTGAATTAGTAATTTAAAATCCACCAACATCATTATGAGTTTGAAGGATTCTTCTTTTTGAGAAACTATAGTTGATCCAGATCCAATTGAAAAACTTAGATAATCATGAAATATACATAATTTAGATCACAACCAAGATAAATTAAGGAAATGGTGACAAAAACTATAAATAAACACCTAATATCATCCATATTTACCTATGTATACTCCCCATAATATGAATTATTATGATCAAACAATAATATATGGAGGTCTTCCAAGAGAGAAGGAGAAATGTGAGAGAGAAATAAATTAGGGTGTTCTAATTGTATTTAGGACAAAATATCCTAAAACCCCCCTTTATATTTGGTTTAAAATAATTAATCAATATTTAAGATAATCTAGGAACAAACACCTTAAGACATGACCTGAGGTTCACAACATGACTCCATTGGCACATTTAAGATTACAACAATTGTATAAAGGGGGTGAATAGAACATTTAAAATTTAAAATAAATTATTGAAATGGAATAAATCATTTAATATAAATAATATTTTAGAGTTATTATTTCATTTATTAATAGAGTAATGTAGTGTTGTGTTCAAATAAATGCAGTGAAAATAAAATATGAACATCATATTTTTAAAAAAAATAAGGTGATATTTTTTATTAAAACATTAAAACACTTATAAAAATCAAATAAAGGACAAAATAGATAATACCTAAAAATATTATTTGAATATATTATCAAAAATAATAAATTAACATGATTTTTTTTAAATATATTTAAAAAAATAAATAAGGAATTTTTAATAGTTAAACAAGATAATAAATTTCCCACAACCAGAGAAAAATTGGGGGGGGGGGTGAATTGTGGTATTTATAGAAATAAAACTTTTCTATAATTTTTTTAACCTTTATTTAGGATATTTCTCCCACATTGGCAAGACATGTATTCAAATTGTTACTATCATAATTTAAATACCAAAACAAACACAAGCATATATGAAATTAATGCCTTAAAAGATCACATATATTTGACATGGTTCATCACTAAAGTCCATTACAAGGAGAATACACTGAGGATGTGTTGGTCATACCATAATCCACCAATCATAACTTTATTGATACATATAATGTTTCAACCATGGTCAATCCATGTTGGGCTCATATCCTTTAAAATATTTTGGATTTGGTCACTCCTCACCCAAGGTGAACTATATCTTCTTCACTTCTGCACACTACTTTAGTGACGGGTCTTCCACATTTTATTGACTTGTAGGTATCCTTAATAGATAATGAACACGATGGTATGTCACTATCTTGCATGGGACACCTCTTAAATCATAACTCATGATCTTATGCTCCATTACTCATTTTTCTATGATATTATTCTTTTATTACAAATGATATTAACTCCACAAAGAGAGTGTTAATTCTTGGTATAAATGAACACTATCACAATGACACTTATTTTTTTGTGCGAGGATTGTTTTTAATTGGAATTATTCTATTAAATACCGAATTAATCTTGTTTACTTCCCTTTCTATACAATCTTTCAAAACTATATATTACGAACCATTCTTTGTGCTAGTACTCCTTCATGAACTATAATCACGATAACACTCCTTCACAATCTATTCCGAGTGCTTCATGAATTACCTTAATTTATATATGGTACACAATACACTGTGTATTGTGCTTTGATGACTATTATAGGTGCTATGAGAACTGAATTTTTCTTCACAATATGGTTCTTAATGAACTATCCAATGTGCTACATAGACTGAATTTCTTTGCAAATATAATTTATTCATGGAATGGCATGCTTCGTTAACTCCACTTTCAATGTTGTCCATACTTGTAATGAAAACTCCCAAAATTACTTGATTCATGATCAATTTTAGATCATCTTTTCAACTTCCAATTAATCATATTGATGGGATTAATGGGGTATTTATAAGTAAATATGGATGATGATTTATTTAATAATAGGATTACCAAAATACCCTTTGTAAACCCTGGTAATTCTTATGTGGTACACCCAAAAACACTACCTTCTAACCATAAATTACCCTAGTGCTATGAAATTTATGTACTACTTTATTTGATAGGTGATAATTTCAACTTTTTAGAGATTAATAAATAAACTCCTTTTCATAAAAAATGAAATGAATTTATGCAATATAGTATTAACATAAAAAAAATTATGTGGTATTTTTGAATTTTCGGAACACTAGAAATCACCACCTCTTTATTAAAAATGACTACACTATATGATTTTTGTGAATGAGCCTTGAAATGTGGGATTTTTGACATTGGGAAACTTTAAAAATTCCCCACGATATAACTTATATACTATGATATCACCAAAAAATACTATATATTATATGATTGAATATATCCTTCTCCACAAAACCTTAATGAAAATTCACTAAAAACTTTAAATTTTTTAACCTAAAAATTTGGAAAACACTAGAGAATGATGACACCATGTATAATTATAGAAAACACACATCAGGATTCCTTAAAACTCAAAACTACAACTTCAAGACAAATATTTTCTATATAATGTTTAAAATATCAATCATATCCTGAATTAAACTTTCATAGGATTACTGTATTATTTCTAGAATACATGGAAAATCCAATTCCATGTATGCATCTATGCATCCATATCTTCTATAAATGAGTTATGTGACACTCATAACTCATCTACCAAATATTTAAGAGAATATTTCATTCTGACTTCTAGATATTCAATAAAATATGCACTACCAGTATTCCAAACCCAGAACCCCCCTTAATCTCTTCCCAACTTCTATATATGTAATTAGATTTTCACATCACAAACCACATCCTTGATATATAAAGATATCAAGGTGTCTCTTTTCATTTTTTTAAGTGCACCTCTAGTTACCAAGTCTTCATGGACTGAACATCCAATAACCATGCCTTCCATATCAACAGTCTATATATACTTCATGATACATTTATTGAAAATAAATCAAATAATAAACATAGGAACCAGTCCAACAGAATTACCCCCCCAATTTTGTTCTTTCTATAAAAAATCACAAAAAAAATTATATTTAGTAAATAAAATTCCAAAGATATATAAATTTATTATTAATTTTTTTTTCAAATAAAAATTTCATAAAAAATAAAAAATAATGAGAAATAAATAACAAATTTAACTATAAAAATAAATTTCAAATATATAATATTACAACTATTATATTATCTTACACATTCAGTGGAAAATAAAAGCATTAACTTCCATCACAAAAAATTTGTTTTTGAAAAAATATTAAAACAATCTATACAATATATTTTTTAACACATTAAATAAACAATGAAATTAAAAAATTTAGTAGTTCAAGATAAATATTCCATATACTTCATTCAGATTATATTTTATAGAATCAATAGTTTTAATAAATATATCAACAAATTAATTTTTATTAGGGATTTTTAAAAACAATATCTCATTTAAAAAAATTATTTCGTAGAAAATGAAATCTAACAAGAAAATGTTTTAAACGTTATGATATAAGAAAATTAATATAATGAAATTATACTATAATTATCATATAAAATTTGAATTTTATCAAAAAAACCATAAAATCTCATATTTTTTGTTTAATATAAATATTTAGAGCACTAAAACTTGAAATAACAATATTCTTAGCCTTATATATGAATCATTAAACTGATAATTTATTTTTAGAAATTGATGAAATTAATATTTTACCAAGTAAATTACATATAATTTATGTGATCTTTCTATCAATATTGTACCCTCTAAAATCACAATCAAAAAACAAGATTACAAGTAAAAAATATTTCGGATTGGAGTAAAAAAATAGCATTAATAATTCCTCTAACATATATATTTATCATTTTAGTAGTATTTAAATAACATTCCTTAGGCTTAGATTGATATCTTGCAAACTTTTAAACTAAAAACAACATATTAGGTCATGATACTGTTAAATAAAGAATGATTCCAATCATACCTCTAGAAAATTTATTATCTATAGATTTTATAGATTCATCTATACCTATTTTAAAATCAGTACTCATTATAGGTTTCATAGTTTTAAAATAATAAAGATTAAATATTATAATAAGTTATCTCACATATTTATATTTATTTTAAAAAATATAATCATATGTTTGAAGTATTTTGAATCAAAGGAAAAGCTCGAGTTCACCCATTCAACTCATTTCAAATTTAATTTTCACCAGATTAGAGAATTACAAACATAAAAAATAATTAGAATAACCAAATAAAAATTCATCAACATATATTTTCACAATAAAAATATAATTTGAAACTTTATTAGTAAAAATACTTGGATAAAGTTTCCATTATTAAAATAATTTTACAAAAAAAAACAAAGATATTATATCATAATAAACTATAGGATCCTGATTTAAACCATATAATGTTTTTGATAGTTTAAAAATATGATTTTTAAATTTTTCATTTTGAAATAAATGGGGTTTTATTAAAAATCCCTTTCATATTTTAAACCACATAAAAATTAACTTTTCACATCCATTTGAAAAAATTTAATATTTTGAAAAGAAAAAAAATCTAATATAATTTTAATGGATAATATCTTAGTTACTAGTGAAAAAGAATCATTAAAATCCAAAAATTATTCTTGTCAGTATTCTTGGTTAACTATCATTACCATATTTATAATTATTTTACCGTAATCATCCATTTTATTTCAAAAAATCTATTTACTTCCTAAAGACTGTTTATCTTTTGGTAGTTAAAATAGATCTCAAAATTTATTTATTTCAAATTTATTAAGTTTATAATGTATAGACACAATACAATTTGAATCATTCATCATTTAAAAAACTATAAAATTCCCAAAATCAAAAATAAAATAGAATTAACAAAATGGTTTAAAATATATTTTAGGGTTCTAATTCCAAATTCATCATTTCCTATTATATTTTATAAAGAATGATTTCAATTTGATTTACAATTTTTAGGATTATATTGAGAAGATATTTTCCACCTTTAATATTGAATTATAATTTTATAGATTATCTTCAATAAAGTTAAAATCATTAAATTCTTCTTCATAACCATATAAAATCAATTTATCATTATTTTTATTCAATTATATATGTAGAGATACTTGAAATTTCATAGTTCACTTGTTATATACTTTATAATATTAACTATTATAAGAGTATCAAAGGAAACCAACTTCATTAATTTTATCATGAAATTTATCCAAGTCATCCTTAGTATTTGAAAATAAACTTACACCCAAATATTGTAAAATGAAAGATTTTGGATTTGGTCACATCAAGATATTCATAAGTGGTATTCTTTATAAATGGTATTATACAAACTCTATTTAATATGAGACAATAAATATTACCAGTTTCTTCCCAATAATATTTTCATACATTAAATTAATTAAGAATGGTTCTTTAAATTTCTTTTATTGTCATTTTTCTCTTTTCTATAGCAGAATTTTATTGTATTGTTCTAGTGAGAGAAAAATTATGAATGTATCCATTGGATTCACAATTTGTTTTCAAATTATATATTTTCAAATTCATTTCTCTTATCACTTCTAATATAAATTTATAAATATCCATTTTTATTTTGAATCAATTTTCAAAATGAAATGAAATTTTTTAAAGTTTCACTTTTATGGGTTAAGATATATGTCCAATTGAATCTTAAATAATCATTAAAAATCATAAAAACATAATTTTAACATCTAAAACTAAAAATTTTCATAGGGCCAAATAAATCAATATGCAATAGTTCTAAAAAACTAATCATAGTAACCGTATAAAGATATTTCAATTTTTATTTATGATTATAACAACCTGGGATTATAAAAGAATAAAATTTATTTGATATAATATGTGACATGAAACACAGAGATTAAACAAACCACAAAACGCATTTCTTTAAATTTAATCTCTTTGACGGCTTTCCAAACATACAACCCCAAGTATAAATGAATAATAATATAGTATACCATTATAACCTACATATTAAATTTGAAGTTATTAATATTACTAAATAAATTATGAATATTATGTTTATCCATTTCTTAGAAATAGAATAAGGATCATTTAAAAGAAAATGAAATGATTTCTTGAAAATTATATTATTTCTAAATGACTATTTAGTCATGCTTTGCAAACATAATATAAATTAAATTTTTATCAATTTAAGAAAATTTATATGATAAAATGAAATTAATTTTTTAAATCAAAACTAAAAAATTATATTAGGGTTTATTTTTGTATTTTTTCAAAATATTTTATTTTTTGACGAAAAGGGAAAAATACTGAATTTTAATTAAAAAATGCCTTTTCATTTAAATTATTTATAAAGTTAAGTTATATTTTGAATTGGTTTTATATAAAATTGGTTGAATTATATATCTATTAATCCAATTTATGTCATCAGAATCATTTTTATATTAAATTTTTATATTAAAACATTATAAGCTTTTGAATATTTTCTCATTGAAAACATGATTTTTCGTCATGTCTATAGGGTTAATTTAAAATGAAATTATTTTAATTTTGTGAATCTAATTTCATAAAATGAATTCTATATTTGGAATCATCATAATTATTTTTTTAATATTGTCTACTTAATTTTTGTTCGTAATAATTAGTAAGGATAATAAAAATTAATTACTACGGTTAAGGTTAAAAGCCGTGTTTTCGCACGTTACATGAACTTGTGTAAATATTAATTTTAAACACACATAATATTTTTATTTTATAATTTTTTTAATATTTATAATGTTTTTTCCAAATTATCCAATAATTCTAATTTTATTTTAGGCTTAAATATTTAATTACCTATGTTAAAAACCCAATTAACATGTTGAATATTTAAATGGAAAAAGTGAGTAAAACATAAAGATTAAAAAGATAAATATTTGAAAGATGTGTTTTCTTGGAGGTATTTATAAAAAATATAATGTATAAACTCCATTATTTATTAATTTTTGAGCCACATGAGGTGAGAGTGACCTCCCAATATTGAATATTTTTGGGTATTTACAAATATGCCACTCCTCCTCAATTATAAAAGGACACTGAAACCCCTCACTTATTCACATCTCTAAAGACATTTGAATTGGCCAAAACCTGACCAAATAACCTAAAAAATTACATCTCCTTATCCTAGAATTCATATTTTGACCATAAATCCAACCCTGGACAATTTTGGATGCAAACCTAAAGAGGTTACCCGAAGAAGAGGTATCATTTTTCAATGAGAGTTTTTATTTTATTTCTTTCTCCACCTCAATAAATTAGTAATAAAACGTGATTATATAATAAAATTAGTATCATACATACAATTTGATGTTTTTATAATAAGTTCATGACCTAAAAATGTCCCCACTTCCATCAAATATGCTATGAAATCATCATTCACGTGTACGGTGGACTACCACCTCGCGAACTGATGTCATTCGTTTTTCAATTACCACATCTCACAGTTGGGTATTATTGTGAATATAAAGTATATATATGATATTTATGAAATAATTATACCTATTGATAGTTTATATCATATATAACTTTTTTTACTTTCCATTTTTTATGGGATATGATAACGTCACTTGTGTGTATGATGAACTAACACCTCACGAAGTGATGTGGTTCGTCTTTCACTAATTCTTAAAATGAAAGGTGATAAGGATATAGTTAATTAATATATGTAATATAAATGACATAATTATGAAATTCATGAAATATTTATCCATCTAAAAATATAATATATCATTTTCTTTTTTATATTGAAAAATGATAACATCATTCGTGTACATGTGGACTACCGCCTTCCTGAAGCGATGTGACTGAATTTTCATCTCCACACCACATGGAAGATATATATTGGTATATTTTAAAAAATAATAAGTTATATATTATAATATAATCATTATTTAAATATAAAACATTACATAACTTCTTTCCATAATGATCATTTAAAAAATGTAATGTTACTCATGTGTACGCATGACCTAACATTTCCATGTTTATAACACATTTTATTTTTCATAACAATATTTCCTAATTGTTTTTAAAAATATAATTTATTTTTATATATCATAATTATTTCATTACGATTATTCTATATATGTTTCAATAATGAAATCTTTGATTGTAGTTAACCTACCAAAGACATTTTTTATGCATAAGGAAAATATCACCAAAATACCAGATGTAATCTTAATTGATTATGTAATAATATATAATCTAATGTCCTGAACCAAGAGACACTTAACCCATTCCCTATGCTAGTGGGTCAAATTGAGTCAAGTGCGCCTCCTTGTATACCAGAGGATACTGACATGTAGCGAGGGTCAAATGAGGTACAAGGGAAGACTATAACCTCATATCAAAGAGACACAAGAGTAATAATAAATTAAAAAATAGTATAAGTACAATATAACAGATGAAAAACATAATAAAATATAATAAATAACTTCATAAGACTAAATAAATCAACGATTATAAGAATAATCATATTCCATAGACTGAGTAATATAAAAAATGAAGTCTTGCAATGATAATTTACAAAAAGGGAAATAGGGTACATTCATATACATCATGCTATAAAAAAATAAAAAAGTCCAAAAGAAAAATATAGTAGCATCATGAGCATAAGATCAGTCCTCTACTCCCATGATCTAAGCATTAATGTAAACAAATCAAGATTCCAATACAGGGAACGTTACCTTTTCCACACCTGTAGTCTTGAACTCTACTCGGGTACTAAAGGTGGCCTAAGTAGGGTATGAGATAAACTCATTAGGCCACCACCAAAGGTGTCGATAAAAATATAGCTTGTGTACATAGAATAGTAGTGTGAAAGTATAAAATACAATAAACAATGCTCAAAAATAAATACCAGTTGGATTGGGTTCTTATGGGACACCTGGATGGCTCTACTTCCTTTGGAATAGGCCGAAATTTCTGATCTTGGTAACCATGTGTATCCATATATATACACACATATAATTAATCATATATAATATGCATACATTAATATTCATTAGATATGTGAGGACATATGTAGTCATATACATGGATACTAGGTATTAGCTAGACCTGGGGTGGAACTCAGGAATCCATAACTAGTCTAACGAGCTATAGGCTCCAACATAGGTTACCAACCCTGAATCATATATGAACTTGAGATGGTGGGGGTGAGTCATCAATCCCAAATCCTGATGAAAAGTAATGTGTAGTATCATGCCTATTTCTTGGATAAGAGTATAACGGTGTGAGATGTCATACCTATCACCTTATATAAGGGAGTGTGAAACACCATGCTCAACAGAACCCTTAAATTTGTTTCCACAGCTAGTAATCACTACATACTAACAATAATATAAATAAAAACTACCTCTAAGAAGGAATAATAAATTAAGATAATATAACTAAGGTTTCACAGTTTGTATAATTCATATTCATAAATATAACATGCAGTATTGACTTTCCACCCACTCACATTCAATTTAATTAAGATATTCATTTTATAAGTCAAGGCAATACAATTTTCTATTCAATACAAAAACCAAGATAGTGTTTGGATTCATAAAAATTTATATAAAAGTGGGAAATTCCATTTTTTATTTCAAGTTAATACACTTAAGAGGCAGTTTAGTCCATTAATAATTAAATAAGGGTGAAATTAATTAAGTACCCCAAAAGGGGTGGCAATTAATGAATTTAGAATCCTCAAATAATTTAACATGGGTCAAAAAAAGTGTCTAAGAATGGTGTAATTAATTAAAGAAGGAAAACATATTTTAAATAATTTCACAAAACTTTCCAGCATGCATTACATATAAAAATGATATAAAAACACCAAAAAATTTAGGGAAAATTATTAAAACACCTACCGTAGGTCTCTAGATGACCACTTATTAGGTATTATCCTTTTATTTGAAGAAAAATGAAGGACAATGGAAGAATAGTTCAACAAACAGGAAATATGGAATATGATCTTACACCAAAATAGCACAATAAATGGGAAGATAATCTATTATAGGAAGTAATGGGATTAACTAGATTAATATTTTAGACCTAATAAGACCACAATGATAAAATAAAAGTCTGTATAGAAGATTAATTGATGAACCTAGGTAAAGATCTTGAGGCAGATCTCTCACGGGTGAAATGTGGGTGTTCTATCTATTAGAGAGAAAATAAGAGAGGGGTGAGGGTTTAAAATTACTTAAGGTAAAAAGGTAAAATCAACCTAGAAAACAAGTTTTCATGGTTTGGATACATGGTTGTCCAAACTATGTGCTGACTGTACCGCCACTGTTATCCAATAACACTGCTCACACGAGCTAGGCGTATAGTTTTCCAATTCATGCACAAGATGTAAAACTATGTCAAAAAAGTATTTAATTCCACATGGGAATGTGTCCTAGAAAACACAGTTAACAAAAAACTATGAGGATTCTCTCATGCATTGAGCACCTCACACAGTTGAGTCACATAATTAGAACTAACTATGCACTAACCGTGAAACCCACTCCATTTTAATAATTTATGAAAATATGGATATAAAAATACCTTAATGCTCCCAAAAACATTCGTTAGGCCATAGGTAAAGTTTACCACAAAAAGTTATTGAAAAAACATATCCAAAACTTAATGAAGATTCATGTCATTACAACCACCCCTCCTTAAAGAAACACATCCCTACATTGACCTTCAGATGGTAAATAGGGATCATCTGGGAAAAGCTCTAACCACTAGGATTAGGCATCAGTTTCATTATCCCCAGTATTAGCCTCTACTTGGAAATTTATCCATAGCACTCATACTAAATAAACCGACCTACCTTGGATATTTTTTATGATCTGGTCCACATTACACACTAGAAACTCCTCAAAGGAAGTATCCATGTCTAACTCAACTTATTTAGGCTGGAAATAATTATTAAGGAATATATAATACTATCAGAGATGAGATACTTGAAAAAAATCATGAATAAACCAATATTTTTTAGGAAGTTCTATCGGGTAATCCACTAGTCCAATTATCAATAATAACTCAAAAGGACTGATGAATCTAATCTAGAGCTTACCCCAACTCTGAATTAATCGATGGCCCAACCTGGGTGAAACCCACATGAAAACCTAATCCATGACCTCAAACTCAAGAGGTCATAAATGGATATTGGTATAAGATATCTTTATAGACTGAGGTGTCAACATGCACTTTCTGATTAGTTGGTCTTCCTCTGAAGTCTCATGGGTGAGACATGGTCCTAAAAATGATGCATCCCCTACCTCTAACCAACACATAGGTGATCGATAAGGCCTACCATATAAGGCTTTATAAGAGGTCATATGGATGGTTCCTTGAATGAATTTACTATAAGGGAACTAAAATAGGACAATATTATTTTCCCAAGAAACCCCAATGTCAATGACACATGCATGCAACAAGTCCTATAACACATGAATTGTGCACTCTATATGTCCATTGGTCTGAGGGTGATAGACCATGCTTAAAATCACCAGTGCATGGAAGGAATTCTATAACCCCTACTAGAATAGATACATGAAGAGTGAATCCCTATTATATAATTTATAATGTAGATATTTATGAAGAAATATTACCACCTTGATATAAAACCTTCCTACCTCATCTATCGAGAAATTATCCCGAACATGTATGAAGTGTAAGACCTTTTTCAACAAATAAAAAACTACCCAAACTGTATCATTTCTATGAGGCAATGTAGGAAAACTAGTCACGAATTCCATGAATAAATCATCCCATTTCCACTCAAGAGTAGAAAATGGTCGTAAATTTACTTCCAGTTGTGAATGTTTCATCTTCACCTTATCACAAGTGTAACACTGAGTGATAATGACATCTATCTTCTATTTAATACCCTACCACCAATACTGGAGATATAATTATTGATACATCATGGTGACATCAGGTTGTACTCTGTAAACTGAGGTGTGATATTTCCACATGAACTCCTCCTGGATTTCTGTTGGGAGCCAAACACGACCATGATAGCATAAGGTCTCATCCTCATCCATGATCCTACTAGAAGATGAATCATCTTCTAAGATACTTTCCATTAGCACTAAGACCTTAGTATCTTATAGTTATATCATCCTCAACCATTCCATAAGATTATATGTCACTAATAAGGTAATGAGGATTATCTAAATATGATCCCCCTAAACATCAACATGGAACTATGAAAACAGGGTCCTAAGCTTCCACTCACCACTAGCCTCCAAAATTGACAATATCTAATTCTTCTGTCTCAGAGAATCAGCAACAACATTTCCTTTATAAAGCAAGCAGGAAAGATCTAGATGGAAATAATAAAGATAATAAACCCATTTACACTACTTGATATCTAGATCACACTATCTGAATATATAATTGAGGATGTTGTTTTCTATAAAGACCAAAAAATACTCCTCGAGAAAATAATGGTTCCAATAGTGTAGATCATGTAAAAAAATAGCTAGCTTGAGATAAAACATCAGTTAATTCCACTCATGAGGCCACAACTGATGATATCTATATACTATGACTCACTTGTACTACATCAGAATTTCCCCTACCTAATACCTGATAAATCACAATACACTATGTAGCTCCTTTATGGCTCGAGCATGGTCATGATTATCGTTGAAGTTAAAAAACCCTTCAACTTCTAAAAGGATCTTTCAAAAGTTTTTTACTATATGAATTTCACTCCCTTCTTTGTGAAGCCCATATGAGGGATTTCTAAGCATGAGAAATCCTGGATGAAGTGTCTATAATACCTAGATATCTCCAAGAATATACATATATCTAATAAATTATTGGAATGATCCCTAGAAAATATATCTCCCACCTTCTCTTGGTCCACCAATACTCCTGAATCCGAGATTATAAAACCCATGAAATGTACTTTTTTGATCCAAAAGTAGAATTTTCTTAGATGAGCATAAAACTATTGCTCTCTTAGTTTATTAAACATGATATAAAGGTGTTGTTAATTATCATGTCATGAGAAATAATACACTAAGATTTCATTCATAAAGACTACCATGAGTGAATAAAAATATGGGTGGAAACTCAATGCATCAGAGCCATGAAAATAGTAAGTTCATTTATGAGTCTGAACAATATTACTAGGTACTTATAAAGACTATATTTTCTCTTAAGTGTAGTAGGAGTTATGTATGAATATCTAAAACACACTTTAAGATATCTCGATCTAAAATAAATCATGGAAAACACTTTATCTTCTAAGATATGATGACATAGGTTGATTTTTTAAGGTAGTAGATATGGGTTCTTTACTGTGGGATTGTTTAAACACATGTAATCTACTCACAACCTAAGGGCACCATTCAGATTCTTTGAAAAAAGGACTGGTGATTCTCAAGGAGAAGTGATGGTTTAAATAAAGTATTTAGCTTCAAAGTCCTCTAATAACTTATTAAGATTTTTAAGCTCTATAGGTGCCATCCTATAATGAGAAATTTAAACTGATGTTATTCCTAGAACTATATCAATGGTTAATTCTACCTCTCTTACTAGAGGTAGGCCAGACAAGTCGTTTGGGAAGGTATCCTTAAAATGATCCACCATATGAAGGAAATAGCAGGTCATAACCGATGATCATCTAAGAAAAGGCTAGTAATCTGTGTTGTCACTCTACCTAGCCCCTCATGATAAAGTCTATCTTGTTACACATGGACATCCCATTCTCTATTTTATACATTTCTTCCACCCTTTGGTTATGTGAACATCACTCTCCAGTGATAATAGTCGATATGGGATTAATAGGAAACTAACCAGTCTACCATAAAAATTAAATCAATCCCTTCCATGTTGAGGAAAAAATATTAAATAGAAAGATATATCCACCTATCTCAAGGGGATGATACTTACATTGGCAAACACTTTCTGATTTGATATCCATAGGGGAATCAAGTGTCATGAATCCATTCTATCATGAGGCCCATACTATGTAAAAATACCTTAGAGATAAAAGAGTTTGATGTGCCCGTGTTAAATAAAGAAGGCACTAATGTAGAGCCCACTAGAATAGTACCTCTAATAATAGAAGGCCCGATGATATGCTCCTCCAATATAGGTTTCACTACATTTAACTGGACCATACCATGACCCTATGTCACAACCTGACTACCCTGAGTAGGCATGTTCTACATGCACTTCAAGTATTGAGTCTAATTTCCTATACCTCAACTTACTCCTCATCCTGAGTGGCTTGTGGTATTTTATTTACCTTCCCGCCAAGATATTGTTTGACTTTCTATGGAATGTGGGGTAGGGTAGATCCCCCTTCCTTATGAATTGGTGGAAAATTCCATCCAAAACTCTAAATGTGGCCCATCCTAGAACAACCTATGCACTCAAATGGGTCTTGAATACACTGAGGTTTCATGTGTCTTAGCATCCTATACTAGTTACATATATGGAAGATATCATTATAAGATTGTTGACTACTTCTACACCATTATAAACATCAAAGCATTGCATCCTTCTGTTAAAATAACAACTAGAAGGTTTGGGTGCTTAATCAACCTAGTTCCCACCATCAATTTCCATCAGATTCCCCTACATAATGAGGGTCTAGTTGGGAATATCAAAAATTATGGTCAACCAAAACATGTTAACCTACAATCAGATTGTGTATACTAGATCATCCTCAAATATACTAACAGACATGAGATCATCACCAAACAAGGTGGTTGTGAATCACTGAATCTATGTAAAATGAGAAGAATAATCCATTACATACATGGTTCCCTACTGAAGGATAATAAATTCTCTAGCCTGGTCAACCATCTATGTCTATGAAAATAACTAATCCTAGAATACCATATGGGAGTTCGTTCAGATCATGCCTTTATGTCGGTCTTCCTAGGAAATGACATCCCACCATCACTTGGAAGAACCCCATAGTATATAAGAAGTAGGCTTGACCCCCCATATTTGGAGGAGTCTTCAGGTGGTCAAATATATAAAGAATAGCATAAATCTATGAATCTTCAGCATGAGGTCCACAATCCCCAAAAAATGTGGGAGGATGCTGTTGCTGAAATTATCAAGTTAACTCCACCATAGTCATGGAAGGTGGAGTAACCCCTTTCATATTTCACATCATATGAAGAATACCATCTCAGAACTGGCCATAAGTTCCCATATTTGTAATAAAATGTGGTTCCATAGGTGGATCAATGGGAGGTATCACTAGCAGTTCAATGCCCGCCACCTCTGGAGTAAGGTCGTCACTGCCTTCCAGGCATACGACTTAAGGATTTCTTAGAGGCATGAGTGTACAATGACAAAAACTCACCTTAGAAAATAATTTAGCTATAAAAATTATTGAAGATAGATACAATGATAGGAACCTGATCTTTCTAAATAAAAGGTCACACCTTTCTGCCTTCTCCAAAATCTTGGTCTATGTGGTAAGGAAAACCAAAATAGTTTATATGAACATAATTTACACTCCCAACTACCCATTACTAAGACTAGTTTTTGGTTTTGGTCTCATAAACCATGACATAGGTTTTAATATATGGAGTGTCAAATACAAGGTATTGAGAAAACACCATTTACTTTTCAATTTAAATCCCATTTAACAATAACCTTATCATTTATAATATTAAATTTTACTGATTTCATAATATTATATATATATATATATCATGGTTTAGTTAGACACATTTCCTTTTCCAATTTATAAAAGTCATACTTCTTATAAATTGAAATTGACATGTCATTTAACTACAACCTGAAATCTAAATCCAGTGTTAGAATAAAACATGTCATATGAAATGATTTAATTACACGAATCACCTTCAAGAAATATATAAGTACTTTATACATAAATAACCAATTTAATTCAATTAATCCAATTAAATAATGTGGTCTCGGTCCAAGGAACCCATAGGCCTCGAACCCATAATGAGTATAATTAGAAAATAAAGGTGTCATCACCAATCTAGGTGGGAAAAAACCATTTAGATTAATGTTGGAAATTTAATTAATCCAATTATATTATCCCTACATGAAATGATAACACATTTCTGTATATAATAATCAATTATAGAAACTATATTCTCTAGTAAAATGAATTCAAAAAGTAGAAATGGCATGAAAAAATGTATGTCATATTTGTCATAATGTTCCTATGATGATAATTACATGCCTTAATAAGATAATGTAAATGAATTATATAATAATAATATCAATATTAATAACTTCAAAAAACATTTGTGTCACCCCACTATGAAATCGTATCAACTGTAATAGGAGAAACCATAATAAAAATAACCTATCCTAGATAAATCGGGTTTCCCCTGTATGTAGGTTAGTTACTCCCATGAATATTCTCAATACCAAATTACATCACATCATAGTATCCTATCTCATACCCAGATAGTAAGAAAAATTAAAAAAGGGCTTTGATAGCACTTTGTAACGTCCTGAACCAGGAACCACTTAACCCGTGGCTTGAGATGGCTGGTCACATGGCCTCAACCATGACTCCCCA
This sequence comes from Viscum album, assembly GCA_963277665.1. Taxonomy (NCBI): domain Eukaryota; kingdom Viridiplantae; phylum Streptophyta; class Magnoliopsida; order Santalales; family Viscaceae; genus Viscum; species Viscum album. Next base: position 1,549,133,381 of record OY728152.1, on the reverse strand, counting down.
TATACTAGAGGCTACTAACTAGTAGTGAGGGTCGAATGAGGTATAGTGGGGAGACTATACCCTCATATTAGAGTGAAATTGTGGTAATAATAAATAGAAAAACAATAGAGTAACTGTAATATAATATATAAAACAATGGAAAAAATTATCATAAATAACTATATATGTGTAATCAATACAATAACTATAATAATAATCAGATTCCATAGGTTGAGTAATATAAAAAATGATGTCATGGAATGCTGATTTATAAAAAATTAAATATGGGACAAACATATGCATCATACTATAGAAAAATACAAAAGGTTAAAATACAACTCCACTAACATCAGAAGCATATGCTCGGTCCTCTTCTCCCATAATTCCATATATAAGATAAACAAATCAAGCATCTGAGATATGGCACTTTACCTTGTCCACTCCTTTAGTAATGAAGGCTACTCGGGTACCAAAGGTGGCCCGAGTAGGGTGTGAGATGAACTTAGTAGGCCACCACCAATATTGTTTATAATAATATAGAATTTTTACATAACATATCATTATATAGGTATAACATAATATAAACAATGCTAGAAGATGAATACAATCCACGTTAGGTTCTTACAGGACACCTGCCTGGCTCTACCTACTTCAGCATAGGGTGGAATGTATGATCTTAGTAACCATGTGTATCCACACACACACACACAAATATATACATATATGTAATCATTTATAATATGTATACATGTATATTCACTAGATACATGAGGTAATATGTAGGAATATACATGGATACTAGGTTCTAGCTGGACCTGAGGCATAACTCAGGCGTCTATAACTAGTCTAAAAATCTATAGACTCCAATATAGGGTACATTACCTAACTCTCATATAAATTTGAGACATATTTCTCTTCACTCAATATGGTGGGGTGATATTTCATGCCCAACTTCCGATACTAAGGAACATGAATTATCATGACCATCATCCATATTAGAGTATAACAATGTGAGATGTCATGCTCATCACCCAACATAAGTGATCATAAAATTCCATGATCAAAATAACCCTTAACCATTGTTACATATCTATTAATCATAGAATACTAATAATAATTGAAATGAGGAATTACCTTTATGCATGATTAATCAATTAACAGAATATAACCAAGGGCTAATAGTTCTTATAATTCACATTCATTAATATAACATGTGGCATAGCCTTTCTACCCACTCTCATTCAAATTTATTAATCCATTTAGTTTACAAGCTAATGAAATTAACATTCCAAGTTAATCCAAAAAATTAGACAGTATTTTTTAGATTAAAAATTGATATAATAGTGGGAAGTTCCAATTTCCATGTTAGTCTGGACCAATTACGTGTTTGTTTGATCCAATAAACATCACATATGGAGGAAATTAATTAAGAACTCACAAATGGGTGGTAGTAAATGGTTACACCATCCTCTAACAATTTAACATGATCCTACAGAAGTGGATAAGCATGGTTTAATCAATTAAGGAACGAAAAACAAATTTTATGGAATTTCATAAAAACTACAGACATGAGGCACATAAAAAATGATATGTAAATAACTAAAAGGTTATGAAAAATTGCTATAACACCTACCTTAGGTCTATATATGACCACATATTAGGTATAAACATTTGATTTGAACAGGAATATAAGAAAATGGAAGAATGGTCCAACAATAAGAATATAGGAAATATGAGATTGCACTAAAATTGTATAATATATGGGTTGATAAACTATGATATAAATAAAGAATATTAAAGAGATTATTATTGAGGATCAAACGTGACTGATGATGATGAAATTGGAGTCTAAATGGGGGAGTAATTAATGAACCTAGGTTTTGTTCTTGAGAAGGAGATCTCATGGGTGAAATGTGGGTGTTATGTCCACTGGAGAAAAAATAAGAGAGGGGAGAGGGTTTTAAATTACATGAGGGAAAAAGGGTAAAATCACCCAAAAAAATGGGGTCACATGGTTGGGCCACATAGTTGGCCAAAATGTGTGCCAATATTGCTACCTCCACTATCCAAGAAACCCACATTCATGGGCTAGGTGCATGGTTTGCATAATCATGTAAAATCTATGAGAAAACCCCTATTAGAAAAGTCTCTAATTCTACAAGGTCATGAGACCTTGCTTGTACGGTTGGTCACGACCTGTCTTCGGGGCCCATTCCATGACTACCCCAAGCCCACCTTCCATATGCCAAGGGATGGTGACTAGTACCAAAGGCGTAAATCCCGATAAAATGTGAAGGCATTTCCTTTATGATAGTAAACAAACACAACAGAGTACACAAGATGAAGTAAGAACAAAGTAATACTAAATACAAAGTAAGTGCTAAAAGGTAAATGGGCCAGAATACAAATCCAACTGAAAGTACAGTACAACTGAAAAACTAGTACAACTGCAGTAAAGTAAAACAACAACCACCGAGTTGTCCTCTGGGAATCCCACCTGAAAGGTGGGTATAAATAGTCTCCCCAGCCCCACGGATCTGTCCGTTTTCTCCATGTACATCTCACCAAGTGGTCAACCTCTGGGTACCGTCTAGCTATACAAGCCTAAACCACAATCAGCATTGTCCTCAATCTGCATCCAACACAATGTAGTGCAGGCATTGCCCGTGCAGGGGTGAGTATAACGATACTCAATAGGGACCCCGAGACCCTCGAAGGTCTCCCAGAATCCACGAAGGATAAACCACAAAGAAAATATAAAATCACGAAGTATCAAACATCTCTACTTAGGTATATGCACATAAATATACCTAAGTCATCAATCCTGTTCTACTCCAACTCTCGAGCCCATGTACAACCCTATCCACACAGGAAAGAAGTCAATCACATCGATGATAATGATTGAAATTCAAGACTCAACTCACCCAGGTATACATATTTTGTAAAGTGATAGAGATGATCAGATGTAGTCACTGATTCATCTAAGCTGGCGGACCCACATATGATACTAGTCCAGCTAAGCTGTCAGACCCACATAGGATACTAGACCAGCTACTCTGTCAGACCCACATAGGATACTAGAACAGAAGTCAAACTGTCGGACCCACGTAGGATACAAGAACAATAATCACCGCCGTCGAACCCACGGAAAACTCTAATATGGTAATCATCGTCGCCGAACCCAAGAAGGATTCCAGTACGGTAGTCTTCGTCACCGAACCCATGGAGGATTCCAGTACAGTAGTCGTTGCAGTCGCAGCCAGCTCTAGGGTTCCCGCACATAGCACGCTCGATTCCGATAGGGTTCGCTCCTCGAGCCAAGGGGGTCGATACATAAACTGTCACGAAGTCCATATATTATGTATCCCGAGGTTCTGTATCGTCAAAATGAACCTGACGTGACAGACGGCGCGTCAATCAGACGCCTGGTCTGAGAGATATTGGCTTTTCTGTTCTAGGGGCTCGGGTGGAAATATGCTCATTACAATCCCGACTATTATCCAAAGTCATCCAAAACACACTTAGAGTGTCACAAAAGGACCGTCATGTCACGAGGGTTCCATTTGCGAAGACGGAACGTCGATCAGATGCGTGTTCTTCAAGTTATTCACCTTTAAGTGAAAACGGGCCCGACCCGTTAAGCCCAGTGGGCTGGCAGGTCAGGTCAACCCAGTTTCCGTGGGTTCGAGCCGGCAGAGGGTCGGACCGGCCTGGTGAATTGCGCGGCCTGGCCCGGCCTAGAAGGGCGGGGCCCAGCTGGCCGCAGCTCGGCCCGAGGGGGCCGAGCGGTCCGAGGGTGGGGGGCCTCTTTCCCAAACCGGCGGCGCCAAGCGACGCCCCCCCTCCCAAACCAGCCGGGCGAAGCCGACCAGCATTCCTGGCGCAAGCGGCTCGCTCGGGTGGGCCATGGTCCTGCTGCATGGCACCTTCGGGTGACGCGGATTCTTCACCCTGCCGGCCGACGAGCCAACCAGTTCGTCGCCGAAGCGGCCCACGGATTGCGGGCCGCGTTCTTCCATAGCGCGACGCCCCTTGTGGCAGCGCAGTCCTCCTTCGGCCCAGCCGGCTTTAGCCGGCCGATTCTTCGTCGACCGAGTGGCCCGCGGTTGCGGGCTGTAGTTCCTCCTCATGCGGCCGACATAGAGCCGCCACCTTGGATCTTCACCATTTCCCGATTTCAAATAAAACAATAAATGTCGTAGGGTCATCGGGCCGTGTTTGTTCGGCTTGTGTCCTCCGCGTTAGGCGATAACAATCGGCCAATGTAAATTCTGAAAATTAAAAAATAATTAGGTACAATTTATTCACTCAAAGAATATACAAAACCCTTACCTCGATAATTGACGTCACACATCGTCGAGCCGCGGAAGACGAGCATCGCGGTAGATGGGGTCACGGAGAACGGCGTCACGGAGAACGGATGTTGAGTCCGTGGATGTCGGGATGCGTCCAAGGAGGAAGCGGTGTCTCCTCACTTTTTGTGGAGAAGATGAAGGAAGGCACATCATCATTCTTCATGGAATCGGCGTTCTTTTTCTAAGAGAGCGTTGTTCTTCATGAAAGGATGAAGCTCTCTTCTAATTACAAAGGTTCGACCGAAATATTTTCCAAGCAAATATTAAAATGAGGCTTTCCCCTTTTTTAACCAACTTGCCATGCCATTTCAAAAAGATTCAAATCCACCCAAAATTATTAATTAATTTGTGGTGTAAAAAATAATTAATTCACTGAGTTGTCATATTAATGACCATGTTGAAGGTGGAGAGTTTAAAAAATAAAGGGTGCGGGGGGGTTGTCAATAATTAAACAAGGGGTTTATGAAAGTTAAAGAGAGTTATGAGGAGATGAAAGGTTGGGGCTCTTGTGGGCCCCAAATCAAAAATATCCACACATGGGATGTTATTTGGGTGTTGAACCACCAATAACTTCCCCATGGGAGGAAATAACCAACTCTCAAAATAAAATTGTGTACCACACAATTTTATTTAATTTAAGATTAAACCCCAAAAATTAACTTTCAACCCGCATGAAATGCAACTACAGTAAAGGTCCCCTTAAGCTAATATTTTCACTGCGCGTTGATCGGTGTCCTCAGATTTCAATTACGAGCACCAGTTCAAAAGATAGAAAAACCCACATGTACGTTTACTGAACGTACCCGAACAAAACTTCAAAAATTGATTCTGGGCACACCGGGCCTCAGAATCAAGTGCCGTCAGAAACCGAAGACCCGTAAAATTCAAAAGCATTTAAGAAAAAAAATTTCTTCAAATTTCCAAGTCTTTTCATTACTCCCACCTCATGGATTTATGTCCCCGTAAAGCTACAACACACACTAGGAAAACAAATGGGGGTACTAAGCTCGCATCTGAGCCTCCCGCTCCCTAGTGCTCTCCGAGAGGTTCCCGTGCTACAAGCAAATGCGCACTAGAGGAATCGACCGTCCATATAGGACCCTCTCTTGTCGATCCTCGATCTCCACTGGGACCTCCGCAAACATCACCCCATCATCGATGTCCAGCTACCCGTGATCGATGATGTGGGTCGGGTCATGCATGTATCTCCTCAGCTGTGATACATGGAAGACATCATGCACCTAGTGCAACTGAGGTGGAAGGGCCAGGTGGTAATCCACCTCACCTACTCTGCTAAGGACCTAGAATGGCCTGATGAAACATGGAGATAACTTTCCACACCGGCCAAATCTCCGTAGACCCCGTCAAGGTGTGACCCGTAAGAAGACGTGGTCACCATCCTCGAACTCCTGTGATCTCGACCACCTATCAGCATAGGACTTCTGTCTGCTCTGTACAGTCTTCATCCGCTCCTGGATGATCTGCACCTTCTCTGTCATAGCCTGAACTATCTCTGGACCTACGAGTACTGACTCCCAAGGGTTAGTCCAGCACATAGGTGATCTACAAGGTCAGCCTTACAATACCTCATATGGTACCATCCCGATGGTGGAGTGGTAGCTGTTGTTGTATGCAAACTCCATCAAGGGTAGGTGATCCTCCCAGCTGCGACCAAAGTCAAGGACACATGCACAAAGCATGTCCTCGAGTGTCTGTATGGTTCTCTCATTCTGGCCATCCGTCTAATGATGGAAGGCGGTGCTCAAGTGAAACTGTGTCCCGAAAGCCTTCTGTCACCCCTTCCATAGCCGGGATGTGAAACGAGCATCACGATTGGAAAAAATAGATTATGGCACACCATGAAGCCGTACGATATCCTAAACGTAGAGGCATCCCAAGCTCTCTACTGAGCCTTGCTCTATGATCGGTAAGAAGTGGGCCGACGTGGTGAGTTGGTCAACAATCACCCAGATAGAGTCGTGACCTCTGAATGTATGTGGAAGCCCCATCACGAAATCCATGGATATCCCATCCCACTTCCACTATGGGACCTCTAAGGGCTGTACCAAGCCTCCTGGTACCTGGTGCTCCGCCTTCACTTGCTGACAAGTGAGGCATCATGAAATGAATTCTGCTACAACCTTCTTCCTACCCGGCCACCATTGCTGTCGTCTGAGGTTCTGGTACATCTTCGCCACTCCTGGATGTACCACTAGAGGGAAAGTGTGAAACTCCCTCAGCACTTCCTCCTACAGTGCAACTGGTACCATGGTACGTCCCCTGAAGCGGATGTCGTGCTCTCATCCTTCAGAAAATCCATCAGGTGCCTGCCCTGTGGATATTTGAGCACGTCATGTCTCACAGTCAACTTCCCCATGCTGTGCCTCTCTGACCTACTGAAGGAGTGGAGGAGTGACTGTGAGTGACTGTAGAAAGGATGCTCTATCTCTATCCATAAAGGATATCTGCAACGTGGCTAGATGCTCCGTCGCCTCTCCTAGTAGCTGAATACCCAATCTCCTGCTGAGAGCATCAACTACAATGTTCCCCTTCCCAGGAGTATATACTATCTCAAAGTCATAGTCCTCAAGGAACTCGAGCCATCACCGCTATCTCAGGTTCAGGACCTTCTAGAAAAAGTTGTACCTGAGAATCTGGTGGTCAGAGTAGACTGTAAAGCACTCACCCATCAGATAGTGCCGCCACATCTTCAAGTTGAAGACCACTGTTACTAAATCCAGGTCATGGGTAGTGTAGTTATGCTCATGCTACCTCAACTGCCGTGAACCATACGTGATCACTGCTCACTCCTGCATCAAGACACACCTGAGTCTGGTCCCTGATGCATCGCAGTATACTACGTACCCAACTCCCTGCTCCGGTAGCCTCAAGATGGGTGCACTGGTCAATCTCTCCCTCATTTCCTGAAAGATCTGCTGATATATATCTAACCACCCAATGGTTTTCCCCTTATTCATCAAATCCAAAAGTGGTGATGTAACTCTAGAGATGACTATAACAAATATTCGATATTATCCAGCCAGACCCAAGAAGCTTTGCTCCTCCATCACGCTCCTGGGTGGCTCCCAAACAGGCACTTCCTCGATCTTCTCTAGATCCACTACAAATCCCACCTCCGAGATGACGTGTCACAAGAAGTGAACCTCTCGAATATAGAACTGGAACGTCGAGAGCTTACCATAAAGCTGGTGCTCTCAGAGTGTATATAGTATAACCCGCAAGTGGTAGGCGTGCTCCTCCTCAGTAGTCAAGTAAATCAGTATGTTGTCGATGAAGACTATGACAAAACGATCGAGGTAAGGCTAGATGATCCTGCTCATGAGACTCATGAACACTGCTGGAGTGTTGGTTACGCCGAAGGGCATAACCAAGAACTCGTAGTGGCCATACCAACACCTGAAGGACGTCTTCTGCACATCCTCGTCTTGAACTCTGAGCTGGTGATAGCCTTACCTGAGGTCTATCTTTGAGAACCAACGCGCTCCCTTGAGCTGATCAAAGAGATCGTCAATCCTCGGGAGTGGGTACTTGTTCTTCACGGTCACCTGATTCAGGTGACGGTAGTTGACACACAATAACAAGCTCCCATCCGCCTTCTTGGAAAACAATATCGGAGAAGCCTAGGGTGAAACATTGGGTCAGATAAATCCTTTCCCCTGCAAGTCCTCTAGCTGTACCCGCATCTCACAAAGCTCGGCGGAGCCATCTGATATGCTGGAGTAGATATCAGTGTTGTCCTAGGGTACATGTCAATGTATAAGTCTACCTCTCTGCGAGGAGGTAGTCCTGGAACGTCATCAGGAAAAACGTCCCCATACTGATCCACCACAATAGGAAAACTCGGACTCCACACATCAACTACTCTAAGGATGAAACTATCCAATTGATGTGTGATCGGCTGCCCTCTCTTCTGCGAAAGTCCATCCTACGCTGCAAAGGCTCCCTTCTCACCGGTGAAGGTGAACCTGCTCCCATCCATGTGGACACACCACACCTTGCGCCTAATGCAGTCGATCTGAGCATGGACTGTAGACAACCAGTCCATATCCAAGATGACGTCGTAAGGCCTCGACGCCACTACGAGAAGATCCCAGTCGAAACAATCTCCGCCTAGAGTAAGCTCACACTACCAACACCAGTACGTAATCATCGAGTCTACTCCCGTAGGAGTCTCTTGACGTAAGGATCGAGCCAACAGCTATGTCGGAATATCCGACCTCCTAAAAATGGCAGTGACAATAAAATAATGACTCTCTCTTGTTTCTATTATTACAACAGCAAGGGTGGAGTAGACACAGATAGTACCTCAAATAATCTCAGGAGAACCGTGGTCATAAGACTCCCCTGCCTAGAGATGAGCCTGCCTCTGTCTTCCAGCTCTCTGTGGTCGGGGTGGACCTCCTAGTGGTGGTGGTGGTAGAGCCTCAAAACGTCATCCCCCACCCACTACTCGGCCAATTCCTCTGCCTCGTCTGCCTGCTCCTTGCGAACCTCAACGGTTGAACCTGTGCCTCTGCCTGAGAGGTCCCTCCACTGTCTGTTGCTCATCGGCATGGCCGGTCGGGCAGCCTTGAGCCATGTGACCCTGCCCGATACATGCATAGCACTGCCTGCTCCTCGTATAGCTGGCTCTGTTTCGGGTGCCCCACACAACCGAACATATATCCTGAGGTCGCCCGCCTGATGGACTGGTCTGCTTGGACCCATGCGACATATGTCTACTACCGGCTATAGGAGACTCTGCTACGTGTCACCCTGTGGTGGGTCTCACTGCTGGTGTCGGATCAGCAAGAAAGTTCTCCACAAGAAGGGCTCGCTCCAGCACTCCCTCCTACGTCGGAATGTTGAGGGAGATCATCGAATCCCTGATATCATGCCTCAGTCCATGATCAAAGGTCTGGGCCCTGAATAATGGGTCTTGTACCATGTTTGTGGAGTAGTGTGAGAGGTCAGTAAACCACACTGAGTACTGAGCTATTGTCATTCTGCCCTGTTGTAGGTGAAGCAACTTCTAAATTCGCACCGCATGAAGGGTGGCGGGAAAAAACTCCGAGTGAAAGAGACTCTTGAAGTTTTTCCAAAGTAAAGATGCCTCATCATGCACCTGAAGCATCAAGCTCCACCATCTACCTAATGCTACGTGCAGAAGACTCGCGTAAAGGATCACCATAAGGTTGGCTAGCGTCCCTAAAAATCTGAAGACTCTAACGACAGCCTCCAGCCAATCCTCGGCTGCCAGAGGGTCTGTCACTCCACGGAACCTTGGTGGCCTTTGTCACTGAAAATCGTGCAACGTACTCAGGCAGCGTTCACTCTCTGCTGCTAGGTCTGGTAGAATCCGTGGCTCAGCGGGTAGTGGTACCGCTGGTGCCTCCACTGTGATGGGGCCCTACACTGAGGCCTCGTCGCTCGGTGTGCTCCTATCTTGTATGCGACTCAGAACCCTAGTTGGCTGCCTTCATGGGGCCATACTGAAAAGAAACAGGTGTTCCACGGTCAAAACAGTATACCTAGAGAGATGAAAAAAAGTAATCACAAAGAAAACTTTTGAAACACACAGGCAATCGGTTTTTTCGTGTACTCAGTCAGAAATCAGGGTTCAAGGTCCGGGTGTATGGATACGTCGGCCGCCGCACCAAAACTAGACTCCCTAGAATGGAAACCACACTCAATACACTCAACAATATTTCTTCACATAAAGGAATGATCAGATTCCTGAGTACTGTAGTAGAACCGACTCCTCTGATACCAATTTTTCACGACCCGTCCTCAGGGCCTGTGCCGTGACTACCCCAAGCCCACCTTCCAAAGGCCAAGGGCTGGCTGTAAAGACCTGGAAATTTCTAGGAATTTTTTTTCTTAATTTTCTTTGGAATTTTACAAGAACTCAATTTCTGACGGCACCTGAATCTGAGGTCCGGTGTACCCAGAATCAATTTCCGAAGTTTAGCTCGGGCACGTTCAGTGAACGAACGAGCGGGAATTTCTATCTTTTGAACCGGTGCTCGGAATCAAATTCTGAGGGCACCGATAGAACCGTAGCGCCGGTAATTGCTTAGTAACTCCTGTTCCGAAGTTGTGTTTACATGAGAGAAGTTGATAAAAATTGTGGAAGTTAAAAATAAAAATTTAACAACAATTTTTATTTTTACTCTAAGTGTTTTTATTTTTTGGGAGGAAGTTGGGTAACTACCCAACTTCCCTTTGTAGGTTATGAAGGAGGTGGGGCCCACACGAACCCCACCCCTTCATATTCTTCAACTCTTCAACTCACCATTAACTCCCCTTCATTTAATTTGACAACTTGTGTAATTTAATGAGGTGAGTTATTTCAAACTCTTGAATTTCAAAGGTTTTGTGGTGTTAATAAATTAAGTGAGGCTTAATTTATTTATGGGTTAGTTTCTTAGTTGATTGAGAGCTTTTGGAGAAGAAAAGCTAAGAAAAGCTAGAGTTCTTCATCCTCTTCGACGAAGAACACAAGGAACGCGAAGAACGCATCGAACTCCATCGAAGAACGCCGAGTCCTCGAAGACCGACTCCGCGACACCGATCCACGACGTGACGTATCTTTCCACAACGGTTCTTCCGCAACGTCTCTCTTTCCACGACGCCGTTACCACGACGCGACTTCCTCCTTCCAAGTAGCCTCTTTCCGCGACGGTTATACCGCGACGTTTTCTCTTCGACGAACCTCCGAACAAGCTCCACTCTTGAAACCAAGGTAGGGGTTTTAATTTTATTTATTTATTTTGTTCGTGAATACCAACTTGACGATCTTTGTGGTTTAAAACCAATAGTTATCGAATAACGCGAGGGGGCCGGACCGCACAAACTCGGTCGACCCTCCTCCTTTTTTTCATGTTGGTTCCTTTGTGTTTTGGTACGAGAGGCTGTGGTGCCGTCGCACCACGCGGAATCATGCGACAAGGAAATGCGCGACGCCGTCGCGCCGCACCGTGAAAAGAAGAACAAGGACGCGGCGCCATCACTCCGCGTCGGAGAAACCCGAAGACATCTGCAGACGGAGTCGGGCCACGACGAAGGGGCGCAGCATCAACGCACCACGCCGGAGAGCCACGAAGACGGCGCGTTTGTTAATATACGTGCGGATTGATGGGCGATGACAAAACGGGGCCACAATGTAATTTTGAAGCTTGCGCAGTAAAGTTCGAGACCCGAGATGAACACAAGCTCAGACGGTTTTGAAAACGGACCACCGGAGCAACTCCGGTGGCCCGTGGAAACACCCGGAGGCGCGGGTCACCGGCGCGGCGTCGCCAGAAGATGGGCGGCGGCGGTTCGCCGCCGGCCCCAATTAGCGGCGAGGGCGGCTGCGCACCGCCCCCCGCTCCGCGACTTCGGCTCGGCCAAGCCGAGCCGTGGCTTGCCGGTCGGGCCGGACCGGGTCCAGCCGGGTCGGACCCGGTTCGGACCGACCCAGGGGGGGTCGGGCCGGGTCGGCCCGGTCCCAGACCCCCCTTTTTCGGACCACTTTCGGTCAAATGCCCATATCTTGGGCTACGGACCTCCGATCGACGCACCGTCAGTTGCGTAGTGATCCTTGGAACGAGGCGGTCGTTTAGGTATATTACAGTCAAGGTTTTGGAGAACTTTGGGTTCAACCGGGTTGGTTCGTACACGAAACCAACCGGGCCCTCGGAGCGGAGATGCTTATATCTTTATCACCGGACGTCCGATTGACGTGCCGTCGACTTTGATGGATTCCTCTAAGTGAGACGGATCTTTTGGCTTACTCCGCTCAAGGTTTGGATGCCGTCAGAGTGTGGTCGGGTTGGTTCGCTCACGAAACCAACCGGGCCCCTGGAACGAAAAAGCCAATAACTCACAGACCGGACGTCCGATTGACGCGCCGCCTGTCTCGTTGTTTTCCACTTGATGAGACAGAACTTTTGGCATACTTCGACCAAGTTTTGGTTGCTGTTGGATAGTGTCTGGGTTGGTTTTTACCTGAAATCCAACTGGGCCCTTGGAACGGAAAAGCTGTTATCTTTCAGACTGGACGTCCGTTTGATGAACCGTCAGCGGCGTTGGTGATCACATTGAGAAATGGTCCCTATGAGTATACCCTATGCGAGTTCGGGGTACAGTTGAGATAGGACCAGGTTGGTTCTCTCATGAAACCAACCGGGCCCCTGGGACGTAAAGGCTAATAACTCACAGACCGGGCATCCGTTTGACGCGCCATCTGTTGAGTTGAGACCCCTATGACGAGGCGGTACTTTGAGATATTTATTCGTGGGACTTTGTGATACTTGGAGTATCGACCTGTAGCTCGTGGAGCGAACCCTCCCGGAGACAAGCGTACGGAGTACGAAGACCGTGTAGCTGGCTGAGACCTGACGACTGCTTGACCGACTCGACTTGGAGTGAGTCAACTAGCCCAGTGGACGGAGAACCCGGTATTTGGAGACAGACCCACGGCAGACGGAGCGCTCGGTAGTTGGCCGCAGACCCGCGGTACTCGACTGGAGGAGTACCTCTGTAGGCTATTAGGGGGAGTGCCTGGTATTTGGTGACAGACCCACAGCGGACGGAGCGCCCGGTAGTTGGCCGCAGACCCGCGGTACTCGACAGGAGGAGTACCTCAGCAGTCTTAGGTTAGTGAGCAGTACCTCAGAGTCGTGACAGGACCACTGCACACTTCAGAGACGGAGCTCTTCAGTAGTTACGGTTTCGATAATGAAAATCCTGGTTTGAGCTGAGTCTAAGAACTTTGTGTTTCCTCATGATTGAGATGGGTTACTTGGTAACTTAGGTATATGTATGGGCATATACCTGGGTAGTGGTTATCCGTTGATTTCATAATCCTTGTGTTTCCTCATGATTGAGATGGGTTACTTGATAACTTAGGTATATGTATGGGCATATACCTAAGTAGAGGATATCTATGGAGATCTTCTTTGTGGTTATCCTTGTTGGTTTTAGTGAGACCTTGAGGGTCTCGGGGTCCCTACTGAGTATCGTTATACTCACCCCTACACGGGCTATGCCCGCACCTCGTTGTGTTGGTTGCAGACGACGGACAGTGCTGACGGAGGCTGAGTGTTCGAGGACTGGACGATACCCGGAGGTGGACTACACAATGAGTCAGTACCCGGAGGTGGACTTCACGGTGAGACGACACTCGGAGGAGGTTGACGGGAAAGAGCGTTGTGGAGGCTATCTATTCCTACCCTTCAGGTAGGATCCATGCTGGACGATCCAGGAGTTGCGCCATCTATACCTACCCTTTAGGTAGGATCCGAGGAGGACGACCCAGGAGCCGTTTCCGTTATTCCAGCTATTGTAACTTGTTCATTTGTAGTTGTAATTTCATTTGGGTTTGTATTCTGGCCCACTTACCTTTCAGCACTTCTCTTTGTACTTAGTGTTTTGCTTCCGCTTGTACTCTATGGTGTTTTGTTTACTTTTATAAAGGCAATGCCTTCCCAATTATCGGGATTTACGCCTTTGGTGCTAGTCGCCAGCCCCTGGCCTATGGAAGGCGGGCTTGGGGTAGTCACGGCACGGGCCCCGAGGACGGGTCGTGACAAATTGGTATCAGAGGAGTCGGTTCTACCGCAGAACTTATAACCCTGATATTTTCTTTCCGTGAAGCAATAGTGTTAAGAATACTGAGTGTGGTTTTCAGTTCAGGGAGTCCAGTGTTGGTGTGGGCGGCCGATGTATCCATACACCAGGACCCTGACAACTAATTTCCGACTTTGTGCACGAAAACACTGATTGTGTGTGTGTTTCAAGAAGTTTTATTTAAATATCAGCTCAAATCAGGTCAGCTCACTAGGTATAAATCGTTTGACCATGTCACGTTTTTTCTTTCAGGATGCCTCCTCGTGGATGACCAGCTAGAGCCCCGAGAGTGGTACGTACTGACAGCCCGCCGAGCGACGTGGCCTCAGTACAGGGCCCTATCACAGTTGAGGCACCAACGGAGGCACCAACGGTACTACTACCCGTTGGGCCACCGATGCCACAAGCCCGAGCAGCAGAGGGTGCACGTCGCTTGAGTGCACTGCACGAGTTCCAGCGCCAGAAACCACCCAGGTTCCAAGGAGGGACGGACCCGCAGGTGGTTGAGGATTGGCTGGAGGCTGTGGTGAGAGTTTTCAGGCTAGTGGGGACGCCAACAGATTTCATGGTGATCCTTGCTGCCAGCCTTCTTCAAGCAGCAGCCGGCAGATGGTGGAGCCTGATGCTCCAGATGCATGATGAGGGGACTCTTCTTTGGGTAGACTTCGAGAGCCTGTTCCGGGCAGAGTTTGTACCACCCACCCTTCGAGCGGTGCGTAAACAGGAGCTACTTCAGCTGCGTCAGGGCAGCATGACAATGGAGCAGTATTCAGCGAGGTTCACATACCTCTCGTGCTACTCCACAGATATGGTACGAGACCCGTTCTTCAGGGCCCGAACCTTCGAGCAGGAGCTCAGGCGAGAGATTAGATCTTCTGTGGTTCCACTCAGCATTCCGACACAGACAGGGGTGTTGGAGAGAGCCCTCTTAGTGGAGAGTTTCCTTGCTGAGCAGTCTCCAGCAGCAAGACCCACCACTAGCCGGCTTGCGACAGAGTCTTATGCAGCAGACAGCAGACAGATGATGCAGAGGTCCAAGAGGACCAGACCTACCGGTGGCCGACTGCACGACTCAGGTTCAGTTGTGCGGGGAAACCGGGGTGGAGTCAGAGCCAGACGTGCCGAGAGTGGACAATATTACTCCTACGGCGGAATTGGTCACATGGCACGTGACTGTCCGACCCGCCATGCAGATGATCAGCAGTTAAATGAAGAACCCCCGACCACCAGGAGGCCCACCCCAACCGCAGGGGACAGGATGACATGGGAGAGATCAGCTTCAGGCAGTTGAGGCCTATAGTCATGGAGCTCCGGAAGCAGATGGATAGGAGCGGGACTAGCTCCGGACCTGTAGGCTATTGATCCTGTTGCTTCTAGTTTTGTTAATGTTTATCTGTAGTTTCTTCGTGTCTTTGTACTATGAGCTGCTATAATAAAAAGACACTTATCTTTGTGATGTTTTCTTTCCTGTCCTTTTTTTTGGTTGATACTGAGTGGTCCCGGTTACAACTGTTGACTTGACCCTCACTTTCGAGATTTCTATTGGGGGAGACCTAGTGACCTCACACTGATGCCGACAGTGTGACTCAACCCATGGAGGAAAGAGTGACAGTTGGATCTCTTGGTAGTTACGTCGAGGCCTTACGACGTCATCCATGGCATGAATGCATCATTCATGTCAGGATTGACTGTATTCATCCAGGGGATGAGACCAGATTTCTCTTATCGGCAAAGAAGAAATCATAGCAGCTCTTATGAGACTAGAGAAGGTCCAGGTCATCCAAGAGAGGATGAGGACAACACATGGCCTACAGAAGCCTTATGATGATAAGACTTGGAGGCCTCTAGAGTTCGAGGATGACGATCATGTCCTTATACGGGTCTCACCTCGACAAGGTTTACGGAGATGTGGCCAAGGCGACAAGTTATCTCCGAGGTTCAAAGGACCTTTCTAGGTCCTCAGCTGGGTAGGCGGGGTGGTTTACCGCTTGACCCATCCACCGCAGTTGCACCAGGTGCACGACGTCTTCCACGTATCTCAACTGAGGAGATACGTGCTCGACCCTTCGCATATCATCGACCATGAGGAGCTGGACGATGGCGATGGGGTGTCTTTCATGGAGGTTCCAGTGGGGATCGAGGATCGACAGGAGCGGATTCTACGAGGACGGTTGATTCCACTTGTGCGTTTTCTTAGGCAGCACAGAAACCTCCGGGTAAGCACATGGGAGTGGAAGGCTCAGATGCGTGCTGTGTACCGATTTTGTGACCCTAGTTTGTGTTGAAGCATTACGGGGACGTAAAGCCCTGAGGTGGTAGTAATGTAAAGACCTGGAAATTTCAAGGAAAATTTTTTCTTAATTTTATTTGTAATTTTACAAGAACGCAGTTTCTAACGGCGCCTGAATCCGAGGTCCGGTGTACCCAGAATCAATTTCTGAAGTTTAGCTCAGGTATGTTCAGTGAACGAACGAGCGAAAATTTCTTACTTTTGAACCGGTGCTCGGAATCAAATTCCGAGGGCACTGATGGAACCGTGGCGCCGATAATTGCTTAGGAACTCCTGTTCCGGAGTTGCGTTTACACGAAAGAAGTTGATAAAAATTGTGGAAGTTAAAAATAAAAATTTCACAACAATTTTTATTTTTACTCTAAGTGTTTTTATCCTTTGGGAGGAAGTTGGGTAACTACCCAACTTCCCTTTGTAGGTTATGAAGGAGGTGGGACCCACACGAACCCCATCCCTTCATATTCTTCAATTCTTCAACTCTTCAACTCCCCATTAACTCCCCTTAATTTAATTTGACAACTTGTGTAATTTAATGAGGTGAGTTATTTCAAACTCTTGAATTTAAGAGGTTTTGTGGTGTTAATAAATTAAGTGAGGCTTAATTTATTTATGGGTTAGTTTCTTAGTTGCTTGAGAGCCTTTGGAGAAGAAAAGCTAAGGAAAGCTAGAGTTATTCATCCTCTTCGACGAAGAACACGAGGAATGCAAAGAACGCATCGAACTCCGTCGAAGAACGCTGAGTCCTCGAAGACCGACTCCGCGACACCGATCCACGACGCGACGTCTCTTTCCGCAACAGTTCTTCCGCAAAGTCTCTCTTTCCGCGACGCCGTTCCCGCGACGCGACTTCCTCCTTCCAAGTCGCCTCTTTCTGCGACGGTTATACCCCGACGTTTTCTCTTCGACGAACCTCCAAACAAGCTCCACTCTTGAAACCAAGGTAGGGGTTTTAATTTTATTTATTTATTTTGTTCGTGAATACCAACTTGATGATCTTCGTGGTTTAAAACCAATAGTTATCGAATAACACGAGGGGGCCGGACCGCACAAACACGGCCGAACCTCCTCCTTTTTTTCATGTTGGTTCCTCTTTGGTTTGGTACGAGAAGGCATAGTGCCGTCGTACCACGCGGAATCATGCGACAAGGAACTGCGCGGCGCCGTCGCGCCGCGCTGTGAAAAGAAGAAACAGGACGCGACACCGTCGCGCCGCGTCAGAGAAACCCGAAGACATCCGTGGACGGAGTTGGGCCACAACGAAGGGGCGCGGCATCAACGCGCTGCGCCAGAGAGCCACGAAGACAGCGCGTTTTTTAATAGACGTGCGGATTGACGGGCGATGACAAAATGGGGCCGCAATGTAATTTTGAAGCTTGCGCAGTAAAGTTCAAGACCCAAGATGAACACCGGCTCAGAAGGTTTTGAAAATGGACCACCAGAGCAACTCCGGTGGCCCGCGGAAACACCCAGAGGCGTGGGTCACCGGCGCGGCGTCGCTAGAGACCGGAGGCGGTGGCGCCCGAGCGCGCCGCCGGAAGATGGGTGGCGGTGGTTCACCGTAGGCCCCAATTAGTGGCGAGGGCAGCTGCGCACCACCCCCGCTCCGCGACTTCAGCTCGGCCACGCCGACCGCGGCTGGCCGGTCGGGCCGGAACGAGCCGGCCAGGCCGGGCCGGACCGGGTCCAGCCGGGTCAGACCTGGGTCGGGTTGACCCGGTTCGGGCCGACCCTGGGGGGGGGGGGGGTCTGGCCAGGTCGGCCCGGGCCCAGACCCCCCGTTTTCGGAACACTTTCGGTAAAATGCCCATATCTTGGGATACGAATCTCCGATCAATGCGACGTCAGTTGAGTAGTGATCCTTTGAACGAGACGGTCGTTTCGGTATATTACACTCAAGGTTTAGGAGAACTTTGGGTTTGGCCGGGTTGGTTCGTACACGAAACCAACTGGGCCCTCGGAGATGAAACACTTATATCTTTAGCACCGGACGTCCGATTGACGTGCCGTCAACTTTGATGGATTCCTCTAAGTGAGACAGATCTTTTTGCTTACTCCGCTCGAGGTTTGGATGCCGTCGGAGTGCGGTCGGGTTGGTTCGCTCATGAAACCAACCGGGCCCCTGGAACGAAAAAGCCAATAACTCACAGACCAGGCGTCCGATTGATTCGCCGTCTATCTCGTTGTTTTCCACTTGATGAGATGGAACTTTTGGCATACTTTTCTTGAGTTTTGGTTGCTGTTAGATAGTGGCCGGGTTGGTTTGTACCCGAAATCCAACCGGGCTTTGGAACGGAAAAGCTGTTATCTTTCAGACTAGACGTCCGTTTGACGAACCGTCAGCGGCGTTGGTGATCACGTTGAGGAACGGTCCCTATGAGTATACCCTATGAGAGTTCAGGGTACAGTTGAGATATGACCGAGTTGGTCCACTCATGAAACCAACCGGGCCCCTGGGACGGAAAGGCTAATAACTCACAGACCGGGCGTCCGTTTGACGCGCCGTCTGTTGCGTTGAGACCCCTATGACGAGGCGGTCCTTTGAAATACTTCTTCGTGGGACTTTGTGATACTTGGAGTATCGACCTGTAGCTCGTGGAGCGAACCCTCCCGGAGATGAGCGTACAGAGTACAGAGACCGTGTAGCTGGCTGAGACCTGACGACTGCTTGACCGACTCGACTTGGAGTGAGTCGACTAGCCCAGTTGACGGAGCGCCCGATATTTGGAGATAGACCCACGACAGACGGAGCACCCGGTAGTTGGCCGCAGACCCGCGGTAATTGACAGGAGGAGTACCTCTATAGGCTATTAGGGGGAGCACCCGAAATTTGGCGACAGACCCATAGCGGACAGAGCGCCCGGTAGTTGGCCGCAGACCCGCTGTACTCAATAGGAGGAGTACCTCAGCAGTCTTAGGTTAGTGAGCAGTACCTTAGAGTCGTGACAGGACCACTGCACACTTCAGAGACGGATCTCTTCAGCAGTTACAGTTTCGATAATGAAAATCCTGGTTTGAGCTGAGTCTATGACCTTTGTGTTTCCTCAGGATTGAGATGAGTTACTTGATAAATTAGGTATATGTATGGCCATATACCTGGGTAGTGGTTATCCATTGATTTCATAATCCTTGTGTTTCCTCATGATTGAGATGGGTTACTTGATAACTTTGGTATATGTATGGGCATATACCTAAGTAGAAGTTATCTGTGGAGATCTTCTTTGTGGTTATCCTTGTTGGTTTTAGTGAGACCGTGAGGGTCTTGGGGTCCCTACTGAGTATCGTTATACTCACCCCTTCACGGGCTATGCCCGCACCTCGTTGTGTTGGTTGCAGACGACGGACAGTGCTAACGGAGGCCGAGTGTTCGAGGACTGGATGGTACCCAGAGGTGGACGACACAATGAGTCAGTACCCGGTGGTGGACTTCACGGTGAGACGACACTCGGAGGAGGTTGACGGGCGAGAGCGTTGTGGAGGCTATCTGTACCTACCCTTCAGGTAGGATCCGTGGTGGACGATCCAGGAGCTGCGCCATCTGTACCTACCCTTCAGGTAGGATCCGAGGAGGACGACCCAGGAGCCGTTTCCGTTCTTCCAGCTATTTTACCTTGTTCAGTTGTAGTTTTACTTTAATTTGGGTTTGTATTCTGGCCCACTTACCTTTTAGCACTTCTCTTTGTACTTAGTGTTTTTCTTCCGCTTGTACTCTGTAGTGTTTTGTTTACTTTTATAAAGGCAATGCCTTCCCAGTTATCGGGATTTACGCCTTTGGTGATAGTCTCCATCCCCTGGCCTATGGAAGGCGGGCTTGGGGAAGTCACGACACGGGCCCCGAGGACAGGTCGTGACACTGGCGACTAGCACCAAAGGTGTAAATCCCGATAAAATGGGAAGGCATTGCCTTTATGATAGAAAATAAACACAACAGAGTACTCAAGCTGAAGTAAGCACAAAGTAATACTGAATACAAAGTAAGTAATGAAAGGTAAATGGGCCAGAATAAAAACCCAACTGAAAGTACAATACAACTGAAAAACTAGTATAACTATAGTAAAGTAAAACAACAACCATCGAGTCATCCTCTGGGAATCCCACCTGAAGGGTGGGTAGAAATAGTCTCCGCAGCACCACGGGTCCGTCCGTCTGCTCCGTGTACATCTCACCAAGTGTTCCACCTCCGAGTACCATCCAGCTCTACAAGTCTAATCCATGATCAACGCTATCCGTCGTCTGCATCCAACACAACATAGTGCGGGCATTTCCCATGGAGGGGTGAGTATAATGATACTCAGTAGGGACCCTAAGACCCCTGAAAGTCTCCCAGAATCCACGAAGGATAAACCAAAAAGAAAAGACACAATCACGAAGTATCAACCATCTCTACTTAGGTATATGCCCATACATACACCTAAGTCATCAATCCAGTTCGGCTCCAACTCTCGAGCCCAAGTACAACCTTGTCCACATAGGAAAGAAGTCAATCACATCGATGATAATGATTGAAATTCAAGACCCAACTCACACAGGTATACATCTTTCGTAAAGTGATAGAGATGATCAGATGTAGTAACTGATTAATCTACGCTGGAGGACCCACGTAGGATACTAGTCCATCTAAGCTATCGGACCCACATAGGATACTAGACCAGCTACTCTGTCAGACCCACGTAGGATACTAGAACAGAAGTCAAACTGTCGGACCCACGTAGGATACAAGAACTGTAATCACCGCCATCGAACCCACAGAAGATTCCAGTATGGTAGTCGTTATCTCCAAAACCATAGAGTATTCCAGTATGGTAGTCTTCATCGCCGAACCCACAGAGGATTCCAGTACGGTAGTCGTTGCAGTCGCAGCCAGCTCTAGGATTCCCGCACACTACACGCTCGATTCTGGGAGGGTTCTCTCCTCGAGCCAAGGGGGTCGATACATCAACTGTCATGAAGTCTAAATATGATGTATTCTGATGTCCTGTCTCGTTTAAAGGAACCCGATGCGACAGACGGCGGGTCAATCAGACGTACGATCTGAGAGATATTAGATTTTCCGTTCCAGGGGCCTGGTTGGAAATATGATCATTCCAAACTAGTCCATTATCCAAAGTCGTCCAAAACTCACTTATATTATCACAACAGGACCGCCACTTCATGAGGGTCCTAGTGACACAGGCGGCGTGTCGATCAGACGCGCGATCTTCAAGTTATTCACCTTTAAGTGAAAACGGGCCCAACCTGTTAAGCCCAGTGGGCTGGCGAGTTCGACCCGACAGAGGGTCGGACCAGCCCGGTGATTCGCGCGGCCCCACGGGGCATGGACCGACCCTATAGGGTAGGGCCCGGCTGGCCATGGCTCGGCCCGAGGGAGCCGAGCGGTCCGAGGGGGGGGGGGGGTGCTTTCCCGAACCAGCGACGCCAAGCACCGCCGCCCTCCCAAACTAGCCGGCCGACCTTCCTGGCATAAGCGGTACGCTCGGGAAGGTCGTGGTTCGACTGTGTGACACCTTCGGGTGCTGCAGCTTCTTCACCCGGCCGCCCGACGAGCCGAACGGTTCTCTGTTGAAGCTACCTGCGGATTGCGGGCCATGATCTTCCATAGCGCGGCGCCCCTTGTGGCACTGCTGTCCTCCTTTCGGCCTGGACGGCTTTATCCGGCCGATTCTTTGTCGGCCGAGCGGCATGCGATTGCGGGCCGTGTTTCCTCCTCACGCGGTCTATGTGTGGTCGCTGCCTTTAATCATCACTTCTTCTCGATTGCAAATAAAACAAGAAACATCAGAGGGCCGTCGAGCCGTGTTTATTCTGCCCACACCCTCCGCATTAGTCGGTAACAATCGGACAATGTCAATTTCGAAAATTAACAAATAATGAGGTACAATTTATTCACTCAAAGAATATACAAAATCCCTACCTTGATAATTGACGTCGAACATCGTCGAGCCGCGGAAGATGAGCGTCACGGTAGATGGCGTCGTGGAGAACAACATTGTGGAGAACAGACGTCGAGTCCGTGGACACCGAGGTGCGTCCGAGGACGAAGCGGCATCTCCTCACTTATTGCGGAGAAGAGGAAGGAAGACACATCGTCTTTCTTCATGGAATTGGCATTCTTCGTCGAAGAGGGAATTGTTCTTTGTGGAAGGATGATGTTCTCTTCTAATTCCAAAGGTTCCACCGAAATATTTTCCAAGAAAATGTTAAAATGAGGCTTTCCCATATTTTAATCAACTTTCCATGCCATTTCAAAAAGATTCAAATCCACCCAAAATAATTAATTAATTTGTGGTGTACAAAATAATTAATTCACTGATTTTTCATATTAATTACCATGTGGAAGGCAGAGAATTTATCAAATAAGGGGGGGGGGGGTTATCAAGAATTAAACAAGGGGTTTAAGGGAGTTGAAGAGAGTTATGGGGAGATTAAAGGTTGGGGATCGTGTGGGCCCCACCTCACAAATATCCACACAAGGGAAGTTATATGGGTGTGGGCCCCACCAATAACTTCCCCATGGGAGAAAATAACCAACTCTCAAAATAAAAATGTGTACCACACATTTTTTTTTAATTTAAGATCAAAGCCCAAAAATTAACTTTCAACCCACATGAAACACAATTGCGATAAAGGTCTCCTTAAGTGAATACCGGCACTACGAGTTCATCGGTGTCCTCAGATTTCAATTCTGAGCACCGATTCAAAAGATAGAAAAAACCGCACGTACGTTTACTAAATGTACCCGAACAAAACTTTAGAAATTGATTCCGGGCACACCAGGCCTCAAAATCAAGTGCAGTCAGAAACTGAAGACTCGTAAAATTCCAAAACATTTAAGAAACAAAAAATTCCTTGAAATTTATGGGTCTTTAAACGGTTCTAGAAAAATTGTGCGACCTCTCCTTTACAATGGGTACCATGTTTTTTTAAGTCACACGATTAGAACTAAACATGAATTAACCATGTTCTCCACTATATTTGTCCAATTTCAATAACATCAAGATCTGAAAAATTCTCAAACCCTCTTAAAACCTTCCATATGATGCAGGACATGTTTAGAATGATAAAACAAATGATTGAACTGAAAAAAAGAGCCATACCTTCATGAGGAGGTGGTTCGTTACATATATCATGAAGATAAGTGAAATAAAAGAAATTATAAACTTTAAAATGGTTCTTAATCAAGTAAATAATAAAAATTATTTTATATTCAAGAAGATAAAGAATGTACTTGATGAGTCAGATTCAAGGTAATGGTTTCTCATCTCACTTTTACATTTGTGAGATGTATTCCATAATCACAACCTATTTCTTTTGTGTAATGTATATACCACCCTTTTTATGTTAGAACATGAATTCATTCATCTTCATGGTATTTAATGTTTCATTTAAATCTATTATTTCATTGTTATTATGGAACAAAAGTTACCAAAGTGGTAAGGGTTTATATTATAATTTCATCATTATTCAGGAATGTTTTTGTGTAAGTCTCATTTGGGGGAATTATTTGATATTTATATCTTAAAATAAATATACTTTCTTCTCATATGGTTTGTCCTAAACTTTTTCAAGTAATAGTTCCATTTCCCACACATTAGTACTTAAAATGATTGAGAATATTTTTTTAATAAAATTGGACTTTATTTCTCTCTTTAGTAGAAAACAAGTTTTCATCACAACCCATATTATCTAAAAATATTTTTAACCTCTTAAAAAAGATTTATTAAAGTCATTTGAATCATTTTTACTTTTTATAATTTTTTTAAAGGAATCATCATTCCATTTACAAAAAAATTCATGTTTCAAATTTATCAAAAATATAAAACTATTTTTTTAACATGTGTGACATGAAAAAAAATTTATTCCCTAATGATAACTCATTGTTTAAATATTTATTTATAATTTTGAAAGGTAATTTTCAAAGAAAAGTGTTTTCAAAATGTTTTTTGAACTTTTTTTAAGGTGATTTTGAAAATGGAAAGTATATTTTATTACAGAATGTTTATAATGCCATTTTTATAGTATTTCTATTCATCAATGGAATCAACCCTTTAATGTAATTGTGATCAACTAGGGATATTTTTTATTGATATCATCCTTAATATTTATTTGGATGATTTAGGATCATTTTAATTGAAGATATACAATTTTATTACCGTTCACCATTTTACTCTAAATACTTTATGATTATGTTTATTGATTGGGGTAGGTATTAACATTTCATATGTCATATTTTCAATATGATTGTTTATGTTGATTATTTTTGACTCCTTTCATATGAAGAAAGCATTGTAATTTATATGTGATGGGTGGGGCCTTCTATATCCCCACGATGCATCAGTGGGTCTCAGGGAAAAAACTACATATGGTTTTGGTTGAGGAATTAACCATTTATATAGATATCTTGGAACAATAATCAATAGTATTAGATGTCTTGGCACAAGAATTGATGATATTAGATTTCTTAGAACAATCCTCCATGATATTATACATCTTGGAGTAATCTTTAATGGTATACTTTAGATTTACAACATTATGAATTCCATAATTATGAATTCAATTATTGATATTCCATTGAATTATTCGATTTGTTTGAATATCCATGGTTATGTTTGATGACCATGTGATTATTTATATGGAATTATTTGATCATCATTTATTCTTACCATAATATGCATAAGTTACTGATTTAATGGCATGTGTTTCATTTATTTACCTTTCCATATTAATTATTCCTTATTTATCCATATCTTTCATTGTCTGCATACCTTTATTGAGAATCTGAGTTCACTCCTTTCTTATATTTTATTTTACCTAGGATACGAGGAAGTGTTTTTTGATTTCTATGTAGAGATACGCTAAGGGGTGTTGGGAAAAATTTGGTTGGATGTTGGTGTTCATAAGTTGGAATAAGTATGTGCTGTTTGTTTTATATTTTTTCAATAAAAATATCAATTATCTTTGTAAGTGTTGGTGATAATATGAATAGAGTACTAGACATATATGATCGGATGAAAAACTCAAAATAAATTCATTCATTTTTGGTTTTATGTGGAGGTAATTTTTTATAGGTGAATCTTTTTATTGGAATCACATTGTGTCGAGAATAGAGTTTTCGATTAGAGTGATAATTTGTATCAGAGTATGAATGTATTTCAATATGTTCGATATGAATATGAATATGATTTTTTTACGTTTTACACATGACAAGATAATCAAAAAATATTATTCAATATTTTTAAAAGAATGGAGGAGAGGAGGTGTCTGAACTTGTTAGAGGTTTGATAATTTGTTTCAATGTTTGATAGAATGACAGAAGGTGTTGAAATGTTGGGAAGTCCTAGAACCTTTAAATATAATTCATATTATTATATGATGAACATAATATTTTTAACATAATAAATAAATCATGATAGGAGGAATATTTTGTGGAATAAGAGATTATGAAGTCAAAATATTACGATTGGAGTTAATCAGTGTAAAATTATCTGAAGCGGAATATAGTTTTAAAATTATTGGGACTGATAATACCAATGGTTATAGAGACCGATCCATCAAAAGGTATTAGAGACCTATCAATGTGATGAAGTTCAAAATTTTTGTAAACCATTTAAAAAAAAGGATCTGAATTGTTCCATGTGGTTCAAGAGTCATCAGAAAAAAACATGATGCTGATACAATGGATGGAATTAGAGACTAATCCATCAGACATAATTTGACATCAATAAGTCATCATATGTAGATTTATATATGTCTGATAATTTTTTTTACAAATAAAGAGAATGTGTAGTGTTCGGAGGCAATTTATGATGTTTTTTTGAACTTTTTTCAAAGTTTTTAGATGTTTTAATGATTTTTATGGTATAATAGGTTCAGTTAGATCATCAAAATAGGAATTCATAAGTTTTTTTATTCTCATGTGGTTCATGAAAATCTAAATGAAAAACTATATCAGAATGTATATTTGAATCATACTAAATAAATTTTTATAATTTTGAATAAGTGTGATGTTTTTATAAGATTCGATAAGTTTCTATATGAATCAAGAGGAGTTGATAATCACTGAAGTGGTCGAAGATAAATTTTAAATAAATGAAAAATTCGAGTTTCTTGAAATTTGGTTGATTGGGAAAATGAAAGTAGTTTCCCGCTTATTCCATTTATTGCACACCTATAAACAGAGGTCAAAGTACAAAGTACTCTAACACTATTCATGTATGGTGGATAGAGAGAGTGAATAATGTTTTCAGACTGTTTTTTTAAATCATTTTACACACAGAAGAGGAGGAAGAAAATTGTTTCATTTATAGTTTTCCAGATCATACTGATTAATCAGACTGACAGTTCTAGGAAAGAAAGAAGTGTTTTAGAATAGTTTTTAGAGTATCATTTAATACTTATTTCCCTAATGAGGAACTAGACTGAACCATCTAACTTATTTTTTGTACAAAGTCCCAAAGATTAATTTCTACAAGATACTAGGTAGGAATGTGAATAATTTTGTTTTAAATAATTAAAATAGTGAAATTTGTTGAAGCAACACAATGAAATGTTTTGGACCAAATATTTAATGTTTCATAACTTGTTATAAAACATATTATACATAATTCATGATAGAAAAATCATATGCACTATTTTATTGATCATAAAGCTACACAATAGTAAGGGTATTTCCTAATTGTTTTATCTATACAAAAGGATTGTTTTCTAGTGGATTGTGTAGTACTAAATTAGTTTTAAACCATTCCATGGACTAACTACTCTTGTTGAGTGGTAAAACTTGTAAATAATTGTGTTTATATGGATGTGTGAATGTTTTGTTTTCATAAAAGTGATAATTCATTAATAGGTGGTGAATATTGTTATAAAAGAAATATAACATAAAATAAAAAGGTATCACTGATTCACCCCATCCCCTCTTAGTGATACATTGATCCAATTTGGTCCTCTTAAAGGGGAATAATGGAATTGCCAAAGAAAATTGTTTTCTTATTTTTTTTGTTTTAAAATATTATGTGAATTTTATGTATGTATCTTTTTTACCAAGACAACTAAACTATTTGGTCCTTCGGGATGTGATTACTTATATCATGTGATAATTTAATAATATAGATACTAACTCCCGGATACTAGGCCAGGTGTCTATAGTTGGTATTATAGTAAGTTTAGTAGAAACCTTGGGAACCAGATTTAGGAAAACATAGATTATGGAACATAACCCTATGATATCATATGGGGATAATTATAGAATAACTTTATAAAGTTTTGGTAAGGAATATGTTATGTTGTTTTTCCTATTAAATAAATCCCTCTCTGGATACTATAAGTGGACATGGATATAAAAAAGACTTACCTAGTAGTAGTAACTACCAAAATTAAATATTTTGATTGACTTGATAATCACTTGGTACATTACTATGGGCCTTACTATACACCCGGTTTGACAATATTACGGGATATGATTAGGATAAATCACATTTTCATTACAGAACACTAAAAAAGATTTGAAAATAAATACATCCCCAATGAAACCATATTTATGATTAGGAGACTTGATAAACATAATTTTTTCAATTAATTTTATTAATTTAACTAGTTTTTTGATTATACATTATATTTCATTATGATATGATCTAATCTAGTGTATTCTATAATTTAGAAATGGTTCCTAGTATAACGAATGAGAACCACATTAAATCATATAATCTAGAGAGTAGGAATGATTGTTTATTTGATGGGATTAATCTTATATTTAGAAGTGAACTACTATCCCAAAAATTATCATCATGTGAGGAAATAATATCACATGGTATCAATATAGAGAATGAATTATCTAGGTTTTACGGCTATTAAGGGAAGTTATATGGGGAGAGGATGGTAGAGAAAATATTGATAAGGGGAATAAAGAAAAAAGGTCTTCCTACCTGTGATAATAGTGGAATGAAACACCATGGTACATGATTAAAAGGACAATTATTTTTCTATATGTTTAGGGAGAAATATCACCATACTCATAATTAAAATATCAAGAAGAAAAATTCAAAATTTTTGTTCTTTAACTATATAGATATGCGGAACAATTCCAACCAATTCCCCATGTGTCAAAAAAATATACCACATAAGTATCTAATGGATCTTTTTCAAGCTTATACTGTTACCACCAAAGAAGTGGGATGATTAATGTGATTGTTTTTGGATTCAATAATTATGTTATTTGAGTATTTTATCAATGATATTTGGTCATAAAAATAAAGAAACTTATAATATTTGTACTAGATTTCTATTTTTTAAATGATTTGAGAGCATATGTTGAATGATACTGATGACTAAGAAAAATGATTTAGTGGAAAGTTGTAATTCATTTTAAACACATGATTGAGGGAAAGATAACCCTTAATATGTTACTGATTTTAAGAAAATGATGTTGGGATAAAGAGATGATGGATATGGATAAATTAAATTAGATATTAATTACTACCTTGGGACTAAATAATGATTTATTGATAAAGTAGTTTATTCTATCATTTATGGAGTTTAAAACATTTTTGGATTTATAGAATATATTATATAATATATTTTTAACTTAAATAATAATAGATAGTGCATGTTTTAAATAAGGTTTTATAGTAACTAATATTACTACCAAGCTTTATGGGAATACATGATGAAGGTATTCACATGTTTCATATGTGACGATTAAGAGATAATTTATATTGTTTGGGGGTTTAATGATAAGTTCACTTTGGAAATTTAGTGAATATCTTTATAATGTTTTGAATATTAATATTTTGGAAGGGTTTTAATGTTAACCATTTATTAAATAGTTTATGTTCAACTTTGGACAGGGTTTTATAAATTAATGTATTACTTTGACATATGTAGATTTATGAATATTGGATAACTTGTGCTAACCATATTGGTTTTGGAAAATATTTAGATATATACAGAAAGACTTATCACTCTTTTATGGACTATACAATCCATTAAAAGTAAATTTTAGTGATTCAGGTATAAAAATATTAATTTTTTGGATATTTATTTCTTAGAGTACGCGATGAATTGGAAATTGATCAAAGAAAAGCCAAAGGATCAAGTTGTGATTATGAAATACCAATGTATCAAGTAAATATATTTCCTAATATTACTAGATTGTAAAATAATTACTCAATTTTAGTAAAAGGATATTGAATCAAAAAATTATCCTATTACCTTCATATTGGATGAATCATATGGTCTTTTAAATCCTTATGGATTAATAATTTCGAGGTACTTCCATTGATCGCTCAAATTTTTTTTCTATCAATTACCACTATCACACTATATAATTATTTAGGATTTTATACTATGTATATATATTAAATTTCCACCAATGGTCTCTTAATTAGAAACCATGTTATGTGTCATTCAATATGATCTTTCTACATCCATTACTCTTTTATTAATAAGATATTTTGTTAACTCTTATTTATAATATGGATTTTCAATAAAATAATTACCAAATATCAAACCCTCAATTTATGAGATCAATTTTAAATTATGTGGATTCAATTTAATTAAGGTGGGGAGAATGTAACACCCGCAAATTATAAAATAATAACATTTTATTTGATAGAATACTTGACAAGAAACACCGATCTTAAACAACCCACAAAATACATTTCATTAAATTTAATCACTTCGATATCTTGTAGAACACATAACCCCAACTAAATGAACCATAATGTAGTATACCATTATAACCTAGAAATTAAATTGGTGGGTATTAATAGTACAAACTAAATTATTATGATTATGGTAATCTACTGATTATAAATAGAATATGGATCATTTATAAGAAAAAGAAACGTTTTCTGAAAGACATATATTTTTTAAAGGACAGTTTTGTCACGATTTTCACACATAATTTAAAATTAATTTTTACCAAATTTAGAAAAGTTATAATACAAAATAAACTTAATTTTTTAAATAATCAAATCGAAATTAGATTAGGGTTAAATTTTGGTTTTTCGGCATATTTTCTTTTTGGATGAATAATGTGAAAACTGTGTTTTTGTTTAAATTATTTATAAAGTTGAGTTATATTTTGACTTAATTTTATTGTATAATTAGTTCAATTTTATATATTTTAGTTAAATTTTTCTCAATTTTTTTATTTTTATATAAAAACTTTGTAAACTTTTGATCATTTTCTCATTGAAATCTCGTTTTTTCATTGTGTCTATGAGTATAATTTGATAAAATGGATTAAATATTTTTAATCATAATATTTAATATTTTTTAATAATGGGAACTTAATTTTTGTTCATAATGATTAGTATGAAAATAAAAAATAATTACTGTGATTAATGTTTGAAGAGGTGTTTTTGCATGTTACATGTGATTTTGTTAAAATTAATTTTCAATGCATATAGGTTATTTATTTTTTAATTTAGATTTAATTTTTATAATAATTAGGTACAAAATATAAAATAATACACATTTTATTTTATTATTAAATATTTAATTACCTAGGTTAAAAAAAATAATTACTGTGGTAAAAATTAATATGGTAAAAGTGATAAAAAATTAACGGCCAAGGATTGAAATATTTAAAACATGTTTTTCATGGTGGAGGTATAACTATGCCATATATGTAACAAAGCAGAACTCTATCAAAAAAATTTACCTTCTTATGTTTATATAGTATATATATCATAAAATGACTTATAGAACACAATAAAAACATCATAAATGAAGAATGAATGAAATAAGAGGTATTTCTAGATGTTAAGAAACCTATACCGACGGAATAGTAACTTGACCTTAGGAATAGTAATATGAACCTAATGAATAGTGAATTGGACTAATGAATAGTAAAATCACCCATGAAATTATAAATAAAATTTAAGCACCTTATAAATTAAAAAATAATGTAATATATCATAGTAGAAGTAAATGAATATTTTAAAAATTATTAAATTAAGTGTTGGTATTTTTGTAGGACATAAATATTTGATTATAATTTTATAATAAATAAAATGATTTAAAATAAAATATATTATTATAAAATGTCATAATAAATTTAAATTTTTTTGTCTTATGATTTTAGGATAAATTTATGAGACCTTAGTTAATTTTTGAAACAGTTATAAAATCATCTATAGATTTTAAATATATATTTTTTTGAGTAATTGACGGTTTTAATTAAAAATAAATTTTACAACTTTTATATTATTTTATCATAAAATGTAATTCATTTTCGAATTATACGCCTCAAAAAATGGTTAGTTTGAACTTTTCATATTGTTATAAAATACTATTTTTGTTGAAAAGTAAAATATGATAAATTATGATAAATAATAAATAAATGATTTATTGAGTCATAGGTGATGTTTGGATGATGTAAGAACCCTTTGTTCAAACTCACAGGTACTTATTACTGTATATTTTCATAATAATCAACAATATTTATTATCTTGAAAAAAATAATAAAATAATGAATAAACTAATGAGAAATCACCCCTCTCCTCCACTATAAATACCACCCCTCACAACCACTTCTCATCACACATATAAGACTTTTAGCTTGTAAAATTTTACTCAATCCTCTCACCAAGACTCTTACCTATGTCCAAAAGATCTTGGTATTAAAAAAAGACTAAAACCCATCCCTTTAAGGAGATTCTCAAGCATGAGTATTCAAGAGGTAAAATCCTCTTCCTTTTCCTTTTAGTTTTTTTTTTCAAGTTGTTTTCTTTTTCTTTCTCTTCTCACCTCCTCTATCCAAATAATCCTGATAACTCCGGTATCATCTTTATACTAGAATAATATCATTTTAATGGAATATACTTACTCAAACTACCTTCTCTCTCTCTCCCTTTTAATTTTATAAATGAAATCATCATCTGAGAGGTGCTGATTTACAACCTTTGTGGACGATGAATTTCCATTTTTCAAATTCTCCTTAAATTCTGGTAATGAAACCATTTTCATGGTTAAAAAAGAATATAATATATATATTAAAAACTTTATTATGTTCTGGAAGTACCATATTTACATAATACTAAATGATAACACAAAATCATTTGTTATTGTCAATAACCCTTGTAATAATGCAAATGACTATCACTAAATGTGTTTTTTAGTAATTAATATTAATACCATATAACCAAATGATATATATAACCATTTAATATTTTTTTATTTTAATTAATATCATATAAATTCTATTGTAGAGAATTATACCCATTCCACCTGAACTTCCATACTCATATACAAGTATACCGATCATGAAAACCAAGGAAACAAATGCTCCCAATAAATAAAATTATATCTTATAACTTATCCAAAAGGCCATAAATGAACTTAATAAAATTATAATAAATAAAATAAATGTATATAATGTTATTAATTAATTAATTAATGGATTTAATTTTATTATCCATGATGTCAAGGTCAAGAAAAGAACACATTCAGACATAAGGTAAGGGTTTCTATCCAAACCATCATTTTTTCCTTTAGGTTATTATTTAACTACCATTAATAAAATGTAATGATTATTTATTGTCAATTATTAACATAAATATTATTAATTTATCTAGTTTTCCAAAACTACTAAACTATTTTGTCCTTCAAGATACAATTTCCCTATAATCATACCAATGCAATAAAGTAAGGCACCAACTCTAGTCTACTGGGGTCAGGGTCTTTACAATTGGAATCATAGGATATTTTGTAGAAACCTTAGAAACTAGGTTTAGAAAACATATATTATAGAACATAACCCTAATATAGAATTTTAGAATAAGAATATAAAAACATCCTAGAATTTTTGTAAGGTAGAGATTATGTGGAACTCCTAGAAATACATCCTTTTCTGGATACTACAAGTGGACATGGTTCTAGAAAATATGTAACTAAGGGTAAAAACTCCAACAAGGAGTCCCGAGTCTAACTCAGGGTAACTTGTTACATGAAATTAGGCCTTACTACACACCTAGTTTGATATTCCTATGGGATATGCTTTGGATAAGTTACATTTTATTTACAAACCATTATAAATGATATAAAAATAAATATGTCCCCAAAGAAACCATATTTATGATTATGTGATTAACAATGCATAAAACATCAATTTATGATAATTATTTTTCAAGTTTGAGATTGTAAATTACAATTAAAAACCTAATCTAGTGTATTCAATTATTTATAAATGGTGTCTAGTGGAAGGAATGGAGACTGTATCTATGCACATATCCCATGTAGGGATTTCCATCCTATGAAATATAATGATATCAGTATTGGAGCTATGACTGGTGTTGAGAAACTTATATCTATAATGGGAAAACTGGATCACGTTATGAACAATAAACATACCCGTATGGGGCATCCTGATCCATAACATGGAGGATAAATGTTAGACTATTTTATACAAAAACAAACTCTATTATTAAATGGGACTAAAAACCCATTTGTAGTTGATTAGTGAATAAGTCCCTTAGAGAATGTATTTATCACCTTGGGAAGTAATGAAAGGGAGAAGGTTGTCATGGAAGTTTGTTATCTACTAGAAGATACAGTTCAATAGTGGTCACTAATTCAAAACACAATGGAGGAAAAATAAATTACAAATATGGAATGGAGGGATTTTAAGAAAATTTTCATAGAAAAATTGTTTCCTCACGAAGAATAAACAGACATTGAAAGAAAATTTTTAAATATAAGGAAAAAGGAAGATGAGAATATTTCCAAATACGAATCAAACTTTAAAAGTCTAACAAGGCATGCCACAGAAAATATATGTAATACAAAGAGAAATATTGGTTGATTCTTTGATGGTCTAAAACCATTCCTCTGAAGGGAACTAGTTTCCCAAAAACACTCAACATATGAATATATAGTCTCATGTACTATCAAGACAGAGAAATAATTCTCTACATATTATGAAATTAAGGAAAATAAAGAGAATAATTGGATGGGAGAGGAAATAATGGATAAAGGGAAGAATAAAATTGAGTTTTCCAACATGTGATACTTGTGGAAGGAAAAAACCTGGATCCTGCTTAAAAGGAAAAGGAGTCTGTTACAAGTATAGAGGAAAAGGACACCAAGACCATGATTTAAAGGAAAATAAAGAAGATACCAATGTTTAATGATAAAATTTTAATGAGATGAGACATTATAAAAATTATTGTCTTATTCATCAAGGAATGTTTTCCAAGAAAAGGGTAAGGGAGAAAAGCTTTGAATATGCAATCACAACTATTGAGGTAGAAGTTCCTAATGATGTGGTGGTAGGTACTTTAATTATTTCCTAAAACTTATCTAATGATTTATTTTATTTTGGACAAAAAAATTCTTTTATATTTTCCCATTTTTCATGAAAACTTGATATTTCTTCTTCTGATTTAATAATGGAGTTATCTGTCAAAACTCATAAGATATGTATCATTAAAAAAATATGTGTTGATCAATCCCCTTTATGAGACATAAATGTGCTATAGTTTCTGACCATATAATCATACCCATGATTTATTTTGATATAATACTTGATATGAAATGGACTTCAAATTGTGATGAGAAAATATATTTTAAGAAGAATAAATTTACCATTTTTGAGAACGATATTCCCTTATATTTAGAGAAGAAACCTCTCCATATGATTCTTATCAACATCCACCCACACTAGATTTATAGAATTTAATTATTTAGGAGGAAGATAATGCAATATCTATTGGTGATAATATAAATATTAAAATTAATTATATAACTATTTTGAATTAATATGTTTATGTATGTCTAGATGATTTACCTGGACATCCTCCATAGGGGGAAATTGAGTTTTCTATTGATTTAATTTCTGGTGTAAGTCCTATACCAAAGAATCCTTATAGAATGGACATAAAGGAATTAGTATAACTGAAGAAAAAACTTAAGGAATTGAGGGATAATGTATTTATCCTTCCTAGTGTTTCTCCATATAGAGCCCATGTTCCCTTTGTTAAGAAGAAATATAGATCCTTGAGGCTATATATTGACAATAGATAAATCAATGTTATTAAATTAAATAACATGTATCCCATGCCTCTTATTTATGATTTATTCAATGAAATTTATAAAGATAAATATTTTTTAAAGATTGATCTTCGATCTGGATATCATTATTTACATGTGAGGAAAGAAAATATTACAAAGGCAATATTTCGAACTACGTATGGACATTACGAGTTTACAGTAATTCCATTTGGACAAACTAATTCATCCTTTTTTTCATGGATCTAATAAATAGAGTTTTTAAGGAATATCTTGATGATTTTTTTATTTTCTTTATTGATGATTTCTTGGTATAATCCAAAAGCTATGAAGACCATGATAATCATTTGCAGATTATTATGAAGAATCTAATAAGAAATGAATTATATGGGAATTTTATCAAGTGTGAGATTTACCTTAAATCAGTTTCTTTTCTTTCTGATATTTTCTAAAAAAATGGAATTTCAGTTGATCCGTCGAAGACAAAGGTGGTTCAACAATGTCCTACACCAAAGAACATAACTTGGGGACACATTTTTATTAGTTTAAAATGTTATTATCAGAATTTTTTTCATAATTTTCACCCGATTAGCTAACCCATTAACCAAGATTACCCGTAAAGGGGTTATGTTTATATAGAAAAATAAATGTGAAGAATGTTTTTAATAATTGAAGAGGATTTTAATAAATGCACTGATCTTGACTCTACCATCTAGAAAAGGGGGATTGGTGATTTATAGTGATGATTCAAAAACATTACTTGGGCATGTATTATCCGTAATGATAGAGTTATTTCTTATACATTAACGTAGTTAAAAATTCATGAATAGAACTATCTAACTCATGATCTTCAATTATCATCTATAATCTTTTATCTAAAATTAAGAGACACTATCTCTATCGTGAAAGATGTGAGATATATAGAGATCATAAGAGTTTAAAATATATCTTCTCATAGAAATAACTCAACATGAGTCAAAAGAGATTGCTCGAGATGCTCAAGTATTGTGATTGTTCAATATACTAATGTAAGAACCCGAATCTTTTTTTTTTCAGGTATGTTCTCTTCTTCTGTCCATTTCTCAGAAAAGAGGGGAAGTTCTAGAAATTTTTAAAGTACACGCTGTGTACTTTATGAGTACACACTGTGTACTACATTACCACAGGAGGCCGTGTGCTGGCCATGTCATGGCCACATGCACGACTGTGTGGGGATGACATAGAGGTCGCCTAAAGTGGAGTACATAATAGGAGAGTACATTCCATGTAATTTTAAAGTACATGCCGTGTATTTTTTTCATTAAACAGATCAGGGGTCACGTCTAATTGCCAGAACACACTTCTTCTAGGTCTCGTTCAGCCGAGATCTCTCGTATGGCTGTGATCCTTCTCTGAGCCCCCAAGCCTCCATTCTATCTCTGATTTGACCACTGTCGATTGAATTGGGATCACCTCGATAAGATCTTCCTTCTCATTGAGCATTGTTTTTTGATTCATCTTATCCCTCATGATAAAATCCGGTGAACATTTAGGTCTATTTGTAGATCTTCAGCATTCTAAGGTGATTCAAGCTTCGAGGTTCACATATAGTAATCTCCTAATGCCAAGGTAGGTGGTTTGTGCCTCTCTGTTGAAATTCTTTCAGTATTATGTGAGATTTTTCCCAATACCCTTGAACGAAGTATTTTTCATTTACCATTTTAGCCCTATTTCTTTCCTGCCAGTCTTGTATGCCTGAGTAGAGGTTGATAGATTTTGAATAGGGTGTTTTTATATGATTTGGATGTGTTTCCCAGCATGTTCTGTTTACGACCATTGGTCTGCTTAGCCTTTTTGGTCGCCTTACCTATTTTGCATGCCTATTGCTGTAGGGTGGAGAGTTTGTATTCTACCATGCTTATTATGTTGTAGACTGGTTATCCAAGTATTTCTGTAGGTTTACTTGGGCCATATTTCATTGCTATGCTCGTTGACCTACACTGGGTCGTGAAAACCTGGTGTAGTAGAGTATAAGGGGAATTGACCGAGTGAGCTTCCTCATAGAGTCTTTGAGAACTTTAGGCTATAAGGAGGATTGGCCGAGTGTGCTTTCTCAGAGAGCCTAGGACCACTTGGGGCTATAAGGGTAATTGACCGAGTGAGCTTCCTCAGAGAGTCACTGAATACTTTATACTATAAGCGGAATTGACCGTGTGAGATTCCTCAGAGTATCTTTGAATTATTTGAACAACCTGGGATATAATGGGAATTGACCGAGGGAGCTTTATCAGAGAGTCCTTGAACCTGGGTCTATAAGGGGAATTGACCATGTGAGCTTCCCCAGAGAGTCCCTGACTACCTTAGACTATAAAGATAATTGACTGTGTATGCTTCCTCAAAGAGTCTTTTTATATTCTTATAACAGAACCAGAGGGGTGAGACTAACTGTACTTCATAGAGGGTTGCTTGTACTTGTTAGGTTGGACCAGAGGGGATGGGATGTGGGTACTTCACAGAGGGTTGCATGTTTGTGGTTAGCTGCTTGTTTAGTTGTTGCTTGATGTTGAAACTATGGATTGTTTACTAGTGAGTACTTTCCTGTTTACTTCTTTCTGTACCATTACCTGACATATATTCACTGACTATTAGGCACAGATCACTGACTATTAGGCACAGATCTTCAGGTGGTTGCCTATTAGGATTTAGTCTCATGCCCTGTTTTGGCCATGCTTTTGGTCCCAAACATATTATATTGTTGTGAGTATAGATAAGGGAAAGCACCCTTCTACATCAGGTACTTGACTTGCTGTGGAGCTGGAGAGCATGGGACCAAGCTTAGGCTTGAGATGCTGAGGAGAAGTTTATCTATTTCCTTTTACTTTGGTTTAGTACTATTTGTATTCCAACATTATGGTTTTTTTGGATGCTTTCCTAGAAATATGTATCATGCATAATATATATATGTGCTCCAGTGGTTTCTTACTTTTAGTCTTCCACTGTTTACTCTTATATGGATTATTACTGCTTCCGATATTGCATGTTTTTTACTTATGCTGTGTTACTATGCCAATGAGGAAATAGTTTCCCCACTATCACACCCATGACCCTCGCTGCTAGTCGGCATCCTCTGGCATTTGGGGAAATACGCTTGAGTCCATGCGACCAACCGAGTACGGGGTGCCTCTGGGTGGCTTTCGGAACCGGGATGTTACAAAGTGGTATCAGAATAAATCTTTTATTCTTGACTAATAGTTTGGAGAATATAGCCAGGTATAGGATGAAATTGGTACTTGGTAATAAGCTTTGACTGGGAGTACCTAACCCGCGTACATGGAAAATCCAATCTACCATGTTTAATTGTAATTTTTCTGGTTTTTCAATTATTACAGTTGATTTGATTTCACCTTGAGTGATTCACATGATTTGTGCTATTATTGTTGATGTTGTTGAGGTTCTATTTCGATTGCAACCAGATGAGATGAGGGTATTCCATCTCATTCATCATATAGTCACTTGTTAGGAATCACTTGTCATGAATTCTTTCTATGCCATTTAGGATGAATTAGTGATTTCATGTCGTTGTGATAGATGTTGTGTAGAATATGCATGCTATTGTGATAGATGCCTTGAAAAGAATACCTACTTCTTGATAGGGTATTGTTTGTGTAAGTTTTTGTTTGAATGAAAGCCAAAATTTTGTTCTTGAGGTGTTATGGGCCCTCATAGACCAGAATTTGGTGGATCATTGCCTTGTTTTCCTTGTTATAACATTTATAAGATTACAGTCATTGATTCTCAGGGAGTATGGGCCCTCACGGATCGGAATTTGGCACTTTCAATGTCCGTTTCAGAATTTATATGGGTTCCAGAGTAGTTTCTGAGGCTTACAATCCAGAAAAACCTAGAATACCCGTCGTGTAGTTTTGAC
The DNA here is from genome assembly GCA_963277665.1 of Viscum album. NCBI lineage: Eukaryota > Viridiplantae > Streptophyta > Magnoliopsida > Santalales > Viscaceae > Viscum > Viscum album. The sequence continues at coordinate 1,549,094,233 of OY728152.1, read as the reverse complement.
TACACGCCATGTGATCTTCTGTCCGGGAAGAATTTTTTTAAGTACACACCATGTACTCTATGTAAAAACCATGTATTCTCTAACCGTGTCATAGGTCATGTGGGCAGAGACATGGGGTTGAGAAATCTCTATTGGACATGCCATGTACCAGATGTGCACGCCGTGTGTAGAGAACCTATGACCACCCATGTGACTAACGACACAGATGGATAAAAACTTAAGCAATACACTCAATGTTAGGACTGAACACACCATGTAGTCTAAACCAGGTACCCGACTATGTCACAAACAACACGGGTTGGTGTTATCCTTCCTCGTACACACTTTGTCCATCTCGAACAGGCTATGTATTGTGAGCCGTGTGTTAGGACATGCCGCTAACAACATGATCCAGGTGAATCTTGTCTAGTACACGTCCTGGCTATCTTGAACACGCCATGTAGTCTTGTCTTCGGAGATCCGTGTGGATTAACCGTGTATAAGGACTCGGGCAGGGGATTAGGATTCAAGTACACCCCATGTGTTAGGAGAACACACCGTGTGTTTAGGGTGTTACACGACCAATTTTAGCAAGAGTACACGCCCATGTGAATGGATTAAGGGGAAACACCGTGTAGGAATTGTACATGTTGTGTAGTCATGTTTTGTAAAACATGGATGTTTTATTTCTTTCGTTCCCTTATTACACTTCAAGTTTTCAGTCCTTGAAAATCTTGTTTTAAGGTGCGTTCTTGACCTTACAGAGTCCAGCCACTAAGACATCCTCCAGTTGTATTCCAATTGCCAAACGGGGATCAGACACTAGACATGGATGATTAGGGACTACATGAAGATCCTCCAGTTGTGCCAGTCTTGGCACCGGACGTTATATCTGAAATAGGTTTTGATGCAAAATTCAGAGAGGGATTTTTGAGGATGACGTAGACCTTATAGGGACCACCGCCTCCTACCCCATCGATGGTAGAATTGATGTGGGTTTTTCAGCAGCAACATCCTCTTACTTTCTCAGGGGATGGAGGACCCCCGGCTGTAGATTCATAGCTAGAAGCCATGCTGACGATCCTCAAGAATCTAGAGATACCTCCAGAGAAGAGGGTGAATCTCATTACTTATATGCTTTGAGACTCCGCCAAGAGGTGGAGGAATTTGGTCTCATAGGCTGGACACCAACATAATATGGCTTGGTAAGAGTTTCAGCGCATCTTCTACGATTACTTCTATCCGGAGACCTTAAGGTCCAATCGAGCCCGAGAGTTCATGAGTATGGAGCAGGGTACACTTACTATTATGGAGTATTCCTCTCACTTCATAGAGCTGTAGCGTTTCATGACTATTCTAGGAGGTGATGAATTATTCCATATATGGATGTTTGAGGATTTTCTGAGGCACAACATCCGATCTAAGGTGAACATCTTCAGGTTGACTTCGATATCCTATATCATCAACAAGGTGCTGATCACAGAGCGTAATCTGAGGTATTTTGGAGCTGTGAGACAGAGAGGTTTGGCATCCAGTGTTAGTATTACTCCTATTAATAGCAAGAAGTGCCATAGAGAGATTACATGAGGACATTAGAGTAGGTGGGATGCATCTTCTGGTAGCCAAGTGGTGTGATACCAGTGCGAGAGGAGTGGGAATACAAGGCCACGTTGACCGAGAGACTCAGTGGATTTCCGATCTAGTGGAAAGATGGGTTACCTTCAGTGCTTCTGTCAGTTTTTCTCACCAGCAGTAGGTGACTGGGGTTCTTCTATGACTCCTCGTTCAGGAGTAGCACCACCAGTTTCTCAGTAGTCAGGGAACTAGTGTTCTTCCTTCCATTCAGGATGAGGTGGAGGTCATGGCCTAGGTATCCAATCGCCATGTTTTTAGTGACGACATGGTGGATCAGCTTATAGTGGCCATTCAAGGTCACATGGCCGTGGTGCAGGCCATACTTTTGCAGTAGAGAAGACCCAGCAATAGCAGGATCACAAACCTTCTACAATTCAAGGTACAATCTTAGTAGGCTCATTTTTAGATTTTTCACTCTTCGATACAGGGGATTCCCATAGATTTATATTTGTTACTGTTGTAGAGATCCTTGGGCTTTGCATCTTTTCTTCTAGTAATATCTTGATGCTATACACTCTGTTGGAGACTAGAACAGAGGGTGTTCGTTAGTTCTAGGAGTGCCCTATTGAGGTTGGGGGTATCACTTTCTATGGGACCTCTATGTCCTAGAGATGATAAGATATGATGTCATTCTCAGAATGGACTGGTTGGTTCCCTTCTAGGCATTCGTCAATTGCTATCGCCATAGGGTGAGTTTCAAATCACCAGAGGGCAGATCGTTTCTTCATAAGGGTGAGTGGGATGTCCAGGTGAGCAGAGCAGGCCCAGAGCACTATGGGTTAGGGGGAGTTACAACCCAAAGTGCTAGTCTATATCTAGAAGACCAGAGGACTTTGCAGATAGACTTTCCTCCAGTGGTGGATCATTTCAGAGATTTCTTTCCAGAGGACTTTTCAGGTTTTCCACCAGAGCGTGAGATGGGATTTTCTATTGAGCTCATACCAGAAGCAGTACTGATGTCCATTCCTCCATATAGGATGGCTACACTAGAGTTGTAGGAGATCATGAAGCAGTTGGAGGAGTTGCAAGACGAGGGTTTCATCTGACCCATTACTTCTCCTTGGGGTTTTCCTATCCTATTTTCGAAGAAGGAAGATAGTATCCTTAGGCCTTGTATATATTATCAAAAGATGAACCAGTTAGTGGTCAAGAATCGATATACCTTACCGAGGATTAATGATCTCTTTGATCAGCTTCGAGGAGCGCAGGTGTTCTCGAAGATTGACTTGAGGTCCAGTTACCATCAGTTGCACATTAGACCATCTGATATTCCTCTCACAACCATCCATAGTAGGTATGGTCTATAAAGTATATGGATATGCCATTCGGTCTCATGAATGCGCCTGTAGTTTTCATAGTACTGATGAACTGAGTGTTCCATCCATACTTGGATTCCTTCGTCATGGTCTTCGTGGACGATATCTTGGTGTACTATCACACTCGACATGACCATGCTACCCATATTGAGATTGTTTTGAGTACACTGAGAGAGAATAATTTATATTCTATGCTCTCAAAATTTCATTTTTGGATGGATCCTATTCACTTCATGGGTCATGTTATCTCAGAGACAAGAGTATAATTCGACCTAGAGAAAGTGAGAGCAGTAGTTTCCTGGAAGCATCCAAAGAATGTATTTGAGGTAAAAAGTTTTTTGGGGCTGGATGGATACTACATAAGTTTTATATAGAACTTTTCATGCTTAACAGCACCAATTACGAGTCTGACTAAGAAGGGTGCAAAGTTTTTGTGTTCAGATTCTTGTGAGTCATCCTTTCAGGAGCTGAAAGGGAGGTTGGCTTTAGCACCGATACTTGTCTTGAAATAGCTAGGAAAGATATATAATGTGTACTATGATACATTAGTTATCAGGATGGGGGTTGTGATTATGTAGGGAGATGGATTCATTGCGTTCGGGTCTCGGAAGTTGCATCCACATGAGAGGAACTACCCAACGCATGATCTCGAGTTGGTTGTAGTTGTTCTTGCTTTACGTTGTTGGAGAAATTATCTTCTAGGAGAGAATTTTATAGTTTTCACCGACCACAAAAGTCTCAAGTACATCTTCACTCAGCATGATCTGAATTTGAGGTAGCGAAGGTGGGTTGAGTAGCTTCAGTCTTTTGACTTTGAGCTTGACTACATGCCTGGGAAATGCAATATGGTAGTTGATGCATTGAGCAAGAGGACCTAGATATAGACAGTTCAGTAGGCCAGCAGTTAGTGTCATCTTATGACTCTATTCTTTGAGATACATTTGGAGGTGCACGATAGACAGGGGTAGACGTTTCTATCTTCTGTAGATATTACCTCTACTCTTCTTGATCGAGTGCGAATGAGACAACTATCAAATTCAGAAGGCCTAGTCTTACAGGAGATCTTTTCAGGAGAGAACACTTTTCTTGGATGGACAGTAGTCGAGGATGAGATCTTGAATTTCTAGGGGCACGTATAGGTTCCAGCCGACATACACAAGGAGATGATGTGGGACTTTCATTCTTCATTTTGGTCAGTTCATCCTGGTGTCACCAAAATGTATTGTGATCTATAATTCCAGTATTGGTGGACAGATATGAAGAGGGATGTTGATGGTTTTTTCATGAGATGTTCCACCTATCAACAGGTGAAGGCGAAGCATTAGCGGCCAAAAAATGATTTTTCAATAGTTACCCATTCACGAGTGGAAGTGGAACGATGTTGTGATGGATTTCGTGACAGGGTTTCCATGTTCGCCTTGAGGGAATGCTGCTGTTTGGGTTGACATTGACAGACTCAAGAAGGTTTCTAACTTCTTTCTACTCAAGGAAACCTTCAGTTTTGATGAGATGGGATGATAGTACATCCGAGATATTTTATTCCTGCATGGAGTTCCACACTCCATTATTTCAGATAGTGATGTTCGTTTTACTTATCGGGTTTGGAAGGGGATTTAGAAGGCTTTGGCTACACAGGTACTTTTGAATATAGCTTACCATCCCCAGACAGATGACCTATCCAAGAATACGATTCAGGTGCTAGAGGACATTCTTTGAGCATGCATTATGAATTTTATAGTTTCTTGGGAGATGCATATACATCTTTTGGAGTTTTCCTACAACAATAGTTTTCAAGAAATTATTCAGATGCAACCTTATGAGGATTTGTACTGTAGGTCGTGCCGATAACCCTTATGTTGGAAGGAGGCAGGAGAGACAGCTGTGCTGGGACCTTGTCCTGTCCAAGAGACCACAGACCAGATAGAGTTGATTCAGAAGTGGATGGCTACTGCACAGTCTCGACAGAAGTCTTATGCTGATCAGTGAAGACGACCTATGGAGTTAGAGGTTGGGGATTAGGTTTTCCTGCATGTTACCCCAAGGTTGGGGGCATAGGAGGATTAGGAGACAGGGTAAGCTTTTTCCAAGGTACGTCTAGCCGTTTGAGGTGTTGGAGAGAGTTGGGCCGGTTGCCTATCAGTTGTAGTTACCTCAGAGGTACCAGACTATGCATGATGTTTCTCACGTTTCTCAGCTCTGATGTTAATTTTCAGACCTGTATCATGATTCCCAACCCGAGGAGGATGAGCTCGAAGTGGATGCGTCATTTGAGGAGTATCCTATCCAGATTTCTGATTTCAGTACGAAGGTTCTCCATGGCCGGTGTGTTCCTCTGGTACGAGTGCTACGACATCAAGGGCGGGTACGAGATGAGACTTGGGAGAAGGAGGCCGATGTACAAGCCCAGTGTCCAGAGCTGTTTGCAGTTTCTTCTTATACACCACACTAAGGAAATTCAGGGATAAATTTATTTAATGGGGGAAGTTTTTAAGAACCCATATCTTCTTTTTCAGGTATGTTTTCTTCTTCTGGCTATTTTTGAGAAAAAGTGGAAGTTCTGGAAATTTTTAAAGTACACGCCGTGTACTTTATGAGTACATGCCGTGTACTGCTTTTCCATATGAGGCCATATGCTGACCGTGTCATGGCCACACACACGACTGTGTGGGGGTGACATGGAGGCCGCCTAAGGAGGATTAAGGAAAAGGAGAGTACACACTGTGTACTTCAAAAGTACATGCCGTGTATTTTGTTTTTTTCATTAAACGGACCAGGGTAACGTTTAATCACAAGAACATGCTTCTTCTAGGTCTCATTCGGTCGAGAGCTCCTGTATGACCATGATCCTTCTTCGATCCCCCGAGCCTCCATCCAATCTCCAATTCGACCGATGTCAATTGCGTTGGGATCGCCTCGGTAAGATCTTCCTTCTCATAGAGCATCGTTTTTCCGATTACTCTTCTTCCTCAAGATAACCTCCATTGGAAGTTTTAGAGGTTTTTGTAGATATTAAATCTTCTAAGTTGATTCAAGCTTCGAGGTTCGCATATAGAAATGTCCTAATGGGGAGGTTGGTGGTTTGTGTCTTTCTGTTGAATGTATTTGAGTATTATGTGAAATTTTCCCAATACCCTTGAACGTGGTATCACAAATTTACCATTTTAACCCTATGGCTCGCCTTCCATGCTTGTATTCCTGAGTAGAGGTTGATTGATTGTGAATAGGGTGTTATTATATGATTTGGATGTGTTTCCCAGCATGTTCTGTTTACGAGCATTGGTCTGCTTATCCTTTTTCGCTGCCTTGCCTGTTTTCCATGCCTGTTGTTTTAGGGTGGAGAGTTGGTATTCTGACATGCTTGTTATGCTGTAGACTGGTTAGCCAAGTAGTTATGTAGGGTTACTTGGACAAATTGCATTACTATTCTCGTTGACCTACACTGGTCCGTGAGAACCTGGTGTAGCAGACTATAAGGGGAATTGACCGAGTAAGCTTTCTCAGAGAGTCTTTGAGCTCTTTAGTCTCTAAGGGGGATTGACCGAGTGATCTTCCTCAGAGAGCCTAGGACCACTTGGGGATATAAGGGGAGTTGACCAAGTGATCTTCCTTAGAGATTCCATGACTGATTTAGAATATAAGGGGAATGGACTGCGTGAGCTTCCTCAGATAGTCTTTGAATTATTTGAACGACCTGGGATATAAGGGAAATTGACTCAGTGAGATTCCTCATAGAGTTCTTGACCTTGGGTATATAAAGGGAATTGACCATGTGAGCTTCCTCAGAGAGTCCCTAAATACCTTAGACTATAAGGGGAATTGACTCTGTGTGCTTCTTAAGAGAGTATTTATATATTCTTGTGATAAAACCAGAGGAGTTAGACTGAGTGTACTTCCCAGAGGGTTTCTTGTACTTGTTAGGTGGGAACCGAGGGGATGGGCTCTGGGTACTTCCCAGAGGGTTACCTATTTTTGTTTAGCTGCATGTCTAGATATTTCTTAATGTTGAAACTGTTGATTGTTTACTGCTGAGTAATTTACTATTTACTTCTTTCTGTACCTTTACCTGCCATATATTCATTGACTGTTAGGCACAGATCTTTGGGTGGTTACCTTCTGGGATTTATTCTCACACCCTGTTTGGGCCATGATTTTGGGCCCAAATAGATTATATTTTTGCAGGAATAGATAAGGAAAAGAGCCCTTCTACATCAGGTACTTGACTTGCTGTAGAGATGGAGAGGATGGGACCAAGATTATGCTTGCGATGCTGAGGAGATGTTTATCTGTTTCCTTGTACTTTGGTTTAGTACTGTTTGTATTCCATCATTTTAATTAGTTTGGATGCTTTCCTAGACATATGTATCATTCATATATATATATATATATATATATATATATATATATATATCTGCCCCGGTTATTTCTTGATTTTAGTCTTCCACTGTTTACTATTATATGGATTATTACTACTTCCTATATTGCATGTAGTTTACTTCCGTTGTGTTACTCTTCCAATGAGGTCATAGTTTCCCCACTGTCACACCTAAGGCCCTCGCTCCTAGTCAGCAACCTCTGGAATTTGGGAAAATGTTCTTGAGGCCATGTGACCAAACGAGTATAGGGAGACTCTGGTTGGATTCCGGAACTGGGACGTTACAACTAACACCCTAGGAAGGTGAATAAGGTAGAAGATTCATTGAGTAGTAAGGATCAGGGAGTTCTAAAAAAAATAAGGATTTATAAGGAACCTGTGTGCATAGATCTATAAAATATGGATATAGGAATTATCAAGGAAGATTAATCATTTTAAACTTGTTTCACAACCATATTTATTGTAATGAATTAAAAGTTATCAGTTTGATGATGATAATATTAAGAAGAAAATTAGAGCTATGAATGATGGGATGTTTATGAAATTCATGTGTGAGGATGGAATTCTGAAAATTTAGAGGAGGATATGTGTTCCCTCTATACCCAGGCTAAAAATGGAGTTATTGGATGATGCACATAGCTCAAATTTCTGTATACACCTGAGTAGCACTATTATATATAGATATGTGAAGGAATATTTATCGTGGGATAATTTGAAGAAGGAAATTTTTGATTATGTATCAAGATGTTTAATTTTTCTACATGTGAATGCTGAAAGACAACATCCTAGAGGTTTCATGCAACCCTTGCCTATTCTTACATGGAATGGGAAGACATCACTATTGATTTTTGTCAATGGATTACAAAAAACTCTAAGAAATAATGATGCAATATGGGTGGTTATTGATTGTCTTACCAACTCATCACATTTCCTTAGTATAAGGGATGATTTTCTACTAGAGCACCTTGCATAAATCTTCATTAATTAGGTTTGAAGAATTCATGGAGCACTTAGTTCTATTGTTTCCAATCGTGATCCTCAATTTAAATCGAAATTATGGAAAAGTATTCAGAAATATTTGGATATTGAGATTAATTTGAGTACTTCTTATCACCCTCAAATTGATAGATAGTCTAAAGAGACTGTTAAAACATTAGAAGATATGTTGAGATCATGCTCCCTTGACTTTCATGGTATGTGGGATCAATATTTTCATTTTTTAGAGTTTTTCCTATAATAATAGTTTCCATTGACGTAATCAGATTGCACCATATGAAGCATTGCATGGAAAGGGATATCATACATTAAATAACGGGTGTTAAAGAAGTACATGATATACCCAACAAATGTACTCTATTCCAAAGGAATAAAATTGAAACCTAACATATCTTACTATGAATATCCTATAAGGATTTTGGACACTAAAGAACATGTGTCGAGGAATCAAATGAATTGGCTAGAAAATGTACTTTTGAAAAATCATAAAATTGAAGAGGCGACCTGGGAGCCTGATGAGCTTATGATGAATAAATATCCAACACTTTTTTTGGGGTAAAAATCTAGAAATTTTGAGGAAAACTTTTTTTATAGGAGGGAAGAATGTAACGACCCAGAACTCTATCAATGAAATTTTCCTTCTTATGTTTATATAGTATAGATCACACAAAATCACTTATAGAACACAATACAGACATCATAAATGAATAATTAATGAAATAAAAGGTATTTCTAGAAGTTAAGGAACCTATACAAATGAAATAGTAACTTGACGTTAGAAATAGTAACATGAAACTTATGAATAGTAAATCCGACTAATGAATAGTAACATCACCCATGAATGTATAAATAAAACTTATCCACCTTATAAATGAAAGTATCAGGTAATTATATCATAGTATAAGTGAAGGAATATTTTAAAAAATGTTAAATTTAGTGTTGGGATTTTTGTAAGTCATAAATATTTAATTACAATTATATAATTAATTAGTTTATTTAAAAGTCAATATATTCATATAAAATTTATTAATAATTTAATATTTTTTTTATGTCTTTATGATAATTTTAGAAGACCATTTTTAATTTTTGAAAGTGTTATAAAGCCAGTTATAGATTTAAAATCTCTATTTTTCAAGAAAATGATGGTTTTAATTAAAAATTAAATTACTCATATTTAGAATTTTTTCCATAAAATGTATTTAATTTTTGAATTCTAATGTTTGAAAAATTATTAGGGTAATTTTTGTTGTATTTTTCTGAAATAGTTGATTTTTTGGTGAATAGTACGATATAATATTTTACGTTAAATGTAAAATACATGATTTATTGAGTCATAGGTGATGTTTAGATGATATAATAACCCTTAGTTCGAAATCACATGTACTTATTAATATATTTAGTCACAATAATGAATAATACTACTTGTATTTATAAAAATAATAAAAAAAGAAAAAAAATGAGAAATCAGCCCTCTCCCCCACAATCAATACGACCCTCACCACCGCTTCTCATCACACCTCCAAGCCTTGAATCTTGTAAAATTTATACCCAATCCGATCCTCAAGACTCTCTGCCATGTCTAGGAGCTCTTTTTCTTAGGAAAATATTAAAACCAACCCCCTTTAGGAGGTTCTCAAGGAAGAGTATTCAAGAGGTAAAATCCTCTTCCTTTTGCTTTTAGTTTTTTTGAAGTTCTTTTCTTTTATTTTTCTCTTCTCACATCCTCTATTAAAATGATCATGATAACTACAGTATCATATATATACTATAATTATATCATTTTAATGTAATATCCTTAATCAAAATCCTTTATCTCTCTCATTTATTTTTAAAAACGAAATCATCATCCAAGAGCTGCCGATTTACAACCTTCATGGATGACAAATTTTCATTCGTAAATTTCTCCTTCAAGGATGGTAATGAAACCATTTTTATAGTTATAAAATAATATAATATATTTATTACAACCTTTATTATGTTCTGTATGTAACATATTTATATAAAACTAAATGATAAAAAAATGAGTTTGTTATGGTCAATAACCGCAGTAATAATGCAAACATTATCAATAAACGTATTTTCTTAGGATTCATCATCATACCATATAACCAAATTATATATATGACCATTAAAACTACTGGATGTTAATTAATATCATATAAATTCCATTCTAGATAATTATACCCATTCCACATGAACTTCCATACTCATATACAAGTATACCGGTCATGAAAACCAATGAAATGAATACTCTCAAGCAATACAATTGTATCTTATAACTCATCAAAAAGGCCATAAATAAACTTAATAAAATTATAATATATAAAATAAATGAATAGAAGGTTATTAATTAAATAATTAATGGATTTAATTATATTATCAAGGATGTTAATGTCTTGTGAAGAACATATTGAGACATAAGGTAAGGGTTTCTACCCGAGCCTTCATTTTTTCCTTCGGGTTATTCTTTAAATAACTTTAACCCAATTTAATGATTATTTAAATTTATTTATTAATGTAAATATTTGTTTTGTATCTTTTTTTTCCAAAACTACTAAACTATTCGGTACATCATGATATGATTTCATTGTAATCATAACAATATAATAAAGTAAGGCACTAGTATCGGGCTACTGGGTTCGAGGTATTTACAATATAATCTATACCCTCAATTATTTACAAATTTTTTACACATAAGAGGGTGAGTGACCACCCATTTTTGAATACTTTTGGATATTTACAAAAATTACACTCCACCTCAATTATAAAAGGGCACTCACTCCTCTCACTTCTTTACACCTCTCTAGCAATTTAGATTGATGAAACCCTACACAAATCAGCTTCAAACCTAAATATGATCATCCTATTATCCCTATTTTGGTCATAAATACAACCTTGGATGCATTTTGGTGAACACCTTAGGAGGTTACCCAAAGAAGAGGCAACATTCTTCAACGATTGTTTTTTTTTAATTTTACTTCTCCCTCCTTAAATTATTATTAAACCATGCTTATATAATAAAAAAATTATATTAAATAGGATGAGATTTTTTATGTTAATTAAATAAAATATAACTATCCCAACTTCCATAAAATGGGTTATGAAATGATCATTTTTGTGTATGGCAGACTAACACCTCACGAACCAATGCCATTCATTTTTTCATTACCACCATTCGTGATTGGGTATGATAACAGATCTAAAGTATATATATGATATTTATTAATGAATTATTTATATTTAGTCATTATATTATTTTTTCACATCCCATTCCATAAGGGATACGATAACATCACTTATGTGCACAACAAACTACCACCTCATGAAGCAATGTGATTCGTCTTTGAATAACGCTTAACATGGAGGGTGATAAGGATAAAGTTAATTAATAAATGTGATATAAATTAAATAATAATTATATAAATGATATATTTATCATTCTGAAAATATAATATATCATTTTTTATTTTAAACCAAAAAATGATAACATTATTCGTGTACGTGTGGACTACTACCTTCATGAAGTGATATTACTCTATTTTCATCAATGTAGAACATGGATACTATATATGAGTATTTTTAAAGAAATAATTAGGTATAAATTATAATATTATAAATTTTTTAAGATAAAAAATTACTTAACTTCTTTTTGTAATGATAAATGAAAAAATGGAAATGTTACTCATGCAAACGTATGGCCTACCGTTTTCATGATTGTAACATAGTTCATTTTTCATAACCATATTTCATGATTTTTCTTAAAAGTATAATTTATTTATAAATATTATAAAACTTTCATGATTATTAAACTAGATATTTTTAAATAATGACCGCTTAGACCATAGTCAACCAACCAAAGTCATTTTTGAGACATATTCTAAATATCATCGAAATATACGATATAAAATTAATTGATTTAAAAATAATATAAAAAATAGTTATAAGTGAAATAAAAGGAATAATAAACTTTAAAATCTTTATTAATAAAGTAAATTATGATTTTAATTTTATTATTCATGAATATAAATAATGTACGTGATGAGTCAGACTTAAGTTATGAGTTTCTCATCCCACTTTTACATTCATAAGATATACACCATATTGACCACTTATTTCTTTTTTATGGTTGATATACTAACCTTTTGAATGTTATATCATGAATTAATTTGTCTTTATGGTATTTAATGTTTAATTTAAATTTATTTCTTTAATTGGACTTATGATACAAAAGTTACCATAGTTGTATTGGTTTATTTCACAATCTCATCGTTATTCGGGATTGTTTTTGTTTAAGACTACCTTGGGGGAATTATTTGATTTTTTTATTTAAAAAAAATATTTTCTTATCCTATGGTTATAAATTATATTTTTCATGTAATGAAAACCTTTTTATATCTTTTTTTAACTTAAAATGATTAAGAAAACGTTATTATGAACATCCAAATTTATTTATCTTTTCAGTTGGAAATATATTTTTATAAAAACCCATGTTTTCTAAAAATGTTTTAAAATTTATTTTTAAGATTTCAAAAATTATTTATTAAATACATTTTTACCCATTATTAATTTTTTTGAAAGAAATCATTATCTCATTTTCAAAACAATTCTTGTTTGGATTTTATTGAAAATGTAAAAGGAATAATTACTTAAATGTGTATGGAATGAAAATAGTTTTATTCCATAATTATCACACAATTTTTTAAATCATACTTTTTTAAATTTTATTTTAAATTAAATGTTATCTCAAAATGTTTTGTGAACATTTAGTTTTAATATGTTATTTTCAAAATTAAAAGGATATTTTCCTCAATAATGTTTTTAATGATATTTTTATTGTATTTATATTTTACATTGAAATAAAACCTATAATGTACTTAGGATAATCTAGTGATATTTTTTATTGATATCATATTTATTAATTATTTTTATGATTTTTGATTAGTTTAATCAAGGATGGGAAATTTTATTAGCATTAACCATTTTACTCTAAACAGTTTATGATTATGTTTCTTAATTGGGGTAAGCATTAACATTTAGTATTTTGGTTATTGAATACGAATTTTAAGTTGATTATGTTCCACTCCTTTAATATTAGGAAATCATTATACTTTTAATGTGACAGACATGACCTACTATATCCTCTCGATGGATCAGTAGGTCTCATAAGAAAAATTAGATATAGTTTTTCCTGAGGACTTAACCATTTATATAGATAACTTGGAACAAGAATAAATGATATTAGATGTCTTGGTTGAAGTCTCTATGGTATTAGATGTCTTGTAAAAATCCATTATTGTAATATATTTTTTGTTATAAGCCTCTATGATATGTTCCAGCTATCCAAAATTATGCATTCCATCATTATTAAGTTTATTATTGACATTCGATGTGATTATTTGATTATTTATAATATCCAAGGTTAAGTTTCATGCATATGTGATTATTTATATGAAATTATTTGATCATCAATTATTCTTGACATATTATTCTTAAATTATTGATTAAATGAAATGTGTTTTATTTATTTACCCTTCCATATTGATTATGACTTATTTATTCAATGATTATAATGTACTCTTACCCTTATCGATCATCTGAGATCACCCCTTCCATATGTTGTATTCTATCAGGATACGAGGAAGTGTTTTTTGATTTATATGTTGGGATACACTAATGGGAATAATGGAATTCCCAAATAAAATTCTTTTTGTATTTTATGTTTTAAAATGTAATATGAATTTAAATTATGTATCTACTTCACCAAAAATACTAATCTATTTAGTCCTTAGGGATTTTATTCCTTATATCTTATACCAATGCAATAAATTAGACATTGACTATAAGCTATAAGGGTTGGGTCAATACAGTGATGCTTACCTCGCAAAAAAATAACTTACCAATATTAATCTTGGGTAGTTCAAGAATGTGTCTATGATTTTACAATTTATATAGTTTTCAAAAAAAAACTTATTACAACATTATATTACAAATAACATTATCTATTTCAATAACATTTAAAAACTTTTTATTATACTTATTTCATAAAAAATAGTGTTAAAATTGAATTTTATAATTGTATAAAATAAAACAAAATTGTCTTTAAATACTTAACATTTATTTTCATTAATCATAATACTCATACTATCCTAAAAATATTTGATATACTTATTAAGTTTTGATTTGATCCTTTTATATACAATACATTTGAAATAATAATACTTTTTTAAAATCTTACTTCTCCAATCCCTTAAATAGGATTTTTATAATTATAATCAAAACTAACAAGGCCTCCATCAGATTAATTAAAAAAAATATAAAAACAAAAATATTATTGATCTGGTGTTTAGAAAACCCGTTATCCATATACCATGAATCTTTGAGACCTTTAAGGCAGATTTCCTACAATCAATCATATAAAATATTTTTTCAGTTCCCATTCCATATTGGGTCAAACCAGATCAGTAGTTTAACATTTAGGTAACCTAAGAGATTTGAAACATATAGTTATAGAATTTATAGAAGAAAAATCATAGATATAGATTTTTTAATATGACCATGTGATTGGGTACATTTTGAGGAACATTTATTGGTGTAAATATTATTCATTGCACACTTAATTTTTTTTACAAATGATAATTTTCTATTTGAAATTTTAAGAAACAAATTATTGTTCATCTTCATTTGATCACTGAAATATCTAAATCCAATTTTTTTTATCAGTTTTAATCATAAATATCATTCTATCATATTTTTCATTACCTTGAAAAAATTAGATAAATCATCCTTCAATTTTACAATTTCATATTTTAACTTTTAATTTTATTGTCAATAAATTATAAACAATATTGAATTTACTATTAGAATATGAATATATAATTATCATTTTCTTATTTATAATTTTTGAGATTTTTATATTAATTCTCATTTTTTCATGTGATTTAAACCCAAGTTAAATCTTCTTTCTTGATCTTCATCATTTTTAGATGGAAAATATTTAACACTTAAATTTTAATACACTACCACAAAACTAGGTTTCTGTAGCACCACCATTTAGTAGTTCTAAAAAACGCATTGATAAAGGGGGTGCCTTTATCAGTGCTAAAAGCACTGATAAAGGGTACTTTTAACAGCACTAAAAAAAGTATAGTTAAAAGTGCTTCTTTATCAGTGTTGTTAAAGGGGCCCCCATTATCAACACTTTTTTTAGTAGTTCTGATAAAGTGGGGGCTTTATGAGTGATTTTTTCCTAGCACTGATAAAGTGTATATGTTAGAAAAAAATTATATTTTATAAAAATAATATATTGATATATAAATATATAAGTATATTTATATTGATATAAATCTAATATATATATTTTAAATATGTTTTAAAAAGTATAAATAAAAATTTCCACTTAATATATATAATATATAGTGAAAATAACATTAAAAATATCTTAAAAAATTATTAATTAATAATTTTCTAATTATCATCAACTAATAATCTTTTAACAACAATTTGAAGACACTAAAAAAAAATATCTCAAATAAGTTTAAAATGTAACTCAAACTTCAAATGACCATAAATCACTACTACAAATATGACCTTTATCAGAGGATGTATATATATATATATTCATATATATATATTTGTGTACGTGTATATATATATATATATATTTGTGCATTTATATTGACAAACTGGTATATATTATTTATATATTCTATACATAGTTATATACATATTAACATATAATATTTGTAAATTTATAAAAATTTGTATAATTATACTTACAAATACACATATAATAAATGTATATATGTGTGTGTGTGTGTGTGAATGTTTTATATTTGTATTTATTTATTTATAAACACACACAAAAAAGAATATTTTATAAATGTATTTAAAACTGATATTATAAATATATATTAATATATGAATAAATATATAATTATATAATTATAATGATATGTATATTAATATATGAATATATATATATATATATATATTAATATAACTAAACATATATAATAAAATAAATATATATTAATATATGAGTAAATATAACTATATATATATATAAATAAATAGATATATTATTAAATGGAGTGAAAATCATTATGGTGGAGTGGTAAAGGTTTAGGTGCATATGCTAGAGATTCCAGGTTTGAATACAGGGGGAGGTATGGCACGCACGTGGGAGGAAATGGGGCTAAGTGCTGTTAAATGCTTGGATGAGGTGTTTGTTGGGGCGTGCATGCTAGGGGTGGGGGTGGCTGGGGCTTGCGGGATGGGGTGGGGTGGGGGGGGTGGGGGCTGTTGAAGGGGGCTTCAAGTGCTATTGAAGACCCACCCCAAATTTCAGAAGTATTTTTTAAAATTTTAATATTTTTTAAACTTTTATCAGCATTAAAAAAAGTGCTGATAAAAGACCCATTTATCAGCACTTTTTTTACACCGATAGAAGACAACTTTTATCAACACTTTTTTTATCACTGATAAAAGGTATCTTTATCTGTGCCTTTTTAGGGATATAAATGGACTTTTCTAGTGCTAGAAAGGCCATATTTGCAGTAGTGATCTTTGAGTTTTTGATTATGTAATATAAGTTTTAGTAGTTCAATACTAAATTAATTTCCCCATTATTTATTATTTAAAGTAGAAACTATCATTTTTTTCTTCATGTTCCTCATTTAATTTATTATTTTATTTAACCAGTTTCTTATTTTCCTTTTTCAATTCTTTTTATAACTTCTTTATTCACAAGGTATCCCATTGAAACATACCGTTTTTAGTTAATTATTTTAAATAAGTTATGAAATTGGATTCATAACATTAACTAGAATAAAATAATTTCTTTCCTCATTCATAGTTTTTACCATTAAGCACAATATAGCTAATTCTCTATCTCACTCTCCGAATCATCACATGTTAAGTCAGACTCTATAGTGAAACTCCATCCCACTAAATAATATCTCTTATATTTATTTTTTATACTTTTTTATTTCTCACTTTGGATTAATTATGTACAATATAAAATTATGTGTCCCTCTTTCCATCACTCATATCCTATTAATTATGAAATATTAATGTGGTTACTTCCATTACCTTTATTACTTTCCTTTCATCCAATCTTCTAATGATCACTTCTAGATTAATTTTTAAGGACTCTATTTATATTCATATATTTATAAAATTCTCTATAAATGTAGGATATTTCAAATTTTATGATTTTATGTATCTTAGTGTAATAACGGTTATTATAAAAATTAATATTCTATTTGAATTCAATACCTTTCATATTTAAAACCTCATAACAAGAAATGTTTTTTAGTTTATGTTCATATTATAGTAGAGAACTAATTAGTTCATCTAAATTACACTCTTTAAAGTTATTACTTTCTTTTATTTCCATATTCATCACATGTTAAATTTTTTGTAGTGATCTTAACACCCTTTCAATTATAGAAAAAATTTCCAAAGCATCTACAAGAATATTTATACCAATTATAATACTTGTAAATCTGTGAAACATCAGGTTCATTGATTCATCTTCACCCATATTAATATATATTTATTCCACATGATGTATATCTACTTTTTTATTTTAATATTATCGAGACTATAATGATTTACTTAAATTATTATATAAATGTATTGTGATAAATTATGAGTTGAGACATGGATAATAAAAATTTGACTTATAGAATAGTAAAATATATTTATTAATTTATAATTTAAAACATAATATAACATATCATTACCTATACTAGATATGGTTTCATTATAACGATCAAATGATCAACACTTAATTATTTTAATTATACCTTCATTCTATCCCACCAATAACCATAGTCATTTCCATAAAAATATAGTGGATTTTATGGAATCCAACCACCATTTACATTCATTCCTACCATAGTAAAAAATTATTTTCCTAAGAATATTTGGTTAAGGATATATATGTTAACATAATGAAAATAATGATAAATAAAATCTATATTCAAAGGAATTAGCTTTGATACCAATTTTCACCCATTTAAGATGAAAACAATGGACTATAGGGGGGGGGGGTGAATAAACATTTTAAAATTTTAAAAAAATTATTGAATACAAATAAATATATTAATATAAATAATCAAATATGAGTTATTATTGAATAAAATAACAGTTTAATGTTATAGAGTGTTCAATAATAAAATTTTTCACAAAAATCAATATGGGAAAAAGATTTTTATAGTAGCTCAGTTCAATGTGAACTTATATTCACTCTTCAATCCCCACTTATCTTTAATTGGAATTAATCTTAGTAAAAACATATATTTTAATGGGTTAACAAACCTTTACATAATTGATTTTTATTATCTAGAGGTACGACACAAATATATTATATTTTATGGCCATCAAAAACATCTCAACCTTTTATAGGAATATATTGAGCATGAAAAACAAAAAATTTTAGCACCAGAGTCACAAGATAATGATTTACCTTCTGGTTAAGAGGTATAACTGAGACATATGTCCTTTTAGAAATGGGAAAACTTAAACCATCTATTCTACGTACAACTAGAAAAAATAAAGAATATAATAATGAGCCAGTATGAAAATATGAATAATAGAAGAGTGAGGAAGATCATAATTTGGATGCATCTTTTGGGTCACTTGAAAAAATAATAAATGTTGAATTTACTTTAAAACCATTCAATATTGATACAATATTAATAACATAGATTCAACACTTCAAAATTCTTGTATAAATTTTATATTTCACCACCTTGATCATAATCCTTTTAGAGTTTTTTATGAGTTTTTCAAATAATATTCTAATAATATATTCATCAATTCCATGATCTTCTTCACGTTCCCATCTTCTGATAACTAATCATAACATTCCACAGTTCAAAATAATAATAAAAAGGAATGCTATTGTATACTTATGCACAGAAAAATACACACATTAATCCTTCATTTAAATAATTCAAAAAAAGTTTTAATACTTTAATTTGTACATATATATATATATTTTTAATAAATATTATAGAATAAATCATATAAACATGTGGTAAATCAAAATATTAAAATTTAATTCAAAAAACTATCCTAGTTAAGATTCACCTAAGTCCCCCATGAATATCATAATTCTCATAGTGTGAATTCCATTTCAAAACATTAATATTATAGAAACATACCATGAGAAATCCCATGATGTGGTTAAAAATCACTAACCTTTATGGGTGATGAACTCATCTAACATGATTCTTCTTGGATTTTGAAATACCCAAGGTATTTGAAAAGGACCATGGCTACATTACCTATTTCTTACTGAAAATTCTCAAGATCAGAACATTTTCCACTACTGTGATTGAATGAATATAAATAAGTTTTAAACTGTGATATAATATTCCTTTCACCATGAGTTATGATATTACCATTTCTACACTCTGTGTAATTGAAATCATCAATTTCCATAACCTTCATAAAGGAAATTTTAATGTTTTATCAACCCTCATTAATGAACACCCTTATGTGTCAACCTTTACACATCATCCATAAATATTCATAATATAGGTAACCGTTATGTATACAGGTAAAAATACGTAAGAGAACATTCTTATGTATGGAGACACATATGTATAGAGGTACTAATATACTTGTGTAAATATTTATACATTGAGATATTTGTATATAAATGTACTCATATGTAATTTAACACCCTTACATTCAATGACTTTATCAATTTTTTAAGTAATAAGACTCTTACATATATGGATACACATATTTAAGAGTAAAAACTTATGCATGATAACCATTACATATGAGGGTAACCATAGGTAAGAGTAAACTATTACGAATCCAATATAGTTTATTTTTAAACTAGAGGAGGACCCTTATATTTGGGGGTACCCATATGTAAGAGTAAAACCTTATACTTTTCACTTCACAATTTTTCTAGGAAGAGGAATCTTACATATGAGGGCACCCGTATATAATACTAAACCCATATGTAGTGTAACCCTTACATATAGAGGTACCCATACGTAAGTGTAAGTTGTTATGTATGGAAACTCTTATGTATGGAGGTTCTCCTACCTATGAGTTTACTCTTACACACGGGGACTTATCCATTTTATTACCCTCATGCATTGGTTAATTACTCTTACATAATAGAATACCCTTATGCAAGAGTACCCTTGTTTATAAGTCTAGACATACATAAGGGATTACACATATTACAGAAAAAGACTCCTATGTATGGAGAAATTGTAAAAAAAAATTACCCAAAATTTTGAAACACCAAAAATTCACAAAATTCATCCCAAAATTCTCCAAATACTCCAGAATTTAATTTAATAACACAACAAAACCAAAAACCCTCAAAACCGGCACATTAAATCCCACACAAAAAATATGCCACGACACAACACCCACTAGTTGCATCATGAATTTATTCCCATATCTGAAATTCACAGCAAGTCCACCTTGACTGTTCCATGATACACAATTGATTACCTAAGACATCTTTTGGGCCTCTAATCACCTCCAAAACACCTCTTGAATATGTTTAAATCATTTTTATTCTTATCTAAAACCTAATTCTCGAAAATTACTTTGATTCGAGGTCAAAAATTCAAATTTCATTAAAATTTGACAATTTGTAATGATGAGTTTCATTAAAAAATATTCACCATATGGATTCTCATCATTAAGAAGTTCCTAGAAACATCTCCCAACAACTAATTCACCATTTATAATTATATACCACCCTTTATTCTTGATTCCAAACCCAAATGAATTCGGATTGACTACGTATACACCAAAACCTTATACACAAGCCTTTCCCAGAAAATCCATAGTTTAACCCATGAAACACATCAATTGCTACTGAAATAATATTTCTGATTTACTTTCCATCTCACCATATCTAATTACATGTAATCATACCATCCAACCCTTCTCTAATAGACTTTATTCGAAAACGATCATCCTCACTTGCCAATGTCTTGTCATATACCTTGATCATAATGCCTTAATTTTTAAAGGCATCATTGAATCATAAAAAATCCCACACCAATGTTCTAACAAGGAACTTAGTGTAATTACATAGTTTGATCCTCAACCATCTAAATCCACCATCATACTTTACCCATGAGTATCAACATATCTCTAATTGGATTCACTCTTAGATTAAAACAATATGAAACACTAATCGCTACCATTCATGGTTTACTATTAACATTTTCATCAAAAATTTTAAAAATGATCCTACAATGAGGTTAACACCCTCCAATAGACAATGGTGTTAATATATCTATATGGATTACCTTATATTACTTCACAAGGAAAATTCCTTATATGTTTTATCATCACACACATGTCACTATTCTAGATCTGTTATTATCTTATCCCTAACAACCGTTTTCAAGGACCAATCTTGGTTCACACAATATTATTATACACCAACCAATCTCCAATGTTACCTTTTATAATAGAAGAACACATTTACTTTTATAAAAGCATTAGTCCACCATGCTATAAAGTTTCATATGAATAAACTCGATCATTACACTCCATGGGTAACCACATTAAATAAGGGCCACTAAAGTCCCATGACTCTCCTTTGAGAAATTGGGACTATGGGTATTCATAACCACACTATCATTTTTTAACCTCTTGATCTCCCCTAGAGCCCATAAAATTATCAATGTACCTCTAGCTCCCCCATTCAAATTCTCTATAATAATATGGTCACTACATATAACCTATGTTCACTATCCCTAATGCATCATGAATTTTTCATAAAAATCCATTCCAATCCTAACTCTCCTCTTAAAATACTAAGTAATCTTCTAGAGAACCCTATCACATGTTCTTAGAGACCATCCATATCAATATCATAAAAAACCAATGGTTTTATCCATACTACTATTTCACACAACCTTAATCATGTTTCCATGAGTAGCACACTAACAAATATATTCTCACAATCTTAAAAAACATACCATTATTCTCATAAATATATATCTCACTTGGAAAAAACACACATAGTGCTTCCTTTATAGGAAACCATGACACAATAATCAAGAATATGATTCAACTATTTAGGTCACTTTTATCAAAAACACTGAAATCCACGAAACAATATTTACACTATCACTAATCACTTAGTCAAATTAGATAAAAAAATAGGTACCCTATAGAATCTAAGGTTTTAGAAAAATATCCATGTTTTCTAAATCTACCTTAAAATATGTCTTCAAAAACATTTTACTTATATTTTCTAACAAAATATGAAATCATAAACTATTTTAAAACCATAAAATTCATGATATATTCTATGATTTTTTTGGGAAAAAATTTCATGCACACCTCATTCCACCACATGATTTTTCTTATTAAAATAGGGTTTTATAAAAAACCAAACATTTTGAAAATTATGATATCCATATAGGCTAAACAATAACAATCAACAATCAACCTAACAATCCCATCAAACCTATATTAATCTAATAACCCATTATAATTTTTTCAATAAATTATGTAATATATTATAAGTTTGTACAATTAATATTTGATTATGATGATGAAATAAGATTAACAACACCATCCATATGTATGTTTATCATGACCTAAGTATGAAACTTTCGTGATTCTGGAATAATCCCATATCCCCTAGGTTAGAGTTATGAAACATCTTGAGTCTCTTCCATCCCATATTGGGATTCTTCCTCTAATACATCACTTATCATAAAGTAAATAGTCCCAACACTAGACATCCATTGGAAATATGGTTTCGAACCAAATCTATGCTAAGTAGACATGATAATAGTCTACCATATAACTCTCTAAATCCTAACTGCACCTATAATAAAACTATCTCAACCAAACTAATGCTTTAATATCAATTTTCAACCTCATGGCCTATATCGCCTAAAAAAACATTGAAAAGATCCCTAAAAGACCTCAGGTATGCCTCCTTATACACCTGAGGCTGCTAACTATTACTGAAGGCCAAAAATTAGTTATAGGGATACTATTACATCAAAACAAATCCCTTTGGTTATGAAAAAAAGACTAAAAAATAGGCATTTAACAGTTCTAAAAATATCCATTATCAGTGCTAGAGAAGCACAGACAACTGAAGTGAGATTAAAAGCCTATAAATATTAAGAGTTCTAAAAAATTACTCATAAATGAGTCCTTTATCAGGGATAAAAAAAGTTCTTATAACTGGATCCTTTATCAGTGCTTTTTTTAACATTAATAAAGAACCCATTTATTAGTGCATTTATTTAGCACCATTAAGGAGTACCTTATAATATTTTTTAAAATCACTATTAAAATCCACATTTTTTAGTAATTTCTAAAGTGTTGATAAAGGATGAATATATAAGTGATTTCAAAACTAGTGAAAAAGTACACATTTATCAGCATTTTAAAAAGCACTGATAAAAGGTCATGTTGTAGAGTGCAGTAACAACACACTACAACACTTGTGAAATGTGCTATAACAACACACCATATCTCAAAAAACACAACATGATAAAAACAAGTGGTAATATAGAATTTAAATGAAATGAAATTTATAACAAAAAGTCAAGTAAAAAACACAATATAATAGATATTTCAAACATTGGTTTATATAATTACATAAGTAAAAATTATTACATTCATTCAAAAACGTCAATATTCCTTTATCTATTCATCTTGACACCAACTCATGCTATTTCAAAACAAACCATCCCATATCAATAAAAATAAATCACCTATATAATAATTTTTTTTTTATTTTAGTAATAATTTAAAGAAATAAATTAACATAAAGAGTTAATTTTAAACTAAACTTTCAGTCATACCAGGAACACTATGTATCAGATTGATTTTTGGTTGATTCATACATGCCACACCATTTATTTTTTATTCAAGAATTATCTATTTGAATATTAATTAATTATGTATAAGAAAAATCCCCACTAGTGTAGCCTAGTGGTTGAGTGAGTGACACATTTTGAACATAAATGTCGATTTAAAACTAATAGCAAACACTCTGAGGTATACAGGGAAAATAGTGTACCTCATTGAGGTTTGGGATGATTCCTATACATTAAGAATGACTTATGGATTATTTTTTTAAGTATCAAAACAATCCAAATGAATTTTCTTTATTTTGAGTAGGTCAATTGTCCATTTTAAAAAAATTGATGTCAATTTTAAATAAAAAGGCACACTTGGAGTCATAACTATATCACTATACTATGGATTTAGATGGAGATGATTTATACATGTCTAAAATGACTTATGGATCATTTTCTTAATGTATCAAAATAATCAAAATGTGTTTGATCGGTTTTGAGTATTCCACCTGTCCATTTTACTAAAATTGATGTCAATTTTAAATAAAAAGATGCACTTAGAGTCATACTGGTCATAATATGCATTGGATTGAGGTGATTCATGTTACTAGACTTCTAAAATTAATTATGTACCATTTTAATAAATTATCAAAAAAAATTTAATTCCTTAACTTGGTTTGGAGTACGTCACTTGTGTTTTTTACTAAAATGTCATTTTAAATTGGAAACCCACATTTTCACACATACCAATCACATAGTGGATTGATTTTATGTGAAACGGATTCTTACATGCCAAAAATTACTTAGGAATTGTTTTTTTAAATTAACAATAATATAATATCATAGTTGATCAGTTTTAAATGAGTAACATTTTTTGTACTAAAATTTCAATTTTAAACTTATAATGGAAATTTTTTCCCCAATTGGAACATTGTGTATCTGATTAGGGTAAGTCTGATTCCTACACATCAAAAAGGAAATATGGATTAGTTTTTTAAAGTATCAAAAAATCTGTATACATTTTCTCAGTTTTGTGTAGGTCATTTTTTCATTTTACTAAAATTGATGTCAATTTTAAATAGAAAGATGCACTTGAAGTCATACCGGTCACACCATGAATCAGATTGATATGTTTCTAATTAATAAACATCTAAAATAATTTATGTATAATTTTACTAATGTATCAAAATAATACTAATTTGTTTGATCAATTTTGAGTAGGTGAGTTTTCCATTTTACTTAAATTGATATCAATTTGAAATAAAAAGACACCCTTGAATTCCCACCGGTGATACCGTGAATAAGATGGTGGTGATATTGATTCATACATGCTAAAAATGACTTTTAGATCATTTTAATAAATTATCAAAACATCTTGAAGGCATTTTATCAATTTTGAGAAGGTTAATTGTCCATTTAACTAAAATTGATGTAAATTTTAAATAAAAAGACGCATTTTGAGTCATATCAGTCACACCGTGCATATAATTGAGGTACTAAATATTCATACCCATCTCAAATGTTCTATAGATAGTTTTACTAAAGTATAAAAACAATCCGAATTTATTTTCTTGATTTTGAGTACGTCACTTGTCTTTTTTTACTAAATTATCATTTTAAACTAGAAACCCACACTTGGAATCATAATGATCACATCGTGTATCAATTTTACATGAGACAAATTCCTAAATTTCAATAATTAATTTTAAATATTGTTAATATTTCATCTAGAAAAAATTTCTTGTTTAGTCTATTTTTAGTGAGTGGCAATTTTTTAACTAAATGTCAATTTTAAACTAAGAATATACACTTTGAGTTATACCGAGTACATCCTATATGAGAATGAGGTGTAGTTTATTCCAAAAAATAAAAAATGGAATATAAATAATTTAAAAATTGTATCAAAACAATATGAATTTTTTGGATTGGTTTTGAGAGGTAATTTGTCAATTTTTCAAAAATTTATTTCAATTTTAAATAAAACGACACACTTGATGTCATACTGGTTGCACCATGCATTAGATTGAGGTGATTATAATTCCTACACATATCAATGTAATTATGGATCATTTTAGTAAATTATAAAAATAATTATAATGCATTTTCTTAGTTTTGAGTATATTACTTTTCTTTTTTACTATAATGTCATTTTAAACTAGGAACCCAAACTTTAAATCATTCCATTCACATAGTGTATCAGTTTTATGTGAGAATTATTCCTACAGATAAAAAATTAATTATTAATAATTTCCATAAATTATCAAGAATATCGAAGAACATTTGATCAGCTTTTAGTGATAGATAGTTTTTAATCCAAAATATAGATTTTAAACTGATAACAGACACTTTGAGTCATACTGGGAACATAGTGTATCAATTAAGGTGAGGATAATTCTTACTTGTCAAAAATGTCTTATAGATAATTTACATAAAGTATCAAAATAATAAGAGTGTTATTTCTTAGTTTTGTGGAGGTCAGTTTTCCATTTTACAAAAATTGTTGAGAATTTTAAATAAAAAGACGTACTTAAGGCCATACTAGTCACAACGTGCATCACATTGAGGTGAACCTGATTCCTAAATGTCTAAAATAATATATGGATATTTTTAATAATTTGTAAAAAAAATACCAATGTGTTTACTCTATTATGAGTACAACACTTCTCTTTTTTTCTAAAATTAAATTTTAAATTGGAAACATGCACTTTGACTCATACCAATCACATAATGTATCAATTAGATGTGAGACTGATTCCTACATATCATAAATTTATTATGAATATTTTTACTAAATTATAAATAAAATAAAATCCTATTTGATAAATTTTTATTGAGTGAAAATATTTTATCTAAATTGTTTATTTTAAACTGATAACAGACACTTTGAGTCATATTGGGTGCCTCAGGTATCAGATCTAGGTTCGACTTATTCCTACAATTCAAAAATGACTCATGTATCATTATAAAAATTTAAAAACAATTTGAATATTTTTTCTCTATTTTGAGTATGTTAGTTTTATTTTTTACAAAAAATAATGTTAATTTTAAATAAAAATATCACTTGGATTCATACTAATCATACCATGTGTCTGAATAAGGTATGAATAATTTTTACACATCCTAAAGTCTCAAAAAATTATAGATTCCAATGTTACAATTATTTACATTGCATTTATTTGTCAAAATGCTATCATTTTATATTGAATAAATGTTATTAGATGAAAAAAATTCTCATTTTTGGAATCCAGAAGAGCAGGGGAAGCTCATGTGCCCATTATATCATGAGAAGTCACCACAATGACCACATGATCTTATTGTACTCTTTTTTATTTCAATGAGAAGGGTTTTTATGATAATAACATCAATCCATTATGACTTCCCAAAATATTTGTGAGAAAAAATTAAATAAGTATCAGATAAAAATGATAATGAAATTAAATTACAAATATTAGAAAAAATAATGACAAAATTAATTAAATATGTATTAAGGATTTACCTTTTCATGATGGTTGTATTAATTATTATCACATTTCTTTGTTTTCATTATCTTAGTTGTAGGCTCTAAGTCCAATATCTTGTGATCATGAGTAGCATCAAACGAACCACCCAAACTCGAGCAAAAGAATCCACCTATATAAGGAAAAACTTATTATATGAGTAATAATAAAAATAAATTAATAAAAGATTTATATTAAACAAAAAAATAATTCTATGGACAATGATTTTAATGTGTGAACAATAAGATTACCTCTATTATTGAGTAGTGGAGGGAACAAGAAGGAATGTGATATATGAAAACACTGTAGGGGTGAAACATTTTTGAGGGAGAATAAGCCTGTGATTTTTTCAGTGAACAAAGGATTTAATGATGGACATATCCCCACAACATGAAAAAATAATCCACCCGTATAAGAAAAAAATTATTATGTGAGTAATACTAAATATAAATAAATATGAAATTATTTACTAATTTTACGGATAATGATTTTACTATGAAAACACCAAGAACACCTCTGTGATTGAGAGAAGGCAATATCATTTCTCTTCCTACAAAATAAGTAGAGGGAAATTAAAGGAATGTTGAAAATGAAACACTATAGTGGGGAAAAGGTTTTGAAGGAGAAGAAGTCAAAGGATGTTTTGGTGTAAAAATGAATAAAATATTGACAGATCACCACAAATCGAACAAAATAATCCTCTTTTATAAGAAAAAAATACTACGTGTGTAATTCTAAATATAAATAAATAAATCATAAATATGAAAAAATACATTAATTATATGGAATATTATTTTACTATGAAAATATCGAGATAATATTTTTGATTGAGTAGATATAACATTGTTTCTCTTCCTACAAAGGCATTACATATAGAAAGAAATGTTAAAAAATTAACAAACTCTATAAGGAATAATGAAAATTAAATCAACATTTCATTGTATAATTTTTTGGTAAATTAGTAAAAGTATATTGTAACATTACCTTTACATATTTCCAAAGTTTTTTTGTTATAGTTTGTTACTATGAGGGATTGGAAACATCATCACGTGAAAAAGACATTGTCTACATGAGTAGTCAAACATTTAATTTAGATCATTTAAATGTAGTAGAAAATATATAACATTATGAGGATGAACATAGTATATTTTAAAACACTTTTACCTTCTCATTGAGATATCATTATTTTTTAATGGATTTATGATTTTGGTTCCTCTATTGAGAATCCAAATCCACTATTTGTGGTCCCTCTAATATACAAGACATTGTCTACATTAGGACCAACATGAACTGATTGTGTTCTCCTAATGAAAGGTTCATCCTCAATTTATTTTTCATATAATCTGACATTTGTGTTTGTCGCTAGAAGGAAAATTGAACAATTATTTTTTTTGGATATGAGATATAAAATACTTGTACTTTTTGTGATTCCATTATAAACAGCTCATATATTCCCCCTTCCACACTAATATTCACCATCACGAAGCCCTTTTCATCAACTTTCACTGCACTGATATTGTCAACCCATTTACAATAGAAAATCATTGCTTGAAATGATGTATAATACAACCCATATATCTTTTCGATAATGATAAAAGATTGCATATTTTCATAAATTGGATTTCTATCCATGGAACCAGATTTGTGCATCTCTTTAGCCACAAGCATAACACCACATTTTTTCATCATACAGTAGTCATCCTATTCATCTGTATATAACATATAAAAATTTATTACAAACCTATTGTAGGATAAAAAATTTGAATTTGGTCCCTTGTTCAACTATTGAAGTTTTTAAACAATTGAATTCATATTTTTAGATAACTCTATATAAATTTGATTTCAGAACCTTCTTATAAACTATTTATTATTTCTACTTGATATCCATCCTTTATCCCTTAATAGATTGAAATCTATAATAATTTATTTAAGGGATTCAATGTAGGGATCAACATCTTCACATTTATATAAAATGTAAAGGTTCTATTTCTCCTGCTCTATGAAGGTAATTGTAACAAAATAATTTCCAAAAATCTCGTGTAACACCCCAAGCTTCCATGGTACGCTTCCCCTTGAATAATACAATATCGTGTGTTGTACGGAACTTTGAGTTCTAACACACACCACAACCAATCAAACTAGCCGTTATGAATAGTAATACCCAATTTTTGAAATTTTATAATTTTATCTTTCAAAATGGACATCATTTTGTGATTAGGAATATTGAATTTACCATAGGGTGAATTTTCGGTATTTTTTAGAAAACATTCAAATTTTGATGAATAATGAGAAATACTAAACATTAATTCAAAATAACATTTTTAATCCAAATAATTTATAGTGATAAATTATACTATTGATAGGTTTTAAAGTATAATTAGAATAAATTTTTAAAATTTAATCCAATATTGGTAATTTGATGTAATTTCACGTTTAAACTAGACATAAACAAGTGTCAATATTTTGATAGTTATTATTTCTTAAAAAACATGCTCTTTGTTTTGACAACGAGAATTAATTTTAAATTAATTTCTGCCACTTATGTGTTTTGAATTTAGAAAAATGGATTCCATATTTATAATCAGGAGGTCCAAATTTTGTAAATAGTTAACTTTTATTTTTACACATTTTGAATAATTACTTCGGTAAATATTTTATTTACCATGGTTAAAGGGTAAATATGGTAAATAAGGGTAAAAACATAATATTATAATAATATTAAATTACCCTAAAATGTGTCCTAACCCTATTGGTTGATACATGTCCGACCATGGGCATCTTTGGGTCGATTTTGGGACCCTATGGAGCCACTTGTAAGTGATAATGACACTTTATTAATTAAGTTAAAGTAAATACAAAAATGACATAAGCATATTTACTTTAGAAAAACAATTTTTACATATGGTTATATATGTTATATTTTTTACTATAAAAATTAATTAGAAAGATAAAAATATTTCCTATGTAATGTTATTTTATTTATAATTTTTAGACATTGAATAATTAAATTTATTTATGACACAATAATGATAAAATATTTTCCTTATTAATGAAAGAATAAAATAATTGGTATTATAAATGTTAAAATAAATATAATTTGAATGTTTTGATGACATAAACTAATTTTATTGGTCAATATGATAAGTCATAATTGATTAAATGAATTTTTTTCTAATTAATAAAGTTTTTAGGACTTTAGAAAAAATCAATTATTAAATAGTGTCAAAATTGACATAAATGTGTTTTTAAAACAAATATTATATTATTAATTGATATTCTATTCATAAAAATATAAGGTTTGGAAAAAGGACTTATATAATTATAGGTGTATCATTAATGGACCACTTTGGGGTCTTTTGGAAGTATATAGTTTGTTTATTAACTATATAATATAAAAATACAAAGAACCATGGTAAATGTCAAACTATTTAACTAAGAGTTAAATCAAAAAGATAATGTTAATATAGTGACCCAAACCTATCGAAAAACTATTTGTTGAGTGGTTTTCAACATATACCAACCTTAAACTTTACATAATCAACTTTTTATCCATTAGAAACCGATTATTATTTTATTATAAAATAACATTTCTAGATTTTCTTAAGGTGCCCCTCACCCCTCTTATAAAAGGGAACTCCCCCTATTCACTAATTCACACCTTCAAAGCCTTTTGGATCGGCCAAACCCTGCCCAAATATCCTATCAAATTCCCTCAATTTATCCTAGATTCCCTCCTTTGGTCATAAATCCAACTTAAAGAGCCCTTTTGATCAAATCAAAAGGAAGAACCCGAAGGAGAGATAATAATTTCACCACCCACTTTCATGTTTTTTTCTTATTCCACTTCTTCTTTATTTGTTATTTCGATTATAAAATAATAAAACCATTATATTATATATAATTTGATGTTATTATAAATATGGTATAGCCATATTCATTATTTTATTCATCCTTTTAATGACATGTCACCATACGTGCGTACGTACGGATTACCGTCTCCACGTCGTGGTGTAATTGTTATTCAATACTTAATTATTTGGATGGGTATAATAATGACGTGTAATTCATGTAAATAATAAATCTAACATGATAATGATTCTGTATATATTATATACCATCCAATTATATATTATTTTAATATCAAAAGAGTGATATTGTCGCTCGTGCGTACGTACGGATTACCGTCTCCACGAACGCGATGACATTCATTCCCCATCGTATCAATTCAAGAATAAATTTCATTTGATGATTAAAAATAAGGTTTTGAGACATGATATAATTCTGGATATGAATAAGATACATCTCATCCATAACAAATATGGCTCACATAACAAATAATATAAAGGGAAATGAATATGTTAACACACGAAACGATGATAATACTAAGATATTATTAACAAATCAATGTTAAAAGATCATATATGATATCATATTAATGTATATGATTCCTGTATAATTAAATAACAATTATTTATCATTTATAAATGATGTTAAACTACCCTAGATGAAGGAAAATGTACAAAGTAAGGGGTTTCTTATCTCACTTTTAATTCCGTGAGATTTCCACTATTCACCACTTATTTATTGCATGTGGTGTATGTACTGCCCATGATTGTATTAATTGTGTAACATACTTTAATTTATGGATACTTAAATCATCATTGTATGATACATCTTTCATGGGATGTATTTGTCGTAAGTTACCAAATTGGTAAGGGAATTACAAATTTCAATTTCCACTCATTCGGCTTTACGCATTATTCATTGATTATTTTACTCTAAGATTATGTGTGGAATCACTATTCATTTTCTTATGTCATAATTACCACTCCCATTTTTGTGTATATACTTTTTATAGACATAATCACTCCATTGATAAATTCTCAAGTCATCGATATGAACTTGATAAGATTAATTTTAACTGAATCTCTATTTAATTAGTTAAATATCCAATTCATTAGTGTTGTTTTTACAAGAATATGTGTGAATGTCATCTGATTGATTTACCCTGAATATCCAATCATTTTGATTGTATTTATATTTTCACACGTAATTATATCATTGATTTAACCTTAACCTAAGGATATGGTCTTTATAAGATATTTCATCTCAATTTACATTCCATTGAGACTTATTTGTTGTTATACACCAAATCACTTTTATATGGTGTATATAATGTACTTTGAATTAGTATATCATGAATACCATTATTATCATGATATTATAATGTTTTCATTACCTCAATTATTTGTATTCAAGTTTCTCTCTTTTGTTTAGGAACTCTAACTAAAATATCATTTTAAATGTTTTAAAGATTTATTATTCTAAATTTTTCTCATTAATGTCCATGTTTTAAAAATGTTTTAAGGATTTATTTATCTGGAAATTAATTTTTTAAAATTTAAAATTTCTTTTAAAAGTTTCAAAGTTGTACGGTACACTTTGATTCAAAAATCTATTTTTAAATAGCTTCTTGACAAATAGTGTGACTTTTAAATGTTTTCAATAAAAAGGGTTATATTTCTCTCTAATAGTTTTGATGATTATTTTCATCTTTGTAAATATCCTTCATTATTCTCGATTGAGGTTAATCTGATACAATACAATCTCCATATTGTATCGAATGAGTTATGTTTGACTATGGATGTGCTATTTTTATACCATTCATGGTTTATGGATAAAGTATTGACATTTCGTATGTTAGTTTTGATACGAATGTTTATGTTATGTTTCAAACTTTTCATATGAGGAAAGCATTGGACTTAGTAAGTGACGGGTGGAGCCCGCTATAGCTCCTTGAGGCATAGGTAGGACTAATGAGACAAACTAGTGCCTTTTCACAAGGCCTTGACAAAATCTTATTTTTAGTCTTGGCACAAGGCCTTGAATATGTGGTTATGATAGTCTGGAATTATGCATTCCATCATTATGAAAGTTGTTATTGATATTTCATGTGATTATTCTTCTAGTATAATATCCATTTGAATAAGTAAATGGAATTATTTCATTTTATTTTTTCCATATTATACTGAAGTTTAAGTTTAAAATGCTTTTGTTCTAGTCTTATGCACTGCCTTAAATGTTTAAGATTTTTATGAAAGTTTCCGGTATAATGTTATCCTTACTGAGCATCTGAGCTCACCCCTTTCTATGTTTTATTTTCCAAGGATGAAAAGAAGTATATTATGAC
This sequence comes from Viscum album, assembly GCA_963277665.1. Classification (NCBI taxonomy): domain Eukaryota; kingdom Viridiplantae; phylum Streptophyta; class Magnoliopsida; order Santalales; family Viscaceae; genus Viscum; species Viscum album. Next base: position 1,549,060,415 of record OY728152.1, on the reverse strand, counting down.
TTCCCTCCATGGATAGTCTATGGGATCTCAGTGTTGTATATGAGATAATGTTTTTGTAGTTTTCCATTTTATGATGTAATGTAAACCTTATGAATGTATCTAGTACTTCAAAGACTACAAAACTAATCGGTCTTTAGAGACTTGTTATTTTATGATCATGCCAATGATATGTAATAATGCACCGACTTTGGGATTCTAAGGTCGGGGAATTATAGTTGGTATCAGAGAAAGTTTAGTACAAATGTTGGAAAATAGATTTAGATAAACTTGATTTGAGCACATAGACCTGAGATGGACTTTGAGGATTAGTATAGAAGAACATAGTAGAATTTTTATATTGTAGAGATTTTGTGTGTTTTCTGAGCAATACATCCCCGTCTGGATATGAGCAGGTAGAGGCGGATCTGGCACAAATATACCTAGGGGTAAAACCTGAAAACACCGCTTTGAGCTAGACTCGAATGGGAACTGGTGCACGACAACAGGCCTTGCTGCACTATTGGTTACGACACTCCCGGTAGATATTCTTAGCATAATTTACATTTTCTTTACAAACTGATTTGAATTATTTTAATATAAGATGAGAATAAATGACCTTGGTTAATCCTATGGTGTTTCAAATTGAGAAGATGGTATCATGATATTTTAAAAATGATTTTATGACTACTGTTACTCACACAATGCTTTCTGGTTTTTAGTCAATGGATGGATTCCAAGGAAGTCATCGTAACATTGAGAATGATGTAAAAGGTGGGAACGATGGTGGAAATGAGAAAAAAAATGGAATGTTGATAGGCGTAAAAGATATCATGTTCATCACAAATCATTTTCCAAAAATATGATCAATAACATATATATTAACCAACTCCCAGACTCAAAAAAGAAGGGAAAGGTGATGAATGATAAGTGCTCCAGCAGTGGAGACCATGGAGAAAAGAATCCTCAATTTCCATCATGCAAGAAATGTGGAAGGAGACACCCATTAAAGTGTCTCAATGGAACAAAGAAATTCTTTATGTGTGGGAAAGAAGGACATAAAGTGAAGAATTACCGAGGAAAAAATGGTCCCAAGAATCCATTTACAGTAATTTTTCGTAAATGTAGGGGACCTGACCATTACCCGAGTGAATGCTCTATTATATAGGATATTTTCTTGGTCAAATATGAAGCTATGTGGAAATAAATTGTTGTAGAAATTTTTAAAAGTACTAGTGCTCCTTATTTATGGGATTAATTTGGAATAATTTTCTCTTGTATTTGTAACCCTGTAGTTTGTCATGTGAAAATGATATTTGAGGAAGACTTATATTTTCTCTTGTGGATATAGTTATAAATAACCATTCGGTTTTACATGATCATTGGGTTTGAGGAAAATACAAGTTATTATATTTTGGGATGAAAATGCAAGGTATGAGATAACATTTGTGGTTAAATTATGTTATGGTAATTTTGAGGTATTTATCACATTTTGGTAATGTTATAAAATATAGTTTTTGAAAAAGGACAACACGCAGACTGTGTGACAACCCATCACGTCGGACAAAGCTGTGTGAATCAAACCCACAACTAAAGTGTGATTGGGATTTATCGCCTACCACTGGACTACATGAAGTCCCTGGTTTGTTTGACTAATTATTTTTAGTAAAATGATTTTATTGATCAATAATAAGTTTATTTGGGATCTTATTTCTTATCAAATGAATACCCTTAGTATAGGAAAATGATTCAGTGATTAAGTGATAAATGTTATTTTGGAAGATGTTTTCTTTTTTGGGAACACTATATACCCAAGGAAAATAGAATACTATGGGATTTAATTTGAGGAGTAATGGTAAATTTTTATCTATGTTTTTATTTTGGATTTATAGTGATTTGGGTTATTTATGGAAATGATTAACGAATAATAGAGAATATGTGATTAGGTTAATTACTTTTAAGTGTGTGACTTTAAGTGTATTTGATGTCATTTAGAGATACAATTTAATATGGAAGACTACATAACCAAATTCTTCTAAGTTTTGGTTTTTAGTATTAGTTTGGATTATATTGAATGATTTTAAGTACAATTGTTTATTGAATGGTATTTATTTAACTTTGGGGTATTGTTGGTTTAGTTTTAGAAATTAAGATTAGTTTTTATTTCTCTAATGGAACATCCTTTTAGGGGATCATCAGATCTTATACTAACCGTTTTGGTTTTGATTAATCTATAAATACAAGGTAAATATATAGTTTATCTTTCATGGATCATTTCATTCTATAGAAGTTTATTCTAGCTCTTCAAGTGTGACCATGTATTCTTAAATAATCATCGTTTAAAAAAATGAGTTAGTGGTAGAAATTTATTTAATAATGAAACTGTACTTGAAAATTAAGTATATCTATTTATGTTCTTATTCAATCTCATAAATTAATTTCTCATATTTATATAATGTAACTTAAAACAAAAAAAATGTTATCCATTTACTTTTCCTACTGGGAGACTAATGACCGTTTGTCTCATCAACAGTTTGTGGTTTCCTGGTTGTTAACTTTCTTCTGATCATGTTTTCTATCCCTCTACATCATAAATTGACACTTATTTTATCATCCATATCCATGTTTTCCTACATGGAACCCAAGTATGAGTTATCTTGGGTGACCTTTGTACTTCTCTTTCTTTCTTTTAAAGTGATAGTTTTATTGACTTTTTTTTTCTGATGTGGGACTTTACATTATATTCCCAAGCCCAATTTTTTAAAAAAAATCGAGAAATAAATTAATTTAAGGAGAGGAGAATGTAACACCCCAATCTTCCATGATACACTTCTCTTTGAATAATACAGTATAATGTGTTGTACGTAGCTTCGAGTTCCAACACACACCTCAACCAATCAAACTAGCCGTTATGAATAGTAATACCCATTTTTTGAAATTTTATAACTTTATCTTTCAAAATGGAAATCCTTTTTGGATTTGGAATATTGAAATTATCCTAGGGTGAAGTTTTGGTATTTTTTAGAAAACATTCAAATTTTGAAGAATAGTGAAAAATACTAAACATTAATTAAAAACAACTTTTTTAATCCAAATAATTTATAGTGATAAATTATACTATTGAGATGTTTTAAAGTATAATTAGAATATATTTTTACTATTTAATCCAATATTGGTAATTGGATGTAATTTCACATTTAAACTAGACATAAACAATTGTCAATCTTTTGATAGTTATTATTTCTTAAAAAACACGCTCTTTGTTTTGACAACAGGAATTAATTTTAAATTAATTTATTCCACTTTTTTGTTTTGAATTTAGAAAAATGGATTCCATATTTTGAATTAGGAGGTAGAAATTGTGTAAATAGGTAACTTTTATTTTTAGACATTTTGAATAATTACTTCAGTAAATATTTTATTTACCATGGTTAAAGGGTAAATCTAGTAACTAAGGGTAAAAACGAATATTATAATAATATTAAATTACCTTAAAACGTGTCCTAACCCTATTGGTTGATACATTTACGACCATTAGCATATTTGAGTCGATTTTGGGACCCCATGGAGCCACTTGTAAGTGATAATGACACTTTATATTAATTAAGTTAAACTAAATACAAAAATGACATAAGCATATATCATTTAGAAATTTTTTTTACATAGGGTTATATATGTTGTAGTTTCGACTTTAAATATTCATTAGAAAGGTAAAAATATTTCATACATAATGGTATTTTTTTTATAATTATTAAAAATTGAATAATTAAATTTATTTATGACTCAATAATGATGCATTATTTTCCTTATTAATGAAAGAGTAAAATAATTGGTATTATAAATGTTAAAATAAATATAATTTGAAAGTTTTTATGAAATCCATGAATTTAATTTGTTAATATGACATTTTATAATTTCTCAATTTTTTTTTTTGAATTAATAAAGTTTTTAAGACTTTAACAAAGATCAATTATTAAATAGTGTCAAAATTGACATAAATAAGTTTTTAAAACAAATATTATATTATTAATTGATATTCTATTACTAAAAATATATGGTTAGGCCAAAGGACTTATATAATGATAGGTTTATCATTAATGGACCACTTTGGGGTATCTTGGAAGTATAGAGTATGTTTATTAAATATAATATAAAAATAAAAAGAGGCATGGTAAATATCAAACTATTTAACTAAGAGTTAAATCAAAACAATAAAGTTAATATAGTGACCCAAACCTATCTAAAACCTATTGGTTGAGTTTTTTTTCGACCTATACCCACCATAAACTTTAAATAATCCACTTTTGAGCCATTAGATACCGAATATATATTTATTATAAAATAATATTTTTAGCTTTTCTTAAGGTGCCCCTCACCCCTCTTATAAAAGGGCACTTCCCCTACTCACTAATTCACACATTCAAAGCCTTTTGGAACGGAACAAACCTACACAAATATCCTTTAAACTTCCCTAACTTCATCATAGAGGCCCTCCTTTGGTCATAAAGCCAACTTATGGAGACCTTTTGATCAAATCAAAAGGAAGAACTCGAAGAAGAGGTAATAATTTCACCACCCTCTTTCAAGTTCTTTTCTTCTTCCACTTATTCTTTCTTTGTTATTTCCATTGTAAAATAATAACTCAATTATATTATATATACTTTTATGTTATCATAAATATGGTACAACCATATTCATTATTCTATCCATCCTTTGCATGACATGTCACCATACGTGCGTATGTACGGACCACCGTCTCCACGTCGTGGTGTAATTGTTATTCTATAATTTATTATTTGGATGGGTATAATAATGATGTTTAATTCATGTAAATAATAAATATAACATGATAATGATTCTGTATATATTATATACCATCCAAATATATATTATTTTAAAATCAAAAGAGTGATATTGTCGTTCGTGCGTACGTACAGATTACCGTCTCCACGAACGCGATGAGATTCATTCCCCATCATATCCATTAAATACTAAATTTAATTTGATGATTAAAAATAATGTTTAGAGACATGATATAATTCTGGATATGAATAATATACATCCCATCCATAACAAATATGTCTCACATAACAAATAATATAAAGGAAAATGAATCTATTAACACCCGAAACGACAATAATGCTAAGATATTATTAACAAATCAATGTTAAAAGATCATATATTATATCATATTAATGTATATAATACTTTTATAATTAAATAAAAATTATTTCACCATTATACAGGAGGTTAAACTACCCTCAACCAAGGAAAAAGTACAAAGTAAGGGGTTTATTAACTCACTTTTAATTCCGTGAGATTTACATTGTTAACCACTTATTTATTGCATGTGGTGTGTGTACTGCACATGATTGTATTCATTGTGTAATATACATTAATTTACGGATATTTACATCATCATTGTATGATCCATATTTCATGGGATGTATGTTTCATAAGTTACCAAATTGGTAAGGGAATTACAAATTTCAATTTCCACTCATTCGACTTTATGCAAACTTCATTGATTATTTTACTCCAAGATTATTTATGGAATCACTATTCATTTGATTATTTCATAATTCCCACTCCCCATTCTGTGGATATACATTTTATACACATAATCACTCCATTGAAAAATTCTCAAGTTATCGATATGAACTTGATAAGAGTAATTTTAACTAAAGCTCCATTTGATGATTTAAATATCCAATTCATTGGTGTTGTGTTTACAAGAATATATGTGAATGTCCACTAATTGATTTACAATGAATATCCAATCATATTGAGTGTATTTATATTTTTCATACATAATTATATCTTTGATTTATCCTTAACCTAAGGATATGGTCTCCGTAAGATATTTCATCTCAATTTACATTCCATTGATACTTATTTGTTGTTATACACCAAATCACTTTTATATGGTGTATATAATGTACTTTGAAATTGTATATAATGAATCCATTTATTCTCATTATATTATAAAGTTTTCATTACCTCAGTTATTTTAATTCAACTGTCTCGCTTTTGGTTAGGAACTCTAACTAAAATATCATTTTAAATGTTTTGAAGATTTATTATTCTAAATCATTCTCATTAATGTCCATGTTTTAAAAATGTTTTAAGGATTTATTTATATGGACAATAATGTTTTAAAATTTAAAATTACTTTTAAAAGTTTCAAAGTGGTATGGGACACTTTGATTCAGAAATCTATTTTTAAATGGCTTCTTGACAAATAATGTGACTTTTAAATGTTTTCAAGAAAAATGGGGATATTTCTCTCTAATAGTTTTGATGATTAATTTACTCTATGTAAATATCCTTCAGTTTTCTCTATTGAGGTTAATATGACACAATAAAATATCCATATTTTATCGAATGAGTTATGTTTGACTGTGGATGTGCTATTTTGATACCATTCATAGTTTGTGGATAAAGTATTGACATTTCGTATGTTAGTTTTGATACAAATGTTTATGTTATATTTCAAAAATTTCATATGCGGAAAGCCTTAGACTTAGTAAGTGACGGGTGGAGCCCTCTATAGCTCTTTGATGCATTGGTAGGTTTAATGAGACAGAATAGTGTCTTGTCACAAGGCCTTCACAAAATATTATTTGTAGTCTTGTCACTAGGCCTTGACTATGTGGTTATGATAGTCTGGAATTATGCATTCCATCATTATGAAAGTTGTTATTGATATTTCATGTGATTATTCACTAGTAGAATATCCATGTGAATTACTAAATGGAATTATTTCATTTTATTTTTTCCATATTATATTGAAGTTTAAGTTTAAAAGGTTTTGTTCTAGTCTTATACACTGCCTTAAATGTTTAGTCTTTTTTATGAATGTTTCCGGTATAATGTTATCCTTACTGAGCATCTGAGCTCACCCCTTTCTATGTTTTATTTTCCTAGGATGAAAAGAAGTATATTATGACTACCCTCCATGGATAGTCTATGGGATCTCAGTGTTGTCTATGAGACAATGTTGTTGTAGTTTTCCATTTTATGATGTAATGTAAACCTTATGAATGTATCTAGTACTTCAAAGACTACAAAACTAATCGGTCTTTAGAGACTTGTTAATTTATAATCATGCCAATGATACGTAATAATGCACCGACTTTGGGATTCTAAGGTCGGGGAATTATAGTTGGTATTAGAGGAAGTTTAGTACAAACCTTGGAAACTAGATTTAGATAAACTCTGATTGGAGCACATATACCTAAGATGGACTTTTAGGATTAGTATAGAAGAACTTAGTAGAATTTTCGTATTGTATAGATTTTGTGAGTTTTCTGAGTAATAAATCCATGTCTGGATATGAGCAAGTAGAGGCAACTCTGGCCCAAATGTAACTAGGGGTAAAACATGAAAACACCGCTTTGAACTAGACTCAAATAAGAACTGGTGCACGACAACGGGCCTTGCTGCACTATTGGTTACGACACTCCCGGGAGATATTCTTAGCATAATTTACATTTTCTTTAGAAACTGATTTGAAGTATTTTAATATAAGATAAGAATAAATGACCTTGGTTAATCCAAAGGTGTTTCAAATTGAGAATATGGTATCATGATATTCTATAAATGATTTTATGACTACTGTTACTCAAACAATGCTTTCTGGTTTTTAGTCAATGGCTGGATTCCAAGGAAGTCATAGTATCATTGAGAATGATGTACAAGGTGGGAACTATGGTGGAAATGAAAAACAAAATGGAATGTTGATAGGCGTAAAAGATATCGTGTTCATCATAAATCATTTTCCAAAAATATGATCAATAACATATATATTAACCAACTCCCAGACTCAACAAAGAAGGGAAAGGTGATGAATGATAAGTTCTCCATTAGTGGAGACCATGTAGAAAATAATCCTCAATTTCCATCATGCAAGAAATGTGGAAGGAGACACCCAGGAAAGTGTCACAATAGAACAAAGAAATGCTTTATGTGTGGGAAAGAAGGACATAAAGTGAAGAATTACCGAGGAAAAATGAAGAGTACTATGTAAGAAAATAAAAATGGTCCCAAGAATCAATTTATTGTCATTTTCCAAAAATGTAGGGGACCTAGCCATTACCCGAGTGAATGATCTATTCTATAGGATATTTTCTTGGTCAAAGAAGAAGCTATGTGGAAATAAATTGTTGTAGAAATTTTTAGAAGTACTAGTACTCGTTGTTTATGGGATTAATTTGGAATAATTTTCTCTTGTACTTGTAACCCAGCAGTTTTTCATGTGAAAAAGATATTTGAGGAAGACTTATATTTTCTCTTGTGTATATAGTTATAAATAACCATTTGGTTTTACATGATCATTGGGTTTGAGGCAACTACAAGTTATTATATTTTGGGATGAAAATGAAAGGTATGAGATAAAATTTATGGTTAAATTATGTTATGGTTATTTTGAGGAATTTATCTCATTTTGGTAATGTTATAAAATATAGTTTTTGAAAAACGACAACATGCAAACCGTGTGACAACCCATCGCGTCGGAAAAAGCTGTGCGAATCGAACCCACAACTAAAGTGTGATTGGGATTTATCGCATACCACTGGACTACATGAAGTACCTGGTTTGTGTGACTAATTATTTTTAGTAAAATGATTTTATTGATCAATAATAAGTTTATTTGGGATCTTATGTCTTATCAAATGAATACCCTTAGTATAGGAAAATGATTCGGTGATTAAGTGATAAATGTTATTTAGGAAGATGTTCGCTTTGTTGGGAACACTATATACCCAAGGAAAATAGAATACTATGGGATTTCATTTGAGGAGTAATGATATATTTTTATATATGTTTTTATTGTGGATTTATAGTGATTTGGGTTATTTATGGAAATAATTAACCAATAATAGAGAATATGTGATTAGGTTAATTACTTTTAAGTATGTGACTTTAAGAGTAGTTGATGTCATTTAGAGATAAAATTTAATGTGGAAGACTACATAACAAAATTCTTCCAAGTTTTGGGTTTCAATATTAGTTTGGATTATATTGATGGATTTTAAGTACAATTGTTTATTGAATGTCATTTATTTATCTTTGGGGTATTGTTGGTTTAGTTTTAGAAATTAAAATTAGTTTTTATTTGTCTAATGGAACATCCTTTTAGGGGATCAAAAGATCTTATACTAACCATTTTGGTTTTGATTAATCTCTAAAGACAAGGTAAATATATTTTTTATCTTTCATGGATCATGTGATTCTATAGAAGTTTATTCTATCTCTTCCAGTGTGACCATGTATTCTTAAATAATCATCGTTAAAAAAAATGAGTTAGTGGTAGAAATTTATTAAATAATAAAACTCTACTTGAAAAGTAAGTATATCTCTTTATGTTCTTATTCAACATCATAAATTAATTTCTCATATTTATGTAATGTAACTTAAAACAAAAAAAATGTTATCCATTTACTTTTACTACTGGGAGACTAATGACCGTTTGTCTCATCACCAGTTTGTGGTTTTATGGTTGTTAACTTTCTCCTGATCATGTTTTCTATCCCTCTACATCATAACTTGACACTTAGTTTATCATCCATATCCAAGTTTTCCTACATGGAACCAACGTATGGGTTATCTTGGGTGACATTTGTACTTCTCTTTCTTTCTTTTAAAGTGATAGTTTTATTGACTTTTTTTTCCGATATGGGACTTTCCATTATATTCCCAAGCCCAATTTTAAAAAAAAATCGAGAAAGAAATTATTTTAAGGAGAGGAGAATGTAACACCCTAAGCTTCCATGGTACACTTCTCTTTGAATAATACAGTATCATGTGTTGTACACAACTTCGAGTTCCAACACACACCTCAACCAATCAAACTAGCCGTTATGAATAGTAATACCCAATTTTTGAAATTTTATAATTTTGTCTTTCAAAATGGAAATCATTTTTGGATTTGGAATATCTAAATTATCCTAGGGTGATTTTTTGGTATTTTTTAGAAAACATTCAAATTTTGAAGAATAGTGAAAAATACTAAACATTAATTAATTTTTTTTAAATCTAAATATTTTATAGTAATAAATTATACTATTGAGAGGGTTTAAAGTATAATTAGAATATATTTTTACCATTTAATCAAATACTGGTAATTGTATGTAATTTCACATTTAAACTAGACATAAACAAGTGTCAATATTTTGATAGTTATTATTTCTTAAAAAACACACTCTTTGTTTTGACAACAGGAATTAATTTTAAATTAATTTATGCCCCATCTGTGTTTTGAATTTATAAAAATGGACTCTCTTGAAAAATTGATGAACACTTTCACTCCACATTCATAATATTTTGGAATATTATTAGTTTGCATCCATTTTCAATTCATATCCTTCCTATGGGATAGATAAACTATTAATTTTTTATAATAAATAAATAAATACACATAATATATTCATTATCAAAGGAGAAATTTATAAAAAGTTATAATAAGGGAAACCGAATATTTTATTGTTTCAAATAATTTCAGTATGATTTGATGAAAATGAGTAATTGAATTTAATAAATGAATTACTGCACTATGACAGGTGTTATCATTTGAATTCATTCAAATGTGATAGTGATAGACAACATTCATCCTTATTAACTCATATCCCAGACATTTATCATTGCATTTTTTAACACACATCCTCCAAATCTTGTGGACATGAACTTATGTTTATTGAAAAACTCTAAGGAGTAGTCATCCATGGGATGACTAATGCTTAGAGTAGTACAAGAAACATAAAATATATGGAGGATGATTCTCAAGGAAAAAATTGAAATAATAACTGTTCGGTAGATGAAGTTCTTGGGGATGAAAATTGTATATAAAAGATATGGGGGATGAGTCTCAAGCAACAAATTAGAATAATAACTATTGTTTGACACAAATCAAGCCTTTATTAAATCCACTAAACAAATGGAAATATAATATTGGAAATTAAGGAGTAAAAAAACCCAAATATGATAAACAAGAATAAAAAACCTCATTCGATAAACTAGAAGATATAAAAATGTATTGATAAACCATTTTAAAAAATAAAGTGTTATTTCATATACATGGATGGTGATAATATATTCCAAGGGGTGGAACCAATACATGTAAATCTAAAATGATAAATACCTAAAAATAATTTCTAATATATAGAATTTGATAACCTCCATTCTATTTTTTGGAACAAGTGATGTAGCCACATAAGGAAATATTACATTTAATATTAATAGTATATTAAATATTTGAAAACATATCAAGACCCTTGGAATGTCATATCACTAAAACAACCAATACCAAGGATTATAAGGAGTTCATGACATCAGATATACCCCTATGAATGAAGGGAGTCCATCTAATACACATCGAGCCACATTCTTTATATTTTAGGGAGGTCTATAAAGAATTTGGAATAAATAAATAATACACATCAACAAGATATATCTAACAAAAAGGATAAAAACACATCAACCCTTACAACATCTATCCAATACAATCTAGCCTCTATTGAGATAGAATGACTACCAAGAGGTCAAATTTTCTAAGTGGAATACGCTTACATCACTCAGAAATCTATGTGGAATCAAAAAATTAATAGATCTATGAAAAAAAACTCCCCATATAAAGTACACACTACTCAAACAGGAAAAAACTATTGAGTTTAATACATTAGGAAGTAGTCTCATACGCTAACCAACCACCATAATGGAAATTGATACATACAAAATTATATATAAGATGTAAAATGGGATGGAACTTCTACCATATGGTTTATTCCACTATTTAGCCAACAAAAATAAAGAATTATTCATCCAAAATTTCACATAAATAAAATTGTATCTCAAAAATCCCATAAAATAATTCACAAATGTAATTCAGAAGGAATAAGATGCTCATATGACCTAGGATCGAAGAAAAGAAGGCTCAAAATATTGGTGTTCCACACTCTAAAAAATCCAATCGTCAAAATTGATGATCTCCATGGTCGAATCTCAAAAAATTGCTGACTCACCACACTAACGGTTTCAAACCATCACCCACCATGGATAAAACCATTGAAATTTTACACCTAGAGATTAGAAATAGAAAGTAGAGAAAGACTTACATTGAAAAGAAAGTAGAGAAAGACTTACGTTTGAGCCTTGGATTTGTTCAAACCTTAAATCATTCGACCTTTGAATTTGAACCTTGGATTTGTTTGATCCTTGATTTAATCATTGAATCAAGCTTAGATTCACTAAGGAGGAGCGCCAAAAGTGGGTGGATTCCATATAAATCTTCTAATATTGCGATGGGTTTGCAACTGGTTAGGGTTTTGTAAATAGATTGAGACACTTTTATCAATGCTTCAAAAAAATTGTAGATAAAGATACCTTTTATCAGTGCTTAAGTAAAAATAACTCATAAAGGATTTATAATGATAAATATAAATAAACAATTTGTAAATATATATAATATATATAGATAGATATAATAAATAAATTTTATTTAAATATATTTATTATAAATTTATAATTATTTAAATATATAATTATTTATTTATAATAATATAAATAATTTTTAAAAAAATTATATTTATATCAATATATATATATATATTTAATAATATATATATATATATGATAAATATATTTAGTATTTAAATTTATTTATTATAAATTTAACAAAGATTTAAATATATATAAATATTTATTTATAATTATATAAATACTCTTAAAAAATATTTATTTTTTTATAATTATAAGTATATGAATTTTTAAGTATAGTAAATGTAAATTTATAAATATATTTATTTAAAAATGTTTTTTACAAATATGTTTATTTATAAATAATTTCTTTAAAAATTATATATATTTTTAAATACTTTTTTACAAATATATTTTTAACAATACTAATGGATATATAATATAAAGTGCATGAATGTTAAAAATGAGTGAAATTGAACAAATTAGAAATAAGTACAATTTAAAAACATTGAAAAAATGGATAAGTTTTTTATGTGTGCGTTGTAAATAAAAATGAATTATTTAAGTCTATATGAAATCAATATAACACACATTTGATCTATGTTAAACTGAAATATAAAATGACATTCAATTATGTCAATTACCTATGCAATTAGTTAGTATATTTATTTCGTATTAAATTTAAATTATAAACCATTATTCAATAAATATATGATTATTTAATGTAAATCATAAATATTTGTTATCATATAAATCATATTTATATACATTCATATATATATATATAATATAAACTATTTAATAACATTATCAATATTTACTTAATTTATAATATATTTAATATTTTTATCAAATTAATTATTTTTAATTTTTATTTGTTCAATTTTCATTTTACATATACACAAAACATTTAATAAATATTATTTATTAGAATTTATAAATTATATAAAATATAATAAATTTATTCATTTTTACTAATAATTATTTAAATAACAATTTTTTAAATATTTTTTGTAAAAAACTCATTTTTCATTTCTTATTTATTTAATTATTTCATTTTATTCAGACAATTATGGGTATTAAAAAATATCTAATAAAGTTTATCCTTTGTAAGCACAAAAAATAAAGCTTTGATAAAGGGTACCCTTTATCTGTGCTAAAAATAAAGAAATAATAAACAGTACCTTTATCCATGCTAAAAAAAGTGCTCATAAAAGATAAAATTTATCAACACTTTTTGATAGCACTGAAAAAGACCAACATTGTTAGAGGGCTATTTTTTAGAAGTGAAAATAAATTGAAAAATTTTCATGGCTTGTCCATATGATAGGAATTCTAAAACCCTAAAAACAATTATCTTGGATCTAAGAGAGATCCCAAAATCTATAATTTAATGCTATAAATAGTTGATATGATGCATCACAACATAACAGATTAGTGACAAAGGATACACATGTATAATAGGAATAGTCATATAAATAGTATTTCTGTCACACTAGTATATATAGATAAGGAATAGTAATAGAAAATTAACTACACAAGCCATTAACCTAACTCATATAATAATCAAATAATTGAACTACAAAAAACACATGTCTTTCTCCAAGAGATATATAAACTGGGAAGAAAACATAAAGGTCTATATATGTATTTTGAAACGTATACCAGATATGTGGGTAAGGGCTGAGTCTAACAACCTTATAAAATTCCCCATTTCCATAACACATTGAATGCTATTGTAATCAAGTTTAGGTGAACACAATACATATAAGTAGTGAAATTCATGCTCATGAAACACACCCATTATAAATATTACACAATATGTACAAACATTTACAAAAATTAGGTTATCAAGAGCTAAAAAAGTCACCACAACACAGGACCCCACATGAATTACCCAATTCTAGTAATAGATTTGTCATAGTCACGTCACAAGGAAGACCATCGATATACAGAATATCAACATCTGATCCAGAGTATATAAGAAACCCATCATGTAAAATAAGTTATTTGAGGAGGGAGTCTCAATATCCATCTTATTGAATAGTCCAAATCATCCCCCTTGGGTTATGTCCCATGACACAAGAAGAACCACACCTTCACTAGGTGTGACCCATAGAGAATTATTTACCCCAAACATAGAATAAAAGTGATCAGATGAGGGAATCCCAATGAAAAACCTCCCACAAAAGTAGAACCTCCCCATACTGGGGTAGGTCCTAGGTAAAACTCTAATTTAAACCATCACTAGGTGGTTCCCGTGGATGATCGTATATCCATTACATAGAAAACTAGATTCCAGAGGAGAGAATCTTAGTAGTCAACCTCTCACACAAGCCAAACCATCCCCCTCAGAGTAGGTCCCATAGAACAAGTTTAACCACACTATCACTAGGTGGGTCCCATGGATAATTATATCAAGTCCTCAAAAACACCATCTCACTCAGGGTTGGGTCTTATACACATTACATAAAAATAAACAAGAATAATTAATATGCAATGTAAACAATCCAGAACTAGTCTAACATCACATCCCAACAAAAGAGTATCATAAGGTTTTCTCATAGGCTTCTCCCTCACCAATATATCATGTTTAACCACACTAGTTTTTCCCATAAACATGAAACAACTATAAATTAAGTATTTATCACCTAAACCACTTGGTTATCAAAGCCTTGACTGTTTTTAAACAACTCACTCTAGGCCTAATATACTCATGAGGAAAACCCTAACTCACTTAATGAAACCTGATAAGGTTCCATAAAATCTAATCTATTTTACCTATACCCTTATTATAAGGGTTTATTAAATAAATATAACCCTCACCTAATCACTTTTATACGAAAAATAAAAACTTATTTGGAAGTCTTACACACTCACATGCAAAACAGTCTACACAACCACATATACATTTTGTATCATGGTGTGATATTTTTATAAAAACACACAATATCTTGGAATAATATTGAAGTTACAAGGATTTAATAACAACTGAGATGGGGGGGGGGGTGAATTAGCTGTTCACTTTTTATAAGTTCCAATACATTGATAAACTTAACCCCTATAACCTATTAAGATTTACATCCTTGTAAAAATTTAGAAAATACTTATGCATTCAGAGGTTGGAAAGAATAAAAAGAACACAAGAGTGAAAAGTTTCTACCTTATTGTGAGAATATACATCATTTCCATAGAAACTATGTGGGTCTATGAAAATACACTATTATGAATAAGTGAATAAAAATTATTCCAACTCCCATTAGATACCTTCAATCATCCAATAGAAAATATTATACTGACTTCTATTGGTATAAAATGTTTTTTGTTATAAAAAATTGAGTTAAAAATAATAATGAAACTTTTTTTGATTATGCTCCACAAATTCTCAGTCCAAATCCTCTGTCCAATTTGGCTAAGTCTGATATTCTCAATAAGGTAATACTAGTTCTGTTTTTTCTCTGCTCAAAAACTCATTACAAATATTGTTTAATTAGGTGGGAACATTTTTCTTCAAATTCTATAATGCTCCACCTTCTGCGGGTATGAAAAATTTGGGAATTAATGAATTATCTAATAAATTATTTATAGGAAACTCAAAATACCAAAGGTTGGAAACCTGAAAACATTCCCACTTCATAAATTCTCAAACTCTTAAAAATATTTCTTATTGAATCTTCAATCTTTGACATCTTCAAACATCCTTAAATTTCCCTCTGATTTATGAATGATTGAGATTAAATTTTTAATTCATCAACTCTTTATATATTTCTCAGTACTATAATGATAGATCATGGGTCTGATTTTATTAGTATGAAAAAGCTGTATATTGGTTCCGATTTTCTCAGAAAACTAGTTTTGATTTTCTTAGAATCTTGGATCCAATTTTCTAAAAAAATTGTTCTGATTTTATTAGAAAATTATTTCTAATTTACTAAAAGTATTGGTTCTTATTTGCTTCAAAAAACTGGTTCTGATTTTATTAGATGCTTGGTTCTGATTTTCTTAAACACTTTGTTGGGATTTTCTTAGAATATTGGTTCAGATTTTCTTCAGAAAATTTGTTAATATTTTCTTAGAAACTTGGTTCTAATTTGGTCAGAAAAATGGTTATGATTTTCTCAGAATCTTGGTTCTAATTTTCTTCATAAAACTATTTTCTATTTTATTAGAATCTATGTTCTAATTTTCTTTAGAAAACTTGTTCCAATATTCTCAGAAAGTTGGTTCTAATTTTCTCAGAAACATGGTTTTGATTTTCTGAGGAAACTAGCTCTGATTTTTTTTCTTCAGAAAATTGGTTTTAATTTGCTCAGAAAATTTGTTCCAATTTGGTCAAAAACATTGTTATGATTTTATCAGAGTCTTGGTTTCGATTTGATTTAGAAAATGGGTTCTGATTTTCTCCAAAATAAGGTTTTTATTTTCTCAAAATCTTGGTTTTGATTTGATAAGAGCCGTGGTTCTGATTTTCTTAATAAAACTAGTTTTTATTTTCTCATAAACTTGGTTATGATTTTCTCAGAAAACAACTTTTCATTTTCTCAGAATCATGGTTTTGATTTGATCAGAAAAATGGTTCTGATTTGCTTCAGAAAACTATTTATGATTTTCTTATAATGAATAATGTTGGATACAATTTTATAAATATTTTTAGTGATTCTAATTTCATCAATACTCTCCACCATTTCTTTAATATTTTTTATCATGAAAATTTTCATGATTTGTGAGAGCTTATTGATTATAGAATTATCATCTGATTTGTTTTAGAAAGTTTTAAAAACATTCTAGATACTAACTTCTCAATATTCATCAACATCCTCTTTCAAAACTCTTCAGATACAAAAAGAATTATTCATTAAACAACATATGTGTTAACAACTCCTTTATTTCTAACTCAACTACATCATTCTTCATGGATTAAAAAATCACTCTTATAAAAATAAGTTAGTTGTCAAAAAATACAATTTTTTTAAAAAAATTTATCAAAAAGATACTTCAATCCCCCCCTTTGTATTTTTTGACAACCCTCGATAACAACTTTTCCAACTCTCATATTTTTTCACAACTCAGCTTTTGAAAACAACCAAAGTTATTAGAATTTTATCGAAACATAAACTTTATCAAAAGAGAGTGTCCTTAAAGTACACTACTGGATAAATAATGGTTTTAAGGAATTCCATACCTCAGTGGAAAGATATGTTTTTGTCTATATAATGATTAATCTCCCTCAATTTTCCTCTTCTATCAATAATTTCTTTTCATTTATTTTTCTTCTCTCCCCCATAATATAATAACCACAACATGAGATTAAAAAAAAAAGATAAGTAAAACATCATAAAAAGTTGAATGTTTTTACATTATCTCCCCCTTTTTCATCATAATCCAAAGAATGATGGGGGTTCTTACTTATGAGGCTTAGGAAGACATAAGAGGAGGATGAACATGAAGTTTCAAACTAAATTCAACAAAACATACCTTTAACATTGATTTTGAAAAGATATCATAAATTTGATACTTTTTTGAAGTGTATTCTGGTAAAATATCTCATGAAGAAAATTTCTCTTTTATAATGTGAAACTTTATATCAATTTGTTTTGATATTTAATGTTAGATAAGATTCTTAAAAAGATAAATTTAATTCTAATTATCAAAAAATATATTCAATTGTTTAGAAACTTTTACATGCAAATATTCCAATAAAAATTTCATTCAAAATATTTGAGTACATACCTATGTGAGTCCAATATATTCAGATTCATATATTATCAAAGATACTGAACAATGTTTCTTATAATACTAACTCACACAAAATTCACCCAGAAAAAATAATCCTCCTGAGGCTTACTTTATATCATTACAATCTCCAGCCTAATCGACATCAGTCTAACCCAGAAACTTTATATCACACTTTCTTTTTTATAAAAAATGATGTGATGTTGTTCCTTTGGTATATATCAGAATACTATTTTCTACAAACTTATGTGATTATTTTGGATTACTTGGATACCCGTTACATAAATTCACAAAATAAATAATATATGAAGCTGTAAGGTAAATAAGACTTCCTATCATTTTCTGAAAGTCTTTATAATTCACACTTATTCCTGATTCATCTATACTCAACTTTTGTGATCAATAAAATAGTATTTGAAACATATTTAGATTCATCCATCCCAAACATATTTATCAATTCCCTGGAATACTTTTCTTGAGATAAGAAAATAGTCTTTTCCTTTTGTTGAACTTGTAATCCAATGATGAATTTTAATTATCCCAACATTGACATTTCAAAATTCTTCTTTATTTCTTCAGAAAACACTTCACAAACCATTTCTTTGTCGGTAGAAAAAATTATATCATCCACATAATGAATTATAATTAATGTTCTGGAGTCAACCACTTTCACATACTTGTTTCTATCAACATTTACATTAAAAAAATTCATCATTCTCAAAAAATTATCAAGATTTAAATACCAATAATGTGGATATTATTTCATCCCATAAAAATATTTCTTCAATTTACAAATCTTTTTTCATCCCCATAATATAGAATGCCATAAGGTTGATAAATGTAAACTTCTGCCTCAATATCACTATTTAAGAAAGAAAAATTTACATCAATCTGATAAAATTTGTAATTTCGATGATAATCCACTGCAAGAAGCATTCAAATAGTTTCTATACTTACAATAGGGTAAAAGATTTCATCAAAATCCAAACCATCCACCTGTGCATATCCTTTCCAAAAAAGTTTTTCTTTATTTATTGAAAATTATCCATTATCATTCAATTTGTATCTATAAACCCACTTGGTTTTGATCAAATTTTTTTATGGCCTTGTAACTAGTTCCCACGCTTTATTATTATCAATATGATATAACAATTCATTCATAGAATCCACCCATTCTTTATGTTAAATAACCTCTAAAACTAATTTTGGTTCAAATTTTAAGATAAGTGAAATATGATATTCTAATCGCAGCTTCCTTATAGTATGAATTAGATCATTTTTATTCCCAATAATGTTTTCTTATTCCACATGTTTTTATAAGGTATGAAATTTTTTTATTCCTTTCCTAGATATAATTTTCTCATGACATGATTCTTCTATTTCTTGAAAAAAATGTTTTCAACTACTTTCACTATTATTGGAAATATCTAATTAAACCTCATCATCATTCTCAAAAATAATTGTTAAGGAAATTTTATTTTCAATTACTTAACATTATATGAGTCCCCCAAATTTTTTAAATATTTTTTCTAACATATGTAACTTCATTTATTTGGTTAATAACCCATGTAAGTTAAATCCTCATATTTCTCATCAAAATTTCTCAAATTTTGATTTTTGACCTTGAGAAAACATGGACTTCCAAACAATTTGAAGTATTTTAATGATGGTTTTTTGTTATACCACATTTTATAAGGAATCATGTTGGTTTCAAATCTCAAAAAGCATCTATTTCGAACAAGTAATGCAGTAATAATACATTCTCTTAAAAATAATTCTGAAAGTCTGTATTCTGCTAACATATTTCTTATCATTTACACTAATATTTTATTCTTTATTCCTGCTATTCTATTTTTTGTGGAGTATAGGGAGTACGATGCATATTTTTGATACCATGATTTATCAGATAAGCTTAAAAATCACAGTTTTTGAATTCGGTACCATTATCTGTTCATAACTTCTTGATGGAAACCTACAATTATTTCCCAACATATTTTCTAAAGAATTTGAACATTTCAGTAGCCTCTGACATGTGCTACATGAACATGATGTTTGTCATCTGAGTGAAATCATTAATAAAAGTGATAAAGTATAAGTATATTTTTTTTATTGATGTCTCGTCTATTTACATAATTCAGAATGAATAAGATCAAGTGGTCGGTTATATTTAATCTCAACTCTTTTATAACTTTTTTTAGTTATATTTCCTTTCAATAAAGTAATAAAATCATCTTCATCTCTTTTTTTCAATTCTAGAGTATTACATATAGCATCAACTTTATAATGTCGATTCATGTTTTTCTACCCATGTGGCCAAATATTCTATAACACAACTTGTTTTCATCTCTAGCACCCAAGTAATAGGATTTAATGAATTCTCATATTTAAAAGAGATTCCCACTGGGTCTTTCTCGTTTTGTAATAAATTTTCCATCTTTTATAATTTTGATGATATTAGAATACATTCTAAAGATTACTTATATTCTATAATCACAATGTTGACTTACACTATGTAATTTATGTTTTATCCCATCAACAAGTAAAACTTCTTTAGATTTAGATTTCGCTGCTTTAATCTCTAGCATTACGATTTCTCTAAAATTTAAGAAATATTATTTCCAAAATTAATTTCTCCTCTATCATGAATCTCAACACGTTTCAAGATTTTAATATGAACTATCATTTGTAAAGAATAACCACTATCAAGTATCCAATGTTTTTCCCTCTTACTTACTTTCAAATTTGTCTCAACAACCAAATATTTTTCTTTAACCTTCTTTTTTTCGCATTTATTTTCTTTTCAATCATAAGAAACTTGTCCTAGAACAAGTGTCATACATCATTCTACATGATAACCATATTGATTATGTATTCCAAAAACTTCTTCCAAACATTAAAATTTATTTTTTATTTGAATGTTTCAAACATTTGAGAATTCACCTTTTCAAATTCCTGTAAGATATGAAAGCTGCTCATTTTTATTTCAGTATTTCCTATTTTTTCTCAAACCTCATTCTAGGTAAATATATTTTATGTCAAAAATTATAAACTATTTTCCCATAGATTCCAAAACTCCATAAATAGCCATCAAATATAGATTTTTTATTTAAGAAATATCTTTCTCTATAGAAACTTTTTTGAGGTTGGTAACTTATTTAATCTAAAATAAGTTAATGATGGGGACAATCTTTTCTTTTGAGTGATTTTTATACTTTGGTCGAATTGATTGGTTTATCACTTATTTTATCCACCCATACTTTACAAATACTTTTTAGGCTGAGATGCTTGGTGTCATCCATGCTGTTGATTTTGCCATTCAAAGAGGCTGGAGAAAGCTCTGGATTGAAAGTGACTCCACAACCATCGTTCAGGCCATATGGAACGGCGACACTCATCTTGCTTGGCCGCTTACCACTCTTTGGATGAAGTGTCTGAACTCACTTCACGGGCTAGATTATATTGCTACTCATGCTTACCGTGAAGCGAATTCTATTGCTGATGCACTCGCCAACAAAGGTATTCAACAGAGCATGACTTAGCTTGACACTCTTCCAGCTGACTTATCGCCTCTCTTTGAGAAAGATTGTAACAAAATCCCATCTTTCTGAACTTTGTAATCCTCTTGCTTTCTTATATATTTTGTGCTTTGGTCTTTTGACCGAAGCATTACCTTTAAAAAAAACAAATACTTTTTCCTAAACTAGAAATGTTGAATGAATCAGATGATACATTGTTTTTAATAAGAGAATATTGCACCTAATTCTCATATTGAACCTTCTCCGCAACTTTAGAATACTCATATTTCACTTCTAATGTTTTTTTTGAAGTTCTCATTCATCTTCCTCAAGGTACCTTTAGACTCAAGAAGTTTTTATTGAAACTTGTTAACCTCTTGTTCCTTATCTTCTATCTTCTTGATAAGATCTTCAATCATCTTTTCCTATTCATTAATTCAAAGTTTATAACTTAAAATCTATCGAATGTATTCCTCCTCATGCTTGATGACATAATTTATTCCATCATCAACTTATTCATGATATTTATTCATTAATACAATATATTTATTGAGAGGTTTTTATCAATACATTCAACACGTTTATTTCTGAGATGAAACTCTCTATAATATTCTTCATTACCTTCTTCACTATATGAGAAATCTTTTTTTTAACTTTTGAAATGATGGTTATGATTATTTCTAAAGAATCATATTCATATGAATTGTTATCCGTTGTTTATGATTCAACATTCTACTCAATATACTTTTTTTCTAGTAAACTTCTTCATATATCTATTGGAATAATTTTATTCCTTATAATTTTAGTTCGACTTCTTCCATCTTGGTTTTTCATTAGAGTCATATCGTTATTATCCAACTTTCTTGTTGGGCCAATTCTTAAACAATTTTTCGATTCCACCACACTAAATACATTTGAGAGTAATTTTACATCTATAATTTCACATTCATCATAGATATTAATTTAATATAAAAGACATGATTTCTTCATTCAGCTCATCGTCCTCTTTATCTACAAACTCCAAAGAATTTTCTTCTTTAATATATTGGATTTTAATCATTCTCATAGCATCAAAATCTATTTAATCATTTTTATTTTTTTAAAATTAGGATTTCCTCATTTTATAAGCAACAATAATGTTATGTAATTCAGTATGATATAAATCATCCTTATGTTTTAATAGAGAAATTTTAGAATCAAACCTATCTAGAATGTTTCTCATAAGTTTCTTCAGAATTTTAGAATATTCCAAGGCATATCCAAATAATCTGATGATGTAAACAATTTCATTTACTCTGTTGAATTATTCATCAATTGTTTCTTCATCCCTCATTCTGATGTATTCATACTTACTATACCAGATTTGAAGCTTTTTTTCTTTGACATTCATATTACCTTCGAAGATACTTTCTATATTTTCCAATATACTTTTTTAGGTTTTGAGACCCATAAACTTTTGATAAACATTTTTTGATAAGAACCTAATGATTTTAATTCTAGCCTTTCCATAAAAATTTATATTTTTCTTTTCAGAAAATGTCATAGGATCATCTTTCTCAATAGTTGTAAGACCAATAGTAGTAGAATCAATAACTTCTAGGCCATGAGATAAGAGATAAGGGAATCATCATATTATTCTATTCATAAAAATTTCTTCCATCGAATATAGGAATTTCTATATTGATGAAAAATTGATATTATCCATGAAAAGGATTCAAAAAGGGAACCAACCTATTATACTAATTGAGTTTCCAAGGATCCAATAACAACTGAGAAGTAGGGGAGGGGGTTGATCCGTTGTTAACTTTTTATAAGATTCAAAACTTTTAGAAACATAACCCCAAAATCCTATTAAGATTTATTTCCTTATCAATGTTTAATAAAGAATTATTCATTCCACGGTAGGAAAGAAAGAAAAGAACACAATATTTACAAGTGTTTTCCTTAGTGTGGGAACCTACGTCCTTTCCATAGCCACTACCATGGGTTTATGAATATCCAATATTATGCACAAGTGAATACAAACTGTTACAACTCCCATTAGACACATTCTATCTCCCAATAAGAAATTTTATAATGAATCCCATCAGTTTACAATGTTTTCTGATAAAAAAATTAGGCTAAATAGAAGAAAAAAACATTATTAAATCTGTACCACAAATGATCAGTCTAAATCCTCAGTCGGATTTGATAGAGTCCAATATGCTCAATACGATAATTATGGTTTCTATTTTTCTATTCTCAAATAAATCAATAAAAATATTATTCAATTAAGTGTGATATTTTCACTTAAAATTCTTCAATGCTCTACCATTTTCTTGTGTGTAAAAGTTATAAATGAACGAATGATGTGAAAATTTATTTTTAGGAAACTCGAAAAACTATTTGCAATAACCTTGAAAAAATTCCTACTTTCTCAAATATCAAACCATTCAAAAATCACTCTTATTTAACATTGAATCATGGAATTCTTCAAACCCTCTTAAATTTTATGATATTTATGAAAAATTGAAATTCATGTTTGAGTTCTTTAACAGTTAATATTTTTTAGAGTACAAAAATTCTAGATTATGGGTCATATTTTATGAGTATGATAAATTAGGATCTTGGTTCTGATTCTCTCGGAAAACACATTCTGATTTTCTCAGAAACATGGTTCTGATTTTATCCGAAAACTAGTTCCGATTTTATCAGTATATTGGTTTTAATTTTCTTAGAATATTAGTTTTGATTTTCTCCAAAAATTGGTTCTGATTTTATCATAAACTTGGTTTCAATTTTCTTAAAATCATTGTTCCTAAATACATTACAAAATTGGTTCCAAATTTCTTTAAAACGTGGTTATGATTTTCTAAGAAACTTGGTTCTAATTTAATCAAAATATTGATTCTGATTTGGTTTAGAAAACTGGTTCTGATTTTATTAGAAACTTTGTTATTATTTTCA
Source organism: Viscum album (assembly GCA_963277665.1). Taxonomy (NCBI): domain Eukaryota; kingdom Viridiplantae; phylum Streptophyta; class Magnoliopsida; order Santalales; family Viscaceae; genus Viscum; species Viscum album. The sequence continues at coordinate 1,549,035,771 of OY728152.1, read as the reverse complement.
AAGAAAACTAGTTTCAATTTTCTCAGAACAATGGTTATTATTTTCTTTAAAAAACTAGTTCTAATTTTCTCAGAATCTTGGTTCTGATTTTCTTCAAAAAAATTGTTCTGATTTGTTTAGAAAATTCATTTTGATATTATCATAAACATTATTCCGATTTTCTCAGAAAACTGGTTCTGTTTTTCTTTAGGAAACTAGTTCTAATCATCTTATAAACATAGCTCTAATTTTCTTAGAAACTTGGTCCCAATATTCTTGGATTCTTGGTTCTTATTTTCTCAAAAAATTAGTTTCAATTTAGTCAAAAACATGGTTCTAATTTTTTCCATCAACATGGATCCAATATTATTTGAATTTTGGTTCTGATTTTCTTCAAAAATCTTGTTCCGATTTTCTCAATTTTTTTTTGATTTGAAAAAAAACTCATTCTAATTTTTTCCGAGTCTTAGTTATGATTTTCTTCCAAAAATTGGTTCTGATTTATCAAAATCATTAATTTAATAACTATATTTCTGGATCTTTTTAGTATTTTTTATTTCTTCAAGCCTCTATACCATTTCTTAAAAATATTATATCACGAAAGTTTTCATGATTTGTGAGAACTCCTTGACCAGAATAGCATCATCTGATTTGTTATAACATGCTTCTTCATTTAGTAACTCCTATCTTAACAACTTATTTCTTTCTAACTCAGCAAATTCATTATTCTTAGATAATAAAACCATTCTCGAACAAAAAAGTTTTTTGTCAAAAAATATAAAATCATTATTAAAACAATTTATCAGAATGGAAATTTAATGATAAATATACTAGGAAATCATAATAAATAATAATAAAAAGAATACAAGATTTAATAAATGGGGATATTTTTGAGATGATGTCAACTTGACCGAAAATAATCATGATATCAGCTATTCCAATATTAATTTAAAAAATAATTCAAAATCTATTTTACTAATAATTTTTAAAGGAATCACATTCAATTTTTTACTCACACTAGGCCCTTAGCCAAAATACTAGTGAATATTTTATTTATAGAACCCCATTAATGTTTTGAAATACTATTTCATAAATATCATATGAAATCATCCCATTGAACTTGAAATTTGACTATTAAATATTTCATTTAGAAATATAGTTTTCTTAAAACCCCACTTTTAAATCCATATTTAAAAAGGAAAACCTATTTTCTTGGAAAATCAAACTCTTTCCACTAAACCATTCAAAAAGAGGGCTATAGACAGTCATTCGAATAAGGTGACACTAATGAAACTTTTAATAATCTATGTGGTCCTTATTTAATATTTGGTAGATGTGAGGCCATCCCAATTTATGGGGTTAATTCAAACAAATCATACAAAAGTTCTATAAATAGTTATAGTGATAGAAAAGGAACAAAAAAACTATAATTGAGTAAGAGGATCTCGTAGTAGCGGGCTTACTTGAGTGGTAAAGTCACCCCATAATCCTTCATCTAGACGAGCTTCAAACCTTGGTGGTGGTAAATTTCAATGGTGTTATAGAAGTACTATAGTAATATAGTAGTGAGAGTACTGTGGTAGTTATAATATTCATCAAAAATGGTATTTCAAGCCATAAAACTTAGATTTTAGGCTATAGGGACTTCATGGAATCAAATATTGGGCCTTTAGGCTATGCACTAGAGCATCCTATGACCAGGGGAGTGAAAAGAAGGTTCATGGGAAGTATTATATGATGTTTCATAGATATAGGACAATCATTTTAGAGTGATGATTAGTCACTTTAAAAAACTATTAAGTATCAAGATAACACTATAGAGAATTCCTCACTCACTTATATATAGGGTGGGGATAGTAGGGTGAAGAAGAGTTTTGGGGTAATGATCTGGTGTGGATAATGACATAAATATGGTCAGGGCTGTTATAATTAGGGTGCATTGTGATTTCAGGTCTCTGGGACTTTGACCCATGTATTCCCTAGATTTTGAGAAGTGTATAATTTCCATATCAACCTATTTAAATGTAGGGTTTATACAGTGAATAAAATAATTGAATTGAAGATAAATTAGTAAGAGACTCAGTAATGTAAAGAAAAACTACTTAATTTCAAGTATATATAATTATAATCATTTATAAACTCTATTTAATCCTATTCTAATTGGATTTTTTATAATCCATAATAATCTCTAATTTAGGGGAAAATTTCCAAAATCAAGGAAATAAATAAAAAACTAGAAATAATCACACAAAGGATACTAGATTTTCCCCTCACTAATCCCCAAAATGAGAATCATAAAGAACATGAAAAAATCAATGAAGATATTAGAAAAGGGAATGGGAGATGTGAGAGGGAATCAAATTAGGGTGTACATACTATTTTCTAGTTGAAATGACCCAAACCCCATTTATTTTTTATTTAAACCAACTAATCAATATTTTAAGTAATAAGAACCTCCCAGTGTGACCCCACAATCACAACATGGATCCCCTCCAAATTTATCCTAACATAACATAGTGTGAAACTATATATTATGAAATTTCTCTCTCTTTAGAATATCATAAAAAATTATGACATAGTCTAGGACCCTTATTTATAAACCCTAATATATGGAAATCCTTATATATCAACCTTTATGTGTTATAAAATAATATTCAAATGGTCTAGAACCCTTACACATGAGGATAACCATACATAAGTGTATATACTTATGCATGGATACCATTATATTTTTAGGTGCCAATTTGTAAGAGTAAGAATTTATATATGAAAAATTATGTGTAAATGTAACTATACATAGGGGAACACCTTTCGGTTCCAAGAATTTACAATTTTTTTGAGTAAGAGGAGGACCCTTACATTTGGGGATACCTATATGTAAGAGAAATACCTTATTAATGAACTCCCTTACATATGAGAGTAACTTTACATAAGAGTAAAACCTTTCATATTTAACACAATTTATTTACAAACAATAGGATGACCCTTACATAAAGGGGTATACATATGTAAGTGTAAACCCTTACGTTCGAGTATGTTACCATTTTTATAAATAAGAATAGGGACTATATGTATGGGGTTACCTGTAAGTAAGATTAATACCTTAAAGAAAGTTAAACCATACATAAGGAGGTACCCATACATGAGAGTAACCCGTGTAGAGGGTAACTATTAATTATGAAGCTACCCTTACGTAAGAGTAAAATCTTATGCATGAGGACTTAAATATTTTTTTTGAACGTCACACATTAGTTTCTTACTATTAAATAAGAGTATACCCTTACATAAGATTACCCTTTCATATAATTCTACCATTTTGTAAGGGACTAGTAATATAGAAGAGTACACATTATGCATAATGACTCTTACACATAAAAACATTGTAAAAATTTTAACCCAAAATTTCCAAGCACCATAAATTCAAAAAATTCATCCATGTATTCTCCAATTACTTTATAATTTAAATTAATAATAAAACCATTCCAAAACACCACATAACCAACAGTTTAAATCTATAACACAAAATACAACACACTGTAACACCCACTATTTTTGGCATGATCTAATGCTCACAACTGAAATTCTTAGAAAGGACACCCCAACCTAGCTTTAATACTCACCCAAGAACCCAAGAAACCTATTAGGACTATAATAAAATCTATAAAACCTCATTAATATGCTAAAATTTCCATAAATCTAACATAAATCACAATTATAAAAACATCCCCTCTTCTGAGATAAATAACAAAAATTCCCTTTGAATTTCCCCACATATAATGTCATTGTTCATTACAGGATTCAATAAACCTAGTCCCCAAAAACCTCTATAACTTTATATGATATTATGAATAATGACCTAAATATCATACACCTATCATTAAATTATTTTTAACATAAATATTCATAAATAACACCGATAAATGTAGAGGCCCAATATCTTTGGAATACTAGATAAATAATGAATCATTACCCACATAATACTATATTCACACATATATAATATATTCATATACTATATCAAAATACCATCAAAACATGTGATATCTTATAGACATAAATAAAACAAATGGTGAGAAATAAGCCTAGTAAGGGGATAAAATATTATAATAATGTCATGATTAAATCATAAAAGTCAATAATCATAACATGGAATAAATAAAGGGAAAGATCATAAAAAATCTCATAGAAATTTTGAATAGGGGACATGATTTAATATAAGAATAGTAATCATGATAAATATTATAACATGGTACAAACATATGACTTTTCAAGTTAAATATATGTCAAGTCTCAATGTAAATGCAACACAACATTATATCCTAGGCTTACTACCCGTGAACCTTACATAACATCTCATGAGATGTAAACATTTCCCAATTGATTGTGGGGATGTATAATATCCATACAACCCAAATTATAATAATATTTCATTTATATTTGTTTCAAACAAAAATAGAAATACTTCAATCATAAACATGAAATAAACTTATGTGGAAGAAATAGATACTGTAATTATCACACAAGGCTTAGTCCAATGAGAAATCAATTATATACCCATAATAATTGGGGAGCATATAATATCGGATGATAAAACGTCAATGTAAACACATAATAAAAGGTATTAATATTTAATTAATTAATAATGTTGGGGGAACAACAAAAGAATAATTGAGAAAAGGAGAAATAAATTGGAAAATCTTCCAATATGAGCTTTATAAGATTAGACTTATAGGAAAAATATGAACGGAAACATAAATGAATGAATATCCTTAAAAAATAAGGAAAAAGGATAGTAAATAAATTAATGTAAGTATATTATAATTATATAAAGGAAAAAATATTGATATAGTGTTGTAAATTATATGTAATCAAGATTGATAAAGAGTAGGAAATGCCCTTTAACTCAAGTCCCAAATTACTTCAGATGCTCCTATAACCTCTTAAAAGGTCGTGTTACACTTATTAATTACTTATATAAGAACGTTTTTCATATTTATTTAAACTCTTATAATCCATTTATTATCATTTTTATTCAATTATTAAATTAATATTTTTCACTTCATCTGTTCTGTGGTTATTTAGAACATAGTCTCGAAAACAACTTTGATGTTTTGGTAATAGTTAAAGGTCACTTCCCAAAGGTTCTATAACCTCTAAAAGTGAAATGGAATGGTTTTTATGTCATTATGAAAGTATATTTTTTTCATATTTAAATATTTTTAACAATGTATTTATATATAATCAAGTATTTCTTAGTAAGATTGTTTTTATGGTTAAAAATGAACAAAACTATTTATTTTTAATATGATTACTATCATGAAAAAATTATCCTTAAAAAATCATATAAATTAAATTATATGATCATTAATTTCATATTTAATAAATTATTCAATTTTTAAAAATATCTATGAAAGACATGAGTGAACAATAAAACAACACTCTTCCCTTAGCATAAAATCCCCATGGGTGAAAGATGTTGGCGAAATAATTTAAAATAAGAGAAAATATAATAAATATTTAAGTTTTATAAAAACATTGGAGCATAATTTAACTAATATTTAATGGCTCATTTTAATGACTATTTATATTAAATAATGTGTAAGAGGGGAACTGAAATGTTAAGACTTGGGTTCTGAAACCCTTAACTTTCTTGTTGGGTATCCTCCTTTGGATTGACTCTAAACCCCTTAGAGGAGGGACTTTTGGCTAGACCAAGGATTATAAAAATAATATTCGATATTTTAGAGAGGTATTTGGGTAGATATTTTGAAAAGGAATGATTTTTATATGTGAGGATAAAGTAGTGGAAGAGGGGTGTGTATATAGCAAAAGTGGAGATGCATCTTTTAATACAATTTTGATTAATTTTATTTTTAAGCACAATAATATGAATGGTGTAAATAATTATGAATTTTAATTGTGTTTAATTAAAGAATATTCTTTTATTTTACATTTTAACAGGCAAAAAATTGAATTTCACCATATAAATATTTTATATAATGCAATGAGTCAAATATTTTATTGATTGAATAAAATATTATTTAGGTTTTAAAATTGATTTAATGGTTTTTAATTTAATTATTTTATTTTTAAATGAATTATTTTACTCAATATATAAATTTTAAATCATGAAAAATATTTATAAAATTTTGTGTCATATTTATATCATGATGATTTCATAAATATTACAATATATATATATAAATTTTATTTTTTACCATCCATAAAAAATTGATGTTTTTTAGAATAATACAAAAAATTAACCGTATGGTAATTTTGAAAAGATGATTACAAAAATAAATTCAATTTTATCAAATTAATTTTTTAAATAATATATTTTTATATTTAAATAAAACCATATAGTATGTAGAAAAACAACTTGAACAAGATTAAATACTATTTCTTTTATTATGAGTGAATAGATTTATATATTTTTTTATTTTATAAATATGATATGATTAATAATTATTTATAATTTTTATTTTTCTGAAAATAAATTTCTATAATAGGTAATTATAACATTTAAATTTTAACATAGAAAAATAATGTTTTACTATACATATTAAAAATGAATGCTTATACATAATTTTACTTACTTGATTTATGAAATATTTTTTATGTTATTATAATATTTAAAATTATCTATTCATTAATGGTAAATATTAATTATTAGAAATTTTAGTACTCTTAATGAGAAGGTTACAATTTCAATGGTTAGTTATTATTCTAAGGACCTATTACTATTCAAATAATTATATAATTATTAATGTTCCTATAAATACCATGTATTTTCTTTATTATTCACTCACTCAATTTTTATTAATGTTACTTTAAATTTCATTTACAAAGTTCCATTAATGTTTTTAATATATATATTTTTTACAGTGTCATTCAAAGTAGATATATTTATAGTATATTATGACCCCAAGTATTTTTAAATTCATATAATGTTTTTATGTGTTTTTATTATCCCATTATACTTTTTTTTAATTTTACAGAGTGAATTTATCCTTTATATACCATTTTTTATACAATTAAAATATTTTTATTATAATTTCATGTATATTATTTGTATTATAAATTTTAGATAAATATGATGTAATATATTTATAAAAAAAATTATTATATCTAAAAATCTTGGGTAATTGCATATTTTGAGAGTCGCCTTACCTTATGCCCTATTTTGTTTTTCATGCTCACACCTCTAGCACAATAAAATAAAATTTATTAAATCATTATTAAAGAATTATTTTATATTTATTCATGTTATTCATGATTATTTATTTTCATTGAAAATTATTTATTAACTTTTTATTAATGATAGAAAACTGATATGACATATTCATTTGTATTGTTTCATTTATGTTTCAATTTCATTATTTTGATATATTTTATTTTATTATTATTTAAAATAACTACAGAAGAATAAAAATACATAAAAATACATATTTATAAAACTTATATATATGCTACACTAACTATCCATGAAATTGGAGATAATTAAATAATTAATTTTTTTTTCATAGATTGTAAAACCAACCATTAATGGGATATTTGGAAAGAGGAAGAGAGATAATTTATAAGTTCTATAAATAATTTATAATAATTATAATGTATAATAATAACATTTATATCATGTATAATTATTAGTTAATCTTTTTATAAATAATGGAATGTGAAATGAGATTAGAATAATAGAAGAAGAAAAATAAAAGGTAGAGGAATAAATATTACGTTTCCCTTGAATTTTATTCCTTAAATAAGGGATTAATGTATTGAAGGATACAATTAGGGTGAGTCTATAATGTCTAGACATCTTGAATAATAATTAATAGGAGGTATTTTTGAAAATACTTGGTAACGAGAGAAATTTTAGAAGTGATTTTCCATATGGGTGAGGGGTGGTTTTTTATTACTTGATGACCACAAATAAAAATAAATAGTATTCCATATTACTATAAATAGTATTATAAATTATTTTGTCTTAAAAAATTTCATTCATACTTGGTGGATGATATTTCTCTATGATGATTTCATTGTTACAACATTATTTCATAATATTTACACATTTATTTATACATATATATTTATTTATAAAAAATATGGAAATTTCACTATAGTATAATTTTGACATCCTAAAAGACAATATTAAATTTATAATATGAAAACAAATTTAATTCTATGGGAAAATTATTTTTTGTAAAATTCTCTAATAGGATAAAAATTCTATTTTTATTGTATAAAATATTTCATAACCTCTTAAAAATAATCTTCTAGGATTAATAAATTTAATTGTATATTTTAAAAATAAATGATAATATTTCATTAAAAAAATTAACTAATAAATTACATATTTTAGAAAATATTATTGAAAATATAACATTTCATATTTTACTATTTACTTAAAAATCTGTTTAATTCAAAAACTTTCCAAGAAATCACTATAAATTGGTTTTTCAATGTTGATTCAGATTTTTCAATACAATTTATAATAAATAATTTCCAAATTTCATAAAATCATTATTTATGTTGATTTAGAAATATGAGTTTTTTATTTATAAAATAATGTATATTAATAAAATAATTACATAGATGAATTAATAAAATATACATCTTACATTAAAATTTATTTTTGATATTCTGAAGTTTATATAGTGGTATGTTGATTATATTTTTATTTCACAATTCTTGGTGACAGATCATTATTCTAATGACTAAGTTACTATTATAGTGGTAAGTTTTCTATTCATGTAACCTCAATTCAAGTTTTATTATTTCCTTATAGTGCCCCATACATAGCCCTTATATCTAACACATTTTATTCACATAGTTTCTCTTAATGTTCTACGATATTTCATTTTTAATATACCTACGTTATGTATAATAAATTTCTTTTTATTATAGTGTCATTCCCTCATGAGGTATTTATGGGAGACAATAATGCCCAAGAGTACAAAATTCAAGTTATGTTATTTAATTATTTTTACTATCCAACTATACTAATGTGAATTTTACATAAAATATTCACCCTTCATAGGTAATGTTGTATATTGAAAACATAAAAGGGGTTTGCCAAGCTATGTGGTGAATTTTTTTTCATCTTATGAGGTATACTATATTCTAAATTAAAATATGCTTTGAGTTTTACATAAAAATGAGTTAATAAATAAAATTTTATATTAAAAAAACAATAATTCATTACATGTGACATGTGGTATCATCAAATGAGAATTAGTGGAATATTTTTAACAAATTTAGTAACATAAGATAGTTCTAGGAGAAAGTGAATTATAGAAAATGACATAGGGTAATCAAGGATTGAAATAAGATATCAACCCATTTCATAGAAGAAATTAATGTTTATCACCATGTGTAAAACCCCAACACTATATATTTCACTCTTTTTGTAATCCATTTTTGAATCACACAATCTAAAAAATGGATATTAAAGGCTATGGAAAGTGTCAAGACCTATTTAATGAGAGATAACACAAAGTTAATCTTACTCATGGTTTAGATCAAATAATTATCTAGGGTATGCCAAATTTATTGAAATGTAAATTTCTTATATATATATTTTATCATAAATTCCAATGAGATATTTTAATCATCATGATATTTATAGGTTGGTAATATATCTTATAACTTGTACCATTTATCTTTCTTAAGTAGAAATTTCATCTCATTTATATTATGGAGGTCGGTGATAATATTTTGAGGAGTTTGAGAAGTGATAAGATTATAAATTGAAATATATTTTGATTCCGTTTTACTATAAGTAATTGATTTAGAATATTGATATCAAGGGATAGTTGGTAAACATTACATAACATAGTATAATAGTTTGGTAAAAAAAGTTAAGTTAATATTTGAATGTAATTATTGTTCTAAATAGATCATGAAAAGTAGGAAATACAAAATTTTATCAAAGTAGGTTTATGAATATATATTTTAATAGGTAGATTGATCATTTTTGTTGATATTTTAATAATATTTGATAGTAAAAGAGACATTTAATAGATTTTCTACAAAAGGAATAAGTGTAAGATTTACAGAGTTAAATATGAATTTATTTGATAATGTTTTTTATGTAACTTTATTGTAAATAATTTTTCATTCATATGATATGAATGGTTATGCATTGATAATGATCCATAAATTGTAGATTTAAATTGACTGTGAGTTTTTTCAACAATTTATGTGTAATCAATGATTTTTTTGTCATTTTCACATAAAAATATACTTTTGATATAAATTTGAAATAACACACAATTGGTGAACCAAGTAAATCTCTTTGTTATTTTTCAATTATTATTTTTTATTTTCCTAGAATCATTATAGTATAATGAGGTTAATCTATATTAACCTTAATGAAAGATGTATACTTAAGATTTATCACTACTAGAGGATGTGGGTAAAATTTTAAAGACTCGAGTCACTCTATATATGTAACCATTATTGTGGTTTCTTTTAATTAATACCACTAATTTATTATAAGTATATAATTGCATTAATTTTATTTGAACATGATAACATTGTGATGGTAGTATATTGATTCAAATACTTTTAATTAAAAATATCTAGAGAAGTATTTCCCTTTGGACCAAAAAGATGAGTCTTGAATTGTAAAAAATTAATAATAAATGTTGATTGATTATAATAACAACTTCCCATTAATTTATTTCCATTATTCAAACCACATAAATAACAAAGACTATACTATTAATAGTCTCTTCATTGGTTGATAATAATATCTCTAAAAGTAAATAGTTTCCTATTTTTTTCACATATGAGAATATCGTAATAATTTCTATAAAGTAGAATACATATTTCTAAAATTCATAGAATTATAAAGTAAAACCAAATTATAATAGTATAGCCAAGTATTTTTTGGATTGGAAAACTATATGTGATAGAAAAGGGATATTGTAGTTCTAAATATATAGAAACTATACGGAGAAGTATGTTGGGTCATGTCTAATGAAATTAGATGTGATTTATGAATATTTATAAATAGGGAACCAAACTAATTAATTCAATGGGAAAAGAGAAATATCCAATCTATAATAGTTCAAATATAATAAAATATGCAATTATTCAAATAATCATGACAATAATCTAGTAGATAAACTAGAGTAGCATATAAGGGATCAAAGTTGGAATCTTAAACTAAACAATTTGAGGTTAAATATCTAAATGATATCATATATTTTATTGAGGGTATAAATTAAAAATTATTCCACACATTATTTTTTTCCCTGAACACTTTTAAATAAGATTCTATTTATGTCTTTACCAATGATTTTCATTTATATCCACCATATAACCTTGCTGAAGTCACTATTGATCATATTATTGAAAAAAACATATCCAAACACTATAATAGAAATATCAAGCAATGTTTATGTAAGAAAAGAAACAATTATAATATTTTCTAGATAGGAGATTAATCCGTTTGAGTGTTTCATCTTTTGGAACCACTATATTACTTATAAAAATTAAAGGTTTTACAATGGTGGTTTTAATGAATATAGATAGATCATTAGTTTCACCAAAAAGGTATATATTAGGTTAAATGTAATTGATTACTTATTTGACCAAATTCAATGATATCAATATTTTGTGAAAATTAATATTTTATTAGGATACCATTATTTAAATTTTACTAGTAATGATATACCTAAGATAAAATTTCTTATATTATATAGATATTATGAAATCATTATTATGTTGTTCAATTAAGAAAATTATTCCATTTTATTTATATATATTAAGAATAAATCTTTCAAACAATATATGTATATTTATTTTCATGGTATTTATGAATGATATATTGATATAATCTAGTGATTATAAGGGGGATGAGATTATTTTTTAGACTGTATTGGAAACATTGAAGAGAAATGTTGTATATTTGATAATCAGAAAATTATAATTTTTTATCCAATGATTCTATTATGTTGTCTATATAATCACCATAGATGGGGTATCTATTGACCCTTCAAAATAGGAGTCATTAAATATTTTAAAACACATACAAATACAACTAAGAATAATGTTTCCTAACATATAATTTAATTATATGTGTTTTATTATTATTTTTCAAGATTATCTAATTCCCTAACCAAGTTAACATAAAAGGGTGTCAAATTCACATGTTCAAAGGATTGAAAAGTAATTTTTATGATATTAAGAGGAGATTTATCATTTCACCCTTTATAACGTTTCTAATGGGTAGAGAATGTTTTTTAGTAATGATTATAACATAAAATGAAGGAATAGGGTGAGTATTTGTGAAACAAAGGGATGGTTTTATCCAATTATACAAATAAATTAATGGCTTGCGTACAAAAATTTCCAATACATGATTTTGAGTTGATGATGAAAATATTTACATTAAAAATACGACATCACTAATTTTTTGAAGAGTCATGAGATATATATTGACTAAAATATTCTTAAATATAAATTTATATTAAAATAACTCAACATAATGATATAAATATTTGATCAAAAACTTAAGAACTAAAAATGTGCTAAACACAATAACCATAAAAAATAAAATAAGGTACCTAATTCATCAATTAGGATTTAGCATGGAGTTTCATCCATGATAAGAATCGATAATTATCTAATGCTCAAAGATGTAGTGAGGATTTACTATGTAATTTTTATGAAATGGGAAACATCATAACTTTTCCATGTAACTTTACAAATATCACAACTTTAGAATATAAAAACGGGAAAACTAGTGTACAAAGTTCAATGGAAGTTGTTTAAAGCTATATAATCTTATATGGTTATAAATTCAGATATTGATTGTTGAAACTAAAGGGTGGGTAATTAATTATGTAAAATCAATAAAAAATTTTGGAAAATTTGTTGTTTGAGTACGATCATAACTACAATTTCACTATATATCCTAATATAATATATATATATATGTTAACATAAGATCATTTTGGTAGGAATAATATGATAATTGAAACTATTAACTATATAGTTAGATTATAAGTATTCCAAAAAGAAAAGGACAAGAGAAAACATCATATAAGGATTATAAAGACTATCTTTATACATCCGTGCTAGTAATATTTTATAAAAATATACTATTGAAATTAGTCTTATTCAAACTTCTATGAGGAAAATTTAAAAATATGTTTTCTAAAAGAACATTACCATGTTTAATCATTTATTAGAAATACTGGAGGATATATTAATTGATCCTATTTTATAACATTATGTTATTTAATTTGTGACATTTCATGGTGTATTATAAAAATATTATATAATAAAGATATATGATTTATGAAAAAACGTTAAATAAGTATTTAAAAGTTTTAAATCACTAAGATGAACCTTAATTTTATCAATCATACTCAAATGAATGGGGATTATAAAAGGAATATCCAAACATTAAATGTTCATCTTGTTCCAAGATGATTTAGAAAAAGATGGATATGATTGATTTGATTCAATTTGGTTTGAGTAGGTTTTGATCTCGTTATGATAAGTCCATAATGTTTTTCTTAGTAAAGTATATCTAGTTTTAGTTGGTTTATATTGATTTTTTTAAAATTGTATCAATTTAATGATATTTAGTTTGGTTTATATTGGTTTTTTTCACTTAAATTTGGTTTAATCTGATTATGTTATGTTCAGTTTTTATCTTTTCTTGGTTTTTATTAATTATGGTTAATACTTTTTAGTATTATTTTTTCCGTTTAGATTTTATTCAAGTTAGTTCATTTCAATTAGGGTTAGTATATTTTAGTTCAAGATAATTCAATTTTTTTGTTTCATTAAATATGATTCTATTTTATTCTATGGGGTATTATTCATTCATTCGAGTTGATATTTGTTTAGTTTTTTAAGTTCAATTTAGTTTTCATTGGTTTTTTTGGTTTTACATTATTTTTTCTTAGTTGGTTCACATCTCTTCTATTTGTTTTAGATTTATTTTTTTATCATCAGTTTATACATAGTTTATTTTGTTCATATTAGATAAATTATGTTTATTTTAGGTTGGTTTGAATCAGTTCAAGTTGGTTATGTTTGGGATTTTTCTAATTAGTTAGGATCTATTAGTGTCAATTTAGATATTTTTTTTACACTTTTCAAATAATTTTAGTTTAGTTTAGGGGTTTTAAGGTTAGTAAGGGTAAGATTAGTTTATTAAATATAGAAAATTCTATTGATTTGGTTCATTTAATTTTTTTTTCATAAGGAATTTGTCATTTAATTAATTTCACATCAATTTTTATAGTTCAGTTTACTATTGGTCAAAGTGGTTTATTATTTTGGTTCTATTATTTTTTGAGTAAAATTAATCCACTTTTGTTCCATTAATCTTAGTTTTTTTAAGTTAATTTTAATTTGGTTTAGTTTGATTCATTTTGGTTTTAGTTGGTTTGATGTGGTTCAGGTCGAGTTTAGTTGGACTAGTGTACAATAAAATTTAGTTTAATAATGTTCTTTAATTATCCATGATATAGTAACTTAAAGCTAGTACATCTTTATAGAAATAGAATATATAAGATCACACATACAACATCCAATATTTATTAGTCCTTGGGGAACTTTTTGTATACAATAGAATGAAATTTACACTATTAAACATAGAATACATGTTACACAAACTATTATACAATACAAAATTTTTCCTTCTTAATACGCTTTTATAATCTCATACATAGTTTTATTTTCATCTCATTTGGAAATTTAGAAGATTTGATAAATTGGGGAGATCAGAAACCTTATAATGGAAACAATATCATAGAAGGTATATATAAATCATGATATTGGATCTATTTATACTACATCACACTATTGACTATAGGGGCTTCCCTATGGTTTCTATAAGAAATTTGTAGGTGATACTAAAATCTCTTTTTCTTTCCTCATTTTTTGTTAGATTTGTTCTCCATTCCTTAATAAATGTTTCCCCTTTTCATCTTTTGGTTCTTCATACTCGTAGCTTTCCTAAATTATGGATTTTCAAAGATTCAATATCAGTTGTGTTTCTTTATTCTTATCCATTAATTTTCTTGTCTTTTAATCATTCATCTCTTTTGGATCATGCTTTGGGGTTAATTTTATATCATTTTTACATTCCATTGTTTCACCCTTTTATTTTTTTATTTATTTCAAACCCCATGAAGTCAGTTTTTCTATCTTGTTTGAGTTTTATGTATCCCACATCTGAGCATAATTTCTATTTATTGGTTATACTAGGTCTCTTTTTTGGCGATGTATCATTATTATTATGGCTTGTCTCCCAACCTAGAGTAGTGTGATCTCATCTTCATTTTCCATGAGGCATCTAGTTTATTAGATAGTTTTGATGTCTTTATCGTGATAATGGTATTTGAGGTGACTTTTTGAAGGTTCTTATATATTTGAAGAAACTGTAGATCAATTTAACCTATTATGATCTAATATTCATCCCACATTCTTTCCTTTATATTAGTATTTTCTTCACCAATATATAATGTATCTCTATCCTTCTAGAATTTTCTTTTTTGTTGTTAATCTAGGGCTTTTTTGGTTCTAGAGTTAATTTTTTCTGGAGGTATCTTCTTCCTTAATGACTTGACATCCCATGATGTCATCAATTGTGATTTCTAATTGGGATTTATACCTTGATTGCATTTATATATGGAGTATATTTTTAGTGGTGGGAAATTAATGGAAGTATTTTTCAAGTGTCATTAAATTACAATCTCATGAGGATGTATAACAGTGAATAACAATAGAGGAAATTACATAATTATGGTTTTTGTTGATAAATGTGTGGTTTTTTAAATTTTTTTATTTAATGGGTTTTTTTGGATTGGGTATTCCTATGGACAATCATATTTTCTATTATGTTTTTTATTTTTTTGGGATGGTTTTGACTTAGCCTATGAGCTAACCCATTTTTAAGTAGTGGGTTATCATCTTAAAGTTTCACCCTCTTAAAATATATTGAAGGTAATGTTAAATAAAATATACATAATTATGGACAACATAGTTTTTTGGAATAAATAATGTTGGCCACCAAAACAATATCAGTGGGGACTTATACCATGTATTTATACATAAAGGGTTAGTATAATCATATTATATATTAGAATGTATTATTAGAACTACCAATACACTACTTTTTTATAAAATCATTTGAACCTCCAAAACTATAAATCATCCAATTAATTTTATAATAGAATAAAAATACATACATAATTCATGGAATAATTTTTAATAATTTATAACTTTTAATTACTTGTAGTAATCTTCAGCAATGAATAACTACAAAAGTTTATATAATAATACATCATTAATTTTTGTAATATATGAAATTATATGAATATATATATGAATTCCCTTCATTTATAATGATTAAGTATATGGTATTTATAATTTAGGGAATTCAGGATGTTAATAAAATTTAGATAAAAAATTTATTAATGTAACAATCAAATTTTTCAATATGGGAGGATGATTATATTCAATGATTTCAATTATTAAAATAAGATAATTAAAGATAAATCCACTCTAAAAACTAGTATTTTATAACAAACATACACACATATATATATTAAATTTTTGTAGAGGTTACAAATCCCTTCAAGAAAAATCTTCAATTACAGGTGACATTGATACCGATGTTCCAGTTGTGCTAATATTAAGATTAACACAACTTGGGTCCCTAAAAATAATGACTGAAATATATGTTATCCCATTGTAGAACTATACCCCTATTCAAGAATTTGTTATTCAATATACTAAAAATACATGTAATGTATAGTGATTTTGAAAACAATGAATGAAAGAGTATTACTAGAATAATAACTATTTTAGTATATCTAAAGACTTAAGAACACATTAAAATTTAAGGATTCAAGATAATCATATGAAAAGTAAATTATATATAAATTTATAATATATATATATATATATATATTATTAGAAATAAAATTCAATTTACAAGGTTTTTTACAAACTAATTACAAATAAAAAATGGGGTAGAAACCATTACCTTATTTCGATTCCTATATTTTAAATAAATACTTCATGAATTTTTAATTTTTCTAATTTTAATTGGAAACCCAAGTAAAGAGTAATATAAAGTAAATTAATTTGAAATTATAAATTTTACACAAGTAAAATGGGTTTTGGGGGTGGGTATTTATAGTTTAATTAGGAAGCATTCTTGAATACAAATTAAATAAACACAGGTATATAATTTGATAAATTTTTATTTCTCTTATATACTATTAATATTAATAATTATTATGATTATAAAAATACAATAAACCCAATTTATTCAAACTAAGACTGTTTATATCATCAATGATGTCTTTTAATAGTTATATTACTTATTAAAACAAATATCATATTTTTTTTTTACATTTTATTATTCACATTCATTTTCCACAGTATATAAAAACTAAAAACTATAATTTTTTTTAAAAAATTAGATATCATAAATAAAAATTTCATTTCTATTTTTTTAAAATATGTCTCCAAAAATATGAAATTTAATTTTTTAAATAATACCCTCTATTAAAAAAATTGAATGGTTTTAGTGAATGAATAATTACTTCTCCAACAATTTGATATATTATTCTTATATTATTTTAATATTAGTAATTTCAATATAAATATACATAATTTATAATGGTAATTAGGTATTTTTATGATTCCATGATGATAATTTCTATAGGTTAAAATAACAGATTGATATATCTGGATTCCAATTTACAAAAGCCAACAAATACATTTCCTCATTAATTTCATAAAAATTTACATCATTTCATGCTCAAAAACAATTATTTTCATTATTTTACCCTCTAAAAATATATTTTTCATGTATTATAGTGTTTTATTAGTATCCATATATCTTCTAGTCACACTTTTTATCATAGAATATGTGGTAGAGAAGTTATGAATTCTATTTTTAGCAGACATTTATATTTTTTTTGTATTTTACATTTAGATAGTACAATTAATTTGTTTTAATATTTTTTATTATGTTAATATAATGAAATGGAGCTATTTTATTTTTATACGGGTTAATGTGATAGATATGTATACATCAGGAAGTGGGGTTTATAGATCATATATTAGGAAAAAAAAGTGGGATGTGGTATTATGGAAATATTAAGGGGTCATCATGGATGTCAGTTTAAAGTTGTAATCCTTTGAAACTATCTTGGGTACATGGTTATCTCAACTAATGAATAATTATATAGGTCTTTTCCACACGTTCATATCTGAAAATATATTCTTTCATTTATGGTGTGAGTAAAATGTGGTTAATTATGGGGTGTCACTAATACTGTTTTCCAATATGTTGCATTGAATCCTCATGATGCTTCATGATTTGGTTGATTAAATCATAGTTACTTTTTTGGTGAGTGGTTTTCATTAAATAATCTGGAAATTTTTTCCCATAAGTAAGTGAAAAAATGCATGAATATAGATGTAGATGAGTTCAATTGAACACAATACACTGTTGATATAAGTTGAATATATATGGATCATCACATAAAAACAATGCTATAGAGGGAGGGGAAATCTGATATAACCACAGATAGATTATCATGGGTTCTATGATAAATTTCATAATTGGATAATACATTATTAAAGATGCTAAGTATTTACATATGGGTCTTATTTTGTTTCATTAAAGGGGTATTCCACTTGCAGTATCTAATTATATGTGACCATCATTTTCTTGTTCTGGAAAATCTTTAATTTTTCACACTATTCTTTCATGTAAATGATGATGGTCTAAACATTGAAGGTGGGTGAGAGAATAAAAACAACTCACTCTTAGAGAGATGTTAACATGATATAAAATTATATTTCTATTCCAGTACATTTAGTTATGGTTGTAAAGATATTCTTAAATCTAGGTAGTCTTCCAGTTCTATGAAAGAGGTTTATTATTGCTGATGCACTTGACTTTTTTTTTGTTTCATTCACCATCATTGTGTTTTTTCATTTGGTCTCTTATTTTTTATGCTTTTATATTAATAATAAAAATGAATTTGTGTGAAATAAACAATTTATTTATTTTTTTATATAAATTCTCTAGTATCATATTCCCCAAATAAATAATTTCATCCTCTAAATATAATTATTACAATATTACATGAAAATTGAAGAAAAATAATTATAAATTCTACCTTATGTTCCTATATTTCTTCCTTAAATTTTTAATTCATTAGGATAAACACTAATAGTTATGCCATATTTTCTATAGAACTTATTTCCTCATGTCTATTGTGTAAATAAAATCTTTATAAAATAATATGTAAGGCTATATTTATATTTCATTCATGTAATTTATGTGTGTTCGGTCTGAAATATACATCCTTAGGAGTAAAACATAGAATATTTTATGTACATTATTGAGGTTTGGTGGTGAATAAAACCAATGTTGTATAGCTACTATTCACTCTAATATCTAAAAAATCTCAATGAATCTTATACATAACATTGAATTCAATCCAAAACCTAGAACTACCTTAAAAATTATACCTTTGAGAAGAAATGTTTCATCTCTTAAAACTATATATCCATCCATTTGTTAGTAATATAAAATTTATCTCAACACTATATTTTTTTGACATATTTCTTAATGTATCTTAATTTTTTAATTGTAGCTTCTAAATTTTTCTAACCTAAAATATTTCTATAACTAGATCCAATGTTGGATTTTTGGGTATGAAACGTTTTCCTAGTTGGTGTGAAAACTATTTTGGTTTTTTAAGTATATAAAAGAGAGATATTTATCCCTACTTCCATGGAATGTAATTGATCATGGCCTCAAAATATCCTCTAATACAAAGATTATTCCATCAAACATCACATATATATGAGGATGGCAAATGTTTTTGGTGGTTTTATTGATTTCGGTATACTTATAAAAACTCCTCCAAATTATTAACTCAAAATGTAGATCTACATTATATTCTGTTGAAAATAGTTCATTATAATGTTTTTAAACATAATTAATATAACTTCATGTAAGATTCTTAAGAGAAATATTTTTTTTGAAATTTTTAGTAAATTAAATGACATGGTAAGACTGTCTACAATAATACATATTATGTAATTCCTCATGGATGAGTTAGTAATACTACTGAAAAACTACATTATGATATTAACCCATTTTGACACTAGTATTGGGTAAGGTTTCCTAAAACCTTTTATAAATTTTCTTTCATCATCAATATATTTGTATCACATGAAAGTCAAAATATAGTAATGAGTGTAACACTTTATATTTTTCCATTAAAAATAATATTGTAGATCCCAATACATATTTTTGTTACTAGTGTTTATATGGAAATTTATGTTATGAACATCTTATAAAAAATGGTTATTTAATAATTGTACTGATTGTACATAAAGTATCATACCAAAACTCAGTACTCTATATTCAATATTATAGTTTTTTAATATCCCATATTATAAAACCTTAGTATTTTTTATAAACCCTTTCTACTTTTTGTGCCTCTTTTCATATCCATCAAACATGATTATGAAATTAATTAGTAAAGGTATGATGTTTCCCATTCCATAATAATTATTAGGTCAATCCTCATAATAACATTGCATATCAAATATTTTTCCATTATAATAATTGATAATATTCAATTATTCCTCCTTGTCAATGGATTTACTACCTTGTATAATTTTCAATAATGGTAGCGTAAATAAGAAAGATATTATTTGAATTGTTCATGAATCTCTTCTACCCCATATTGTGTTTTTTTGTTTGAATAAATACATAAAACACTTATGGACCATATAAATGGCACAAAATTCTATATAATTATGATTTATTCATATATTTAATTCAAATAATACCTTTTCATACTATATATAATGTTTAGAACAATTTTTTTAATAGGGATTTTTTTTGTCATGGTATACCATAACCCTTTAATTTTATATATAGATTTAGAATATTTCTTTCCTTAGATAATCATAATAGAGGAAAAACAATTTCTTCTCTATTTTTAATTTAAATAATAGTGTATTGGTAAATCCCCTATCATGATTATCAAAAAATTCCTCATATTCCTATAATAATGTAAATTTAACCCACTTTCCATGTTATCCTGGTTAAAAAAATTCTAAGCAGTAATTTTTTTAAAGAACATGCTGATAGTAACATTACAAGTAAAAAAATATATTTATTTCAATAATATTTATAGGATTTGTTAATTTTATGGCCACCTTTTTCTTTTATGGCTCAAAAAATATATCATTCTTGGTGATAATATAGTTAAGAAATAACACCCATTTAATCCAAAATATTACTTATCAAATTTACAATATAAAAACTTTTCTATTAGGGTTTCCCAAACTATTTACTGAATATTTTCATGCTTCCCATAACTCTTAGAGTATATAATGATATAATTAAAAAATACCACTATATATTTATCAATATATTCCTTAAAGCTCCATTTATTAGGTTTATAATTCAATGTCTTAATGCCAATAACCATATGCTTGCATGACCTAGAATTCTACATTTCCTCTAGTGTACCTTCTCACATTCCAGATTTTATAGACTTGCTGTGGGGGTTGGAAAATAAGTTTTGAGGAGAATATACCAACAATATCAAACTATTTAATAACAATAAATTATATAAAATAATAATATAAATAAAAACATAAAAGTATAACAGATAAATATAAAAGAATTCACCCCAAATAAATAGAAAATACAATGATAGAAAAAATAGAACCCAATCATATAATATAATAATACATAAAGAAGATATTTATTAATGTATGATATTATGAGGAAATAAAAACAAGAATAAGAAAGTAGAATATAATTTAAAATCCATTAGAATTATTTCAATAATCTCTCCTCATCCTCATTTATTACTCCAGCGTCTTACTTGTAATTAATCTCATTTCTTGACTTGAATTATTAAATATAGTTTTTATTCCCTTTGAAGTTCTTGTGACATGAGTGAGAATATAACTTAGTAAGACACAATTAATGATTTCCCTAAAATAATCCAATATATCTGAGTGCACACACAATATGATATAAAAATTAGAAATAAAAACTACCTAATAATCATGTTGATTATCCATGCTCTTACAATGAATCCATGAAGTTAAACCCCACTTGATTATAATAATTCTATTAAAAAATCATTGAATCTTTAAAAAAATCCTAACCAAGAACATGATGTAATAATTGTTTTGTCCACACTCATGACTTGTAAAAATCACTAATACATTTAATAGTAGTGATGCAGATCATATGAGCATTCCATGATAATGAATAATGAAACATACCATTGGTATTTTGTGTCAGTCCATGCATATGAAATCACAAGATGTGTCTATATGAACAAAACATTTTTTATAATAAAAATAGTTATAATAATATTTTATGATAATTAAACTATCCATATAATTCATATTAATTTATTTAAAATCATACATCTATCATTCCCACACATATTTGGATTACCATAAAATTCTATAGAAATGAACCCAGTCACAAGAATATTATATGGAAATGAAACTTTCCACCCAACTCATATTAGTAAACATTTAGGTGTGAATCCCAAATCATGACATGCATCATTATTATTAGAATATTCCATGCTAATGATTTTGTCTACCTAACTCATAGTTGTTAATGTCTATGTGTGTAACCAAAATAAAAACATTTATCCTAATAACTAAAATATTTCATAACAATAAACACTAAAATAATAAAAATTTTATAGAAATAATATTTTACACACAAATCGTAGTCTTAAATGTTAAGGAGTGGATCCAAAACATAACCATATACGCCGATGAATAAATAATCCCTTGATAATGAATCTGATCATGGAACATTCTATGTAAATGATAATACATACCAATATTCTAAAATTTTATCTGAAATCACTTGTTTCACCCACACATATAGCTTCTATGTTTAATCCTAAATACTAGGGTTTCAATCAATATAAAATTTATTTTAAAAAATCAACAAAACACATAACAAAAAACTATATTAATTTAATATGAACAATAAATAATTATCACTCTTATTTTAAAAAATACCTTAAATGATCAAACCTAGACTATTTTTATCACATTCCCTACACCCTAATATGTAGCTTGATAATTATAGTAATAAATAATAATCAGTAATATTTATCTCACATTAAACATAACCCCCCATACCACCACTCATTAATTCAATATCACGAGTCACTATATGAAACTTACATCTAATAGAAATTACTAATATGCTATCCTTAGTGATCCATCACTAATGATATCTTAAGACAACACATGGACCTTATTCATTTTTTATGGTTTTCACACAAGTTATCTCAATACTTTTATAAAACCATTATAACCCTTTACTGACCTATTCATATTCTATAAACTCAAATGAATCCACTTATCTAACCTACCCACCATTTTTTAATCAATCATGAATCACTCACACATGCATGATATCATGTTATACCTCTTACATTAATCCCAATATATGTAAGTGAGAAAACACTCTTGGTGTCATCATTTTAATAAAAGACTCCGAACTTAACACTACTCATTATCTAAGGATGGATAACGAATCCTTGAGAAGGATTAAACATCATCTTAAAGACTATAGAAGGTAATTAATGTATCAACAAAATAATGGACACTATTTATGGGTTTCTATTTAAGAATGTGAAATAATTGTTAGATGAAAAAAACATGGAGCATCATATGAAATTCTCCATCATAGTTTTAAGGAGAATCACTCTATCTATCATAGTCGATCAAGACCTATTATGTCAAATGATAATTTATCTTATCCATTCAACAAAAAATGTAAGCATACAATAGATAAAAAAAACATATTAAATTTGGTGAAAAGATATAGAAAAACTATCAAATAATCATAAGAGATATATCATCCATTTCACAACTTTTTGCATTCTTGTTTTTCTAAAATCAATGAACAAAAAATTAACTTCAAAATTGGTGTAATTATGGTTGTGAATTTTAATGAACCAACCAGAGTCAACTTGACATGTCACCTAACATAGATCAAAACAAGTCCCGAATCTTGTTCCCAATTGCCATGGGCTAGTAATAACCACTAGGGTATAAAATTACAAACCATGGGAATTATTTTACCCTAAAAACATACCATAACATGTCTCATATATAAAATAAATATGATAAAATATCAGAGTACATCACATAAGGGAGGTATATAAACATGGGATATAATAAACAAAGACACATGATAAGTCTCAGAAAAAACAAAAATCCAATACCTAAACCAAGTCTCCATTTGACTATCCATAACCACCATCCAAATCTACTATGATGTATATATAAATAAAGAGTATCCCCCATACCACAAGAGACATTTCCCTTTACCTTTATCCTACACAACCATAACTAGAAACAAAAAAGGAAAAAATTAAGGTGTGATAAATAAATCACTGTAGGAAACCACAATAAATATATAAAAATTATTTATCCATGAAAATATTAGTTATATATTTAAAACACGGCAATATTTTATAAATCGGTATTTATGAAATCACATTTTCAAAAAGCATACCTTTGATTTTATTTTTTAAATAAATTAATATATCAGGAATGAAGAACATATAACTAAAACATAATTCATTACAATAATGGGAAATAATAAATAAAATACATTCATAATAAAAAATGGGAAAGTAAAGAAAAATCAACCATGTAATGTCTACTAACAATGTTCATATGGGTCGTAAGATGGAGTCCGTGATACAAGGACATGCAAGGTCAGAAGATATCATAACCTATGTCTCTATATAGACAAATATACCAAGGCCTTCACATTGTTAAAATATTTACCATTACACACATGATAATCCAAGACCAACATTTCAAATTATAGTTTTGGAAATTCATTAAACACATAATGTTTATAAAAACTTTTTTTTAAAGAAATCCACCTTTAAAATGTTTCATATCACCACCAAAGATCATATAAAAACAATGGATTTAATTTTAGTTATTGAAAGAAAACCAAAAAATTTTATATGTCAAAATATAAGGATTTCATAGGAAAATTCATGTTTTTCAGTAGAAATAATCCTTAAAATATAGACAGTTACCTCTCAAATAGAGGAAATGTCAATTCGTTTAAAAATGTGACGTGAAAAAAATTGATTAAATCTTAAAAAACCTAGATCAAAGGGAAAAACCATTAATTTTCAATTTAAACAATTTATAGGGTCAAAATAATTCATATTGGATTCAAAAACATATAGAAAATATTATATTAGATGTGGATCTAGAAATAAGAGAATAAAAAAACCATAAAACACAGATAACATGAATAAATCCACATAGATTGATAGGGATTATACATGAGACTATGAGAAGATCGTACTATAACATTAAAGATTATATGGGTTGGGATAATGAGGAATTAAGAGTGGATTAGAGGTTCAATCGAGTGAGAAAATCATGGTATTTTTTAATTTTTTTGAATCCCGCATGGACCACAAAGTTAGGCCACACATTTAGAAAAACCATGTTGTAGTTAATTGTCCTTAAACAATTATACACATAGTTACCTAGAAATTGATTCACTATTAGAAAAAAATTATATAGCTTTGTGACAACCTATAGAATCTAACCATCCACCCAAATGTTTTTAATAAAATCATACATTATTTGATAAACTATGTATAAACCATGGAAATAAGCTATGGAAATAATGGATACATCCGAAAACAATATCTCATAGTTACTAATAACCATGTGTAGACCATGATCCTAGAATTTTTTGTAAAATATTTAAAATTTTAACCCAAAAATCACAAAATCCTTCAGAACCCAAAAGAATATAAACCAATTTCAATATTAAACATACACGTGACTTGATGGGAACAAAAATTATCCTTACTATGAAACATTCATTATTTTGGAATCACTCCAGATTCTAGCCTCATGAAAAGAGAAGGCCACTAATAGCTTATAAAATCTTCTCAGTCCCATATCTCATGGAAATATTATCAGTTTTTCCAATAAACATAGACCAAAGGGTGTCACAAACCGAATCTGGTCACCATCAAAACCAGCACCCGACCCAGCCCACGACAAGGCCTGAAGGGTGTTCCTGATCCCCACGGGCTCGCCCAAGTGCCCAGAAATCATAAAATGATGTTTCAGAATGATTTACACGAGTTTATAAACATTAAACAACAAACAAACTCAATAAAACAAGTCTAGATTTTTCAACTAAAAATGTCATTTGAAAAATATCAGAACAAAATTAAAAAAGCTAAAACTATGTTTTAATACAATTAAAAAGGTACTAAACCAAATAATGACATCCCAAGAACCTCTACATAGAAAAAGGCACTGCCCTCAATCCATCTCCATAACACTGTATCATGAACGACCTGTAAAAACCTGAATTGTTGGCACAAAAGTTATACCCAAACCAAAAAAAAACCATATTTACTTACATCCAAGGGTGTGAGTATGGTGTGTTCCAATACCCAGTATGATAACACCACTAAGAGATTCCATACGATAAAAACTCAAAGATGAAAAGCATACAAGCTTTCAAAAACATGTAATTTCTAGTTACAATTTCTAAAAGATGCAACTTAAAAAAATATGTTTTCAAGTGCGATAATTTAAATAATAAAAACTTTTAAAATAAATTCCAATTCTACTGAATTATCCATCCAAATATACTATATGCCTATGGTGAGTATAAAGGATCTAATGAGCATAGACAATAGGAAATAACCCCTTGGCACTAGCTAGCTGTGGGTCCCAGGTACCTCATATATCTGTGAGAGTAACCATAAAAAATATTTATTCTCATGAAAAAGCCACTAGTAGGGAACATAACCATAACCTATTAGTCTCCAATCATCATCATCATAGTTTAGTTAGAGTTGTAAGTGTTAATCTTACTAAGTGAAACTGAGGCCAAACCCCACGACTTCACTAGCACACTACTACATGTCCGCCCACCTAGATACCCAAGTTTTCCCATTATGCTCAAACAAGTTCAAAAATTCAATAAATATACTTTGCATATGAAAATATAATTTCCACATCACCAATTAACCAAACATCCCACATGTATACTACACAAGTCACAAAAGTCCACTTTTTATTCAAATTGATTATGAAATCCAACTCACACCAAAATAGCCCACAACACTTTTCACATTTCTTTTACACTTCCATAAATCCAATAAATTTTTTAAAAAACCATTCAAAGATATTCCAAATAACATTACAGCCCACTCAAATGTTACATAATACCATTTTAATAACCAAAATCTATTTGCACATCACACTCACGCAAAACATCCCACATCACTTTCACATCTCTTACACACTTTATTAAATCCATAAAACATTTTTATAAAACATTTCCAAGATAGAACACATCACAAAACATCCCATTTCACATTTAAAATGTACCATTTCAAAATATACACACTCTAAAATAGTCTTCCAATATGGTTTCACCACTTACATTAATCATTAAATCATTCGAATATTTCATAAAACAATTCCTAAGAGTATACCCAATCTTTGATCATAAAACCAATTTCAAAACCACATTTCAAAGAAAACCCACAAAAAAACTAACAACGTATAATTGTTATCCCCATTTACATTTATAAAACCACTTTAATGTGCGATAAAATAACCTTGAATAATACCACAAAAGATACAAATGAAAACACCGATTTTCATAAAATGCTCTCAAGATGTATAACAAAGTTTTACACAAAAAACTATTACATAAACCACCTTCTAAGGGACAAATGACACTAAGAAATTCAAAAAATATAATTTTCATCCCCTTTCAACAACTGATAAATCAATTTCATATTTTATAAAACTACCACAAAATATACCACATGTGTTACATTCGAAAAGTTCACAAATTCAACAAAAATGCATTTGTAAAATTAAATTCTTATACAAATCCATAAAAAATGATTTTATCACCACACACAGCATATGTAGAACATGTAAAACCAGAAAAAAAGCAAACTAACTCATCAAGTAAAGGTTAACCATGGAATCGCACCCCGAAAGTGTCGAATCCCTCAAATCTTGGTGCGAAACATCAACCACACCACCGCTGCACCACAAAGAAACTAAATACAACCCTAGAACACAATATTTGACCAAATATACACCAAATAAAACCCTAGGTTAGAACCCTAACCTCTGAAAATTTTATAAAATAATGAAAGAGGGAGGAAACCCTAAGGGAAAAGGAAGAAACCAAGAGGGAATCACTTACCTTGAAAAATATTGATGAAGTCACCCTAAATACACCTGTATCTGAATTTAAAAACATCAAATAATTAAAGGGAGATTAGAAAAAGTTTGAAGAGATAATTTAGGAACTATATTGGGGGAAAAGAGTTAGAAATGAAGTAGTTATGAAATAATCAATTTACCTCTTCAAATCTGGGCGATTTGAGAAATTTAGAGAGGTTTCATCCAAATTCGTGATGAAACAGAGCTCCAAAGAGGGGGAGGAGAGCTTGGGGGTCGCGCCTTGGGTATGTAGGATAGGGGGAGAGTTTGAATCACCGAAAAAATGTAAATATTGAAGGAGATATTAAAGAATTAAAAAATATTTTTAATGTAGGAAATTGGCTTTCGGACAGGCCCAACCCCATAAATCAAAACCCATATCCACTAGGATTATGGATTTTTAAATGGTCCAAATTAATATGGTGGTGTCAATAGGTCATGGTATGACAAGTAGTAATTAAAATGAATTAAAATTGTTGAAAAATAAAGGAGTTATAATGGAATCAAAATTTATTTTTAAATATAGAATTGGACTCATGGTTTGTCCCAATTCATGATAAATCACCCATTCCTCCATAAAAGCTTAGGAAACCCCAAAAACAAATCATGAATGGAAATTAAATGAAATTAAACTTTAAAAAAATTCATTTATGTGACAATTATCCCCACCAAAAAAAACATTCAATTCCTAGAAATCCACAGCAAGGCCAAACACAAAAACCAAACCCAACTGATAAACCAAGATTCACTTCTTTGCCAAGATTCTCCCCCAAGGACCAAAACACCTCCAGTGATCAATTAAGGAAATATTACTATCACAAACAAAACATAAACCACTTTCCTAAAATGATCAATCACATTCATTTTTTATCCAAAAATAAAACATCTCAAACACTATCTGAACAAGACTCAAACAATTCACCCAAACGAACAACAACTTCGAACAAGGTAACACTTACCTTACTTTAACTCAACCATTGGGCGCTCTCTAATCCCAATATTTACTTAAAGAAGATGTTGGTAGCTAGATAGTTCCGAATGAGACTACCTACCGCCAAGAAAATACCACAGATAAATATGTGTTATTGATATGGGGGGACACAAATTGGCTCCCCACGAAAAGAGACAACCTATATTTTTCTGAGATAGAATCAGGACACTAACAGGGGAGGCCTGAACGGAATCACTAGTAAAAAGGGTAGAATTCCATTAAAAATTTATGAAGGAACATACATGAAAATCATAGTGGGTGTCCCCACCATCAGAACCAACCATCTTAACCGACCAACATGGGCCGACAGAGAAAGACCCCAAAAAAATTTAATGATTTGGGAAGGGCGCAGGGTTAGTCTGCATGGTTTGGGAAATCGTGCACTAACTATGCAGATCATTCATTTTTCATGTCTTCCTAGCACACGATCACTACTAATTGTGCACAAACTATGTCCTCAGCACGTCTATCAAAATTTCCAACCACTCTCTAATGACTCAATGGAAACCAGAGGGGGAGGGAATGACATTAGGCGATGACATGGGTACAAGGACCTCCACCTATTTCCACCGAATGGGAACAAAAGAAGAAATATGATGACACCAGAGGTTTAAAATATTCTTATCTTTAATGTTTTGGATATGACATTGTACAAGGGTTTAAATGACCCTGAGATTTCCCCTGACTATGAGCCAGCTTCTCTATGAGACCTATGGCTGGAGCTTAAATGATTGAAGCATATTTGACCTCGCAGTTAGGCTTTGGAAACCCCCTGAATGATAATTTTTCTTTCGGTGCCACCAAGAACTACACTGGAATCCCTAATAATATTTCCAATACATAACACATTCCACACTCACTTTACCCTAACTTGATATTTTACTAAAACAAGGGCATATAATATGCGCACACATCACACATTGTTTCATTGAGTGAGAAACAATAAAAGTAAAGAACACATATACCCACCTTCCTCTAAAATGGAAGATTTTGAAGTTTTTACGAGGGAGACATTATCAAAACATAACAGAGACTCTCAGAGGATTTCATGACTTTCAAATTTACAGTCAATCATGTGTATGAAATCACAAGGCATCACTGAACATGACCATTTTGACTGATATAAAAAATGTATAGAGAGGGACCTTATACAACATCCCCAAACAACACACAATTATAGAAATTGGACACAATATCCTCTCATGACCAGATTTCCCACACTGGTAGTTTAACACGAACACCTTCTTCTAAGAGACTATGAAAGACTGAGAGGACCACTTTGACACCATCCAGATACTCATCCATGCTAATAACCCCAAACAACTTCCACCTTCAGAAAATCCAGAAACTTAAGAATCCAAGGTCTCTTTCAACCTTCCATGATCACTCTCCCGCTATAAGAGGATGCACCAAACCAAGAAAGGAAGGGGTGTAGACTCAATCTAAAAATCTCAAGAAAAAGATTCCTTATATTGATCAACTGGAGGGTCTTCAAACAGCTAAACAATCTAGGATACAATTCAGTTGTGCACTAACCCTTAATGTGGAGTAACTTATCCTACGATTGAACCTAAGGACCCAACCAAGATGGTCCATTGGTATAGATATACCACAAAACAGATCCAAACACATGAAGGTAACCACCGTAATGGTGTCCCAAAACATTTATTAGAAGAGACCAATAATCATCCCTTTAACACAGCTTACCGACCAAACACAAACCCAAAACACAGTTCAAACATGAGGGGTTCTTGGACTCAAAACATCCCACAACATCACATTTTCAAAAACACATAATAAAAACCATCCCAAACTATTCATCAAGACATCATTTTTTTCTTTTAAAATCATATTTTTGAAAATAACTGGTTCAGCAGTTAGCCTATCCATCAATGGTACCCCATGGGCCTCACACATGCATGTTTCTATGCCACACTGAGAACCATCCTCATATCCATCCAGAAACGTATCCAGTCTTTCCATTAACCATCCATCATCAAATATAACCCCATTAATGTGGTAACGCATGAAAATACCAAAGGTTAATACAAAAACTCATTTCACTTTTCAAAACAGAAACAATCAACCAATACTTCCTTTTTCTCAAGACCGCTAACCACGAAATCAAACCAAAATTACCGCATTAAAAAAACATTTCAGAATGTCACAATCATTCCAATGAAAACTGAATTTCAAGTTATTCACATAAATTTCATAACATCTCAGCCCTTTAAAAAAACTTTAGATAGTTTAGAAAACTCTATTGGAAACACTTTTTCAAAACCAACCTTGACATAGTTCATGCTTTCAAAAGAGGTGCAAACAGACTATTTTCCATTCCAATAAAATTATGAAAATTCCGTTCTCCATTTTCAAAAATCAAACCATTCCCTCTTTATTAGATACTAATTTCAAAAAAACTTTACTCTTATTAAAACCAATTCACTTTGAAACCAAATTTCCAAGATTTCAAAACTAAAGAACACAAGACAATATGAGAGGAAACTAGTTTCAATGGGTGAATTGGACATATGGTTGGAAGTCATATTCCAATCACTTCACCATCACAGAGAGTGTTCTAGGGAAATATCCCTGGATCGACATGTCTTTCTAGACCTTGCGAGCTCATTGAGACCATTAACCCAACACTCTTTTCATTTCCACTAATAATTATCAAACCAAGAAAACCAAAGGACTCAGAAAAGTCTCAACTAACCTTGGTGATTGAATCTAGTAATGATGTGTGGTGATCATCCAAACTACTAATAACTAGAATTAAATGTCCCAAAATTGCTAATTCCAGACTATCTCAACCGTTCCCCAAATAATATGACCCAAAGAGAGTGAACCTCCTCTGATACCATTTTTACACAAACCAAATCTGGTTGCCCCAAAATCCGGAACCAAACCCAGCGCGTGAAAAGGCCCGAAGGGCGTTCCCAATCCCCATGGGTTCGTACAAGTGCTCGAATATCATAAAATGATAATTTAGAATGGTTTACCCGAGTTTATAAACATAAGACAACAAAATAATCCAATAAAATGAATCTGGATTTTTCAAACCAAACAATATTTTACAAAAATTTAGAACTGAATTAAATATTTTAAAACAACTCAACAAGACTATAACAAAGTTACAAAACCAAATGGAAACCTCCCTAGATCCCTCATGTCAAGGGGCACTGACCTCAAGCTATCTCCATAACACCGCATCACAAACGACTTGTAAAAAACAAAACTGTTGGCACAAAAGTTGTACCTAAACCTGCAAAAACAAAATAAACAAGTATACTTATGCCCAAAGGTGTAATTATGGTGTGATCAAAATACTAGTAGAATACCACCACTAAGACATTCCATGCAATAAAAATTCAAAGATGAAAAGAATTTATGTTTTCAAAAACATGTAATTTCTAGTTATAATTTCTAAAAGATGCAACTTAAAAAAAGTTTTCAAGTGGGATAATTTAAAGAATCAACACTTTTAAAATAAATTAAAATGCTACTGAATTGTCCATACAAATATACCATATTCTGATGGTGAGTATACATGATCTAATGAGCACAAGCAATAGGAAATAACCACTTGGCACTAGTTAGCTATGGGTCTTAGGTACCTCGTATCTCTGTGAGAGTAACCACAAAAAATATCTGTTCCCATGCAGGAGACACTAGTAGGGAACATACTCATAACATAGTGGTCCCTAATCACCATCATCATATTTTAGTTAGAGTTATAAGCATCAATCTTACAAAGTGAAATTGAGGCAAAACCCCACAGATTCACTAGCATACCAGTACACGTCCTCCCACCTACATACCCGAGCATTCCCCTTGTGCTCTAACAAGTTCAAAAAGTCAAGAAATATACTTTGAAAATGAAAATATCATTTCCACATAAAAAATTCACCAAAAAACCCACATGTATACCACACAAGTCACAAAAGTCCACTTTTCATTCAAATTGGACAACAAATTCACCAAATAGCCCACATGTATACCACACAAGTCACAAAAGTCCACTTTTCATTCAAATTGATTGTGAAATCCGACTCACACCAAAATAGCCGATTTTTTTTCACATTTCCTTTACACATCCACAAATCCATTAAAAGTTTTCATAAAACCAATACTAGATATTCCAAATCACATAACATCCCACTCAAATGTTACATAATACCCTTTTCAAAACCAAAATCTATTTTGCACATGACACTCACACAAAACATCCCACATCACATTCAAATCTCTTACACACTTTAGTAAATCCTTAAAACATTTTTATAAAACATTTCCAAGATGGAAAACATCACAAAACAAACCCTTTAACATTTAAAATTTACCATTTCAAAATATACTCACTCTAAAATAGTTTTCCAATATGGTTTCACCACTTACATAAATCATTAAATCATTCAAATATTTCATAAAACAATTCGAATAAGTATACCCAATATTTTCTTATAAAACCCATTTCAAAACCATATTTCAAGGACAAAAGCACACTAAAACTCTTCCAATGTAGAATTGGTAGCCCTAGATACATTTATAAAACAACTTTAAAGTGTGATAAAATAACCTTGAATAATACCACAAAAGATACAAATGAAAACACCCATTTTCATAAAATGCTCTCAAAATGTATAACAAAGTTTTTCACACCAAAATTATTCTAAAAACCCCCTTACAAGGCCCACATGAAATTAAGTCACTAACAAAATAGAATTATCAGCCCCTTTTCAATAACAAATATATCAATTTCATATTTTAAAAAACTACCACAAAAGATACCACATGTGTTACATTCAAAAAGTTCACAACTTAAACAAAATGCATTTGTAAAATAAAATGATTAACCAAATCCCTAAAAAATGGTTCTCAAACCACACAGAGCATATGGTGAACATTAAAAACCAGTAAAAAAACAAACTAACTCATCAAGGAATGTTTAACCATGGAAGCAACTACCGAAAGTGTTGAATCCCTCAAAACATGGTTCGAAACATCAACCACACCACTGCCACACCAAAAGGAAGATAAATCCCACCCTAGACCAAAATATTTTACTACAAATACACCAAATCAAACCCGAGGTTCGAAACCTAACTTCTAGACATTTTAGAACATAATGAAAGAGGGAGGAAACCCTAAGGGAAAATGAAGAAACCAAGAAAGAATAACTTACCTTGAAAAATATTTATGAAATCACACAAAATAAACCTGTATCTGAATTTCAAATCATCCAACCATTCAAGATATATTCGAAAAAGTTTGAATAGACAATTTAAAAATTGTAATGGGGGAAAAAGAGTGATAAATGAAGGAGTTATGAAATAATCAATTTACCTCTTAAAATCTGGACGATTTGAGAAATTCAGAGAAGATTCATCCTAATTCTCTATGGAACCGAGCTCCAAAGAGGGGGAGGAGAGCTTGGGGGAGCGGGTTGGGCATGTGGTATCATGTTAGAGTTAGAATAACTGAATAAACATAAATATTTAAGGATATATTAAAGAACTATAAAATATTTTTAATGTAGGAAGTGGTATTTAGGGCAGGCCCAATCCCTTAAATAAAAACCCATATCCACTATGATTATGGATTCCTAAATGGTCCAAATTAATATGGTGGTTTTAATAGGTCAGGGAATGACATGTAGGAATTGGAATGGATGACAAATGATGAAAAATGAAGGAGTTATAAAGGAATCAAAATTTATTTTTAAATCTGGAATTGGCCTCACAGTTTGGCCCAATTCATGAAAACTCACCCATTTCTCCATAAAAGCCTAGGGAACCCACAAACCAAAGCATGAATGGAAATTAAATGAAACTTACCTTTAAAATAAGTCATGTTGTGACAAAGGTATTGTTTCAACACACTATAAATTATCTTTTTTATCCATAATCTAAAATAGTTTCTCAACCACTATGGTATTAGGCTTGAGATCAACATACTCCCATTCAATCACATGGGATGTGTATGGTTGAATCTCAATCAACTGGAAAACATGAAAAAAAATCATGAATCAACATCAATCGAGAAAAAATTTCTTATTAATTAATAACCATTCATGTTGTCTGGAGATCTTGAGAGGGGTAAAAAACCTTGATGAAAACGTATCCCAAATGAGGTGAAACCCTAAGAAAAATTTGATCACCCACCACAACCTATAAAAAACAAAGACGGGGGAATGCATAACATTTATAGTGACTCAAAACATCTTCCAATTGTTTTTGAGATAACCACACTGTCTCCATCACCCCTAGACAATACTCAGTATTACTAGTGATCACCTTCCCTTACCTCACATTAGGAAAATATACCAAGATTCCCATACGACACTTCTATCTGTAACACATTAATAAAAAAACTTGGAAGATACTATTAAATTAAATCATGCATGACACCTGAAGAAAATTCCCAATAATTGGATGAATTTTTCAATATTGAAATCCATCTTAAGGTTGAACATTATTCATGAATTTGACCAAGAACACATCACATTCAGAAATTTTGTTTATAATTATAATGAAATTAATGATTATCTTATATAGATACTAAATATAGATACACCAAGTTGTGTTATAACCCCTCGATTATATAAATTTTCAAGTTCCACTTCCATATGAGTTTCATTGGCTATAAGGACATGAGATGATTTTTTGAATTAGTTAATGATCGCCCAAAATCATATCTTATTGTACACTAGGAGTCTATTCCAGTTCAATTATAAGGTCCATAGGTCCTTTATCAAACCTCTATAACATAATGTTTAAGTATATAACAAACTAGTTGGTCTATGATGTTCTATATTTTTTCGATTAGGTGGGGAATATTGATAAATGGCCTGTAAAATAAAAGGAAATTTTGGGTTACTAACAACCATGTCTCAGAGTTTGAAACAACTGGATAACTCAAGAGTATATAAACCAACATGAACTATGTTAAGGATCCATCAACCCCTGACTCATATCAATTTCAATAACCAAATACATCCAAATACATAAAATAACATTAGGAGATCAAAACGAGAAACCTATGTTATCCAAACCTTAAAAGGTTTCATTATGACACTTCCAACCAACATCCACTTCCTGATCGAGTTGAGTCTAATGGTATAAGGAGGAACTAAATTTCTCCAAAGATGATCACAGAAGAAAAATAGAACCTAAATCACAACCAAGATATTTTTATAAAATTGGTTCATCAATGACCCCTCCTCCTTTTATTCCTTTATAACCATCATTGGAAATTTCCTCCTTAGGGAGTCAATGATCACAGATCCTTTTGCAAGATATTAAAAAGAATTTCAAAATCAATGAAACAAAATCACCTAATATAATATTTCTATCACACAGTTGGATTCCTATAGTTAAAATTATAGTTTAGGCTTCTATTATTTGAATATATCATAAACCTCTATCTGAGGGGATAATGTCACCAAGTTCCAAGAGTAAGAATAATTGTTACTAACTCAAGCTCCTAGTGAGATAGATTCATTCTATGATGGAGTAATTTTTGAAAGCCTTAATACATCGCTAATGTTACCCACATCAATACATATCCAAATTCCATACGTATGTATTTATAGTAACATTATCATTACCCAACCTGGCTTACCATGAATCAATAATAGAGCTAAATTTAACCTCACTTCCATCCTTTCAACAAAGTCCTAGGTTATAGATTATCCAACAAAAGTCTATAAAGTGAAAATAAAGATATCATGGGTCTCCCACCATTTATATTCAATAAAAAATATTGAAAAATGAACAAATATATTGATACAAGATAGCACCAAAAATTTAACCAAGGTTTCACATTCTATTAAAAGGTAACTGTAAATATCATTATCCCAAACTAAGGATAACAGAAAAGCTATAAATTATGTTGAAACCAAGAAAGAGGTAATTTGATCAATCCTATGAAAATTCACCATCCTAAAGAATTGTTAAAAAATATCACTGAGTTAAACTACCCTAATGATTATTATGAAGGCAGAATCTAGATCACCAAATCCTTCATGTCTCTCATAACCAATAGATAGTTCAAATAAAAATATGACTCACTAAGAAATTATATGGATCTCAACTTGGGTCATGATACTAAATTAGCTATATGTTTTTTTATAGGATTGAACCCAATGGATCACATGGTCTAGCCATCTACATGTATAACTCTGATGGTTTTCATAGGTCGTACAATCACATAACCAAACATAGTTACCCATGAACACACCCAAGGATCACAAATATCATAACACTAAGCCAAAACACATGTAATAATTTTTTCAAAAAATATTTCCTTAAAAGAATTTTTGGTAGAGATAATTTAGGAAATTAGGAATAGAGAAAATTTATTTGTCCATTACTATCAAAAAATTATCCAAATGATTATATCAATGTTCACACCAAAACAAGTTTATCCAAAAAACAAAACTACTCCAAAAATATTTAGTGTGAAATATAAAGGATCAATACCTAGATTGTATGATATACCCAAGATCACACTCTATTTTAGGTATAATAGTAACCTAAGAATATTGGTCCGAACTAAATCAAACACCCACTATAACCTATATAGTTCTTTATATGAGCTACAAAAGAACAAAAAAACATAAGATAACACTCTCCACTCCATTCACAACTTTATGAAATCTAAAATTAAGATGAAACTACTATTATAAATAAACGCATATAATTTAAACTCATGACCAATATGGATTACTTTCTCATTCAACACAAGATGAGGAGTCCGTATGTTATTTTCCATCACATTACATCATGTAACCCCTACACATAAGAAAGGGTTAGGGAAAGTTTAAAAATTAACAAAACAAGCGAGCAATTTTTGATAAGTTTCAAACGAATCCACTTAATGGTTAAAAAATTATTTATAAAATGTAAATTTTGAAAATTTAAAAACACCATTTGGAAATGAGTTATATAACCTACCCATTTTATAAGTAATAATATTCTATTACTTTATAAAAAATATAACTTTTTTCACATTTATCAATTATAAGATGAAAGTTTTTACTTTTCCTTATAAATCATTAAACAAAAATCATTTTCATATTTAATTACATTATAAATATTTTATGTTCTATAAAAGGAACTAGTAATCAAGTTATAAAACTGATTTTTTAAAAATTAAAAATCACCTATTGATTTATCATTATGATTTCAAAAAAAAATTCTCTTAAAGATTATATATTGAAAGAATTCGTGGATTTATACTCAAATCTAAAAACCTCACCTTTAAAAATTTATAGTAAACAAATATTTCTTTTAAAAAATTTAATACTTATTAAATTAATGCTTCAAGGGTGTTAAATTATTACACATTGATCTCTAACAAATTTGAAAAAATCATCTTCTAATTTTTCAGGATTAATAAACCATTTCAAAAGGAATGATTTTGAAACCGATCATAATTTTATAATAATGCATTAAAACATTAATTATAAAGAAACTTTTTTTATGAAATCGATTTTTTACACATAAAACTGGATATAATACACATGAACAAAAAATATCATGTCATAACTCTCAATAAAACTATTTATTGGAATTAACATCTTCCAATAACCACCATAATTAATTTTCATTCAATGAGAGTAACTCAAATAATCCAAGAATCAAGAATTCTAAACAAAAAAAGAAAATGATTTTTTAGTTTAAAATTCCTATTATTCTCATGGGATTGATAAGGTGAAGGAAAATTATTTGGACTTAAGTGACATCCCCAAGGTGTTGAAGGCAAACAATAAATACTGAAGGGATTCAATACATGTGGGTGGGAAAATTTTCCCTTTAATAATAAAAGAAAAATTACAAAAGATTAAAAATAAAACACTACATGATTCATGATAAAATTAAATAAAACTCAAAAATTTAATTTATATCAAACCAAACAAAGAGTACCATAGAGGTAGAGTAAAATATCAAAGTAAAAAGTGGAAGACAAAAATCAAAGACTCTAAAGACAACTTCAAGATCCAAACATGCTCCATGATTCAACTCCATAGTATCCCAAGTATTACGAAGTACTACTAAATATGGGAGATACTTTACCTTTTAATATGTCTTGATTAAAAAATCTAAAAAAATGTTCCAAATTTGTGGTGGGTAATGAAACTCATTAGATTTTCCCCAATGTCTTCCCTATTCACACAATTAGGATAGGAATTTTTATCCCATTAATATAAAACACTTTATAAAAAAAAAATTGTAAAATATTATATATATAAAAATAATCAAGTTCCTATGTAAAATAGTTTTCCCAAACAACACCAATTTCTATGGAATGCAACCAAAGAATGGTCCAAAACCAGTTCATTAATTCCACTCTAGTATACCCCATTCCATTTTTCTTATCCGTACCACCAATCATGAATGATTCATTATGAAAGATCCATACTCAGGAGAGGTTTCATGTTTATCTACCAAGTCATCCCAGTTTAATTATACCCCATGTTCTGTTACACCTTTGGCACCGATCAAAAGGTCATATTTTAACCAAGCCTCATAAATGTAATATGAACACACACACCATGAATGTTTGATACCCATAACAATAAAAGCATGCCAAAAAAAATTTCAATAATAAATAATATTTATTGAAAAACTTTTTCCATCAATATATTTCAAAATTTAACTAATCCATATTTTTAAATCATGAAACCAAATCACTTTTCAGTAAAACTTACAACAATTCCACAACTTCAACAAAAACCATAAATCACCGCTAAAGAGGATTTATATCACAATTTAAAACAAATTTTAATAATAAATTTCAATCAAATAAATAAATTTTAAAATAATATTATCCATTATATCAAGAGGATTTGAGGGTGAGGCCACCTACCTTGAGAGTTTTGGTGAAAAAGATAAACGACATGAAAAACTTTACAAAACTAGGTTGAAACACCATGAACTTGCCTTAGATATCCAGCCCAATCATTAAAAGGAAAAATATAATAATATTCCTCACCCACAACCTTAGATCTACCAATAGTGGTCATAGATCTATGAAAACGAGAGAGTGGGAAAAGTAGATCTAAGAAAAACACCAAGAATGACAAAGTACGATCACTCTTTGCGAGGAATTGGCTTCTAATCACCTAGGGAAGCCTTCATATCACCTCTGAATCAATGGGAAAAACATCCTTGATCCTTAAGAGTTAAAAATAATGAGTTAGGTATGTTTTGGAAAAAAATAGAGGCATTAAAACATATGACTAACCCAGATCCATGTTTTTAGGATTTAGTTATTTAACCACACATGGTTTAGTCGCACAGTTAGGAAAACTATGTGAAAACATTTCACAAAAAACTACCATTGGGATGAACTTCGCATGGTTTCCTCACATGGTTAACAAAATATGCACCAAAAATATCGAAGAATCTATTTGAAATAACATTGTTTCTACTAGGCAGCTACACATTTTGGACAAACCATACACATTATCATTTTCCTCTGTCTCACTGTTCATGATTTCCTGTAGGTGTTTCATGGTTTTACCAAACCGTGTACCAATTGTGCACCTATATAAAATCCCCAACCCCCAAAAAATTCTCCAAACTCTCAAAACATCAAACATATACTTTATATACATAAAAATACTAATGAAAGGATTAGTTACAAAAAACTAGGGGTACTACATACATCCTTTCTAGAATTAGACACATGGTTGATAGAAATGTTCCATGAATACCACAACCACATTAAACATTCAAAAATAATGTGTTTGATCACTTCATGGTTTTAGGACATCAATGTCAAATGGAAAACTTGATTCCTCTTTTCTTACACCATAAATTTATAAAATCCCTTAATAAAACCAACACATTCAAATGATAACCATAGTTTATATTTTCGAACCTTAACTCATAGAAAACATCAAACCATAATTAATTCATGACTACCCATGGTAATTAAAGTGGCATAAAAAAGATGGTGATCAAGAAACTATTCATAATGAATGCCTTGATCCCTGAAAAGTTCTAACTCTAGTCCGAAGACCCTAAACCAAACGCAATCAGTGACATTGCACTTCCATTTGGGTAATCCCTCTGATACCATTAAATAAATAAACAACCAATTAAAACTGGCATGTCACTCTACCTACCTCGGCACAAGCCTAAATTGTGTCTCTAACCACCATGGTTGGGAGAATATAACCTAGGTGTCAACTTATAAACCAATGAAATAATTACACCTTGAAAACATAATAGAACAAGTCTCATATATATAATTACTAAGATAAAAAATTAGAGTACACCATATAAAAGAGATACACAACCATTATTCATAAAAAATATCTGAAGGCTATATCTTAAAAAACAATGCAATGAACAAAACTAAGTCTCCATTTGAATATCCACCACCATTGTCCCAATCCACTATAAAGGAGATATCACCCAAGAGGAGTCTCTATGCCACATAATTACCTTCCCATTACTTGTATCCCAAAAAACCATGACAAAAAATTCACAAAGGAAAAAGTAGGGTCTGAGAACTAAATCTCAGTGGGATACCACCATGTATCTAAAAAAATTATTCCACCATGAAACAATTAGTTTTATTTTTAAAAGAAAACCATATTTTATAAATAGGTACATATGATATACAATTCTCTTAATAAATCCTTTTGATTTTCATTTTAAAGCAACTATTATCATAATACTTTAGAAGTTGGATTTAAAACAGATTTTATTCAATTAACAGTCAATAACTAAAAAAATACATGCAAAATAATAAAACATCACAAGTATAGAATAAGCATCTAGCTAATGTCTAGTAATAATGTAGAAATGGGCTACAAGATGGGGTATATGATACCATGACATCTAGGTTCTTATTCTAACATATACTAGGTCCCTACAAAAAAATGTAATCAATGTTTTCTATAAGTTCCAAAATTTATCATTATGTGAATGAGAATACATGCCCAAAATTATAAATTATATTTGTTCCATTTCTTCAAACACTTAATGGTCATATTTTTTTTTAAAGAAAACCTCCTTTAAAAAATTACAATACTTACCAATGATCATGTAAAAACCATGGATTTTAGTTTACCCCTTAAAAAAATACCAATAATTTTTATATTCCAAAATCAAAATATTTAATAAGAACATTCAAGTTTTACATGATAAAGAATACATTGGATAGAGATACCTACCTCTTCAAAAGAAAGAAACTTTGACGCCTTTGAAAAAATGATGAGAAATAGTGTGATATGATCCTCATAGTCCTTGATCTAAGAGAAACACCATCAATTATCTATCTAAATCATATGTCGAGACACTATAACTTATACAGTTTTTCATAAAATACAGAAGATGATAGATCAGAGGTTGATATTGATAGTGGTGAATAAAAAACCTAAAAAAGACACATACCTCAAAGATATCCACATATATTGATGGGGATTTACCATGAGAATAATGGGAGAACTTTATTGAGCAGTAAGGATAGGATAGTTTAGGATAATGATATGTTAAGAGGCTATTTGATGTTAAATAGAGTGAAGGAATAAAGGTAATTTTACACTTTTAAGCTACCCTTATGGGTAACA
Organism: Viscum album; assembly: GCA_963277665.1. Taxonomy (NCBI): domain Eukaryota; kingdom Viridiplantae; phylum Streptophyta; class Magnoliopsida; order Santalales; family Viscaceae; genus Viscum; species Viscum album. The sequence continues at coordinate 1,548,992,878 of OY728152.1, read as the reverse complement.
TGGTTAGGATTCATGGTAATCAAAAACATTACCTAACCGTATGATAAATAATAACCCTTTAAAATCAAAATTTTCAGTTACCTTTGAATAACCACATAGTTAGGAAAAATATGTAAAATCCATGCATCTACATTTGGAATGAAACCATCAACCTGAATGGTTTTTAGGGAATCTTATACAGTTGTGATTTTTTTTTCTGAAATCATCAACTATTCTACTAGAATTGAAAAATCCATCCTACATGATTACCAAAAGGTTAATACTAACCATGAACAAACTGTGCACTGAATATGTTTTCCTAAATATCTAAATTTTATAAATTGACTACCAAAATACTCTACAACCTCAGAAGAGATAAAAAACCAAAAATTAAACGTACATATGACTCAGATGGTGTCCCTAAAACTATATATAACTAATGAAATAAAATGACCTAGGGAAAGTGAGGGGTCTTGGGGTACCATCAAGAATCAAATAATCTTAACCAGTGTTTTATACCATTGATTCTACAGTGCTAACAACCAGACTCCTCGTGGTTGGGGATTTATATTTTTTATGGACATCAGAACGGTAATTTATTTCTACCTAGGTTATGGGGGATTATTTTAAATAAAAATTAATGGGTTTTAATTAATAATAACCTTGACACTTGATTGGTGAATTTTCCACCCACTATCTGTAACACCTTGAGATATTAAAATATATTTCTCTTTAATAAATAAATGTGTTTGATATATTATGAATTAAAAAACACTGGAATTATGTAAATAATCATTACACGTTATAAATTGAATGAAATTATATGTTATTTAAATTATCTAATTTTTTTAAAATAATTTCTAACTAATTTTGGAATACTATTGAACCTAAATAACTATTTTGATGTATTTTGTTTATGAGAATTGTTTTTTTCATATATATTTTTTTAATATTAATTTAAATTATTGAACATATTAAAAATTATTTTTTGAAAAAATATTAAATTTATTATTTGGTTATCAATTTTTTATAAATGAAAATAATGAATTTTAAGGTTAAGAGTGACATTATTTTTTTTAAAAACTACATTTATGCTTGAAACATGTTTTAATCTTAAAAAATTTAATTAATATCTATTTATTAATTATTATAATAAAGTTTTTACTTAATATATTCTATAAAATGTTTTAAAATTTATTAAATGGTTGATACTATGAAAGGAATGAGAATAAATTCATTTTTTTCTTTAAAGATCATTTTTCTAAAAAAAAATTTCATTATATTTTTTAAACATATTTTAAATATATTTCAAGAAGTTGTATAAATTAAAATTTATAAAATTAAGTTTATATGTGGAATCATAATGTAAAAATTTAGTAATTATGAAATTTTTATTTTTTTCATAATGAAGAGTAACTATGTTTAAAATTTGTTACCCTAGTTAAGGATAAAACAGGTCAATGTGGGGTTAAACTAAAATATAAGGTTTAAAATATTACATAAACTTAAATATTTTTTATTTTTTAAATATATTTATAACATAAAATATATTATCTTTAATGAAATTCCACTTAGTTCCACTTTTACGTGAATATGACTTTATTATATTTTAATGTTATTAATATTTACAAGAGTGCCACACACTACACTTATAAAAGTGAACCTCCTTTTTCACTTATTCACATACATTGAGCCATATTTATCAACCAATACTTAAAAAATCCTCTAAAAATCCTTATACATTACCTAGAGATTCTAGGATTTTGAAAAGACAAACCATTGAAGGCATAAGTTGTAAGCCAAACGAGGTTTCACAAAGGAGAAGAAATTGTATTTATCAAACTATTTTTACTTTATTTCTTTCTTAAAATCATAAAAATATTCTATAACCATATTAAAATATTAAATAATTATAATTACTATAGTTAAATTTCTATCCTATGAAAAATGATGACATCGTTCGTGTGTACGTGTGGACTACCACCTTCACAAAGTGATTCAATTCATTTTTCATGCCCCCATACATGTATTGTAATATGGGTGGATTTAATATATATATTTATATGATATTAATCAGATAAATAATATTATATAATTATATATTATTTTTTCTCTCTTTATTTACATTCATTAAAATATGAAAATGTTACTCATGCGTATGTATGGACCACCGTCTCCATGAAGTAATGTAGTTAATTTTTCATCTCCACATTATAAAAGTAACTATAAAATTGTATATAACAAATAAATATTATAATTATAAAATTATTAATATTATTAATATAATTAAACCATGATCGTGGTTTACAGACCATAATCTTCGAACTGAATATGCATCGAAAACAGACTAGTTTTCACCCGAATGTTGATTTTAATGAAGAATTGTTAAAAAATAGGTAATAAAAAATTATATGAGATTGAAATATGTTTATATAAGTATGAATATGGTTCTTATTTATATTTATAATCAATCTAAATTTACTATATTGTATATTAAGAGTGAATATAAAGATACTCATGACCTAAGGTAACAGTTTATATTATAATCTCACTTTTTTTCAGAATTGATTGTGTTAAATTTATATTGAGGGAAATTATTTGATAATTATACTATAAAATACATATATTTTTTATACTATGCTTATTTATATTATTTTCTTATATTATTAGCATTATACACATTTTTTTACATAAAACGATTAAAGAAATAATTTATGGAAAGAACGACCTTATTTCTTCTTCGATCGACAAAAATTTTCTTTCATGACCATGTTATTTAACTTGTTTTTGAGAATAGTATTTTATATTATGAAATGAATATTTGAATTTATTTTTATACATATTTTTCTTTATTTTAAAATGTTTATAAATTAATTTTTAGAATTTTTTATAATCTGGTTATTTATGAGTTTTTACAAAAAGTGTGAAAGAAATATTTTTTAACGTTTAATAGACACATGACTTTTAAAACCATATTTAATAATATTTTATTTAAATATTTCAGTAAAATATTACATTTTTTTAAATTAATTTATTTCTCAATATTATTGTAATATTTATTCATAATTTAATCAAAAGAAAATGTTATTTTTATTATCTTTGAAAAGAATGGTATAAATTTTATTCTAAAGGTAATTTTTATATATATTGGTATCCTTTAATATTTATTGTGATTAAATATAGATATGATATAATGATTGGATCCATGTTCTTTCTCTGGATGACTTAGGATCATGTGATGTGAAAATATTTATGAAACCTAATTATTTACCATGGGCTATGCTACGATGAACTAATGAATGTTTTTATGGTATTATGTCACACATATGTATGGTTTTTATAATATTACAGGTGAGTCTATTAATTCCCTCCAATAAATTATTTAATGACTCGTATCCCATGAGATACTATGAAAGTGGATGGGAAGTGAACCCATTATAGGGATGAAAAGAGGTTGGGGAGTGAACTCAGTCAATTATGGGATATTTTCCACTATGTGACAATAGTTTGGTTAGTGTATAAGGACACATCCTTAAAAAATTACATAATATTGAATTAAAAGGATAATTCACATTGAGGATATTTTTAGGTTTATAGTTTTAGAAAATTAGGCCCTACCTATTATATTAAATCTCAAAAATTAGAAAGTATACAATTCTACTTGTTTCCATTTTTTTCATAAAATAAAAACTATTGAAAAAATGAGTCATGTATAGTTACATGTTTTAGATAGCATGACTTTTCCTTGATCCCATACTTTACCCTATTCATCTCTATGTCCTGTGAAAAAATTTCAAAACATGGGATGAGCATAAAAAGATCAGTAAGGGTTATAAAATAAAGAAAATAACATTAGTCCATCAAAAAATAATATTTTTTAACATAACTCATGAAATCATAATACTTATGAATAACACATAGTAATCACAAATCATAAAGGTGACTTGAAGAATCTATAACATGCTTACGTTGTATCTTTCACTGCCATGTAGGGAGATACATTTGGAATACCCATCATAGTATATTCCCTAAATCTCTTCAGAGAAATATTCACGTTTACCTCCATCACATTTCCCAATGAATTGGAGAGCTATCTCAATCTATCCCTCCCTATGATTATCATGGAGCCACCCATATACCTAAACAATTCCCAAGAACCATAACATATTCAAAGCACATAAAACAAACATAAAGAAAAGATAACATTTCCACATTTCAATCACAATATATCATTTAAATATATTAACATAACAAATCCATTATCAAATCCATTTTCAATAACAAAATACGTAAAAGAGTATATTGTATTTATTTTCCTTTTAAAAACATTACGGCTTGTTAAGAGAGCCTTAGATCAAATAATACTCGCGGAAATGGAAAAGGTCATTGTCACTACTTATGATAAAAAAGAAACAATATTTTTTGTCATTTAGTAAAATGACTCATAGAAAAAAATTATATTTGAATGAAATTAAAATTCAATGGTTCTTATAAATTGTATAAAAGAAAGTCATGTATAAAATAAAATATGCCTCAATGAAAGGAGATTGAGATGAAGTCCCTTACCTCGTTTCTGACTTGAACCGTTCATTTTTAATCACCTGAATAATAAACTAATGTTAATTTATAATTTCTTAAGAACATTTTTCATGTTTATTATTCTTTTTATATCACTTATTTTCATGTTATATAATTTATGTATTAATTTATGTTAATAATGGTCGATTTGCCGATATTTGGTATTTGAGTCAAAGATGAACTTCTTATATTTATAAGTTGTACATGTGGTCAAAAGATCATTTTCTTTATAATGATATTAACAATTTATATATCATATATATCATGTATATATAGTATATATATGTATTTAAAATATTACATAACATTTGGATGTAAGAAATGAAATGCTCGTTCATAGAGATGGTAAGTCGTACGTACGCATGAACGCTAATTTAAAATCTATTAAATATTTTTAATGAAATGGAAACTTAATGATAAATAGGTATATTATAATTCTAGTATAATATTTTATATAATTTCATTAACTCCATCCTTTATGTGTTCCACACATGGAAAGAACGATTCATATCACTTTGAGGGGGCGGTAGTCTACACTTCCCCAAATGCAATTTTCGCGTTTACCGATTATGGGAACCATAAAGGTATGATATAAATGAAAAATAAAGAAACATAGAGACAATATAAATATAATATATATCACATATAAATACAGTTCCATCACAATGGCCTGTATAAGAGGTAGTAGGAGAAGATTGAACAATCATCATTTTGCATGACAATAGTTCACCTTCCACAGAAACAATATGTTCTTTACACATTAGATGGATGTGTTTGTATGTTTAGTTCTAATACTTCTCATAAAAAAACATATTATATTGAGGTTACTGGTGTTTTTATAAAATAAATGAATAAAAAGAGTTTAAGGGTTTGGAAAAGTAAAATAAAAGAAAAGAACTTAAAAGAAGACGTTACCTTTAAATCAGGTAACTCCCTTTGGTTTGAACCAAAAGGATTTCTAGAAGTGCCGTATCACTAAGGTAAGGCCTCTAGGTAGAAGAGAGGGATATTGAGAGATTATTTGGGTAGAGTATGGACAATACAAGAGGTTTTAGAGGTGTGAGTAATGTGTTAGAGTTGAGGGCTTTTTATAAGGGGGAGGATGGTCTCTTTATGAATGTTTGAAAATATTATATTATTATATAATGATTTTTGGTTTCAAAAGGTCAAAAACTTATTAAAGTTGAATATAAGATGAATATTGTTCGAAATAAAACCATCCAATAAGAACTGGATAGGTTTTGGATATTTTTTTTAATTTTTATAATCTTATTTATTTAAATCATTCAATAATGAGGTAAACACTACATCATTTTTGTGTCATAAATAATTTTATTTATTTGATGTATAAAAATTATAAATAAAATAAATTGATGTAGGAAATATTTTTATATTTCTCATTAATATATATAGTCAAATAGTTCTATTATATAACCCCACATTAAAATTGTTTTACCAAAACAATATTTGTTTATGATAATTTTTTTTTACATTAAATAAAAAGTTATTAATATAATTATCTTACCCAAGTGGATTTCCCAGGCCAAAAGTCTCCCCCAATTATTTTCTTGTTCAGCCATTACTTATCCAATAAGTTTTGGTCATGTGTTAAGGTAATTTCATATTATTATAATATTTTTTTACCATGAATTACCTAATTTTCATTTAACCGCGGTAAATAAAAGTCAAAAGTTACTATTCAACAAAAATTATTTTCATCTTATTGAACCAAATTTTACTTACTTATAATAACCATGTATGCTGGATTTTTTAAATCCAACTCACAGAAGTGGTAAAATATAATTTAAATGAAAAATTCATCTTTTTAACAACTACTTAGTGTTTTCACTATTCATCAAAAATTGATGTTTTTAAGAAAAATACAAAAAAATAATCCTAAACTATATTTTATATTCTGAATTCAAAAATTATTTCTATTTTACCAAATTACAAACAAAAAAGTTTCATTAATTAATTTAAAATTAAATCCCGTTGTCAAAACAAAAAGCATGTTTTTAAGAAATAATAACTATTAAAAGATTGACACTTTTTTACATCCAATTTCAATGTGAAATTACTTCCAATGAAAAACATTGGATTAAATGGTAAAAATATAATCTAATTAAACATTAAAACCAATTAAAAAGATAATATAACCATATAAATAAATTATATTAAAAGGAAGTTTTTAATTAAAAGACAATATTTTTCACTATTAATTAAAAAATGAATTTTATATGAAAAATACTAAAAATTTACCCAAAGTAAATTTTGATGTCCCAAATATAAAGAAGAGTTTTATTTTTTTCAAATAGAACATATAAATGTGACCAAAAATATATTTAAAGAGGGTTCTCTATTAAAAGGTGGTAAACCGACCTTTTAAAGAATATGAGAGTATTTATTCTTAAAATTAGATTCATTCACATTTTAAGCCTCTAAATTTTATTAGATAAATTTAAAAACAATTAAAAAACATTTATAATAATATTGTAGTTTTTTATATTTCTTTCCTCCAATACAAAAACTAGGCGTTAACTACCATTTAAAATAATATAATATTGTTATTTTTTCAGTATGACTCAGCATTGTGTGTAATATAAGACTTCAAAGAAACTCGTTGTTGCGTATCAAGAATTCCGTCAAACATAGAATCCCCTTTCAAATAACATTACTATTTAATTCAAAAATATTAATAAATATTAAAATGTATTATTCTTTATTTACTCGGGATGTTACATCCTTCCCCCCTTTTGTAAATTTCATCCTCGCAATTTTTATTCACTTATCAAATAAGGAGGGGTATTTATCCCTCATAGCATTTTCAGATTCTCACATTTCCTCTTCAACATTATAGTTTTCCATAAAAACTTTACCCAATGAATTACCTTATTCCACAACACTTGATCTCTTTGGTCAAGAATATGGACAGGTTTTTCCTCAAAAGAGATATTCTCTTCCAACTGAACTACCTCTGGGATCAAAACATGAGATGGATCCGACATATGCTTTCTCAACATTGAATCATGAAAAACATTGTGTATCTAGGATAAAAATAGAGGTAAAACTACTTTTTAGGTAACTAATACAACATTATGAAGGATTTTATAAGGTCTAATGATCCCCAGACTTAACTTTCCCTTCTTAAAAAACGCATCACACATTTGCATATAGAAACTTTGAGAAAGAAATGATCAACTACCACAAAAAAATATCCCTCTTTCGGTTATCAGCATAACGTTTCTTCCTACTCTGAGTTATTCTCATGTGATTCTGAATCAACTGAACCTTTTCTGCCATCTCTTCTACCAATTCTGGTCCCATCAACTTCCTTTCACCTAATTAATCCTAAATAGAAGGATTTCGACATCACTTCCCATATAATGCCTCAAATAGATCCATCTATATAATGAAATGAAAACAGTTATTATAAATAAAATTAAACCAAAGAAATATGTTGGCCCAAACTTTCCCGACAATCCAGTGAACAAGCACGTAGCATATCCTCCAAGTTATGAGTTGCTCGTTCTGACTGCCCATCTAATAAATGATGAAGAGATGTACTAAAATTTAATTCAGTACCCAATGACTTCTGAAGGCCTTTCCCAAATTCAAAAGTAAACCTGAGATCACTATCAGATACAATAGAGAGGGGAACTCCATGCAACCTGACTATCTCTTTAACGTACAACCGAGAATATTAATCTAGATAAAAAGTATCTCAAATATGACGGAAATGAGTAGATTAAATCAATCGATAACAAAGGGCCAAATTGCATTATTACCTCAAGATGTATTTGGTAATCCTACAATGAAGTCTGTGGATATATTTTTCCATTACCACTCTTGCACCATTAAAGACTGAATCATCCCTTTCGGTAACTACCAATATTCTTTAACCTGTTAACAATTCAAACACTTCACAGTAAAGTCCGCAATATCTCTTTTCATTCCATCCCACCAGTAATATCCACAAAGATCAATATACTTGTTTGTAATGCTAGGATGAACTGAAAACAGAGAACTATGATCTTCACATAATAACTATTTCTTAAAATTTTAATCACAAGGCACACATAATCTCTTCCCAAAACTCAAAACACAATCATTATCAATGTTAAAATTAGGAAAATTACCCTTCTGAACCAAATCTACCATTTTATACAACTCACTGTCTTCCTTCTGTACATTCTTAATTCTTTCTGACAGGCATGATTTCACTGACACTTGAAACAAAATAGAGTAATTTCCTCCACCAACAACTCCTATGCCAAAGTTCATAAAATAAAAAACCAAAGGATATCATTCCAAATATAGCATGGTTAATGAAGTATTAATTTTTCAACTCAAAGCATCAACCACTTTATTTTATATTCTCAGATGGTAAAGGATCGTGCAATCTTATTCCCTGATTAATTCTATCCATCTCCTCTATCTCGTGTTTAATAATTTTTGAGTGAATATATACTTTAAACTTTAGTGGTTAGTATATATTTTACATTTTACTCTATAAAAATGATGCCTTCAAATTTTTAAATTAAAACCAATAGTATCTAATTCCAAATCATTTTTTAGGTAATTTAACTCATGAGGTTTCAACTAATGTGAAATATAACCAATTACTTGATCATTCTGCATAAGGACAGAACCAAGTCCTTTAAATAAAGCATCACTGTAAATAAAAATCTCACCATTTCTGGAAGGTAATTTAAAAACAAGAGTATTCACCAATATTCTTTTCAATTCATGAAAATAATCATCACATTATTTTGTCTAAAAGAACATAACACCTTTTCTAGTTATCTTAGTCAGTGGGATAGATAACTGTGAAATTCTTTCAACAATACTCTAGTAATAACCCGCTAATCCAAGAATACTATATATTTTGGTTATATTTCTGGTTCTTGGCCATTTTTCAACAACTTTTGTTTTAGAAGGATCAACAGTTATTCCATTTATTGAAACAATGTGACCAAGGAAAGAAATTTTTTGTAAACAAAACTTACACTTGTTTAATTTCCCATACTATTTATTTTCTTTTTTAGGTTTTCAACCGAAACCTTAAATGACTTTCATGGTCTTATTTACTTTTATAATAAACCAAAATATCATCATGAAACACAACCACCATTTATCAACTAATTCCAATAAGCCAACACTACAAAAAACTGTTCAATTTTGATTCTGACAATCTCAGGATACATATTTGGAAGGTCATTTTCCTCTGTATGCCTTCCCAACATAGCTGCCCTATTTCCTCAACAAAAAAAAAATTCTTAACAAATATATCTTAGACCAAGAAACATGGTAATCTTTAAATGCCACAAAATTTCAATCCTAGAATAAATTAATTTATGGACATTAATTTAACAATATTCTAACTCCCAAATTTATCTAAACTGACCTCTGATACCAAATATGAGGACCCATCCTTAAAACATTAAATAATCTAGAATTAAAAGGATAATTCACATTGAGGATATTTTTCGGTTTAGAGTTTTAGAGAATTAGTCTATAACTATTACATTTCATCAGAAATATTACAAAGTAGAAACTTCTACTCTGATTTCATTTTTTCATAAAATAAAAACTCTTGAAAAAAGAGTCATATCTAGTTCCATGTTTTAGACAACATGACTTTTCCTTAATCCCATCCTTGACCCTATTTATTTTTATGTCCTCTGAAAAACATTTTATAACTTGGGATGAGCATAAAAAGCTCAGTAAAGTAATAAAATAAAGAAAGAAAACATTAGTCCATCAAAACCTAATTTTTTAAATACCACATAAAATCATAAGATTTATGAATAAAACATACTAATCACAAATCATAAAGATAACTTGTGGCATCCATAACATACTTATGTTGTAGCATTCACATCCACATAGGGAGTTACATTTGGAATACCCATCATAGTATATTCCCTAAATCTCATAGGAGAAACATTCATTTTTACCTCTGTCACGTTATCCAAGGCATTTGAGAGCTATCTCAGGCTCACCTGACCTAGGTTTACCACGAAACCACATATATATGTAATCAATTCCCATGAACCATAACATATTAATAGAACAAAAAACAAACAAAAAGGAATGATAACATTTCAAAATTCCAATCAGAATATATCATTTAAATATGTTGACATAAAAAATCCATTATAAAAACCATTTTCAATACCAATATATGTAAAACAGTATATTGTATTTATTTTCCTTTTAAATACATTATGACTTATTATGGAAGCCATAGAATAAATAATACTCATGGTAGCGGAAAACGTCATTGTCACCACATACGTTAAAAAACAATCATTTTTTTTTCATTTAGTAAAACACATTATAGAAAAAGATTCACTTTGAATGAAATTAAAAGTGAAAGGTGCTTATAAAATGTATAAAATAAAGTTGTGTATAAAACAAAATATGCCTCAATGAAAGGATATTGAGACGGAGTCCCTTACCTCATCTCCAACTTGAACCGTTTGTTCTTTAATCTATTAAACTAAAATTAATTTCTACTTTCATAAGAACCTTTTTCAATTTTATTATTCTTTTTATATCACTTATTTATATGTTATAAACATTATTTAATCATTTATGTTAATACTGTTCATTTTGTCGATATTTGGTACTTGAGTCAAAAAATGAACTTCTTATATTTACAAGTTGTCCATGTGGTCAAAAGTCCATTATCTATAGAATGATATTCCTGATTTAGATATCATATATATATCATATATATCCAGTATATATATATGTATTTATAATAGTACATAACATTTGGATATAAGAAATGAAATGCACCGTTCATGGAGACAGTAAGCCAAACTTACACATGAAGGCTACTTTGATTTCTATTTCGTATTTTTAAAGAAATGGAAACTTAATGATAAATAGGTATATTATAATTCCAATATAATATCATATATAATGTAATTAAATCCTTCATTTATATGTTCCATGTATGGCATGAACGAGTCATATAACTTTGAGGGGGTGGTAGTCCGCACATCCTCAAATGAAATTATCACGTTTATCCATTATGGAAACCATAAAGATATGCTATAAATGAAAAATACAGAAGCATAGAGACAATATAAATATTATCTATATCACATATAAATACAGTTCTATCATAATGGCCACCATAAGAGGGAGTAGGAGAATATTGAACAATCATTGTTTTGTTTGGAAGTAGTTCGCCGTCCACCAAAACAGTTTATTCTTTACCAATTAGATGGAGGTGTGTGTAAATGTAGTTAGAATACTTATCATAAAAAAACCAAGTATATTGAGGATACTTTTTTTTAATAATATAAAGGAATAAAATTATTTTTGGGGGTTGGAGAAGTAAAATAAAAAAGAATAACTTAAAAGAAGACGTTACCTTTAAATCGGGTAACTCCCTTTGGTTTGAACCAAAAGGATTTCTTGATGTGCCTTCTGCCTAAGGTTGGGCCTCTAGGTGGAATAGAGAGATCTTGAGAGCTTATTTGGGTAGAAGTTAGATGAGCCATGGGGCTTGATAGGTGTGAGTAATGGGTTAGAGGTGAGTGTTTTTTTATAGGGGTGGGGGGCTCTTTAGATAGTTTGAAAATATTATTTTATTATAAAATAATTTTCAGGTTATAAAGGTCCAAAACATATTAAAGTCAAATATAAGATGAATCTTGTTCGAAATAAAATCATCCAATAAGAATTGGACTGGTTTCTGATATTTTTTTTAATTTTTATAATCTTATTTATTTAAATCTTTCATTAACGAGGTAAACACTACATCATTATTCTGTCATAAATAATTTTATTTATTTGATGTATAAAAATTATAAAAAAATACCATGATGTAGGAAATATTTTTATATTTCTAATGAATATTTATTGTCAAATATATTAATTATATAAGCCCACATTAATTTTTTTTTCAAAACAATACATGTTTATGATATTTTTATTTTTATTTTAAATAAAAAGTTATTAATATCATTATCTAACCCAAGTGGATTTCAAAGGCCAAAAGTCTCACCCAATTATTTTCATGATTGTCAATTACTCATCCAATAAGGTTATGATTAGTGTTAAGGTAATTTTATATTAATATAATATTGTTTTTACCTTGAATTACCTATTTAACTTTAACCGCGGAAAATAAAAGGCAAAAGTTACTATTCACCAAAAATTATATTCATCTTACTGAACGAAATTTTACATAATAACAACAACCATGTATGTTGTATTTTTGAAATTCAATTCACAGATGTGGTAAAATATAATTTAAATGAAAAAGTCAGATTTTTAACAACTACTTAGTGTTTTCACTATTCATCAAAAATTGATGTTTTTCAAAAAAATACCAAAAATTTAGCCAATGCTATATTCTATATTCAAAATTCGAAAGTGATGTCTATTTTACCAAATTCAAAACATAGATGTTTCATTTGTTAATTTAAAATTAATTCTCATTGTCAAAACAAAAATCGCGTTTCTTAGAAATAATAACTATCAAAAGATTAACATTTGTTTATGTCCAATTTCAAAGTGAAATTACTTCCAATGGAAAAAATTGAATTAAATGGTAAAAATATAATCTAATTAAACTTTAAAACCAAATAAAAAGATAATATAACCATATAAATAAATTAGATTAAATAGAAGTTTGGAATTAAAATACAGTATTTTTCACTATTCATTAAAAAATGAATTTTATCAGAAAATACCAAAAAATTACCTAATGTAAATTTTGATGTCCTAAATCCAAAGAAGGATTTTATTTTGTCAAATATAACTTCTAAAAGTTACGAAAACCATATTTAAAGAGGGTTCAACATTAAAAAGCGGTAAATCAAATTTTTAACGAATATTAGCTTACTTATGCTTAAAATTAGACTCATTCACATTTTAAGCCTCTAAAATTTATTGGATAAATGTAAAAAAATTTAACAAACATGTATAATAATATTGTAGTTAGTTATATTTATTCCTGCCAATACAACAACAAGGCATTAATTTCCATTTAAAAATATATTATATTATTATTTTTCAGTATGACTCAGCATTGGGTGTAACATTAGGCTTTAAAGAAACATGTTGTTGAGTATCAGGTATGTCGTTGAACATAGAATCCCTTTTAAAATAAAATTAATATTTATTTCACAAATAATAATAAATATGAAAATGTATTATTCTTTATTTACTTGGGATGTTACATAGTGAGCCTTGACTAATGAAATTATTTTCTATGATTATGATTTTTCTCAATTCCTATGAACTTTTCTTATGCTTATTTTATTCTATCATGGATCATGATTGAATAATATTGATTCCTTTCTGTTATGAATCATGTATTTTGAAGATTTTAAGCATTATATCATGCCTCATGATTTATGATCTATGACTTATTGTGTATAATCTTAATAAGTTGTGATCATAATCTCATACCCTTATTCTTATCTAATGTTTTCATATAATATTTAATTTATATCTCCCATATTTACCCATAATGAGCATATGAGCTCACACATCTTATGTTTACATTTTCCCAAGTTTATGAATAAAGGTATTGTAACATCCCAAACATATTGCTATACACCGGGGACCCAATTCAGTCAATTACATGACCTCAAGGATAACTACCCAAACACCAGAGGTTGCCGACTAGTAGTGAGGGTCTAATATAAAACACAAGGAGACTATAAGATATTTATTAGAGTAATAAAATAAGGAAATGTGATCAATAATAACCAAATTATATTAAAAATAACTAGAAAAAAAATCCCATGATAACTAAAACATCAATAGAATATCCAATCCAAAATAGTAAATATATCATTCCAAGTACATGTCATGTGTCAAATGAAAAACCAAATTAAAGACACAATGACACTCCCTATTGGGTTCTGACACAATGTTTGATTCCCTCAACCATGCTCCACCCTGACTCATCCATCTTACATAGGGCCCTTTCCCATATACTATCTAGTGAACATGAAGTATATTCAGGTACCAGTCATGCCACATGAGTAGAGTGTGAGTACAACTCATTAGGCCCACACCAATGTCATATGAAACAATATCCAGTTAATAATAGTGTATTAAGGTTTGTAAATAATAAAGTTCAAGAACTAATGTATGTAGTTTACATATAAAATTATTCTTTATTTAACCACATAAACCCCTAGGATTCCAAGGAAACCCACACCATTAATACATACTTCAGCTTATGTCAGAGTCTGAACCACATCACATATTTAATTCATAATTCATTATAAAACATGGTATTTAATTATACATTTCATTACTATTCCTAGAATGACCACTTCGAACCATTGTTCAATGCTGATCTCATGTGTGTAGAACATCATGTCTTGCACCCCATGGGTATTTGGTGCCTCTTTCCTTGTACCACACCTCAAATTCACATTGGTATTTGGATCTGCAGTACCTATCCTATACTTTCTATCGAATATGAGTATTTATATCCTTAGTCCCTACCCCACACTCATTTAACAGACAAGGGTATTTAGAGCCACAATCACTGTCCCACACTCATTTATCAAAAAAGGGTATTTAGGGACTTATTCCTAATCCCACACTCATTTATCCTAGATATAACAAATATCACAATATCACAAAAGTCATGATATCATATACATAAATGTTATGTATCATTAACCTTCTTATAAAAAAATCTTATTTAAGTGAACATTTTGAATTTATCACAGGAATCATAACTCATTATTTCAATTACATGGAATAATATGAACAATTCCCCATTAAACAATTTAACAACATTTAATCATATAATTCACTAACCCTTCATGGTTAAGCTTAACATCCCCTTTATTCCCACTAATCAAATAATTTAACAGTCATTTAATCAATCAATAATGAAATCCAATCAATTTACTAATTATATAATCCCATTAATCAATAAATTTAAAGTCCCATTATTCACTAATTGAATAATAAATATTACCGAACTCAATTCTCCCTAGTCCAAATAATTTTTTTTGTCACATAGAAAATAAATTAACATATTCCATAATTTCCTGAATTAATTAATGAATTAATTTATTCAATTAAAGATTCAATTTTCATATTTTCTAATTAAAATCTCAGAACACATACAAGTAATTGTAATTAAAGACTATTGTAATTTAATTTAGACCACCTAGCTTAAGATCCTTGACGGACAATCGTTAATGGGAATCATCAATTAAACATGTACAACCAATATCTAGAGGAAGAACAAGATCTAGATTGAGAACCTAGATCCATGATCAAACGTATTAGATCTATCAAAACCTATATATAGATCAATTACAAATGGATAAAAAATCACTCCAAAATATAATTGAAATATGGGGTGGAGATGGGAAGCTAATCAGGATGAGATCTCTTATTGGGAGAGGTACAGATTCATTAATCTGATCTTTAATTTTTTCTGAACATAGGTTAGAATGACTTAGAACTTTTCTAAGAGACTCTAAAATTTGTAGGAATTAGTTTAGGCCTATGTGGGGGTGATTTGAAATTAATACGGGGGGGGGGGGGTTGAGGTTTTATTTTATTTTTCTGGGGGTTTAAATTTCCGTGTTCACGGTTTCCTACATGGGGTGCACCATTTTCCCAAACCATGTACCTAATCATGTGAATCCTCCAATGGGTTACAAAGTTACTACTAGGAAGGTGCATAGTTTTAACATCTATGTACCAACCTTGAAAATCCCCACTATTAGGGTTCATACGGTTTTCTAGTCTAGGAACATGATTTGGGCAAACCATGCGCAAACTGCACACTACCACTCTTCCTTCCAAAATTCACCATTTTAAACAAATACTCCATATGTTAGAACCCAACGCAGATATAATAAAACAAGGTGAATAGTGTACCTAAAAAATATTTTGATCCATCTACAAAAAAGGTCGATGTCTTACAATCTCTCCACCTTATAACAGATTGTTTTCCTGTTGTAATCCTAACCATATCTAAGATTATAAGCCAAAAATACTTGTCCACTAAGCTCACATATTCGCTTCTCTATCTCATGTTTCTTCCCAAATAAGATTGTGTTTCCATAGTACTCAAACTATCATCATGGTCTTTCCCTGTAATTATTTATCACTGTGATCCATCACATGTATCTGTTTCTCCTCAAAAGATGCATTAGTCTTAAGCTCAACATCATCCACATCGTTCAAATGATAATGGTATAGGTGATACTGTTGAAGTTATGACATATGAAAAACATCACGTATAACACTATACCACTAGGGAAGAAGCAATCAGTATGCCACTAGACCCATTATCTCCCCAACCTCAAATGGTTCAACAAACCTGGGCGCCAACATTTCCTACCTCCAAATATGATGGTGACCCAATCCAGGGGACAACTAAAGGAACACAAGATCACCCTATTTAAACTTAGGGGGTGTTTTAATTCTATCATCATACGACTTCTTCCTACTCCAATACATTTCCATATTCTTCAGAATTAGATAAACCTACTCAAACATCTCCTACATGAGACTCAGTCCCAATAAATATCACCCACCCAACTTCATCCAATATAGAGGTGATCTGCATGTCCTACCATAAAGATCCATAGATGAAGCCATCTGTATATTTTCATGATATCTACTATTAAAGGAAAAATCCAAAATTTCTAGATTCTTCTCCCAAGACCCATCAAATTCAAACACACACACTCATAGCATATACTCATTAATATGAATAGTATGTTGTGACTACCCATATGTTTGTGAGTGGAATGCCGTAGTCAATAAAACTTGTGTACCAAGTACCTTCTACAAGCACTTCCCTAAGTGAGAAGTAAAACATGAGTCATGGTATGAAATATTACTATATAACACCGTTTTTAGAGGGAATATCTTATAAAAATTAAAATAGCCCAACTGGTCCACTAAGAAATTCTCCTGTATAGAAAAGAAATGCGATAATTTTGTTAGTCTATACATAACCACCAAATAACATCATTCTTCTATGTCATCTTCACAATACCCACAAAACAATCCATGGTCATGTTTTACCACTTCCAGTCCATTATGGGTAACAGATGTAATGGACCACCATGTCATTGATTCTCGACCTTCACCTGTTGAAAGGTGTAACGTCATATCACAAACCCCGAAATGTCATTTTCATGCCTAGAAACCAATACTATCGATGTAGGTCACAATAAAATTTGGTCAAACCTAGATTCACCAACCACTTTGAAGCATGAAATTTACATATCATCTCCTCCCACCTACTCACAGATATTACAAACCGATTCCAAACATTGATGATCTTGTCTATATCTATAGTATAATAGAAAGGTGAATAACCACCTTCCAAGATTTATATAATGGATAAAGACTCTATATCCTCATACTAACTCTCCCTAATTCGGATCAGAAGTGTGGACTCTGCTGAAATTGATATCAGGGTCATATGCTTGTGGACCTCCTGAACCAAAAACTTTATCTCAGCCATAAAATCTATAACATTCCACTTAGAACTAGACTCATGAACTTACTGAGTCTGAGTTTTCTTTATTAAGGAATAAAAAAAACTATTTCCATTATTAGGAATATATGGTAGCTCAAAATTGATATACTTCATATAATTAAACCATATTCGTTGTTGGAGATTAAAATCTTGTTGTGAAAAGATGTACTTTAATCTCATATGATCAATATACACAACAAAAATTTCTCCCAATAGATAATTCCACCAACACAACAAATCATAAACCAAAATGTATGCTTTTAGGATGTTCATAGGGTAATTCTATTCATATCGCCTCATTTACTGATACCCATATTCCACAACTCTATCTCCTTACATAAACACTACTCCATGCTTGATCCGAGAAGCATAAAAACACTATATAATCCTCTCCAGGATCAGGTATGATCAATATTAGTTCTATTTTCAAGTACTTATTCAACTAATGGAAGGAATATTCAGATGGTCTATATCATTAAAAATTTATCCCCTTCTTGGTGGGCTTGAAAAAGGTTCTTCCAATCAGAAAATTTTATAGATGAGCCCCCAATAATAACCTGTAGTCCCAAAAACTGTGGATATCAAAAATGTTCTTTGGATGCTCCCAATATACAACTATATGAACCTCCTACAATTCCATTAACACACCTTCCTTTGATATGATATAACCTAATAATTGTTCCTAGTCAATCTACAATTGACACTTAGATAGTTTGGTGTATAACCATTTCTCTCTCAGTGTACTCAAGATGATTTCAAGATGTTGGGCATGATCATACTGAGTCTTAGAGTAAACCAGGATTTCATCCATGAACAAAAAAATTAATTGAGTAAGGGTGGAATAATCTGCTCATTGAGTCCATCAAAACAGCTTGCCCATTTGTCTACCCAAAGGACATCACAATGAACTCATATAGGCCATAACTACTTCTAAAATTAGTACATTGTATATCAAAAGGTTGAAATCTCAACTAATGATACCTTGATCTCAATTCAATCTTTGGGAAGACACAAGATCACCGCAACTAGTCAAAATTTTATCGATATGCGGAAGATGATATTGGTTCTTCATAAGAATCTAGTTCAACTTATTGTAATCAATACATATGCACAATGTCCCATTAACCTTATTCGCAAACAAAACTGGAGAACCTCAAGGTGACATAATCATATTGATAAAAACCTTACCGATCGACTATTTTTGTTGAGTCTTATGATCTTGAAGATATGTTGGTTCCATTTTATAAGGTGGATTATAAAATGGCTCAACTCTAGGAATTAGCTCAATAGTAAATTCTACATATCTCAGGTGGAATCCTTGAGAAGTCCTTGGAAATAACCACCTAAAACCTGTCCAATGTGGGTAGAAAGAAATCATGATTTACACCTCTATCATCCAGTAACAAACATGAAACTGGGGAGGTGAGCCCAACTAGTTGATGATGAACTAGCCCTGTATATCCTTCCTTGATATACCATTATCCATGATGGAAATAATTTCCACCTTCTGAAGATGAAAAGGTCACTCTCCTGTGGTAAAAATCAATATGGTCTTGGTACACTACTAACTAGTCCATTCCCATAATTAGGTCCTAGATTTAGATATCTAAGACATAGAGAGCCCATTGAAAATGATACTCCCCAACCACGAGAGATCATCCCTCGCATAAACAGATGTCCCTTGAATGTACTCCCAATAGTGTATCAGTCATCATAAACATGCTCACAACTTCCACTTCCAGACTCAAACCATTTAAAATTAATACAGATATAAAATAATAAGAGGAACCAATATCAAATATGGAACTAGATAGAGGAGAATCTATAATAATAGTACCTCTAACTATAAATGGTCCAGAATATTTATCCACTAGTATAGGCTGAACAACATGCAACTGTCCAATAGATATTCCCTATGATGTAGTCTGAGTCCCCTGAGCTACACCAATCTATTGATATGGGCTCTCTTGCCTATATGTACCATGCCCACTTCCTATACTTCTACAACCAGTAGAACTCTAACTGATAGAGTGATATGGTGTAGACGATCCCCTTCCCACACTCTAGTATCGCATAACTTCTCTAACACTACCCATATACCATGGTTTCCTTGAGGAACACTATAAATTTACCATCCTACCACAATATCGGCACTCTACCAGTGGTTGGAGACAATGTCTACGAAAGTTGCTTGGCCTACTTTACTGGTGGAAAAGCAGTTGGTAATATTCTGAGTAACCGATCCTTCACCATGGACACTCTTCTCTAAACTGCTTTCATCAACATTACCATAGCGATGATTTCTACTCTTTTAATAAATACCTCCGGATTGTCAAGTAGAAACCATATATCCTCCAATGGAATCATCTTTTATGTTCCCCATAAATATGTGAGCCTGATCCACCACCTAAACAAACTCCATTAACCAAAAGATGCTAACCTCAGTTTTAACATCACATTTAAGTATATATTTGAAATTCATTTCCATTGTTGTCTCATCCCCTTCTAGTTCTAGAAAAAAGAACTATAAATTAGTAAAGAGAACAACATACATACTCCCCTATGAAAACCACATGAACTTAGATAAACTTTCATGTCTCAGTGTCTTTGGATAAAATTTCTCCAGGAACATCTCTTGGAAGTCCTTTCATACCATACCATCTTCCTACCCAATCTAAGCTTGAACATCCCACCAGTGCTTCCATGATCCTCATAACCTATAAATAACTAACATAACTATATTCTTAGTAAGATTATCTAAATTGTCAAGTATATTCTTATATGGAATCAATCCATAACTCTATTTCCTCCTGTCCACCTGCTGTGAGGAAAGCCGAAGGGTGATGCTAGTGGAACTCCCTTATCAAGTGAGACATACTCTTCACGACCCAATCCGGGACTCTCTACATAAACCACATTAAGATTGAAAAGTTTTCATGAAATTCTCTATGTATCCTTCACCTAACACTATCAGTGCTTTAGGTTCCACTGAAGGAAGATTGTTTCTAGCCATGTCCTATTATAGTCCTATCAATACAAATAATCATGGAGGCATATATCTAAAATTAAAAACATGAACCTTATGGAAAATTTAATAACATTAACGAATTTAAAAAGTGGGTTTCATATAAATCCATAAAAAGTCATTCCCCCTTCCTGCCACACAGTCAAAACTGAGGCACTATCACTACCCTTAACCATCGTACGACAAGGTCATGGTTCAAAATGGTAACCACATTATCATTTTATAGTTTACCATTAGACAATGAATTATGAATAATTTCATCATTTTAAAACATTAAATTACATATCAAGAACCATCTTCACTTCAATAAAACAATTTAGGAAAACAATTTCTATTTTAACAAATTAGAAAAAACCTATTTTCCCATTTGTGCCTAAAAATGATGCATGTCACAATAATTACTGAGTTCCTAGAATGATTCATGAATACTAAAATATAATTCCATATTAGGAAACAAGTTATATCTCATAAAATACTAATAAAAATAATTACACCACACATCTAATGCCTCACCCAAGGTGAAATAACATCGAACTGTAACAAAAAACACCAATAACAATAATATCACCCTATATACTTGGGTATTCCCCCATATATGGGTTAGATATTTCCTTTCACAAGATCATGTCCAAGGACCAAATATTCATAGTCTCCTTTCCTAATTTCAAAAATAGTAGTACAAATGAAAGGAAAAGAAAATGCCACTAATACCACTTTGTAACATCCCAACCTAGGTGACTCACACCTGTTACATGAACCGATCAGTTAAATGACCTCAAGCACTCTTCTCTAAATGTCAGAGGCTAAAAACTAGTAGCGAGGGTCTAATATAAAATATGGGGAGACTATACCCTCACTATCAGAGTAATATAATAGCTAAAATAGATCAAGAATTACCAAATGATATAAATAATAACCAAACAACAAATATATTATGATGAACAAAATATGAATACAACATCAAAACCAAAACAATAGATATGTCATGCCAATTACATGTCATGTTTAAAATTAAAAACCAAAATAAGGGTACACTGACACATATAGTGGGTCTCGATACCATGTTCAGTTCTATCATCAGTTATCTATCTCGACTCATCCATCAAACATAGGGATCTTAACCTTATCAGATCATACAGACATGATTTCTTTTTTAGGAACTGATCTGGTAGCCCATGTAGGGTGTGAGTAACACTTAGTAGACCACCAATAATAAAATCTAAAATAGTATCCAGTAAACAATAGTGTATGAAGTTGTATAAAGAATAAAGTACAATCTTTAAAGTATGAAATTCACATATTCAATTATTCATTATTTATCCCCATAAATCCTCTAGTTCATAAGGACACCTGCACCAACAATACTTGCTTTGGACCATGACAGAGTCTGAACCATATCACATACTCAATTCAAAATTCAATATAAAATATGTTCATTCATTATCCATTTCCTTAATATTCATATCATGGACACATGAAAGCATATTCCAATACCAATATTATAGGAGTAAAATGTTGTGTCTAGCACCACCTGTGTATTAGGATCCCTTTCCCCTATCCCACACCTTAGAGTCACATGGATATTTGGGGCCCCAATACCTATCTAACACTTACTATCACATTTGGGTATTTGGAGACTTATCCCATGTCCCACACTCATTTAACAGACATGGGTATTTGGAGCCTAAGTCCTTATCCCACAATTATTTATCACACATGTGTATTTAGAGCCTAAGTCTCTATCCCACACACATTTATCACACATAAAAAAATATCACAATATCAAAAAAAGTAAAGATCTCATATATTCCAAGGTTATACATACATAACATTCTTATCAAAAAATATAATTTAATTGAACCTATTCAATTTATCACAATAATAATAATTCCTTATTTCTATTACATGAAATAATATGAAAAATTCACTAATAAACTATTTTCCACCATTTAACCATATAATTTATCAACCCTATGTGGTTATGCCAAACATCCCTTTTATTCCCATCAATCAACTAATATGAAAATCAATCAATCAATCAATTCTAGAATCCAAACAAATTACCAATTAGACAATTCCATTAAACAAACAATTTAAAGACCCATTATTCATTAATTTTATAATCAATATTACCAAACTCATTTTTTCCAAGTTAAAATCATTTCATAATCACATAGAAAAAAATTAACCAATTCTATAATTCCATAAATTAATTAATCAATTAATTTATTCAATATGAGATTCAATTTTAAAATGTACCAATTCAAATCTCAAAACTCATACTCAGAATTGTAATTCAAGAAAATAGGAATTTAATTTGGACCACCTACCTCAAGATTGTTGATGGATTCTATGCCGCAAAAATCCCCAATTGTGGTGAAATAACCATGATCAGAACGAAGAATGAGATCTAGATTTAAAAACTACATCCAAGATCAAATAGTTTAATTATATCAAAACCTATATCTATATCCATCACCAATGGAGGAAAAACCCCCTTCTAAAGATGAGAAAAATAATGTATAGAGAGAGAAAACCAATCAGGACTAGATCTCTTACTCGGTGAGGTATATATTCTTAAATCTGGTCTTTGATTCATTAGGAACAAAGGAAAATTTTTTTTGAAACACATTGAGGATCCTATAAATTTTTTAAGAATGAGTTTAGGTCTGAGTGGGGGTGATTTGGTATTAGTACCATGGGTTTGAAGATTTTATTTTAATTTTTTGGGGATTTAAATTTCCACATGCATAGTTTTCTATATGGGGTTCATGTTTTTCCCTGACTATGAACCTCCTCCCAGGGGTCACACAATTACAAATAGGAGGGTGGAAAGCTTGACAAATCGTGCACCAACAATATGAGTCCCCTATGTATGGGTTCACATAGTTTTTTTGGCTTGGGTGTGCAGTTTGGAAAATATTTTCACCAACCATGCACTGCTATAATTCTTACCAAAATTCAACGATTTCACTACAAAACTCCCCAAGGTAAAAACCAACTAGGATACATTAAAAAAAGGCTAAAAGTATCATTGAAAAAGGGCTCGGGCCACCCCTATAAACGTTTGGTATCTTAAAGTTATTAAGAAGTATATGTATAATAAGTGAAATATGATATAATAATTTTGTTTTAGATGTTGAATAACTTTAATGAAATAAATTTATTATGTATCTAGTCTTCAATGACACTAACCCTTTACAATTTTGGGCATGTACTATTATGATGTGTATTGAATATTCATCTAAAATGATAAAATATTTTTGTATGTTATGATCAAGTCACCTCTGTTAGTATCTAAGAATAGATTAGATATATTATGAGATTAGTTCATGAAGAATTTTATTTTAGAACATATAATAACATATGAGGAGAAGATAGAAATATAGGGTGAGCTTCAATTTTCATACGAAGGAAGAAAGATATCATAATTTTTCACATATCAGGAATGATTTTTAGGATTATACGATTTATCACTTTGATTATTGTAGATTTGTGCATAAATAATGATTTTTAATTTTTGTCAATGGTTGGAAACAAGCGGAATCATGTTAGAAATTAATTTGGTGGAAAATTAAATGATTGTCCTATTTAAAATCAAGACAACATGGGATCTAGAATGAAACATATTACTACTATGCTCATGAAACAGTCTCAAGAAATGAATCATGTTGATCTTTAAAATGATAAAAGGAGGGAACAATGAACTATTGAGTGTTTCATAAAGAAATATCCACCCAATTTTAGTGGGCCCTCTAACCCTCTAGATACTGAGAATTAAATTAGTAACATTGAAAATATATTTCAATTATCCAGTGCTTGAAACATGAATTTTTTTCCTGAAAGTGTATCATTTCAAATATGAATAATATCAATAATGGAATATTATTAATAATATTATGAAAGAGGAATAAATTGACTTTATATAAATATAAAAAAATAATACATTTTAGTTACTATTTACCTAAACTATACAAATGAAAATGGAAAGTTAATTACATGAGATTACCCAAAAGGAAGATGAATATTTTAGCACATATGAAGAAAATATTACAAGAAATTAAATGTATGATTCTAGATTTATCATTGACCCTATAAGTAACAATTATCGGTTCCTCATTAGCTTAAAACCAAGTAATTGAAAGACATTTTCCATATGGGGATTTATTAGTTATGAAGAAATTATTTGATGTTCTCTGAAAGTAGAAATGAAGAGTGAATATTCACATCATTCTCGTGGTATTGATAAGAATATAGATGGATTTTTGAGGGAAATTTAATAATAAAACCCATAGAGGAAATAAAATTAATCTTCCTTTATACCATATGTTTGGAAAGGATTATTAGGAATATTTTATAAGGTGAATTGGTAAATGTTTTAATTGTGTAAAATAATGAAATCAAGAAATTAAATCCAAAGATATGTAAAGAGAGGGCTAAATCGAATTCACCAAACACAGTTGAAAGCTACAACTATAAGGCGAATGGTTATTATGTGAATTAGTTCATTAATCCAAGGGTTAATGATGAAAATCCTTATTAACAACCTATTAATAAAATATATAAAGGGAAGGCCAGTGTGATCATAAATAATGAATTGGGAAATTAGAATTAACTGGTGAAAGGTACACTTATCATTCATCCTAGAACTATAAATATATTATTTAATTCTAATTCTACCCACTCCTTTATATCTAAATAATTTTTTAAGGGTATCATATCACCAAATAAATGATTATATGTTGAATTATCAGTGTAAAATTTCAATTTTATAATGATCATATATCAAGTGTATAGGTCTTCTCTGATAGAAGTTTCTGGGAATATATTACATTAAAATCTTCTAATTCTCTGTCTAATTGAATTTGAAGAGATTTTGGGCATTGATTAAATATCCATTTATAGATCCCATGTCAGTTTATAGGAAGGGAAGTCACATTTTATATTTCCAACCAACCTATGATTATTTTTTACCGTAATGATGAATAAATTTTTTTAATGAAAACAACATCGGTTGTATCAATACTATTACCTATTTATGAGGGGTATGTAAATCAAATTTATGGGGATAAACTCAAAACTACGTATATTCCAACTCTGTTGAAATAAAAAAAATGTATTTATTAAATAGATGCCTAGCCTTCTCCCAAATCTTGAAATGGAGTTTTCAAAAGAACTCATAAAAGGTATTATGCCTATTTAAAAGATTCCTCATAGAGTAAACTTGATTAAGTTGAGAGACTTGAAGAATAAAATCTAGGAGAATCTTGATAAGAGATCTATTCATCCAAGTATGTCACCATGTGGTGTACCAATTATTATTTAAGAAGAAATATTGGATAATGGTTCTTTGAATGGATTATCAAGAAAATAAAAATATCCATATCTATAAAAATTATCTTATACCCCAAATTAATGATTTATTTTACTCATTTTGAGGATATCAATACTTTTCAAAGATGAACCTCTGATCTGGATATCAACGGTTGAGGATCAAAAATAGAAAATATCTAAGAAAACCTTATACATGTGGTTCGTTCATTGCAAATCTATAGTGATGGGTTGGTCCATTATAACCCTTGAATTCATTGTGTCATGATTGATATCTCATGAGATAATATGAAATAGGATGTGGAGTGATCTCATTAGAGGGATAGAAATTGGTTGTGGGGTGAACACAATCCATTATTGGAATTTGTCCACAATGTGATGACGGTATTGGTTGTAATCCTTGACTGATGAAATTATTTTATATTCTCATGATTTTTTAAAAATTATGAGGTAATATTCTTATTATTATGACATGTTATCATGTATCAGTATTGAATAATGTATATTCCATAATCTTATGGATCATGTATTTTAAAATTCTAAATATTTATTCTATGAATCAGGATTTATGATCTAAATTACTTATTTTGTGTGAAATTCATAAGCTATTATCATGTTATCATATTATTATGATTATATTATGCCTGTATATGATCATTGATTGATATCATCTATCATTTTCCTTAATGAGAATCTGAGCTCACCCTCACTTATGTTTCCATTTTTTGTAGGTTATGGAGAAATGTATTAAGTAGAAAAAATAACAAGGGTACAATGAGGGAAGAAATTTGTGTGATGTTGAAGATATTTCATGAAATAAATTTATTATATATCAATTCATGAAATATACTAAAACATTATGGTTATGGGGTATTTATTAGTGTGATATGTATTTAATATTCATCTAAAATGATGGAATACTTATGTATGTTATACTCTATTAACCTCACTATCCATATATGAAACACCCATTTAATAATATAAAATATCCCAAATATATATCTATTATATTGGTATTAATTTTTTAAAAAACACTAAATTTTCATTCCTCGAAGAAAAAATATTTTCTCTGGATCTATAAATACATTATTTAGTGGGTAATTATTGTATCCTAATCATTATACTTCTTATCATGATTATTTGACACAAAATTTCCTCTAATATACTTCAATAAGTGAAACATAATGACTAAAGTTTGATCTAATCCTATGAGATGTACTTTTTTAATAGTCCATCATTAATTATTCAATACTTGGATCAATAGTGAAACCAAGATAAACTTATGTATCAAACATTCAATAAAAAATGGGTTGGAAAATAACACTATGGTTATAAAACATACAACATGAGATGGATTGCCCTATTTTAGTCATAGGGATGATAATATAAGAAAGAAAGTAACACCAACTACACAAAGTAAAGTAATCCCAAATATAATTAAAAATATTAATATGCTTGCAATTTCATAGAGAAATAAGAACAATGGCTCCCATTTAAATACCAAAAAATCTACTAAGGTAGAAACTCCACCAATTCTAATTCAAAACCATTCTATGGACTTGTAATGTTGATATTGATAAAACAATATATCATTAAAATCTATGAAAATAACATACTATGTAGTGGTGAGAATACTAGAATACTTAGTAGGTTACTCCCTATAAAATATCATGCTAGTTTAGAATAAGTATACTAAAGACACCATGAATAAATAACAAAACCATCGTATTACCGATCCCATGGTAACCCACAAACCCATATAGGGATAAATAAATAAATCTATTTATTATTATAGTATAGTAAAAATAAAAATAAATAAATATATTTAACCCACAGTCAATTCCTTAATGATCTGGTCAACCTCTCATCCAAATAGCATACATCATGACACTTCCATTCCTTCCCATTGTACATAACAAATCTATATACCATAACTAAAAATAAAAATCACTTACGAAAACTAAATACCACAACTACATACCAAAATTATATACCTTAATCACATACCACATAACCACAGTAATGCTAAAATGAAGAACATGTGACGGGGAGCTAAAAACCATAAATATACCATATATCTTAGTTTTTAAGGGTTTAATCAATTACCAAGAACCTCATATGGTCATTGGTTAGGTTAGAAAACTCATTTGGTGGTGTGTATAAAATAAAAAACATAAAATGATATATATATATATACATATATATAATCACTGAAATCCTATCCAAGGGTCGACACTCTTACCCAAAATCTCTATTATAACCCACTATCTCACCAACACTGCTATAAAACTACAAAAACTGCTTCCACATCCAAACAATAAATAACCCCATACCATAACCCCACAACTTCTTACCATTTAGGATTCATTAATTATTCCTCATTATTTAGTACTAACCACATTAACATTATTATCCATACTGATTTAAAAATCACATAGTTTCACTTGAACCAGTAACAATTTTATATACATTTCAATATTTTTTCATTTACAACATATGATATCTACTAAATTAATTCATTTATTTTATACACCATATCAATTAAACATAACCCCTTCATATTCATTCTCATTCAAATCATCAATTAATATTATACTATTTTTAATCCCTAGGAAACTATGATTCTCTAACTACATCAATCCATCTCAACAAATAACCACATAAACAATTATTCTACCATTAAATTAAACACACCACATAGAAACCTCTTTTAGTCTATAAAAATTTAGTTACACAACTATAACATGGAAATAATAAATATATTTTATATATAAATTACTTATTTATCAAGTTATTATTTCATACTCAACATAATAATAATCAATTAACAAATTTTATTTATCAACCTCACAATTATATTTAAATTTATCCATTTATATAACAAATATAAAACGTAGCTCTAAATATTCATAGTCTTTTTCCATCATAAAAACTTTATTCCAATAATAATAATGTAATGTTAAAACATGAATAAGATAAAAAATGTAAATCATTGAAGACTCAATCAACACTTAGTTTAATTAAATATTATAACCTAATAAATTACAATATCATATCCTTACTATAAATATAAAAAATAATACTCCTAAACAACACTAAAAATGAATAATAATAAAGAGGGAATCTGAATCATAAAACATATCTCAATCCATTATGCTTGTCATAAGAGAGGCGACCATTGATCACAACTTTATATCACTATAAGAGATCTATTATAAACCATCACACATAAATTTAACATTACTATAACACTTTAAGATGAATCTAGTCACCCCATGAAAATAGAAGCTACATAGAAGGAGAATAGTGACAAAGATACCTCTCATTACACGAATACAACCTCTACAATTGAGAAGTGTTAAATATTAATAAAAATAAATTATAAGGAATCAATAAAATTTACAAGGGTTCTAATAGTCGATATGATAGAGGGAGAACCAAGTTGATAGGATTTTAAATTTTAAAATTGGTCTCCAAAAATAATTGTATAATGTATTATAATAATTTGAAACGGTGGTTTGTCAACTAGGCTTATGAAAATAATGGTGTGAATCCCTGATCCTCCCACATATATCAGGATAAAAAATTATTAAATGTTAATTATAACAAGGAATATTATGTAATAATTATTATAATTTTACAATAATGTTTGAGACCCTATACATTCACAACATATATCTCACTCTCCATCAATTCCATAACCACCTCATATATGAAACTCAAAATCCATGAAATCAAACCACGATGCAATGATAACCATCACAGTATAATAGAAAAACCTTAAGAAAATAAGGGCTCAATAATATATACTATTTTATCACCCAAAAATTCTTGTGGTGACTCTAAATCCAACCACCCTATGGAATTATGGTGTAATTCAACAAATCAAAATGTAACGATTTAAAAAAATGAAAATAATAGGATCTAATTACTAGAGGTGATAATGATTCTACGAATTTAGTACATAAAAATATTCAAACCATTAATTAATAATAGTGCAATGTCACCCATTACAAAATGATTTGCCTTTAAATCAAATTTTCAACTCAAAATGAACTCTTGAGATAACTAATATTATCTAACTCATTGAAATGCACTAAATATATAAATAAGGAATGGATTCAAAATCTAATACTCTATATTAAATATCTCTAAAATTATTTTAATCCAGTATATTAGAAATAAAATTTCTTAAGAATAATTTTTTTTTCAAATCATAACTAAAGTGGAAAATACCTCTCAATCATGATCAATTCTATTGGAATGAAAAATTTCACAACACCTTAATGAACAATAACAATAAGTAAAATTCCAAAACCACACTTCTTAAGATATTATCATAGTCAAAATTCAATGAATCAACTAAAAAACTTTTCTACCCTCATTATTTATTCATCAAACTATACACTCATTCTTCATGGCACTCACAACTAGAAATTATCATATAGTTAAAAACGCACAAAACATTTTACAAATATTATCATAACCACCTAAATCATACCCCGAAAACATATCATCGTATTCCATTAATAAATAACCTTACTCTAAAATTTAAATGTTATTCAAAAGAGTCACCCCAATAATTCATATTAAACATCCCTAATGAAATATTAATTCCACAGACCAACTCTACTTCTATTAGATACACTTTAAAAAAGATTTTATATAAAATATATTACATAACCACTAAAATTACATATATTCATCTAATAAAACATTCCATACATGAAAATAATGGATACTAGATTGTATAATAACCTAAAATAAGAAATAAACTCTTTGATACAATATTCATTATTTTTCAAAATAAAACTTCTATAATCAATCAATATGTCTTTTATAGACAATCATAACCAAGGTTCTTGAAAACATGAAAAAAACCTGCATTCTCATTTTAAAATAAATTTAATATCATTTTGGAAAAAAATATAAATTTTAAAAATAGATTTGATCATAAAAACCTTAAATTTGATATTAAAAAAAATAATAAATAAACTTGAAATTTTAAAACTATTCATTTTATTTAGGAAATTAGGTAAAATTTTTCCATGCATAAAAAATAGTTTAACTTAAAATTAAAAACCCAAAATCATTTAGAAGAATAAAATGGGGGGAAAATATCTAAATATATACAATTTTATTTAATGAATAAAAATATAAATAACTACGCATATTTCTCACACTAAATTAATATCCTTGATAGATAATCCATAGATGACTGAGAAACACATTAAGATATGGGATTCTCATTATGATAATGTATATCCATATTTTATAGAAAATAAATTATCTTTACCATAAAAGGACATATAAAACAGATTATTCTAAGATATATAAGCTCTGTTATTTCAGTAAAGTGTCCCCTTTTCTTCTAGATTTATGAAACACAAGTCCCGTGATTTATGGTATTCATAACACATCTATTGGATACCTTAAGGTGATTCTTATCAAAATACTTTATTATAGAAAAACCACACTTCATTTTATATATATATTTTTCCTCATTACATGTATTTAACTATATATTTTCTATCCATCATCAGATAATTGCTTTCAAAGTATCATTAAAATATTGTTCTCTAACATCATCATTGGTTAGGAGTCATGGACAGTAACTGATTGACCTCTAAAGAGAATAATAAGTTATCACACACTAGATCGTTCATTCTAAATCACAATAATATCTCTCATGTGGTTATCCTTCCATAAATAGTCTATAAATCTTTTTCAAATTATCCATGAAACTCTTCCCTTAAAATCTTTACCAGGTTACCAAGATCTATATTCCACCAAATTTGGGTTATATCCCATAGTAATCTATCTTCCGATGAAACTTGGAATTTGTTTTGAGTATTCACCAATTCGAAGGAAACTTCAACCAACTCTTCCCATTAATAATCCTTGGGTCTCGATTCCCCGCTAATGATCATTAGTATCATTTTCCATTTAATTTTTACTAGTAATTTATACAATAAATACTTTTCTTTTTCTTAGGAAAAGTATTCTAATCATTTTTTCGTTACATATCATTAATTAAATAATAAAATACACCTATTGACTTTAGATATAATTAAATTAAATCTAAAAAACATATAAAAAATATAATCTAAGAGAAAACATCACCACACTTCATGAATTACACATATGCCTAAATAATTCAAATCCATGTAACAAAATTTTTCTAAACATTAAAATCTATGTCATTCAAAATATCATATTCACATAAAAGTATCATCATAACTTATATTAAAAATCAATATATAACACACTACTAGTAGGTAATTAAAACAATTCACCCTCTCCCCATCATCTATTTTTACCACACTACAAGTATAACAGATTTATTCAATACAATAACTAAAAAAATCAATGTTAGAAAAAAAACAATCAATCTTACACCTAATTCAACAATTTATAATATAGTTCTCATCTATAAACCTCGTATAATTTTTTTTATAAAAATGTAATCCATATAAAAAACACTAACAAAATACACTATAATTTTTTTTAAAATCCCCACACATAAAACATATCAATTGTTTTTTCAAAACTCAAAATTTCAAGACTTTACATTTAAAAAATTCATTCAAATTAGAACCCTAAAATATTTTTGTAATTCATTATTTCAATTAATATTTTCTCTAAACCAGTCATAGAACATTAATAAAAAAATATTTCACCTAAATTTTCAAATATTAAAACATTATAAGGAATAAATTCTATAATAATACATTAACATCATAGATACACCATTAAAACTAGAAAAAGTTACCCAAATGATATTTTAAACAAAAACTGAAATGATACTATTTATTATGTACTTAATGTTTTTTAATATTAACCATTAATTATAAAAGATACATTTATCAATAAAAAGTAAAATTTAATATATGACAGTTTACCCCATGTTTCAAAAGCTGGAAAAACAAATTGAAACTAAATAATATACTAATTAATATCTTTAAACACAATTTTAAATAAAAGTGAAAAACTATAAATGTTTATATCCTATATTTAATACTATAATTCTCAAAACCAAAAAAAAATCAAATTTTTTTATCTATTAACAAGACATTCTTAGTTGGTATATGCTAATATATTTAAAAAAATTAATCAAATTTATTAATATATAATGTTTAGAGGTATATCATCAATGAACCATACATATTGAAGATTATAAGCTACATGTTATAAATTTAAACATACATTTATTTTTTCATTTAAAACATGGTGGATGAAAATAACTCATAATTATGAGCATGAATTTCGTACGACTAATTTATATTTATTTCATTATTCATCATATTAATCATGTGTCATGTTTCCATTTTTTAATAATAATTTAACATAAGGTATGGTACTAAAAAATCAAAACATCAAATCAAAACATGATAACTAATTAATTTATTTTCTTGAAGTAAATGTTTTATCGTTTTTCTACCATGATTTCAATTATTATGTAACACACTGGGATAAAAACCCCATCAAATTATAAAAAAACTCCTGTAATCATTTAGTTATTTCCTATAACAATATGTATGTTTATATATCAATAATAATTTATCCAGGATAAGAACTATTACATATTATAGTCACAAATCAACACCATTTTCTTTTACTTTCCTTAAAATAAAATATTACCAATATAACTAGATTAACAAAAATAAATTCATTATATTAATATTTTAGTTCAAGAAACCCTAATAATATCTCCATATTCTTAATTATAAAATTTCAATTATTGTAATTATTATTGATTAATCATATCCCATACTTATGTATCTACTCTATAATCAGTAGAATATTACTTAAGGTTATTCAATAAACTATTAGTTCTTTTACAACTGATCCCACTTGGTCTTATACATCATAGTTAGTATACATGGCCTATATCACATGCTAATATTGAATGGAATTTACCCAAAACATCTAATTTAATACTTAACAATTTCTAAGTATCACCCAAAGATAAAATATCACTCTATCATTAACTATTTAGACTATAACCCCTCTTAGGCTGGTAGTGAAGTAATGTGTAACAACCCGAGTACTTCTAAAATATTTTTTTTCATTCTTGAATTAAATAGTAAAATTCATTATAAATGTATAATGAAATATGTTTTATTTATAGAAATTAATGAATTTATAAAAATTGAATAGTTTACTCACATATGAGAGAATAAAAAATTTTATGTATCTTTAAACTGAAATCATGAAATATTTATATCATGGAATAAGTAAATAAACATTCATGTAGTAATAAATTAAATGTTGGTATTTTTGTAAGTCATAAATATTTAATTGTAATTTTATATTAAAAATAATGATTTAAAAGATAATTTATTTTCATAAAATAGATTCATAAATTAATATTTTGTTTTCTTATGGTTATAAGATAATTTTATGTGAACTAAATAAATTCTTCAAAGAGTCATAAAATTAGTTATAATTTTAAAATTAGTATTTTACAAATAAATGATGATTCTAATTAAAATATAAATTTCTAATGTATTTTAAATTATACTCATAAAATTTTGTTTATTTTTAAATTATACATTTCCCAAAATGGTTAGATTTATTTTTTGGGATTTTTATAAAATAATCAAATTTTATTGAATAATAAAATAAAGTAATTTACAGTATATATTCATTATATGTTAAACAAAATATTCCTTGAGTAATTGATGATATAATCACCACAATATAGAACTATCCTTTATTATATTAACATATTTAGTGATAATTATTAAAATATTCATAGTCGTGAGCCAAAAATAATAAACTAATGATTAAAATAATGAGAAAACCCCCCCTCCCCTATAAATACCACCACTCACCACCTCTTATCCTCAAACCTCAAAGCCTTTTATATTATTTAATTTCTACCCAATTACCTTACCACACCTCTTTCCCACGTAAAATACTTACATTTCTCATCAAAATTATAAAATCAAGGGCCTTAAGGAGGTTCTAAATGACAAGAATTCAAGAGGTAAAATCCTATTTCATTTCATTTTATTTTATTTATTTATTTTATTTTCTTATTATATATTCACCAACCCTTATCCAAGATTCATGAAAAATATATTATCATATATATAATTTAATTTTATCCTTTTTATTGAAAAATAATTAATCAAACTCCATCTACTCTCCTTTTTATACAAAAAATGAGAACATCATTTCTGATGTGTCGATTTACCACCATTCGGGATAATACACTTAAATTTTACATTAGCACCTTTAAAATTTGTATTAAAACCATTATTATGGTTAAATAAGATTTTATTATACATATAATAAGTTATATATGGTTATAGAACCAATATATAAACATTATATTAAATAAAATGATATAAGTTCATGATGGTCGTAAAAAATCCAAAATAAATTAAATCATTTTCATTAATATTTTATCTAATAAATCATACTAATATCAGAAAAAATTGATATATTGTTTTATTTTATATTTTATAAATATATTATCTCCATTTCATTCAAATTTGGTAATTTTACTTCCAATTCATAAGAAAATCCAAAATGAACCAACTATGGAAACTATGAAACAAATGCACACACAACAATGAAAATAAAAAAAATATTATCAACAAATTGTTGGAAAGATTTTATAAAAACATAATATAAGGTAGTTTAAATATGAATATAATTACGTTATATAATAATAACACTCTTTAAAACGTTATATAAGAGTTTTGAACAAGTTTTAATTAATATGAACCAGAGGTAAGGGACTTTTCCATAAAAATAATCTTTTACATTTTTATTTTTAAACATTTCAAAGGAATGTTTTTTATGATGAATTTATTCATGTTTTGTGATTATTTATGTTTCTTAGGTATTTTTTATGATGAATTATGGGACCCATATCTCCTTACAATGCATTGGGTTTGTTTATGTTAGAGTTTAACTGTATTGTTAGTCCAAGTGTAACTACAATGGTTACAATATAAGGTAGCTATGAGGGTGGTAGTCCCAAGTGTTAAAATATTAATTGATTAATTTCACAATTTACCTTTATATTTTTATTTGTTTTTTAAATAGTTTATGATAATATCATTTTTTTACAAATTAATTATATGATAGTTTATGGGTTAGATTTATTCCTTTGTGAAAATAATTTCATATGTTTATAAGTATTCATGAACTAGTTGTTATTTTATTTTTATGTTCTTTACTAATATTTTTATTCTCACCCCACATTTTAAAATTTTCTTCATAAGGTTTAATGATTTTTAAGAGAAAACAATAATTCAATTTGAATATTTTCAAGATTTTTCATGAAAATATTTGACACTATTAAAAAAATTTGTATTAGGGAAGAAATTGATACAGTTTTAATAATACCCACTATGTATTAATATGGGATGATATGTATGATATATATTATTATTATATAAAAATATAAACCGAAAATATCATTGGGATTTTTAATAATGTTAATTATAGTTCAATTTAATATATTATAAAATGTTTAAGGCCGAGTCCTTATACTCGGAGTTCCCATCGATGCCCTCTCCAACAGGATATGAATTGGAGACTATTGAAAAGGGTATGAAACATATAATATATAAGGAATTAATTTCATTTAATTACATGAAAAATAAATAATTTTTCAAATAAACACTAACTCTGCAATGTAAAACAATACTAAACCCCATTAACAATATAAATATTTATGTAATGTCATATTGAAACAAGAAAAACAACTCAAAAAAATACCAAAATAAAATAGATCCTAAGATAGTGAATCAGCCAACACCACATAAATACCTTGATAAAAGATAAAAATATACACCCTGATATCTTAATATATTATACAAATATAGAAAACAATATATAGAAGTTCTTGTGAGTATAATGGTATACTCAACATGTTTCTCTCTATAAACTCTCATTCCACTAGGGTATAAGCATACTATTTCATCTAAGAAAAAATAATAAAATTAACTCATTTAATATTCTAAGGTAAAATAAACATCCATCTCACTAAGGATCAATACATTAATATACATACAATAATAATATAGTTAACATGAATTTTTTTTTAACATAGGTACCCTATACCCACTTCCCCATCGATTTAGTGGCCCTCAAATCCGAATAGAATACATCCTAACAAGTAATGAACCACCCCTAATGGTACCCATCTTAGGGTGTCTATGATGTTGAAAGTGATCATTAAATGTATATTCCAATATTAAAAATGTTAGTGACTATAACTAAGGGTTTAAAAAAAATAAGATCATATAAAATGATAAAGTAACCAATAATAAACTTTATATTAATAAATAGATGAAACCCAATACTTGTAATTCCATATAATAAATTATAAAAGGGGAAATATACAATGATTAGTGAATAGGATAGTAACTATAAAAATCAAAACCCCCTGAAAAACATACATGAGTTAGTAAATCCCAACTCAATCTCCATATCCCACCCATGGACCAGAATTATATTTACATATTTATAAAGGTGAGAATATCGGTATCATTAATATGATTCCCGTAAAAAAACCTCATGAAAATGTTGATGAAGCATTCTAAATATTTAATGAATAAAATAGAAGTAAACTTGTAACCTAAATTAGGTCAACTACAATCCATCCTCACCAAGGAATTCTCACTGAGTAATTCCCATAAATAGGTAACAAAATAAAAAATGAAATATATAGAATAAATGTAACTAATTTTGTCTTTCCTAGTGAACCTATCACTATAAACCCGAATGCCTTACATCTTGATGCCCCCATACCCTTTAAATTTCATAATTCATATATGTGGAAACACATCAAAACCACACCTATATGATAAAAGTCATGTCACAATTACATCCCTAAAATCACATAATAAATATGTGATCCATTACATCCAATTTAAATACATAATATACCTTAATCTATTGTAGACCATGGGAAAATACACATATAGTAACCAGAATCCAATATAGTTGGGATACATTTATATAATATAACCATAAACCATAGCGGCCCACATATACATGTATGTCATAATTGTAAGACAACACTACTCTTATGAGTATACATCCAATAACCATAAGCCACCATAACCTAAATATAAAAACAAAACAAACTATTTCTAAATGTGAGAGTGGGGTATAATGAGAATATACCCATCTCTATATTGAATGTATTATAATCATAGAAGAAACCCAAAACTGGAGGTCAAATATGGGATTCATTCACCCCATTCAACTTAGGTGGAAGAGAATAACAAATATCAGAGCATGATAAATTTATACCTCACTACCATTCATGGGAAGATAAATAATAAATGTATCAAACTATAACTATCATCATATGTGATAAACATGATTCCATAACAAAGGACCATAAATATAACTCCATTATGAGAACACTAGTTTTAAGTTCTGCATTTTCACTAAAAACTTGTAATTAGTCAAATACTGGCTAATTTATAGTATCCCATCATCAATTACATATTAATATATGAATTAATCATATAAAGAAAAGGTGATCTCATATAACACCATTACTCATTTCTCATAACAACCTCATTAATTAATTCATTAATATACACCATCCATGATTTTTGATACAAATAGAAAACTATGACTACAAAAGGGTGGATGAAAGAAGATTGGAATAATATTTCACCATAAATAAATATATAAGCAACAATATATGATTCCAAACAAGAAACAACCGTCCTAACAGTTGTTCCAACTCCTTTCCCCACCATCTGTACCATCACACCATCATTCAATTTAAGCCTAAAAAACAATATAATTATAACTCAACCCTCACAATATAAACCAACAATACCAATTTTCTATTAAAATCATAGAATGGGGTCTACCATTTGAATAAATATATAGAAGATAATCAAAATACTAGCACCAATAAATTGTAACAAGGATTCAATTCTAAATTTTTCAATTCCTGCATTATTATAGAAAACATGGTCCAAAATTAGTCAAAAATTAATATTAATTATATAAAACATTAAAATTATTTACAGTATTAATTAATTATTTCATTATAAGAAGGTTTCATTAGGTAATGAAACCTATTATAATAGGAGTTACTACAATAATAAACACCCAAATAATTTTCTAAATTAGATTCAGAATCATGCTAAGAAACTTTAAGGAAGAATGGTAACCCCATTGAGTCACTTTTTTATTATAATTATTATATTACTTTATTTAAATTGTTTAAACAATTTTATTTTCTTAAAATATACAATTAAATCATTAATAATCATAGTAATGTTCTATTATACAATCTAAAAAATATCATGAGGTAATAAAATGAAGGATGCCATAATCACTATAGAGAATAACATATTTGCATATGAGGTTATATAACCATCCCTTTAGTTCTCTAATTAAAGATTATTATATTCTTTAGGTTAATTCGAAATATCTACCCACTGGAAACTAGAAAATATTAATCACACATTCACACAAAATTTAAAAATTATATTTCTAAAATTCCCAACCTTGAAATAAATATTCAACATTCACTAAATGATAATATAATGATGGACGATGATAACCAACATGAAAAATAATGGTGAAACCATGAATCAAAAGGATATTATCCCTTCACGTATCCTCGAATAACATATATATGAATCCTAAATAATTGGTAGGAATATAACTTCTAAGACTTGGAAAGAATGAAGGATGGGTCAATGAGTGGATAAAGGTTATAAAGTGAGTTACCTTGGATCTATGGTAATCATCACTGAAAAAATGTCTATGGATCTATAATAGAGGTCTAGGCTCATATATAATTCTTCTATAACTACCTAGGATTTTATAAAATAAGGATAAAATTTAATGAATTCAAGTGAAACCTTGAATTTTTAGAAAATATTTTAAAACCCTGTATCAGGGATAAACACAGACTAACCAAGATTTGACAACCAAGATTCAAATATCATGATTCAATATCGTCACACAATATCTCTTATTCCTCATGGGTAATTATTTTTTATTCAATATAAACTAGGAGGTTCATGACATAGATTGTGGTTTTACACTATAATGTTTTAGGCATCTGAGATTAGGATTAAACAACCAAAATTCTTCCTTATCCCTAAAAGACCCTAGATCAGACTCACAATATGTCTTGTGCATAATAACACAACTAATACTATAAATATATAACCATGAAATTGGATCTATAGCTCATCATATAATGGGAAATTATTCAGATTGTGACTAAAAAAACAATAGATGAAATATGAAAGACACATAAATCCAAATTTAATGGTATCCGCTAATATATAAGGTCCTTTACTTCTTAAAAACTCTACTAAATACTATGCACACCATGTCAGAAGTCATTAAAACTATGACCATACTCTCAACATGAAATAGCACAACACCTAACTCCCATTACTTACAACATTAATACTTAACACAATATTATTCCATGACACACACCATTATGTCATGACACCTAAATTAAAAAAGTTACTCTTATAAAACCAAAGACTATCCTTATATATCACAGAAAAATACTTCAAAAACCCCCTAAACTCACTTAACACCTGATAAATAATAAGGGATGGGTTTATGAAAATCAAATCCCTCACTTCAGATACCTCTTAAATAATTCCCATTCTTAGTAATAAAAATAAAACCCTATAAAAAATAGAATGGCTCCATGAGATAACAACACCATTATATACCTCATAAGGATCCCTCAACAATAAGATAAAAACCAACTAAACATAGATAGGGGAATAAAATCATAAAGTATTATCAATTTTATCATAAATAAAGTTAGGTTTATATATATCATTTCAAAAGGACTTAATAATTTGAGATATTTATAATACATCTATTACTCAAGTTCCCAATTACACTCTTATAATCCGCTATTTCATAATAGGACAATAACACATGGAATAGAAAACTAGCTTAACACTTTCTCTTTATAGTCTTAACTAATAACAGGTCATTCCAAGAATGTCACATCATATTTATCATATAAATCTCCCTAATAAAATATACTTGAGTCATTATAAAGATATCGATGAAGCGAAAAAACATGGGAAATTTCATGGATTCAATTCATTTGAGGAGGGATAACTAATCGATATGTAACATCATTGATATTATAAAACACCTCTAATGACCCAAAAATTGGGGAGAAATATTAACCCCGTGACCAGAAGTTTTCTTACCATGATGAGTAGATACCTTAAAAAATCCATGATCTCTAATTTTAAAATCTAGGGGCATTATCCTATGATCAAAATTGGACTTCTTATGATCTTGATCCTCCTCCATCTTCTTGAAAATCACTTATCAATTATTTATAGTTTTCTGCACCATTTCCAGTCCAAGAATCACCAAATCTCTATCCTAGGTCCAATATAATAAAGATATATATGGTAATCAATAAAAAATTTCAAATAGAACGATACCATTGGATGTTTGATAACTATTATAGGAAATATAAAATAAGGTTTTAATGCAACACCCATAAACCTCCAAAATCCAAAATGTATGTTTACAAAATATCTTTTAATGTATAGATAATCTAGTAAATTTGACCATATATTTGTAGATTAAATGTGTTTATAAGGAATAAATGAGATATAAGATCACACTAAAGAACATTCCATACTTAAAAGGGAAAATAAGGATCATAATTAGATATGATTAGCCTTATTGCACAATGGAGCCTCAAAATCATCTCCAAAAACTTCCTATAGAAGACATTCACCATTCTTAACTCCTTAATCATTTATAAGAGTTTACTACATTAAAAATTATAATATCACCTATATAGAAACAAATCCACCCTGATATTGAGGTATACTAGTCATTAAGTCTATCAAAACGTCCCCCAACATTCATGAAGGGACATATAGTGGATAAAGAAAACACAATGTACATAATGTTATTATTTATATTTTGATAGACTAAATATTGGGATATTAACTCCATAGTTATTCTCTTAATACCCAAATTTTTTAATTCACCACTATATAAATAATACATCTTAGCCAAACCAATATGTAATAACAAGGGTGATAAAAAACAATGAAAAGAAAAGACTCGTGTATAACCAAGGTAATAAATATCCTCTATAGGTACAACACCATATGATTATCATCCTGAAAACAACCATCCTAGAAATCCGTAAAAACAATATAAATCCATCAAACATAAATATAAGAATATACCAACTGATATTTCTACACATGATTCCATTAGGATGGATGAACTATTATCTACTAGAGAGATCTATTTCCACTAACTTCCCCTTATATAAATATGATTCAAAATATTCTCCTCCAATACCCACAATGCATCGAAAAACTATTGAATAACAACACCACGAGACTTCTTTCATAGTGGTCTAATAAAATAATTAACTTTCCATATCATTTAAGAAATATAAAATTTATAATCATATAAAAATTCAATTTATCACTATTATTTAAGGATAATATAATACAAATATAAGATATATCCCAAACTATTATGAGTTGTGAAGACCAAAAAGCACTCACCAATGAGATACTGTCACCCAAAATTCAAGGAAAACACAAATTTATAAATCTCAGGATCTTGGGAAACATAGTTATATTCATGTTATATTAATTATTTAGTATATTAATAGATTTATTGTCTTTTATAAATAAAAACAAACCCCAATACAAGGATAAAATAATAACAAAAGACCTTCAAAATAACTCCTTCCTTTAGAAAATAAAGAGAATAAGAACTGACCATCCTCTCTTTTAAATACTCAAAAGTACCATGATGCTAGCCAGTCCACAAAAAAGGATGTTCCTTCAAGATAAAGGTTATCTGAGGAGTTTCAAATAGAGAAAATATTAGGTATAAACCTACATTAATGGACTTTAAGAATAAGGAAACTCCAAACCAGCACAACATTATTTCGGAATTCCTAAGAAACAACCACCTCAATCATCAAATAATCCACATATACTCCCACACAAGACATAAAATGCCCCAAGAAATTCATAGCATAGACTAAAAATTTACACTTTTATAACCTCATATAATGTTGATATAACCAAATAAACTATACAATGGAACACATATGCTCTTTAATCTATTCCTTATACTTATAATACATGAATATGTAATCAATTAAGATGACAAAAAACAATAGTCTCAAAACTCATAGAACACATAGTAAATTTATCCAATGAACATGAATGGTGCGTTCTTGGAACCAATTGACATTACTATGAACTTGCAGTGACCATAATGAAACATGAAGGTGGTTTACAAAATATCTTCATATTTCCCCCACATTTGAAAAAACCCATTCTATTAATCAATATTTTATACCTAACTTGCTCTATTAAATTGGTATAATAAATCATCAATGCATGGAAGTGTGAATAATTATTCACTCTCATTAAATCAAGCAATAATAATAAAAACAAAGTCATTGAATTCTGTCATCCATCTTTACAAATAATATCAGAGCACCCTAATGTAACATAATGTGTTGAATAAAATATATATACAGAAGATCATAAATGTGATTCCATAGCTCTAAAAACTTAGATGGGGGCATCCTATATTGACACATAAATATTCAAGAGACACCCAACTATAACTATATCCCAAATTTTATTTCATATCAAGGGGCTATAATTATAACCTATTCATGAAAAAAATCAGGTCACTCTTCCAAAACCATTATAAATACTATTATTTGAACAACCATTGAACTCATAATTAACTTTTTCATTATAAATGATAAAGACTCAACACTTATATGACCCATCCAATAGTCCCACTCACCAATTAACAAGATATTCATTCTCTTTGAATTAATGAATATTAATTTTCTCATGAAGAAATTATTGATTTATTATACTGAATACAACCAGTCCACGATAAGGTTAAAATTATGTAGTGGTATATACAAGTATAGAAAATATACTAATGATCAATTATTATCTAAAATTTTCTCACAATATCTAAAAACATCATAAAAGTTTACACAAATTATAACAAGAATAATCAAAACTAAGGGAACTCGAAGTGTCTCCAAGTCAAGTATTATAGACTATAATGGGTGGGTTCAATTAAAAAGTGTGTATCCCCTCAATAAAATAAATTATAAACCAAGTTAGAAAATAAATATATAGATCCTCACTTAACATATGGATCACATATCACTATCCAATCTCAAGAAATCATCTGAAAAAATATTAATCCATAACCAATATAAACATGATTCCAATAACCACTATACACATTGTCTACCCTATGTTCCTATGTATGAGGGCTTTATGAGGCTTTCATCTTCCATCCATTTATCCCATTTACTAATCAAAGCATGTAGTTCCTTACTACTACTGATGTCTTGGTGGATATTTCTATAATGGATGAACCTATAGTGGGTTGAAAACAATATCTCGACTATTGGGAAAGGTA
Source organism: Viscum album (assembly GCA_963277665.1). NCBI lineage: Eukaryota > Viridiplantae > Streptophyta > Magnoliopsida > Santalales > Viscaceae > Viscum > Viscum album. The sequence continues at coordinate 1,548,948,005 of OY728152.1, read as the reverse complement.
AAACAATCAATGTTATGATGTCAATGAACACTGTACAAAAAGAAAACAATGTGTGATCTCTCGATAGAGGTCTGAGACATTTAATGTCATTTTAAATAAAATAGAGGAAGGTAAAACTAATTCTCTACTATTTTAAACGTCAATTGACCTAAAAAATATTAACCTATATACATAGGTTTACTCCTCAGACTATCTTGATGACATCCATCCCATGATAATACATGATAATATAGTATTATTTTGATACCCGCTGCATTAAAAATCACCAAAATTAATATTGATAATGTGAATAGGGTTTCCTAGTTCCTCATCTCAAGATCCAACCCTACTATGATAGTTTTTTCTCTAACCCCATTATTTGGAAGTAGATATTTCAAATAACTAATTGAAAATTAAATTTTTTCGTTCAAAAGAAATTTTTATGAAAAAGTGGGAAACCTGAAATAAAATCATACAAGAAGAAACCCAAATCATGACTATATGGAATTTTCCTTCCCCAATAAATACATCATTATTTCAAGCCACTACCTCTCATGAACAATTGGCATGTTGTCTTGTGTAGGGTTGCACTGGCCTAGTACCGATAGGAAATCCATACCCTCCCATTCATCCAAATCCAAATGGCCATGCTTAGATGAATGATTCCTTCTTTGTATGATCATATGGAACTAATCTTTATAAAGTGCTTGTTGCTTTGAATATCAACAATTTGAATAAAACCAGTACCAAAATATTCCTCAAATCCCACCAATTTCAAATTTCAAAAACTACCACTGAGAAAATATGAAATTCCAAATCCGAAAAAGTCACAAAAAATCCATCAAACCAATAATATCCATTGATCTCCATGAACTGGCTACCCAAACTCACGTCCCAAATGATCAAGAAGGCCACAATGATGATCCTCCTCAGATAGAATGGAGGAATACAAGAACCAATGTAGAGAATCAAGAAAAAAGTGGTAGGAAAAAACATCGACAATGAGATGGATGGAATGCCAATTAATTGTTGGAAAACCCTCAATCACCATAAAAATAGGTACACCAGGAGAAAAAAATTGATATGGAGAGGAAAATAGAACTAGAGAATCCAGAATCACATCATAGAGGAAATTGGAGCAACCAAAAGGTGCATCATAGAAGTAATTGGAGCAACTCAAAAGAACATCATAGAGGAAACTGGAGAAACTAGAGAGACACATCATAAATACCTTTGGAGAAACAAGAAGAAGCATCACAAAGACAATATCCTCAACAAACACTAGATAAAATATGAAACACTGGGAGGGAGATATATAAGTCTTTTATCATAACATAAAACATGAGTCATATGAGAGGAAACATGAGTTAATAATCATAATCCATGATAATCTATCATAGATACATTGCATGAAATACAAATTTGGAATAAAAATAAGCATATAAATCATAACCTATGTCATGGATAACTACTAGGATGTTCATAAAATAATATAATTGGCTGACCACCTTCCCATAACATAGTTGACTTGGGCCAACCAACTATATATTTATCACAACAAACTTGAGATAATCACACTTATCCCATTACCAACATGATATCATGATATAAAAAACATTACATAATTAATTTGATGTATATAATGGACCTAATATCAAATAATGATAAACTATAAATATGTGTGAAATAATAAATTAAAAACATTAATAATTCTATAATAACAACATTATCCAGTGAAAAGAAAGTGGTTTGTAAAAAACATCCATAAGAAATTTTCATAATCTATCAAGGGAAATGATGTGGATAGTTTCATTAGATAATATTATAAATTAATCATAAGAAACATTAATAGATGTTGATATAGATAAAAAACTAATTTTTAAGAGCATTAAAATTTCCATAGAGAAAGAATAATAAATACTCTTTACATTTTTTATAAATTTTATGAAAATATTTTATAAAGTAAAATGAATAGAAATTTATTTATAAAAATTTAAAAACATAGAATGGAATTTTATTATATAAAAATAATGAATAAAATGAATAAAATGAAAAAATTAATTTTTACAGGACATTTGAAAATAGATTCATTTCCTGATTTTTATAAATAAAATCAAAGATAATAGAAAAAACACATACAAAAAATGTTAAAAGAATATTGATTCTATAAATAATGTCAATTCAATTTAAAAATACCTTAATAATAATAATAATTTTTGTTAATTACATCTTAAAAAAATAAAACAATTATAGACATGGAGGATAAATATTCCTAATTTAAAATAAGAGGTAAGGTTGGTTTCACTTAAAAAACTACATTGGGTAAATTATGAAACATAGGTGTGGAAAAATAGTAAGAGGACATTTAAAACTCATGAAAAAATTTGGGATAATAAAATAAAGTTTTTTATATAAATTTTTCTTATAATTTACCTAGAGGAAAATTTAGTCATGATAATCTATAATTCAAAGTGAGATTGGAAATAAAACCCTTACCTTTTACTCATGATGTACTGAAAATCATATTAACAACCTGTATAATAAATGAGAATATAAAAATAACTTATTTTATGAACTTATTCATATTTATTAACTTTTATATTATTCAATTTTAATCATTAATTATACATATATTAGTTATTTACTGTTTATTTTTATCACTGAATGCTTGTAATTTTGATTATTTTCATGAGTTTTGTAATGGAGAAGTGAGTCCCCATTATTTGATACCAAGTTCATCAATCCTAGATTATTCATGGATGTAAAATAATTTTATTTCAATAATTTTTTTCAAACTATGTTAATTTTATAGAAATTATGGTTATGGTTGGAATAATGGAACCTATGGAGAAATTTGTTTTGGATAATTTTCTATTAACAACGAGTTACTTTATAATGATTGATTATTTTTATTTATTCATTCTATAACCATATCCAAGAAATTTATTTATTACGAATTTTATATATTTCAATTATTAATATCTAGATATTTATTCATAGTGATAATTGTGATGTGGGTATAACATCCTTCATGTAGGTGGTTGAACGGACCAAAACAAGAACATGTTATACTAAAGAATGAGTAAGGGTATAGAGTAATATATGACTAGTAAAATTTTATCATAAGAAAATGATTTTAATATTGAATAATTATAGCTATGATGATATTTATAAAGTTTTTATATGAAAATGTAATTGAAAATTTATGGGAAGAACTTAGATACTTAATGATGAGTTCGTTCCTTCTCGACATGGGTTCCTTTGACGCTGAGAATTTTGGTTTCCTTATTGGAACCAAAAGGTAACAAATGTATAATAATGAATTTTGATATGGATATGGGTATATATTTATGATATAATTGAATGGTTTGAGTTTCTTTTAATGGGTATATAAGGGGTCCTTTTATAGGTGAGTTTTGAGTGAAATTTTCTCAAATACTCATTTCAATGGTGTAAGTATGTTATTTTTAAAAGAATGTAGATAAAAAGTGGAAAAATAATGGATATGTATCATGAATACCATCATCCTTAAAAATTATAGATAAGGATTTAAGATATTATAATTATTTTTCACTTAGTTTCACCCATTTTACTACATTTTACATTTCTTTGGTAATTCAATTTTTACCTCGATAACTAATTTTTATGATAAAAAGGTAAATCAACCTATTTAACGTATTTTAATGATTTTTTACACTATTTAATATAAATAGATTTATATATATTATAAATTTATCTTTTAAATTAAAGATTAAAATTTATACAAAAAACCATTTTTATAAAAAAAATGTCTTTTTTAAAATATAATTTTTATTAATCCAATTTCACATCAATTTCTTAATAAATTAGGGCTAATATATATTTTTTATTTCTTAAAACAGTACATTATGTTTATCATTTAAAAGTGATCAAATGACTATGATTAAGATACATAATACATAAGAAAAATATTTATTTAAAAAATATATTTTTCAACCTTAATTAATTTCAAAAAAATACTTTTAAAAATAAATATTAATCTTATAAATTTTGTTTTATAAATAAAATAGTATTAAAATATTTCTTTTAATTTTATTAATGCAACAAATCATTTTTTAGTAATAATAATATTATTATTTGACACTATATATATACAATAAAATATTTTAAAAAAATATTATTATTTTAATTATTATTTATGAATTATATTATTTTCAATTAAAAAACATTCTCCTTAGATATACCAACGAGTCATATATCTAATGGCCCTATATTCAATGTCTATATATTTAATGACCATATTTCTAATGACTATGTTTATAGATGTCATATATAATTCCTATATGTAGCCTTATATGCAATACTAAAACTATTCATTCTATTCATTTACATCACTCTAAATATGTATATTATATTTATAATTCCTTGTCTTATTTCCATTTTTTCCATTAGTGTGATGATCTTCATAGTAAATAATAAGGAAAATTTTTTAATGTTCATGGAATTTTTATTTTGTTGTGGATTTATTCCATTTGTGCTTTTCTTAATGATGTTTAACATTATATTCATATAATGTACTAATGCTTATCTTAAATTGAAATAGTTAATATAATAAAAATAATCATTGTTCATTTTAGTTTAGTGTTGTGTGTGAAATAATCTATTCAAAACAATATATATTTAATGCAAATGCACATACTAAAATCATGGGGTGTTACATTTTACCCCTACAAAGAATTTCGCCCTCACAAATTTCATCACTCTAAGGAAAAATGATGGTGATACTACATCATTACATATTTAGGTTCCCACATTACTTCCTAAACATTATTATTCCTACATATAACTTTAACTAGCTGAGTGGTCGTGTTTCATAATTATTTTTCTTTATAATCCAATATTTTTACCGGTTATTCCTCATAAGATAGGTTATGTTCCAGTTGTACTACATTTGAGTTTAGTACGTATGAATGGATTTGTTTACACTTCCTCAAAAGTGTTACATGTTATACATCATACACTTAGTATCAGTTTGGTTTAGGAAATAGACAATAATCCATTGTTCCCACATGATCAAGAATTTAAAATGGGTTGACACATCTAGGTATCAACTTTACTTTCTTATCAAATATCATAACCCACTTCCATAGTGATATTCGAATGAATAAATTATATCTGATTTCAAACTCTAGTACCCATCAATTATTATTATTTTATCTCTTCTATCAAATTTGGGTAGTTTTAATATACCATTGAATAATTTGAATCATCTCTTTTATATACTAGGTAATACCTTGTCCCAACATTTTACAATATCTAACATTATTCGAAAATATTAGATATAATGACTCACATTTTCGCAATTATATTTTTAGAAAAATATTGGAATAATTAAGAGACCAGGCACTGAGGTAGCATGTAATTCTAAGGCCTAGAGTGCCCAGAATTATCCATAAAAAATGTTATGTTTTTAAATAGCATGCATGAGCAGTTCTTCTAAAAATGTGGAAGAAATTTTAAATGGGAGCTTTGATTAGAAATATGAGGTCTCTTTTGTATTCGGGGCAGTGATTTTACCCTTGGCATGACTTATGTTTATTCAGTACGGGTCCCCAGTGTGAAAACCCAAAAATAGAATAACCATAAATAAAATAATTGAATAAATTATATATATTTAATCATTATAACTCATAAACAGTAACTCATATTGGAAATCTGAGAGTACCATTATGATTGTGAGGATGTGCTTTCCTTAGGTGGAGCCTAACCTCGACCGATGTGGGTCGAGGGTAAAAGTTAATTTTGGGACTTTTTAATGGAGAATAAAACAATCTTAAAGAAGTTTATTTTATTTCCATTTAATGTTTCATAGTGTGGAGATGTAGTGATGCAATGATGGAGTGACCATTTCTCCTTTCATAAATGAAGTAGTGTGGTAATGTTGTTTCAAAGAAAACCAGTAATGCTGAAACACATTTCATCCATTATTTGGGGGTAGGGTCCAGTGATAGAATTCATAACACTAAAGATTTCTATAGAACCTTGGAGTTTCTCTAAGGTAATGAGGAAGAGGCCCTCTCACTGGAGATGATGGATCAAAGGTCAATATTCAATCAAGCGCTGACGAATCGACGAACACTGGTAGAATAAGGATCTATGTGGTGACGCAACTTCAATCTACACATGCAAGAAATAAATCTCAAGGTAGGGGTTGTTATTATTTTAATCTTATCTGTTCCATGTTCTTGATATTCCACGATGGGCATGAACCAATTTACTAACAAATATTCTTGTGGATAGATCATTGTTGGGGGATGGGATTACACTTCTTGGGTTTTAATGGGAGATTTTATTTGTGATTCTTAGTTAACTGTTCTAACAGTAACGAATCCCAATCAGCATGAACATAGATTTATGTCCATTCATATTTGTTAATTCCTGATTTTCTCCCTTCATTCTTCTTTTGTCGTGGGCATTCTTCATTCATCCCACGACTCAACTTATAGTGATCGATTGATCATTGGGAAATCGATCTTTGGCATAACGATTTGATATCGCAGATCCAATATAGACATGGCATGATGGAGGTGTGATTATGGGGGAGGAAAATGGATCATGTTGGTGTGGGATATATCTCTATTTGGGCGACATTTCAATAAAAGGAATTTTGGAATAGATTCAAATCCCCAGGGATGAAGTGTGCAGCTCTAGGTTTCTGGAACCTCTTCCAGATCAAAAATATAACCACATGAGCGAGTTCGGTGGCCCTAAAAATATACAAAAATCACTCCAACCCAAGTGGTGGTTGCAGTAGAGGTGGCGTGCTATGGCAGCAGTGGTATATGTGTTTACATAGTTTCCCACGTAGGAGAAGACTGTAGATTCGGCTATGCCGAGGTGAAGAGACTAGGCCACTTCAGTGGGCCAGGTTGGATAGGCGGGCCCGACCCAACTTGTCTGGGCTGGGTACAATGGTCCAAGTCCACCTGCTAGGTTAGAATGGGTTGGGTCAGTCTGACCAGGTTGGACCAGACCCAGACCCAACCAACCCCTTTTCACTAAATGGCTTATATATTTCAAACCGTAAGTCTAAATGACAATATATCTATGGTGTTGGGACCCTTGTGACGAGACAATACTTTTGAGATAGATTAGTGGGCTTTTAGTTACACCATCAGGGGATGGTGGAATTCTATTTTTATTCTCTTTGAAGGTACGATTGAATGTATTTTTTCATGTCATAGATAATGGCCTGTGTTATGAAGTGAGTTCCCCCAGAGAAGATCTTAGTGACCCAACAGGTGTAAGAGATGAGAAGATATAAGTGAACCGGCTAACCAAAATGACTCTAGGGGTCTCATTTACCCAGTTGGTCTATGTGGATATTGTATCATATCGAGAGGCCTGGTCACTCCTCACTTCTCTACTTGGTACCTTAGATAGGGTTTTCTGCATGGGTATGAAAAAAATTTACATGGTTACCCATTCCCTATCTAAAATGACAATTCCAATAGGTTATAGATGTCCACCCAATGATCCCTAGGTGTAGGACCCCTATCTGTGAATTGAGATATTTCCTTCCTTTATTACTTGACCTAATCAATTTAGTTCTCAGTGTGTCTTCTTTCATTAGGGCCCAAAGAGGAGGGACCTCTTTGTGATGGTCTCTGATGACTTCAAAGCTCAAGGAGAGAGTTATCTCGAAATGATATTTCCATGATCAGAATCCTATGATAAAGGATTTGGCTATGATATTGAGACTCCTTGTCTTAGTGAAATTAGACATCTCAGGGAAACTTCATGACTTATCAAGACCAGATATTATCTTGAATACTTTTTCTAGAATTTTTCTACACGGTATCTATTAGATAGATCAAGGAGTGTGATCTCCCAGAATCAAGTGTGCTAAAATTGGAACTATATAGTTGGTATTAGATGAGACGTTGATTCTTGTAATCATTTATTAATATACCTCTCTATTATTGTTATATGTGTTGTTTATATATACCTGCGTTGAGATGACTGTACTTTCTTGGTTGTGTTTCATTTGATATATATTACCTTGTGTTTCAAGGTCCCCCTACTGAGTATTATTTTTATCACCACCATACGGTCTTCACTATCAAGTGTTGTGTCTTATTAAAATGAGTGAAACATTGGTGGAGTCCTATGCGCAGTAGGACCAAGGCCATGACCGAATGTTGCGTTGTGAGATCAGATGAGTAAAAACATTTCCTGCAACATCCTACAATAGCTTCAGTTCCCTTGTGAGCTAGTGAGACTTTACACTTGTCTTTTTTAGTGGGATTGTGCTTTTTGACTGATTGTACTTTAATCCTTTATTTTCTACTGTAATCTATTGTTGGTTTGTAGTGTTATTCATGCATTTTATTTACAATGTTTTTACTCTCTAAACCCTGTTTCATAGATTTGGGTGTGTGTGTATATAGGTTCTTAGGAAAATTCCTCCCATTGTGGGATATGACTACTTGGTCCTAGTAACCAACCCCTGGCCTAACTATGGTGGATTTGGGGTTGTCACGACATGGGCCTAGATTGAAGAGTTGTGACAGAGTGGTATCAGATGGAGGTTGAGTTCCACATTGGGACTATGAGTATGTGAGATTGGTTTATGGAAATAATGTTAAGTGTTTTGAGTCAATCTTTCTGGCCAGAGACACTAGTGTTGGTGTGGTGACCTATGTATCCATGTACTAGGGCTCTGGGCACCTGTTTTCCAACATGGTACATGAAAACACTAGTTGTAGGGAAATAAAGGTAAATTCATCATATAGGAATGGTTTTTATTTTCCATGTCTCTCTTGAGTCAATTCACCAGGTATAATCTTTTAACCATGATACATCTTTTCCTCCTTAGGATGTGTTCACGATGCTATCTAGTGTGGGTTTGATAGTGGTATCAAGAGTTTAGACAAATGCTCGATGAGGCCTCCCTGATGGGAGCCAGTGAAAGAGTAGTTTTTCATCAGGATAGTCAGTAGGTGATGATTTATCCTGATGATCAGTAAGTGGAACCACCTCCAATGGTTCAAGTGGATTCAACTTTCCAGATTGATTATACATAGAGTTCAAACTTGTATGATAAGATTCAAAGGTAGTGATTTCCTAGGATGTAGGGTCATCAGGACCTATCAATACCAGTTTCACAATGTAAGCTGTAGGACCAGAGGTTTTTTCAGAAGTTTTAGAGACGTTCTTGTTTATAGAATAAAATGATTTTCTATATTTTTCAAAAAATGGTGCATATCATGAAAGATTGTCCCACTATTCATGTTTCAGTTAGAGAGGTGATTGATGAACCACCATGGAATACTCATTGGCAAGAGCAGACAGATCTTTCATGCAGTGGATGTGGCAAGAGAGCTAGGGAAGCAGTAAGGGGAGGCCAAAATTTTGATGTGTTACCACCACCACCTCAAGGTTTTCTATACTAGAATCCAGGAGCTAGAGGGTAGGGGAGGATACGATTGCAGACCATCTATGTTTATGAACCCATGACTCCATGGATGATTAAAGGTACAATCTATGTCTTTCTACATTAGCTGTAGTATTGATAGACACTTGTACTAGTGATTTACCTTCCTTCCCCTTTTATTGTTTGATACATATAGGTTCCAGTTAATCATTTGACAATATCCTCTTGTTTAGAGACTTCTACTAGAGGGGACCCAATGAGTACAAACTAGTGCTGACCGGGCAACCTGACTCTTGGAGGTGAGAGTTTCAGTTGGGATCTCTTGGTATTGGCATCGAAAACTTATGATATCATTATCAGAATGGAATAAATCCTCATTTTATACATAGATTGATTGTTTTAGGTAAAAGGTTGTGGTTCAACCGTGGTGATGGAACTAGATTTACCCTTTATCGTCAAAGGGAAAAAATCCTTATAGCTCTTGATGGACTCAGGCAGAGGAGGGTGTAGCAGATTTATATTCAGTTGGCTAGTCTAACCCTCAGTGTAGTGGATATTTGGAGTCCTTAGGTTTCATAGTGCCAGTAGTGTATATAGACATCTTTCATAATGATGTTCCATGTTTAACTCTCCATCAAGAGTTAGACTTATGCATTAGTATTCACCCCGGAGTGGCCCAATATTTACGTCAATTTGAAGTATGTCTCATGAAGAGCTCTATGAGATGGAGGTTCATATGGGGGACATATAGAGGAAGGGATTATTAATACATAATGTTTCACCCTAGATAGCCCCACGTGATCTTCATTGATGAAATATTAGTGCACTTGGCATATGAGGAGGAGCACATGAGACACTTGAGGATGGTCCTGGACCTACTTCGAGATCCCCAGCTACCCATAAAGCTATTGAAGTATCTATTGTGGATTCAAGAGGACTTATGTTTCTTGTAAATGTCACCTCAAAGACTGGAGTTGTAGTGAATTTAGTGAGGATTGAGATGGAGTTTGATTAGCACAAATACGCGACTCATAATCTTGAGTTGGTAGTGGTGGTCTTCACATTGAAGATGTGATGATAATAACTTATGGGAGAGTGATACATTAACCAATTCAACCTCAAGATTTTCATGTATGTATTCTCTTAGAAACACCATGGCTTGAGATATAGGAGGTGACTGGAGTTTCTACAGGACTATGACTTGGAGTTTGTCTATACTCTTGGTAAGAGGACCATAGAAGAATAAGGTCTCAACAGAAATCAAGTTAACAGTTACTGAAAGAGGCATTGGAATGTTTGGCCTCATTTAAGTTTTCCTTCATAGATACAGATGGATCAGTTTATCTCCAGTCATGGGTTCTTACTCATCCACTCTTAAATGAGTAGGGGTGGCACAACTCAGTGATATCGATTGTGAGTATTTACATGATTATTTGTCAATAGGGAATAACCATGATAGACATTCGAATGGTGGGGAGAAAATATTTCTTTTCAACAGACATGTAGTTATAGTAGTAGACGCCTAGTTTAATGAGATGCATCAGAGTATACCTGTGGGTGTCATGGAGGAAACCAGGGATGAAAAAACATGTTGAATATGGTATTACCTATTGGGATGAAAGCTGAAAGCTTGTTTGAATCATTTTCGTGGGTTCTTCCATCTCTTTCTTGAGGTATCAGAACAGAAGTGGTAAGGTATATCAGTAGAAATTGTGTGGGTTTTACCACATATGTACTGGAGAAGTGATATCACAAAGGTGATCATTGAACAACTCAATTAGTCTACCCACTTCTTAACTACCCATGAAAAGAGTTTAGTAGAGGTATTGGGATGAAACTATGTGCAGAAGATAGTTTGAATCTCTGGAGTTTCATCGACGATTGTTTCAAATCTTGATGATGTATTTACATACCAGTTGTTGAAGGGATTGGAGAAGACATTTTTAGTGGTTGTACATGTCATCTTGCAATAGATGAAGTATGCATAGGTCCATCCGATGTTTTGGGCAGGCAGACGGTGAAGACCTTTGGAGTTCGAGGAAGTAGACCATGAGTTCCTTCGGGTCTCACCTTGAAGATGGTTACAAATATTTTTTGGGGAATAAAGATATTTCCATGGATAATAGTACCACTTTAAAGTGCTACATAGAGTTGTAAAGGTAGCATACTGCTTGTCTCTACCCCATAGTGGGACAAGGTACACAACGTCTTCCAAATTTCTTAGCTGAGGAGATTCATGTATAAACCCTTTGAACATCATAATCTGGGGTGAGATGGACATCAAAATTGGAGTGTTTTGGGATAAATTCCCAATAAAGATAAAGGATCCTTCATGGATTAACTTTTACCTTGGTGTGTGTCCAAAGGCAGCACATGGATCTTAAGAGGAGTACATGGGGGCGAGAATCTCAAATTTGTGCTCGGTTCTCTAACATTTTGTTTCAGTAAACTGTGGTTGGATTTTCAAGGATTTAAATCCTTAAGGTGGAGAGAATTTAACAGCTTATATTTTCCCAATTCTATATTTATAAAATTCATTGGAAAATTACACAACAAGACGCTGATATGGAATGTTATTCTGAGGCCCGGAGTGCCTGAAATGATCTGTAAAAAATGTTATGTTTCTAAATATCACATGTGAGTAGTTTTTCTGAAAAATTGGAATAAATCATAAATGGGTGGCTATATTAGAAATTTTAGGACACCGTTGCATTCATAGAAGTGGGTTTACCCTAGTAATGACTAATGTTTAGTTTTCATGAGTCTCTAGTGAGAAAACACGAAAATGGAATAATTGTAAATAAAAAAATTAAATAAAATTATTTTATTTTTCAAATGATTATAACTCATAAAAAAACTCAGATTAGAAATCATGTAGTACTATTGAACTCATGAGGATGTTCTTTATTTGGGCGGAGTCTAACCTCGACCGGTGTGGGTCAAGGGTAAAAGTTAATTTTTGTCCTTTTTAATGGATAATAAAATAAACTTAATGATGTTTATTTTATTTTATTTTAATTTTTCACAGCATAGCGTCACGACGACACAACGGAAGAGTGACATATTCACCATTGAAAAATAAAGTAGTGTGGCAAATATTTTTCAAAGAAAAATATTAATGCTGAAACGTATAAATGTATTAATGCGTTTCCTCCATTATATGTGGGTAGGGTCCAAAATTAAAATTCAAAACACTGGATTTTTCTCTGGATCCATGGAGTTTCCCTAAGGCAAGGAGGAGGAGGATATCTCATATGTGAAGATGGATTAGAGGTTGGGATTTGATCAAGTAATGATGAATTGACAAAACCTGGAGGAATAAGGACTGATGTGGTGACGCGACTTCAATCTACATATGAATGAGATCCTACTCGAGGTAGGGGTTTCTATTCTTTGAATCCTGTCCTTTCCCCATTCATCATATTAAATGAAAAATGAAAACCAATTAACAAAAAAATTGTCCCACATATTGATCATTGTTGTGGTATGGGATTACTCTTGCGTGGTTTTAATAGGATATATTCTTATTGATTCGTGGTTAAACATTCTAAAGGAAACAAACCTTATTCGAAACAAATATCGATCGAGGTCTGTTCATCATTGTTAATTCCGGATTTTCTCCCTCTATTATTCGTTTGACAGGGTAATTCTTCATCTATCCCATGACTCAAAAGATGGATATCAATTGATCATTTCATAATCGATCCTTGGTGCAAGGTTCAAGTATCATAGATCCGATATGGACATAGCGTGAAGGAGGTGTGATGATGGTGGAGGCTAACAGATTGAGGTGGATTGGGATATATTTATTTTCAAGTGACATTGCTTCAAGAGGGATCGTGGTATAGATTGTAACCCTTGTAAATGAAGAGTGGGGACCAAGGTTTCCAGAACTTCTTCTGGATCAAAAATTGGACCCCCAGAATGAGTACGATGGCCCACAGAAGATGCCACTGGCGCAACGATGTTGGTGGTGGCATGAAGCGGCGGCCGCGTACAAGTGCAGTGGGGATGGAAGCTACATGTACAAGGATTCCCGAGCGGGATAAGGCCACAATTTCTGTCACAACAGGGTGATATGGACCCACATCACATGTCGTGGGTGAGTAAAGAAGCGACCAGCCGAGCCATCCATGTGACACCAAGGGAACATGGAAGGTTGTCGCGTCCTCGGCAGACAAACCAGCCTACTCCAGTGTGCTAGGTTGGACAGGCAGGCCGGTAACGTGTCAGGTCCAGTAGGTCTGATCAACCCACTTGGTCATGTTGGGCTTAGTGGGTAGGGTCAGTGGACCCGGGTCGGGTTTGGTCGGTCGACTGGGTCGAGATAGACCCGGACCCCACCATTACCTTTTCACTAAAAGGATCATATCTTTCAAAACATATGTACGATTCATGATACATCTATGGCGTTGGGACCCTTGAAATGAGGTGGTCACTTTGAAATGGATTAGTTGGTTTTAGATGAACCATCATGGGCTGGTGTTCTTCTCGTTGTCTTCTCTATGAAGGTATGATGCAAGAACCCATTTCTGTCAAAGGGAATGGACTGTGTTCTGAAGAGATTTGGATTAGAGTGGATCTTGGTGACCTAGTAGGCCTAAGTGATGAGTGGATCTAGGTGACCCAGTAGGCCTAAATAACTCTATGGGTCTTAGTTCCTCGGTGGGTTTATATAGAGTATGTACCATACCAAGAGGCTCAGTCGGTCCTCACTTCTCTTCATGATACTTTAGAAATGGTTTTAAGAATGGGTTTGAGCAACATATACATGATAAACCATATCCTATCTTGGAAGAAAATTCCAGTAGGGCTATTATTTCACCCAGTGAACCCTGGGTGTACTAACCCATAGCTATGTATCAAGATCTTTCCTTCCTTCATTACTTGACCTGATCTATTTACTTTGGGTAGTTCTCAGTGAGTCTTCTTTGGGTGGGGACCAAATAAGAGGGACCTATTTTAGAGGGTCTCTAATAAGTTCATATCTTAAGGACCGAGTTCTCCTGGAATGAGTGTGCATTGATCAAAATCCGATGTTCAAGGATTTGGCTATGATATCGAGACTCTTTATCTCAGTGAGACCGGATGTGTCATGGAATATTCATGATGTATCAAGACCATATTTTCGCTCGAATAATTTTGGTAGACTTGTTCTATGTGGTTAATATCAGATATCTAAGGGAGTGAGATATCATTGAATTGAGCACGCTACAAGTAGAACCATATAACTGGCAGTGGAAGAGACATTGCATCCTGGAATCCTTTATGATTATACGTAGATGTTTTTGTTATATGTGTTATTGACTTATACCTACATTGAGTTGATTGTAAATTCATGTTGGTGTTTCCTTTGTGGTATATTACCTCGTGTTTCAGGGTATCCTACTAAGTATTGTTTCACTCACCCGTGTACAGGCCTTTCCTATACATGTCGTGTCTTGTACAGATGACCAACACATTGGTGGAGTCCTAGGTGCACTAGGACCAGGACCAGAACTTGATGGTTCCTTGTGAGATTAGACAAGACAAGGTATTTCTTATAGCTTCATAGAATAGCTTCATTTTTTTGTTTATAGGTTAGAATTTATAGTTGTCTTTTTTAGTGGGCCTGCATTCCTGGCCTAGTTGCACTTTACTTCTTTTCTTTCTATCGTACTCTATTATTGGGTTGTAGTGGTATGCATGCATTTTCTTTACTTATTTTTTTTACTATCCTGCCCTTGTAGCTTGGAGTTGGGTGTGTGTATACATTATATTAGGAAAATGGCTCCAATTTATGGGATATGTTGACTTAGTGAAAGTTGTTAACCCCTAGCCTATCGAAGTTGGGCTTGGGGTTGTCATGGAATAGGCCCCAAGGGACTGGTCATGACTTCAGAGTTATACACTTATTCCTATTCAGAGGATCATATAGTTCAATTTTGAATTCTATTATTGAAACATTTTTAATATATAAACTGCAACAGGGGAAGGTGTTGATCATAACATCCTTTGAAATATTTTTCACATGATATCATTATATTTTATAGATTTTGAATGGTCTATTAAGATTGACCATTAGTCCGTGGATGATAGGTAGTGTTGAATATTATCCATGTATTCACTTCTTGTTGAATACTTCTCAAGAACTTCAAGAGAAACCCCAAATCTTGATCAGATACAATTTAGAGTGGTACTTCACAAAGAATTATTAATTCCATTATATATATCCAAAAAAAATTATCAATAAAAAAACATTTTTGAATTATAATGAAATGTGATGATTTATAAGGATTTTAAGTACAACCTAATAGAATTATTGCCTTTAAAATTATTTGGAAGAACTACCATGAAATACATAGTGATGTTATCCCATTTCCATATAGATATGGGCAAATGTTTCATTATTCCATTAGAATTATATTATTATGCATTAAATTTTGGGCATACCATGCATTAAATTACATACTCTAAAATCCCACTATTCATGTTATCACACCAGAAAGGATTCTTGATATCATTATACACATTTTGTTTCTTGGATGGATAAAAAATGTTTCCTTATTAGAATCATCCAACAACTATTTCATCAATTATAGTATTTATGAAAAAATATACAATTTTTAAATCTTATAATTCCATATTTTTCAAATTTAATTTCTAGAATAGTATGTACCTTCCTCAATATCTCCATATCCTCCTTTTATACCTCATCTATCATTACATGAATGAATGGTTGAGAAATAATTTGTGAAAGATATGACTTGTCCGCTTCCCTTGAAATTCTAAGGTCCATCATTCTCAAATATATTAGTAATGGTTCTATTTAAATCCATATCATGGATTTTGTAGAATGATCCTTCCACATTGGAGATACTACCTATATATATTCGATGGAAATATTACCACAAATATCCCAAAATCATGCATCATGTAATTTTTCTCATAAATATTTTTCCGATTTTAAAATTAAGTTATCACAATTTCATTTTGCATAAGGACACATTCCAATATATTATCTGATGAAACTAAATATATCAAAATCCCGTATCTAGAAAAAGTAGTGTGAGTAAAAGTGAAGTAACTAAACCTATCTTAAGATACTTCAAATTTTATTCTGATTCATATATCTATAAGTGATTGACTCACTTCTATAATATCTTGGTTGGTGGACTTTTTAGTCACGTGAAATGTCTCACAAAGTATTGATATTATCAATCTAATCAAAAGAAACTATTTATCTCCATTATAGGGGTTGATTTGGGTCATTATTTAATCACCTCTTTATTTTAAGGATGTAAATATATTTACTCTCTATTTTGATTTAATTCCCTTATAATGATACCTTATACACCTATAATTAACAATTTATAAATTGGAAATACAATTTATCATTTATCTAAGTCTTGATCATAATACTCAAATGATATTAATGCTCTCTTTTCTCTTATAATATATGTTAATATCATCAGCAAAGACTATATAAAATTGATCAAGATAATAACTAACGACTTTATTAATTAGATCCATGAATATATACATGGAATTTTGGTGTCCGAAAGGAATCACTATGAATTTATAGTTCTTATATCTTATATGAAATTTTTTGTTGGTATCATCCTCTATTTTCAATTATAATTAGTGATATCCACATCTCAGTTTAATTTTTAAGAAGTATTGATACCCTCATAATTAATTAAACAAGTTGTCAATATGGTGTAGAGAATACATGTTATTAAATATGATTTTTTATGTTCACAATAATAATTGTTGATATGAATTGATAAATATTTCTTATTAAAAAAGGGTAGAAACACACACTATAGTGAAATAATTTGGTGAATAAAACCCTTATAAAAAATCTCTTGAGGCTATTTCATTAATTCCTCCAATTTAATAAAGGTTATTATATATAGAGTATTTGATATTGTAATAACACTAGATATAATTTCTAAAGAAACATACCTTATGATCTAGGGAAATATAAGGAAAATCTTCATAAAATACATTAAAATATTATGACATAATAGAAATATCTTCAATATCCTATAGCGTCCAACCATTTGAGACAAGTATCCCCCTTTCTTGGATATTAATACCCATATAATGGATGTAATTTTCATATAGATTTCATGGTTATTTTTTAATTAATAGATGTTCATATGTTGATCCAAGATATGAAATATGATATATCTATCCTATAAATTAATATGTCATTTATGTATTGAGAGACAATAAATGACCAAAATCACATAAAATTTAAAAAAAACAAAGAATAATAATATTTATAGGAAAAAAATTCCCATAAACATATATCAGATAAGAATTATAAGCATTAATTTAAATGATCCCACCATTGATATTTTTCATATATAATTCTATATTTTTCTTTTGGGGTTGTGATTTAATGACCTTATAATATTTTTCAGATACAATGGAGTAAATAAAACCAAAAATGAAATAGAAATTCTAAGGTTCAATAGTGGATGATAAGTGTACCTTTCACCACTTCATTCTCATGACCCACTTTAGCTGTTGTGATTAGAAAGAAATTACACTTCTTATCAGGATTTGGATATTGAAAATCTAAGTTGTTTTCCTTAACCCTAGGCTTAGATCACTTGGTGGTATAATGACCATAATCATTGTAAATGAAGCATTGGTGTGTGGGTGGTGCATTTAGCTAATCCCTACCTCCATCCCTTTCATTATTTGACCTCTTCAAATACCATTATTATTCAGGTTCTTGATGGACTTATCTTCTGTACTTGAATGATTTTCATATTCCATTGAGATAATTCTCTCTAAACTTATTCCATTTTTTGGGAATGTTTTAAGGTTAATTTTTCTCCTTTTTTGGGTTTTATCATTTCTGATTCCTTAAAAATTTATTTTTCTCTTATTATCCCTAAAACCATGAGAGTGATGAGAGTCTCCAATATCAATATCTACATTGAGATCAATTTGAATAATTTATTAATTTCTACCAAATTACATAATATATAAATAATTTCATAAACTTTTTTAAGCCACTAAAGAAATGCGTGATTTTTATTTCACAGTTAATAATGAAGATGTAAGAATACCTTTCAAGCTTTTAAAATTTTTCTACATAATTACAGATTGATTTATCCTAATTTTATTTCATATCCATTAATTATCTCTCCATTTTCATGATAATAATTATAAAAAAATATTGGGAGATGAATATTTTTATAAAATACTCATATTCAATAGATTCAACGTCCTCATTTGGTAGAACATTCTAAATGAGAATCCACCATTGGTTAGATTAACCTTCCAAATGTAAAAAAACTAAAACAACCTTTTAATTCCCCAATAACCAAATAACCAAAAACATATTTTATCATATGTTGATTCATTTCTCAAAAATAAGTCATTTGGAAGACCAAATAAAGGAGGGTGTTCATTTTTTTATGAATGAATCAGTGTAGATTTATTTCTTTCTTGACCCATTAGGAAGTTTGGCATGATTCATGTGATTTTTTGTAGTTTAAGATAGTTGGGAGAGTATATCCATTTTATTTGAAACTATATATCCCATACTATTTTTTTATCATCGATACAATCATTGCATTTCTAATAAACTAATTGTTTACTCAATTCCTCATAGTTTCATCCATTGACTAAAACCAAAATTTTAATGTTAGTAACAAGAAATAGTAACAAGATTTATTAATCATATGATAAATAATAACACTTATAAGATATCCTAAATTATAACACCTTCATTTCGACCACTAAAATTTGATGTTCATCCGGTATGGTTTTTTTTCCAATAGAGGTTTTTAGTATCTATCCCATTATTCGTCATTATTTAATATCAAAAAATAAATAAAATTCACTTTGATACCAACTGAGATGACCCAAGAATTTCATACATACATATTACATCACTTCACATGATTATTTATTATATATGGTAATACATCACACCAAAACATATAGTTTCAGTGTCTATAGTGATTAGATACATAACCAACTTACTCTATAACATCTTAATTATATTAAAAAAATAGAATTCTAACATGATAATAACTTACTTTAATAACACGGGGAATGGAAACATCATAATGGGTGAGATTTCCTACATAATAAGTGAAAACATAAGAGACATTAGTTGAAGATCATAAGCAATCGTAAGATGAGAAAAATGGTGTGATAACATTATCATGGGGTATAGATATAACTCAAGAGAATCATACTCAACGAATCATAGATAATAAAACATGAGTCATGGCATATATATTTTCGAATTACATATAACATGAGTCATATGATAATGGAAACATGATCCAATAATCATGGGTCATGAGAACATAACAACGATATGATTTATAACATAAGAATATTACATACAAATGATAATAAAAATCATAAAATATGTCAAGGATAACCACCAGGTCATTCATTTCATAATTCATATGGATGAACACCATCCATCAATATAATGGACTAGAGATAACGACCAACATCCACCAATATTGGGGAATCAGAATAACCACCCTTATCCTATCCCAATATCTTGATATATAAATAATTTCCCAGTGTATTGTAAGGATTTAATGAACACCTTTATCACATAATTATGATCTATATATATATATGTTTCCTCAATAACTTGAAAACATTCATAATTCCATTATTGCTTAATCAACCCATGAAAAGAAATAGGTTTGATATAAACATCAATGAGACATCATCTTAATCCATATATATAAATAAGGTGGATGGTTTTGTTATATCATATTCATAGTGAAGAAAAAGAATCATAAAATGAGGTCTACATAGATTAAAACTCTTTTTATAAGAGCATTAGCATTTACTCAGAAAAAGAAAAAGAAATACCCTTTACATTTGGGATAACATTTAGTAACATATTTTATAAAAAATAGAATAGAATTTTCTTTATAAAATTTTAAAAACATTGGGAGAAATTTACTTAAATAAAATATACAAATATGAAAGGAAAATGAATTCAGACAATATTTGATAAAAATATATTCCTTTCATAGTTTCATAAAGAAATTCAAATTTGGTAGAAAACAATAATACCAAAAATATTAAAGGAATATTCCATTTTTAAAGAATGTCAAGTCCATTAAAAAACACAATAAGTTATAATATAGTTATAGATAAATATATCTATAATAAAATATAAAATATATGAACATATAGGGGAAATATTTCCAACAAAAATAATAGATAATTCATGTTTCTCCTATATATACTACTTCGGGTAAATTATGAACCATAGGGTTTGTAAAATAGTAATAGGACATGTAAATCTCTTGAAAAAAATAGATAATAAGAAAAATAATTCGTTTTATAGAGAAATATCCTACAATTTCTCTATTTGGATATTTATTCATAAAAATATCAAATTCAATGTGAGATTATAAATAAAACCCCAAATGTTTACTCCAAAAATTCACAAAAACTAATTTAATGTCCTATATAATAAACCTAAATATATTAAAACATATTTAATAAAAATTTTCATATAAATTACCATTTATATTATTCAATTATAATCATTCATTATATATATTTGTTAGTTATCTTTTATTTTAATCATCAGATGTTAGTAATGTTGATTGTTTCATATGAGTTTAATAACAGCGATGTGGGCCCAATTATTTGATACAAATTTAATAATTACTCGAATAATAATGGTAGCTTAATAATTATATTTCAATTATTTATGTATCCCCATATTAATTTTATAGAAATTACTGGTATGGATTCAAGGATAAAATAAATGAAGAACATTTTTCAGGTAATTCACTGATACCTATGAGTTAGTTTATAATGGTCATTTATTTTTATTTGATACCTAAAGAAACATATTCATGAAACGTATTTATACATAATATAATATATATACAATATTTATGTATTTTACCTATTCTTGGTGAAATGGAGAGGTTGATAGAACATCGTTCATGTATGTGGTTGAATTGACCCAAACCAGAACATGGTATACTAATGAATAAGTAATAGAAAAATGTTATATAATAGTTGTATAATTTTATTAAATTTATAATAATGTTAATATAAAATAATTATATTTTAGGATGGGATTCATAAATAGTTTATATGAAAATGTAATATAAAAATCAAGGGATGAATATAGATTCACGAGGAATTCACTTTTTCTTGACACATCTTCCTTTATAATGAAGTATTTAAAAATACTTAATGGAACAAAAAGATACCAAAAGTCTAAGATTTATTTTAGATAGAAAAAATGGATATATATTAAATATAGAATAAATTTTTTTATTGTTTGGGAATGGGTATATGAGGGGTCATTTTGTAGTAATGTTTTGAGTAAAAGTTTCACAAATACTCATTTCCTAAGGTTTATTGTTGTCATTTTAAAATGAAAGTGGATAAAATTGTCAAATTAATGGATATAATTCATGTTAAAACTCATATACATAGTTTTTAGATATAGTTTCCTTAAATTCTTTGTCTTTATAAATTAGTTTCAACCTTTTTACCTTATTTTACCATTACTTTGGGAACTCAATTTTTACCTCGATAACTTATTTTTTTTGCCACAAATGTAATTAAAATATATTCCCAATTTTTAAATGATTATGTATATTTTGGTATCCATTTAATATAATTAACTTTATAAATATGATATATTTAACTTTTAAATTAAACCACTAAATATATAAAAAATTCATTTTTATTGAAAAATATGTTTTTAAACTTTAAGTGTTTCTAATTTAATTTCATATCAGATTCAAATTAAATGATTGTTAATATATTATTATGATTCATTGAAAAACTAAATTATATTCATTAATTAAAATTTATCAGTTTATAAAGATAAAAATATAAAATACTTTATAAAAATAGTTCTTTGAAAAATATCATTTGTTAATATTAAATAATTTTAATAACATGTGATTAAAATTATTTTTTCATCCTATAATAATTTATTTTTATCAATCCCTTGGTATTTAACTCATATATTGAATTCTAAAAATACATTACATTATTATTTAATGATTATAATATTATGGAACATATATTATATATATATTTATAATAAAATATTTTAACTAAATGTTTTATTTTTTTATTTAACATTTGTGAATTGTACTATTTTCAATTACACTGTAAACCCATTAGATGTACCCAATGTTAATATATTAAATGATAATATTTCTAATGGACACATATCCAATGAAAAAATATAAAATTATCATATTCAATTACTTTATATAGCCTTATATACAACAATAAAATACTTTATTATATTAATTTAAATCTCAATAAACATGTATATTATATTTAGAATTCTTTACCTTGTTTTTTTAGTTTGAGTCGATGTGACGATATTCTTGGAAACACTTGAGGATAATGATTTTATATTAATGGTTTTTTTATTTACTGATATATTTATTTGAATTTTACTTTATTTAATGAGTTTAAACATTTTATTCTCATAACTTAATAATATTTATCATGAATTATAATATTTTATATGAATAAAATATATCATGGTTAATTTTAGTTCACTAGTTCATGTGAAACAAACTATTCATAAAAAAATATTTAAAGGAAGAATACATAGTAAAATATTTTGGTATTAAAGTATTCCTCTAAGAATCATCCCATCAATATATACTCTATGATGATATGTGGTTGCATCCTGCTGAGCATTACTATCATGATCCTGATGAGGACATCAAATAAGAGCCATACATAAAAAATTTAAAACATTTGTAACTTTGTAAACCTAGAATATGTAATATGTAATATTAATTAATTAAGTTTCATTAGAATTCCAATCATATACCAAATTCAATCACAAGAACATAATATGATGATGCATTTTCCTTACATAGGTATATACCCTTTGATCACTATCACTTCCCTCAGTACATTTAGAAAAATTAAAGTCCTTATTTCAGATCACGAGGGCCCCAAAGTGCCTATTTTATTTCCAATATCCCATTATTACATCATGTACTATGTTCAACTAATAATGTTTTCCTACCAATATATAAATTCCTCACTGGTTTCTATCCTCAAGCTCCATCGAGTCTCTCAACCGAAATCGTTGATAAAATTGTTTCCTGATCCACCCCATTGCCACATCTCCTAGGAAAATAGTGAATATGATAATGATCCAAGACATAAATTTCTTGTAGAACATGTATTGTTGAATATAACTGAGGGTATAAAACACACAAAAATGGAATAAATTATAATCAATGATTTTAGGAAAGGATAAATAAACCACCAATATCAAGTTTAAACAAACTGCATAACAATATTAAAATATTATGTTTCAATTATCTCATAACCATTAGATTTGTGGGTATGAATAATAATAACTAAATTATCAAATATATATAGTATAAAAATTAATAAAATTAAGTAACTAGTCATTAAATAATTATAATTTTAAAAAATTATTCGAAAATATAAGTGATTTTCCCTTAAAAATTGTTCTTATGCACAAAATATATGTTATATTAATAAATTAAAATAATAATTGGTGAATGATTTTAATTAATGGTATATATTATTTACTTGATAAATTATTTAACAATTCAAAAAATATTTTTTCTAGGAATAGGATAATACTAAATCCAGTTATATGTTAAAAATGTATTTTTTCTAAAAAATATTTTTTTTCTCATTTTATGCACTTACATTAAAATTATTTTATACCACTTATGGGAATTGAATTAGATAAAATGAGTTAAATATTTAAAATCAAGAGTGTTAAATTTATAAAGTATTTTCTTTTTTAATTTTTTTCAATATAAACAGTAACCGGGGTAAAATTTATCACCTCAACAAAGGGTAAATCAGGTTAATCGAGATTAAAAAAAGTGATTAGGACCTAATTATCCATCCTAATTATTATTGGATGAAAATAAATTAAGTTTTATCACATTAGGATATAAATTGGGTTTTTAATGGATATTTTTCTATGAATATTACTTATATATTATTTAAATTAATGAATGGTACAAAATGTCACTCGTGTTGTTCTAAATATCCTTTATGTGTTCACATAGGAAAACACCAGTTATGAAAGAATATTAATATCAATTTTTTGAATAATGAAATAATATTAATCAGATAAATTTATTTCTAATTTTTATGTATTGTATAATTACCTTAAATTCTTACAGAATGTGAAAACAATATTTATTCAATTCATGGAAAAAATAAATAAATTATATTATAAAATATTATAAATAATTTAATTTTCACAATTAATAGTTCTACATGAATTTTATATGTTAATATGACATATTAGTGTTGTTTTAAAATATAATATTCAAATTAAAACCTTTTAAATATTTATTTTATGTTTAATTAAATGAATAGCGTCAAAATTCTAAATACTGATATTTTATAAAATTAATGTTTTATTAAATTATTTTAAATTCATAAAAATCGTAAAATAATTCAATGTGGTAATTAAATGGTATAAAATTTCATAAATATACCCTTTATATCCCAATTTTTACCTTATAAGTAAAAATTAAAACCCTTTATTATTGAAAATTTGATATCGTAGTTAAAATTAAATTTTTTTAACTAAGGTTTAATCAAAATGATAAAGTTTAAAATGACACAAAAACGTGAATAAATTATATGTTTTATATTATTTATAACCTATCCTACCTTATAATCAAATAAATGTCCATTTGGAGTCATTTTTAAATATAATTAATTTATTGTGATTTAATCTTTTAAGAAATTGCAAAAGTGCCCCTCACTTAAATTATTAAAGGGAACCTCCTCCATCACTTAGTTACAACGCATTGAGCCTTAATTATTGACCAAATTATACCAATTTACCTTATAAACTCCACTATACATATCCTAGAGGGTTTTTCCCAAAATACCAACCCTATATCCATTTAAGGGAGATGTAAAAGATTCATTTCATTGAAGAGGTAATCGCCTTAACCAATCAATTATTATTATACTCTTATTTATCTCATTTAAATCTATGCTAGTTATCATAAAATAATATTTTAAGAATACTAAATTGGATGAAAAGTTATTTTGAGTATGATAACATCATTATAAAACCTATATCCCATAAAACGAGAAGTGAAACTATCGCTCATGCATACATACATATTATCATCCCCACATAGCTATACAATTCATTTTTTCATCACCATATTTTATAGATTGGTATTATGATGGATTTAATATTAATATATAATAATTATAACAAAATTATACGTATTAAATTATGTTATCTCATATACCTACTCACTATCTAATCCTTTTAGAAATGATAACATCGTTCCTGCATATGTGTGGACCACCACCTCCAAAAACTGATGAAATTCATTTTTTATTTATATTTTAACTAGAAGGTATTGAGGAGTAACATTACGAAAATATATTATATATATTATATAATAGTGATCCTAAAAAAGTTAGTTAATATCTACCTTTTTTTCTTTCCACCTATCAAAAAATCAAAACAACGTTCAAGCACATGTATGACCTACCATCACCATGAATAGTGCAAGTAATTTTTCTATTTATAATTTTTTGATCAATTTAAATATTCATATAATTAATATATATATATATTTTATTTATATCATTATAATTAATTTTGATATTATGTAACCAATATAAATTTACATAGACTAGAAATACTGAACTGATATACTCATGACAAATGAAACAGTTAACACAGGAAATCAACCATTTTAATAAGTAATTACTGATAAAAGGTGGTGTTGAAATATTATAAGGGTATTATATAGGATATTATTTGTATTAAATTAATCAGTTATAAAAATATATTAAATTAAAATTTATTATATAGGAGGATGGAGTGATTTCGAAGCAAGGTGAACTCGAGGTAAGAGGTTTTATATTAAAATATCATTGTTTATAGAGAATGTTTATGATTAAGCTATGATGATGAAATATTTTGAAGAAAATATAAAGATACTCTTGAATATTCCTATAATATGAGAATTTCTTGAAAATACATGTTGTAATTTTATTTTCATCACCTTATTTACTTAATAGACTAAAAATATGTTTTAAAGGGAAATCGTATTGTTTTCTATCTTCGATCAAAAAACCTTTTTCTTCCATACACATGTTTTATTAAAAAAAAAATCTTTTTATACTATTTTACTATGAATTTTTAAATTAATTTTTACCCATTTTTTATTTTTTACCAAATAGTTTGAAAGGAATGTTTTTATGTTTTCTAAATGTGGTACATTATTAATTTTACAACAGAAGTTTTGTAGTAATGTTTTTCTAACTTATATGGAATGAATGAATCTTCCCACTATCATGAATAATTTGTTTCATTTAATATTTCTCTATATGTTTACGTGGTTATTTTCAGGGAATATTATTTCATTTATTATTACACAATTGTTTAATAAGTGATTTTAAAATGGAAAAGATATTTTCTTTATGTCCATTTTAATGATATATTAATAGAATTTATATTCATAAAATACAACAATAATGGATATCACTTATGCTTTATATGGGATATTATCCAAGGATACCATCATTTTATTTCTCTAGATTTTTTATGTTTATGAAACCCATTTATTTTTCATAGTTTACGCTATGATTAATGGTTTTTGAAACCCATTTCATTTCAGGGATAATGATATTATGAATGTTTTATGATATTTTTGAATTCATATGTATGATTTCATTATGTGACATGTGTGACCTACATCTCCCACCAATTTATTGGGTAAATATTGATATCTCGTGAGATAAACAAGACTATAATGTGGAGTGAACCCATTTGCGGTAAGAATTATCTCAACTACGATAGTCTTGGGAGTATACCTTGACTAGTACGATGGATTGGGGAGTATGCTAATTCCACTATGATATCCATATAAATGATCCTTAAATACTAAGTAAATTATTTTATTTTCTTATTCTCATACCACAAATCAATTTCTTATACTTATGTTAAGATTTTATGGTTCTTTTTCCATGATTATCTTATGATTAATGCCTTATAAACTACTAGGATTTATATAATGGATTAAGATTATGATCTTTGATATGAAGGGTATGTTTTTAAAAAATTAATCATGTTTTTATAATCTTATGTTGATTTTATTTTTATTTGATCTTTGATATATTTCATGTTTAGCCTTATTGAGAATCAAAGCCCACCCTTTTCTTATTCCTCCATTCACCATGTTATGAAAAATATATTAAGTATGATACGTCTAAAAAGGGTGCTAATTTTAATGAAATAAGTTGTACAAGATGTAGACCTTTTAGGAAACATTTTTTAGGTTTCTATGTTTCGAAAGATAATTGATGTAAATTATTATGAAATTGATCAACATGTTATGTAAATAGTATTAATCTATTGAGATGAAATATATATGGATAAATATTATGCATCACTAAAATTTTTAATAGAGAATGGTTTTGTTAACCTTTGTAAATTGTAATAATAAAAATTTATTAATAAACCTAAGATTAATTCCATTTAAATGCTAAAATCCTAATATTTTGGTAATTATTATTAATAAATTAAGTTAAAACTAAGGTTTTGTAGAAAAATATTTCATGATTTAGACATCCTATTAATTATTTTTTTTATTTCCAACTATGATTATTGTTTCTCAAACTACGATTTTTGGTATTAGTAAATGGTTGGAACCAAAAAGAATCATGTTAATGCTGAATTTACTAGAAAATGAAATTATTTTCCTTCTAATAAATTGATTGTTATGGGATTTTGAAGGGGAAATATTTTCCTATACTTATAAAACATTCTCAAGGTATGGATCACATTGAGCTTGAAAATGAGAAAGTGAGGGAAAAAAGTTCTATTGAGTCCCTCAAGAGGAAACATCCACATTCTTTTAGTGGGTCCACTGATCCACAAGTCACTAAAAAATGGATCAGTACCATTGAAAATATATTATCAATTCTTTAGTGATCAGAACAATGGAAATTTATTTTACATTTCTATCATTTGGAAGGAGAAGAATATCAGTGGTTGACTCATATATAAAACCTAAGGGAACATGTTGAAATTAACTCCATAGAGAGGGATGAATTTATGAGAATATTTATAAATAAGTATATGCATAATATTATATATACTAAAATGGAGAATTAATTCACTCAGATAAATCAGAAGGATGAAAAATCTATTGGTACCCATGAGGCATATTTAATAAGACTTTCAAGGAACGCTTCTCGTATTATTATCCAACCTAAAAGTAATGTTGATCGATACATCAGTGGATTGGATCCATGTCTCTAAAGGTCATTACCCATATGAGACTTTAATATATATATAAAGGAATTGTTCATTATGATCTTAATTTAGATAATGAGATTTGGGTTACCAATCATCCTCATTGTTTTGATAGGAAAATAAAAATACACTTAAAAATTTTTCTAAAAAACATAGAGAGAGGAATATGAGCATTCATTATGCTCAAAGTGTAGATAGAACCATGGAGGAAATTTTATTATGTGAAATAGTAAATTTTTCAAGCATGGAATGGAATTTCATCAAGTAATTGAATAGAAAAGTGAGTGGAAGAAGATATCCAACGTATTAAATAGAGATAAAGAACTATATAATGTACCACCCACACTCTAATATTTTAAATATAAGTATTACAAGAACTATGTTATATAGTACCCAAATCCAAATTTTAATAATGATGATCAATTTCAAAAACCTATTAATCATATAGAGAAAGGGAAATATCATGCAATCAGTAATTCTAATGATGGGTATTATAATGATGTGGTGAAACGTACACCTACCATCTACTATAGATATGCAAATTTCTTATTTAATTCTTGATCAACCAAATCTTTTATATCTAAATTATATTCTATGGGCTTCAAAATACCACCTCAAAAATTAGAAGATGAGTTAGTATTAAAACCCCTAGAATGTATGATGATCATATCCCAAGTCTATGATTCTTATCTAGTTGATGTTTATGGGAATGTATTTATTAAAAATATTTTTATTCTTCAATGGTTTAATTTCGAGGTTATTTTGGTAATGGATTGAATTTATTTACATAAATCAAGCATCAATTTATAAGGAAGAGAAGTTGTGTTTGATATTCCATTCCAACCTATGATTTCTTTTTAGTATGATGAAAAAATTAACTTCCAATAGAAATTAAATCATTAATATTGGTCATGAGTTCTATTTAAAAGGGGTGTTTATCTTAGATGGTTTGGGATAATCTCAACATAATATATATTCTGATAATGAGGAAGTTTACTTTTGTCTTTCAGGAAGAGTTTCCCTATATTTCACTGAACCATAAAGTTGTTTTTTCAATAGAAAACATAACTGTTGCTACTCATTTTCAAAGAATCCATATGGAATGGTCCCGATTCAGTTAAAATAATAAAGGAATAAACTATTGAATAATATTGAAAATATATTCATTAATTCATGTTCCTCACCTTAGGGTTCACCAATTTCGTTTCTTTAGATTAAAGATAGATAAATGGAACTCTGTATAAATTGTAAAGAACATAAAAATATCACAATCAAGAACAAGTATCCTATACCATATATTGATGACTTGTTTGATCAATTTTATAGAGTTCAATAATTTTACAAGAAAAAAATTCATTATATATATCATTAGTTGAGTGTCCAAAATGATGATATTCCTAATTCAACATTTTATACAATATATGATCACTATGGATTTATACTGATTATATTTATTCCTACTAATTACCCCTCTATCTTCATGGATTTAATAAATATACTCTTTATAGATTACCTTGATTAGTTCGTGGTAGTCTTTAAAAATTATATTATTATTTATTCCATGATAAATGATGATCATGGTGATCATTTGACAATTGTTCTGAAGAATCTAAGGAAAGAGAAGCTTTAAGAAAAATTTTCCATTTGTGAATTTCAGATTTGGAAAGTCTCATTCATGGCACATAGAATATCAAGTGAGGGTATTTTGTAGAGCATTAAAAGACCTACGTTATTGAAAATTTTCTTAGGTAAATCAATGTGACTAAGATTCAAAATTTTCCTGGTTTGGAAGAATATTATCAGTGCTCCATGGAGAGTTTGTTAAGGATATCTAATCTACTCACCATGTTAACTAAGAAGGGAACCCATTTATTTTAGATTTATGAATGTGAGTAATGTTTTAAAGAGTCTAAGAGAAGGCTAGTTAGTGTTCTTATTCTTACACTACCCTATAGTAGATAAGGGTTTGTACTCTATAGTGATACATCAAACAATGTATTGGGATGTTTACTCATAAATAATGATATAGTTAGTGTTTATGCCTCATGATAATTGACGGTCAATGAGAAAAATTACCCCACTCATGATTTGGAGTTTTTTTAGTAAATTTTCATTAAATTTATAGGGGAATTATTTCAATAGAGAAAAGTGTGACATATATATTGATAACAAAAGTTTAATGTACATTTTTAATCAAAAATAGATAAACATGTTCCAAAGAAGATAGTTGGAATTGATTAATGATTAGTAATACTCAACACATTACCAACCTAAGAAATCAAACAAAGAGTAATATTCTCTAATTATAAGGGAACAAGATAGATTTTCTATGGCGATGATAAAAAAAGATCTAATATTTCTTAGCATACAAATGATGGATATTGAAATTTTGATATAAGGTAATAATTATTATCTTTCTCAAAAGAGTGTTCAACCATCTATCCATGTAAATATTAAATATTAATAGAAGGGATATGTAGTACTTGAAAATAACTCGAGAAATTTTACAAAGATAAAAATTTATTGGGTTGGAATAATAAGATTTAGGAGCCGTGTATGTTTCCCTTCGGTACTAGATTTGAATAAGGAGAGTATGGATAAATCTCATCATTCTAAATTCTCGATCCATCCTGGAAGTAAAATGATATAAATATATTTGAAATTGTACTTCCAGTGGGATGAAATAAAGAAAGATATTTTAGATTATGCTTCTCGATTCTTGGTATATTACCAATTTATGGATAAGAGATAGTTGTCTAATGGGATGTTACATCCACTACACAAGTGAGAATTGAAATAGGAAAACATCACCATAGAGTTTATTGTCAGATTCCTCAAAACATATAAAGGGAATAATTCTATTTTTCCTATATTAAATCACCTTATTATGTCCTCAAATGTCATTTCCATTAGAGAATATCTCTCTCTTGATCAAATAATTTAGTTATACATTAAATGTTTTTATGATTTTATGGTTCACCATTATCTACTATTTGTAATCCGGATCCAATGTTTTCATTGATTTTTAAGAGATGTAATCAGTTTGATTTTGATATAGAGTAATATTTTAGCACTATTATCATCCTGAGATATATGGTTAGTCCAATAGAACCATTTAAACTCTACAATGATGTTTTATATCTTTCTCTATGAATTTAAAATGATGTTGTGATCGATACGTCTATCTTTTTT
Organism: Viscum album; assembly: GCA_963277665.1. Classification (NCBI taxonomy): domain Eukaryota; kingdom Viridiplantae; phylum Streptophyta; class Magnoliopsida; order Santalales; family Viscaceae; genus Viscum; species Viscum album. Next base: position 1,548,916,125 of record OY728152.1, on the reverse strand, counting down.
GGACTTTTCTTATAAAAATAGATTTCACTCTAGTATACAGATGGTTCCTTATGAAGCCCTCTATGGTAGACAATTAATAACTGAAATATGATGGAATAAATTTGTAGAAATAATTTTTTTGAGTTCTGGTCTAGTTGAGGAAATAGAAGAGAATGATTGATCCACTAAATAACACATTTGAGCATTTGGGAGTTGAAAAAAATTTATTCTAAAAACCATCAAAAATATCTTGAGTCTAAAGTTGGTGATAAGGTATTCTTATAAATATATTCCTAGAATATGTTGATGAGATTTTGAAAAATAGAAACTAAACCTTATGTATATCAATGTTTTTAAAATTATTTATCATATTAGGATGGTAGCTTATTGATTTCCACTTACACTGAATCTCTTTCAAGTTCATAATGTGTTCCATGTATCTCTCCTAGGGAAGTATGTGTCTAGTCCATTGGATATACAGTACTCATTTCCATATCCCAGTAGCATTACTATAATCACTCCAATAAGAACTCATATATAATGTTTGTTACCAACAATATGATGCCCCATTCACCTACAAGAGAGAGGAAAAAAATAAATTGTGTTGAAGGAAACTGGAAAAAGAAGAGAAAATTTATGACCCTGATCTGATTGAAGCTGGAGTTTTTGACACCATTAAACACCTATCAATATAGGATCAGGATCCAATCAATCCATTACCAAATTATGGAAGTTTAAATATTCGTTTTGAAGTTCCTCCCCACAATATTGTAATCAATGGCTCTAAAGGCCATCCTGAGAACACCCATGAAGGCTTGCATAATGGGAATGAAATGATAAATGATGAAATTTTATCTATAGATGAGTGTCACAATAAACCTCCTCGTGTCCAGAATTATGTGTATTAAGAAGGTCCTCCCATTTTTTTTCATCCACCATGATGGTTATATCATGGTATATTCTATATAAATTAACCCTTCATTTGGACATCAAGCTACGATGGTTGTCATATCCATGATGGTAGTTACTGTGAAGGTCCTCTCCACAAATACCTCAAGTAGCAAGAATATCCTCCCCTTATTATAGTCGATCCTGAAGGTCCTCCTCTAGATTCACACCACAAATATTCTCATCATGGATGGATACCAAGCTATAATGGTGTCCCCGACCATAACAACATCAACCATAATGGTCCTCCCCTTAGTGACATCATGATTCAACAAGAAGGTCCTCCCCTAACTATCATCTGCTCTGATGGTCCTTTCTAAGGTATACACTATATAAATTCTCTCTTCACTTAGAAATCAACCAGTGATGTTATTCCTCACCATGATGGAAGTCACTGAGAAGTTCCTTCCAACTACGACATCAAGAAGTAAGAAGGTCTTCCCCTTATTGTAGTCCATTTGGAAGGTCCTCCTAAGGATGCACACTACAAAAATTATACCCACATATAGATACCAAGCTGTAATGGTAGCCATCACCATAACAACATCAAATGCAACGGTACTACCTATAGTAAAATATCAATTCTATAATAAGTTTCTCCCCTTACTATCATATATTTTGATGGTCCTCCCCATGGTATATGCTACAGAAATATTCCTGGAATTTAGACGTCAAACAATGATGGTAGTCCCCTCCATTGTAGCACCAACGTCAAAGGTCTTCCCCATAATAAAGTTCCATATATGTAGGAAGGTTCTCCCATTGTTCAATAAAATATAAGAAATTCCTCATATGTTGAGGCTCTTAGAAGGATAAGGTCAAAAATGTCAAAAACCTTTCCAATAACAAGTGATATCCTTTATCAGTCAGGAGATGGCCCGAGGCTATGATCATCTTCTGAGCCAACTCTAGGCCATTCACATGTTGTGGAGAATCATACTAACCATTATTCATGGGAAACAGTCATTAATATATGTCCATGATGGGAAGATCAATTAGTGTTATCTCATGCGAAAGAAAAAATGGATATGTTTCCTCTGAGAAGACAGTTAGGTACAGATGGCATACTAGTTATGTTTTAGCCCATAGCCACTTCTCAATTTGACTTACTAAGTAAATTTTCTGAGGAAGGCATATATAAAATTCCCCTAAATATATATACAACCTTCCTTTATCTCAAATAAATATTCTTTCCCTACGATGAGTACACACACAATATCAAAATAGTGGGAGAGCTTCATCGAAAAATCATCTAGGTGCCATTCCATCTACGCAATGATCATAATCTAAGAGGAGAAACAGTTATCTTGAAATAAATTTCCTCCATGTGTTTCACAAGTAGTGTTTCATTATTGGAAATTCCCTATCTATTGTTCATATTGGGGGATGGGGAGAGTATTTTTCAATGCACTTAACCCCACTTCACGTCCAGTAGAACCCATTAGATTTGACATCTGTTAATTCCATTATTCCAAGAGTATGATCAAATGAAATCCATGTTAAGGAAATCCTGCATGATCAATAATAACCGACCATGAAGATGACTCGAAATTTTTAGGCCCAACTAGCATGAGTCGTTGAATTTTTTTTGAACTAGTTGACTGAGAACAATCAGAAGGCTTCTCTCATAAGGTAAGACAATCGAACAGCGTTTCTCATGTCTTGAGAAATAAATATTTCACATGCTGAACTAACTCCATATTTATCTCCCACTCAAATGTTAATGTGATTGTTCAAGAAAGAAACAATAACAAAAACAACAACAGAAATATTGGACAAGCCCAAGCCCAAAGGGATGGGTGCATTTTAACCTCAACCACCAGCCCGGTGGACATTATTCTTTTCTAGATTAGGGAGTAAATGAGTAGGGATGTCCCTTATCCCATTCCATCTCTTGATTAATGTATTCTAGAAGGGGGCGTATGGAAGGGAACTATAATTGTTCCCTATGAGTTACCCTTTATCCAGAAACTTGAAGATGACCTTGAAATGGACGGAGAAGATCTATAAAAGGTAAAAAAACACTCTCCTACCACTCAACAACTAGTATGGTTACCACAATGCATTATGTATTAGTGAATTTTGTGGACCTTAATCCTACTGAGCATACCAAAAATTATTTCAATGTTAATGAAATGGGAGAATATGGTTCACTCATAATCATATCCACAAAAAACCTGGAGGCATGCATTCCTGGAACTAGAGGGTCACCATAAATTTGGGAACTCCCTCAGCCTATAAATACCCAAGCCTTACATACGTGGAAATTACATTACTTAGTTGTAATACTTCAAACATTACACAAACATATGCCCAAAGACAGTATTAGTTTTGTGCATTTAGAAACTTGGAACACATTAATCTAATTTGGTGAAATATTATCAACATCTCCAATAAGATATTCCCCTTTAGTTTTCCTACCTAAAACCTTAAATTATAACATGAGGAAAATAAAACATAAGAAAGCGTGATTTTATATGACCAATAAGGGTAAAAAAGGAAAATATCAAACAAAACATTAACATAAGAATGTAAAAACATGAATAAAACATATAAAAATCATACCATGTGTAACATAAATAAATATCAAGAGTCATTGAATAAGTCACTAAATTTCATAAAACACAAATCAAAATGGAATAATAAATATAATCTTTGAAATCATAACATTAGAAGGAAACATAGAATTTGTGACAGACATATAAGCGTCTAAAAATGATTTCCATTGTAGTCAAGGCATCGCTACAAAGTCCATCATGATATTATGGGTTAAATCCAATAACACCTTGGTAGTCAATCTCCACACTCATAACCATCCTAGTAGTCATGGTTCACTCCCATAAACATATTCACAGTCAAGGTTTATCCCAATGCCATCTGAGCGGATAATGTCCTCCATGTCTAACACATGAGATATAAATATTTACCCAATTACATGGAAGGATATATTTTCCCCACCCATATCATAATGAAATCATTATTACATGTTCCATAAAAACATATATCATTAATCATTTCATAAACCAATGAATAAAATTAGTATATTAAAAATCATTCCATTATAACATAATCCATGTCAAACAAATAGATTTAATAAATAGAATCACAAAATAAAAACAATCAAACCATATGAAAAATTAGTATATTATACTTGAAACATAACCCTTCTAAATAATTCCATCTTAGATGTAAAATAATTTTGTTAGAAAATTAAAATTAATTCATGAGAAAAATATCCTTTCTTATTCAAAAACGTTTTATTTTCTGAAAATACAACACATATTTAAAAGAATGTAATTTAAATGAAAATAACCTTGAAATATTTTAAAATAAGATTCATGGAAATAAGGGTTTATGAAAATTAAAAAAAACTATTCATACCGTATAAGTTAAAAGAAAACATTCTTCTCGTACTTGTCGAATAAGTCTAAAAGTACATTGTATCGAAAACAAAAAAGATTTTTTTCAGTACATTTAATAAATATTAAAAAATTGTAAAAATTCACAATAAACAATTTTATAAAAATAGAAATAATATTTAGGAATATATATTAATTAAACCTAGACAATAGTGATAAATATACCCAAATAAATACTTACATATAAATAGGTTCAGATACTAATGTAATTGAGAAATTATCCTTTAACTTAAGTACGATTCCTTGGTACATAAATGAAACTAATTTACAATTGAATAAATATTTTTATAAACATGATCTAGATAATATTTATATATATTTTATCATATGTGATCTTATTATCATTAGTTTAATAATATTTTACTATTACTCTTCTTCCGGGTGTTATTTGATACATGTTTTGTCATATAAATCCAAGTTATTCTTCATGGGTTTCCATTATATAATGTATATAATTATAATAATGTCATATATAACATATTTATATATTCTATAAATATATATAATATTTATTTAAAAAATATCATGGAGAATTAATCACATCGCGTTGTGGAGACGGTATGTCATACACATGTACAAGTGATGGTATCATTCTTTTAATTTTGAAATGGTATGGAAGTGTAATATATATACACTGTTCTATATTAAATATATTATTATAATAGTTATATTTAGTTTTTATTTCCATCATTATACATATTCAAGTAATGTGGTGGTAAAAACAAATTCAACCACGACGTGGAAACGACAAGCTGTACATATGCATGCATGGTGATTTTATTTTTCGTAAGATGGATAGAAGGTGGATATGGTTGGTCCATAACCATAACAAATATACATATATAGTGGATAATGAAATTATTACTTTATAATGGAAACAAAAATGTAATAGTATGTATACGAAGAAATGATCTAGAGAGAATCGGTAAAGGAGATTACCAATTCTTTAGTGAGCTCCCTCTAGATCTCTTCTTAAAGGCACTAGAGTTGGTTTTTTGGGAAGGAAAAAACCTCTAGAATGTGACTAGAGAAGTTTATAATAGAAATGGTTATGGAATGTTTGAGATTTAAGGCACAATGTGATGTGAAGAAGTGATGTAGGATGTTCCCTTTTATAATTTAAGTGAAGGTATATTATGGAATTTCCAAAAATATTAACATATAATAAACTAAAAACCCATAGAAACATCAATAAATTACTAGTTTCAAAGAAGAGATGATATACAGTTATAATATCATCTTTCAAAAAAATAAACAAGTTTTTCTATTAATATAAACCTTATCATTTTAATTAATCCTTAGTTATTCTATTTTAATTTTCACTAAGGTATTAAATTATTCTATATTAAAATAGTGTCATTTTTAATTTTGTGATGTCAATTACACCATATATGAACAATTTAAAACACTTTAGACTATATTATAGTTATTTTTTATTTTTTAATATTTATTATGATTTTTTATAATTTATTAAAACATTATTTTGACAAAATATCAATTGTAACAATTTTGACAATATTCATTTCCTAGATTTTTTAAAATATAATGATATGATGTAATCTTAATCATTTTATTATATATCTAATTGGATAATTACATCTATAATTTTTTTTGGATATATCAATTATTCCAAATTATATTTGTTTTCATATTTTAATATCCTTAATTTGGAACTTCCATTAATAAAATAATTACAACATCAATTTTGTGTAATTAGATAATATACATATTTGATGAATTAAAATTAAAATTAAAATATTATGACGATTATAAATCCTCTATATTTAAAAAGAATACTTAATCTTGAATATGTATTCTGAAAAATTAAACATTAAAAATGTCATATCTATTAAAACATGAATATGACAACTTTAATATCACTTTAAATAAAATATTATACGTGCCATAATCATTTCCATATGTCTTAAAATGATAAATACATATACCCATATATTATTATGGTCGAGATATAATCGAACAACAAGATTTTCCCAGTATTTTGGTCTTTTAATGGTTATTATGATGTTAATAAAAAAATTTATTAATTTTTCCACAATTAAATAATTTTTGCATCATTAATTTATAATAAATTAAGATAATTATTTATTCTATAAAAATTATAAATAAATTACCATGATAAATAAAAAATGTATCTTTCAAATGATTATTTATATTTTAATTTATCTTATGCAGATCCTTATATTAAAAATTAAATAGTTATTTATATTTAAGTGAGACATATTTAGATTTTAGTTAAATAAAATTTATTAAATGTAATAATATCATAAATGTGTCTTCAAAATGATTAAATTTAAATCTGAGTACGTATTATTTTGAAACACACTTATCCAATTATATTAGGACAAGTTTTAGGGTAATTTTATAATATTATTTTTAACCATAATTACCCTATTTACATGTTTACCGTATTAATAAAAATTACTGAAGTTATTATTCATAATACCCAAAAATAAATGATATAAATTCAAATAATTTGTACCCACTAATTACAAATATGAAATCCATTTTTAAAAATTTTAAACATATATGTTTCAGTAATTAATTTAAACATGATTTCATTGTCGAAAAGTGATCCTGGTTTTAAAAGTCAAAACATTATAATATAATGAAATATTTTGACATATAAATTCATTGTAAAATAAATTCCCATGACCTAAATTATATTAAATTATAAAAATATAATATATTTAATCTTTAAAACCACTAAATAATATAATTTAACTATATAAATTATTTCTATTAAAAAATTTGTTTTCAATTAAAACATAGTATATTTTTACTGTTAATCAAAACTAGAAACTTATCACAAACATATAAAAATCTCAAAAAAAGTAAATTTTTTATATCCAAATTAAAAATACTAAGTTTATTTTATCAAATAGAATATAAAAAGGGGTCAAAAAATATACTGATAATGGGTTCTTTGTCATAAGGCGACAAAACTATATTTTTTTAAAACTACTTATTTTATCCAAAAAACTGGATTTTTTATTATATAATGTATAAGAAACATATAATATGAGTTTTAATAATTATATTGAATATGTTACATTTAAATCTCATTAATAAAATCCATCAAGAATAATTTAATTAGTTTATAAACTCACTTATTTTTATTTAATGAATTTTTTTAAAAAGGAATTCCTTTTATTTTAAAAGGGTTTTATTTTCATTTATAATTAATTTCTCAGAAAAGAACTAATTGTATACGCATGTTAAAAGAATATTTTCATAACTCAGTTAATTTTTTTCACACTATCCATTATAATGGCTCAGTTATAAGGTAACATAATAATATTCAGTTGTTCTCTAAAATTCAATCATGCGTGAAATGAAATCTATTGAAAGAAAATGAAATTGTATGTATCAAAATACAATAATGGTGCTACATATATTGAAGGACAATTTGGTGTTTTTTGTAGCACAATATTATGTTGGTGTAACTTATAACACAAGATATCAATAAAATTAAAAAAAATCTATCTCATAAAATTATCAGTGTGTTACATTCTACCCCCTTAAAATGTATTTCACCCTCTAAATTTGTTTGGGATATAAATGGATTAATATTTAAATGTTTCATTCATAGGAACCCACATCATAAAAATGAATAATAAAACATACATTATAAAAAGTAAATTTTAAAAATAATTGTTACCCAAAGTAAATCATAACTAGGTGTCTATGTAGGGGAAAATATGTCATGATTTGGGTATGGAGGAAATGTATAAATAATCAGATAGATTAATAAAGATCACTGATCAAAAAATAATGGCTAGTCCATTGAAATTTTACTATCACAAAACTGTATACAAAATAATTGTGAAAGGGGTCATTGAGATCATTAAAAATGATGATAATATGAAACACTTTTACATCACTATCCCTTTAACTAATGTTTAAGAATTTACATGAGAAGATATAATTACTTGATTTCTGTATAATCTCACTTTTTTCATTCCTTGAAACATTTACAAATCATATATTATTCAATAAAATAAAGATGAATTTTTCATTCCTGAAGTGTTATAAGATCTTGTGATCCATAAAATGAATGATAGGTTATTACATCTATCTTTATCACAAAAAAAAGGTTAATAGAAGTTATCAAATATACATAACTCCACCTATAGTGACATAATACTTTAATCTAACAAAATTAATCCAAATTTTAACTTATACTTTCCATAAATGAAAATCCTTACAATACTTTCAACAACTGAAAATACAAATCATTAGAAGGAGGTGAACTAAATCGTACTATCAGTTATCTCCCATATCTCACAAGAACTTTCTAGGCTGTCACATTCCAAAATTTGAAAACATTAATCATGTATTCTCTTGATTCATGTTAATAACCAGAATTACCATAAATCCTTATTGAAAACATGAATGTTTCCTTGTTCTTAAGTCCGAAAATATTAAAACATCAACCATGATAACAAAAAATTATTTTCAACAAACCCTTTATCAATTATAAGGAAATCATTACCATACCATTTAATTATTCATAACCAAAATATCTTTATCCAAATATCATTATATTATCATCATTCTCATATTATGGGTTATCCTTCACTCAATCATGTGTTCTCAAAATATATTATTTTACCCATAAATAATGTTTCTAGGTATTTAGAACCATTCAAAATTTCTGTTCCAATCCTTAATGAAAAACTTATATTGACAAAACTTATATATTTCAAGATTAGTATAACATAATTTTTGAATTTTGAAACATATACACCTCAACAATAGAAATCTATTCTTAAACTATTACTCTAGATCCATCATATTAGTCTTTTATAAAATATGAATAATTTCTTAAGGTTTCTCAACCTTAATCTAACAAAGATTCTTAGGATTAATGTAAAAAATAATGCTATAACATCTCATACCTTTCATATGTTGTTTAAAATAAATTTATCCTCAGCAGTATAACTAATACTAATACCACCTTCATTATTCTATTCATAGGATTTCAACTTTGGAAATCAATTTTCATATTCCCATACATTCTATAGAGGAAAAATTCAATATTAACAATGTTCTATCTTGTTACAGTTATTGACTAAGACCAAAAACAAAAGTACGAGAAAAAATTATCTTGGATAAAATAAACATAACCATTGGAAATTAGTTATAATATTTCAATCTATGACACCATAGGTTTAATCCAAGGTTATTTAGGATTGTTACCAAAATTTTAGGATTGTAAACTATAGTTATACTTATACTTTTGGACACCCCTAGACACATCCTTAGAAATATATCTAGGGATCTCACTAAAATTATCACATATTAGTTTCCAAAGGTTGACTAAACCTTCGTTTTGATACCAACTATAAAGAAACAAGCCTGACTAACATGGAAATTACATTACATTTACAGAAAACCTAATATATTACACTAACATAATCCGAAATACCATATTATTTTAGTGACTATGGAAACATGGATCACATTATTCTAATTTTTTGAAATATGTTAAACATCTCACTTAAGATCTTATGTAAGAATCCAGATCTTTTATTTAAGTATGAATCTTGATTTCAGATATTTTTTGAGGAAAAAGGAAGAATTTGGAAATTTTCTATGCACATTTCATGTACTCTTGAATACACGTCGGGTACCTATTTTCCTCTTCTATCCACGTTCTGGCCATGTAACGGCCGAGTACACGGTCATGTGGACCACACTATGCATGGGCCGGTTGAGGCCAGTACACGTCGTGTACTTCAAATGAACATGTTGTGTACTTTTCTTTTCATTTTATTAATCAGACTCGGGTCATGTCTCCTCTTCAAACCCCATTTCATCTTCCTGTGTCTCATAAATGAGAGAAATTTATGACCAAGAATCATTGAGCACCTCCCGTTTCTCCATCCATGCTCCGATTGAGATTTTACTGGGTGTGTTGGATTCCCACTGGTGAGTTCTCTCATTCCCTAGAGTCTATGTTCTTAATTTCTCCTATTTCTTGAGTTATCTAAGGTTGAACATTGTTGACCTTTTTGTAGATCTATGACATTCTAGGCCGACTCAAGGGCCTAATTTTGATAGTGTTCACCATACAACACCGAGGTAGGTGGTTTTTTCCTTTATGTGTTTTTCTTTGAGTTATATAAGCCTAAGTTATGATTACCCATGATTCAGGTATTTCTTGTTAAGGAATTGACCAATTTTATCATCTTCCTTATATCTATTGATAGATTAAGGGGTTTTTGTTGATATATTATGCTAAATAGAATGTTTAAGGGACACCCCGTGGGTGAATTTCCTTGTTTGAATGTTTATGGATGTTTGTTTTAGATTGTCTATGAGGAAGACATTGTTTCCTTTCCCTACTTGTTATGTTGCAACTTATTGCTTAATTGATGCATGTTAAATTACAGGGTTATGCATTGTATCTGCTTAGCCTTGTAGTAGTTACGATTACATGGGTTGTTGTATATCATTTTTGTACGATTTTATTACAAAGGTAAGTGAGAACCTGGTGTAGTTGGACCATAGGGGGAATTGATGTTGAGGGCTTCCCCAGAGTGTCTGTTATATTTTACCATTATGAGACCATAGGGGGGATTGACAGTGAGTGCTCCCTCATAGTGTCTATAGTATATCATTACAAGACCATAGGAAGGATTTATAGTGAGTTCTCCCTCATTGTTTTTATACCATACCATTATGAGACCCGAGGGGGTATTGACGGTGAGTGCTCCTTCAAAGAGTCTATAGTATACCCTTACGAGACCACAAGGGGAAGGAATGTTGAGTGCATCCTCAGAGAGTATTTAGTTTATCATTAAAAGATCATAATGGGAATTGATAGTGAGTGAATCCTCAGAGAGACATTTTTTGGATTGAACATGTTGTCATTGGGGTTAGACTGTGTGAACAACTCAGAGGGTCGATGTGATATTTTGATTTTTTTGGGACGAGTCAGCCATTCCAAATAACAAGATTGGACTCATTATTAAGTGATTGTTAGATAGTCTTCTAAGACACCTGTTTTTCTATTACACAGGCGATACATAGCTCAGTCTAGATCACAAGATTTCATTATTCAATGGTTTTAATAATTTATTAAATATAGATAAATGTAATTGGAAACTATAGGATTATTTACTTTTAAGTACTTCCTTGTTTATTACTTCATTTTGTATATTTCCTACTATATATATATATATATTCATTGATAGTTAGGAATAGATCATTTTGTGGTTGCCTACTGGGATACGTATCACACCTTTTTTGGGTCATGATTTTGGGCTCAAATAGATTATATTGTTGCAGGTATAAATAAGGTAAATATCCCTTCTACATTAGGTATGTGATTGTTGGTGGAGTTGTAGAGCATGGGACCAAGAAAAGGCTTGAAATCATGCATTATTTTAATTTTAATTTTTTACATTGGTTTAGTGTTGTATTACTAGCATTGTGACTTGATTGGATTCTTTCCTAGACAAATGTGACATGAATAATTTATATATGTTCTCTATTTGTTTATTTACTATCATTATTCCACTATTTTCTTCTGTTTTATGGTATTACTATCTCCTCTGCTTTTTATTATTGTTATTCCACTTTGTTTCTATACCATTAAGGGCATTATTTCTACACTATCAAACCCATGTCCCACACTGCAAGTCAGCAGCCTCTGGCATTCATGGAAATGTTCTTGAGGCCATGTGACCAACCAGGTATGGGGAACCTTTGGGTGGAACCCAGATCTGAGATGTTAAAAGTTGTATTAGAGGCGGTTCTTTTCTAATTTGTCTTACTGTTTGGAGCCTATAGACCAGATAGGAAAGCATATGTATTTGGTAATAAAATTTTTCTAAGATTATCTATCTCATGTACAGGGAAAATTCACATTACCTCAAATATTGACATTCTACAGTTTTTTCAATCATTACAGTTGATTTGATTTCACCATTGGGTGATACATAAGTTTGTGTTGTCATGATTTATATCAGTGGAGTTTTTTTTTCAACCCAATGAGATGAGAGTATGACATCTCATTAATCATATAGGCACATTCTAGACATCACATCTCATGAATTCTTGTCTTTCTATTTAGGGTTCATTATCGATTGTGTGTTGTTGCGAAAGATATTGTGCTAGATATGCATGTTTTTTTGATTGATGCATTGATAGAATACCATATATTTGATCTAGTATTGCTAATATGTAATGTTTCATTTGTATGGATGCCAAATAAATTTCCTTGAGGTGTTATGGTCCCTCTTGGATTGAAATTTGGTGGATCGTGTTTGAACATTAATTTTATTTTGTCTATTATGGTGTGAATAAGGATTCAAAACATTTATTTATAGGAGTATGGGCTCTCTCGGGTTAGAATTTTTCATTCCTTTGAAAAAAGATTATTTTTTAAGGGTTTCAGAGAGGTTTTAGAGGTATACAGCCCAGAAACCCAGAAAACATGGTGTGTGGTGTTATGAACACATGAGATGCGTTCTTCTATTATGAAAAAAAACTTCCCTTCAGTTCACATCATGTACTATATGTACATGCCATGTAGTCTTGAACCGTGTGACTGACTGCAATAGTAGAGACACAGGTTGTTAACTATTTGGTATAACACCACCATGTAATGAGAGTACATATCGTGCTATGGAGTCCATGTATCTAGCAGGGTGACTAACGACACATGTGGATGAATTTCAGGTAGTACATGCCATGTCTAGCTTTAACACGCTGTGTGGAAGTCAACCGTGTTGCCGACCATTTGACTAATGACAAAGGTGGTTATGTCTTAGGTAGTACCCACCATGTCTAGGGTTACACACTGGGTAGTGTTACCTAGGAGAGAACCATGTGGTTTAGCCATGTAGAAGAACTCGAACAGGAAGGAAAGATTAAGTACACATATTTTATATAATGAAAACATCATGTTTATGGGTGCTACATGTCCAGGTTGGGCAGAGGTACATGCCCTTTTTGAAACATGAGGGAACATTCTGTGTGGAGGATATATACACCATGTAAACAAATTTCTATAAACATTAATGTTCTCTCCTCATTTCCCTTTCTTGAACTTCTATGTTTTAGTCCTTTATAATCTTGAACATAGGTGTGCACTTGACCTTGAATATTCATTCCACAATGAAACCCTCTGACTTTACACAAGTTACATGGAAACGATCTGACAATAGTATTGGTAGATCAGGGACTATTGACATATCCTCCCATCATGCCAGTATTTGCACTATCTATTTTACTGGAAACAGGTGATGATGCACAGTTTCGCAAATGCTTCATGAGGTTCATACAGACCTACCAGGCAGCACTACATGATGCCCCATCTATGGCAGAGTTGACACAGGTTTTTCAGCAGCAGAATCCTCCCACATTCTTAAGGTATAAAATACCTCTATCTATAGAGCCACGATTAGAATCCATGTTGTATATCTTCAAGAATCATGAGACTCTTATTGGGAAGAGGCTGAAGATCACAACCTACATGCTTCGAGATTCCACCATGAGATGGTTGCATGTGATATCACATGGGGACGCCAATTAGTTATGGCTTGGGATGAAATATAGCATATATTCTATGACTATTTCTACCATGAGACATTGAGGGTGACCGAGCCTGAGAGTTCATGGTTCTAAAACATGGTACTCTTTCAGTCATGGAGTATTCTTATTTCTTCATAGAGCTATAGTACTTCACACCCATTCCAGGGGTGATGAGTTATTTCTGGCCAGGAAGTTTTTGGATGGTCTCAGACATGACATATGATCCCAGTTGATCATCTTCATGTTGAATTCCATATCATCTATAGTCAACCCCACGCTAATCACTGAGCAAAATCCGAGGGAGTCTGGAGCTATGTGCATGGGTGATTCGACATTCATAGTAAGTACTACTCGAACTAATAGTAGAAAGCCCCATAGGGAGTCTATGTATGGACATTCGAGTAGATTAGATTCTCTTTCAAGAAGAAAAGTGGTATGCTACCAGTGCGGGAAGAGTGGGATTATGAGACCACAATTCCCAAGAGACCTATTTGAGTGCCGATATTGTAGAAATATTGGACATCATAAACGTTTTTGTCAGTTTTTATCACCAGAAACTGGTTATAGGGGTTTTTCTATGACTCCATGTTCAGAAGCATGACCACCAGTTTCTCATTAGTCAGGTAACTAGGGTTCTTCTAGTCATTCTGGCAGAAGAGGTGGATGTGGCCATGGGATTTAGGCTATAGGTTTTTAGTGATCGTATGGTTGACTAGCTCAGGGTATTAAGGCAGGGTTATAGGGCCATGGTACAGGTCATACTTTTGTAGTATAGTATACCCAGTACGAGAAGGATCCCATACCCTCTATAGTTAGAAGTACCATTATAGTTTCCTCAGTTTTATCATCTGATCTTTTTGATGTGGGGGCATCCCATAATTCCATATATGTTTCTATTTTGGAGAGAATTGGGCTATGTAACTTTATATATGAGGATGTTATGATGCTAGAAACTCCATTGGGGATTAGAACAGCTAGTGTATGTTAGTGAAAAGAGTTCCTTTTTGAGGTTAGTGGGTGTCACTTCTTATGGGACCTATATATCTTAAAGATGGAAGGCTTCGATGTCATTATTGGGATGGACTGATTAGTCTCCTTCCAGGCCTTTGATGACTGCTATCGCCATAGGGTGAGTTTTATGTCTCCAGAGGGTTGGTGTTTTCTTCACAAGGGTGAAGAAGATGTTGAGGAAAGTAGAGAAAGACCAAAGAATCATGATATGGGAGGAATTACAGTCCAGATTAATTGTTCATATCTGGATGACTATGGGACTTCACAGATGGACTTTCCTTCAGTGGTGGATCATTTAATAGATGTCTTTCCAGATGAATTTTTAGGTTTACCTTTGGAGAGAGAGGTAGATTTATCTATTGAGCTTGTGCCAAGAGAAACACCGGTGTCTATTCCTCCTTATTGGATGGCTACACCATAGTTACAGGATCTCAATAAGTAGTTAGAAGAGTTATAAGAAAAGAGTTTCATCCTACCTAGTACTTCTCCTTGGGGTTCTCCTATCCTGTTTTTGAAGAAGGAGGTAGGTACCCTTAGACTTTGTGCGGATTATCATAATTTGAACCAGTTGTTGGTCAAGAACTGATATCCCCTAACGAGTATTGATGATCTCTTTGATCATCTTAGAGGATCCTAGGTGTTCTTGAAGATTGAATTAAGATCCTATTATCACCAGTTGCATGTTAGAACAAAAGATACACCTCTTAAAGTCTTTTGGAGTAGGTATTATCTATACTTGTATGTGGTTATCCATTCCATCTAATTAACATGCCTACAGTTTTCATGGAAACGATGAACTGAGTGTTCCATCCATACATGTATTATTTTGTTTTAGTCTTCATGTAATATATATTGGTGTACTATTACAGTCAGGACGACCATTCCACCCATCTTGAGATCATTTTCAGTACAGTGATTGAGCATATGTTATATTCCATGCTCTCAAAATTCCACTTTTTGATGGATCAGATCTACTTCTTGGCTACTGTTGTCTCAGAGAAATGAGTATCAGTAGATCTAGAGAAAGTGAGAGTAGTAGTTTCCTGAGAGAATTCTAATAATTTTTTTTGAGGTGAGGAGTTTTTTGGGGATTATTGAATACTACAGACTCTTTATACAAGACATTTCATGCTTTGAAGTTCCACAGATGGGCTTGACTAAGAAGGGTGTGATGGACTTGTGGATAGATTCATATGATTCAACCTTCTAGGAGTTGAAAGGGATATTAAAATTAGCATCGATACTAGTTTTTCCAGAGCTAAGAAAGAGCTACACTCTTTACTGTGATTCATTAGGTATTAGGCTGGGAGCAGTGCTCATGCAGGGGGAAGGAGTCATTGCATATGAGTCTCGATAGTTGAGGCCACATGAGAGGAATTACCTGATGAACGATCTCGAGTTAGCTGTATTTGTGCTTACTTTAGGCTATTGGAGACATTATCTATTGGGAGAGATTTTTTTTATTTTCACTGACAAAAAAAGTATCAAGTATATCTTTACTCAACATGATCTGAATTTGAGATAGTGAATGTGGGTAGGGTACCTTCAGTCTTTTGACATTGACCTTGACTACACACCTAGTAAAGGCAATGCAGTCACTGATGTGTTGAGAAGGAGGACCCAAATACTGGTAGTTCAGGAGTCTAGAAGTGAGTGGAATCTTATGACTCTATTCTATGAGATGCAGTTGGAGGTGCATAATAGACATGTGCATATGTTTCCTTCTTTAGAAGCAGTTACCTCTACCCTTCTGTATCGATTGAGAATTGTGGATTTATCAGATTCTGAAGGCTTATTCCAATGGGAGAGTGTGTCAGGAGAGGACCCCACTCTGGGGTGGACCGTAAGTGAAGATGAGCTCTTGACTTTTTAGGGATGTGTATGGGTGTCAGCATATATGTGAGAAGATTTTGTAGGATTTTCATTCCTCAGTTTGGGAAATTCTTCCTGGTGTCACCAAGATGTACCGATATCTACACTATAATTATTGGGGGACAAGTATGAAGAGAGATGTTTCTGGTTTTGTTATGAGGTGTTCCACCTATCATCTAGTGAAGGATGAGAATAATTGAAAGACATGGATTTATAGTAGTTTTCCACTCCCATGTGGAAGCGAAATGGTGTCACGATGGATTTCGGGATAGGTTTACAATAGATACCTCAAGAGAATGAAGTAGTTTGGGTTGTCATTGACATAATTCCAAAGGTTGCACAATTTTTAAAGATCAAAGAGACCTTCAACATTGATGATACTAGATGGTTGTACATCCAAGAGATTTTATAGTTTCATGGGCTTCTGCACTCTATCATTTTTGACTGGGTCACCCGTTTTACTTCTCTTGTCTAGCAGGGACTATAGAGGGCTTTCGGTATACATGTACTTCTGAGTACTACATACCATCCTTAGATAGATGGCCATTATGAGTGCTTGATTCAGGTCTTTTACGATATGCTTCCATCATGTGTCCACGATTTTAGGGGCTCTTGGGAGATACATATACCTCCTAAACAAGTTTTCCAACAGTAATAGTTTCCATGCGATGATTCAGATGGCACCATATGAAGCTTTGTACTGTAGGCCATTCCGATCACCCCTATGTTGGCTAGAGAAAGGAGAGGTAGCTATGATTGGACCTCATCTTTTCTAGGAGACCACTGAGCATGTTTAGTTGATTCAGAAGAGGATGAATACTGCATATAATTGCCAGATATCTTATGGTGATCGATAGACACGACCCCTGATGTTCGAGGTTGGAGAGCATTTTTTCTTATGTGTCACACCAAGGATAGGAAACATGAGGATTAGTATAAATGGTAAGATTTAATTGAGATATGTTGGGCCATATGAGGTTTTGGAGAGAGTTGGGTCAGTTGCCAATCGGTTGCAGTTACTATAGAGGTACCAAGATATGCACGGCGTCTTCTATGTTTCTTAGAAACAACATTACATTTCAGACCCGTATCATGTTTTTCAACCCGAGGAAATTGATTTTGAGGTGGATGAATCCTTCAAGGATAAGCCTATTTAGATTTTGGATCATAGCCTAAAGGTTCTCTATTGCCGGTATGTTCCTTTAGTATGGGTGCTATGGCAGCACGAGCGAGTATATGAAGAGACTTAGGAGAGGGAGGTCGACATACCATCATAGTAGCCATAGTTGTTTGATGTTTCTTAATCACCACCCGTGGAAGGGAAATTCGAGGTCAAATTTCTTTAAGGGGGGAAGGTTTTAAGAACATGGATCTAATTTTTAGGTATGGATCTTGATTTCTGTAATTTTTTAGGAAAAGGAAGGAATTTTGAAATTTTCTAAGTACACCTAGTGTACTATTGAGTACACACTGTTTACGTGGTTGTTGCGTGTAGTTGTGTACTGGTTGTGTAACGACTGAGTACGGGGCTATGTGGACCACCTAAAGTGGGGGTCTGTGGAGGCTAGTACACAACGTGCACATTAAATGAACATGTTTTGTACTTTTCTTCATATTTTATTAAATAGAACGAGGTTATGTGTCATCTTCAAAACTCATTTCTTCTTCCCATGTATCATACAGGATAGTGACATACAAACAATAATATCCGTGCACCTCCTGTTCATCCATCCAAGCTCTTATTGAGACATTGCTGGGTGTGTTGGATTCCCAATGGTGAGTTATCTCTTTCCGTAGAGTATCTTTTCCTGATTTATCATCTTCCATGAGTTATACATGTTTGAATGATTTTGAACATTTTGTAGATCTACAATGTTCTAGGTTGACACAATGTCCATCATTTGAGAGTGTTCATTGTACAAGACCATGGAAGGTTGTTTGTTTCCATTCAGTGATTTTCATTGACGTATATATTCCTAAGATCCGATGACACATGATTCGGGTATTTCTTGTTAAAGAATAACCCTATTATCAGATGGCTTAGATTGATTGATAGATTAAGGGAGTTTCATTAATATATTATGCTAAATTTCAGGTTTCGGGGACACCTCATGAGTGAATTTCCTTGTTTGAATTTTTATGGACGTTTAGTCCAGGTATTTTATGTTGCAATCCTTGTTTTCTTTACTTTCTTGTTAGGTTAGAATTTATTGCTTAATTGATTCTTGTTAAATGCATGTGTAACGAATTATAGCTGGTCAGCCTTGTAGTAGTTGAGATTACAGGGGCTGCTGGATATCGTTTGTATAAGATTTCATTACACAAGGCTATGATAACCTTGTGTAGTTAGACCATAGGGGGAATTGATGTTGAGGGCTTCCCCAGAGTGTCTGTTATATTTTACCGTTACGATACCATAGGGGGGATTGACAGTTAGTTCTCCCTCAGAATGTCTGTAGTATACCGTTATGAGACCATATGGGGGTTTGACGGTGAGTGATCCCACAGAGTGTATATAGTATATCATTACAAGACCATAGGGGGGATTAATGGTGAATTATCTCTCAGAGTGTCTATAGTATACCATTATAAGGCCATAGGGGGAATATATGTTGATTACTTCCTCATATAGTATATAGTTTATCGTTAAATGACCACATCAGTAATTAACGGAGATTTATTCCTCGTAGTCTATTTATTTTTATTAGAACAAATGATCATAGTGCTTAGACTATATGTGCCACCTAGAGGGTCAATGTGATATTTTGAAAGATAATTGCAACGAGTCTACCAAGCCAAATCACAATCCTAGACTCAGTCCTACTTTATTATTAGACGGTATTTTGAGACATCTATTTTTATATTACATAGGGTATATAGAGATTAGGCTAGATCTGGAAATTTTATTATTCAATAGTTTGAATAATTTTATAAATGTAAATGAATGTAATTAGAAACTGTAGGATTGTTTAATTTTGAAAAATTCATTGTTTATTTCTTCATTTTGTATATTTCCTACAGTATATATATTTATTTATTTATTGAATGTTAGGCATAGATCTTTTTGTGGTTTCCTAATAAGATTCATCTCACACCCTGTTTAGGTCATGCTTTTGGGCCAAACAGATTATATGGTTACAGGTATAGATAAGGGAAAGCACCCATCATTATCAGTTACTTTATTGTTGATGGATCTAGAGAGCATGGGACCAAGCAAAAGATTGCGCTGCTGCATAAGTTTACTTGTTTTGTACATTGGTTTAGTACTATATTTCTATCATTGTGACTTGATTGGTTTATTTTTTAGACATATTTGACATGAATCATTTATATATGTTTTCCAGTAGTTTATTTACTATTAGTTTTCCGCTGTTTACTTCGGTTGTATGATATTACTATCTCGGATGTTGTTTATTATTTTTATTCTACTCTGTGGCTCTTCCAATGAGGGAATATTTTCCCCACTATCACACCCAAGTCCCTCGCTTCTAGTCAATAGACTCTAGCGTTCGGGGAAGTGCACTTGAGGCTATGTGACCAACTAGCTATGGGGCACATTTGGGGGCACATAGATCAAGGATGTTACATCTTACCATTTAGTTTTCCTACATAAAACCTTTGTTTATAACCTCAGGAAAATAAAACATAATAAAGGGTGATCTTAGATTCACAGTAAGGGTAAACGAGGAAAATATCAAACAGAACATGAATATAAGTTTGGAAAAGCATTAACATAAATTTTCTGAATCATTCTATTTTTAACATAAATAAAAATCTTGAGACATGGAATAAATCTTGTAATTTCATAATACATTAATCAAAATGGAATAAATCACATAATCTATGAAATCATAACATAAAAATAAAACCTGTAATTTATGGGGGAGAAATATAAGCATATAAAAATGATTTCCATATTAGTGAAGGCATTGCTTCCAAGGCTATATTAGAAGTATGAATTCACTAACCATACCATGTTTTCAGTCATGGTTCACTCCCATTTCCTTATAGGTAGTCATGGTTCACTCGTATAACTAACATAGTAGTCAAGATCTACTCATAATACCATTTTAGTGGACATGGACCTCCATTTCTATCTCATGAGATACAATTCTTTACCTAGTGTATTAGAGGGAGATATAGGTTCCACCCATATCAAAATGAAATTATTCTTATGATTTCCTGAAAAACAAAAATTTCTCATTATAGTATGACACAAGGATTAAAATTGGTTTCTTAAACTTCATTCCATCATAAGATAACAAATGTAAAAAAAATAGATTTCATAAATTTCCTTCTATAATAAACATAATCAAACCATAAGAATAATAAGGTTAGTTTACTTGAAACATAACCCAATTAAATAATTCAATCATTGTTGGAAAATAATTTTTATCGAACACTTGAAATTAATTCTGGAGGAAAATAACCTTTTTTATTCGAAAATGATTTATTTTCCCAAAATTCCACAAAATTTTAAAAGAAAATAATTTATTTGAAAACAAACATGAAATATTTTAAAATAAGGTCCATGGAAATAAGGAATTATAAAAATAAAAAAACTCATTCATGCCGTATAAGATAAAAAGAAAACATTTTTCTCGTACTTTTGTCGAAGAAGTCAAAAAGTACCTCGCATCAAAAAAGCCAAAAGATTCATTTCATGAAATTTAATAAAAATTCATGAATTGGTAAAATTGACTTAATTTTTTTTATAATAATAAAAAGAATATTTTGGAATAAATATTTTGGAAACATTTACATGGATGATAAATATAACATGGTAAAAACATATGTATAAATAGTCTCATTTAATAATGGGTTTGTGAAATTATCCCATAAATTAGATCTGATTACTTTTTACATATCCTAACCCCATGTATAATGGATTAAATAGTGTTATAAAATTGATCCAAATATATATTTATAATAATGTTATCATTTGTGATCATATTATAAACCGTTTAATAATATTTTATTATTACTTTTCTTTAGGGCATTATTTGTGGCATGTTTTGTCATATAAATCCCAGTTATTTTTAATGGTATTTATTTATATCATTTATTAAATGATAATTATGTAATATATATCATATTTATAAATTAAATAATTTTGTATAATTATGATTTAAATAAGATCATGGAGAAATAATCACATCGCATCGTGGAGATGGTAGGCCGTAAGTACGCACGAGCAATCATATCACTCCATTAATTATGAAATGGTATGAAATTGGATGGTATATAAATTCTTAATGAATAAATAACTTTTTATAATAATCATATGTAGTTATTATTTCCATCATTATACCCATACACATAAAGTGGTGGTGAAAAAATGATTACACCATGACATGGAGAAGGTTAGTCGTAGGTACACACACTTGAAGATTTTATTTTTCGAAGGATACAAAAAATGTGGAATATGATTATTATATAACTATAATAACATATTATTATATATTTGATTTTGTATTTATTACTTTTTAATGGGAAAAAGAAAGGAAGTGGAAGTTGAAGAAGAAATAATCATGAGAGAGTGGGTAAAGGAGATTAGCTCCTCTTCAGCGAGCTCCCTTTTGATATCCTTTTAATGGCACTAGAGTTGGTCTTTTGAGAATAACAACACCTCTAGAATGTGAGTATGGATTTAGAGAAGGGAAATGTGAAGGGATATCCTGAGATTTAAGGCTCAATGTGATGTGAATAGGTGAGGGAGGATGTTCCCTTTTATAATTGAGCTGATGAGAACTTATGGAATTTCCAAGAATAGTAATATTCTATAAATTCAAAGCCCTTCCAAAAACCTCCAAAAAGTCATATAATAAAATATGATATGAGATATGGTTTTAATATCATAATTCAATAAATTTTAGACAAATATTTCTATCAATTTAAAACTTAGTGATTCTATTTTAATTTCCACTAAGATAACTAATTTCTCCATATTAAAATATTGTAATTTTACTTATTTGATATCAATTAGAAGATAAATGAGAAATTTAGAACATTTTATACTACATAATTATTTTTTATTTTTTAAAATGTAATATGATTTTTAAAAAATTTAATAAACCATTATTTTGACAAAATATCAATAGTCTCAATTTTTACACTATTCATTTCATAGTTTTTTTTGAAATATCAAGATAAGATTTCATCATCAAAAAAATATTTTATTACATACCTATGGGGTCAGGTCCATATATAAAATTCATTGGATATATTAATTATCCCAAATTATACTTATTTTAATATTTTAATGACATCAATTTGATATTTTAATCAATAAAATAATTAGAACATCAATATTGTGTAATTATTTAATATACTTTTTTTTGAATAAAAATGTAGAATAAAATTTTATTATAAATAAAAAACCTCTATATTTCTTAATATTACTTATAGTCTAATATATCTTCTTGAAAAATCTACAATAAAATTTTAAAATTTATTAATACATGAACGTGACATCTTTAACATTACATTAAATAAAATATTATAAGTTACCCATACTTTTCCATATGTCTTTAAATGGGATATAACTCAACCCATGGATGATTATGATAGATATATACTTGAAAAATAATATTTTTAAGTGTTTTGGCCTATTAATGTTTAGTATACTTTTAATAAAAGTTATTTTATTGGGTTTTAGAAATTAAATAATTTCTCCATCGTCAATGTATAATCCTTTAAGGAAGTTATTTATTATATAAAAATAAAAAATAAATTTCCATGATAAAGAAAAAAATTCATCTTTTATGTGAGTATTTATAGTCGAATTTATCTTCTGTATAACCATATTCTGAAAATGAAATTTTTATTAAAATTTGGGTGAGATACATTTAACTTTTATTTATATAAAATATATTAAATGTACTAATATCATATATGTATCTTCCAAAGGATAAAATTTAGACCCAATGATGATTTAGGTAAAACAAAACTCATATAATGATGTTCATACATGTTTTATGGTGACATTATAATATTATTTTTACCCTTAATTACCTGAGTTACCTTTTTTCCATATTAATAAAATTATTGATGTTAATATTCATAATTCCCAAAAATTAAAAAAATATATTAACCTAATTTGGACCCAATTTATCAAAATATGAAATCCTTTTTTCAAAATTCAAGACAGAAAAGTTGTATTGATTAATTTATAGTTAATCACATTGCCAGAATGAGATAACGAGTTTTAAAAGTTCAAACATTTCAGAAGATTGAAATGTTTTTACATCTAAATTCATGGTACAATTAATTCCAATGAATTGAATTATATTAAATGATAAAAATATATTCTATTAATACTTTAAAACCACTCACTAATATTATTTTACCATATAAATTATTTCATTGAAAAAATTTGTTTTTAATTGAAATTTATTATATTTTTAATATTTATAAAAACATGAAACATGTCTTAAATATATCAATAATTCGCTAAAGAAAATTTTTATATCCTTCTTCCAAATAAAAAGTTTATTTTATCAAATAAAATATAAAAATATGTTATAAACTACATTTTAAATGGGTAGTCTCTCAAATGGAGGCAAAAATACAGTTTTTTGAAAAATATATCTTTTATCCAAAAAATTTAATGTGTTCTTAAATCATGTATAATAAAAAAATAAGATTAGTTTTAGTCATTAAATTTAATATATTAAATATACATTTAATTTATAAAATCCATAAAGAGTGAGTTTATTATTTTATAAATTCACTTATTTTAATTTAATTTTTTTAGAAAACTAATTTCTTTTTTTTAAAAATGCATTTATTTTCATTTATAAGTAATTTCTCACCAGATAAATAATTATATATACATGTGAAAAGAATATATTCATAATTTAGTTAATACTAGTTATACCCTCCATTATAATTTCTAGGTTATAAGGTAACATAATAATATTTTGTCTTTCCATTGAACTAGGACATGTGTGAAATTAAATCTATCAAAACAACTTGAAATTGTGTGTAACACTAGCCAAGCATAGTATTGATTATATTGCAAGATAATATGGTGTTTATTTTAGTTCCATATTTTCTTGGTGTAGCGTACAACACTAGATATCGTAGAAATTAGAAAAACTATCTCATAAAAATCTCGGGGTGTTACACAGCCAATCCCTCATTACCTCCCTTGCCAATCGACAATAGAGATGCGAATAAAAATCGGGCCATGTAGGACCCGCCTCCTCTTTTCCATGAGAATATTCTTGTGACACATGAGTAGAGATTCACTCAATTAGAAGAGGAAATTAAGGAGTTGAGGCAAATGAATGTTGAGATACTCTAGGAAATTCATCCTGTGGAATATGCACCTCAAATTCCTCCGAAAGAGCCTCAACATACACATTTAGCATGTTTACCTCCACAAAAAGAGTTTATCCCAGTGAATGAAGTGAGGCAAGAATGTTCATCCAAGAAAACATCGTTACCATCAGCCTACCTAAATCCAATCTCAGAATGATATCATGATTTCCCTCTATTTTGGTCAAAATTGGAATACATTTAGGAAAATCATTAAAGGATACACCCATTTTGGTATCCACCTCATGTACCGACACTGCTGATATGACCAAATTTTCTCCCTAAAATACCCAAACATTATCAGGTTCAACTTGACACACAAAAAGAGCTCATTAATACCATAAATTTATTAGAAGCTCAATTAGATGTCCTGGAAGGAAGACATGATCTGATACAACCATAACAGAAACCTTACCCCGATTGGGTGAGTAACGTTCCATCACCACCAAATTTTGGGAATTTTTTTGTTCCCCATATTCAATGGATTAAGTGACCTAGAAAAGAATCTGATGGATTATTCATATTATTGTGACCACATGATGGGAACCCCAAAATATTAAGAAGAAATGAAACTCAAATGCTTCATGAGAACTCTTCAAGGTTCATCCTTTGTAGGGTATACCCATTTTCTATCTCTGTTAGCAACATGTTGTGATGTTTTCCACTAATAGTTCCCTTTTCAATTATTCTCAACATTTCCAAATACAACATTCTACAACATCCTAAACCGAAAATATCAGGATAATGGTATATTCTTAGATTTCCTTTCCAGATTGAATGGTATGACCTACTCCATGAACTAACCACTCCTCTAAGATGAAATTATTTCTATGTGCACCAATTATCTCTATGAAGAGATGTGAACGTCACTCATATTAGTTTTATATATTTGTGGGTTTCTGTATTTATCTTCTATTTCCAAAAGAATATTACATAAAAAATAAGAACATAATGTCCTGGGTAGCCCTACTAGCCCTAGGAAAAAGTGTTAGAACATCTAAAGTAGCCTCTATTATGAATAACCCAACCCTACATTAGCACAGTGTATGAGGCTGGGACCAAATCATACAAGACCTTATGGGAATCAACAGCAACCCCAAACATGAAAATATTAGTGGATGGTACCTAGTCGAAATCAATTTGAGGAATGGAGAAACAAAGTTTACTCATTCCAAGATGACCCAGTCAATGGATTCTTTGTAGCTTCCATGAATTGCAATTTTATCCGTCTACCAGAGAAAAAGTGGGATGATGATGTTTATCTCAATGATAGGCCAGATTACTATCCCTTCCACTAAATACTAGGACACAGAAACCAGAAGTGTCTCATCTCCATAGACCTCCTCTAAAGGATTACATATTATATAAAATTAGAATAGGGAGCAATGCCATCAAAAGTGGATTATGTTTCTACCACTAACCCTGATGAAGGATAGGTTTGGAAAAAGTTTTTAGTAAAAGGTATAAGAAGTCTGGTAGTTAGATGAATTGGAAAATGATCGACTGAGCTAATGGAGTACTCCATACATAGTTGCAGTGGCCGACTGTACCTCGAAAAGGTCCTAATAAAATTCATATAACATTCTATTCCCCACAACTGTCAAAGGGTTGAGTGTCCAAAAAGAAGTTCTACTAGAAAGATAGAGAGGAAGTTCATGAAGATGAACCTATTTCAAGGACAAAGTTATCTTTGAAACTCTTAGATTTAATTCTTCTAACATGAAGGCATGGAAACCACCCCATAAATGTCACCATGAGAAGATGTCAATTAGGTAGATTGATCATAAGATAAGGAACTGGTACTTACCTCCATTAATTTCAATCACATAGTGGATCCATTCTTCAATAAAGAGTGTGGATATGAACATGAGTACCCATCATCCAAATGTGAAACCAGAGGAAGAGGCCATAAAAGATAATGATACCCAGAAATACAAAGATGTAGAAGAAATAAATTTTTTTGACACAGCATAGATTAAATCGTAAATGACGTAGAAACCCACTGAAGTGCCCTTCGGTGATCCCAAAAGGAATAGCAACATTCCCCTACCCCTACTAGAAGATAGTATATAACGGTCATCCTGGAATATAAATTATAATAAGAACCAATTTCTAATCTCCCACGACATGCAGGAAGTCCTCCTCGGCCAAACCCATATGACACAGAAGCTCCATCCGCTCCTCTAATGGGATCTGGTCCACCTTCATCTAATACAACAGTCTCTAAAGTGCATGTGAAAAATCATCCCCATGTTAGAAAGATCTACCCTTTTAATTAAAATTATAATGTTCTAAAGAATTTTTATTTTGTTCCAGCCATCCTATCAATCTTGGATGCCTTGATTTTTCCAAAATATTTTAGGGATTCACTTATAGAAGATTTTCTGAGTCCCCAAGGGTTTGAATGTTGAAGTGGTTGCTGCTAAAGTCTATCAGATAGGGAATGATCCTATATAATTCAATGTGGTTATCTCTTTTACATATAAAGATGAATTTTCTATCATAATGGGATACATAATACCCATATACGTTTCTGACATGATAAATGATATTGATATTTGAAAAGTCGTCATTGATAATGGATATGGAGTTAATCTCCCCCAGTGAGAACACTTCATCGGTTGGGCTTCAACGAAGATAACATTACACCCTCAACAATAACCCTTTTTGGTTATGAAAAAAGTGAGAAAAAACTATTGGACCAAACCATTCTCAAAATTCAATTCAGCAACCTTGTAGCCAACTCATAATTTTTAGTGGTTCAGAAAAGAATGGCCTTTAACGTTCCACTACGAAGACTTGGTTTCACCAACATATGATGACTCGTTCTTCCCACCACCAATGCATCAAATATTTCACTAATGGACAAAGTCATATGTAGTACACTAATATATACCCATTCGAGTCATGTGAGTCACACTATATTGATGTAGCATTATATGAGAAAAAAGGGAAGTGAACCTCTGTAGATGGTATTGATTGGGTCACCACCACAAACATTTTAGAGATGGTACCCACCAAACCCTTCAAGAATATCAGTGAAAAATATATACTACCCATCAATCAGGTGGAGTGCTTGAGTTTAAATATGGATGCATAATCGATAGTGTTCATTATTGAAGTCATGGACAGTGTAGAAAAGGACATTGGTCCCCCAAATAATAGTGAATGTTCTAATGGAAACTCTCTCAATCCTTTTTTATAGTTCTTGATAATATATTTCATTCTAGATATGGTACAATAGAAATAAAACATTCATTTTTTCCCTCACTCGATCCTCTCAAGGAAATTCTTGGTGGTTAGCCGAGTTAGAGGATGTCACCTCATCTTTCAAATGCCGAAAATGTGACTCTTCTCTTTACTAGGAAAATCTCATATGAATAATTGTTTCACCATTAGAGGAAGAAAATGTTTAGAATGATATGGAAGAGGAAGTGTAAGGATACCTTAGGGATGCCCCTCCATCATTTGATGAAGGTGTCTCTACCACCGTGGATGAACTTAGAAAAATAAACCTAGGCATCCGAGATGACCCACGTGCCACTCTAATTAGAGAGGCCATGTATTCTGAAGAGAAGGTTGTTTATTCCTAACTCCTAAGGCAAAATCTATATGTTTTCACCTCGAAATATTCATAAAATCTAGGGCTTAATTATAAAGTGTCAAATCACTACTTAGGTCTTCCAAGAGACCATCATGGATATAAATAAGCAACCAGAAGGATGCACCTGATGCATGATTCCAAAATAGAGGTTGAATTCTACAAGATCATGAGAGAGGACTTCATTCAGGACCTTCAATACCCCATCTGGGTGTCCAATATAGTCCCCATCAAAACAATGAATAAAAAATTAGAGTTTTCATCTATTTCAAGGATCTCAATCAGAATTTCTTGAAAGATGACTTCCCTATCCAAATCACAGAATTGATAATAGATGAAACTATCAGATATCATGCCCACTCTTTCATGGACAAATATTTATGATACACCAAATTCGCCTATCCTAAGAAGATGAAGAATACATCACTTTCAGGGACCCCAAGGAGTATTATTCTACAATTTAATTCCCTTCGGTCTAAAAAATGATGGTGCCACATATCAACATACCATGCATATCATCTTACAGCCCTTCCTAGAAAAGTTTGATGGATGGTATGTTGATGAATTGGGGGTTAAATCATGAAATATATCAGACCACCAATAAGATGTTCATGTCATATTCATCAAACTTTGACTACGAAACCTAAAAATAATTCCTTTGAAATGTCCTTTTGGTGTTACCATTTGTAAACTCCTTGGCTTTGTCTTATTATATTGTAGCACCAAACTCAACATTCAGAAGAAAAAATTTATCCTTGGTAGGTCACGTCCTCACAACCTCATATACTTGAGGAGACATCAAGGAAATATTCCCTAAATTGGGTGCTTCATATCCAACCTTGTAGTAAAATTTTTACCCTTTAATTGGTTGATGAAAAGGGTGTCAAATATAAATGTACTGATGATTGTGTTGAAGCATTTGAAATACTCAAGATATATCTCTTAAGTGCACCGGTGATAATGCCCACAATCTGAGGAAGACCACTAATTGTTTATGTGAATTCCTTGGAGTGATACCTAGGTTCCTTCCTTTCATAGCTAAAGGACACCGATAGAGAAAAAAAATTTATTATATTATCTAATCCGTGATTGATGTTGGGACTCAGTATTCAAATATCAAGAAGAGTTGTCTGGAACTAATCTTCATGGTCCCAAAATTATGACAATACCTGTAGAACCATGAGGAACATTTGGTCTTGCACAAAAACCCACTCAAGTATATTCTCAGTCATCTAATACTGAATGGATGTCTGACATGGTGGGTGGTCATCCCATAGCAGTTGTATATATGGTTCATACCTCATAAATCCATCAAAGGCCAAGTGCTAGTAGATTTTCTTGCAGAACAACCGTCGGTAAAAGTGACAACCTTGGATGTTTAATTACCCAATGATGAGGATTTATATATTAAATAGGACTCCCAAAAATGGGAGATGGATTCTTATGGTGCTTCATAAAGTTCGATAAAAAAGGATAAAAGATCCCATGGTCAATAATGTGGGACTGGGAGTCCTACTCCTATCTTCGGGTAAGGAAGTATTTCCTTACTCTTTCTTGATTTAAGAGGGGTGTATGAATATTGAGGAAGAGTATGAGGATCTCATTATAGGCCTAGATCTGGAACTTCAATCACAAGTAGGGAACTTAAGGATTAAAGGTGACTTGAAACTATTCATTAAGAATAGAAATTGCAATTATGCTATCAAAAAGGAAGAGCTAACCCCTTTGTTTAACTACATTCAAGGGTTAATGGTAAAATTTCTCTCAAATCCAACATTAAATCGTTTCCCCCAATCAAAAAATGTCTAGGATGATGTATTAGTAAATTCATCCATCAATCTTAATGATTGAGGCCAAGATGAGATGGTCATTAGCATTTCCCACCATCAGATGGTCTTACTATTCATTTAAGACAACATGGATGAAATTGATGAGATCGGTCACATCCCTAAGACATATGTTCCTACCACCAACTGGAATACACCAATTTTGGATTACCTTCAAAAGAGTTATCTCTAACCAAAATGTTAAGGAAGGGAGCATATCTAGAAGAGAGAAATTAATTTTGTTTTGTACGATGGGGAAAATCAACAAAAGCACCTTTATATGTGAGATCTTGATGGGATCCTTATTAGATGAATTTATGGATAAGAGACTACCACTGTTATAAAGGAAGTTGATGGTGGAGATTGTCAGGAACACTAATTAGTATCCAGGTTCTATCATGGATTTTAGAGACTTGGATTCTACAATCCCACAATGACGCATGATTTCACCATATTCAAAAATAAGTGCCATTCCTACCAAGTTATTTCCAACTTCATCAACTAGTTATTAGACTTACTCCACACAGTTAAGTACTCCTAGAAATTTTTCATATGGGTAATGGAAATAATGGGACCATATCCACTTGCTACAGCTTAGTAATTCAAATATATCCTCAAAATGACTGAATTATTTTCCAAATGGGAAGAAGCTTCACCCCTCAAATAAGTCAGGGAAAGAATCACTAACAACTTTATTAAAGACTATATCATCAATATATTTGGTGTCCCTCATACAATACTAACAAAAATGACACCATTTTTTGTTCTTCTGAATTGGATAAATTATATCAGGATTATGGTATCAAGACTAACCATTCATCATATAATAATGAAGTGTCCAAAAAATAGATAAAGGAATTAAACAACACCCTATCCAATTACTCCAAAATATGGTAAACAATGATTAAAATCATGGCCATAAATTCAATTTCATTCCCAATGGTCTTACCAGACCACAACTCACACCACCACTCAAGAAAACTCGTACTCATTAGCATAAAACACATAGGTAGTTTTACCCATTGAATTTAAATTACCCTCACTCCATATTTCCATCTATGTTTATCTATCAATATTTGAGAAATCCCAAAAATGACATGATGATTTTGATTGATTTAAAGAGATAATATTTAATACCTTTAACCATTTGGATGTTTACTAAAACTAGCTTGTATGTGCCTTCAACAAAAAATTTCACCATTAGTATTTTCATGAAGAAGAATTGGTGTTGGTCCTTTGAACTATAGTGATACTAAGAACCCCCCCCCCCCCCCCCGAAAATTTGATTAAATGTGGGAAGGATGATAAGAAATACATAACATCTACTCAAATAAATCATATTACCTAACATCAATGGATGGAAAAATAATTATACCTCCTACCAATACAGGGTTTATGATGAAATATTTTTAGTAGCCAAATGTTTTCCATCCTGATCTCATGATGTTAATCTACACGATGAATGTATTGATCTTATGATGTTAAACTGCATGACAAAAAGTCCTTGTCGTATGCTGATAAAATGTATTGCATATTTTTCCATACCATGTGACATTAAACTCTATAGAATCCTTCCACACCAAACACCAATAAATTTCATCTATGGTCTACATTTGATGACGTTAAACTAGGATGTTTCATACTAACCACATGAAATTAAACTGTACTGATGTCATTATTCCAATCAATGACTCGTTTCACATGAGTCAAATCTGTGCGAGAGAAGGATAAAAAGTCCCTAATATTATGTGAGAGTTATATCCATATGACAACACTCTTTCTCTAAGACTATGTGCAGTTTGATTCTTTCCCCCATAGGATACATATTGGCACCTAGACCTGTTGTCATGGGCCCAACCACCACCATCAAAAATATATTTTTTGACCCCTCCTTGATCATAGAAAAAACTAATATATGGATGTTTCTTCATATAACTATGTGTGGATAGACTCTCATTTTCAATGAGATACATAGAGATGCCTCTCATTCTACCTCAGGGTCTAACCACCACATGAAGAAAAATGCATCCCATATTTCCTTACCTTACTCTGTTGGGATATAAGAACACCTGTTATTCATTATTTCACACACTAAGTGTATAATTGGTGATCTTAGGAATTGTGGTAAGTGTTTACCATACATAAATAAATAAAAAAGTTTTATTATTGGTTCATCATCCTGAACGAGTGGTCAAACATTCACCCCAATGCATGGTTCATACTGGTATAAGGAGAATACTTTAAGATAAATATGTGTGGATTGATTCCTACCGAACCAGGAAACGTAGTGATGCCTGGATTCTACATCTTGCTCCAGCTGAACCCAAAGAAAATCCCATTTACCTACGCACAGGTCAGACCTGTATAGGTATCTTCAAGAACTATGTGTGGCTAGATTCTTTACCAAGAATGATACAAAGAGATTCCTCAGATTCTACACCCTCGCTTAGCCACCACCAAAAAAGGGAA
Organism: Viscum album; assembly: GCA_963277665.1. NCBI lineage: Eukaryota > Viridiplantae > Streptophyta > Magnoliopsida > Santalales > Viscaceae > Viscum > Viscum album. Next base: position 1,548,883,114 of record OY728152.1, on the reverse strand, counting down.
TAAATTCCCACTCCCTACATATGGGCTAGACCTACACAAGGAAATTCATATGACAACTCCTGGGTTGATTCTTGTCCCAGTAACAGATGTGGTGATACACGAATCTACAATCACAAGCCCATTTTTTATAAATTATCAAATATAACATTCCACCATCAACTGTAAAAAAATAAAAATCTATGCAAGAGATTCCAAACCCTAGATTTTACAGCCAGGATCTGGCAAAGAAGTATTCCTCCCCTACATAAGAATCATATATATGTAGGGATTTCCATACATCACAACTAATCATGCTCCATATAGTTATTTCATGTCTAGATAAATCCTTTCCATTTATCAAACTCCATGCTTTGGTAAATCTCAGATCATCATAAACCTGCATGGCCATCAGAACTAGATGGTCAGTATCCTGAGAAAACCATTTTGGGTATTCATAAAATAACCTAGATGCTCTTCATAAGTTTCCAACAACAAAGTACATTGAAAAATAGAAAATCTCATCCATAGGAGAGGCTCTACCAACATCCACACTCTTAACTGCTTCCAAGACACATATCATTTCTCCTGATACAAGTGTTCCTAGAACTATGGTATATATCTCCTTTACTCTTCATATCCAGGTTATGCCAGAATATGCTAACTTAATTATCCCCTACTCCCTCATGGATTCTATAAAAAAATTCATTGATGTATGAAATTAAAATACACATTATCACAATTATTTCACAAGAGAGATAATTTCCTCCGACATTGGTCACCTACCATGCCATGTTAATAAATACATATGGCTTGAATCCTACCCAATAATGAAATGTAGTGACACCAAAACTATCATTCATGTCTAGCCACATTCCCCCATAACAAAATCCCCTTCCATGTGTATAGAATAAAACTACATAGGGAACATCAATAATTATCTATGGCTTGAATCCTTCCAAATAAGGATATGTAGTGATTCCATGACACTATGACTTGAGGCCAACCATGGAAGAAAAAAAAGTTCCATCCCCTTCATAAAAACCAAGTCAAAGTAGGGGACTCCCAAACAAACACTATTTGCAGGACCATTTCATGAATACATAAATTTACCCTCTCTCACGTCGGGTCATCTACGTCTGTTCCACAAGATACTAAATTTCAAAAAAGTTGTCCTAATCGTATGATGTTAAACTACATGATAGAATATCTTTGTTGAATGATGTTAACCTGCATAACCCCATGATTTTCTCACTCAAGGGGAAAATTTCATCCGACATTGGTCACCTACCATGCCATGTTAAATAACTACATATGTCTTGATTCCTTCCTAATAAAGATGTTTAGTGACACCTCATAGTCTACATCCTGGACCAGCCACCTCAAATAGAAAATTCTCCTTCCCTTGGTTATTTCATCCCTAGGTGGTGCATTGACCCTTTTCCATCCATTTTTTCTCACACTGAGTACATATGATGTGGACTTAGGGACATCAGCATGTGATTCCTCATGAGACCATGGAGAAGGTAATAATGCACCTGTTCCTATACATGGGTTGAACCCATAGAAGACGTCTAATTTCGAGAACCCAGATCTTCAAACCCAAGTACATCTTCAACATAGGAATCAAAATGACCCACAAAATGTATGAGTAAAATATATATAGGGAAAGTATCATCTCCCTATGTAATCATGGCCATAATGTTTCTAATATGTCCAGACACACCCCTTCCATTTATCAAACATTGTGCTTCAGGCAATCTCAGACCTTCATAAACATCCATGGATATTAGAACTAGAAGGTTAGTATCTGGAGAAAAACTTTGTTTCATTATACACAATATTAACCACTGCCTTTGCATAAGTCTCTCATCAAAATAATTCTAGTTCACTAGGGGAAATTTTTTCCTCAAGAGATAATTTTCCCACCTTCTTATGGTTAATGGAATACCTGTACTATACCATCTATCCCAATCCAAAAAACATCTAAAAGCATGGTTTATAGTTTCCTCCCCTCACGTATTGGGTATATCAGGGAATTGAGGCCCATTTATCCTCTAATTAATTGGGGATTCTATATCATTGTACTAATCATATGACATTAAGACCGCAAGATGGTTGATACTCAATGGTCACCTTTGGGCCCAGCAACAAAGAATATTGCACATACCACCTCCTGATGTATAGATAAGACCTGCATGGGTAATTTCATAACAAAGGGAAGGATAATCCCCTATATTCCTATGAATGAAATAAATCTGCATTGGAAAATCCTGATATGAACCCCACCTCATTACTGATATCATATACAAGACAATAATGTCGCACTAGTTTGTGTGAAACAGATCCTCATATAGAGAAACCTTAAATTAGCTATGTCCATCTTGATTACTATTACCATAGAATATGTAGTGAAACCCAAATCTCATACCTTCTGTCCAACCATGATTCAAAATTATCCCCTCTTCCCCTTTGAATGGGTCAGACCCACACAAGGAACCTCACACATTCATGGAGAGAACATATATACCTATTTGTAGGCAATTTATTATGAAATTCCATTTCCATGTTCAGGAAAAATGATATTAAAAACCATATTTCTTGGTTTGAATCTCCATAACCAGCCTTGGCCATATGAAATGCATGGTCAGTGTCTTAAGGACATCTTTGTCTGACTATGAAAAATATTCCACGGCGGATCTGCATATGTTTCCCACCAAAAAGGTCTTATAAAACAATGGAAAATTCATCCTCATAAGTGGATTTATCCTACCTCCGTACGCCCCTAGGACCTTTATGTCCCACCACACTCACTCTTTTTAGAAAACACTCAAATGATAGTTTAAATAATTTACCTTTTCATTACTAAAAGTTTTAGAACATTCTAGGTCATACTACAATGAAAAAGGTTAATTATTTATCCCATTGTTCAGAACCAAATGAATTTAAATAGTAGGTCTCAAATGTCCTAGTTACACGGTGTTAGAACTTCACTATGATTCAACCAACATTTATACAAGCCAAATATGTGTCATATTAGTCTCTCATTTATGATTAAAATTGATACAAAGTCCCTCAGACATTTCAGACACCATTATTTTGGCAAGCCCCCTCTGGTGGTCTTGAGATATCGGCATTCCCATAAATTTACATGGCCATCCAAAGTAGAAGGTCAGTGTACCAAGGAAACCTTTTTTTGACTATGCATAATATATCCCAATGGTTCTACATAATTTTCCAAAAAAAATGTTCTGTAAACCAGAGATAAATTCATCTTAAGGAGATGTTTTTCCTACTTTTGTATCCTCTAGGGTGTCCATGCCTCATACAATGTTTCACACCCCATAAATCAAAAATTTGGGTCATGAAAATTCCATCATCCCTATATGAAAGGTATTGGGACATTCCCAATTAACAAACATGATTTTGGGGCCCATTCCCTATAATTCATGTTCAATGTTATACGAGTTAAGACATCATTAATGGCAGTCCAGTTTTCATGAATCTAAGCTACACATGAAAAGAGATGAAAAACTCATCAGGATAAAAAACCACAAAGGGAACCCTTGGTAAAATTCTAGGATCAGCTCGCTAATCCAAAACATTGAATGGTTTAGGAAAAATATTGATAAATAAAAAATTAAAATACACACAAAGATTCATATGTTAAAACCCACAAATGGAAGCCAAAGAAAAAGTCAATTTATGCCTGATAAGATGGAATCATAACAAAATTAGGAAGCAATTAGGGTAGTAATAGAAAAAATACATAAATCTTATAGGGTCCTTCATGTGAACCTTGAAATTTTCATGTTACATTCACTGATTCCCTCATCTCTAGAAAAAATTAGAGCATGCTTTGATTATTTCAATTTAATTATCCTCGATCAGGATTCATATCTAATATCTGGCAGGAATTATTAGTAAAAATATAATTATAGCTGATTAAAATTATAGGAAAATATAAAGGAGAAACATGAAGATATATAATGTTTATAATCAAATAAATAGAAGTGGAGGATTATCCACACCCTAGAGAATCCACTCAACAAGCACAAAAGGGGGGGGAGATAGAAAGTGAGATGATTATAATAAAGCGTATCTCAATTGGGTTAGAAAATTGACCACCATGAGACGGGGGTCATCAAATGACTATTCTAGAGTGGCCCTCCATTCAGATTTAGCCTCAAACACTGGATAAACATGTTTAACGATGACCCCAAGATCCCAAACCATCTATTTAATGGATTGAAAATTGGCACTTGTATATGATAGTTATGAATTTATCCTATTCACCTAAACCTCCCACTCCCACAACTATTCTATTTGGGAAATAATTTTTCCACAATACTTTGTTTTCTTATCCACCATGTGATGAAACTCATTATAAATATCCGGAAAGGTCTCTGCATGATGACGGGAGGCATTGAATTAGACAAGGTCTCCATCACGAGCAGCTAGATCCTCTCGAGCTATGACAGTTTCATATACAAGGAAGTGAAAGTTCCAATATCCAAAGCCACCTAAGCCGGGGTTAAGAAAAAATAATTGAAGGGTTTCCACCTCTTCTAAAAATTCTTCTAGTAGAGTTTTTTTGATGATAGTACATATATTAATCCATGTCCATATCTGCATAGCTCAGTGTTTCCTAATGGTGTTCTAACCTTTGTTCCTCCCCTCTCCCATAATGGGTTTATTATCAAGGAGTTCCATTATAGTATATGGAACCACAAAATGTTGATTTACCCATGTAGGCAACCCTTCCCTCTCTACAGGTGGTTCAATTTCAGATGTTAACCATGTAGGTTTGGCTATGATTTTTGGAATGCCTGACGATTTCCCACTCGGGCCAGCCAAAGTAGGACCATAGACTATCAGCCTACTAAATAAGGTCTAAGTCACTCCACCATATAATATGGTGTGTATATTAAGTCATTTATCAATGAATTTGACAATGAATATAATTCCTTCTTATAGAGGGAATGGAGAAAGATGGCACACCAATCACCATTAGGACATGATGGGAAGAAATCAATGACCTCGAAACGAATAAAATTATCCTTTCAAATACCCCATCAGGGTTGTAATCCACCGAAATTTGGGTTTACTCCCATGATAATTAGGTTTAAGATATTGTGGGAGGGATATGAACTCTAATACCATAGTATTCATGCATCATCATCAGTCATAATTGGTGAAGGATTACAGAGTGAGATTCCCTCTTGAATTTGGTGATCAGGAGAAATGGGATCTATTGTAGGCATCCAAATTGAATTCTAATCCTACAAGGTATATAGGGTTCAAAAATGGTTACTCTATCTATGTGAGTAGTTAAAACCCATCCTGAAGTCTGAAATTTTAAGAATGTTCTTCAAAATATCCCACCCATTGTCTATCGTTGTTCAGTGGGACAGAGCGTACGACATGAATGAGAATCAGGAAACATTTCTCAATAGTTGAACCGTTAAATCAATTTAGAATGATTGAGGATGAATGAAATCAATTTTTAGCAAGGCTGGATGAAAATAATAATGGGGATCCATTGTAGTATAATGGTACTCATAACAGGATAAATGCTCTACCATCTAGTCATACAAAAATTGAAAGGGCCTACAAAGATGATGCTAAAACCTTCCTTCCTATATCTTCCTCAATAATTAAAAAATATGGGTTAGGTTTGGGATGGATAAATTGATAGGTTATACCACTTACAATGTTGCCATAATCATTAATTTAAAAACTCTAACATTGATATAGACATTATAGGATTGGAAAATCCATCCACTCAAGAATATGGAAATGAAACTCACAAATCTAAGCTCATATGATACATCTATTGAAATTTCATAACCCCAGGTGGAATATCGACCCGCCTCAAGGGTAGCGTAATATGAGCCTGGGATATGTTGTTATTATTGATTGGGATGTGTTCGGTTTCCATGGTCTTTTGACTTCGGTCCATTCACCCATATGAACAACCCTATCCAACCTTCAAAAGAAATGAGTGACGGAACATGAAGAGTTTTACAAAAAAATATCTATACCATGAACAATAAATATATCGTCTGTGGAGAAACCTTCTTTACACTATCCAAGGTATTGGAATCTAGTAGGAATTAATCATAAATATTTCAAAGAATTGTAAGACCTCCTATATTTTACATATCCCGCAAGCTTATTCCCACCTCAATGTGAGATATGTGGAAGGATTTGGTGCATGAACACCAATGACTGAGCAGTTTAGACAACATTTCACCCAATGAATAAATCATGAATTAGGAAAACTAGAGATAGATAATCCTAGATGAAATATATTAATATATTCCAATAGAATGGATAATTCCAAGAAGTTTTGGTTCGTCTAAAAGGCCAAAGAAAAATCATTAGAAAAGAACTCACTAGACTATATGTCCAATTTGGAGCTCCACCCGCCACTAAAATTACTTTGTGAAAGGTTGACAATAGATGGATAATCCTAGATGACTGATTACAAAGTTTTTTCATGGATACTAATATTACTCTACATCCACCTAGATCCATTCATAATAAAATCCTCTAGGCCCAATGTAGTTATGATATCTCTCCTGGTAGAAACATGTTCCTGATCATGATCCAAAGAAATCTCAAGACGAGTGGTAGGGATGCTCCGGTCAACTAATGGAAAACCACAATAATCTTGGATTCAGATGTATTTAAAGTAAAATTGACTAGATAATGGGTATGCCATAATTTTTGGCATAATGAGATTTTTTAGGGTACCCTTTCTAGGGATAATAGAAGACCAGATATTTTCTTAAATGTTTTCAGCCATACCCACCCTTCTTCTAGTAAGATAAATTGATGTGAGAGGGGGATCCATTATAATTTGCGCATAATAGATCATGAAAAAAGAGTTAGCCTAAAATATGTGGCAAAGGAAAAAAATTAGTTTGAAAACAAAAAGTATTGAGAATGAATGGACTGTAGAAGACAACAACTGTGGATTAACAGTTCGCAGAAGCTCAGAAGGCATTGGCCTGGGAAGCGTTTTCCAGTAAATTATTATGTCATAGTATAAGAAAACCATATAAAAACCCATTCTATATACAATTCCAAACTTTTTTTATGGAGGAAGATTCAGTTATCATATTCTAATTTAGGCTCACAGATGAAGTTTTCTGAAATGGTATGAAATATGTCCAATCATACAGTTAAGAGAAATTCAGGGGATAACTTTGTTCACTAATAAAATGGTAAAAAAATGAATTAGACTCATATTTATATGCTTGGTCCCATCATATGGGTCCACTCTAATACTGAAAACCAATTCAATTCAAGACCGATTTCTACATCTTAATGACCTCCTCATATTATCGATCGAAACCCATTCCAATATGGAAATGTTTTTAGGTTCGGAAAATTTTTCAAATGAAAATGATGTATTCCCATGGATATGAAAAAGGATGGATAACAAATTCAATGGATAATTTAATAAGAATAGTTGAAGAAGTAAAAATTTTCCAAAATAAAGGGGAGGGGTAAGCATAATCCTCCACAGACCGTTATTCTACCTAACGGCCTGCTTCTCAAGGTGTTTGCATACTAAATTGTTCGTGGAATGATGATGGTGACCGCAATCCCCCACAAACGCACTCGTTAATGGGAATGCGGATAAATATTCCTCACACACAACATCCCACATGAACTCTAATGGTTCATGGGCAAGGTAATGCTGACAGATTCCCATGAAAGGAATGTTATCTTACTTGGGATAGAGGTGTTAATTCTCACCGCCAAGGATGATCAACCCATTCCCCCACTGACCAAGTCATTTGCGGGCCATGTTTCTTTCATGGTCTTCTTCAAAGTATTATCATGACCATGCAACTCAATGCATCCTATTCTCTATATAAGGACCCTAAGGGGATGACTAAAAGAAGGAAATTTTTTACTTTGTTTGATTAATGATTTCATGGGAGCAGAGAGCACCACAAAATTCAGAATCATTCGACAATTCCCTATAGGTAAACCCCTCCAAATAGAACTATACAAAGAAAAAATAAGTTAACTATAAAAATACCAAGCCATATATCCTTTTAAGAGGAAATCATAAAATGTATATAATCAATGACACTTTTTAAATATATACATACTGTATAGAAAAGAGATATGGGGACGTAACCCTGTGCCACATAGAAAATCGCTATGCGGATGGAACCCTACATTATGTATTAAATCAATAAATGGACATAACTCATCACCCCGTAGAAAATTAGTTCATGGATGGAACCAAGACCCATGTAGAAAAATGTTGCATGGTGAAAAACCCAGTATAAATTCTACCATAGTATGTAGACAACTATGTAAAAATCATAGCCATGTGTTATGCAGAAGATACACCATCCCACATACTGAAATGCTACATGGAATGGGTATCTCTAGGTGTTCCACCATATGTCTCTAATAATTTAGGTCTATTTATATAACATTATCTATGAATTTTTATTCCAATGGTATGTGGAATCATGTTGGTTACCCCACAAATAATGAGTACCCTTGGAATGTCCCAATGTTTACATTCATATGGAATCAAAGGTTCCAACCTTGGGATGCTCACATGTACCTCCCTATTCTAGGAATTAAGGGAAACCTCCCTCCTTTCCCTTCAAATAGATACAATGTTGAAATTTCTCCCCCTTTCCCAATAACCAATGTCAGGGAAATCCCACAAATGTAATCCCCTAGCTATTCTTGAATGAGGTGGCACTCTTTCTCCTATTAAACTTTACCCATAACATATTAGGATTGATTGCCTAATGTGACTACCCTAGATATGAAAATTAGGGAGGGAATGGGTACACTCCAAGCCCCTACCTCTCTCCCCTTCAGGCTCTAGCATAATCCACCAGTGGATGTGGAGGGCTACGAGATCATCACATCTACTATTTCTCTTGTTTCTCACACCAAGAAAGACTCACATGGGATTTGATATTAGTGGCAGTAGGGACATCCGCACGACCTTAAACATCAAGTGATCCTTCCCTAAAAATGTAATCCCAAACATTAATTCAAATGGTACTTCTCCATAGATATATGTTTTGACCACATTGAAAACATCCATGCATAAACCCCAACATTAATAAATATGTGGACTTTGATTCCAAATTAACTAAAATTTGTAAAAAATCTCTCTACAGTTCATGTACAACACCGTCATTTTTCATGTATTCCACTATCATCATGGACACATGATGTTAAAATTTATGGGTCACGAAACAACATGGGTTCTGATTCTTCTAAAGACACTACTGGAAAAGGATGATTTACCAATGGTTTTGAACCATTAGGAAAGACCACAGAACTGTTGGTATACCTTAACGAACGGTTCTTGGAACCGTTGGTAAGTAAGCCATTGGGATAGCTTTTCCCAATGGTTTACAGATAACCGTTGGGATAGGTTAGAAAAATTAGCCTATCCCAACGGGTTTTGGAACTACTGGGAAATGTTTTTCCCAATGGTTTCCTCTGAACCGTTGGAAAAACCAACATTTTCCCATGGTTCCCAATGGTTTTAGAAACCATTGGGAATGTATTTTTTACCAACGATTCCCTTTTAACTGTTGGTGAAAACTTTCAATGAACCCTATGCCAACGGTTTGGAACCGTTGTCATAGGCTATGCTATGAAAATATGCACAGTAGCCTGCAATTTGCATAGCACTGGCAGGGTGTCCATCCATTCAGGTAATTCTCCGATCTCCTCTCGGATTCATGTACCTGAAATAACCAACTAACACATACATATACAGAACAAATTCATACACATTTAACATATAATGCATCTGGAACTACACACATCCAGAATTAAATCATAATTCATAACTTAATTATAAACATACAAAATTAATTTAAACATACACATTTAAATGTGTTTTTTCTAGAAATGATGTCCATTTTAAACAGAATACCAACATTTGGAGTGATACTGGCCACAACATACCTTATATTGAGGTAAGGCTGACTCGTGCATGTCATATATGATGCATGGATTGTTGTTCAAATGTTTCAACACAATCAGAATCCGTTTGGTCAGTTTTCCGTATATACTTAAAATGATGTCCATTTTAAACAAAAGAGAGACACCTAGAGTGATCCCAGCCACAATGTGACTCAAATTGAGTAAAAATTGACTCTTAATCGTCACATATGACCCATGGATCATTTTCCAAATGTTTCAATAGAATCGTAATGTGTTTGGTCTGTTTACCGTATGTCAGTTTTTGTTTTCAATTAAAATGAATTCCATTTTAATCTATAGGGAGTCACTTCGAGTGTTTATGGAAACTCCAAACCTCTAATTGAGATTAGGTTGACACGTACATGTCACATATGACCCATGGATCATTTTCCTAAGGTTTCAAGAGAATATGAATGCGTTTGGTCAGTTTTCTGTATGTCAGTTGTCGTTTTCACATAAAATGTTGTCCATTTCAAATAAACCTGACACACTTCGAGTGGTTCCAGCCACACTAGGCCTCGTATTGAGGCGATGTTGACTTTTACATGTCAAAAATGACTTATGTAACTTTTTCCTAAAGTTTCAACAGAATCTGAATGCGTTTGGTCAGTTTTCCGTATGTCAGATGTTGTTTTCACTTAAAATGTTGTCCATTTTAAACTATAGAGAGACAATTCAAGTAGTTCCCACCACACCATGCCTCAAGTTGAAGATGGGGTGACTCTTACACATCACATATGACTCATGGATCTTTTACCTAAAGTTTCAACTGAATCTGATTGCGTTTGGTTGGTTTTCCGTATGTCAGTTGTTGTTTTCACTTAAAATGATGTCCTTTTGAAACAAAAGAGAGACACTTTTAGTGGTGCCGGCCACACCGGGTCTTTGATTGAGGTGGGATTGACTCTTACATGTCACATATGAATCATGGATCTTATTCCTAAATAAACAACACATTATGAATTCATTTGGTTGGTTTTCCATATGTTAGTTGTTGTTTTCACTTAAAATTAATTCCATTTTAAACAAAAGAGAGAAACTTTGAGTGGAGCCAGCCACACCGCGCCTCAGATTGAGGCAGGGTTGGCTCGTACACGTCACATATGACCCATGGATCATTGTTCTAAATATCAACACAATCAAAATATGTTTGGTTAGTTTTCCGTTTGTACTTAAAATGTTGTCCATTTTAAACATAAGAGACACTTTGGGTGGTGACGGCCACACTATGACTCGGATTGAGGTGTGGTTGAATCGTACATGTCACATATGTCCCATGGATTATTTTCCTAATGTTTCAACATAATCCTAATGCATTTGGTCAGTTTTCCGTACGTCAGTTTCTATTTTCACTTAACATGATGTCCATTTTAAACTAAAGAGAGACACTTTGAGTGGTGCCGGCCACACCACATCTTGGATTGAGATGAGGTTGACTTGTACACATCACATATGACTCATGCATCATTTTACTAATGTATAAACACATTCCAAATGCGTTTGGTTGGTTTTCCGTATGTCAGTTGTTGTTTTCACTTAAAATTATGTCCATTTTAAGCAAAAGAAAGACACTTTGAGTGGTGATGGAAACAATTATCCTTGGATTGAGGTGGGGTTGACTCGTACACATCACATTTGACCCATGGATAATTTTTGTAAAGTACCAACACAATCTGAATGGGTTTGTTCAATTTTTCTTATGCTAGTTGTTATTTTTACTTAAAATGTTGTCCATTTCAAATAAACCCGAGACACTTTGAGTGGTGCCAGACACACCAGGCCTCAGATTGAGGTGGGTTTGACTCTTACACGTCAAAAATGATGCATGGAACGTTTTCCTAAAGTTTCAATAGAATCCGAATGCTTTTGGTCAGTTTTCCGTATGTCAGTTATTGTTTTCACTTAACATGAAGTCCATTTTAAACTAAAGGGAGACACTTTGAGTGGTGCCGGCCACACCACATCTTGGATTGAGATGGGGTTGGCTCATACACGTCACAAATGACTCATTAAACTTTTTCCTAATGCATCCACACATTCTGAATGCATTTGGTTAGTTTTCCATATGCCAGTTGTTCTTTTCACTTAAAATCATGTCCATTTTAAACAAAAGAAAGAAACTTTGAGTGGTTCTGGCAACACCATGAATCATATTGAGGAAGGGTTGACTCTTACATGTCACATATGACCCATGGATCGATGTGATAAAGTATAAACAAAATCAGAATACATTTGGTCAGTTTTTTGTTTGCTAGTTGTTATTTTCACTTAAAATGTTTTCCATTTCAAATAAACCTGAGACACTTTGAGTGGTGTCGGCCACACCGGGCATCAGATTTAGGTGGGGTTTACTCGTACACGTCAAAATTAACCCAAGTATCATTTTCTTAAAGTATCAACACAATCTGAATGTGTTTGGTCAGTTTTCCATATGTCAGTTGTACTTTTCACTTAAAATGTTATCCATTTCAAACAAAAGTGAGATAATTCGAATGGTGCCAGCCAAACCATGCTTTGTATTGAGCTGGGGTTGAATCTTACACATCAAATATGACCCATGGATTGTGGTGAAAAGTATCAATAGAATCCGAATGCGTTTGGTTGGTTTTCCGTATGTCAGTTGTTCTTTTTCACTTAAAATCCCATCCATTTTAAACAAAAGAGACATAGTTAGAGTGCTACCAGCCACACCGTGCCTTGGATTTATATGGGGTTGACTTTTACACTTCAAAAATGACCCAAGGATCATTTTACTAAAGTATCAACACAATAATAATGCATTTAGATAGTTTTCCGTAAGTCAGTTATACTTTTCACTTAAAATGTTATCCATTTCAAACAAAAGTGAGACACTTCAACTGGTGCCGGCCACACCGCACATTGGATTGAGCTGGGGTTGACTCGTACACAGCACATATGACCCATGGATCTTTTTCCTAATGTTTCAATAGAAACCGAATTTGTTTGGTCGGTTTTCCGTATGTCAGTTGTTATTTTCTCTTAAAATCCTGTCCATTTTAAACAAAAGAGAGACACTTTGAGTGGTTCCGGCCACACCGCGCCTCGAATTGAGGCGGGGTTGACTCTTACACATCACATATGAATCATGGATATTTTTTCTAAATTAGAAAAAAATCAGAATCTATTTGGTTGGTTTTCCATATGCACTTAAAATGTTGTCCATTTTAAACACAAGAGACACTTTGGGTGGTGCCGGACACACTGAGCCTCGTATTGAGACACGGTTGACTCTTACAGGTCACATATGACCCATGGATCATTTTCCTAAAGTTTCAACAGAATACAAATGTGTTGGGTCAGTTTTCCATATGTCAGTTATTATTTTCACTTAACATGACGTCCATTTTAAACTAAAGAGAAACACTTTGATTGGTGCCAGACACACCGAATATTGGACTGAGACGGGGTTGACTTTTACATGTCACAAATGACTCATGGAATATTTTCATAAAGCATAAATACATTAAGAATGCGTTTGGTTGGTTTTCCGTATGCCAGTTGTTGTTTTCACTTAAAATGATGTCCATTTTAAACAAAAGAAAGACACTTTGAGTGGTGTTGGAAACACCGTTCCTCGGATTGAGGTGGGGTTGACTCGTACATATCAAATATGACCCATGTATCATTGTGATAAAGTATCAACACAATCCAAATGTGTTTGGTCAGTTTTCCGTATGCTTGTTGTTATTTTCACTTAAAATGTTGTCCATTTCAAATAAACCTGAGACACTTTGAGTGGTGCCGGCCACACCGGGTCTCAGATTGAGGTGAGGTTGAATTTTAAATGTCAAAATAACCCATTTATCATTGTCCTAAATTATCAACACAATCTGAATGCGTTTGGTTAGTTATCCATATGTCATTTGTACTTTTCACTTAAAATGTTATCCATTTCAAACAAAAGTGAGACACTTCAAAGGGTTCTAGCCACACTGCACCTTGGATTGAGCCAGAGTTCACTCATACACATAACATATGACCCACAGATCGTTGTGATAAAGTATAAACAGAATCTGAAAGCGTTTGGTTGGTTTTATGTATGATAGTTGTTATTTTCACTTAAAATCCCATCCATTTTAAACAAAAGCGACACAGTTAGAGTGCTACCGGCCACACCGTGCCTCAGATTTAGACGAGGTTGTCTCATAAACATCAAAAATTACCCAAGGATCATTTTCCTAAAGTATCAACACAATCCAAATGATTTTGGTCAGTTTTCTGTATGTTAGTTGTACTTTTCACTTGAAATGTTATCCATTTCAAACAAAAGTGAGACACATAGAATGGTGCTAGCCAGACCAGGCCTCTTATTGAGCTGGGGTTGACTCATACACAGCACATATGACCCATGAATCATTTTCCTAATGTTTCAAATGAAACTGAATTCGTTTGGTCAGTTTCCGTATGTCAGTTGTTGTTTTCAATTAAAATCCTGTCCATTTTAAACAAAAGAGAGAAACTTTGAGTGGTACCGGCCACACTGCATCTCGGATTGGGGTTGACTCATACATGTCACATATGACCCATGTATAATTTTTCTAAAGTATCCACGAAATCAGAATCTGTTTAGTTGGTTTTTCGTATGTACTTAAAATGTTTTCTATTTTAAACATAAGAGAAACTTTTGGTGGTGCCAACCACACTATGACTTGGATTTAGGCGCGGTTGACACATAAACGCCACATATGACCCAGGGATCTTTTTCCTAATGTTTCAATAGAATCCAAATGAATTTGGTTGGTTTTCTGTATGTCAGTCGTTGTTTTCAGTTAACATGAAGTCCATTTTAAACTAAAGAGAGACACTTTCAGTGGTGCCAGCCACACCGCATCTTGGATCGAGACGGGGTTGACTCTTACATGTCACAAATGACTCATGGAACGTTTTCCTAAATAATCAACACATTCTGAATGCATTTGGTTAGTTTTCCATATGTTAGTTGTTGTTTTCACTTAAAATGATGTCCATTTTAAACAAAAGATAGATACTTTGAGTGGCCCCAGAAGAACCGTGCCTCGGATTGAGGAAAGGTTGACTCTTACACGTCAAATATGACCCATGGATCGTTGTGCTAAAGTATCAACACAATATGAATGTGGTTGGTCAGTTTTCTATATGCTAGTTGTTATTTTCACTTAAAATGTTGTCCATTTCAAATAAACCTGAGACACTTTGAGTGGTGCTGGCCACACCGGGCCTCGGATTGAGGCGGGGTTGACCCGTACACAGAAAAAATGACTCAGGGATCATTGTCCTAATGTATCAACACAATAAAAATGCATTTGGTTGGTTTACCGTATGTCAGTTGTACTTTTGACTTAATATGTTACCCATTTAAAACAAAAGTGAGACTCTTCGAATGGTTCCGACCACACCGCACCTCGGATTGAGCCAGAGTTGACTCATACACGTCACATATGAACCATGGATCATTGTGATAAATTATAAATAGAATCCGAATGCGTTTGGTCGTATTTCCTTATGTTAGTTGTTCTTTTCACTTAAAATCCCATCCATTTTAAACAAAAGAGACATAGTTAGAGTGATACCAGCTACACCACACTTCAGATTTAGACGGGGTTGACTCAAAAATTTCACAAATGATCCATGGATCATTCTTCTAAAGTATCAACACAATATGAATTTGTTTGGTCAGTTTTCTGTAAGTCAGTTGTACTTTTCACTTAAAAAGTTATCCATTTCAAACAAAAGTGAGACACTTTGAATGGTTCTGGCTACACCATGCCTCGGATTGAGCCAGGGTTGACTCTTACATGGCACATATGACCCATGGATCGTTTTCCTAAAGTTTCAACCGAAACCTAATTCGTTTGTTCAGTTTTCCGTATGTCAGTTGTTGATTTCACTTAAAATCCTACCCATTTTAAACAAAAGAGAGACACTTTGAGTGGTCCTAGCCACATCAAACCTCGTATTGAGTCGGGGTTGACTCGTACATGTCACATATGACCCATGGATCATTGTTATAAAGTATCAACACAATCATAATCCGTTTGGTCTGTTTTCCTTATGTACTTAAAATGTTGTCCATTTTAAACATTAGGGACACTTTGTGTGGTGTCGGCCACACTTTGACTCTGATTGAGGCATGGTTGACTCGTACATGTCACATATTACCCATGGATCATTTTCCTAAAGTTTCAATAGAATCCAAATGCGTTTGGTCAGTTTTCCGTATGTTAGTTTTTGTTTTCACTTAACATGAAATCCATTTTAAACTAAAGAGAGACACTTTGAGTGGTGCCGACCACACCACGTCTTGGATTGAGATGGGGTTGACTCATACATGTCAAAAAAATTTCACAAAATGTTTTCCTAAAGCATCAACACATTCAGAATGCATTTGTTCAGTTTTCCGTATGTTAGTTGTTGTTTTCACTTAAAATGATGTCCATTTTAAACAAAAGAAAGACACTTTAAGTGGTACCGACAACACCCTACCTCATATTGAAGAAAGGTTGACTCGTACATGTCAAATATGACCCATGGATAATTTTTCTAAAGTATCAACACAATCCGAATGCGTTTGGTCAGTTTTCCATATGCTAGTTGATATTTTCACTTAAAATGTTGTCCATTTCAAGTAAACCTCAGACACATTGAGTGGTGCCAGCAACACCAGTCCTCGAATTGAGGCAGGGTTGACTTGTACATGTCAAAAAATGACCCAAGGATCATTTTCCTAAAGTATAAACAGAATCCTAATGCGTTTGGTTGATTTTCTGTTTGTCAGTTGTACTTTTCACATAAAATGTTATCCATTTCAAACAAAAGTGAGACACTTTGAATGGTTTTGGCCACACCGTGCCTCGGATTGAGCCGGAGTTTACTCTTACGCGTCTAATATGACCCATGGATTGTTGTGGTAAAATATCAATAGAATCCGAATGCGTTTGGTCAGTTTTCTGTATGTCATTTGTTCTTGTCACTTAAAATCCCATCCATTTTAAACAAAAGAGACACAGTAAGAGTGATATCGGCAACACCGTAACTCGGATTTAGATGGGGTTGAATCGTACACATCACAAATTACCATGGATCATTTTCCTAAAGTATCAACACAATCCTAATCCTTTTGGTTGGTTTTCCTTATGCCAGTTTTTATTTTCACATGAAATGTTGTCTATTTCAAATAAACCTGAGACATTTTGAGTGATGCCGGCCACACCTGAGGCAAGGTATTTCCATCTTGCAAAAAATTCATATCCTCGGTTTATCTTCAAGGAACCAATATCACTCATGAGTAATAGAAACTGTCCTGGTAGCCCTCACCGAGAAACCAATGCATACATCCTGGAATTTCATGTCTAAATTCCCTGAGCATGACGAGTCCATCCATGAGTCCTTAACATGTAACCCATGTCTTATCCTAACAATTGACAAGTAAACCAAATCAAACAAGGAATAATTCACATAACATGGAGAATGAACAACAAGGATTTGTATTTAAATTAAATTATATCATCACATGCATTTGATGAGCATGAGATAATAAGCTTACCAAGACATTCATATAATTAAAGACATACAAAATGGAATAATCCTAAATAACATTGCATGATCAGAGAAATAAAAAAAAGGCTTGTGAAATCAAGGAGGGTGGGGGGATGTCTGGGGGTCTAGGGAGGAGGGTGGGGGCTGTCCGGGGGGGGGGGGGGTGGGGGCTGTCTGGGGTCCAGGGAGGAGGGTGGGGGCGCTTTCCGGGGGACTTTCCGGGGGGCTTTTCGGGGGGTGTCCAGGGGGCTGTCCGGGGACCAAGGAGGAGGGTGGGCGGGGGGGGGGGGGGGGGGGCTATGTGGGGGGTGTCTGGGGGGTGTTCGGGGGGATTTTCGGGGTCCACGGAGGAGGGTGGGGGGGGGGGCTGTCCTGGGGGCTGTCTGGGGTCCAGGGAGGAGGGTGGGGGGCGGGGGCGGCTGTCCGGGGGGTTTCCGGGGTCGAAGGAGGATGGTGTGGGTTGTACAGGGTCTAGGAGGGAGAGGGGATGTCCAGTGAGTTCCCAAACACACAAAACACTATCAACATGATCAAGATATATCACAACCACTAAAAGAAATCAATATCCATGAAAATAGACAATATATAAAAATAACTCAACTCCAATACTATACAACGGTTCTAGATAAAACCAACAACTATAATAGATTAAACATGAAATCTCATTAAATTTTTTCAAAAATGTAACGGATCAATTGGTCCCACATCACCATCACAATCATCACCATCATCATCACCCTCGTCCTCATACCCATCATCATCCTCGCTCTCCTCAATGCCCTCCTCCTCACCCTCACCCTCCTCCTCCGCCTCGCCCTCCTCCTCTCCCTCCTCTTCCACATAAAAATTCTCGCCATCATCATCGTCAGGCTGGAAATCATCTTGGACACTGCTAGAACTAACACCTGGTGCACCATATATAGAACTTATCGATGAAATATATTCATCAAAAGCTGGACTGGCCTCTGGTGGAAGTGTTGGACGTAGAACTTCAATAAATTTCCTTATTGCACTGTTTTCCCTAACAGACTATTCTGTCGTCTCTATGTACCTTTTGTCAGCCTGTTCTTCCTGTTCCCTAACTTCCTGCATCTCGGTGGCACTATAACTCGTACCTGAGGAGGGCCAATACTTTGTCAGGGTTATCCTAGGTTGGCAGCATACTCTTCTAGAATGCTCCTCTCCCAACACCTGATGTAAGTGATCAGTTGGCCCAAAATTGTCTGGTTCTTGGGCATCGAGGGACTCTAAAGCAGACTGTTACAAATATAAATATATTATAAAGTTAAAAAAATAGATTTTAAAATATAAAATCAAAATATTGAAACTTACAATCTACTACTGAGTCGGTTCATTGACGGCACTTCCATCCTTTTTTTCTGTCTACTCGAGCAAAACTATTTTGCTCGAGGGACACGACCTTCAATATTTAGTTGTTTCCTCTACAATGACATTGAAAACTAAAGTTATATGAAAAATTTAGAAAATGATAAAAGAATTGAGGAAAAAAATAAACTGTATGTCATAAATAAATCTTATAAACTACTGTCATACCGACTTCCTCTCATGATCTGACATTGTAGTATGTCCTAGTGTGTGGAGGTATTTTTTTGCATCAATGTTTTTTTTTATTTTTTCTAGATTATTCCTAAATAAAATTAGATAATTAAAAGGATAATATTAATGAAAAAAATGAAAGTTATTATTTAAATACCTAAAATTTAATTAATACCTTAAATTGAGTAGTCAACCAATGGGTAATCATCTGTCGATACTGCTCTATAGGACAGTCATCCACAACTGGTACCACCTCTAACTCAGAGCCAACTATAGCATTCCAACCATTATAAAACTCATGATTATAGGCTCTCAAAATCTCACCTAAATCCTTCAGATGTGCTGGTCGTACACCCTCACAATCAGGAAAATAAATCGAAGCTGAAACCAAAATATTAATTCATATAAATACAAAAATAATTCATGTCATTAAATACAACAGATTTTTTACCCATATCTCTGCCCAAGCTCTATCTTTGACCTCATATAGAAACTGTCTTCATGATAGCGTGCTGACGGGAATGCTTTTAGAGTATTTGGCAACATCTCCAAAAAAACTCCAACATTTTTGTCATGTTTTCTCAACCATTTGGTTGTCTTGACTGTAATCCACCATTACCTGTGTGCGGCGGTTCCACACCGCACGCATGCGTGTACGCCCCCGCCCCCAACTTCTATTAGTATATATATCGATCATGAAATAAAAACAAATATTTTATCAAAAAAGTTTATAATGAAAATAAATATTGGTATAAAAATTTGTTAGGGTTCTATAAATATACCTATGCTAGTCTAATCGATGAGCACCGCTGGATCCACAAAAACTAATGGAACACCCTGTGGTGGAAAAGGAGTCAAAGATGATGTAATTTATAAGCTCGAAGATACATAAGTATAAGGAAAAAAATATGGGACAACTGTATGACCAGATTCTAGCTGGGGAGTGGGAATCATCATGGGATGTGAAAAAGATGGGTCAGAAGATGCAAAAGGTGGCGAAAACATGGGAGGCCTAAATATCCCGTGTGTCCCTAACGACAGATCAGGGTCAGAATGTGGGAAGGATGACATGTCAGTGGGAGGGGTAGGGTCTATTCGGGTACGCGAAGCTGCTCATCCACCTCTGGTACGAACCCTCCTTGTACCACCGGCCTTAGTACTAGGACCAGTACTAGGCTCCTCGTCAAATAACTATCGACGTTTAGGTGGATCCTACAAAAAATGATTACAAAAAAAATTAACCACATGAAATTATATATTCTTTAAATATATATATTTGAAATAAATTACTCACTAAAGGAACTAATGGTGGAAATAATATCTCCGCAAATTCGAGGATTGTTCTCCATCATTTTTTTCCATCGTCTCTCTTCAATTGGAAGCATTTCCTGCTTTTGAAAAAAAAATGTAATTAATTAGAAAAAGGAAACTAATGTGTAACCCAAAAAACTAAATATAAGAGGGAGTAGGGGGATTCATTGGTAATTTAGCTATCAATTTTTTTAGAAGAGCTTGAATGGATTTAAAAAATCATACAAGTTGTAATGTTCACCAATTTAGAAATATTGTTTTACTAGGTTTGAATACAGTTCAATTCCAAAATAGAAAATGCAATTCAAATAAAACTGAAACCAATAAACATTGAAAATTCACATAACGGTCAAGTCATCTAAAACATATTTGTGATCAATACTAAATCAATTTGAGTATTACCAAACTTAACAACCAAACATGAGGTAAATAAAATAATTGAGAATATGGATGAATGATTCAATATATTTTCATCCACAACTCCAAGTTCACAATCAACTCTGACAATTGAGCTATTGGAGTCATCAAAAGAAATAAATGGATTGGTTCCAATGGCACTAGGGATAGTGTCAATTCCATCAGCACCATAATAAAAAATATGTCTTGGAATTACTTCACCTGTGACACCAAATTCAGGTCGAAGTTGGCCTTTGACATAAAAAACTTGTTTACCCATTGATTCCAACACATATGGTTCTTCAGTAGCAAGAGTGGGAGTCATATTAATTACTCAAAATCAACAATCATCAATAAATGTTCCTTTTCTTGTCATCGAATCAAACTAATTTCATTTCATCATTGTGACTCGTCCATTAGAGTAATAATCCAATATTATTATTTTCTCAACGACTCCATAATAACCCACATTTTCAAATCACGATCTACTATCGGATTCCCTAGAATAAAAATCTATTGTGGCAGTAACCATAACACCATCATGTTGTGTTTTGATGTTCTTTTCTCATTCAGTGACAATAAATTTTTACCCATTGATAACAATTTATTTACAGTCACGAACCACAATATTAGGACCAAAATCCAAAGCTCTTATTTCCTCAGAGATAGAGTCAGTAGAAAAACTCAATACCTGCAATATAAATGACTATTAAACTTAATTAAATATTGATATAATTATTTTAAACAGTAATATTTTTACCTTCAATTTTAACCAAGCAGAAAAATCTTTGATATGCAAAGTCTCTCTCCTTCTTAATGATAAATAACGATGCTTTCTATTTATCATTGTTTTATGTTCCTTGTAGATAAAAAATATGAATTTTTTTAACAAATATATATGTAATATATATATATTAAATTTAGTTACCTGATATAGTCATCGAACAAATCAAAATTGAACAAAACTGTACCATGTTCCATCTCCCGCTCTTCATATCTTAATGTATTCAATGTATATGATCCAAGAATTCTCATGTTTGAGAAAGTGATGGAAAACTGGGTTCAATTTGCTCATACTTTTCTTTTTCATTTCTCATTGGTCTGTTCATTCTTGTAGTAATAATAGACAAATACATTGAGCAGAAATACATACATTCTTGAGCCAAGTTACTATTCACGATAGAACCTTCACGATGATTCCTATTTTAGAAATAAGACTTTAATGTGTACATATTTCTTTCAGTTGGATACATCCAATGAAAACAAATAGGTCCACCGAGAAGTATTTCAATGGGAATATAGACATTCAGATGTAGCATGCATGTGAAAAATGATGGAGGAAATATTTTCTACAACTCACACAAAATTAATGGGGCATATGTCAATATTTTTTGCAAGGAAGACTTGTACAAATTATTAGAACAAAGATATCTAAACAAATGGCACAACTGAATAAAATTCACCCTTATATTATTAGGAAAAAGATGACAGATTGCTATTGGGAGAAACTCTTGTAGTAGAACGTGAAAATCATGAGTCTTCAAAGATTTTAGCTTCAACTCTCTTATATTGACCCGTTTAGATATGTTTCTCGAATAGACACTAGGAAATCTAATAGTCTCTAATAATTCTAGAAATTGTTTCTTTTTTTTTCATAGGCGTCATCACATAAGAAGCACATGGAATTTTCCATTTATTTTCACTAATACGTACAGGATGCAATTCTGATATGATGCCCCAATCCACCATGTCATGCCGAGATTGTAAATCATCTTTTGTCTTCCCCTTGACATTTAGAAGAACTGAAAGAAACATTTCACATAAATTATTTTCAATATGAATTACGTCTAAGCAATGATGTAACAAATTGGTTGACCAATAAGGTCAATCAAAAAAAAATACTCCTCATCCTCCAATTGTAACAGGTTTCAGTGGAAACATTATTTCAATTTCCAGATTTCATTTGACCCTTCTTGAATGAAAAACTGAAATCTTTCAATTCATTAAGTACATCAGTTCCAGACATACGCTAAGGTGGATCAACGATCTCTATGGTATTATCAAATCTTCGACGATTCATTCTATATGGATGATCCTTTGGAAAGAATCGTCGATGTCCCATAAAACTGAAACTGCAGCGATGTTTTAGTTTTCTAGATCGTGTATTCTTTATATAAACTTGACATGATAGTTTTCTCTTCATACTCCATCAAGACATCATTGCATAATCTGGAAAATCATTGATCGTCCACATAAGCACAACATGCATATGAAATATGTCTTTCGAATATGCATCGTAGGTGCACACACCCACATCCCAAAGAAGATTCAACTATTTTATTAAAGTTTGCATGTATACATCAATATCAATTCTAGGATCAGAAGGACAAGAAATGAGTATACTCATTAATGTGAAAGGTTTTTTCACACACAACCATGGGGGAAGATTATAAATGTGTATAAAAACTGGCCATGTGCTGTGCGAAGTATGCATCTGCCCAAATAGATTAAAACCATCGCATGAAAGACCCAGCCTCACATTATGCACGTCAGCTGCAAAATCAGGATGTTGAGCATCAAATCTCTACCATGTAAATCCATATACAGGATGAACATACTCATTATTAGTCTTCTTTCTCTCGGTATCATTCCATCTCATTTTTAATGATATGTCATCATACATAAAAAGATTCTGGAGTCTGGGGATCAATGGAAAGTGCCACATTACTTTCTGTGGAACGTAGGATGGTGTTCCATCAGATTTTGACTTCCAGCGGGATGTTCCACCTTTATATAATCATTACATTCAGCGGTTTCCTCCCAGAATAAACTATTATCTTTCCAGAAAGCATGAATTTTTTTCCATAAAAATTCAAGTTCCTCAAATAACTTCCATGCCATATAGTGGTTTGAGGAAATATCTGCATCATCTGGAAGTAAATCCTTAAATATGGTAATAATGTAATCGATTGTTGTATTATAAATCCCATACATAGTTTTCCCATGAAACAAATGGATTAAAAATTATTGCTTTTTCATTTTATCACATTGTCGATATACTGGAGTAGTGGTAGAATCATTCAATTTTTTCACCCTATCAATATCACCATTTTCACTAGATGCATCATCTGTCCTCATGTCGAAGTCTTCTTGAGTCGAAATGATTTCTTTTTCATGATGACGAATAAACAGAAACTGATCATCTAACAAATTCTCCATTCCAGTCCTTTCATTTCGATCATCACCAATTTGAGATTTCATTTTCTCCCCACTGTGATACCACAAAAAGTAGTTTGCTTGAAAACCATACTTGGTTATGTGGTAGCTAACATCTTCACGGCTCAACCACGGTCTACCAACACAATTGGAACATGGGAAGTGTATGCGACCACTATCTGAAGTATAGTGAAATGAAAAATCTATAAGGATGTCCAAATTGTTTTGAAAATTCGCTTGAGATCCGATCGGTTTCATACATCCAACTTCTGTCCATTCTGTAAAAAGAATTTATATAAGTAATTTTATCATAAACAATTCATTGGGATTTATCTTTAATATAAAATACACTTAAGTAAATGATAAGGGAAGAAGTTTCAAGTCGATGAAGTGAACTATTAAAATAATGTAAATAACAAGTACTCATAAATTAAATTAAAATTTATTTATATTCATTTTCATTAGGTCTATAAGAGGTACATGCCTCAGGTCCCATTATGTGTTATAGGCATCCCAAATCACTCACTCATGTTCAATAACTCATTATTGGCACCTCTATGGCCATACCTTTCATTACCCAATTACTTCCCCAAGTCAAGCGTACCCCATGGGAGAATAAATTTTAGGCTTCTACACTAATAGGTTGTTCATGGATTTTAAAAAGATTTAATTTCATAAAGTATAGACAAAAACATTTATTTTTAAATTTTAGATTAATAATAAAGTATGTCAATGATAACAACATTACTGAATTAAACATGTGACTTATCTAACATTTTTATGGATGTCTACACATGCCAGCATGGCTAGTGAAAAGCACCCCACCCTCATAAAAGTGAGTATTGGCCAAGAAGGACGCATAATATACAACATACAATAAGAACAATACTTAATTGACCCTAAAGTTATATTAGTATAGTCATATTGGGGGAAAAGGAATATATGATCCTGGTTAGCTGATGAATTCAAAAGCTCGTATTCCATATGTTGGACACTATCTAAGGTAAGAAATAATGTTAGGACGGGTTTACATCATTCAATTTCATACATGCTAGTGAGAATGAAGGCTTGAATGAATGCCATGAGTTCACTGATTAAATGAGGGTAGAGGTTGCATAGGCTGTGTAAACAGAATGATTAAATAAGGGTAGAGGTTGCATACAATGTGCATGGTGGGGGAGTCTCAGCCGATTTAGAAACTAAAATAAATTCCCATCATAGGTATCAATAAGAAACATCAACATCAAAAGAAACTCAAAATAAAAAAGGACTAAAAACATCAAAATTTTCAAGAATTCACTACTGTACATGGTTTATCCACATGTTTAGCAGTAATTATATGTCTTAATCATGAACCACCCCTACAGATACCAGTTTTCACCAATAAACATAAGGTAAATATCTCAATATATCTTTAAAACAACTCACTAATAGGCTCAAAATTTAAATATAATCTTGAACCAACAATGGAATATCCTTCATAACACATTCTCACACACCAGTTATCTCATGTGTTACTAAATACCAAACATAGTCACATAACAAGTGTACTATAACAAATTACATTACACAGGCCTTATTAAAAAAATTCTCATTTTAATAAAACACTTTCCTCAAGATTAAATCATTTCTGAAATATCTTTTGAAATTCATTTCAAATCACCAATGTCTGCCTTTAAGAATGGTTTTATGAAACCGTTGGTAAAGGCCTCCTCGATGAACCATTGGTATATAAGCATTGGGAAACCACGTATTTTTAGTAGTGGATTCCACTAGATGAGTTATGAGTCCACCAGTGAATCATAAATCTATATTTTCCCATATAACTATCAAAGTCACCATGAATAGTCAAAAGAGGTGAGTAATATAATGATGTTATGAGGATCACAATGAGGATCATTATCAATATCAATCATATTATTCAGACCTCAAATCATATCTCAATCTCACCCCAATCTCCATTGATGTGAATACTCCCATTTTCAACATTCATCAATTGTAATTACAAGAATTGAGCAAGATACATTAATGAATTATTACAATTGAGGATCTTCATAAAGTTCCAACTGAGTGGTAAAAAATCTTCAATTCAATTCAAAACCCCTTATTTAATTCAATATTTAGAAAGGTTATCTATACCAACTTCCTTCCAAAAACTAACATGTAATTGTAAATAGGCCATTAAAAAATCCTTTATTTCAAAACATCCCAAATGCATTAAAGGATGTTTTACAATTAAAAATTCTCAATATTAATTCAAAACATGGGATTACATCTTTTTTCTACATGAAAAAATATCTAATTTAAAATTACCAAAGAAATCTCATTTCAAAACAAAAATCATTCCAAGAGGGGTCATTGTCATTTCAAAAATTAAATCATTTGAAACTAATTAGAAAATATTAAATAGGTCAACTCATTTCATGCAAATCAATTTATTTCATTCTTTGAATAAAAACTCGAGACAAAGACTCAATTTCACCAATTCATTCTTTAAATATTCATTGAAAATAAATCTAAACAGTCATGGAATTGAATAATTCATAAATACTTGAAATATGTCAAAATTATAGTCATCAAATTCATGACTTGTTCAATTAAATGAGAATAGGGTTAAATAATATTTCACAAGGAATTTTAAGAAAAACATTCATAGAAACTTTGCTAAAAATTAATAAAAAGATATAAATAAATTTCCAAATAACAATTAATTACAAGATGAAGAAAAATCATAAAAACACATACTTAAGAAATCTGGAATCCAACCTCAATGAATTTGAGATGTTTCCTCTTACATGGAGGGTTAAACATTTAATTAACTAAATGGATTGGAATGGAGAAAGTCTCAATTAAATGAAAACACAATTAAATGATATACACATCAAAATAAAAACTTAAAACTAAAATATTAGATGAATAACAATAAAAACAAGGTAGCAGTTAAATATTTTATGTGTATAAAGAAAAAAATACCTGATTTGAGATGATTCTGATGAATTTTCAGTGGTTCGGATGGGGGAAGTCCTGAGAAGAGCGGTGTAGATTTAGGGTTCTCTCTCGTGAATGGGGGAGAGGAGAAGCCAAGTGTATTTGGGGTAAAACCTTGCCAATGATTTTTAAAAACCGTTGGTAAATTGGTGCCCAAGGTACTCTTTCTAGTAACCTTTCCCAATGGTTCTAGTAAACTGTAACGACCCGAAATTTTGGATAAATATTATTTCCTAATTTTGTGTGTTATTTTATTTCATACTCAACAAAACATTTTCATTTTATAAAATGAGTATAATTAAAATGAGACTATTGGGTTATAACTATTATATGACTGTTATTCAGTATGACCTTTGGAAACTAAATGTTGTGATTATTGTCTCTAAATACAAGTTATCTTGGATAATTAATATAGAAAAAAGATTTGATGGCCTCATCCAGTAGTCTTGGGCCAATCGAAGCCCATCTAACAGAACTTGGGAAGGAGGTAGCACCACTTGGCTTTTCTCTGGACCAAACCCAAGACAATCTTCATCGTGTGAAGCTATAACGGAATTGCCTTCACGGGAAGTTCAAACTGATAGAAATTACTACTCGTGCGATGTTGGCTGAGCCGCCCTGTGATTTTCTCACCTTATTACACCTTACACTTTGGTCCTATGATGGGGTTATAAGGGGCTATATAAGGAGACTGTAACTAACTTGTGTAATCCTTTGATTTAAATAAAAATTGTGATTTCTTCTTATGATGAAGTTCACGAATATTCAAATGTCCGGATAAATATTTTATGTATATTTTTGATGAATTCTAGAAATAGGATATTTGAAAATTTTTATTTAAACCTTAAATAATTAATTATGTGTAATGATTTTCAAAAAATGGTCTTCTAGTATTATGTACAGTAAGAAATTTAGAGTCTAAAAGATCAAATTGATTTTTGATGAATAATAAATTATGAATAGTGATTTTATGCTTAGGATTAGTAATTTTACCAAATGGATTAGTAATCTCACTTAAAGAAAGTATTAATATAATCTAGGCACCTTGATTAAGTAATGTGATTCAATGAAATAGGTAAATAATGGTTTCAGAAATTATTAGTCAAGTATCAGTTTTTTTCGGGTGAATAGTGTTTTTTAATTAAAAATTAAATTAAAAATATATAGAAAATTATTTTTATAAAATTGAGTTCAGTTTTTTAATCAGAGTATCGATATTTGGTTAAGGTGAAATTTTGGGATTTTTCTGAGAAAGTTGAATTTTCGGTGAATAGTGAAAATACAGTTTTTAAGTTACGAGTGTTTAATGACATCATTAAATGATGTATTAAATATGTAATAAATATGGTCGACTTATGAATAGTAATATAAGGTATTATGTGTCCCAATTGTCCAATACTATGGGAAAATACAACGGGCAAGCCCATGATTTTTGCAATACCACCAATGAGGTGTCCCTTGGCCATTAATGCCTTGTCCCCTCACTTCCCCTATAAATAACATGCCATTATCTCATCCTTTCGATTCAAAAATCCTCCTAAACGAATTTATGGTCTTATTACCTTTCAATGAGTCCTCCCAAGGTGCCCTCAAGCCTCCCAAGGTCCCAAACGTCTAGATTTTGAAGTTACTCTTCAAGGTAAGGGATCCTACCTCTCTCTTTCTTTCCACGTACTCTCTTTTATGTTATTTCTTTTATGATCCATGTTATTATGTTCAGGATGTTTTTTAATATTCATACTACTTTATTTTTCTTGTTCATATGATTAGATACCTTCTCTTGCTCTCATCAATTCATTTTGAGAATGTTTAAGTGGTGCCATTAGGCTGCCAAATTTTTAAGGGATTCTTTCACCTTTCTCATTTTCAAGTTCTATTTTCATGTCAAGTCTTTCAAGATCCTTTTATAATGTTTTTTTATGATATCTATATCTATCATACTTATATTTTATGTTAATATTACGAGATACCCTATTTGATCTCATCAAATCATTTTTTTGAAGTTTTAAGTGACGCCGTTATGCTGCCAAATTTTCATAAGAGAAATCTTATTTTTTTCTTCCTTCCATGTTTTCATTTCATATGGTATGTCTTTAAAATTTCATTACCATGTCCTTATATCCTTTATATTATGTCCCTATACTGTTTTATGGATCATTTATGAGTGGTTGACCAATGTCCCCTCTCTTTTAAATGTTTTCTAAATCCCTATAACATAGCCATTATGCTGTAGAATTTTCGTCTCAAAACGTCTCTCTCTTTTTCTCAAATTATTTTATTTTATTAAGTGAATACTGAAAGATATTTTTTCTACAGGGGTATTCAAATATATATCAAAATTTTCTATTTTATATTCTGGGATTTACAAACATGAAACCCACTTCCCTTTTTCCATGGGTTTAATGTGACATAAAGATCATGTCTTTAAAGCAGTTTTTAAAACGTTATGATTATGAAATGAATCCCATTTATTTTATGATATATAGGTTATTTATGAAATTTTTTATGATTAAATATGTGGATCACATGATAATAATGAAATATTTAAGGGCTCTCCCTAATAGCACTCCAATGCATTGGGTAATGATGTAACCACTAGAGATTACAATTTTAACGATACCTTGGTGAATAACCATGGTAATTTAAAATGACACCTTGGGGATGGACCTTGGTGATATGTTCATTATTGTCTAAGTTAAATGTTGTAGCCACATATTAAATTTATGAATCATGTTCTTTCCATTATGATATGCCTCATGATATCTTTCTCATTCCTTAAAGCTATTTATCATGACTTTATTGATGTATCTGAAGGTCACATGATAAATGTTTCCCCTTGTTTCCCTTACTGGGCCTTCTGCTCACCGTTTCTTTTGATGTATGTCCCCAGGTTATGAGATGCAGTAATGATCCTAGGATGAACATAACGAGAAGCCTTTCAAGTGTTTAAGAAGAATGTTTTATGTTTTCATGTTTTATGTTCCTGGTTTCCAAGACACTAAACATTAAAGATCCTCGGTTTTGTAACATGCAATGAAAAGTTATGTTATAAAAAGGAAGGATTATATAGTTGGTATCAAATGATGGTTTAGTTATTTGTGGAAATTAGGATATTAAAACATTAGGAAGAACCCTATAGAAAAGTTTAAATATAGGAAATCTCCCTGGTATTTTGGTGAGTATTGAGTAAGTGATTTTTCAAGAAAATACATCCCTGTCTGGATATGAGGAGGTAGAGGTGGCTCTGGCACAGATGTATATTGGGGTAAAATCCAAAAACACCACTTGAGCTAGACTCGAACGGGAACTGGTACACGACAATGGGCCTTGCTGAACACTTGGTTACTACACTCCCAGGGGATATTCTTTGGTAAATTCATAAGCCTAGTATGAACCATTATTAAAGGAACAAAGATAAAATAAAATAACGATTCACATAAGAATATATGATCATGTATAACCTAAATTGGAACCTAGGGGATCAAAAGTTAGGATATACTTTTCTTCTATAAGTTTATCCTTCTATGCTTGAAGTTTCCTTTTTAGGATTATTGGTTACGTATTTAATCCCCTAATTATACATTCTTTTCTTAGTTAATGTCGGGAAATAGAAGAACATGTCCCAACAACCAATGTGATAGGAAATGTGAAGATTTCCTTATTAATATGACATAGATGACAAGAGATCATGTTGAACATATTGTGATTATGCCAAAATAGCTATCAAAAATCACAATTAATAATTGGTAACTAGTTGAATGCCCAAATTCATCAAGGAAGAAGAAGAAGAAGTCTCAAGGATGTTCATCTGATAAATTTGATAATGGAAAGAAGACACAATTTCCTTTATGAAAAAATTGTGGAATGGGGCACCAATGATAATGTCACAAAGGAACCGGTATATTTTTTAAGTGTGGGGTGATAGGGCATAAAGTATCCAATTACTTCAAAAAAATAGATAATGTGATGAATAGAGGTAAGGTTTGATCTAATGTACCTTATACTTTTCAATGTCGTAAATGTGGAGAATTTGGACATTATCCAAGGATATGCTCTCTTGGAAGGGATGAGAAGCATGATGAGCATAAACAATCTTCAAGGACAATAGAAAAATGAAAGTCCTATGTTGAGATGGATCATGATAACTAAAGTACATGCAACTTCTTCACAATAATTGTCTATGTCATGTTGTATTTTAGTTCATTCCCTATGATCATATATTTAATGTTTTCTAAGAACATCGAGACACTACCTAAGATGGTTTTATATCAATAAGGAAAACAAATATTGTTATGTACCACAAATTGATGTTGTGAAGCAGCTCTTTGTGGAAAAAATGGATGATTAGGGGATTAAAATATTATTATTATTTTGGAACACGTTCACTATTTTGGGAACCCTATATGATCGATGTAAATAGATTACTATGGTATTTTACTTAAGGAGTATAGGATGACTTATATTTTGAAGAATAAATGAATTTAAGGTGAACTTATAGTAATTTAGGAGATGATTAACCAATCTTGGGGAAAATATGTTTAGGTTAGTTACTTTTGTTATAAGATGTTAGGAGTGGTTGATGTTGTTTGGATATGAACGATAAAGTTTATCTTGGAAGACTTTATTATCAAATCCTTCTTGTATTTGGGTTTCAATCTTAGTTTGGTTTATTTTGAGGAATTTTAAGGACAGTTATTTATGGAATGTTCTATAATGAACTTGGGGTAGTATTGTGGAACTTTGAAGATTTAAAGTAGTTTCCCTTCCTATGGGGTTATTTCTTTTTGAATAGATGTTTTATCTTACACTTTCTATTTTTTGGATAAATGTTTAAAGATAGATAGTTATTATTTTGTAGATTACGTGATTGTCTAGAAGATGATTCTTATGCTTTGATGAGACCAAGTAGTTTTGAATGCTCACTGTTTGGAGAAAAGATTAGTCTTGGTGAAACTTATTAAGGGATGAAACTATACTTGAAGGTAAATATATTTCCCTATGTTCTTATTCTATGTAGTAAATGAATTCCTCAAAATTATTAAAAGGAACGTAAAAAAAAATTTGGTTTAAGTTTCATACTGGGTAATAAAAGACCGATTAACCCATCACAAGTTTGTGATATTCTGGTGGTTAACTTCCTCTTAGACATGTTTTCTATCACTCTCCCTTAGAACTTGACCCTTTTTTTCTCCTCCATATCCATGTTTTTCTACATGGAATCCTAGTATGGGTTAACTCGGGTGACCTTTTTACTTCCTTTTCTTTCTTTTAAAGTAATAGTGTTACTGACTCTTTTTCTGATGTGGGACTTTCAATGAAATTTCCAAGCCCAATTTTAAAAATTGCGAGGACACAATTTCTTAAGGTGGTAAGATTTTAACGAACCGAAATTTTGAATAAATCTTATTTCCTAATTTTTTGTGTTATTTTATTTCATACTTGACAAAACTTTTTCATTTAATAAAATGCGTATAATTAAAATGAGACTGTTGGGTTTTGACTATTATATGACCATTAGTCAGTATGACATTTGGAAACTAAATGTTGCGATTATTGTCTCTAAATACAAGTGATCTTGGTTAATTAATATAGAAAGAAGATTTTAGGGCCTCATCCAGCAGTCTCAGACTAATCTAAGCCCATCTAACAGATCTTGGGAAGGAGGTAGCACCACTAGGTTTTTCTTTGGACCATACCCTAGCCGAACATCATCATGTGAAGCTAGAACAGAATCGCCTTCGTGAGAAGTTCAAACTGATAGAAATTACTACTCATGCGATGTTGACCGAGCCACCCTCATATTCTCTCACCTTAGCACACATTACACATAGGTCCTATTCTGGGGTTATAAGGGGCTATGTAAGGAGACCGTAAATGCCTTGTGTAATCCTTTGATTTAGATAAAAATTTTGATTTCTTCTTATGATGAAGTTTGTGAATTTTTAAATGTCCGGATAAATATAGTATGCATATTTTTGATGAATTCTAGAAAAAGGATATTGTAAAATATTTATATAAACCTTAAATAATTAATTATGTGTAATGATTTTCAAAAAACGGTCTTCTATAATTATGTTCAGTAAGAAATTTAGAGTCTAATAAGATCAACTTGATTTTTGATGAATAGTTAATTATGAATAGTGATTTTACGCTTAGGATTAGTAATGTGACCAAATGTATTAGTAATATCATTTAAAGAAAGTTTTAATATAATATAGGAAACTTGATTAAGTAATGCGATTCAATAAAATAGGTAAATAACTATTTCAGAAATTATTAGTCAAGTATTAGTTTTTTTCGGGTGAATAGTGTTTTTTAATTAAAAATTAAATAAAAAATACTTAGAAAATTATATTTATAAAATGGAGTTCATTTTTGAAATCAGTGCATTGATATTTGGTTATGGTGATATTTTGGGATTTTTCTGAGAAAGTTGAATTTTCAGTGAATAGTGAAAATACAGTTTTTAAGTTACGAGTGTTTAATGACATCATTAAATGATGTATTAAGTATGTAATAAATATGGTTGACTTATTAATAGTAATATAAGGTATGAGGTTTCCAAAGTGGCCAATACCTTTGGAAAATACCATGGGAAAGCCCATGGTTTTTCCAATACCACCAATGAGGTTTCCCTTTGCGATTAATGCCTTGTCCCCTCACTTCCCCTACAAATACCAAGCCATTATCTCATACTTTTGTTTCCAAAATCCTCCTAAACGATGTTATGGTCTCCTTTCCTCACAAGGAGTCCTCTCAAGGTGCCCTAAAGCCTCCCAAGGTCCCAAACATCATGATTTAGAAGTTACTCTTCAAGGTATGGGATCATACCTCTCTCTTTCATTCAAGTACTGTATTTTATGTCATTTCTTTTATACTCCATGTTCTTATGTTGGGGATGTTCTTTTATATTCTTCCTAATTTCCATTTCATGTTCATTTGATGATATACCCCCTCTGGCTCTCATCAATTCATTTTGAGAATTTTTAAGTGGCGCTATTAGGCTGCCGAATTTTTAAGGGATTCTTTCACCCTTCTCATTTTCAAGTTCAATTTTCATGTCAAGTTTTTCAAGTTCATTTTACTATGTTGGGGTATGATATCTATTTATATAATACTGATATTTTATGTTCATATTATGAGATACCCTATTTGATCTAATCAATTCTTTTTTTTGATGTTTTAAGTGACACCGTTAGGCTGCCGAATTTTCATAAGGGAAATCTTATTTTTGTCTTCCTTCCATGTTTTCATTTCATAGGTTATGCCTTTAAAATTTCATTACCATGTTCTTATATCCTTTATATTCTGTCCCTATACTGTTTTATGGATCAT
Organism: Viscum album; assembly: GCA_963277665.1. NCBI lineage: Eukaryota > Viridiplantae > Streptophyta > Magnoliopsida > Santalales > Viscaceae > Viscum > Viscum album. Next base: position 1,548,848,803 of record OY728152.1, on the reverse strand, counting down.
TTATGAGTGGTTGACCCATGTCCCCTATTTTTTCAATGTCTTCTAAAACCCTGTAACATAGCCGTTATGCTGCAGAATTTTCGTCTCAAAATGTCTCTCTCTTTTTATCAAATTCTTTTATTTTATTAAGTTAATACTCAAAGATCTTTCTTCTACAGAGTTTTTCACATATATATAAAAATTTTCTATTTTTAATTCTGGGATTTACAAACACAAAACCCACTTTCCTTTGTCTATGTGTTTAAAGTGACATAAAGATCATGGCTTTAAAGCAGTTTTTAAAACGTTGTGATTATGAAATGAAACCCATTTATTTTATGCTATACGGGTTATTTATGAAATGTTTGATGATTAAATATGTGTATCCCATGATAAGAAAGAAAAATTTAAGGTCTCACCCTGATAGCGCTCCAATGCATTGGGTAATGATGAAACCACTAGAGATTACAATTTTAACGATACCTTGGTGAATAACCTTGGTAATTTCAAATGACACCTTGGGGATGGACCTTGGTGATATGTTCTTGATTGTCTATGTTGAATGTTGTAGCCACATATTAAAGTTATTAATCATGTTCTTTCCATTATGATATGCCTCATAATCTCTTTCTCATTCATTAAAACTATTTATCATGACTTTATTGATGTATCTCAAGTTCACATGTTAAATGTTTCCCCTTGTTTCCTTTACTAGGCCTTGTACTAACCCATTCTTTTGATCTATGTACCTAGGTTATTAGATGCAGTAATGAACCTAGGATGAACATAAGGAGAATATTTTCAAGTGTTTAAGAAGAATGTTTTATGTTTTCATGATTTAAGTTCCTGGTTTCTAAGACACTAAACCTTAAAGATCCTCGGTTTTGTAAAATGCCATGAAAAGTTATGTTATAAAAATGTGAGATGCTATATGAACTGTTGGGAAAGGGTGGGTTGAACACCCATTTACCAATGGTTTTAGGAAACCATGGGCAAAGGGGGTAAAATTTACCAATGGTTCACTAGAACCATTGGTAAAGGGTGTCCTGGCCCTTCTTTACCAACAGTTTATGAAAACAGTTGGTAATGAAGCGTGGGGAAAACCTCCCATTCTAGTATTGTGAGGATACATAGGTTTCCCGTCCTAAGGGTTCTATCCCAACATTGAAATAATTCACATCCCCTAGATACAGATAAACTCCAGAGAACCTCAACATAAGGCTCAAACTAGAATTGTCTCAGTGAATGATTAAGGAGTCCCGAGTATGTCCATAAGAGGGAAACATTGTTGAATAATCTTAGGTACATACAGATAATTAGAAACCCATATGTATTTACGATTGATCTTACTTAGGTGTAAGTCATGGACACATTCCTAGTAATGAACCATGGACTCAAGAAGATATGAAAATAACCTATATATAAAAGAGAGACCCAGAATAGAGAATAGTTCTCCCTAAAAGGGTTTGATGAGCCCAAGTTCCCATCCTCTAGAATAATGTGATTTATTATGTTTCATTGGACAAATAATCTAATGAGTGCCTACATTTGGAAAGAAAGTCCTTGAATCATGGATGTGAGAGCTGTTTGGTGTATTTTGATTTGTGAATAAACCCATTAGAGACCATATGTGGACATTGTACCTGACATGGATCGATTTCACAAAAACTTATCCCACTACAATCAACCATCAGGCCCAACAATGCACTTCAGGTCAAAAAAAAATTGCGAACCAGACATGAAACACTTAGCTATAGAACCTCCTTTATACAATAAAAAGGATATAATTCCCAATCCCCATCATAACATTTTTATATAATCGCAACACACATCTTCAGGTTGAAACAAAACATTAACAATGATTCTATAATTTTTATAGATAATAATATCATTTTAATCACATTATTTCTAAAATAATTTCATTCAAACTGACTAAGCTCTTCTTTCACATAAATATTTCATCACCCAATCCCTGATCATCCATTTTAGGATCATGTAAGGATAAAACTACAAGATTCTCACATTCATTTAATAAGGAATATTTGTTTTTAATTATTTTTCTTACATCACCAATGATGTTCCTGGTGAATTTATGCTGTTATCGATGGTCGCATCATTGGGAATTTGAGGAGACCGGTTCCGACGTTTGTTTACCTTTCATGTTGTTCATTTTCCCTAGTTTGTGGTACCTCATCCATTTCTTGGGGACTTTGTGTAACACCCTGAGATTTTATGAGATATATTATTTTTAATTTCTTTGATGTCTTCTATTATACACTACACCAAGATTATATTGTACTATACGCAACACCGTATTAGCTTACAGTATACGCAACACTAGTCTTGGCTCGTGTTACACACAATTTCAAGTACGTTTTGTGGAAATTATTCTATGCAACATTTAGTATTGATTTTGTTTAATGTATAAATGATATAAGTTATGATTATGTTATACACAACACCAAACAGAGATTTCACTACACGCAGCCCTGACTTGGTTTGCATTACACACAATCAAGACCTTCTTCGATAGCGTGTGTAGTACGCAATAACAAGTTTCACTAAACGAGATATTATTATAATATTATTATGAACTAGCCGTTATGAATAGTAATACCTAATTTTTGAAATTTTATAAATTTTATCTTTCAAAATGGACTTCATTTTTGGATTCGGAATATCGAAATTAGCCTGGGTGAATTTTTGGTATTTTTCTGAAAACTTTCAATTTTGAATGAATAGTGAAAACACTAGGTTACTATTCAAAAACCGACTATTTATTTAAATAATTATTTATTTTATTTAAATTTATTTTAGGTCAAAATTGATACATAATACCTATATAAGTTCTATGTTATTCATTTGAATCATTTTATAATAATTTTAGATATATAAAAATTTTATTGAACATTTCACCGTCTTTAACCCACCTCCTAGGAAAATTTGAAAATTTACATAAAACATAATTTTACCACTTATGTGAGTGTAATTTCAAAAATATGAGAGAAGAGGTTAATATCAAGGAGTAAAATGTGGTTCAATAAGATAAAAATAATTTTTTATGAAAAGTAACTTTTTACTATTATTTACCACAGTTAAAAGTAAATAGGGTAATTAAGGGTGAAAATGATATTATTATTACCCTAACACATGTCCTAATTCTATTGGATAAGTGTAATTTGACCAAAAACAACCTTAGGGATAAAATATTACCGTTTAGGTCCACTTGGATTAGATTAGGACATTTATTATTATTTTATTTAAAGAAGAGTTAAAAGAGTTAAAATCAAAGTTTAATAACTAAAACATTTTTAATATAGGGTTATACATAAGATAAATTCGACTATAAATATTAATTAGAAATCTCAAAAGATTCCCTATATAATGGTATTTTTCTTATAATTTTTATACATTAAATAATTTAATTTATTTATGACACAATATGCAGTAATTACCTTATTAATGAAATATTAACATAATTCATGTTATAAATACCCAAATAAATGCAATTTTATACTTTTTATGAATTAAACTAATTTTATAGGTCAATATGACATTTTATTATATAATTAATTAACTTTTTTCGAACTAATAATGCGGATATGAGTTTCACAAAAATCAGGTACCAAATAGTGTCAAAATTGACATAAAATAGTTTTTTTAAAAAATATTATATTATTAATTGTTATTTTATTCCTAAAAATCTAATGTTCGGCCAAATGACTTAGATAATGATATATATATTAATAATTAACCACTTGGGGTTATTTTTTCTTGTTATAGTATGTTTATTGACCATATAGTGTAAGAAAACAAAAAGACACGGAAAAAGTTTAATTATTTAACTTAGAGTTAAATCTAAATGATAAGGATAAAATAGTAACCTAAACTTGTCTAACACCTATTGGTTTAGAGTAGTTCGACACTTCCCCACCTTAGCTTTGAAATAAATCAGTTGTATCTATAAAAAACCGAATATTACTTTATTATAAAATAATATTTTATGTTTTTCTTAAGGTGCCCCTCTCCTTTCTTATAAAAGGGCACCTCCTCCTTCTCCTCCTCACACCACTTGGAGCCTCCAACCTTGGCCAAACCCTTCCAATTTATCTTCTCCATTTACCTAGTAATATTATAGAGGTAATGGTATTCTTCAGAGACCAACATTAGTGCCCTAAAAAGAGGTTTCAAAGAGGCGTGTTGAAGAAGAGGTAATATCCATTACCGATTCATTCAAATTTATTTCTTCTTCTACTTCCTCTTCTTTAGTTGTTTCTTTATAAAGTAATAACATCAGTATTACTTATATACTTATATTTTATTATAAATATTAAATGACCCTATTTCACCTTCTATCCATCCTATGGAAAACGAAATCACCGCGCGTGCGTACGTACGGAATACCGTCTCCACGCCGTGGTGTAATCAGTTTTTCCACCACCACCTTACATGGATGTGTATAATGGTGTAAAGAATAACTATATATAATTATTATAACATCATACTTATTATATGATATTATATCATCCACTCCAATACCATTCAATAAATATGGGAATGATATCATCGCTCGTGCGTACGTACGGATTACCGTCTCCACGACACGATGAGATTCATTTTCCATGTTAACAATTCAAGAATGATTATAAAGTATATATAATAAGTAATCATGAAATATATGACATGATAAAGATACTGTATTTATGTATATATATATATGTCATATACATACTTCCATTCAAGTCAATAGGGAAAGGAAAACAACGTTAATGCGTACGTACGACCTACTATCTCCATGAACGGTGTATTTAATTTCATTTATCTATCGATTATATATATTTATATACTGAATATATATGATATATAAATCATGATTTAAATTATGGAATTAATTAAATCAGGAAATAATTAATAATAATACCAAGAACAACAAGTCCAAACATGTACGATAAATAAAACGATTTTACCCAAAATGCTGCTTTAACATGGAATTTACAAAAGAACTGGTAATATAAAGTCATAAGTGAACTATATATGATATCATAACAATGAATATGATTAATTAATAAGTTAATGAAATTATTTAAATCCTTACACATGATGTTTGTATATGTACGAAGCATATCAGACCTAAGGTAAGGGATAAATTTTCCAATCTAGTTTTTATCCGAGATTGTTTATTCGTAAGTATTTACTGGGGTTATATTTATCATCCATGTCCCTATTTTCAAAAACTATTTTCATGTATGTTTAATGTCATTTTTACCCATTTTTGACTTTTTCTACATGGTATGTAAGTAATCTTTCTTTTGTTTACGTGATGAGGTATTTTTTTGACTTTTCTGACAAAAGTACGAGGAGAATGTTTTTTTAGCTTATACGGCATGAACGGATTTTTACGGTTTCATAACTCCATATTTTCAAGAAGATTACTATAAAATATTTCATGAATATTTTCAACAAAATCCTTTTCTTTTAAAATTTCATGACATTTTGTAAAAATAAAATGATTTTGAAGAAGAAAGGATATTTTCCTCAAGAATCCATTTCAAGTGTTTTATCAAAACCATTTTCCATACAAGATGACATTATTTCATATGTGTATGTTTCAAGTATAATGTCTCTGTGATTTAAATGGTTACACTTTTATTATTATGAAATGATATCCATTTGTTTTATATGGATTATGTTATGATGGGATGATGTTTATGAAACATATTTTTATTCTTTGGGTTATGATGAATGGTTTATGTTTATGTTGTGGCACAAGTAAGAATGATTTCATTATGAGATGGGTGGGACCTATATCTCCCTCCAATGCATTGGGTAAATATTTATATCTAATGAGATAGACATGGCTAGAATGATAAGCTAATCCGGTTCAGTGATATAAGACTGGTACGAGGAGTGAACTCGATTTAGAAAGTGAATTTGTCCACTAAGATGGTCTTGGAAGCAATGCATTGGATACTATGGAAATCATATCATGTGCTTAATTGTTTTCCAAAATTACAGGTTTTATTCCCATGCTATTTTATCATGATTAATGTATCTATGCCTTATGTACTGCTATGTTTTATGTCATTGCTCAAGATTTTGTTGTTTAAACATTATGTTCATGTTTTTAAGTTCAAATGTATATGGTTTGTTTTATTCTCTCCATGCTTACCCTTACTGAGAATTTGAACTCACCCTTTATATGTTTTCTTTTCCCCAGGATATAATGAAATGTTTTAGGTAAGAAAACCAATGGGGAAGATCTTTATGGGAGATGTTGAAGATCTTTCACAATGATTAGAAGATTTTGTTCTGAGTTTACAAAGACACTAAACTATTACAATCATTGAGTTTTGGTTTTTGTTATGTATTAAGTATTCTGCAATAGTAATGTAATGTCCATATACGTCAAGCTTTGGGTCTCTACAGTTGGCATCAGAGGTTCGGTTTATTCAACCTTTGGAAACTATGATGCGAGAACTTTAGTGAGATCCCTTGAGATATTTCTATGGTATGTCTAGGGATGTCCCTAAGGATAAGTATAAGTATAGGTTATAGTCCTAGAATTATGGTAACAATATTAAAATTAACCCTAAGATTTTATATATTGAAGGTACTCCCCCTTTATTATGTTGTTTTCCCTAGAATGATTTTTTCCCCTCAGACTATTCTTTTTTGTGTTTTAGACGATGGATAGAACCTGAAAGAACCGTGTTGATCAATGTAATGGACAATGCAATGATTTTACTCATGGACAAACCAAAGTTATGGGAGATGGAGTTAAAAATCATATTTCTATACTTACGCAAGGTATGAATCATTCTAGACATCCAAATGAGTAGAGAAGGGACCAATATTCTATTGAGTCCTTCATGAGGCAACATCCACCTTCTTTCAGTGGGTCTTCTGACCGACTTGTTGTCGAACAATGGATCAGTACCATTAAAAATATTTTTTCCATACATCGATGTTTGAAACATGAAAAAGTTATTCTGGTTGTTTACCATTTAGAAGGTGAAGCAGATCAATGGTGGACTCTAATTAAGAATACGATGCCCCAAGATGAAATTGAATCCGTGGAATGGGACGAGTTCAAGAACTTGTTTTTAAATAAGTACTTCCCTCATATTCTTCGAAAAAAGATGGAAAAGGATTTCCTTGAGCTTATGAAAAAGGATGATGGATCTGTTGGTATATATGAGGAGAATTTTACGTGGCTTGCAAGGTATGCATCTAGCTTTATCATCCAAACTGAAATTAAAGTTGATCGATTCTTCAGTGGCATAAAACCAAGTCTTCAAAGGGAATTAGCGATAAAAGACTTTAGTATCTAAGAAGAAATTGTGCATTGTTCTATCAAGGTAGAACTAGAAATTGGTGTAACATATCCATCTCATGGTTTTGACAAGAAACAAAAGATGGAGTTCAAGGAAAAACCTCATAACAACAGTGAAAAGAAGGTGAGTGTTTCTTTATGCTCAAAGTGTGGAAAGAAGCATGGTGGAGATTGTCTTAAAGGGACCACAAAATGTTTTATGTGTGGAAAAGAAGGTAATCAAGAAGCTGAGTGTATAAGTAATGGAAAAAGGTTTGTTAATGATGTGAATAAAGAAAATACTACAGAGAACGCACCACCAACACTTCAATGCTTTAATTGCAAGGAAATGTGGCATTATGCTAACCAATGCCCTAATCCAAGGGTTAATGATGATCGACATCAAAAACCTATTAAGGCAAAGGAAAAAGGGAAGTCACATGCGATAACTATTGGCGATGTTGAATATGACAATAATGTAGTGGAATGATTATGTGTTTATGTAACAGGATTCCAAAATAATGTTGTGGAATCTAATTTATAGTACTATGGAATATTGGAATATCTATGTATTGGTTTATTATGGTTTTCAATAATTATATGGTACTGGTAACCATGAAAAGTAATTCAAATATTTTGGAAAGCATATGATATGATAAGGAGAAAATGGAATGTTTAATAGTATTCATGATCTCATGATTGATATAAGGAAAAAGTGATATCATGGTTTGTGTATACAGAAATTTTGGGATTTTGGTATGTGGAAAGTGTTAAATTTTGACATCATTCATGTTTTCACTAAGGGTCAATATGTATTCATTTGTCAATAGAATAAATGATTAAGTTATTCACATGTTTGTAATTTGACCAACATGATATATCGTATGATCTATGGGGGAAAAATGATGGTATTCAAATTCTCGGTAGATGATATTTCTAGTAATTGTTTTCTTCATACTATGAGCTTAGAAAGAGTATTTTGGATAAGCCTAAAGATTGGAATGGATTATGTTGTACATAAGTCAGTATTTTTTAAGTCTAGAACTTTTTTCGATATTATTTATGGAATTTTATAATAACGTAGTTTTAGAAAAAGGACAACCTGCAGGATGGGTGACAACTCGTCACGTCGGACAAGGCTGTGGGAATCGAACCCACAAATGAAGTGAGACAGACCTTTATTGCCTACCAATGGCCTACAGTAAGTCCCTGGTTAGTAGAATTTAGTTTTAATTTACTAAGTGGCATGATATATAGGAACCATATATGATTAATCTCACATAAATTCACTTATGTATATTTAATAACTTTTGCTAAACTTTTTTTTGAGACAGATGGAATGACCTATCATAATATCGCATGATCTGCTAACACTTCACGAATGAAAAATGAAACTTCATTTCATTAAAAGATGAAGTGGAAATTGTTCAAGGTAAGAACAACAGTGATATTGTACAAAAATCAAGTAAGTATTTCTATTAATTCAAAAAATTCTTCAACATTAGGGAAATGATCTTGAAAACCAAAAATGTTGTCCTAGTGCTCTTATATCGGATGAATCATATGGTACTTTAGATCATCAAAATTATATGGATTTGTGATTGTTGGCTTTTTCATAGCCATGTTTTCTTCCACTCTCCATCAAAACTTGATGGTTATGTTTCTCTTCCATATCCATATTTTCACCAATGTGGAAACCCAGTGATGAGTTAATTTGGGTAACCAATATGTTTCATACTTCACTTTTTAAAATTAAGTTTTAGTATTCCTTTTTACGATGTGGGTTTCTATTAAAGCAACTTTCAAGTAGTAAACCATTTATAACCCTGATGAATTTCGAGGGTGAAATTCATTTTAAGGTGGGTAGAATGTAACACCCCGATATTTTTTGAGATATATTATTTTTAATTTCTTTGATGTCTTCTATTTTAGAGTACACCAACATTAGTTTGTTATATACTCACACTGTATTAGGTTGCAGTATACAGAACACTATTCTTGGCTCATGTTACACACAATTTCAAGTTCCTTTTGTGGAAATTTTTCTACGCAACATTAAGTATATATTTTGTTAAATGTATAAATGAAATAAGTTTTGATTATGTTATACGCAACACCAAACAGAGCTTTCACTACACGCAGCCCTGACTTTGCTTACATTACACGCAATCAAGACCTTTTTCGATAGCTTGTGTAGTATGCAATACCAAGTTTCACTAAACGAGATATTATTATAATATTATTATGAACAAGACATTATGAATAGTAATACCAAAATTTTGAAATTTTATAAATTTTATCTTTCAAAATGGAATTCATTTTTGGATTCGGAATATCGAATTAGCCTAGGGAGATTTTTTGGTATTTTTCTGAAAGCTTTCAATTTTTGATGAATAGGGAAAACACTAGGTTACTATTTAAAAACCGAATTTTTATATAAATAAATAATTATTTTATTTAAATTTATTTTAGGTCAAAATTGATACATAATACCTATAAAAGTTCAATGTTATTCATTTGAGTCATTTTATAATAATTTTAGATATATAAAAATTTTATTGAACTTTTCACCATCTTTACCCACCTCTTAGAAGAATTTGAAAATTTACATAAAACATAATTTTATAGAATCTGTGAGTAGAATTTCAAAAATCCGAGAGACATGGTTAATATCAAGGAGTAAAATGTGATTCAATAAGATAAAAATAATTTTTGGTGAATAGTAACTTTTTACTATTATTAACCACGGTTAAAATTAAATAGGGTAATTAAGGGTAAAAATGATATTATTTTTACCCTAACACATGTCCTAATTCTATTGGATAAGTGTAATTCGACAAAAAAAACCTTAGGGATAAAATATTACCCTTTAGGTCCACTTGGATTAGATTAGGACATTTATTATTATTTTATTTAAAAAAGAGTTAAAAGAGTTAAAATCAATGTTTAATAACTAAAACATTTTTAATATTGTGTTATCCATTAGATTAATTATACTATAAATACTCATTATAAAGATAAAAATATTCCCTACATAATGGTATTTTATTTATAATTTTTATACATTAAATAATTTAATTTATTTATGACACAATGATAATGCAGTAATTTCCTTATTAATGAAATATTAACATAATTGATGTTATAAATACCCAAATAAATGTAAATTTAGACTTTTTATTAATTCCAATAATTTTATAGGTTAATATGACATTTTATTATTGATTTAATTAACTTTTTTCGAACTAATAATTATGATATTATTTTCATAAAAATCAATTACCAAATAGTGTCAAAATTAACAAAAAATAGTTTTTAAAACAAATATTATATTATTAATTGTTATTTTATTCCTAAAAATCTAGGGTTCGGCCAAATTTATTATTTAAGGATATATATATATTAATAATGAACCACTTGGCGTTCTTGTTTCTTGTTATAGTATGTTTATTAACCAAATAGTGTAAGAAAACAAAAAGACACGGTAAAAGTTAAATTATTTAACTTAGAGTTAAATCTAAATGATAAGGATAAAATAGTAACGTAAACTTGTATAAAACCTATTGGTTGAGAGTCATTCTACCCTTACCCACCTTAGATTCTAAATAAATCAGTTTTGAGCCTTTAAAAACTGAATATGACTTTATTATAAAATAATATTTGAAGTTTTTCCTAAGGTGCCCCTCTCCTTCCTTATAAAAGGGAACCTCCTCCCTCTATTCCTCACACCACTTGGAGCCTTATAGCTCAGCCAAACCCTTCCACGTTCTCTTCTACACTTCCCTAGTAATATTCTAGAGGTTCTGGTCTTCTTTAAAGACCAACATTAGTGCCCTAAGAGGAGGTTTCAAAGAGGTGTGTCGAAGAGGAGGTAATATCCGTTACCGATTCGTTCAAATTTATTTCTTCTTCTACTTCATCTTCTTTAGTTTTTTCTAATTAAAGTAATAACATAGGTATTAATTATATACTGATATGTTATTATAAATATTAAAAAACCCTATTTCACCTTCTATCTATCCTATGGAAAATGAAATCACTACGGGTGCGTACGTACGGAATATCGTCTCCACGCCGTGGTGTAATCAGTTTTTCCACCACCACCTAACTTGGATTGGTATAATGCTGTAAATAATAACTATATATAATTATTATAACATAATACTGATTCTATTATATTATATCATCCACTCCAATACCATTCAATAAATATGGGAATGAAATCATTACTCATGTGTACGTACAGATTACCATCTCCACAACGCAATGAGATTCATTTTCCATGTTAACAACTCAGAAATCATTATAAAGTATATATAATAAGTAATAATGAAATATATGACATGATAAAACTAATGGATTTATGTATATATATATATATATATGTCATCTACTTACTTACATTCAAGTCAATAAGGAAAGGAAAACATCGTTCATGCGTACGTACGACCTACCGTCTCCATGAAAAGTGTATTTCATTTAATTTATCTATCTCTTATATATAAATATATAATGAATATATATGATATATAAATCATGATTTACATTCTTGATGTAATTAAATCATGAAATAATTAATAATAATATCAAGAACAACAAGTCCAAACATGTTCAATAAATAAAATGATTTTACCCAAAACGCTACTTTAACATGGAATTTACAAAAGAACGGGTAAAATAAAGTCATAAGTGAACCATATATGATATAAGAACAATGAATATGATTCTATAATAAGTAAATGACATTATTTAAATCATTATATAGGAGGTTTGGATACGTACGAATCATATCAGACCAAAGGTAAGGGATAACTTTTCCAATCTCGTTTTTATCTGAGATTGTTTATTCGTAAGTATTTACTGGGGTTATATTTATCATCCATGTCCTTGTTTTCTAAAAATGGATTCATTTATGTTTAATTTACTTTTTAACCATTTTTGACATTTATTACATGGTTTTTAAGGAATATTTTTTTAACGTTATGAGGTATTTTTTTGACTTTTCCGACAAAAGTATGAGGAGAACGTTTTTTGACTTATACGACATGAATGGATTTTTACGGTTTCATAAATCCTTATTTTCAAGAAGATTACTATAAAATATTTCATGAATACTTTCAACAAAATAATTTTCTTTCAATATTTCAAGGAATTTTGTAAAAAGAAAATGATTTTGAAGAAGAAAGGATATTTTCCTCCAGAATCCATTTCAAGTGTATTATCAAAACCATTTTCCATCCAAGATGAAATTATTTTATATGTGTATGTTTCAAGTATAATGTCTCTATGATTTACATGGTTACAAATTTCTTATGATGAAATGATATCCATTTGTTTTATATGGATTATGTTATATTGGGATGATGTTTATGAAACCTATTTTTATTCTTTGGGTTACGATGAATGGTTTATGTTTATGTTGTGGAACAAGTAAGAATGATTTCATTATGAGATGGGTGTGACCTATATCTCCCTCTAATGAATTTATTAAAGATTTATATCTAATGAGATAAACATTTATGGAATGGTAAGTTAATCTGATTCAGTGATACAGGACTGGAACGAGGAGTGAACTCGATTCAGAAAGGGACTTTATCCACTAATATGGTATTGGAAGCAATTACTTGGCTATTATGGAAATCATATCATGTGCTTAACGGTTTTACACATTTACATGTTTTATTCCCATGCTACTTTATCATGATTAATGTATCTATGCCTTATGTACTACAATGCTTTATGTCATTGCTCAAGATTTTGATTTTTAAACATTATGTTCATGTTTTTAAGTTCAACTGTATATGGTTTGTTTTATTCTCTCTATGCTTACCCTTACTGATAATTTGAGCTTACCCTTTATATGTTTTCATTTACCCAGTATATAAAGAAATATTTTAGGTACGAAAACCAATGGGGAATATCATTATGGGAGATGTTGAAGATCTTTCACAACGATTAAAAGATTTTGTTCCGAGTTTCCAAAGACACTAAACTATTACGATCCTTGAGTGTTGGTTTTTATTATGTATTAAGTATTCTGAAAAAGTAATGTAATGTCTATGTACGTCAAGCTTTGGGTCTCTACACTTTGTCTCCAACTATGATGGTTTTTCAGTTTGAATGCTTGAATGGATTCCATCCATTGGGCTTGTATGATTTTAAGTTTTTAAGTGGTGTAGTGGTGAATTGGTGATGTAGTGAGGTCATGTATAGTTTGGCACATTTTTCCTTAAAACTATTTATAAAATAATAAAAAAACAATTTTCAGTTAGTAATACCAAGAAAAAAATCATTCATACCATAAATCTAGCCACATCCATTATCTCAAAAAATGACATATCATACCATTTCTTTTTTTATGTTCTAGAAGTTATTATTTTCGTTATCATATATTTATAAAAACTATTTTCCATGTACCATATGTTCTTGTTACTGGTAATTATCCTACCTTATTGAAAAATTTATTATTAAGAATTTAGTACCCTAAATTTCTTGTATTTTCTATTGTTATCAAATAATGATTTGGGGACTCAAATCTATTTGAAAAATCATTATTGAAAAAATTCATGATCTTCAGAAATATATGCCTTATGATTTCATAGATATTATAATTTATTCTAAGAAAAAGTTTTTTTCCAATTTAATCCTCTATAAAAAAGGGTTCATAACTTCATAGAAGATAGTTATATTAGTAAATATATCTTTATCTGGTTCTATGGCCTTGACTGGGTGTTTTCATTTTAGGCCATAATTGTTTATATTATTATTCAAATGAAAATTTTCCATTAGTAAAATTAGTTAATGATCTCTTAAAAAATTTAAATAATGATTTGATATTAATATTTTCATTCTTGTCTTCCGATGGTTTTACAGAAATATTTTTAATATCTAATTTAAAAATTGACATATAAATTCAAATTTTACATTCATTCAACTCATTAATAATTTTACTTTTCATAAAAAATATGTCATAAAATTTAAAATATCTATTATTTGACACAGAAGTGAATTTTTAAATACCCAAATATATTTTTGAAATAATATCTTCATATTTAGGGAAATCAACTATATAAATATTTAGGCCTTTCATTAATTTGTTATTCTTATTTTTAAGAAAAAATATATATATATAGTGCTATAATCAAAAATTGATATATAATATTCATCATTTGATGAATTTAATCTATTTTCATCATTTTAGGAAAATCAAGCATTTTCATTTATTGATTATTACATGAGTGTGTCAGGATTTAACTTCCTCATTAGGTATTTATTATTTGGAGGAATATTTTAATTGAATTTGATAATTATCTGTCATTCATCCTTCAAATAAAAATTATTATTAGATGATGGATCCTCACCAACACTCCATTTATCATTAGAAGCTTGGAAATCCTTTATTTCAATTATATTCAATGATTTTCCATACTGATTTATTTTCTTCAATCGAGGAAAACATGGTCTGATATTCCATTTCTTATTTCACTCCAAAAAATATTATATATGGACTCCTCCAAATCATACCTATATTTTCTACTCATTTGATGATTACATTAGAACATATTTCATCTTTAAATATTATTTATCATTGTTGTATGTTTCTATATATCTTCTTTATTACCATATATGTTACTATAATATAATTCATTTTAGATTTATTCAAAATGATTAAATTATATGGATGAACACTGAAAGTTAAATCATCATAATTTTAAATGAATACATATCTATTTTTCTATTTTTATTCCCATAATTTCTCTTTAAATATACTTTTATACTGAATTATATTTCTATTGAGATAATGAACATTAATCTTTTATGGATGCTTAGTGTTATCTATAGCTATCCTCGGGGATTCACATTCCTTAGAAAAATATAAATAAAGTTTTTACAAGATATTTATATTTTATTTCATTTTCACCTAAATAACAAATTCAAATTAATATTGTTATAGTGAATTGATATAACTGCACCATTGATTCTCCATGTTGAAAATCAAAGGCCTTATAATCATCTCTCAAAATAAATCCTTGGGTGGCAAGATATTTTAATATTATAAAGTGAGTAATTTAAATTTTTTTCTATATTTCATTCATAGTCTCACATGATGAAATTTGGGTACAGATATTTCTTATCATTGAGAAAAGTAACATAATATATAGTTTTTAGTCTGTATGAAACTCTAGATTTTTTTCATGAGTAAAATTAAAAATATATTTATCTAGAAAATTTGAATTTCAAAAAAAAAAAATTAAAAATAAATTTCAATGTTTATAAAAATAATATTTATCATATTACTCCCATAATAATAGTCCACATAATTAATGATATATTTTTTTTCTTTGATTCAAATCTTCTAATGTTTTAATAGGGTGTCCTTATTTTAAAAAATATTTTTCTTTTTTAAATAGTGAATGAAAACTATTTAGGATATGATTAAACAAAGTAATAAAAAAATAAGAGACTAACTCACATCTAGAGTTATGCTAAAAAATCAAGAGACTTTACATGATACCATGGGTTGGACCAGTGGATTTGATATTAGAAAATAGAAATAGGGGGTGAATTATTGTAAAAAAACATGAAATTTTCATTCCAATATAAACCTAAAATCTCTTGATGATATGATTTCATAATTAAATATGATTCATCAATGTCTAAATAGAATGGAAAACTAAATCTTTTTGAAGTAAAATTAATATCGAATAAAATCAATAAACATAAGTGGTTTTAAAATGAAAATAATACAAAGTAACAACAATTCATGGAGTATTGGATAAAAACTCAATTACTCAAATAAGATATTTATTGAAAATATGTTTCTAATTCATATTAAACCCTAATTTTTAACAAAAATTAGTAGGATGGTCTATAACACTAATCTAGTTATACCCATTTCAATCTTGAAACATCCAAAAATATAAACCCATTAGTCCCTATCAATATCTTATCTCTTGACACTCAGTCTTCCTATTATCAAAATATTTTTATCAACCTTATCTAATAATTTGTACTATTATCCATGGAATCCCTTACTATTTAAGGATTATATGCACTTTTTATTACTTTTGATGAAATCCCTAAATCTACACGGATCAGACATCCCAAATTCTATCCTTGAAGCTATTCAATATCAATTATTAGACAAAGAACAATAAAAAAAGGAAATTTCATAGAATTTATAATGAAAACCTCCAACATGGATTCTATAAGAAAAAACTCTGAAGAAAATAAAATCCAAAGTGATCAACAGTATCAATATGATACAAAACTCTAAAATTATAGAAAACATTTATCATTTCTTGAGAAACTTCACATTTTAATTTGTTTTATGAATCTTTTGGTTGAATTTATAGAAATCCTTTAAACAAACTATAATGATCATATTCCAAGTTCAATGGGTTTGGTTTTAAAAACCTTGTATACATTGATCATTTCTTTGAATGAGTATATCTCTAACTCCTTTATTTAATTATCTCAACACCATCACAAAAATTATTGGTTCTAATAGACACGAAAGTCAACTCTGTTCATTAGAAAAAACCAAATAAAAAACAAATCATCACTTAATAGAACACGAATATTTTCCATAGAGAATGATTAAAACCATAAATAAGATTACTTTTATGTTTCAGAACCAAGGATAATAAGATTAATTTAATCAACACTTACCTCAATCACATGAATAATTTAATTTACAGAAAAAAGTTTTAATTATATAGAATATTGATTTCTATAGGTATTGGGAGAATTTTTCTACCTAATTATAACTTTCATTTTTCTCATATTTCAATAACTTGAAATATATTATATTTTATTCAAATTAATAACATATTCTACTATAATGACCACTAATTCTTATAAAACATGGATTCAATACAAAACATATTCCATTCTATAATTATTTATGAAGTTATATTATTTTAGAAAAAAACATATACCTCTAGAGGTTCAATTTTAATTCCACTTTATAAGAATGACCTTTATTTAAGACTTGTTTCTACTAAACATTTTTCAAACAACACAAATAGAATACTGACAAGAATAAGTATAAGAGTTATAACTTCACTATCAAAGAAAGGATAAAATTGGTATCATGTTACTTTACAAATGTAATATCAACCCAATGTCATATTTAAAAAAATATATTGTGACTATCCATCACACAATAAAAACATATATTTTCACATATCTATCCTTGGAAGAATTTTTTTGATTAAACACCTTTATTCACTATCTAAATTACATTCCTTTATTTATCTTTTTAAAATTATCTTTTTTCCATTTTTAAATTCACAGATGGTGCATTTATTTAATTTTATAATTATATATTAAACCTCAAAACTACTTTCACCATAAAATAACTTCATTGAATGATAAAGAAAATCCACAATCTTTATCGATTACTTAGAACATATACCTCTTATTTTATTATTTTCTGCAATTGTGTCCTCAAAAATCATCAAATTAACTTCTATATCAAATCACTTAAAATTGATCCAATCTTCTTGTTATTATAAATATTTTTACATTATCATCATATTACATTTGTATCTTCTTCACTTGATCTCTATTCTCTTCTTGTAATGATACTAAAGACGTTTTAAGATATTTAATCCTTTTCCCTTTACATCTAACTAAACATTCATAACAAATATTTTAAATTTTAATGAACATTATTGTGATTTCAATTTTTCTTCAAGAGTATTGATAAAATATTTTTCTCCAACACCACTCTTATTATTCATTTCATGAATAATGATATATATTATTTGATCTTATTTCTTAATGATATCCTTATAGAGCCCTACTATAATATCATTAAAAAAATTTAGTAGTCTCTCCAATGAATCATGCTTTTATGAAGCTCATACACACTTACCTTAATTGAAACACTATCATTCTATTATTCATCATTACTATAATCATAAAAATGTGACTCATCTTCATCCCTAAATCACCAAAAGTATTTTCTTTCAAATTAACCAACTTCTGAGGGATCCATAAAATTTTCTACTTTAAACACAACAACTTAATATTCAAGAGAATAAATTAGCTCCCTAATTAATTCAAAATAATCACCCAAAATTTTGATCATATTGTCTTTATTTTATTACTTTTTATTCAAATCAATACCATATTTTTATTGATGATGAATTTCATTCAAATATTTTATTACTTTTTAAAGCTAAGATAATTTAGCCTTATGTTGTTCAATAGACTCATACTTTCATGAAATCATAATTCATCAATAGAACCCATAAAATTTACTTCAAGGTTAAC
Organism: Viscum album; assembly: GCA_963277665.1. Classification (NCBI taxonomy): domain Eukaryota; kingdom Viridiplantae; phylum Streptophyta; class Magnoliopsida; order Santalales; family Viscaceae; genus Viscum; species Viscum album. The sequence goes on along the minus strand of OY728152.1, from coordinate 1,548,830,229 downwards.
ACCTCCCAACAATTCATTCTAATATTGAACTATCACCCCATACTATTTATATATAATTTTCACACTAAGATAATAAAAAATATTAAATATTGAACTAAAATATATAAACCTTAGTTGGTGATACCATTTGTTGTAGCCAGAGACACCCTTTGAAGTGGGGGGAGGGTATGGGTAAATCAAAACATTTCTGAGTTAAAAAAAATAATTTTCATAATTATTCCTAAGATCATGTTACCTATTTATAAAAAAACCATTCAATCCATTAATTAATCTAATATACCCAAATCAATTATAATAAAAATGTAAAAAATAAAAAGCACTTATAGAAACTTATATTTTACTTGATTCACATGCACTAGTATATATATATAAGAATATAATTTAGATTTTGATGATATAAAAAATATATGTTATAAATAAATATTGTGTTGGATACAATGTTAATGTTGAATCTCTCCTCACCAAGGATTTCTGCCACTATAATGGTTTAGGAAATTACTCACTACCTCCCAAGATTTACTCAATTCACCTCATTGGAACACTTCCATAGAAGATATCAATAATGTACTGGCATAATTTATCCAATGAGTAGTAACAAAACTGATTGGTGATAAGGCCTCAAGCACACTAGAGGTTTCAGACTAGAAGTGAGAGATTAGTTAGTGTCTATGGGAGACAATTCCAATATATCTATGTAATAAACCAAAAAATGTAACCAATAATCATCCATAGTATAAATAAAATAGATTTAAGAAGTTATAAACATATAAAGGATGTAATAAAAAATATAATATAGAAAAATACAAAACCACCATGCCATATATACAACATTAATCACCCACTAGTCTGACCATGCATATATCGTAATAAAGGAAATAAAAAAGAAGTAAAAAGATCTACAAAGTTAAACCACAAATTCAATCTCTACATACATATTCTATCAATCCTACTTGATCTGTCATGGGACTCAGACCGTCATGTGTCTGTAGCTAAGTGAAAGATTTCATAGGAACCCTAGTGAAATGGAGGCCCAAACAGTGTGTGAGTAAAAATCCTAGTAGTGCACCACTACCAAATTAGCATACACAGCAAGTAATACGTAGTTTATATTTATGTGAGATACTCAAATGGATAAAAATAAAAATAATAAATAACTATAAAAATAAAACAACTAATAGAAGTCATACCATGAAATTCACTCATAAGTGAATGACTATGCTATATTCCCTACCTAGATATTACAAAACTAATGTAAATAGGACACAGTTAAACCATAATCGATCCTGGGGTTTCTGATACCTATCGACGTGACATCCTGTGAATAAGGAATTTAATAGGATATTATGCCACTCATTCCATGAAATAACAAATAAGTCCCTGCATTCATGATCCCAATCCACCATACATGCTTTGGACAATGCCATAAATATATCATAGAATTTAATTTATGTAAATAAAAAACTAGAATTGAGGTATAAAATTAGGGAATCTATGTGTAATAATAGTAAAGAAAAAAAATAATTTATCCTATGAGCCTATTTATTTCATTCTGAGTCAGAACAAAAGTGTCACTCAAAGAATAACATGAATCCATTTTCCCAATGAGCCCATTAAATTCATTATGTATATGAAATCCATGTATCACCCAAGGAATAACATAAAACCAATTTCCTCATGATTTCATCCATGGAATTACATATAATTAATCCAAGTATATCTTGAGGTGTAACATAATTTCATTTAACCTATGATTCCATCCAATGAATTCCGTATAATGAACTCATGTATCAATCATGTTGTAACATAATTTTTATTAATCTATGAGCCTACCAAAGGAATTCCATATAAAGAATCCATGAATCTCCAAAATAATAACACAATATTATCTAACCTTTGAGCCCATAAAAGTTGTTATATAAAAGGAATCCAAGTATCTCCCATGGAATAAGATTGTTTCATTTACCCTATGCGCCAGTCTGAGGAATTATTTATATATAATCCATGTACTTATCATGGCATAATAATATAGATACTAGATAATACCTCTAGGCATCCTAATAATTTAATAGTTAAAATTGTAGACTCAAAAACCAGACCCCTGGAAGTACCTCTGGTCATCCCCATCATATAATCGCATCGCATCAGGCATAATGGGACAAGTTCTAGATTGAACCTCTGGAATGATTACCTCAACAATAATAAATGGGTGAATGTATAAATAAATGAGTGAGGTTTGACGAATGCCTAAAACCATTACTAATGTAACGCCATCTATATATTTAAGGTTTGGTGGGGGTTTTATTGTGACACCGACTACCATTTATACCCAAAACCATAACATACTAGCTCAGGGTAGATCAAACACAAAGGAATCTAATAGGGTCCTTTAAGTTAATAAATTGAGAGGTATCATATTCAAGATCAATAAGGTCAACACATAAGAAGAGGTGTGCCTCTTGGTACAAATAGATAAATAGAATATGAGTAAAGGCATCTCTATTGGGATCCTCTATAATAGAGTCACAGTCTCGGGTCAAAACATGACATAATAAGACATTACATCCTACAACATTATAAAAAGGGTATAACGACCTTTTTGGATTCCTAGGGTCTTACCACAATGAGAATCATTAGTATATGATTCCTGACCCAATTTCAATGGAAATATATCTCTAGGGATGGCCCACACATCAAACCTAATCTCAATCAATATAAGGTTTGTCCACATAGGCCTATATAAGGTCTTCCATTATTTACCAAGTGAATTATCACCTCTTAAGAGGTTTGGTGGTAACTTGTTCACCCAATTGGAAAATCTATGAAATAAGAGTATAAGGGTTGTTGGTGGTGCTTGGTTTTCATCCATTAAAATTTACCAATTTCATTAATTATAAAATTCATTAGAATAAATTAAACAGGAGGATTCATCAATAGGGGTGATCCTTATCATTAACATACTACCATAAACATGCACTAATATTACAAGGAAGGTATGAAATAACACCTATCTTTATGTGGTTTAACATTTTTTTTCAAGGGTTGGTAATTGATTCCAAAGTCATTCCAAGAAAATTATGATGTGAAAAGTCCTATATCAGAATAAAAACATCAAAATTATTTAATTAAACATACTATATTTTATTAATTAATCATAACAGGATATACAAAATGTACAGCAAACTAACTATAAGTAAATAAATAATAATACCTAACTAGATGATCTCGTCGCACTGGAACCATGAGAAAACTCCCCCAAACATCCCGTGAGGCATCATCAACCTTGAATCAAGAATGTTCCATATGCTACAGAATAAAAAAAGGCAATAAAATTTTATTTTAAATCATTAAATATTTATAAAATCACCGCGATGATGTTCCTCAACGAAAGGACATATGACGAAGCGTAGGCTATCTCCTAAGTCATCCTCTTCCATTGTATAGAGTAATCAATAACACTTGTACCTAATTCTACTATTAACTTTTAGAATTGGTAATAAAAACCCTAAAATTAGAATCAAAACTTATATGATTAATAAAAAATAAAATAAAAGATTTCATAGTCAAAGACTTAGCTCAAGGCATTCAACATATTTAATAGTGCTTGATTCAAATTTAGTACAAGGGATATCACCCATGGAGGAAGGGAGAAATATGAGGGTGCACATGGGGTCCTACGTGGTGGAATTATGAAGAATATGGGGATAAAACACCTTAAGGGAAAGAGTGGTAAAATGTTAAATTTTTTGCTTTTAATGAGGCAAACAGTTATGATATACTATTAGGAAAAATGTTCTCTATCTATGATGGATTTTCTTTCATATCACCTCTCCCCTTGAAAAATTTCAGTGCATAGTTATGAAAACCATGTTTTATCAATGAGTGTTCCTATGGACCTCTAACTAAAACCACACATTTATCTAGGGCCCTATTAAATGGTTAAACAGTCTATTTGCTGGTACAAACTGGATCATACTATTAGGCCCCACATTTGGTATTAACCATTCTACAATTATGCTCCCTATGTTGTACTTTACAAAAACACCAAATCCAAGACATGGACCACTATAACACTCTCAAAACAACCAATACAAGTTAAAATACTCATTCCAAGACTAAAATCATTATTTAGAGGCATTAAAACCATTAAATTTATATTCCAAATCTTCGAAAAAAATCGACATGTCCAGTAATTGGAAATTCAAATTCCTTCCTTAATTCTCATATTTTAAGATAAATGTATCTTAAAAACTCAACACCTTTACTTTTTTCATCTCCATTTGCCTTAGTTGGAATTTAAATGAACATCCTAGACTATTTGGGTCATACACCTTGTTCAAATGACTATGTTGAATTTATTAACACCCAACAGTCTTTCAATGAATCTTTAAAAATATGGAATTAAAACCACTAAAACTAAGGCCATCACTCGCAACTAAAAATGAAACATTTATATGGTTCTTACTCAAGACTATATTAGCAAATAAAATACTATGTTGTATATTTTCCATCAATCGATCTGTGGTTCTCCCAAATAAAGGTTCTTTTCTTTAATGACCAATTCCCAGACACACTACTACCATCACCATAATTAATTTCAAAAACATGTCCCTGTAATCCTAAAAAAGCGTCTAACATGTTTAATAATTTTTTAGATCCAATCACACATGATTATACTTCCATAGATACTCAATTTAATCAAAATATTTGAAATGAAATTGACTAAACATACCCTGATCATGTCAAAGTTTCCTTGAAAATTTCTAAATTGCACTTTTACAACACATGTATCATCCCAATTGTATACCTGTTACAATTCTTCACTAACCACATACAACCACTTAAGGGAACTAATGTTAAACCAAATTTTACTAAAAAATATTAAAACGTCCCTCCTTTAGAATCTCACATGTCACTAAAACCATATTTCATTCACATTAAAACATCTAAATAGAAAAAAGAACCTCACATAAATAGCCTCAAGATTCCACGACCCTTCCCATAAGAGGCTCATAAGCTGGTGACCAACACACCACTCCTCACCTAAATAGCTTCCATGTCATCACACTGTAAAAAAAAATTCCTGATCAATATAGTGAATACCCTTTATATTTTTTAGATATAATGACTGATATTTCTATAAACTCACTCATCCATCAGTGCCAACATAAAAATCACATATATCCCTTTATTAAACCATGGAAATGGTAACCGTGACATTAGTCAATTTTAAACACATAACATAGTTCACAACCCTCAAATGTTGAATGGCTCACTTCCCACCATATGGCTTACCTTATGCCTCTATTTATGGAAAACTCTCAATAAGTTCCTTTATGAACCCCGAAAAGGAATTTAAAAGGGTTAGTACATGGATGGTGATCTCTAAGAAAAATCAAGACGACGTCCAGATATTGAGAATTATTGTCTCTTAATTGATAGTACACTAATAATCCATCAATAGGTGTGTATATTTATCCCTGATCTACACTCACATTATACCAAGCTATACATTAAATTAACCCACCATTGACACCATGTCTCCCATAAATGTTTTCCCAGGTCCAAACAATTGTTAACTGGCTCACAACTCACAATTTATTCTCAATGACTCTTCTACCATGGAGATAAATTCCTTATATTATCAACATTATGAAGAAACAATGAATGTATCATCTATTTGAAACCATCGAGACTTGAATAATAGAAAAATAATAACAGAATTTCTATTTAAACAACACCATGTATAACGAATTCATACCATTATCTCTAAACTCACACTACCACAAGTCATCCATCACAATTCCAAGATTCCAACTCTACACCACACATCTGTCTCATTAATCTAGAATCTCCCTTGGAACTCCTTTTCAACATTTTCACCACCATTATTATAGGATTATTTCCATGTCTACCCATCACAGGGAATATTTTAATCACAAGACTCTAATCTGGATCAGAAAATGATGATTACTCTAGAACAACTAGATAACAAGGCTAGGTTTTTTAATAATCCTTCTCTTTGATATCAGCCAAAATAACTAAAGCACCAATGGGGCTAAATCAGGAACCAAAAGCATCATTATCCATATATCATGAAACCCAATAAAATATTGTACATATTTCTTAAAATGTTTGTGAAGCCAAGATAACTCCATTTAAAGGAATCCATAAGAACCAAGGATGACACCCATCACATGTTTCCCTAAAACAAACTAACCTTTGACTCACCAAGGTCTAATTCAACACTAAATCCCACTTGGTCACCTTACTAGCCTTACCGGTATTGTTTTAATCTTGATCACTAGGTCCTACCACCTATCTTATAGGTCAAAACTCCCATCATAGTCAATTCTAAAGAGGCATCATCCATAAACACATCTCAATACAAGGTGTCCGACATGCCTATCAACCTTATCCTAGTGACGTAAGGAAAAAAATTACATATGAGAATCAAAACCTATCAATATGGGTTCAAATATATATGTTTTCAAATAAAGGTTATAGATTAAAATTGTCTATAGTTTTTAATTGGAATCCCCTTTAAGTGAAACCCATTGGAAACTCATAGCTAAAAGGGAAAACTACTAGAATCACCTACAATGCATCAGCCAACAATGACTTGATCCTATACAAGCATCCTCATAATGTATTTTCTCATAGATTATCCTAATATGATCATAAAAGATATAAAAAACTAACAGTCACTTGGAATATCCATATGGTAATACCCCCTCAATGTCGTAGTTCACTATAGACCTTCTGGTACCAATCAACATCTCACTAGAGTATTTGACTAGATAACCATAACTAAAGGTCATTTATGTAAAATATCATAAAAAAACTATATATAAAAAACCATTTATCTTATTACAGACAATTAATTTACCTTTCCTTAAAAGGATTCACTGACAAATGGTCTAAAAAAGGAATCAAGTTCCATATCAACCGACTAGAGTCATATTACCTCCCATGCATGAGGAATAAGTAACCAACTCACTACCATATATATCACTGTATATCTTTATCGCTTTCCATCATAAATAAATATATACATGTTGGTGTGATTATATAGAATACTACAAAGAACCTATATGAGAAAAAAGCATTCCATTGGTTTTTGAAACATTATACAATCAACCTCTCTTGTTAGTGGTAAAATTATGGACTAGAAGTTATATAACATGTGGACCCTATATGTGAAATATAATTCCTGAAAAAATACCTATTTCCGATGCTGAAAAATAGTAAAAATAAACCAATGGATTATTATCAATGGGATGAGAACCAAAAATAAATTATAAATCATAACTTCATATCACATGTTCATTACACAATGTGAAAATAATAAAAAATTGTAACATCAAATAATGAGAACAACAATCCAATTTCTCTAGAAATTAGGAATTCTCACCGGAGTAAGTGTTCTCGATGAACCAGTTTGATGTGCATCACAAGCTCCAAAAAATTATTAATACTATAGTCGAACATGTCAAAAATAGTAATATAGTCAGAATGGAATGGCTCTGATACCACTTTTTCATATACCGGCCTAGTTCACCTAATGAACAGTAACCAAACTAGTTGTTGATAAGGCCTCAATCATGCCTTTTCATAACCTAGAATTTCAACACTAGGGGCTAGGGCCTAGGGTGTGTATGTGGCGAGAATATAACCTCATATCATAGTAGGAAACCATAAAAATTTACCAAACATTATCCATATAATAAATATAATAGAGAGAATATGTAATAAACAAAAAAAGAATGTAATAACAAATGAAATGTAGTAAAATCCCAAATGACCATGTCATACATAAAACACTGATCATCCACTAGCCTGACCATACATATATATGAATAATGAAAATGAAAAATTGTAAGGATATACTACTAACTTTGAGCTGAATCATATAACTGATCACCACATACATATCTAAGCCTTACCCCTCAATTAGTCTTGATCCTTTTCCCAACCTATGTCTCTAACCAATTAATGAAATGCTTGGTTACACTAGGGTATTTGTGGCCCAAGCAGGGTGTGAGTACAAAACTGAATAGGGAACCAAAAAGGTGATCCAATTTGGAGCTAGTAATATGCACTGTATGTATATGTGATCTAGTCAAACAGATAAAATTAAGAATAATAAATAATTTAAAAAAACTAACTAACCGAATTCAGGCCTCAACCTACCTTTATAAGAACATGGCCATGCAAAATGCCCTATATACCTGAGACACAACTAGAGTAAATAGGATAAAATACAATTTTATTTTATCCTTATGTCTTATATCCCAATCTATGGGACATCTTGTCAATAAGGAATTGAGTTGGAATTCATGCCACTCATGTTGTGAAATAATAAGTCAATCCTTATTTTCATTGTCCTGATCGACCATACCTACTTCAACCAGTGCCAAAAATGAAATTGAGAATATTTTTTTCCCAATAAAATCTAGTACCTATGGTACATAACCAGGTAATCATTGTATAAGTATAAATAAGCATAAAATAATATCATTTATCTAAGGAAATCATCTAAGATATTTTGATTTGTAACCCGAGTATAACTCATGGTGTAACATAAATCCATTTTCCATATGAGATATCACAATTCATTATTTATAGGGAATATATTTATCTTCCATGGAATAATATATTTACATTTAACCAATGATCCAATTCAAGGCATTCCACATTATTAATACAAGTATCACTCAATGAATAACATAAATTCATTTAACCTATGAGCATGTTTAAGGCATTGTGTATAATAAATCCAAGTTTTTACCAAGGTGTAACAATATTTCATTTATCTTATAATACAATACAGGAAATTTCTTATAAGGAATACAAGTATCCTCCAAGGAATAAAATATGACATATTATCCCATACAAGGAATTCCATATAAGGAGTCCAAGTATCACCCATAGAATAATAAGATGGATCCTAGGAGGTATATCTAGGTACCCTGATAATGTCACTATTAATAACGAAGTTTTAGAAGATAGATCATAGTAAGTACCTCAGGGTACCCCCATATTATCATCGCATAATATCATTACCCATGGTTCTAGTTCAAGGAGGCATATATGGAATCATAACTTTATAAAAAAGAACTGAGTGAAAGTATAAATAAAATATAAAGGTTGGTTGAACACCTAAAACCATCACTACAACCACAACCCCACATGATTACAGGTTTTGTATGAGTTCTAATGTTACACCTACCACCATCTATACCCAAATCCATAACACATTTTCCTAGTTCCGATCAAATACCAGATCACCCATTGGGGTCCCCTAGATTAATACATTGAGAGGTATCCTACTCATAATCCTCAAATTAAATATATAAGTAGAGGAATCCCACTTGGGACACTAAAAAACATAGAATATGAGTCGAGGAATCCCTCTTGGGATCCACTATAATAGATTCATGGTATTGGTTAATCACACAACTCACCTAGACATTATTTCCCATGTCATCATAAAAAGGGTCACACAACCTTGTTAGCTTCTCAAGGTCACACCACAATTACAACAGTCATGATATGGGTCACGACCCAATCTCACTTCCAATACCTCTATGTGGACATTCTACACATCCAAATTGGTCCCAATTTTCCTCAGGTTGTTTCACATGTTCCTGTTTGATAAAATGACTTATTGAGTGGATTATCACCACATAAGTGTTTTAGAGGCTAATCTATCACATAAACGGCCATGAAACTAGAAAACATGGGTTGTTAGTGACCCATGTCATTCATCAATTGTAAATTAATAATTTATTAAACTAAAAAGATCATTATAATAAATTAAATGTGAGGTTTATCCATAAGGGTAGGGCCCCAACATAGATAAACTACTACAATAATGCATGAATACCATATTGTTCGTATGCTAGACCACCATCCTTTAAAAATATTTCCATTTATTTTTTATATGTGTTAGACAAAATTTTCAAAGCCCATCCAAGCTCATCAGGAATGAAATGTCATGTCTTATAGTGAAACAATCCAAATTAGTCAATTATTATTAATATTATTAATTAATAAAACATAAATGGTTATAAAAAATTTAAACATACCTAAGTATAGTGTAATAAAACAGGAAACATCACCGATAATTTACATAACACTAAAACAATGACCTACCACTTTCTAACAACCCTTGATGTATACTCAACATTGAATCAAGCATAGTACCTATGAAAAGAAATCAAAATGAACAACATAATAATTAAATTTATTTCATTAAATATTTAGAAATTCACCATGACAACTTACCTTGATGAAACGAAACACGATGAAGTGCATATGGTCTCTCAGGTCATCCTTTACCTAGACAGAGAAAAATCCCTAACACGTAGACCTGATTCCACAATTATCATATGGAATCAATGATAAAAAACCCATTAGGAGATTCCAAACTTAGATGTAGAGAAATTAAAAAACAACTATGGCAGACATAGTTGAAGGCTAACCTCAAATCTTCCAATAGGTATGATGAAGTACGATTTAGACCTATAATAAGGGATATATCCCCTGGAGTAAGGGGGAAAGGTAAGGGTGTGTAAATGTAAATTTTTGGGTGAAATGTGTGATGAGATTGGTAAAATACTATTCTTTGTAAGGGAAGAATGGTAATTGTTTCCGTTTAACGAGGCACATGGTTAAGCCACATTCTGAGGTAAAAAATGCACCGACCACGTAAGATTCATTATCATAACACCTCCCCATGCATAATTGTAGCACATGATTAGGAAAACTAAATGATAACAACATGAGTCCCCTAAAACATCTAATCCAAACTGAAATATTTTATAGGGTCCTATTTCATGGTTAAACAAACTATGTGCTAGTAAATACTAAGTCACACAATTATGTCATAAATTTAGTACTAACTGTGTTCCAATTGTGCACCATATGCTTCATTTTACAAAAAAAACCAAATCAGGGACCTAAACCCTTAAAACAATAATAAAACATCTAATCCACCATCCAAGACTAATCCAATGCCTAAAAAAATATTTATAGGAATTATAACTTTTGGATTTCCACTCTAAATATCTAATATTGTTTTTTCTTTTATAGTAATTGAAAATTAAAATTCATTCTAGAATTTACAACTAAAAAACATGGGATCTATCAAAACCGGATCCAATTATTCTCCTTTATTTTATTTAATTTTTGTTTTATTCAATCTTGTTCTTGAGTGGTCTTGATTTTGATTAGTTGGTGGGCCAAAGATTCATTTTATTGGAGGTTGTTTGATGTTTTAGTATTATCCCACAATACTAGGAGTAACCATGTAGTTCCAGTGTGGGTACACTAGTGGGTCCGTGATGTGGCACATGACCTATGAAAGATCTATTAAACCATGTGATAAGTGTTCAGTTTGGATATATGACTTATTATTTCTAAGAGATAGAGTGTGAAGATGGTTTTATCAAACATGAAGTGCCTTAGGGGAAACTATGTGAGGGGTTTTAGAGGACATTGTACATTTAGCATATGGTCTGAAAACATGTGGCCAAACTATGTGGGTTTCCATGTTTTTAAATTTTTGAGTTTTTCATTTATTTTTTCCTTTTTTAATTCCCCTACCTTTTATGGTATTTTAATTCCTCTCAAAATTCTATGTGACTGTCCCTTCTCCCCTATGAAACACATGATACCCCGTCCCCCCTCCATTCCTCTATGGAAGTGTGCCACCCTCTCTCAGCTCCCTCTTTTTCCTAGTGATTTCATCAATTTAATGACGTTTATTAGTCGATTATATGTGGTAAGATATCCACTACCCTATTCCATTTATTTCTTGTCATTTTAATCTTCTAGTATCCCCAATCCATTTGGATGAACCCTAGAATAAGGCTTAACCCAGTTCTTCTAGTTTTCTTCTGTTGTTTGGGCATGTAATCATTCTCTTAGGTTATCTTTGGGTGTGTTTTCTCATTATTCACTAAATGAGAATTTTTTTGGTTTGTTTTGGTTCACTAAAACAATTTTAGTTTCATTTCTTCTACCCTCTTAGTTTGATCCAATATTTTTAGGGACTTTTGGTGATTTTGGGGTTCTTATTATTTTTGTACCATGTCGTGGTCTTCCTTGAAGTGGTTTTGAGCCACCGATGTTGATGGACACATATATTTGTATCCATAGGTAGGAATATATATATATATATATATTCATTTATATACATTCATCTATGGTGATATGAAAATGTATATTAGGGAAATGTATTTTCATATATATATATATATATTAAAAATGCATACATGTCTAAGTATAAAGGGGTATATACATGTATAATCATATATTTAAGGACCCCTTATACATATTATTGGATAAGTGAATATGTACATAAAGGATTTTTTTCCTTATATATATGTGAATGTGAATATGATTGTAAGAATAAAAGTGAAGATTCATTTCTCTGTCGTTATATACATTGAGGTATGAGCTGTTTCATCTTGATCGTCTTCCCTATGATGTAGTTTACCTTATACAAGGCCTTTAAATTTGTTTAATTCTTAATATATTTACCATCACACCATGATATTTTACTAATTATACATTTATAATTCATAAAATAATTATTTTATGTGAAATAGTTTGAATTCCATGTTGAATTGAGTCGTATGAAATTGTTTTGATAACCTTTGTTCACCTGTTTGATAAAATGTCATGTTGGCCTGATAAATTTGTTTTGGTTCCATTATTGTAAATTTATGTTTAAAAAAGGGTTTCTAAATGTAATTTTTATTCATAAGTAGTCTTCTTAGTTTAAATAAATTAGAGAAAACGTTATTTGAAAATTTAAATGAAATTTACACTTGATGATGTAGGGAGGTGGGATTAACATCAACGATAGAATCCATAATATAATTTTCATATTTACATGGAGTCCTAACCACCCAAATTTTATATTGCAATGGGACCCTAGGAGTCATATTTTGAGCTGTGAGATGGTTGAGATCTATGTCAAAATTATAGAGAATATATCCCAATGGAAGAGATATACCTCATGGGATGTTCCATCGGTGAGGATAGTGTAGAGAAGCTATGTTTGTAATTGAATATAGAGTTTCATCACACACTGAAAGATTAATTATTAAAATTTTCATCTAGGGTCTGTTCACTCTAGGTCCATGTACATCACGTTATGATATTTACTCATTTATTTTAATTTCCTTTTGTTTTGAAATGATTAGATAAAATCACATAAACTATTATGATTTCAACAGAAAATGTTCTTCTTCACATGTTACTTTTCATAAAGTATATTATGGATATTAATATCAATTATAATGTATTTTTGAAGTTAAAAGTAAAATGGTTTTTTCAATTAATAATTTTTTAGTTGTTCTAAAAAGAGAATGAAAAACTTGTCTTAATATTTGTATTTCAAACTAGAAGTAGATTGATTTTTTATTTAATGGTAAGGCATATGAAATTATTTATTATGGATTACCTAATATGTTTTAATACTCATTACAATAGCTTTATATTTTTTATTTGATTTTGGTTCTTCTATCATCTTAGACTCAGTCACTATGGAGCGATGTTGGCTTAGCAGTTGATGGTGACCTGGAGGGTAATGTGAAGGTATGTGTGGTTTTTTATTGATATTATTTATTTTTATTTTTTAGTTTATAATAGTTATTTTTTTCTATTTATGGGCCAAATAGTTCCCAATTATGTTATAATTTATGCTAGAAACTAGATTCTGTCATATAAGGATTGGGAACGCCTCTAAAACCATGTTGTGGGCCAGCTCGGGTGATAGGTCCAAGGTCAACTCAGGATTGTACAAAAAAATGGTATTAGAGCCATACCATTTTATATTTGGGATGTTAGGTAGATCATATATTTTATTGTTAAGGCTTAGTAAGTAAGTCATGGGTTGGTTCCCAATAACAAAACCTCACGGTGACACCTGAGCCAGTAGGGGTAATTGGGTTTCAAGTCATTATTGTCGATTTCGGGTATATGTTGTTGGTGTTTGTTAAGTTTTATGAGCTTGATTATATTTAGGGGTGATAGTGGAACTGATACGGTGATACTTGATGAGCAAACATGATGTTTCGAACCATGTTAATCCCATATGCACAGTTCAATATGCTTCTGGTGATTGGTGAATACTTTGTGCATGGTCTGCTAAACCATGTGGTAGAGGCTATACATGACCAATGGTTCCCAAATTTAGTTATTCTAGTATGAGTGATTATTTGGTCTGAATTTGGTTGGTGTGAGTGGATTTTTATAGGAAAATGATTTTGGAAAAGGGTTCTTTGAGTGAAAAATTGGTTTTTAATTTGGGAAAAGGGTTATTTTAAAATGAAATTTTTTGTTTCAAAGGGGATGTGGATAATGATTTCAATTTCCAAAGGCTTTCTAAAATCTGAAATGGGAAGTAAATTTGAATTTTGTTGACTAAAAATCATATTTTTGATCCCTATAATTTCCTAATAATTTTCACATATATGTATGTTTTATATATATACATGTTGGTACATATTCATGGAAGATATAAGTGAAAGTGGGATGTACACATATGAGACCGATCATTGGATGTCACATGTGGGTATTTAAAATAAATGGTTTTACATGGTTTTTCTAAAGTGGTTTTTGAAAAGGAAAATGGTTTCCATTAAAATGGGTTTTCATTTGTAACTATATTCTAGGTTTCAAAGGGAAATGTGAGGTGGTTTTATGAATTTTAAAGTGGATGTGCTGAAATGGTTTTGGAGGTTTAAAAAAATGGGGTTCAATTTAAAATGGAAAATGGTAATTTTATTTAAGATGTCCCTTGGATTATTTTGTGATGTTGTTGGGGTTTTCTTCATTTGATATTTTCATTGGTTTTTATTTTTTTGATGTGTTGGTTTATAATCTTGGTATTTGGTTTAAAATGTTAATTGTTTATGTTCTGATCAGATGTTGATTTGGTTTTTCATTTCACCTTTCTTAGAGTATGCCTCCTAGAAAGAGAGCCCGTAGGTTTCTAAGGATTCACTTCCAGTCGTCAACCCATACCATACTCCTAATGGAGTTGTTGAGCCAAGATATTATTGATTATTTACTAGTTTCTATAGTAATCTATGTATAATATAGGTTTTTGAGTTTCTAGGGGATTTTAAGAGTGTCTTAATGTTTTTACGGACTCCATATGTCATGAGGGTGTGAGTTGTCTTGGGTGATCTTCAAGACCAGGTTCATGAAATGGTTTATTCTTGAGTAAATAAAGGAGAATAGTGTTCTGGGGATCAAGGATGATCTAAAAGGATAACGGAAAATGAATGGGGTATGGTGATTACTTAAATTAGATGGTATCTTTTTCTCTAGTGATAGTGTTGAGAGATCAACTGGACAATCAAGTTTTTATGTGAGGTTTCTACTAAAGGATAAAGGATCACATTTTTTCTTCTAGGAAAGATTCATAGAGAAGCCTATGAAAGATAATAGTTTGGATTATTTTAGATCTCATGAAGGTTCCCCATGTTTTTAATAATTTTAATTGGAGGAACTTATTCCAGATAAGTCTCGTTTTTAAGTTCATGTCTCTTATATGTCAGACCCCTAGTTGGTTTGTTTCTAGTGTAGTCAGTTTTGGAATTCCAATCCATCAAGTTTAAATTACTAGGGGATTATTGATTGTGTGGCCTATCATGACTCTAGAAGAATAATTTATGATCATGGATTATTATCTCCTAAATGTGGTGTAGTGGATGCTCCAAGACATTAGGGATCCAACCATAGGTCTCGAAGTTAATGTTTTCATGTAGTTGGGTAATTTCTAGGTCTAAAGGATGTACATCCATTATTTTTTCTGTGACTTCATAGTAATAGCCCTCAATGTTTTCCCTTGTTTTTTTTATTCTAGGGGACCTATTTAATGGTTGACTCTAATGGACACTCTATTGAAATTTATATGGTTGTCTTTTTTGGGTGTGGTCCCTTGAGTGGTTAGTATTTCTTTGGAATGGTTTTATTTTTAAGGTGTTCCTCATTTAGATATGCGTGTACCTTGTAAAATTATGAATTTTCTGTTGTAAAAGTTCTATGTTCAATTATCCATGGTTTGAACCTTGTGTCGTTGGTGGGTGGTTCTGCATAGCATTTATCTTAGTTTAACTACTCCACTAGTTAGTTTTTTAATGGTGTGGATACCCCTATATTTCCCCCACGTATCTCATTGTAATTATATATAGAGTGGGTCATGTGGGAATTGTAGAGTTAAAATGTCACACCAGGTTTCATGGTATTGTTTTCTCTTAATTATTTTTGAGTCCTGGTTTTGTTGCACCTTTGGATGGGTGAATTTCTAGGGGAATAAATTATTGATGATGGGGAAAATTGTCACACCACAACTCGACACTTCTAATTTATTTTATTAATTTTTTGTTTTATTCTATGTTATTATTGAGTGGACTTAAGATATAGGGGTTGGATGGCTGAGGTTTATTTTTTTGAGGCTTTTATTTCTTGCACGGTTATCCCATAATGTTATGAGTAATAATTCTGTGCCCGTGTGAGTGACTAGGTGGGTTAGTGATGGGGTGCATAACTTGTGATCTTTCTATTCGATCATGCAACAAGAATTATATTTGGATTTGGGATTTGGAAGTGTTAAGAGGCATGGTTTGAGCATGGTTTTCTCAACCATACATTTGCTTATGGGAATCCATGTAAGGGGTTCTAGTGGGGACCAATTGGTTAACATATTCTTTGGAAAACCACGAGGTAAACTATTCAAGATTCCAAGTCTTTAATTTTTTTTGTTTTAATTCTATTTTCATTTTTCATTTTTCATTTCTCTTTTTTCACTCAAGGGACTTTAATCATTATCCTCCCATATCACAATGGAAGTTCCTTATCCCCATGTGTGACATGTGATGCCCCATCCCCCTCCCTTATTACAGGGATGCATTCTACCCCCCTCTCGATTCCCCCTTTTTCCTAGTGATTTTGTTGGATTTCTTGAGATTTTATCATATATTTTCTGAGTTCTGCATTCTTATACCTTTCTACTTCCATTTCTTGGAATTTTTCTCTTCCTGTATCCCCTCTCAATTTTTAAAAACCCAAGGTTAAGGGTTGACCTAGTTATTTTTGTTTTCTTCCATTGATAGGGCATGTAACATATCTCTTAGATCAGGTTTAGGTGTGTTTTCATATTTCCATCCAATGGTTAAGAATTTTGGATCATTTTGGATTATTGTGTAACCTCTCAGAACATCCATGTATTATTTAAATATATTATATGAAATTATTAAGAGACTAAGCACTGAGATGACATGTGACCCTAAGACCATTTGTTCTAGGAACAATTTCTTGAAAAATATTCTAATATTAAATAGCATATGCAAGTAGTTTTCCTCAGAAAGTTGAATAACTTATAAACGGGTGCCTAGATAAAAAATTTGAGGGCATGGTGGTGTTTAGTGTAGTAAAATTACCTTAGTTGGGGAATAAAATTGATTGGTGCAGGTTGATTATGAAAATTAAATTTTGGATATTTAAAGAAATAAAATAAATGATTTTTTATTTATTTAATGTTATGTTGTGATGCGGGAACAATTTTTCCATTAATAAACAAAGTCATTGAATTCAGGGTTTGGTCATAAACCAATAATTATTCTAAAATGTGGATATGAGGCCTCTCCCATGAACCCTGGTGGATCGAGGTTTGACAATGATGCAACCTCCGTTCTTGTCCACAATGGATCCTAAACTATATTTAGGGAGGTTGTTTCTTTGTGATTTCCCCGTTCTTCATTTATATGATGAATGTAGACTAATCAGTAAACAAAGTAGCCTCTGGATCTAAAATATATTGTGGGAGGAATTTGTTACATGTTAGAGGGTTTCAATATAATCTATTCTCTAACCCAAATCCCCTGGATCTTGATCAATGGCTACAAATTCTTGTCCAATGATGTTAAACATTTTCCATGTGCATATCTCCATCTGTTCTTCATGTTCTTCACTGTTCGAACCCTATAGTTCATGGATTGATGTTGTTGGTGGTTATAATAATGATAGGACCAACGAATTTGCGTCGAACCGATAGTAGAGATAGAAACATGATCGATTGGGTCATGAGGAACCAGGATCTTCAATCTCGTAAAATTCTGGGAGGATCCCCAGTGGTTTTCAGAAGAGACCACCAGTGTGGCAGTTTGATGAGGCACACCAGAAAAACCAACAACGCAGGGTGGTGATGTCTAGAGTGGTGTGTGGTATGGGTGAAGCATCATTGACTGTAGAAACGATGTCTAGAGGACGTGTCTTGAGTGGGATGTGGTGGCTAGACTAGAGAAGAGTGCGGGGGAGCCGTAGGCCAACATGAGGTGGAAAAATGCGAAGCGTCAGTGGGGCCATGAGGGAAATGCAGTGAGGTGGCCATGAATCAGGCCAGACATATGAGTGGAAGATGTAGTGGAAGAGAGGCCATAAGGTAGGCAGCGATGATCGGTTTACTGCATGGGACTCGGTGTAGCACCCTGTGGATCAGAGGGGCATGCAGTTAGGGAATACCGTATGCGGTTGTTCAGCCGACACGTGTGCTAGCGGGTCAGACCAGAGGAGCTTGGGTGGCCATACCAAGTTGGGGTATACAATCGGTTTGGTTGGGTCCAGAGGGTTGGATCCGACTCAGACGGGACTCAAGTTAGACCATTTCATGAAAAAAACCATAACATTCAAACCACATGTTCATTTGATAAGTTGTTGGCAGTTTTGGGACCCTTAGATGAGACAGTCCTTTCGAGATACATTTTGTGAGTTTTTGTGTAAGTGTTATTATAAAATAATGTCACGAGGAGTATGTTATATCTGAATGATCACTCTACAAGTGGAATCTTGTGGCTGGTTATGACCTCGAGACAATGTGGCTTTGAGACTACGTGACTTTCTGAGACTATGTTTCATACCGTGACTATGTGTCTTATCGATACTATTTGGATTATCGAAATTGAGTGTCTCATCCGGACAACATGTCTTATCCCTACTTGGTGTCTTTTGGATAACATCCAATAATTCTCTTATATATACTATAGACCTATAACTATGTGAGATAACTATGTATCTTCTTTGTGGTGTACTTTGTTTATTTCATAGTTTTATACCTTAATGGTTTTGGGGTGTCCTATTGAGTTTTGTTTTACTCACCCATGTATGGGATTTTCCCCCACATGTCGTGTATTGTGTAGACGATTGACACTTTTATGATGTCCTAGGTGGAATAGGAATAAGTGGTACCTATAGAGACAAGATAGTATAGGTGTGCGCATACGTCTTCTGATAGCTAACCCTGTACCTACCCATCAGGTAGGGTTTTCTGCGAATGAGTTTCAGGAATATGTACTTTCACTTTTCTAAACTCATTTTTGGATGGTATTGTATTCTATCCATGTTTAATTTCTATTCTTCTACTATTGTACTGTATTGTTGGTATCTTAGGGTTATGAATTCTTGTTTACATAGATTTTTAACTTTCATCATTATGGGCTTGGATATGTGTTCATGTGCATAGGTACATAGGAAAATGCCTCTCATTTGTGGGCTATGCATACTTGGTGCTAGTCTCCATCCCCTAGCCTATTGGAGGTATGCTTGGGGTAGGAACATCATGGGTCCCTCTAGGATGGGTCATGATAGAGTGGTATTAGAGGAGTTCGATTCATCTTAAGGATCAAGGTTCTGTGCGGTTGGTTTAGGGAAATAGTGTTAAGTGTTTTGAGTTCGTATTTCAGGATTGGGAATCGAGAGTTGGTGTGGTAGCTGAAGTATCCATATACCACGTCTCTGATTTATTCTCTTGGACTCGGTATTTGAAAACACTAGTTGTAGGGAAAAAATGGTACATTAATCATATAGGATTTGGGTGTGTTCTAATGTCTTTCTTGAGTCACCTCACCATGTATATTCTATTGATCATGGTACATCATGTTCTATCTCAGGACACCTCATTGTAGATAGGTATTTAAGATTCAATTTCATTATCATGAGGATGGTCATCCTATAAACAAGGTGTCAGTAAAGAGGATTGTACCATAGATATCACCTCTCGGTGGTTTACTAGTGATATCACCACCCGTCAAGAAGCAATCACTACCAGAACTTCTGGTTGAGGATTCACATAGTTTGATTACATTACATGAGTTCCAGAGGTAGTGAAATCCTTGGTTTCTATGTGATATAGACATCTAGGTTATTGAGGATTGGCTGGAGGCAGTTACATGTGTCTTCCGCCTTGTGAGGATGCCTTTCGACCAAATGGCAGTCATAGCTGCGAGTCTTCTCCAGGGATTAGTTGGGTGATGATGGAGCTTAGTGACCCGTACACATGAATATGAGAATCGATTTGGCACATACATAAAATCTCTCTTCATAAAGGAGTTCATTCCAGATAAATTATGCTCAGTACATATACAAGAGCTTCTGCATCTTTAATAGGGTAGTCATACTGTGGAAGATTAATTAACATTATTTACTAATCCTTTTCACTACTCCACAAATATGGTACGAGACCCATTATTAAGGGCTTAGACCTTTGAGAATGGGTTAAACTGGGAGATCATGGAATCCACAATATCCCTTATAATTCCAATAGATTTTGGGGTATTAGAACAAGATCTACAAGTGGAGAACTTTCTAGCAGAGCAGACAAAAGAATTGGTAACTACCACTAAGCACCAGGTAGCTATGTATTTGGAAGTAGCTAGAAGATAGTAGTTTCAAGGACCCAATAGGGTCAGGAACCTTAGGGGATGACCCTAGGACACATTATTAGTGGTGCATGGATCATTGAGAATATCAAGTCAGCAGATGGATATACTGTGTTACCCGTGCGACAGTCAGGGACATGTGGAACAAGATTTCTTGACCCATCATATGAATGATTAAGAGATGGTCAAGGGACCACTGATATAGAGGTAATAGTAAATGATGGGCGGTCCTCAAGGTGGTGAATGGGACATGGGAGAATGTAGGGAAACATGAGGTGGGAGGATGCTTGATGTATTACCACCACCACCCTAGGTGGTCCAAAATAGGATTAGGGAGTTGGTGATAAGGATTGATTTAGGCGATGGGGGCTTATGACCCTAGGACACCATAGATAATAAGAGGTATGATATGTGTCTTTTACACCATAGATGTTGTTTTGATAGACCCAGGTGACAATCATTATTTTCCTACCATGACCCTTGTTTGAGACTTGGATATTCCAATGGAACCGTTGACTCGACCATTACGTGTGGAGGTTTCTATGTGAGGATATTCTATGATCACTCACATGTGTTAACAGTATGAACATACTTTTGGTGGTGAGAGTTTTGGTTGGGATCTCTTCATGGAGGCATTGAGGCCTTATGGAGTCATCCTCAATATGGAGTATTTATCCATAGTACATGTTCAGAATGGCTGTTTTAGGCAGAGAGTGCGTTATGTCAACTATGATGGGACAATTTTTTCCTATTTTTGAAAAGATAACCCAAGCAGTATAGGATGGACTCACACATAGAAGAGTGAAATGGATCAGACATCTGTTGGCTAGCCCAACCCTCAGTGTACTGGATGAGATGAGTCCCCAATTTCCTATTTTGGTCGAGGAGTATGGGTACATGTTTCATGAGGATTTTTCATGAATACCTCCCTCTATGGAGGTATAATTCTGCATTGATCTATACCCCATGATGATATTGATATCTACACATGGATATCAGATGGATTTAGTAGAGCTTCATGAACTGAGGGTATAATTGTAGGACATGTACAGGAAGGGCTTCGTGATACCTAGTGTTTCACCATGTGCATCCCCAGTTTTTTTACATGGAGGCATAAGAGAGCTTGAGGTTATGTGTGGAGATATAGAGATTGTACCATGTGACCATGAGGAAGAAATACCCACTATTTAGGATTGTAAACCACTTTGATCAATTGAAATTAGTGAGGTGGTTCTCAAATATAGACCTCAGCTCTGAATTCCACCAATTTCAAGTACAAGATGAGGATATACGGAAGACTCATTTTAAGTGTCTGTATAAATAATTGAAGTACTTGTTGGTGCAATTTAGATTGATGAACTCCACAGTAGTGTTCATGGGACTCATGAATAGGATCTTCCATCTTTATATAATCCGGTCCGTGGGGGTCATCATTGATTACATCCTAGTGTACTCATAGTCTTAGTAGGATCACATGAGTCACTTGATGATGGTCATGGATATTCTCTGATAGCACCATATTTACAGGAAGCACTCAAAGTTTCAGTTCTAGATATGAGAAGACCATTTTTTGGGACAGGTTATTTTAGAGGCTGGAGTTGTGGTGGATCTTGTGAATATTGAGGTGGTCATTGCTTAGAATCCACATAAGTGTGTTACCAAGGTGCAGAGTTTACTTGTTTTGGTTGGGTACTATTAGTGATTTGTACCATACATTTTCATATTATAAGAAACCTTAACAACATTGACATGAAATGGGAAGCCTTTCTTGTGGAAGGAGAAGTACCAGTAATGTTTTTAGAAGTTTAGGAAGAGATTCAACACCACTCACATCTTGAAATTTCTAGAGGAGGGTGTTAAGTACGTGGTGCTATGTGATACATCTAGAAATAGGATTTGTTGTGTCATGATGTAGAGGAAAAATATGATTTCATATAGTTTATGATAGTTGATACCACATAATAAAATCAACATGACCCATGATATTGAGTTAGCAGTGGTAGTACTCTTATTGAAGATGTGGCGACACTACCTGATGGGAGAGAGATTTATCGTCTACTATGACCACACGATTCTCAAGTATATCTTATCTCTGAAGGATCTAAACATAAGAAAGATTAAATGGATATAGTTCCTCTAGGAATATGAATTTTAGATTTTCTAAACTCCAGGGAAGTGAAACGTGGTGGGATATGCTCTTAGTAGAGGATCCAATTCGCAGTTTCTGAGCGAGGCGAGGAGTATTTGGAATTTTTTAGGATATAGTTTTTAGAGAGAGATGGAACAACTTATCTTCATTAGATGTTATTCACCCATCCACTCTTTCAATGAGTCAGGGAAGCACAACTTGTAGATACCGATTGTGAGATTTTACATGCTCAGATGTCCACGGGGAATTCCCATGACAGATTTTTGAAAGGTGGGGAGTATGTCATTAATTTCAAACGACACACAATTGTACCAATGGAATTTCAGGAGGAGTTATTGAGGGAGTTACATAATCTCCTTTAGCTATACATCCTGTTCTATAAAAGATGTACCAAGGCCTTCGACATGTGTTCTGGTGGATAGGTATGGAGAAGAAAGTAGTAGAGTTTGTTTCTAGATGCCTCACTTGTTGGAAACTGAAGGCTATGCCCCAGGTTCCAACGAGTTTGAATCAACTCCTTAAGGTTCTAGATATCAATTGCGATGGGATATCAATGGACTTCATTTTTGGGTTACCACATACTATATAGGGGAAATGTTACCATATGGGTAATCATTGACCGACTCACCAAGTCGGACCACATCCTATCAATTCAGGAGCATAGTTTAGTAGAGAGATTGGAACACCACTATGCAAATGAGATAGTTCTCTTCCCCAGATTCCCATTTATTAAAGTATCATATCATGATGTTCTCTTTATATATGGATTGTGGAATATATTATAGGAGTCATTTGGGACTCAGCTTCACTAGAATAAAAATTTTCACCCATAGATAGATGGCTAGACTGATCAGACCATATGGGTTGTGGAGGGAATTCTACGTGATGGAATCCAAAGTTTTAGCCATAGTTGGGAGGATCACCTACCTCTGGTGAAGTTTTCATACAACAATAGTTGTTCAACAATCGTTATGGCACTGTTAGAGGCCTTGTATGTGCAACCCTGTAGGTTACCACTATGCAGGACGAACCTAAGAGAGTCAACACTCATGGGCATAGAGTTGGTATAGGAGAATATAGAGAAGGTTTTGGTCATCGAGGAGTGGATGAATACTACATAGAGCTATCAGAAGACTTATCTTGACAGTATATAAATGTATTTTGAGTTTGATGAGGTAGACATTATGTTCCATTGGGTCTCTCCTTGACATGGGATATAGGGGTTGGGATGGGGTGAAAAACTTATAAGGTTCTTCAGCCCCCTCTAGATACTACATAGTGTTTCGGAGGTGGAATACCACCTAGCTCTACCTCTATAGTTAGAGCGGGCACACAATGTATTGCAAAAGTCACAGCTGAGGAGATACGTGCGTGATCTATTCCACATAATTAACTAGGGAGAACAAGACATTTCCAATGGGTAGACTTTTACAAAGTACACTGTGGATATCTAGGATCAATACGAGAGTATCCTTTGTGGGTGTTTGATTCCTTTGATTCATGTTCGACGGCAACATGGGAATCTCAAGGAGATCACATGGGAGCGAGAAGCTCAGATTCATGCTTAGTACCCTCATTTTCTTGTTTAGTTTTTTTGTCTTTCATGGATGTAAATCCATAAGGTGGGGAGAATGTAACATCTCTAATTATCCATGTATTTTTTATATATTATGTATAATGATTAAAGGTCAAGGTGTTGAGATGACGTATGATTCCAAGTCCCTATGTACCCAAGAATAATTGATTGAAAAATATTAAATATCACACACATGTAGTTTTCTAAAAAAAGTGGAATAACTTATAAATGGGTGCCCAAATCAAAAATCTAAGGGAACCATTTCATTCAATGAAAATAATTTACCTTATGAGGGGCCTAACATCGTCTAGAATAGGTCGACAATGAAAAGTTATTTTCTATGTTTTGAAAAATAAATTAAATAAAGATTTATTTTATTTCACATTATACAGAGATGTAGAAATGATTTCATTTTAATAAAAATTGTCATAGAATTCAGTGTTATCATCATAACCCTATAATTCCTCGGAAAGGCAGAGACGCTGGTGGATCGAGGATTGACAACGATGCGACCTTCATTCTTCATCAACAAAGGATCCCAAACTCTAGGTAAGGTAGTTGTTATATTTTATTTTCCTAGTTATAGATCTCTATGATGAATTTGGACTAATCCAAAAATAGAGTGTCCCATGGATCGATCATATGTTGCGGGAGGGATTTGTTTTGGGTTAGTGTGGGATTATATTTAATCCATTTTCAAACCCAAATACCCCGGATCTTGGTTGTTGGCCAAAAATACTTGTCCAAAAATGCTAAACATTTTCTATGTGAATATCTCCCTCAGTTCTTAGTGTTATTTTCTATTGGAACCCTGCAGTTCCTAGATCAATGTTTTTGGGTGGTTTCAAGCATGGTAAGACCCCCCAAATTCAAGGAGAACCGACTGTAGAGGCCAGGTCATGATAGATCGAGTGACAGGGAACCTAGAACTACATTGTGTCCGAATTTTGGGCATTAGAAGAGACATGGTGGTTTGTAGAAATGAGTACTGTTGTGGGTTCAACGAGGCATGTCGGCACCATCAGTGAGGCTAGGCAACATTAGCTGGAGTTGTGTGTGGCGCCAATGAGGTGAGGTGGAGGCTAGATCAACAATGGACATATGCAGCATCTTGAGTGTCATGTGGTAGATGGACTAGAGAAGAGTGTGTGGGATCCATGGCCCAACAGGGTGTGTGGGAAACGAGGAGGGACAACGAGTTCATGTGGGGGACACAATGAGGCAGACACATATGCGGTGGGGTTGCTGCGTGGAGCCCGTGGAGGAAGAGAGACCGTGGGGCAGGCGGATACAGTGAACCCACTGTGTGGGACACAATGCAACACCACATAGACAAGAGGGACACTATTTTGAGGTCGACTACGCATGGTAGTTCAGTCGATCCATGTGCTAGCAGGTTAGGATAGAGACGCTGGGATGGTCCAGTAGCCCCAAGAGCTAAACAAAGTAGACCAAAAGGCTGGTATGGGTTGTGATAAGTTGGTCAGGCTAGTGCAGGTCGGCAAGACTAGGTTGGGTCAGCCAAACTTGTGTAGGTCGACCGATAGGTCGGGCTGGGTCCAGTAGGTCAGATCCGACCAAGACTAGACACGGTTTGGACTTTTTACAAAAAAACCATAACATTAAAACCATGTTCCTGTTTGATAATCTTTTTATAGTGTTAGGATACTTGTGATAAGATGGTCCTTTTGATCTACTCTAAGTGAGTTTTTGTGGATGTGAAAATATGAAAAAATGTATTGAAAATAGGTTCTCCTACAACGAGCACACTATGATCGCAATACAGTGGCTGTCTATGGCATCGAGACTACGTGACTTTGAGACAACCTGAATTTATGACATTACATGTCTTACGGATACAACATGTCTTACAAATACTACATGTATTACTTGGATTGAGTGTCTCATCATTTATACATGTCTTATCAATACTGGATGTTTTGTGGATTACTTTTGATAATCCCGTTTTGCATATTATAGACATATAAAAGTGTGAGATGACTGTGTATATTCTTTATGGTATACATTTTGTATTTATTAGTGGTATTCCTTTTTGGATTTTCGGTGTCCTAATAAGTATTTTATTACTCACCCCTACATGGGATTTTTCCGCACATGTCGTGTCTTGTGTAGATGATCAATAATTTGATGAATTCCTAGGTGTGCCAGGACAAGGTGGTTATTAGAGAGACCTAAAAGACGAGGTGTGATCCCACCAATTTAAACAACTGTCCCTGTACTTACCCTTTAGGTAGGGTTTTTTGAGGATGAGTTTCTGGAACTTGTATTTTTACTTTTCTAGACTTATTTCAAGGTGGGTTAGTATTTTGGCCCAATTTATTTTCTAGTCTTCTACTATCATACTCTGTTATTGGTATATTAGATGTATTCAAGCATGTTTACTTAGTGTTTTATATTTTATCATTGTGGGATTGTACATGCTTGTGTGTGTACAATTACTTAGGAAAATGCCTACAATTTGTGGGATATTCCTACTTGGTGATAGTCATCGTCCCCTAGCTTATTGGAGGTGGGCTTGGGATAGTCACATCATGAGCCCCTCAAGGATGGGTCGTGACATGTTACTTCCATTTGAGGCTAGTTTCTTCTTCCCACTTGGGGTTTAAAAATATTTTGGGCTACTTTGGTGATTTTTGTGTTCGTAGTATTATTATAGAGTGTCTTTGTCTTCCTTGAAGTGGTTTTGAGCAGCCGAAGTCAATGGTGACATACAAGTGTATGTATAGGTAGACATATATATATATATATGTAAGTTTGAACTTTATATATGTTCACTCTTTGATATATGAATATATATATTTGGATAACTATTCTTATATATATATAATGCATATATTTGTGTAAGTGTAAATCAGTATATGAACTTATAAACATATATTTAAGGACCCCCTTGTACATATTCATGGTCAGGTTAATATGTACATAGGGGCTAGGTGTCTTTTTATATATGTGATGGTGCATATACATGTAAGAATTAAAGATAGTATTTTTGTTTTTATTTTCAATGAAATCATGTTTTGGAGTGTTTTAGCTTGATTTTAGTCCCATTTAGGTAGATTCCCTTATGGTTGGCCTTTAAATTTGAAGAATCATTATTTTCTAGACCATTAAACCATGATATTTTAATAATAATATTTTTATAATTATTAGAATAATTCTTTGATTTGAAATAGTGGAAATTACTCTTTTAATTGAAATGTTTGAAATTGTTTTTTTAACTTTTGGTCACTACTAATTTACTAAAATATTTTGTTAGACTAATAAATTAGTTTTTCATTCTTTTTTTGGAAATTTTGGTTTTCAAAAGATTTTTTAAATGGAATTAAGATTTATGAATTGTATTTTTTATTTAGATAAATTATATAAAATGTGTTTTGAATAGTTAAATGCAACTAACTCTGGATATGTCTCTTATTTAATAGAACCTGGAGACTTGAAAATGATTTGGACATATGGTTGGTTTTTAGAAAAAAAAATTAAATGATTCATTTGAATTTCCAATGATATTTAAAGTGGACTTCAATAATGAAATAATGTGATTTAAATTAATGAGTCTTAGTTGGTTCCTCTCTTTTCATCAGTGAATGGGTTACTCCATGGATACTCTGAGTTTTAGGGGGGATTTTCATGGATGGAATCAAAAGGAGGTGTTAGAATTAATAATGGATTCCTAAAAATAAGTTTCAAGTTTTAATGGCTTCCTCACATAAATTTTTATATATCCATGGGATCATAAGCATAAAAGTGATAGTCGAGAGATAGTTTTTATCAATATCCTGATTAAACATACTAGATCCCCTAGGTATAGACAATCTGTGTGGGTGGTACTATTATTGAGGCTAGTGTAGAGAAACCGGATTTGTTATGGACTATTGATTTGGATCATATGCCTGAATATGGATCCAAATTGAGTAAATCTAGGGAATCATCAATTAGTGTCTAGGTACATCCCTAGATTACAATTAGTTATGAAATTTAATTTCATTTTGTTCTAAAATCTTTACATAAAATCACTTAAACTATTATGTTTTTCAATGAAGGGTTTCCTCTTTGTATGTTACTTTTCCAAAAGGGGATTTTGGAAATTCATTTTAATTAGAAATTGTTTTTGATGATGAAATGAAAATGGTTATTGAAATTATTATTCAGATATGTTTTTTAAAAGGAGAATGAAATTCTAAACATAATATATGTATTTAAAACTATCGATAGATTGTATTTTTTTTAAATTTAATGTAAAAGTGAATAGTTTATTTAAGAATTCCTACCAAGTTTTAATACTCAAGACTATAGTAATATATTTTATTATCTTCTGTTTGTACATATAGATTAGATATGGTAGATATAGAGCTATGTTGGTGTAACGTTTGGTGGTGACCCATAGGTTAATGTAGAGGTATGTGAAATTTTATTTTCTTCCACTAATAGTGTTTATTTTTATTCAATAGTGAATAGTGTCAATTTTTTTTATCTATTTATGGGAAAACTAATTCCCAATTGTTTTTATCATTGATGTCCAACACTAGTTTCTAAGATAGGTGGACCGAGAACACCTCCCAGGAATTGTTTTGGGCCAGATTAGGAGATCAGTCTAGGGTTGACCTGAGTTGGTTCATGAAAAAATGGTAACAATGCTAGGCCCATTATTATTTGGGATTTAAGATAGATTAGAGATAGGATTGATGGGGATCCTGATATAGTTCATGGGTTGGTGCCTAATCACCACCAATCATAATGAAACTTGATTCACTATGTGTAGTTGGGCTTTGATTTGTTATTTATGATATTGGGATTATGTTGTTGGAGTTATGTTTGATGATATTGTGTATTTTGGGGGATGGAAATGGAAGTGAGGTGGTGCTACCATGTGAGCTTACATGGTGTAGAAATCTATGTAGATCCCCAATTCATAGTTCAATATACTTATAATGGTTGGTGTATACCCAGTTCATGGTCTAATAAATCCTTTTGATAGGGTATTCATGGCCACTACTTCCCTATTCAAGTTATTTTGGAAAGGGTGGTGGTTTGGTCTAAATATGGTTAGTATGTAAATTTTTAAAGGAAACTTATGTTTGAAAAGGGTTATTTAGAGTGAAAAAATGGGTTTCAAAAAGGGTAAATTATTCTTCTCTAGTGGGATTTTTGGTTTCAAATAGTATGGGAAGGATGATTTTAATTTTGAAAGGTTTTATAATCTGTGGAATGAGAATTAAATTGAAAATTATTAGTCATTATGGATAAATTATATGTGTGACCCATGGTATTTCATATAAAAATTCATATATCTGTGTGTGTGTCGAAATTGAATGTCGGTATGTATACATGGATGATATAAGAAGAAGTGGGATGCACAATTTTTCTATAGTCTATGGGATGTTGCGGATGAGAATCTAAAATTAAAGGCTCTTCTTGTTGTTTCCATAGTATTTTCTGACAAGGAAAATGTTTTCCAATAAAATTGGGATTCTTTTATAACAATATTTTTTGTTCTAAAAGGAAATGTGGGTTTTTTTAATTTTATCGATAATGTGAATAAATGGGTTTTGAAGTGGGAAAATTAGTTTTGAATTTAAAATCGAAAATGCTGATTTTTTAAAATGGTGATATTATATTGTTTTATGATGTTTATGTGGTTTTATTTAAGTGTATATTTTTTTTTTGGTTTATATTTTTGTTGTTTTGTTTTAATAACTTGATATTTGGTTTAAATTTTTAATTGTCCATGTTCAGGTTTAATGTTGAAGTGGTTTTGTACTTTATGTTGTTTTGAGTTTTCCACCCAGAATGATTCATAAGGTTTAAAAGGATTATATTCTAGTAATCGACCATACACAAACTCATAGTATAGTGGTGAATTTTAGATCTTCTCAAGGTAATTGTCTAGAGTCATTGATTTTAGTTAGAGGTTGTTGAGTGGCTTGGATAAGTTGAGAGCATCTTCATGTTTTTTGTACTCTAGAAGTAATGCGGGTACAAGTTGTCATGAGTGATATTCAATAACACCTTCTTCCATGGGTTTATTATTGAGTAAATTATAGAGAAGAATTTTCTAGTGGTCATGGACACTTGACAAGGTCAATATATAGTGAACGAGTATGTTGACCATTTCAAGGATACTGTCTACTTTTCTCCAATGATTGTTTTGATCGATTAGCTATAAGTTCATCTTTGCATGTGGGTCCCACCTAGTGTTCATTGATCACATTATTTTATATGTGAGAGTCTCAATGGGAAACTCATTAAAGATAATAGTTTGGAATTTTTTTAGTTCTTGTAAAGGTTCCCCATCTATACAGGGGTTCTAACTAGATGAATCAATTCCATAATGTCGCATTTTTTAGTTCCTACCTTTTATTTGTCAGACCTATTTATTTTTTTCCTTTGTGGTAGGTTTAGGCTTTCTAAGACATATAGAATTAATTACTAGGGTGCCTTGTTGACCATGTGTCCACTCAAGAAAACAAAATAAGGATTTTTTATCAGGGATTATCATATCCTGAATGGGTGCATTAGATGCTTCAAGACATTAGGGATCTATACTTACGTATTAGTGTGAATATTTTCTTGTATTTAGGGATTTATTGGGTGTGAGGGATGAACATATAGTATTATTCCTCTAGATTTGTTGTGTTGACCATTAATATTTTCCCATATTATGTTTTTATATCATTGGGAAAATTTTTGTTTTGATGATACCAAGGGCCTCTCTATGGAAATTTATGTGGTTGTGCATTATCGATACGAACACTTGAATGGTTAGTCTTATTTTGCATCAAGTTTTTATTTTTGAGTGGCCTTTATATGGAGATGAGTGTGTCTTGTGAAATTATGAATTAGGGTCAGGCCAAGTTCTTTATTCGAGTCTAAGTGGTTGAACCCTTATATTTTTGGTGGCGGGTTTTGTTAGATGCTCTTCTTAGTTTAATGTTTTCACTATTTAGTTTTGTAATGGGGAAGAGACCCCTATCTTCCCCACATATATCTTCTTTTCATTTTTTCTAGAGTTGTTCTGGTGTGACTTGTGGATTTGAAAGGTCACACTAAGGTTCATGGTTTTATTTGGCCTTGAATAGTTTTGATTCCGGGTGTTGTTCCATGTTTGAATTATCAACTTTGGGGGGGGAAGAGTTTATGGCGTGGAAAATTTTCACACCCTGGTCCTACATTTTCACTTAATTAATTAATTAATTAATTTTTCTATCTTGTGCATACAAGGGATTGTGTTCTAGTGGTTGGTGGTCCAAGGTTTATTTTTTAGCAGATTTTAGTTGTTTCACGGTTAGCCGAAATGGTTAGGAGTAACCATGCATTTCCCATGTGGGTGCCTCGGGAGGATAGTGATGTGGAACAAAACATTCACGTGGTCTAATAAACCATGTGAAAATTGTGTGGTTTGGATCTATGAGTTGGTAGTGTTGAGTGGAATGGTTTTAGCATAGTTTATCAACCATGAAGTTCCTTAGGGGAAATCATGTGAGGGTTTCCAGTGTTTACCAAACAGTTGTCACATAGTATAGAAAACTACTTGGAAAAACTGTGTGGGATTCCCATTTTTTAAATTTTTGGATTTTACATTATTTTATTATTTATTTATTATTTATCTTTTTAACATTAAGGGATTTTAATCCCCCTCTTCCCAAATCCATGCGACAGTCCCTTCACCCCCTTATGATGTGTGATTCTTATCCCCCCTCACTTCCTCTATAGTCATGCACCACCCCCTCTTGGATCCCTCTTTTACATAGAAATTTATTTTGATTTATTGAGGATTGTTAGTCAATTCTCAAAGGTAAGGTCCCATTTAGCTTCCTCCTTCCATTTTTGGTGTTCTCTCTCATCCAATATGCCCTCTCCATTCATCCAAACCCTATTTCAAGTGTTAATATTGTTATTTTGATTTTATTCCATTATTAAACCATGCAATGGGACTCTCGGTGCAGCTTTAGGCGTGTTTTAGAATTCAACAGTGAAGGTGAAGAGTTTTGGTTCATTTCTATTCACCACTTCTATTTTAGGATGGTTTCTTATACCCAAATAGTTTTTTCTTGTTTTTATTGGGGTAGTTTGTTTGTATTTTGGTTCCTATTATTTTTTTGTGCATCTTGGTCTTCCTTGAAGTGGTTTCTCTCCACTGAAGTCGAATGCCACATACATGTGTATGCATAGGTTTGAATATATATATATATATATATGTGTGTGTGTGTGTGTGTGTGTATTTTTTTATATATTCACTCATGTTGACAAGAATATTTATATTTGTTCTAGGTGTGCTTATATATATATATGAAAAATTCATACATGGGTAAATGTAAAGGGGTATATGCATGTATATGCATATATTTAAGGACCCCTAGTACATATTCAATTCCATTAAAGTATGTAAATATGAACTAGGTTTTAAAATAAATATGTGAAAGTAAATATGTGTGTATGTATCAAAGAGAATATTCATGTTTTAGTTGTCAATGAAATTGTGTTCCAAGGTGTTTTAACTTGATTTTCTTCCAGTTGAGGTAGTTTCCCTTATAATAGGCCTTTAAATTTGAATAATCATTGATTGAATGACCATCACATCATGATATTTTACTAATTTGAGATTTATACTTACAATAATAAAAATTTGACATCAAATAAAGTTAATTAATATTTTAATTGAATTGTATGAAATTTTTTTGTTAACCTTCATTCACTACATGTTTATTAAAATGCCCAATTGGACCTGTAAAGTAGTTATCATTTTTTATTGGAAATCATGGTATACAAAAGAGTTTAGAAATAGATTTTTCATTCATAAGTAGTGCACATGGTTTAGATAAATTTTAGAAAATGTGTTTTGAAAAGTTAAATACAAAAAATTCTTGATTTATCTCTTATTGAAGAAAACCTGGAAACATGAAAATGTTTTGGCCTTATGGCCAGTTTTTATTAAATGGTTTAAATAATTTATTTTAGTTTAAAATTATATTTTATGTGTATTTAAAAATTGTAATGTTTTGAATTCCAATAATGTGTCTTGGTTGGTTACATTTTTTTGTTCTCTTCAAAAAATGGGTGCCTTTATGGATACTATCCATTTTAGGTGGAATATTCATGGATAGTGAGGGGATGTGGGCTTAGCATGAAAAATAGATTCCAAAATAGAGGTGTCATATTCTCATGTATTTCTCACCACCAAATTTTCTTATGGCCTTGTGATCATAGGCTCCATAGTGAGATTTGAGAGATTATTGTTATCTATATCCCAATTAGAAAGACTAGATCCCATTGGTAGAGATAGGCCTCGTGGGTTATGCCATAGGTGAGCCGAGTGTAGAGAAGCTAGATTGGT
Organism: Viscum album; assembly: GCA_963277665.1. Taxonomy (NCBI): domain Eukaryota; kingdom Viridiplantae; phylum Streptophyta; class Magnoliopsida; order Santalales; family Viscaceae; genus Viscum; species Viscum album. Next base: position 1,548,796,417 of record OY728152.1, on the reverse strand, counting down.
TATGGACTATAGATTTGTATCAGACACTAAATTATAAATCAAAACTGGGTATGTATACGGTATCTTCAATCAGTGTATAAGTACATCCTATGATGACAGTGACTTCTGTATGTTAATTTTTTTGTTATTATATGTTTAAAAAATCATGTAAAAAATTAAACTTTCCATGGAATTTTTTTTGAACATATGTATTTCAAACTAGCAATAGGAAAATCATTCATTTAAAGGTAATGAAAAATGAGTAGTTTTTTTATAACATGTCTAATAATTTTTAATACTCGCGTTTAGGGAATTATCATTGTTTTTAGATTCCAATGATACATCTAGCTTAGAATCTATCACCATGTAGTGATATTTGATTAGAATTTGGTGGTGACCCCTAGGGTCATGTGGAGGTATTTGTATTTATTTTTTTTCCACTACAAGTGTTTATTTTATATTTTAGTTTACAAATTTATATATTTTTTTATCATTTTATAGGATAAATCATAGCCAATTTCCTCATCATAGATTCCTATAAATCATTTCTATCCTAAAAGTATTTAGAATGTCTCTAGGCCTTGCTATGGGCCAGCTTGAGGGACCAGTCTAGGGTCAGCCCAGGTTAGTTCATGATAGGATCGTACAATATCAATTTAAAATATTCGAGGAATATTCTTTATTTATTAACCTGAAGGTCACACAAATTTTACAATTTTTAATCTATGTCATAATCAATAATGTTTGTATTTAATTTATACCATGTGCTACTCCAAATTGCAAGGCTATATATACTCAACATCTTATTAGAAGAGTTGAATCATGGACCCTCAAGACACCTTCAAATAATAGAAAAATTACTGATATAATAATTACAACATAAGAATTATTAACTTCCCAATATTTATAAATATCCATTCAAACTCTACACCTTTAAATATGATTTTCAAAAGAATCTAATTTAGTAGTAACCCAAACATATAATTAAATTTATTTTGAATAAAAATTTTGTATTCATAACTTACCTTTATGTTGTTCTTGACCCTGAGTGTGTCAATTAAATAGCTCCTCGATTACCTTTACATAGGTCTCAATAAACATTTCATAGGAAATTCAATTCAAAATTTATATTTATGAAACATATTATTTTGAATATTACCCTTATAAAGAAGAGATGAACTTTTTTAATCTATGAAAACAATTAAAATACATTTAAAATTCTCATTTTAAAAAAAGGTTACCTTTAATCATATTGTAGAATACATTGACACAGTTTATGGTGTTTAAAAGTAACATTTATGTATGTACTAGTATACCTTTATGTAGATCCCAATTACCATCATGTAGTTTCTTATTTCTAATAATTTCCACTAAATAACAAAAAATACTTTTCTGTTACAATTACATAGTTTCTTGTTACACATTAAAAATATTACATAAACCAATAGTTACCTTTGTATAGGTCACTATGTAAAATCAAAATCACCCCATGAATTTATCAATAAATCATGATTCCTTCCAAATTCCATAAAATAATATAGAATGTACTCTCACTATTAGTAATTAATTTTTTCTTGAAGATAAAAACATCAATTATAACTTATTAGGGTTACGTCCTTAAATCTATCAATACATGTTCTTTAAGGAAACAAATTATCTTCTTATATTTTCCCATGTGTAATGACTACTTATCACTTATCTCTAACACATATTGGCACTTTACATGATTATTAAAACATTCTTTATTGATAATAAATACAATCTAGGCATGAAAAAAATAATACCCCCTTTTGATTTTTTTCAATACCACAAGTCTCATTCATTACAAATACACGATATTTACACTCTTACATTTATTAAAAAAATTGAAAGAATCATGTAGGGGTTGAATCTAATTTACTCCCTATTATTCTATTATTAAGGGGTATACACAGATCATTTTATTTTCCCTCTATTAATAAATTAAAAAACTATTTTATTTTGATTGAATAATGGATTCACAAATATCCTTAATAATTTTCCAATTATTAATCTACGTGATTTCTATATGGTAAAACCAAATGTAGAAAATAAGAGCGGAATCACCATGACACCAATGATGTCTATAAATAACATTCATGAAATAACAATTTACATAAATTCTTTAATGGGTTGTAATAATATATTTATAATGAATGATCAATAATTATTGTTTACCCTAAACACATCTCAATAAAAAAATATAATGTTAATGTGTATGACTTAAAACTCCACTATTTTCTGAAATTTCTTATCAACCAACACTCCCTCTTTAAATATATATTTTTATAATTAAGTAAAATATATTATATATTATTTAAATACATCAATCATCAATTATTAATGAACTATAAAAGATTCTAGATTTAATGTCGTAAGATATTTTAGACTCCTTAATCATGTGCTCTTTATTAGGGAGTTAAACTTATCACTTTTTCTATTTGTTTCGTTCTATTACCTATATATTAGAACACCTAAATAATATAAATAATAGGAATGAGAGATATTAAGATCCTTGGTTATAGTAATAGTGATGATATTTTCCACTCGAACAAGATCATTCTTCCATTCTAGCTTCTCTATTGGGTAGATTATTCATCCACGTTCTTATTATTTATAGGTACTGTCCTTTTCAACGTTTTATAGTTTTTTATTCATTTAGATTGTTAACTTTGGTGGGAAACACTTCTCTTTATATTTTAGATATGAATAGTCTTATTTGGATGTTGTCTTTTCACTCTTTATCATTATAACATGTTTTTAAATCCCTAATGATCTTCTTACTTAAGCTAATACAACATTCTCATTCTTCTTACAAAACACTTTATCTTGTGAGTTTTTTTCCTTCTTTATTATATAAATTTTCTTGTACCTTCTTTCATTTTTTTCTTTTTTATAGGAAATATCATAACATTAGTGGCATGGTTTCCTGACTACACTTTGAAATTTCTTTATTTACACTATATATAAAATCTATTGAGTATCTATTTTATCCACTAATTACTATATTCTACAAATGTTTCTTCTTCTAAAACAAATTCTTCATTTCCTTTTGGGTTAACTCCTCAATTAATATTAGTTCTCTGGTGGTGGTATGTTATGAAAATAGTCTTATGCTTTGTGTCAAAATGTTCTACAACCCAAACTATATTCCATTAATCTTTCTCTCCAATTATGTTTTTGAGTTAGATCTTCTTTTGGTACAAAAATATTATAATATTTATTAAGCCTTAATCTTATAGATTATTTATTCATTTATTCAACACCAATTCTCCTTGATGTTGGAGTATATTTTTACTTATTTTTATCATGAATTCCTTCATATTTTTCTTTATAATATACAGCGACTAAAAAAATAGATTTAGTGTCACATAAAAAGATATAAATAGTTTGTACCCTTTTATTAGGGTTTATTTTTTCTACAACATCAGATGATTCAAAATGAATTTCCACTACTTTTTTCATAGTTTTCTCTTATGCACATTGTCATTTTTTTAAATTTGACTCATGTAGATTGACCCCTATTTAGTTCTTAATTATTTCTATTCATCGTTGTATTATGATCTTCTAATATCCTATATTATTTTGTAATATTCACTTTAGAAATATTAATTTATTTTGTGATATCTATTATTTAAAAATATCCAATTCTATCCGCATTCTCTACCATATTTATTTTTTCTTGATGTGGGTATTGTTTTAAGACATGCATCTAGTTATCATCTTAGTATTTATTTAGTATTGACTCATTCTCCATCATTTTCAATACTTAAGGTTTCTCTATTCCTTTTATCCTTGTTTATAAGGGTTGTGTCTTGTTCAAAGTGATTATAATTTGACTCACATAAGAATAATGACTCTTAACTCTCTTCTTTACTCATTAGATTCATCCACAAATTTTCTATAACAATTATTCTTATGTATATAATTAAATCATTATATAATCTCATGATTCCTTCTAGAATGGTCTTCATCTACATCATCAATCTCAGTTCAATCATATAACATAATTATAAAGGTTTTATACACCTCTATAATTAAAATATAAAAGTTACATATTACCTTTATACTTTCTTTTTCCCATTATCATGTTTTTAGAAATAATATAGAAGATTAATTTATATGGTCCATCATCCACATTTTCATATTCTATGAGCGGTTCATCATTCTTTCCTTACAACTTGTGATCTTTCATTGATTTAAATTTAATTTCTTTTTTATTTTTCCTGAACACCATATATTTTCTAGTCTCATATTTTAGAAGAATGTTATGCAGTTCATAAAAATATAGATCTCTATATTCATTAAAATAAGATATTTTTAGATCAAATATAACCAAAAAAATTCTAGTGAATGTCTTCACAAGTTCTTACACTTTTAATGTATACTTAAATAAACTGATATTACTTTTAATATTATTATCCCTGGAGATGTAATCGATCATAATCCCAACATCAATCATCCAAATATCTTCAAATTATTCCCTCCAAATCTGAATCATCACTTCCTTGATCCTTACATTGACTTTATATATATATCCTCATGTTCTTACCACACCTACTAAGTAGTTTTAATTTGAATAACTATGGTGATTTTTTCATAGGGATTAGATTATCACATTCCTTGCCTTCTTATCTACTTATAGATATATTTTTTCTACACGATTCTTAGGAGAATCTCTTTACCATGAAGTGAATCCCAATAAAAACAACCCTTACCTTGAGGATATATGAAAATATATATGGATGCATTTAATTATCCCATACATAAAAGTTATTGAAATTATAAAAATTAACTCCTCTATTATTTAATGAATTCAAACCCTCAAACATCAATCTTCATAAATGGTAGGATAATTTTAGGGGGGACCAAGAGCTCTAATACAACTTTTAGTTCTCAGGTCTGGTGAGATCACAGAGAGGGGAAGGGGTAAATCATTAATCCCTTTTCCATTTATAATATATTACATTATAATAATAATCTCTCTTTATTATATATCATATTATTACATGAGTTATTTAATATATAAATGAAGTGACACAAACATTTATAAGATATGGTCTCAATGTGAGCCTACCCATTTCTTGGTGCATGTGTCCTGAATTATACACTATAAATGAATGTTAGTAAAAATTCATGATATCTCCAAAAATCATATTGATATTATATAAAATTACCTAATTACTGATCTACAATAAATCCAGGACTCTAGTGAATTTAGCGGACCATCAACCTATGGGTTTTTTATACTCACTCCCTTTAATTGATGTTATCTCCCAAAAACAATCTGGACATATCCCGAAGAGGTCATTATGCTACCTCATAATACTTATTCCATGGTAATATACAAATATCCATTAAACATGTAACACCCCAATATTCCAAGGTATGCCTCTCTTTGAATAATACAGTAGCGTGTGTTGTACGCAACTTCGAGTTCTAACACACCACAACTAATCAAACTAGTCATTATGAATAGTAATACCCAGTTTTTAAAATTTTATAAATTTTATCTTTCAAAATGGACTTCATTTTTCGATTAGGAATATCAAAATTAGCTTAGGGTGAATTTTTGGTACATTTCTGATAACATTAATATTTTGATGAATAGTGAAAATTAGTAAATTTTAATTAAAAACAACTTTTTTAAACAAAATAATTAATAGTGATAAATTATTAATTTGTGAAACTTTAAAGTATAATTATATTTTTTTTACCATTTAATCCAATGTTGGTCATTAGACATAATTTGACATTTAAACTGGACATAATCAAGTGCCAATCTTTTGATAGTTATTATTTCTTAAAAACACATTTTTTGTTTTGACAACGGGAATTAATTTTAAATCAATCTCTTCCACTTATGTGTTTTTACTTTAGAAAAATGGATTCCATATTTAGAATCAGGAGGTAAAAAATTATTTCAATATTAACTTTTATTTTTTGACATTTTGAATAATTAATTCGGTAAATATTTTATTTACCATGGTTAAAGGGTATATTCGGTAAATAAGGGTAAAAGAATAATATTATAATAATATTAAATTACCCATAAACGTGTCATAACCCTATTGGATGATACATTTCCAACCATGGGTATCTTTGGGTCTATTTTGGGACCCCATGGAGCCACTTGTAAGTGATAATGACACTTTATATTAATTAAGTTAAAGTGAATACAAAAATGACATAAGCATATATATTTTAGGAAAACAATTTTTACATTGAGTTATATATGTTATATTTTAGACTATAAATATTAATTATAAAGATAAAAATATTTTCTACATAATGGTATTTTATTTATAATTTGTAGACATTTAATAATTAAATTTATTTTTTGACACAATAATGATGCAATATTTTTCTTTATTAATGAAAGAATCAAATAATAGGTATTATAAATATTAAAATAAATATAATTTGGAAGTTTTGATTACATAAATTGATTTTATTAGTTAATATTACATGTTATTATTTCTTAAATGAATTTGGTTCTAATTAATAAAGTTGTTAAGACTTTAACAAAAATCAATTATTAAATAGTGTTGAAATTGACATAAAGGAGTTTTTGAAACAAATATTATATTATAAATTTATATAATATTAATAAAAATATATGGTTAGACCAAATGACTTATATAATGTTATTTTTATAATTAATGAACCATTTGGGGGTCTCTTGGAAGTTTATATTATGTTTATTAACCATAAAATATAAAAATACAAAGAGACATGGTAAATGTCAAACTAATTATCTAAGAGTTAAAATTAAAAGATAAGGTTAATAAAGTCACCCAACCTATCTAAAACCTATTTTTTGAGTTTCTTTCGACCCATCCCCACCTTATACTCGAAATAAATCAGTTTGGAGCCATTAAAAACCGAATATGAATTTATTATAAAAATATATTTCTATCTTTTCCTAAGGTGTCCCTCACCCCTCTTATAAAAGGGCACCCCCCATTATCTTTTATTCACACCTTAAAATCCCTTTGACTCAGCCAAACCCTTCCCAAATATCCTTTCAACATCCCTCACATCATCCTAGAGGCCCTCCTTTTGTCAGAAAGCCTACTTAAGGAGCCCTTTTGATTAAATCAAAAAGAAGAACCTGAAAAGAGGTAATGATTTCACCACCCTCTTTCAAGTTCCTTTCTTCTTACACATCTTCTTTCTTTGTTATTTACATTATAAAATAATAACTCCAGTATATTTCATATACTGTGATGCTATTATAAACATGTTACAACCATATTTTGTATTCAATCCATCCTTTGAATAACATGTCACCATATGTGCGTACATATGGCCTGCCGTCTCCGCGTTGTGGTGTAATTGTTATTCAATATATTATTATTTGGATGGGTATAATAATGATGTGTAATTTATTTAAATAATAAATATTGCATTATAATGATCATGTATATATTATATACCATCCAATTATATATTATTTTAATATCAAAATAATGATATTATCGCTCGTGCGTACGTACAGATTACCGTCTCCACGAACGTGATGAGATTAATTACTCATCATATCCATTCATGAATAAATTTCATTTGATGATTAAAAATAATGTTTAGAAACATGATATAATTCTTTAAATGAATAATATACATCCCATCCATAATAAATATGGCTCACATAACAAGTAATATAAAGGAAAATCAATCTGTTAACACCCAAAACGACGATAATACTAAGATATTATCAACAAATAAATGTTAAAAGATCATATATGATATCATATTAATGTATAAGATTATTTTATAATTAAATAAAAATTATTTAACCATTATACAGTAAATTAACATACCCTCTACCAAGGAAAAAGTACAAAGTAAGGGGTTTCTTATCTCACTTTTAATTCTGTGAGATTTCCATTGTTCACCACTTATTTATTGAATGTGGTGTGTGTACTACCGATTATTGTATTCATTGTGTAATATAATTTAATTTATGGATATATAAATCATCATTTTATGATCCTTCTTTCATGGGTGTATGTTTCGTAAGTTACCGAATCGATATGGGAATTTGAAATTTCAATTTCTACTCATTCAGCTTTATGCATACTTCAATGATTATTTTAATCTCAGATTATGTTTGGAATCACTATTCATTTGCCTATGTCATAATTTCCACTCCCCTTTCTATGGATTTACTTTTGATACACATAATTACTCCATTGATAATTTCTCAAGTCATCGATATGTACTTGATAAGAGTAATTTAAACTCAATCTCCATTTGTTGAGTTAAATATCGAATTCATTGGTGTTGGTTCTACAAAAATATGTGTGAATGTCCTTTGATTGATTTACACTAAATATCCAACCATATTGAGTGTATTTATATTTTTCACACATAATTATGTCATTGATTTATCCTTAACCTAAGGATACGGTCGTTCTAAGAGATTTCATCTCAATTTATATTCCATCGATACTTCTTTGTTGTTATACACCAAATCACTTTTATTTGGTGTATATAATGTACTTTGAAATATTATATCATGAATCTATGTATTCTCATTATATTACAATGTTCTACTACCTCAATTATTTTTATTCAAGTGCCTCTCTTTTGGTTAGTAACTCTAACTAAAATATCATTTTAAATTTTTTAAAGATTTTTTATTCTAAATCAATATAATTAATTTCCATGTTTTAAAAATGAATTTAAGGATTTATTTATATGGAAATTAATGTTTTAAAATTAAAATTATTTTTAAATTTTTCAAATTTGTATGGGACAATTTGATTCAAAAATCTATTTTTAAACATCTTCTTGACAAATAGTGTAACTTTTAAATGTTTTCAAGAAAAAGGGGGATATTTCTCTCAAATAGTTTTGATGATTATTTTCCTCTATGTCAATATCATTCATTATTATTGATTGAGGTTAATATGTTTCAATAAAATATTTCATATTGTATTGAATGAGTTATGTTTGACTGTGGATGTGCAATTTTTATACCATTCATGGTTTGTGGATAAAGTATTGACATTTCGTATGTTAGTTATGATATGAATGTTTATGTTATGTTTAAAACTTTTCATATGAGGAATGAATTGTACTTAGTAAGTGACGGGTGGAGCCCGGTATAGATCCTTGATGCATCGGTAAATCTCATGACACAAACCAGTGTCTTGGTACAAGGGATTGACAAAATCTTATTTGTAGTCTTTGCACAAGGCCTTGACTATGTGGTTATGATAGTCTGGCATTATGCATTCCATTATTATGAAAGTGGTTATTAATATTGAATGTGATTATTCGACTAGTATAATATCCATGTGAATAAGTAAATGGAATTATTTAATTTTATATTTTCCATATTATGCTGAAGTTCAAGTTTAAAAGGCTTTTGTTTTAGTTATACATTACCTTAAATGTTAATGCATATTTATGAAAGTTTCCGCTATAATGTTATCCTTACCGAGCATCTGATCTCACCCCTTTATATGTTTTATTTTTCCCAAGATGTGAAAAAATATTTTATGAATGACCTGTAGCGATAGTATGAGGATATGAGTGTGGTCTATGGAGACAAGATGTTGTTGTATTTTTTTTCACTTTATGATGTAATGTAAACTTTATGAATGTATCTAGTGATTACAAGGCTACTAAACTAATTGTTCTTTCGATGCTTGAACATTTATGACCATGCCAATGATACGTAATAATGCACTAACTCTGGGATTTTTGGGTCGGGGCGTTATAGTTGGTATCAGAGAAAGTTTAGTAGAAACCTTGGGAACGAGATTTAGATAAACATTGATTACAGCACATATCCCTAATATAGACTTTGAGAATTAATATAGAAGAACTTTCTAGAATTTTGGTATTGTATATATTTTGTGTGTTTTCTAAGAAATACATCCCTCTCTGGATACGAGAAGGTAGAGGCAGCTCTGACATAGATGTACCTAGGGGTAAAACATGAAAACACCGCTTTGAGCTAAACTGGAACGGGAAATGGAGCACGACAACAGGCCTTGATGCACTCTTGGTTATGACATTCTTGGGGGATATGCTTAGGATAATTTACATTTTCGTTAAAAAACGATTTGAAGTATTTTAATATAAGATGAGAATAAATTTACCTTGTTAATTCTATGGTGTTTCAAATAAATAATATGGTGTCATGATATTCTCTAAATGATTTTATGACTACTGTTACTCACACAATGCTTTCTCATTTTAGTCAATGTATGGATTCCAAGGAAGTAATAATAAATTTGAGAGTGTTGTAAAAGGTGGTAACAGTGGTGGCAATGAGAAGCAAAATGGAATCTTGATAGGCGTAAAAGATATTGCGTTTATGACAAATCAATTTTGCAAAAATATGATCAACAACATATATATTAACCAACTCCTGGACTCAATAAAGAAGAGAAAGGTGATGAATGATAAGAGCACCAGTAGTGGAGATCATGGAGAAAAGAATCATCAATTTCCATCATGTAGGAAATGTGGATGGAGACACCCAGGAAAGTGTCTCAATGGAAAAATGAAATGATTTATGTGTGGGGAAGAGGGACATAAAGTGAAGAATTGCCGAGGAAAAATGAAGAGTACTATGGAAGAAAATAAAAATGGTCCCAAGAATCCATTTATAGTCATTTGCCATAAATTTAGGGGACATGGCCATTACCCAAGTGAATTCCCTATTCTATAGGATATTTTCTTGGTCAAAGAAGAATCTATGTGGAAATAAATGGTTGGATAAATGTTTAAAAGTATTAGTACTCCTTGTTGATGGTATTACTTTGGAATAATTGTCTCTTGTATTTGTAACCCTATTGTTTTCCATGTGAGAATGATATTTGAGGAAGAATTATCTTTTCTCTTGTGGATATAGTTATAAATAACCATTTGGTTTTATATATCATTGGGTTTGAGGCAATGACAAGTTATTAAATTTTGGGATGAAAATGCAAGGTATGAGATTAAATTTGTGGTTAAATTATGTTATGGTTATTTTTATTAATTTATCTCATTTTGGTAATATTATAAAGTATAGTTTTTGAAAAAGGACAACACGTAGACCGTCTGACAACCCGTCGCGTCAGAAAAAGCTGTGGGAATCGAACCCACAACCAAAGTGCAATTGGTGTTTATCACCTACCGCTGGACTACATGAAGTCCCTGGTTAGTGTGACTAATTATTTTTATTTAAATGATTTTATTGATTAATAATAAGTTGATTTGGGATCTTATGTCTTATCAAATTAATAACCTTAGTATAGGAAAATGATTTGGTGATTAAGTGATAAATGTTATTTTGGAAGATGATCGTTTTGTTGGGAACACTATTTTCCCAAGGAAAATAGAATACTATGGGATTTAATTTTAGGAGTAATATTGGATTTTTATCTATGTTTTTATGGTGTATTTATAGTGATTTGGGTTATTTATGGAAATTATTAACCTATAATAGGGAATATGTGATTAGGTTAATCACTCTTAATTATGTGACATTAATAGTAGTTTATGTCATTTGGAGATACAATTTAATGTGGAAGACTACATAACCAAATTCTTCTATGTTTTGGGTTTCAATATTAGTTTGGATTATATTGAAGGATTTTAAGGACAACTGTTTATTGAATTCTATTTATTTAAATTTGGGGTATTGTTGGTTTAATTTTAGAAATTAAGATTAGGGTTTATTTCTCTAATGGAATATCCTTTTGGGGGATCATCAGATCTTATACTAACTATTTTGGTTTTGATTAATCTCTAAAGAAAAGGTAAATATATAGTTTATCCTTTATGGATCATGTGATTCTATAAGAAGTTTATTCCAGCTCTACCAGTGTGACCAAGTCTTCTTGAATACTCATCGTTTAAAAATGAGTTAGTAGTAGAAATTTATTAAATAATGAAACTTTACATAAAAATTAAGTATATCTTTTTATTTTCTTATTCAATCTCAGAAATGAATTCCTCATCTTTATTTAATGTAAATTAAAACAAAAAAAAAGTTGTCTGTTTACTTTTCCTACTAGGAAACTGATGGCCGTTTGTCCCATCATGAGTTTGTGGTTTTCTTGTCGTTAACATTCTCCTGATAATGTTTTCTATACCTATCTATTATAACTTGACACTTAGTTTATCATCCATATCCATTTTTTTCTACATGTAATCCTAGAAAAGTTTATCTCAGGTGACCTTTGTACTTCTCTTTCTTTCTTTTAAAGTGATAGTTTTATTGACTCTTTTTCTGATGTGGGACTTTCCATTATATTCCCATGCCCAATTTTAAAAATTGTGAGTATGAAATTTATTTATTTAAGGAGAGGAGAATGTAACATCCAAATCTTCCACGGTACGCTTCTCTTTGAATAATACAGTAGCGTGTGTTGTACGCAACTTCAAGTTCTAATACACCACAACCAATCAAACTAGCCGTTATAAATAGTAATACCCACTTTTTTAAAATTTATAAATTTTATCATTCAAAATGGACTTCATTTTTGGATTTTGAATATCAAAATTATCTTAGGTTGAATTTTTGGCACATTTCTGAAAACATTCATAATTTGATGAATAGTGAAAATTACTAAATTTTAATTAAAAACAACTTTTTAAATCAAAATAATTAATAGTGAAAAACTATAAATTTGAGTGACTTTAAAGTATAATTAGATTATATTTTAACTATTTAATCCAATTTTGGTCATTGTAAATAATTTCACATTTAAACTAGACATAAGAAAGTGCCAATCTATTGATAGTTATTATTTCTTAAAAACATGCTTTTTGTTTTGACAACATGAATTAATTTTAAATTAATTTCTGACACTTATGTGTTTTGAATTTAGAAAAATGGATTAAATATTTAGAATCAGGATGTACATATTGTGTAAATAGGTAACTTTTATTTTTTACATTTTAAATAATGACTTTGGTAAATATTTTATTTACCAGGGTTAAAGGGTAAATCTGGTAAATAAGGGTAAAAGAATAATATTATAATAATATTAAAATACCGTAAAACATTTCATAACCCTATTTGTTGATACATGTCCGACCATGGGCATATTTGGGTCGATTATGGGACCCCTTGGAGCCACTTGTAAGTGAAAATGACACTTTATATTAAATAAGTTAAAGTAAATACAAAAATGACATAAGCATATATCTTTTAGCAAAAAAAATTACATTGGGTTATATATGTTATATTTTCAACTATAAATATTCATTAGAAATATAAAAATATTTTCTACATAATTATATTTTATTTATAATTTTTATACATTTAATAATTAAATTTATTTATGAAACAATAATGATGCAGTATTTTCCTTATCAATGAATGAATCAAATAATTGGTATTATAAATGTAAAAATAAATACAATTCAAACTTTTTTATGACATAAACGAATTTTATTGGTTAATTTTAAATGTTAGGATTTCTTAATTGAATTTATTTTGAATTTATAATGTTTTTATGACTTTACGAAAAATCAATTATTAAATGGTGTCAAAATTGACATAAAGAAGTTCTTAAAACAAATATTATATTATAGATTTATATAATATACCTAAGAATCTAAGGTTCGGCCAAATGACATATATAATTATAGGTTTATCATTAATGAACCATAAGGGGGTCTCTTGGAAGTTTATAGTATGTTTATTAACCATATAATATAAAAATGAAAAGATACATGGTAAATGTCAAACTAATTAACTAACAGTTAAAACTAAAGGATAAGGTTAATAAAGTGACCCCAACCTATCTAAAACCTATTTTTTGATTTGTTTTAGACACACCCTCACCTTAACCTCGAAATAAATTAGTCTGGATCCATTAGAAACAGAATATGAATTTATTATAAAAATATATTTCTATCTTTTCCTAAGGTGCCCCTCACCCCTCTTATAAAAGTGTGTCCACCCTTCTCTCTAATTCACACCATCAAAGCCATTTTTCTCGGCCTAAACCTGCAAAAATATACTCTAAACTTTCCTCACTTAATCCTAGAGACCCTCCTTCAGTCTGAAATCCAACTTAAGGAGCCCTTTTGATCAAATCAAAAGGAAGAACCTGAAGAAGAGGTAAAGATTTCTCCACCCTCTTTCAAGTTATTTTCTTCTTCCACTTCTTCTTTCTTTGTTATTTCCATTCTAAAATAATTAATCTAGTATCTTCTATATACTGTGATGTTATTATAAATATGGTAAGACTATATTCAGTATTCTATTAATTCTTTTAATGACATGTCACCATAAGTGCGTACGTACGGCCTACCGTCTCCACGTCGTGGTGCAATTGTTATTCAATATATTATTATTTGGATGGGTATAATAATGATGTATAATTTATGTAAATAATCAATATATCATGATAATTATTCTTTATATATCATATACCATCCAATTATATATTATTTTAATATCAAAATAATGATATTATCGCTCGTGCATACATACGGATTACCGTCTCCACGAACACGATGAGATTCATTCCCCATCATATCGATTCAAGACTAAATTTCATTTGATGATTAAAAATAATGTTTAGAGACATGATATAATTCTGTATATGAATAATATACATCCATTCCATAAAAAATATGTCTCATATAACAAATAATATAAAGTAAAATGAATCCGTTAACACCCAAAATGACTATAATACTAAGATATTATCAACAAATCAATGTTAAAAGATCATATATGATATCATAGTAATGTATATGATTATTTTATAATTCAATAAAAATTATTTCACCATTATATATGAGGTTAAAATACCCTCTACCATGGAAAAAGTACAAAGTAAGGGGTTTCTTATCTCACTTTTAATTCCGTGAGATTTCCATTGTTCACCACTTATTTATTGCATGTGGTGTGTGTACTGCCCATGATTGTATTAATTGTGTAATATAATATAATTTATGGATATCTAAATCATCATTTTATGATCCTTCTTTCATGGGTTTATTTTTCTTAAGTTACCAAATTGATAAGAGAATTTTAAATTTCAATTTGCAGTCATACGGATTTACGCATACTTCGTTGATTATTTTACTCCGAGATTATGTGTGGAATCACTATTATTTTTTTATGACATAATTTCCACTCCCATTTCTTTGGATATACTTTTGATACACATAATCACTCCATTATTAATTTCTGAAGTCATCGATATGAACTTGATAAGAGTAATTTTAATTCAATCTCCATTTGTTGAGTTTAATATCCAATTCATTGGTGTTGTTTTTACAAGAATATGTCTGAATGTCCTCTGATTTATTTACACTGAATATCCAACCATATTGAGTGTATTTGTATTTTTCACTCATAATTTGGTCGTTGATTTATCCTTAACCTAAGGATATGGTCTTTCTAATAGATTTTATCTCAATTTATATTCCATTGAGACTTCTTTGTTGTTATACACCAAATTAATTTTATATGGTGTATATAATGTACTTTGAAATAGTATATCATGAGTCCCTTTATTCTAATGTTATTAAAAATTTTGTTTACCTCAATTATTTGTATTCAAGTGCCCCTATTTTGGTTATGAACTCTTACTAAAATATCATTTTAAATGTTTTAAAGATTTATTATTCTAAATCATTCTAATTAATGTCCATGTTTTAAAAATGATTTTAAGGATCTATTTATATGGACATTAATTTTTTAAAATTGAAATTCTTTTTAAATGATTCAAAGTGGTATACGACACTTTGATTCAAAAATCTATTTTTAAACAGCTTCTTGACATATAGTGTGACTTTTTAATGTTTTCACAAAAAGGGGGATATTTCTCTCAAATTGTTTTGATGATTATTTTCATCTATGTCAATATCCTTCATTATTCTCGATTGAGGTTAATATGTTACAATAAATTCATTCATATTGTGTTGAATGAGTTATGTTTTACTGTGGATGTGCTATTTTTATACCATTCATGGTTTGTGGATAATGTACTGACATTTCGTATGTTAGTTTTGATACAAATGTTTATGTTATGTTTCGAACGTTTCATATGAGGAATGCATTATACATAGTAACTGATAGGTGGATCCCGCTATAGCTCATCGATGCATGGGTAGGTCTCATGAGACAAACTAGTTTCGTAGCACAAGGCCTTGACCAAATCGTTTTTGTAGTCTTGGCACAAGGCCTTGACTATGTGGTTATGATATTCTGGTATTATGCATTCCATTATTATGAAAGTGGTTATTGATATTGCATGTGATTATTCGACTAGTATAATATCCATGTGAATAAGTTAATGGAATTATTTCATTTTCTCTTTTGCATATTATGAAGAAGTTCATGTTTAAAAGGCTTTTTTTAGTTATACATTACCTTAAATGTTTATGCTTATTTATAAAAGTTTCTGCTATATTGTTATCCTTAATGAGCATCTGAGCTCACCCCTTTCTATGTATTATTTTTCCCAGTATGTGAAGAAGTATTTTATGAATGACATGCAGGGATAGTATGAGTATATGAGTGTGGTCTATAGAGACAAGTTGTTGTTGTAGTTTTTCACTTTATGATGTAATGTAAACTTTATTAATGTATCTAGTGATTACAAGGCTAAAAAACTAATCGGTCTTTTGAGACTTGATCTTTTATGATCATGCCAAAGATACATAATAATTCACCAACTCTGGGCTTCTGGGGTCAGGGCGTTACAAAACTTATATTCAGTCATATATTTTTTAATATAGTTTGTATCATCCACATTCTACTTAATGTCCTCATGCACAGTTCTCTGGTTAGATAACTCAATCGTGGTCACTTTCACAAGGATAATGAATCACTATGACTCCTGTTATCTTTTAATTTCATCCTTCTTTCATTAACTCATATGATCTATTTTATGTGTTGAGTTATCTCTTTCTACACAAAATATATGTTACATTTTAACAATATAACAATATTTTATAACTTCTTATATTTTTGTCATATTTTCATTATTGTCATAAAATTATCATGAATAATTAGTGAATATTGTTTTCAACATGTTAAAAATTTTATTCTATTAAAATATTAACAGGTAATGTTTATCATTTTGAAATGGTTGATAATATATAGTTTAAATACATAATTCAAGGCTTCCACTTTATTCTCCTTTCATCCTGGATGATTATATCCACATGATATTTGAATTTTAATTTCTTCATCATCTGTAATCATCCCACCACATATAATCTATTTCAATCACATCTACACAAATCATGTCAAAAAATGGAATATCTCATGAACTTTTTTCCAAGGCTTAGGATATGTATCTTCCCTTTCTAGACCTCTTTCACCAGACATTTTTTCTAATGAGTTAATATATTCATAAATTATATTCCACATTAGGGTCAAACAATCCATTTCTTATAGGGGTTATTTTTCCATAAAACACTCATTATCCAGGCATAAAAAAGTCACCATTTCGCATTGGTGGACCTTTTATATGAAATTATCAACGAAATGGATGGATTAATTTTCTCTTTATCATTTTATTTTTAGTCTTAGAACACACAAATAAGGAATTAAATACGGTGACCAAAAATACCATTGAAATTTCACCAAAATGTTGTCTTTTAATCACCTCACAATAACAATGACTCAGCCTATAGTTTGTAAAACGTCATCCTCTTATTTGAAACATCTCTATTTTAGTCTCAATTGTTCTCCCAGCTTTTTCCTCCCTTTAACATCATCGAGTAACATTTGAATATTTTTATATGAAGCAATCTTGAACTCTCTCTTAACCAGGTGGTTCTACCATATCATCTTTGATTATAATGGATTTCGATCTCACTATGATGATGAATAAATGAATAGAATCACACAACATCTCATCTAATTCATCTAATTTTTTTAGAATAAAAAATATTTATTCTAAATATAAATTTATGTAGGTCCTAAACATAATTGTATCCTTTTCATATCCTTTATATTACATTGACACAATATTCAACGAACCTTATATAGTTAATTTAATTCAAGGTTTATGTTTGTGAAACATATAGTTTTTAATGATTCCCTTATATAGATCGAAATAAATTTTATGTATCTATTGGAAACCAGAATTTTACCTATATAGATATCATTGTAAAATAATGTAATCTTTACAGAGTCTAATCTTCCTTGATGTTTTTCTTGTGTTTCAATGTAACATTTATATAGGCATTGGTTTTCCCTTATATAGATTCTAGTAAGCTTTATGTGGATAAAATTTTTTAGGAATGAAATATATGGAACCAATATATTTACAGTGTTATCATTATGAAGTTACATTCTACTCATTACACAATAAGAATAAACCTAGAGTTACCATTAGTCAAGTAACAATTTCAATTAAAAATTACCTCAAGACTTTCTTAATCACCCTTGAGATATTCTAAATTATATCATAAGTTGTATACATTAATATTTATATCAATACTTTACTTTACCTTGAACATCAATAAATCAATCATTAAATATCAGTGTTTTGTCCTCAAATATTTCCCAACAAGTTCTTCATTTATATCATTTTATCTTACCACTTTGTTTTCCATGTATAATGGTAGAATCACACTTATCTCAAACACAATTTGATACCTTCTCATAATCCTATTATATTTCATTATTTACCATAAATAAAGTCCATTAATTGGCATAGTAATTGGAAATTTATCTAATAGGTTTCAACTAATATTTTAAATTTTATATTTTATGTTCTTTTTTTAAAAGAAAATATTAATATAAGTGTACATTTTTATTGAATGATTACAATTGAAATTTCTATTAGATTTTTTTAATTGAAATAATTATTCTATTATTTATATATAAATTATATGTTAAGGTTTTATAAAGTTGAATTATTTTTATTTTTTTTCTCAATTTGTTTTTTAATTAATGATTTCTAGTGAAAATTCTCAGTATAAGTTTCGTAAATAAATGTTCACTAGTGTATATGTTTTATTGAAAATTATCTATGGTAAATTTCAATTATATGTTTCCAAATAAAATTAATGTTAAAGTGTCTAGTGGTAATTTTTAGTGATTCATTCCAACAGTGAAAAGTTTCTATAAAATATTCTAATGGTAAATTACACATGAGGTTTCTCATTAAAATTTCATTCAATATTATCTTATTAAATGTTTACTAAACATTAAATTTTAATATATAATTTACTAATTTTTAAAAACTAATTTAACTAATAAATTATCATTTTATTACAAAATTGATCTAACCTCATATGATTCCATAGATACAGTTATAGAAATGCCAACGTATGGTTTTTTTCATGGAAAACTAAGAATATCGAAGAAGGGAAGGGAGAGTGAGGGGATATAAGTTTATTTCCATGATAAAACGTAAAAATAATCATTATAATATGAATTTGGGTACTAAAGATCACAAGCAACTACTTTAGGGAATCTTGAAACTATATAGCCTAGGTGAACAGAGGAATAATGAATATTTTTGAGAAAGTTTTGTGTTAAAAATTGAATTTATATTCAATTTATATTTCACTAAACTATTATACCATTTCATTTGAAAAAACATGTGAAGATCATGTGAATCAGCTGTGTAATGAATAACTCTAACTCACATAGTTAGTTACATGGTTTTTCCAAACTGTGTTCCTTCTCATTGACTCTGAAACCCCTCAGACAACATCAAGGAGATTTAGGAAAAATTTCTACCAACTATGATCAAACATTGAACCTATATGTAGGCATAAAAAAATCCAAAAACATCCCACAAAATGACTATAGTATTCCCTATCTTTAAGTAAGAAACAAATTTTGGGAATACATCAAACCAAGGGTGTTACATGGATTATTTTGTGTGAATAAATACTTTAATCTCTTCTGAAATGTATAAAAATAAAAATTAAATCTATATATTTATTTTCTAAAAATAATCAATGAAAATACTACATCAATTAACTATAGATCATGAATTATATATTTTTATCCATGTACAATTAGTCTTCATGATTTATATTATATTATATTCTTATTTAGTAAGAGTTTTCAACCAAATCACTTATTTATGACATCATAGTATATATAAAAAATGATATCCAGTTGAGTTTAGTTAGTTACTAGTGAAATTATGTACCAAATAATTATCTCTTTAAAACCATATACACATGCTATAATCCAAACATAATTTACCGATTTCACTAACAATTTAGTTAATGTGATAGAAAATCATGAACATTCTGTCACAAATATTTGGTAATACCATGTTATTTTAATAAAATATTGACTCTATGAAAAAATTAGTTGAATGGGATGTTATTTTATATAAATTTATTATAAGGATCAATATATATTTCTCATTTAGAAATTATGGGCTCACAAAATTATATTTTCTATATCCAAAAGTCACACTTCAAGAATTTTGTATACAACATATTATTTCATAAAATCTTAAAAAAATTCATCAAGTGTTCTTCATATTATACTATAATCACAGTGTTTTTAAGAATATAATCCCAAAATACTAACATAAATTTACCTAGGTAAATTCCGAGTAATATATTAATAAAATTTATGATGATTTTTGGGGAATTTTTATGCCTAAATGGAATAATTATGAACTCGTAGTGTTTAAATATTTTATGGAATATTTTCATTTGTAAATATTTTCATATCACCATCTGTTGATGATATCTTAATTTAAGATGAAATTTTATGAACTATTTAGATCCATGATGTTAATAAAATAATTAATTAATCCTGGGTAGATGATACTTGTTCATTAGAGTGACCAATTTAAGCACATAGTAATTGATGCAATGTAACATTAACCAATTATTTTTCTTGAAAAAGTGTATTGGTTCACCCCAATATGACAAATAGTGAATATAGGCACATTCTCTAAATTATTAGATATAAATATATTTAATTTAAAATCTTATTCAGGGGTTATTATTGGTAATCATTTATATATAGGTCTCTCCCTTGGTAAAGGTTTTATTGTGAGTTATACCTCACATTCAAAGGGAATATTAAAAAATAGATCTATGAAAATAATAATATATTCACTCATAATATAAATTTTTTGTGGTTGATATTATCCATTGTCTCATATATTATAGTAATATAAAGATATTAATTTTTAAGACCCATAATTCTATATAATTTGGTTACATATATTTAATTATATTATCATCTAACAACCCCAAACCAGTTCATGAAAAATGGTAACTATATTGGGTAAACAAATGAAGTTAGGCATGGATTTATGTACATCTGAGGCTTCCTACTAGAAGTAGGGGTTTAGGATGATACCTTGGAGATAATATAACCTAATATCCTAGTTAAATATATTTAAAAAATAACCAAACACAATCCAAAATAATAAAATATTATGTAGAATAAAATAAAATAAACAACAATTCATTTTTTAATGTAATGAAAAACTATATATTCTTATAGACTCCTAGTCATGTGAATATACTGACACAGATCAGCCACTTTTAAGATAACACATATAAAATAAAATATTAATATAAGTGAAAGGATATAATTATATCCTCAATCCATTCCTAATCAATTTAAAATATTTTTTATGTTATCCAATTGGATGATCCATCCTCATTCCTCTACATGACCTGAACCTATGAACAATGAGGGCTTCTCGAGTACCCAAGTTCCATGACTATCCAAGAAATGTGTGAATAAAACATAGAAGGGGATGAACAATGCGCTACCTTATATAACTCATAAAATAGTGTGTACACATGTGATATTATATTCAACATAAAAAATTATATAAGTTTAACTAAATAAACAATGACGATCCTAGTGTTCTAATAGGAAACCTATTATTAACCCAAACCTATTAGTGTTAGACTGTGTCTAAGCATGTCACTCAACTATTCCAACAAATATCATCACAAAAATAGATTACTAGGATAAATTTCCTAGAAATATAGTAGAATAAATATTTATTGTTGGATATTAGAAGATATACCTTTCCATTCTAGAGTATACTTATCACTTGGTGGGAAGTGATTCACTCCCAGATTAGTTAATTTATTCCACTAATCATGGGGCAGTGAATACCTCCTGTAACTTCTCAAAACATAATGATCATTAGGGGGAGAATTTCTCCCCTCATAGAACATCTCAAATATACATCTACTCAGGTGTTAGTGAGTTCCACCCATCCATCCCATTTATCACATATGGGTCTAGTGTGCCCCTCCAATCCATCACGTAGTAGAAACCATGAAGGACTGATCACAGGAAAATATCTAAGGAATACAATGAATCTCAATACATCTTTGTGGGAAGTGATTCCCAACCAAACCATCCCAATAGAGACAAGAATAAATACATGATTGAATGAATCCCATGTATATCAATAAATCATGATTTGAATTGTGTTCCACCCAAACTATCCCAATATATTCACTTAATTAGGGCTAAAAAGCTTACCCAACCTATCTAAAAAATACAGGATTTTCCTCTCAAGTGCATGAAATATCATCATTATTATATCCACACTGATTCAAGTTCAACAGTGACACCCATAACTATAAATACCTATTATATGCATTCTAACTCTGTTAGGGAAATCACAACATTAGGGAACAATTTTGGTTTCCCAAAGTCTTATCATGGAACACACATCCTATATGGGATTCATGATCAAAATCTAAATATCTCAGTTAATGAACGTCACTCTGGAAAACCAATTCGTTTATGCAATCATAATATTATCAAAACCCCACTGGCCTCATAAGAATAGTCATACTTATTCCAATCTCAAGAGATTGAACCATTCCAATCCTAAATCCAAAGCCACAGGTTGGTCCACTCACATAGCCTATGATCAATCTACCTTGGGGATATCCATCCTAGTAATATCATTTCAGTGGGGTAGGAATGTTTACCCCAGACCCATCAAAAGATCTAAATATATCTAATACCTCTCTTAGATCCTAAAAATACTTCCTCAGATAATCTCCCTATCCATTACTCTTCTCTATAAAGAGGGTATTGTAGAGAATCTTGGTTACACTCACTTCATTAAATTTATAAAACATATGGTCAATTTATAATAAGGAATGAGTTTATAATCAAAGCCTTGACCATCTACCATTAAGGAAATAAAGTCAGTACCTAAGGATCCACCATGGCCTTTGGAACATTATTTAGACGAAACCTTTCATATAAATAAATCAATTCATTTAACTGAAAATTTGATCATCCAAAGTGCATATAATACATATCACATGATCCATATAAATAAAATAATCCTCAATGCAATGAATATGGACCACCTACCTCAATTTGAAACCATTTCCTTTAAATAATATCCCAACCATCACCTCTTAGAGTTGTACAAGTCACATCCACCATCACATAAACATCTAAGGGAACTAGATCTAGTTATAATTTAGAAATTGGTTAATTAGACTTTGTTTATAATTATTTAATAATTGAAAAGTAACATAAAAAATAAAAAAATTAGTCATAATAGTCTAATATCTTACCATAAAACCTTTTATCTTTGAAAACTTAAGAATTAAAAGTAAATATACTACTCCCATAACCATTCCAAGAAAAATATTTAAAATGTGACATCTATTCAACAACCAATTTAATTTAATTTAATTTAAAAATAAATAAATTCATTGGGAAACTTACCATTATCAAAGAAACATGAAACAAAGTGTATTTATCATAATGGAACACCCTATATCGAAGACGTATGAAATTCTTAACATGCGTATGATTTCAACTAGGATTTAGGGTAAATATCCCCCAAAACTTATTTATATTCACACAAATAAGATTGAGAATCAAAAGAAGAAGAAGTAGTGAAGTAGGAAGAGAGGATATCACATCAAACCTCCATTAGACAACATCAAACCACCACCCTAAAAAAGGGGGATCGATGTATAAATTAGTAATATTATCCCTGGTTTACCTACATGTGTGGAGAATAGAAAAAAAGTCTTAGACTTTAATAGCCAAGAAGGTGTAAAACATGGCTTCATAAAAAATTTAAAATCACACAAGAGAACTAGGAATTTAACGATAAATTTTGCTACACTATGGCGATCTCCAACCACCAAATGAGATCATAACATTACCATATCCATGAAATATCCTCATACCAACAATTCACGGTGGAAATAGATCTCCCCTCAAATAAATGATTCCTATTATATGGTACATATCCCTTGGTTATTTTGGAAACACCCCTAGCCAAAAAAATTCGTGAAATGAACATCTAATGTTTTTCCCCATACCTATTACACTTAGGCAGATACCATCTAATAAAACATTCATTAAAACAATAGATCCCTAGGTACTTTTTCATGGTAGGTTGACCAACAACCACACCCAAGAAAGAGGCATATACAAGGTATTTTTCCAGGGCTGTGTTGGTTAGATTCTCTCCTAGGCACCACCAAAATTATAAAAATGCCAAGATAGGGGGATTTGGGGGGAATTTTTATAGATACATTCCCATGGATGACACACACTCACCTAAGATCCAACTCAAGTACCCAAACTCTATTATGGCCCTGATCCTTATTCAAAAAATTCACATTGAAATGTTTTAAATAGTGAAATCATGATTCAAAAATTGGTTCTAAAATTTACCCCACCTTGAAAATAAAAAAAAACAATATTATTTTGAAAGATATAACTCATTAAATGGGAGAGTTTTATACAATTACCTCCTGAACTAATCAACCAAAATAAATTTTAGAATTAATCAACCAAAAAATCCCTATATACACAAATTTTCAATTTATAACCATCTTTCCACATTCTACACTGTAATGAAAATGGAGCTTCCATTATGAAACTCCAAACAGGAGGTATGTTATTTCTCAAAAACCAATCCACCACTCATCATCATCACAAAAAAAACCAAGCTGTGATTACTCATTCATGTTTTTCCCAAGACATGATGGTTTCAAGGACCAAATAATCCCATATCTTGTGGTTTCTGCCAATATAATCCTTGACTCATAATTTTTTATTCGATCCATGGAAATCCACACAATTTGAATATCCTGTAAAAACAAAATCACATAAATATAACAGTCTATTTGATGATTTTTTCATCACACTGCACTAAACTATACAAGAGAAGCACAGATAATACCTCTTATGTCTGACCATTCTAAAAAAATCTTTTCCACACCCATCTATGCATCATGTCATCATCAAATTCTTATACCTCTACTCTTGAAGGAATTTGAAGATCATCCACACTGGATATTATGATCACACCCCAAGCACCAATGAATCACCAATCATTTTAAATCATAAAAAATTCATATCGATCTTGATGCCTACAATGGAATTCATTAAATACCAAATACAAACCCCAAATATATTATTTACTATGAAATTGATAAAATTAGATCCACATACTCACCAACTTCCAAAATCCCCCTCGACTATTCAATGATATAGTTCTTAAAGAAAATGAAACTTCCATCATATGGTTATTTATATTCCCCCTATCCTTTAATAAATAAATTGAATGTATTTGGTAGACCTGATTTTAAATGACTGTAAACACAAAACATGAACCACTAACTCTTCTTATCCAACTAGGAAGATCACCCTCAAAATGAAAAAAAATTATAATTATAAGAATGTTTGGAACCTATAATGATCAATGGTATGCTCTACCAACATATAGATCTCATCGTACATGAACCATCCTAGGTTTTTTCCCATGTGGGGATTATCTCAATTTTGGGTTTTGATTCCTTTAGTCCATCTAAGGAGTAAAATGGTAATTTTATCCAAGTATATGATCTAAAAAACAATTTATTATGGTTTCTTTAGATCTAGAATATGTAGTTTACCTTTGAGTAAATCAGAATTGAAAAAGAGAGTTTCATAGAGGTTTGAAAATAATATAACGAAAACATTATATTTTTTTATGGTGTGTGTGCGTATTTATAATGAAATACAAATATCTCTTGAATGAAGACTCTGATAGAAAAATATAGAACTTTTTTTATTCTAGAATGACGTGTTTACAATATTGGTGATGTTATCTAGGTTAACATAATGTTTCCCAGGTGTTCTCTCTCAGGAATAGATTATTTAAATAATTAAATTTCTCAATTAATTTCTTGGAGTTCTAAATAAACCCTAGGACACATCTATTTATTCCTCCTTATGAATCATTTATAGGGTTTGTTGGATTAATAATTATCCAGGAATCCAAAAATAATATAAGAGGATCTATTGTTGTCGATTTGGAAACAGATCAAGGATTGGAATTATATCAATAATGACGTCTATAAATGGATTTGGATGGTGATGGTAAATGGACCTATAGTTGCAAAATTGGATCAAAATGTTGGAAATTTTCCATTGAGGTAGGGATTTTCATTATTTGTTTTTTCTTATTTTATTTCTTTGTTAAAATATGGATTCAATATTCCAATCATAAATCAATGAACCCATGACTTAGAATGGCCTTTTGAACATAGGATTTTTTTTAATTTTTTGATTTGAGATTGATGGCATTGAACCATGGGGTTATCTTCCAGTACACTGGATTTTACAAAAATAGATAATGATCCATTGTTGATGGTTTTCATCATTACTCTTTATTGTGTTTTATTGGTTTTCCCCTCCTTTCTTCATATGTTCATCACTGGCCGTTTTTTGGGTATATGGTTTAATTGTTTATCAAACTGATTCTCATGCATGTATTATTACTAGTCTCACAAATTGAAGCTGTAAATTCATCATTTTGGATTGTGGTGTAAAGATTGTTTCTAGTTTGAAGTAAAATACAGGGAAATGGTAGAATCTAAGATCTTCTTGAATGTTGATGCATGTGATGAAAAAAGTGTGATGAGATCATGATCCTTTGATAAAGGCTGGCTAGAATTTGATTTTCATCAAGGTGTTCGGCTGGTGGTATGACATTATTAGACCATTATAGAAAATGAGGCATTTAGCCGAGTCTTGAGAACCATTAAAAAATGCATCTTTTAAAAAAATTAATAGTGGATTAAACCATTGGTAAATTTGAAATTTTATTTG
This sequence comes from Viscum album, assembly GCA_963277665.1. Lineage (NCBI taxonomy): Eukaryota > Viridiplantae > Streptophyta > Magnoliopsida > Santalales > Viscaceae > Viscum > Viscum album. Next base: position 1,548,769,383 of record OY728152.1, on the reverse strand, counting down.
TTTTAAATTATTTAATTAATTTTAAAGGTTGATTTAAAAATCCATCATGAATTTTAGTAGTTTCTTAATAAACCGACCATAAAATTACTAATAAAAAATATTAATTTAAAGTATTTAATTTTTTTACTATTTAATAATAATAATAATAATTAATTATTATTATCTATTATTTATAATCATTTATTAATTATAAGTTATTAATTAAAATAAATAATTATTATTTAAAGTCAGTTATTATTTATTATTTAAATTTTTTAATTAATTATAACATATTAATTATTAATTATTAATTATTATTAATTATTAGTTAGTAATTATTTTAAAACTAAAGTTATATTGAATCATTAATTAGTAATTAGTAATTATTTATACAGGTATATACTCACCTCTAGAACACACACACACATAAAAACATAGACACATACATACATACTTATATACATATATACATGATGGTATATTTATATATTATGGTCAAAACATACTCACTTAAATAATATACTAAGAGAAGTAAAAAATTCAAATTCTATATCAAATGACTATATCCTTCGATCCATATTTTCATTTGTTCTATATGGCCTATCAAATCAAATCATACAAAAAGAAAAATAATAATTTTTGACAGTGATTTGGAAATAGTTAGTAGAAAATAATTTATTAATATTCTAAGTGAACATGAAAATGAGACATCAACTTCAAACTACCATAAAAATTCATACATGTGTTTGTTTTTTCTCTAGGGCCAATCAAATTAAATCATTAAATGAGATCTACATTATGAAAACCATGAAAACAATGGTCCTTAATTAATATTGATTAAAAAAGTCCTAGAATACCTCTAAAACATAGTTTTTGTTAGGATTCCCTAATTTTTGAAAATTTACTAGATTATCAACTTCATTTAAGAATGTCTTCATATCCTTATGCGGTAGTGAATTATTTTTTCAATTAGTTTACATCCCTAGTAGTATAATTGTGTTGCAATTGTAGTAGTCTTTTCTCTTTTTATGCTTTATTATTTATTATATATATTTGTGTGTGTGTATTTATATACATTTATGTATTTTTATTTACAATATATATAATTTTTTCAGTATGATTTTATAATTATATATAATTATATATATTTATGTATATTTATAAATATATATTATTATATTATATATATATATACATTATGTGGGTATACATATAGAGATATTTATAGGTATTTATATTTATATATATTTAAATGAATTTATCTTTATTTATATGTGTTTATATATATATGCATACATACATATATATTTAATTATATGGATATGTGCGTTTGTATGATTTTTTTGTAAATTTAGATAAATGTATACATATTCATAGATACTAATATCTATTTTTGTTTATTTAAATTTAAACAATTTATATAAATTTAAATATATTTCATTGGTATATATTTGTGCATGTCTGTACATGTGTATTTATAAAAAAATTATATTAATTTTTTTATATTTATACGTAATTATAGGATATTTATATATTTTCTATCTATAAATAAATTTTATATATAACAGTGTTTAAATAAATTTTTGTGTAATTATATATTTTTATATATGTATGAATTTACAAATTATGAATAAATATATGCTCACATACGTATATAAATATATATTGTTTATATATATAATTATGTCATATTTTATTTTTATTATTGGATTATTATTTTTTTATTTAATTATTATTATTATTGTTTACTTATTTATTATTTATTTATAATTTATTAACTATTTATATATATAATATATTATGTTATATATTATTCACTATTTATTAAATACTATATATTATTAATTAATTAATGATTTATTACTTACAATTTATTTATTTATCATTTTTTACTATTTATTTATTACTAGTTACTATTTATTTAATATTTAAAATATATTTATTATATATTATTAATATGTATATAAAATAAATAATTTAATAAACAATAACAATGATAATATTAATATAAATAAATAAATAAATAAATAAATAAATAATATGTTTTTAAAAATGATAAAAAATAAAAAATAATATATAATAAATAAATATATGTTAGAATATGTATATATATATATAAGTATGTTAATGTTTGTTTAGTCACCCCATGAAGTGTTTTTGAAGTAATAAAATCTTTATAGAAAACCCAAGAGGTAAGAGGTTCAAATAACACCAATCATAGATATATGAATACTTTCTGTAGTGCTTAAAAAGTAAATATTAAGTAAATAATTAATCAGTAATAAATAATATGTCAATTTTTTTAAAAAATCTTGTATAGTGTTTAGTGGAATTTTAATCTGTTGTTTAATGGAGTAAAACCACAACAGAATGGTTCCACCACACTTTTACAAAATCTACGTGAAATGTTTCTTGATAATACACATGAAAAATGTTTTAGAAAAGATTTCCAAATCCATTTAGGTGTGGTGTAAACAACTACTAAATGGTTTTTTCTTAATGGATTCCCAAGTTAATCTTGTCCGCCTGTGGATTTACCTAAGGAAACAAGATCATGATGGTGATCCATTTTTTAAAGGAGGATGACCATAATTTGACTTTTGGTGAGATTTCAACCTCAATCATGCAGGAGTTATGATGATATTATAAGAGAAATCATCATACACAACAAAGGAAATCAAATCATGAAGAATGTAATGTTCATAAAACCTGACTACCCAATGTATTGTTTGGAGGAAAATATATTGTGTAGCCTATTTTATGTAATGACATGGTTCTAAGGTAGAGTAAAATATCACATTCCTTGTTACTTATACATATTTTAAGTGACCCCTACCTGGTTATGTCAGCATATAACAACGATTAACTCCCATGGACTTCTATATCCCAACACAACATGTGTGTTGGGTGAAAACTTATTTTCCCTCAAAGTTAAAAACTCAGGTAGTTTTGGTACATGTCAAGTACCTTTTTAGAAATTTCATACCATGTGGACCCTCTATAAGTCATATAGTTGGGTTAAGGCATGATATGAAAATTTAAAAAATAATTAGGTGGATATTTTGGGATAAAACTTCTTATACACCTAGGAAACACTTTCTATTTATGTTTTTATTTGATTATTTTAGTCAGATGAATATTACCACCTCATTATTTCAAGGTGGAGTGGGTATTTCACCCATTAGGAATGGGATCCTTCTTGGGAGTTAGTATTTCACCAATGTATGCATGGGTTCTGAATCCTAAAATTATGAAAAAAATAGAGTCTATATTTCACCCATATTAAGGGTTAGTATCCCTCTATATGCAAAGTCGATAATTTTCCTAGCTATAGAGCTCATATGGGATAGGTATCCTCGTATCAAAGTCTTTATTTCACGCATAGTCAGGGGAAGGGATCCTCCGACATCAAACGAGGGAATACCTATGTAGGTTTCTTGAGGATATAATTAGGGACTTGAGAATCATACATGGTGTATGTGGGTTTATCATTTTTCTTATGTATCAAATTATACCATAGTGGGTGACAATTATTTAGGATTAGGAAAAATCCCATTCTATTATTTTGAACGTATCATGGAAAGTTGGAACCTATATAATTATGACTTTTGCGAGAGGTGTTGTAATGACATGATGTTTTTAAAGTATAAACATCATGTTCGAGGGAGTTTATGACTCAAAAAACTGCAATTAATTGAGAATATAACATAATAATGTGGTATCATCCAATTTTTAAACAAATTTATTCTCATTGATAGTTTCTGACACATGGAACACCAGGTTTAAATTAACCATGATACTCTATTAAAATATTATTATTTAAACCTGACTATTATAACCTAGCCATAAATGTGGAAGGATAGAAAATAACTAACTAAATTAATAAATTTTTATGATTTACACATGTTTGAAATAAATTCAATGTTTATCTATTGATTAAAAATGAAATAAGAATGATTAGAAAGGAAAATAAATATTTTCTAAAAAACTATATTTTCCGAAAGGGTGGCTTAGCTGAGCTTTGGAAACATAATTTATAACTAATTATTTCTAAATATATAATATCTATTGAAAAATATAATCATTATTTTTGAAATCATCTTATCAAAATTACCTTAGGGTGAATTTTTAGGATTTTTTTGAAATTTTTCCTTTTTCAACAAATAGTTAAAAATACCGGTTTTTAATAAAAAATGACATTTCATTTATGTTTCTCAAAAAGATAATTTTTTTTTAAAATTGGGTTTAATGTAAAATTAGTTCAGTTAAATAAATATTTATCAAATTTATGTCCTTTAATAAATTTCTTAGTGATTCTTTATATAAAAAAATGTATATTATTTTGAACATTTTCTCTTAGAAAACTCGCTTTCTCATCACGTATGTGGGATTAATTTTAAATTATATTTTCCCACTAATGTAAAATTAATTTGGGAAAATGGGTTACATATTTTAATGAGTATAATTTATATTATATAATATGTTCATCTTAATTTTTTTCCCAAACATATTCAGAAAACCTCAATAATTAATTATTGTAGTTAAGGTTAAATTGAGTTTACGTTGGGTTTAAACTAAGAAGATAGGGGTTAAAATGACCTAAAACATTTTGAAATATACTTTAATGGATATATATACTCCTTATTATATTTCAAATAAGAAACTATGGTTATTTGGAATATTTCATCACGTTAATTCATTTATCATTTTGAATTATTTTGGAAACATTCCAAGTAATTTCCATTAGGCTTCCCTTTCCCCACTTATAAAAATAAAATACACCCCTTAAATTATTCACACATTTCAATAAATTTTTATTGAAAAAACCATTAAAAATACCTCTAAATAATCCTTATATATATTCTATATTTTCAGATCCCCCAAAAGACCATCTATAGTTTCCTTAAGAGGAGATCCAAATCTCTTTGAGAATCTAATTATCTTAATAAAGATCTGTCATTTTCTTTCTTCCTTTTCCACATTCAATTATTTATTAACAATTAAAATATAATAATAACTATATATAACATATAATTATATTTTATTATGCTTATGTAACAATATTTATCCATATAAACTTCCATCAAATTTGAATAAAAATCATTGATCGTGGGTATGACTGACTATCGTATTGTGAACCGATGTAGATCATTTTCCCTCACCTCTTTTCAAGGATAGATAAAATTTGGATTTTCCACATGTATGTGATATTTATGATATTACAATAACTATGAAATTTTAATGTAACATATACCATTTTATGTTCCATTCTATTTCAAATAAGATAACATCACTCGTGTATACGAAGGACTACCACCTCGTGAAGCCATGCAATTTTTTTCACTTATAATTTGCATGGAATGTAATAAATATTAAATTAATTAATATATGTGATATATATGATATTATATTTATTATGAAAAATTAATATATTACAAACTTATTTAACCTTTCACTCATTAAGGTTATGATATTGTTGCTCATGCATACGTACGACCTATAATCAATATGAAGCGATGCGATTAATTTTCCATGTCCATGCTTCATAGATCGTTATAAAAATGTACATACAAATTAATTTTTATATTTATAAAATTATTATTATTATTATTATTATAATTTTATATATGTATCCAATGAAAAATAACCAGAACATTCTTGGAAAACATAAATGAGAAAACAAGTAAATTAACACCCGAAACAATGAAAATATTGAAATATTATTAAAAAAGGGGTGGTGAAATGTTTTAATTGAATCATAAAATATATTGTTAATATTATTATGTTTATTCTATAAATTTATTACATTATTAAATACATTATACAATCGGCGTATACACATATTAATAAAATCATACATGAGGTAAGGGTTTTTCGTCTCACTTTTTCTTTTATAAGTAATATTCCATATTCAACACTTATTTCCATAGTGTGGTATATATAAAAAAAATTAAATATTTCATATCATGAAGATATTTATATTAGTCATATATAATTTTTCATTTGGAGTTATTTATTTTATGGGGATTATTATATAGATGTTACCAAAGTGATACATGTTTATTTCACAATCTCATCATTATTTGGGATTGTTTATGTTTATGTCTCCCTTAAGGGAATTATAATATATTTATATTGCAGAAGTAATATATTTTATTCATACCTATTTATTAGTTATAAGTTTCAAGTAATATTACAATTTTTCAACTCTTTGAAACTTAAAATTAATAAGAAAATATTTTTTATGAAAATATAATTTTATTTTTCAATTTTTTTGGAAATCCCTTTTCATCCAAACCCGTGTTTCCTAAAAATATATATTCAAAATTGATTTCAAACTTTTTAAAAAAATTTATTAAGTAATTTTGTACCCATTTTTTTTAATGGAATATTTGAGTGACTTTGAAAACAATTTTCATTTGGATTTTTTTAGAAAATTTCAAAACAATCATTATTTTAACATGTACAGCATTGAGAAAATTCTCCATAGTTATGACCAATAAATTTCTAAACTCATATTTTAAAAATTATTAAATTTTATTGTCTTGTAATCAATTTTCAAAATATTTTTTGAATTGTTTATTTTAAAGGTGATTCTCAAAATACAAATGTTATTTTTATAATAAAATGTTTTAAGGATCATTTCATAGTATTTCTATTCAAAAAAGATATAAAACCTCTCTTATAGTTATGATCCATTAACGATATGTTATATTCATACCAAACTTAGTATTCATATATATGTATTATGTTTAATTTTACATGGGATGAACAATTTTATTACCATACACCTTTTTACTCTGAATGTCTTATGATTAGGTTTATGGATTGGGGTATGTATTAAGATTGCGTATGTTAGTTTTTTAATTTGAATGTTTATGTTGATTATTCTTCAACCCTTTCATGTGAGAAATTAATTTTAATTAGTATGTTATGGGTGGGTAATTCTACATCCCCTTGATGCAATGGTAGGTCTGATGAGAAAAACTAAATTGGGTTTTAGATAATTCCTTATACATTTATTTAAATGTGTTTGCACAAGGCCTTGATTGTTTATTTTAGAAATATATAAAAATGTTTTCCATAATTATGAATTCAGTTACTAATATTCCATTTTGTTATTCAATTAGTTATAATATCCATGGTTATTTTTTCAAGATCGTGTGATTGTTTATTTGGAATTATTTTCTCAGCATTTAATACTGCCGTATTAGGATCAGTTTACTGATTAAATGAAACATGTTTTAGTAATTTAACATTACATGTTGATTATAAATTATTTATTTATATCTTAAATTATTTTATTACCATTAATTATCATATGAGGTCACCCATTTCTTATATTTTGTTCCCGATGATTTCCGGAGCTGATTTTTTGATTAATATACAGGGATATGCTAGGTGAATAATGATGTTCACAAAGAAAACACTTTGTGTATTTTATATTAAAAAAAGAATATGAATTTTAAGAATGTATCAATTTAACCAAGACAAATAAAAAAAAATTTCCTTTGAGATGTGGTTACTTTTATCTAGTTCCAATTTAATAATGTAAACACTATCTCCATGTTAATAGAGTTGAGGTCACATTAGATGGCATCACAGAAAGTTTAGTAGAAACCTTGGGAACTGGAATTAGGGGAAAAATAGATTATGTATCCTAAAACTATGATATATATTGAATATAAATATATCATAATATCATCATGTTTTTTAAAGAATATATTGTGTGTTTTACCCTACAATACATCACCTTATGGATAATACAAGTGGATACAGTTCCGGTAGAAATGGACCTATGTGTAATAACTTAAAAAAGGGTGGATTGGGAATTACCCAATTGAAACATAGTGCATAAAAACATGAATTACTATTCATTTTTTTGAAACACTGATGGCAAATGATTAGGGTAAATCAAATTTTCTCTAAAAACCATTATGATGTAGTTGAAAATAAGGATACCCTAAAACAAACCTTGTTTATGATTATGAGATTAGCTATGCATAAAATTTTCAATTTATGTAAACTATTTCACTAGTTCTTGGATTATACATAATGTCTTATAATTTTTTGATCTAATATATTTTATAATATAATTTATAAATAGATCATAGTTGAAGGAATAAAAACTGTATCGAAAAACATACTCCAAATATTATGAATTATCATTTCTTTTACGAGCTTAAATTAATAATTTGATGTAAAATAGTCTACTAGTAATTCTCATTAAATGAGGATATAAAATCTTGTGATATCAAGAATTATAAATAATTTTCACAGTCATATGACTTTTATGGGAAGAAAGAGATTATTAGGAAGGTATATTAAAATACAGATAAAGAGAAAAATGGGGAGACGGATTTTCCAACATGTGATACTTGTGGAAGGAAATAACCTGGTACATGCTTAAAAGGAAAATGAGTTTTCATCAAGTATAGTGAAAAAAGACACCATTATATTGATTCAGAAGGAATTAATGAATCTACCAATGTTGAATTCTTCCACTATTTGGAGATAGTGAACTATGGAAATGAATTCCACAGGCATCAAGGTAATATAAATCAAAATAAGATAAGGGATCAAGGTTAAGCTTATGATATTACTAAAAATTATGTGAAATGACAGATTTTCTTATTTATTTATTAAAGACTAATGTTATAAGATTATTTTAATCAATGAAATTTGGGTTATAATAATAATAAAATGTACAAGGATAGTATTTTTGTTTTAGTTATTTACATATTTGAAGTCATGTGTTGAATGTTACCAAGAAAAGTGATTAAGTGGAATGTTGAACTTATTGGAAAATATTTTATTGATGGATGAAACCCTTAATATGTTCTTGGTGCTGAAATAATAATGAAAAATATGTTTTTATAAAGGTATTAGTATCCTTTAAGATTTTTCTAATCTTTAATGTTGAGGTAATTTTGTGCCATTATAATTTGGTAACATTATAGTAATAATATTAGCATTGTTTTATAAAAATGAAAAACCACATGATAGGTGAAAAATCATTGCATATGGAATATCCATGGGGCTTGAACCCACAATAGAACGATGATAAGGGTTTAACACCTACCACTGATCTATGTGATGTCCTCGTTAATATGCCATTGGTTTTAGTTAAATGATTTTATGGATAAATATTAATGTTGAGCAAGATGTGTAATTTTTTATGATTAGATATTAATGAATTATATTGGATAACTTGTGATAACCATATTAGTTTTGGAAGATATTAATTATTAGATAGATAATATTTTTACTAATTTATGGATCTTATGATCCATTAGAATTTAATTTTACTGCTTCAAAAATTAATCATTAATCATTGATATTCATATTATGTAGTAATGATTTATGTGTAAAATTTTATAATAACAACCAAAATTGTAAATTATTCCTATTAATTATATTTATATTATGCAATTATATTTTCATATATTTTCAGTCTATATTTTAAAGAATTTTTCAAATATTAGAAGGATATTGAAAAAAATGTTATAAAATAACCTTCATTTATGTTGAACCAATGGAATATAAAATCATCAATAATTTATTGTTTTTAGGTCCTTACATTTTTGTTAATAAATACCTTTCTTGTGAAAAAGAATATATCTCACTCTCTATTAATCCATAGGCATTAGTATTCTCTTCCATTTCTATGTTTTCGATCTCTTATATGGAAACCTAGTAATGTGGATGAACTTCATACTCCCCATTATCTATTATCAAGAATAATTTCAAATAAACAATTCTATAATGTGGCTATCCAAAAAAATTATTTTACACTATCAAACCCTTGATTACCTAAATCATGTTTCAATTGCAAGGATGAGATTTATTTAAGGGGATAAAATGTAATACCCTAAGATTTAAAAAAAGGAACAACATGTTTGATAGAATGTATGAAACAAAAGAAGATTATAAGATAATCTAACAACTCAATTATTTACGATACATTTATTTTTAAATGAATTTAATCAATTTTATATCCTATGATTCATGAAACACTGGGTTTGAACAAAACATGATACACTATTAAATTATTGTTATTTAAACATGACCATTACAAAGTAGCCATTAAGTTGGAAAATTTGAATAGTACTAAAATAATTATGAACTATTTATGTTTTAAACTTGTACAAAATAAATTTAATGGTTATATATTGTATATAAATAAAAAAACTCATTTAAAAATAAATTAAATGTTTTCCAAAAAGCTATTTTTTTCTATAAGCAGTTTAGTCATGATTTTCACACATAATTTATAATTAAATTTTAATATTTTTATAAACATTAATTGGAAAAGTAACATTCATTTATAAAACATCATATAAATACTATATTCAAGGGAATTTTTTGGATTTTTTTGAAATGTATCATTTTTGTTAAATAGTGAAAAATACTATTTTTTACTAAAATTTGATTTTTTTTAAATTATTTTCAAAGATAAATTATATTTTAAATAGGTTTGAAAGTAAAATTATCCCAATTATATTAATATTTAACTAATTTAGTTCAATTTAATCAATTTAATATTTATTTTTAATATAAAAGCTTTGCAAACAATTAACCATTTTCTCTTTGAAAATAGGTTTTGTCGTCGCATCCCTAAGATTAATTTTAAATTAGATTTTCTGAGTTTTGTAAATGGAATCTCTAAAAATTGACTCTATATTTGGAATGATAATAATTTGTATTATCTAATTTGTTTACCAAATTTTTTTACCTAAATAAATAGTGAAAATAATAAAAAGTAATTTCTGGAGTTAAGGTAAAAAATGGGTTTACCGTGGGGTTAAACTAAGAAGATAAGTATTAAAATGATGTACTACACTATAAAAATATTATTTTATGGAAATTTTCACACTTTATAATATCCAAAATTCTATGATAAGGTTATTTTTAATTTTTTCATGTGAATTAATTTTTTATTATGGATTATTTTTGGAAAATTTCTATGTAATTTCAAAAATGGTTCCCTTTCTCCACTTATAAAAGTGAAATCCCTCCCTTCACTTATTCAAAACTCCAATGAAATTTAGATTTAAAAAACCTAAAAAAAATCTATCCCCATTATCCTTATACATATTAATGTGCTTTGGGTCCTCCCAAAATACCATCCCTATAGTTAATAAGAGGATATACAAAGGAGGTTTCTCTAAGAGAAGGTAATTATCTTAAAAAAACTCTTTCAATTTATTTATTCTTTTTCCACATACAATAATGAATTAAAATATAATATTTAAATAAATCATTATAAGACAAATAATTATTTTTTATTATATTTATGTAATAATATTTATAATTCGTGACTTCCATCATAGGGGAAATGAAATCATCGATCATGTGTTTGACGAACTACCACCTCATAAACTGATGTAGTTCATTTTACATCACATGCTTTTAGGGTTGGATATAATTACTAATTTAACAAATTTATATCATACTTATTATATTATAATTATTTTATAATTTTAATATCAAATTTATCTTTTTTACATTACTTTCCATTTCAAATATGATAATGTCATTCGTGTTTACGGTGGAATACCCCCTCTCAGAGCAATGTGAATCGATTTTCATTTTTTATTTTTATCGAAAGTAATGAATATATATTTAAATACTTTTCTATTATATAATAGATGATATTATGTTTTAAAAATTAATATTCAACCCACATTCTTAAATATTCACTGGTTAAGGTACTAATATCATCGCTTGTGCATATGTATGAACTACCATAGCCACGAAGCGATGGGATTGATTTTACATATCAAACTTTATTTAATGGTTATAATATATATATATATATATATATATCTAGAAAATATGATATTTATTTAATTACTTTATTTTTTAATTTGATATATATATATCTTATGAACAAGAACCAAATCTTTAATAACAAAATGCACATGAGAAAACAAGGAAATTAACAACCGAAACAATAAAAATAATGAAATATTATTAATAAAAATGGAAGTAAAATTTTATAATAGGATAGTTTAATATATAAAAAATATTATTTTGGCACTTTTATTAATTAATGACATTGTTAAAATGATTATATATGATTCATTGACACATACAAAAGATGTCATACACGAGGTATGGTTTTCTCATCTATCTTTCACATCTATGGGGTATCTTCCATCTTCACCACTTATTCCCTCTATTATATATATAATTCCAATTTTATAAGTTATATAATTAAACTATTTATATTAATGGTATTTAATTATTCAATTAATTTCATTTCTTTTATGGGGATTAGGATTAAGAAGTTACCAAATTGGTAAGTTATTATTTCACAATCTCTCTTTATTTGTGAGTGTTTATGTTTTCACCCCCCTTAGAGTAATTTCATGACACTTATATGTTAAAATAAATTTATTATCTGGAAAAATAGCTATTCAGAAAAATTCTCAATTAATAGAACCATTATTCAATTCTCTTTTACATAAAATGTTTTATAAAATATATTTATGAAAATCTGACAACATTTATCACATCGGTTAGAAATCCTCCTTCAAAGAAACCCATGTTTTCAAAAAATATTTTCATTTTTTTAACCAATTTTAAATTATTTATTTAATATAATTACAGTTTTTTCTTTTTATTTTTTTGAAAAAAATATTCTTGTTGTTTTCGAAATAATGGCTATTTTGATTTTATAGAAAATGTGGAAGGAATATCTGTTTTAAAAAGTACTAATTGATAAAAATTTCTCACCACCATGACCTATTAGCATTTTAATAATTATTTTACAGGTATTAAAATTAAATTTTAAATGAAAAGTATTTTTAACCTGTATTGTGACCTCTTTTTAAAGGTGATTTTCAAAATTCAAAGGATATATTTCAAAAAAATTATTTTAAGTATCTTTTAAATGTATTTCTATTAATCGAAAATGTGAACCATTCCTTTTACATATGATAAATTGGGGATATGTTGTATTTATGATATACTTATTATTTTTCAAAATGGTTTACAATCTGTTTGACACAGGATGTATAATTTTATTATCATTCACAATTTTACATTGGATGGTTTATGATTCTGTTTGTTGATAGGGGTAAGTATTATCATTTTATGAGTTCATTTTTCAATCTGATTGTAAATGTTAAGAATGGTCACCCCTTTTATATGAGGAATAACGTTTACTTAATAAGTGATAGATTTTTCCTGCTATATCCCCTCGATGCATCGGTAAGTCTCTTGATAAAACTAGATTGAGTTTTGGCTCAGACCTTACCAATTTATTTTGATTTTTTAGAACAAGGCCTAGAAGGTATGTTTTAGATGACTAGAATTATTTATTCCATTATTATGAATTTAGTTATTGATATTACATGGGTTACTAAATTAGTTAGAATATCAATGGTTAAATTTTCAATCTCATGTGATTATTTATATGACATTATTTGATCAACATTTATTATTGCCTTATTATATTCATATTATTAAATATTTGGAATGTATTTTAGTTATTTATCTTTCCAAATTGATTACTCCTCATTTACTCATAGATTTCTCTATACTCTTACCCTTAATGAGCATTTCATATCACCTTTTTCTTAGGTATTAGTTTCCATAGGATACCAGGAAGTTTTTTTAATTGATATGAAATTAAATTCAATGGGGAATAATGGAATGATTTTTTTTCATTTTTTATCATTATAATTTAATTTTAATTTAATTTATGTATATAGCATGAAAATAATAATAATATATTCAGTATATCTAGAAAAGATACCGTATATATAGTCGAAATATAATAAAATATACATAAAATTTGTGTTACCATTGTCGAGGTCACTACAACTCTGATTCGACTATATCATGGGGGTTTTATTTGAGATGTGATGTTAGGATAGATATTGAATTAAGATTTCATGGATTATGCATTATTCCAAGAACTAAAAAATACCTAATAAAGTTAGTTTATATGATTTTATATATGATGACTATGACTTCTCAATGACCCTAAAACCTATAGTGTTTGACCGTATCTATATTATTCATATTGAGTTCCTTTCAACTACTCCTTAGTGTCATAAATAGTGTGTTTTCATGGTTTTATTATTATTTTAGTCATCCTAGACACCACCAAATTCATGAGTCTTGTTTAATGTTGATTTATACTCTTTTTATATTTTTTAGGAGTCATACCGAGTATTTTTATACTTACTTCTACATGGGCCTTAGGCACATGAATATTATTGTAGCGTTGGTTCCACACATGCTGAATATGGAATTATGGTTGTGGAGTTTATTTAGCTTATTCAGAGCCGACTCCCATAGAATTTGGATGATATAGTGTTCTAAAAGATTTTTCAGACTAAGAGAATTTCTTGTTTTGTTCCAGACTGTAGTGAGGATTTCATGTCCCTATAATGTTGTCAGTTTCCTTTCAGAGTTGCTGGAAATGTATTTTCTAATTTTTACATTATCTTTTTTCACTAGTTTTATTTTTGATTTCAATTGATTTCTCATGCATGTGTTTTATTTAGTTCAATTTATATTTTATTTATATCAAAAAAAATATTAGTTTTTATTGGATATATATATATATATATATATATTATTATAGACTAAGGCATCTCATATGTGAGTTATGTCTACTTTCTACTAGTTACTAGCCTGAAGTTTATTAGATGCTGGCTTGACGCGACACTCCCTAATTACCACTACTCTTATTGGGGCCCCAGTGGGTTGATTCATGTTAGAGTGGTATGAATGTTTGTATTTTTTATGGATGGTGATTATAGATAATAGTCAATTGAGGATTGGATTGAGACCATAAAAAATTATTTTATGGGGGTCATCGGTGAATTAAGTGAATCATGGATACTAGCATAGGTGTATCGATATACACATCCATTCACTAGGGATATGATAAATTTTTAGTCAACCTTGAACCCTATAACATCAATTGAGGGGTATATGTAAGTTAGTAAATGCATTATATAATGGTCAGTTATGATCTTTCGTGTCCTTTTTAAGCTAATGCATATATTTTATAACCCTTATCTGTGGGACCTATTAATTACAAAGTTTCACCCATTGATAACCAAATTCATTATACATATATATTATGATTTTACGAGCCTATTTCTATTGATGTTCTATGATCCACGATATAGTGAGTCATGAGACATTGTATTCAGAGATTTAGTTAAGTGGTATTCATGCATCATGATATGAGGTGTACCCAATTACCGTATGCTTAATGTAGATCATTCTCATAGAGAATATGGTATTTCCCTTTGGGTTGGACAAGTATATTGGTAGATTGGGTACACTATATGGATTTATTAGATAAAACATCATTGGATGTAAGTTGAACGTGAACATAGAGTGGTATGGGATCCACATGGGTTGGGGACTCACAAAATCTTCTTGTTCAAGCTTATACTACTAGATATTGGTCCTTTTAGAGAACATCCTATATTATACTATGAAGTGTTATTTAAATATGTATTCTTGAAGCTCGTAATGATATTTATTTACCAATTTTGGAGTGTTAACTCTTATCTGGGATGGAGTTATCATCAAAGGATGTTGAAAATTTTGTATGGTTGAATGAACATGTTTTATTAAATATCATAGCACACAATCTTTTTGAGGTCATTAGGAATATTCTGTGGAGTAGTTTTCTGAGATTGATGATGTTAGAGAACTATATAATAAGAGACTTTAGACAGTTTGTGATGTTTCATGTGATTCCACCTTTTCCAGAGTCATCGAAGGGTGTCATGGTAGATTGAAAATCATTGTAGATTTGTATCCTGGATATGTGAGGAGGTCATCCTTTCACCTGATGATAGCCAGATTGGTAATGGGGAGAGACTTCCAATATCATGGATGGTAAATCATATCATCAATATAGATCAACATGTTTTACAAGACATCATATGTTGAAACTATCTTCGTGTTTTGAATATATATGTTTCATATAAAATAAAAATTATATGTTTATTCTAGGATGGTAACTAAAGTGGGCTACAATGAAACTCCAATAAATTTCCTCACATACCCTCATCATATTTATACATGATTAGGATATTAACTAATCATCATATGTCCCAGAGTGGGATGTTCCAATGAAATATTAGTGATAGATCTTTGTTATCCAAAATCTTTAAAGGATGTTGAGTATTATCCACTCATCATTGTGGTGGAGCGAGTTTTCCAAATATAGTGGAGTATGTATTTGAAAAAATTCCTTCATAATAAAGAATACAAATGACGATACCCACCATACTGTTATTTAGTTACTTTTATGAGAATCATGACTTAATTTTTAATTTTTTTCAATTGGGTAGGTTATATCCCCAATAATGATAAATATTTATACAACTATGTTCAACATCTCAAAGATGTGGTAATAAGATCCAACCATCTAGTAGTTTAGTATGATTATCCTTGTTCAATGAATGTGAATTCATGATCTATGTGTATGGAAAATAGTTTCCCTCACTTTTAATATCAAATAATGTATATATTATTAAAAGGGGTGACCTATGGTCAATCATTGGAATGGAGATGGTCTATACACCAATCAATGTATGGGAATGATGAGAGAATTAGTATATATATGAGGTAGTGAACCAAATATATCCTTGGAATGATTTGTTTTGGATACTATTAGGACTTCCCATTATTATAGTATATAATCCAAATTCATGAAGTGTCCGAGGGCTTCACAAACTAATGTCTAGGAGGCTGTGGAAATTAGATTAGTATGGAAATTCCATTATGGATGAAAAAAACTATGAAAAATAAACTAATTCAGATGAATGATATAAGAATCTATATAGTTTTATTTTGTGACCATGATTCTATCATGAATGTTGATAAGTGTCTTTACCTTAGTAAATAGTGGTTTCCTCACACCTACCTTATTATGAGTAGGATTTTTTGGGCATGATGTAGACATAATTATTCTATGTGACTATATTTTAATATATTATAGAATAGAATAGATGTCATTAAAAAGGGGGAAAACAGATCACGAACATTATTAGGTTTATAATGATTCTCCTTTGGTGCACATGACAGACATCTCAATGGACATCCAACATAGAGACTGATCAGGTAATGAAATGTCCTTGGCGTGTCATGCATAGTGGTTTTGTTTGGGTATAATCACCCCTTAGTGAACCTTGTTTATGAAATAGAGTATAATATATTAGGATAATATTGATGTTTTTCACTTAGGGAGGTTCTTTCCTAGGGAATGGAGTTGAAAATGAAGTGGTATCTATACAGGATTTTTTGTCTTCATCTGAAAGTTACAGATTAGGTTACATGGTGAGTTGTAAATTGGTGGTGATCAGTCAGAAAATATTTTTTTTTAAATATGTTCTCATAGTTGTTTTTCATAAATGATTGGTGATATCCTTATTGGGATATCATTAATTGAGGATGTATGTTGCTCTGATATTATGAAATAAAAGTTTATAACCATAAGATTTATAGTGTCTAGGATTATGGGGAAGGATCATGATTCCACTATACAACAAGATAGAGATGGTATATCCCATGACTTATTTTAAATTATTAGAAAAATTGATTACATGAATCCAAAAAATAAGGATTTTTTGCAACCATTCTTATTCCATCATGGAAAATTGGTTATGTTCATAGTGTGATTATATGGATTAAATAGGTTTCCCTATATGAATAGAATTTGGAATAGTCTTTGATGGGTAGGGAGTATGGAACACCTATATGGACTTATCATGTTCGTGATTTATTGGAGGATAATGTTTGATACTCATTTGATTTATCTGGTCCCATGTGTTGGGATTAAGATCGATGGAAATCAAGCGGCTAAATCAATAATTCCCTAAAAGGATGAATACCCTTATTTAATCATGAATTTATATAGAATGATGCCAATATATTTAAAAACAATGTATGTTTTCATTCTTAAATAGAGATTTAGTTTGTTCACGTGGAGCTCATAGTTCAATCCAAATAATTGTATTTCTTCATCCCAAGTTGTTTTCTTATTAAGGGAAAAAATTATTATGGTTGGTTGGATTTGGTGACCTGATTTTTTATCTAATTGATAATATACATTATTTTTATTTGAAAAGTATCTAGACCATCCCAATGGTAGAAAGGTAATTTCAAAAATACTCATGATCTAATAATTTTTTTAAGGGTTTGGTGGGATTTGGAATATAAGTTTTACATTAGATTAATGATAGTGTATAAAATAAAGTGTCATAGATCATGGAAAATAATAAAATAAAAATACTATACTATTTTAAGGTGAACACATGTGTTTTTAATGAAACAATGATATGTCATGGATATGGCCTTAGATGGGAAAAATGAGATGTCATTTGAGACAATAACATGGTGTTTAATATATCAATTATGATATTTTAGTTCAAATGTAATTGGATATAGTACTTTAATTCTAGAGTGTTCACACTCATTAAATTCACATCTTGATTTTCATGTTTTTACTTTCATGAAAGGAATAATTAATTAATTAATTAATATATTTAATTTCCATTATTTATGGAGAAACCCTAGCCCATGTTAATTTGTTCCTATTTATTTGAATATATAGTTTTTCTTCTTTTATCATTGATCAATCCAAGAGGGAGAAGAGGTGAAGATTAAATCTAGTTGGGATGGTGATAAATCTAGGAGTGGGATCAAATCTGTTACAACTTTAATAAATAGATTTCAATGAAGGAAACGAATTAACCTATACCTAAAACATCATATCAAAATGGATTCAATTAACCATTCTGTTAGGGGTTTTAATTGTTTATCTTTTTCCCAATTTTTAATTTCTGCAAACATAGGTTTAATATATCAAAATTAAATCAATAATATTTTGATCTTTCATGGCTCTATCAATATCTAAATTTTGTTTAAAATTTTTGTTTGAGATTGATGAAATATAACCTTGTTATTATCTTCTTGTCCAACCCATATTTCACCAATATAGATGAATACCAGTCATGTATGGTCTTCATCATTACCCATTCTTGCACTTTCTTGGTCCCCTCTAATTTTATTGAATTTTAATCATCAAGAATCTATTTGGGGAGATGGTTCGACTATTTTTGTGCACCGATTCTTGTGAATGTTTTCATGTCATACATTTAAATATAATATATTTAAGGTGTTGAGGATGAATATTTTAGGATGGTTTCTGATTTGTAATAAAACATATATGGGTGAAAGAATTGGGGTTTTTATTGAAATATGTTCCACATGACATTGGAATCATGGTGACAGATTGATCCCTTAAAAAATAGTGGCATAAATTAGATCTCCATCAATATTATCATATTATAGAATGATGAAACCAGAAAATTTGGGTCGTCCTCTCCAAATATTGATTCGCATAAGGGAACATGATCATAATGATGATACATTTTATGATGAAAGTAATCCAGAATCATAATTATTGTATGTGGGAAACCGCGTTCAACACATATAAAGAAGTTTTGGTGTGAAACCTACTAAAATTAATAGGGAGGATAAAGGATATCAGGTCTGTAAGGAAGCCTAGTTTGTAAAAATTGACTACATAAAATGTATTTCATAATAACAAATGTGGTGTAACAAGTTTTATATAGTGTTAGGGTTTTGGTATGGAGTTAAGTATCACAGTTCATGTGACATATCCATACATCTTGTGACCCCTACCCAGTGAGGTAAGTGTGTACTAGTGGTGAATTCCATTGATCCCATGTTTCCCCACATGCAATTTGTATTTTTACACACCATGTGTGTCCCCAATGATCGGGAATATGTGATACATGATGAGTACCTCAATAGACAGGAAAAATCACATGACCCTACCATATTTTATGTAATTGTCATGTTATATTCCATATAATGTGATTGAACACGACCAGGTGACTATTATGGTATAATAAACATGTACCTGGGGAACACTCTATGAAAATCCCCTTGTCATAGAGTAGTTTATTTAAATTTTAATTTCCATCTTATTACTCATTTTTAGTGTAGGTATCTCACCCATTTGGATAAGGATCCTCCTAGGGAGTTTGTACTTCACCCATGTAAGCATGGGGATGGTATAATATACCTATAGAATTAGATATAGTCATTATTTCACCCACAATATGTGGAAATGAACCTATATATTTATAGTTGGTATATTCCCCATCTATAGAGCATAGAGCGGATATGGATCCTCCAACTTGAGTCATTATTTGACCCATAGTCATGGGGTATGGATCCTTCAAAATTATTTGAGGGAATGACCATATAGATTTCTTGAGGTTGTAATCTAGTACATGAGTATCTTTATAGGAATACATAGGTTTATCCTTACCCTTAGGTAGTTCATGCTACCTCATAAGGTGAGAGAGATTCAATGTTGAGCTATTTCCTATTATTAGCCTCGGATTATGGGATGGATACAAGAAGCTTGTAGTGTATTGACTTTTGTGGGACTTTTGATTCCTCAATAACTTAGTGGATTCCTTTGAATAATGATGTTATATCAAGACATAATATTTATAATTCATAGGCTCTTTAGTTTTTTGAACACCATCAACTACCAGTGGTGTGTGGTTTTGAGGATTAGAGCTATATTGACATTGACTTATTAGCATCCCTGAGACCTTTAGGGTTTGATTATATAAATATTATTATTCATAAATTAATTTTAGATAATATTTTGTGTTTGGAATATTGATCTAAATTAGTTTACATATTTCATTTATTTTCTACCTCCAACACACTCATAGTTTTTGTATTATAGTTTCCAATTTATTCTTTCTCCCTTTATAGTTTTTAAGATTCCCTAATGTTTATGTTTATAATCACCCCTATGAGAAAATTGGGCCCAAACATGTTTGTAAATACAGGTGAAAAATAATCATAGATGGTTTTATGGGTGTGTATTTGACATATCTTATTTGGATCGAATTCTTAATGGATTTGAAGGATGTGGTTTTGGAAGGGATTTAGTGGAATTGGGAGCTATTTGTGTTTTCTTCCATGTGTAGTGAAGGTATATTTACCCTCAAAAGATTTTAGATTTTCTTTCAACATTTTTGGGAATTTATTATGCATATTTTAATGATTTTCACAAATATTTTATTATGTATTTATGTATATGACTCCTTCATGTGTTACATTCTATTTAGTAGATCATTTATGTATATACTACCGATATTATTATTTTTTGGTTCATTAGAGATATGTATCTATTTCCTGTTATAATGGACAATGGTCTTCCATATGTATGATATAATAACTGAGTTCCAGTAACTATCCCCTAGGTAAAATTCTTGGATTTTAAAAACAAAACTATGATTTATAGCATATACGATGCTCAACGACATGCCAAAAAGAACCCTGATTATTTAATTTTGACCGTTATAACAAAAATATTAAATATAAAGTTAATAAAAAGATCAAGTTTTTTAGGAGATATACAAAAGGTCCCACTCAATATAAATTTATTAATAAAAACTTAGTAAATAATCAATCAATTTTTTAAAAGACATTTTATCATTAAAAAATATGTTATCTTAGAAAATAATTTTTATTGTATTTTGTGAGAAAATGTTTTTATTAATTTCTAGAAAATAAGGAAAATTTATTTTAAAATGTGATATTAATTTTTAAAATAATCTTATAAAAATTAAATCAGGGTGAAAGTTTTGGGATTTTTAAAAAAAGATTTTTTTATATAAATAGTAAAAATTGTCTATTTTTCAAATAATAGATTTTATTTTCCTTAAATAAAGTGATTTTAAATTAATATTTTAATCTGAATTTATTCTCAATGTGACATATGAACCATTAACTTTTGAATAATATAATTAGCTTCATTTTTATATGAAATTTTCTATATTTTGGTGCAAGTTTATTTTATGCCTAAAAATGTAGTTTTATAAAAACTATTTTTATGTGCATGAAGTTTAAACATTTTAATTAATTTGAATAGCGCCTAAAAATTAAATATTTAAATGAAATTTAAATTATATATATATATATATATTAATAAAATGTAGTTTTATAAAAACTATTTTTATGTGCATGACGTTTAACCATTTTAATTAATTGGAATAACCCAAAAAAATTAAATAGTTAAATGAAATTTATATTATATATATATATATTAATTTTAATTCATATAATTATTATTTTAGGTCCAAGAGTTAATTTAAGATCATCTATTTCTTGAAAAATACATTTTCCTAACAAACAAAATTTTGTAGTGTTTTGAGGGTTTAATATTAATTTAAGTTATAAAAATTTCATAGTTTTTTTATAAAATGTATTTTATAAATTTAATTATTGTAATTAATATTATTTAGTAAGGCCAACTTATTAATTAGTCATAATGAATATTAAAAATAGTAAAAATTTATTTCCACAATTAAGGTTAAAAGAGGTTTATCAGTGAGTTAAACTAAAGTGGTAAGGGTTAAAATGAAATAAAAAATTGTCCAATTTCTATTTTATGGAAATATTTAGACATTATATCATCTAATAAATTTTAATGGCCCATTTTGGAACAATTTTTTTTGAATAATACATTTATATATTTTATTTAATCATAATGGGTCGGCTCCTATAGTTATAAATGGACACCCTCTTCTCTCCTCTCTACAGTTAAATAGACAATTTTTTAGAAAATTATATCCCTCATCACATACTTACATCTCATAACATATTATAAAATACATGTTATGAATATAAAAGGATCATAAGAATGTTTTTCATGAAAACCTGAAGAGGTTGTCCAAAGAGTATGTATCGTTCTTAATCTTGCATTTTTAATTACCTTTTTCTTCAATCTAATCCAAATGTTTTAAACTATGACTATATAATAAAATAAATATATTTCATATAATGATTTTTTATTATTTAAATGTAATAACCTAAATCCATCTCCTCTTTTATCAAATGGAAAATGAATTCATTGTTCCTCTGTAAGGCGGACTACCACCGCGTGAACCAATGTAATTCATTTCCCATAATTACCTATAACATATGTTTATGATTATTTATTTGTTGTATATATATATAGGATATTAATGACATATTTATAATTATTAATAATTAATATAACATATATTTTTCTTCCTTTCTAATCATTATTTTATTGTAACATCCTTCATCCACACATGTGGATTAGCACATCTGCGAAGAGATTGGAATTTTTTTACATTACTGTATCACATAATTGGTATATATTAATGTATTTAGATAAATAATGTAATTATTATTATATAATTATCAATATATAATGTTAAAATAACATTTAAATTATTTCCATCATGATCATTGAAAAAAGGTAACGTTACTCATGTGTGCGTACGACCTACCATCTCCATGATTTAAAAATATTTCATTATTAATAACAGTATTTAATGGTTTTTTTAAAAGTATAATTAATTTATGAAAATAATAATTTTGTTTTATTATTATTATTTTATATGAATAAATAGTAATATAATTTTCCTTAGTCAACATACCAAAGTTATTTTAGATGTATGAGAAGAATATAGTCGAAATGACTGACAGGAACCAAAATGATTATGTAACAAACATTATAATGATAGTAAAAAAATAAAAAAATGAATAATAAACATATTAATGTTTCATAATTATTGTGAATAATTAATATAATTTTATTATTGAGGAATATAAAGAACATACACGATGAGTCAGACTCAAGTTAGGGGATCTCTCTAAACCAACATTTTTCTCGGGCCATTACCATTATCTCTCTAAATCACCTTATTTATCTATAATGGTTTGGAATGATTATAAATTATTTATATATTTATATAAAATATATAACAATATTATAATCCCCTTCTATTATTGGGTAATACGTTCCTTATGATCATTTCTTAAATTGATTCTAAAACTAGCTTTTGATTATGAAATGGGATAAGATTATGAACCCCATTTTCACTTCCCATAAATTTTTTATGTTTATGACTTATTATTGATTTCATTTTGATGGAAAACATATTACAAAACAATTTATTATGTTTATGAACATATATTTCTTTAATATATTGGGAAAATATTTTGTCTTATGAGATGTTCTGTCTGCTATTTATGAATTAAACCTAATCCACCATTGGACTCGATCCACCATGTGATGTTGTCTTAATATTTAACATTGATGAATGATTATGTCATGTTTTATTTTTCTTACACATTTAATATGTTTCTATGATCTTATTATACCATGTTATTTATTTCATTATTATATATGATTAATCAATAGCCTTCTCTTTTATGATATTAGGTATACATTGGACTCAAACATTATTTTTATTTATTATTTTTATTCTCTTATTTATCTCTTTTATATATATCCTTTATTTTGTATTTTCCCTAGGTTATTTCATGTATATTTAGGTTCTCAAATGAATAGACTATCTTATTAAGGATAATAAAATTAAGATGATATTTTTTATATTCCCATTGATTTATTATAAACATAGTATTTTAAAGATAATAGGAATTATGATCATGAGTCTGTTTTAATTATACATTTATGTTAAGAATGAGGTAACAATAAAAATGAAAGGAATGGGAAACTATTTTTGGTATCTGAGAAAGTCCTACCTATTTGTAGTTTTCTACTAGAATACTTTAGTGAGAACCCTAAAGATCCGTCAATATATAAATTAAATCTTGGAATTTTGGTGAAGTATAGAGTCAGTGGATTCCAAGAAATTACATTTATATTGGGATACTATAAGAGGATGTAGATATAGAAATATTTTACTTAGGGATAAAAACCCTAAAAATTTTCCATTAGGAATTGACTTGATCATCACCTAGTGCACAAAAATTAGTCCTTACTTCACACCTGGTATGACACTCCTGTTGGATATGATTTTTAAATTCACAAATTTCTATGAATCATTATGAATGACTAAAACCAATTGTTATATTATAAAACATAATAAGTAAAATTACCATTGATAACCTATATTGAAAATTATAGACATCTATGTTAGGATATACATAAAATTTATATTTTATCCCTTCCATTTTTATATATTTCTATTTTGATGTTTATTTGTTAATGTAATATAATTTTAGTTTTTAGTTAATGATGAGAAATATGATAATATTTTTCAAAAATTAAAATGATAGGAAATTTGATAATTTATCCAATTATATGCATAACCTTATATGAGTGGGAGATGTGAAATTATTAACAATAACAGGAAAAATAGATCATGTAATAAATAATAACTTGAATCATGC
Source organism: Viscum album (assembly GCA_963277665.1). Lineage (NCBI taxonomy): Eukaryota > Viridiplantae > Streptophyta > Magnoliopsida > Santalales > Viscaceae > Viscum > Viscum album. The sequence goes on along the minus strand of OY728152.1, from coordinate 1,548,744,129 downwards.
ATAATTACCTACTTATAATAATGATAAAGTTTAGGGAAATTATGTTATGTGAAAAAGTCCATATAACATTAGTGAATCTTATGATCCACTCATTTCAGAAAAATTTAATTACCACATTGATATTATATTTTATATCATTTAACGATAGCAATAAGACAATGTCTCAAAATATATAGAAACAAATGAAATAAGATGTGGATAAATGGTTGATGATGATCAATAACTTGATGTCCAATGAGAATATTGATTCCATCCAATGGGGAGAGTTAAAAAAATATTTTATAATAAATATTTTCCATTAAATCTCTATCTTAAATGGGGAGTCAGTTCCTTTAACTTAAGAAAAAAGAAGATGAGTCTATTGGGGTGTATAAGTAAAACTTTAAAAGGATTTTATATTTTGAATCACACATGAACATCAATTCCAAAAGTTAACCAAAATAATTATTTAGTCGATTAAATCCTAGGACTTGAAATGATTTAGTGATTCATAACACTGATAGTTACAAAGATATTTTTTGTTGTTACCTCAATTTTGAGATAGAGACTGGAGAATCTCAGTGGTTATATAGGCCTAGATATAAAATGAATAAAAATCATTTTTTAGGTATATCAACAAATAAATCACATATTGGAATGAAAACCCAATATCCAACTTATCAAATTTTTGGGAACAAGCATCTTGGATATTTTTTTTGAAGGGATCTGAGAGATATTTCAAATGTGAAAAAGAGTGCCATCATGAATATTAGTTCAAAAGGGAATTGAAGAAACCCACCAATATAGAAGACTAAATTATGGTTTAGATCATCACTCATATTACAACAAAATTTTAAAGTACAAGGAACATGGGAAATATGAAAACCAGTTCCCTAAGAAAAGGGTTTCTAAAAACATCTAATGAAAAAAACATCCAAGTCCTAGAGAGAAAGTAAGGGTATATGCTATCACTACTACTGAGGTGGATCCCAAAAATGATGTGGTGATATGTACATTTTTTATTTAATCATGAATAATAAATGAAATTTTTTATTTTGGTCCTAAAAAGTACTTCATATTATGGGTGAAAGAAGGAAGATATTACCAAATGTACTATTTGAACAAGGTATGAACTCTATGTGCTCATAGTGATTCCCATCATACTCACATATGCTCAAGAAATATTTTAAGACATAATGAAGAGAATAAATAGAGATTACATCAAAAAAATATGGTAGTATTTATAGATGATATTTTTATATACTCCAAATTCAATGAAGGGAATCTAAATACTTTTCAAATGAATTTTTTAAAAGGAAAAGCTCCATGTAATGTATATTAAATGTGAGTTTCTAATAGATCAATTATCATTCTTGAAGAAATTTTATCATGATAAAATTTATATTTTTGGACCCTTATAAGACAAATGAAATTAATGAGTGACCCAAACCAACATCTTTAATATAGATCCACAGTTTCTTTATACTAATTGGATATTACAAAATAGTTTATGAAACATATCATGATTTCTAAACCCACTAACCAAGATAACAAGGAATATGGTAAATATTTTCTTTTCTAGTCAATGTGAATTGAGATTTAATGTGTTGAAAATGAGTCTTATCACTGAACTAGTCATTATTATTACCTTAAATTGGAATCACTTTTTAGTATATATATATTCTATAAATAAGGTTTTCAGTTGTGTACTTTTAAAAAATGAAAATTTGTCAGCCTATGCTTTAGGTTAGTTGTAATTTCATCCATAGAACAATCCAACCCAAGGTTAACATTTTACTGCAATGGTCATTTAATTGAAAATATAAATACAAATATATAGGGAGATATGTGAAATATATTGGAATAATAAGAGCCTCAAATATATATTCACATATAAGTATCATAACATACAAAAGTTAAGATGGTTATAGTCTATCAAGGACTTTGACTTCTCAATCCATTACCATCGTGGGAAAGAAAAAAGTGATAGATTCTCTAAGTAGAAAGGATTAGACAACTTTATCAATTATTTTAATTTAAAAGGATTTAATCTTCTAACACATTAATAGGATTGAAATTGGAATCATAACTAAATGATCATCATCATTAATTTCTCAAATTATCTCTCAACAATCTCTTCTAAAGAAGATAAAGGATGGTTAAATAGATAAGGTGGAAAATAAAAAAATGGTGAAATATATAAGAAAATGGATATCCAATGTGTTCTAAATTTATGAAGAATGAGTTTTAATGTTTGGTTCATGACTATGTGTACCATCAAAACCTAAGATAATGTACGATCTGTTGAATGATGTACATGGCTTTATAGTATCAATCCACATAAGGATCACAATGATGTATCAACATCATTGATATCACTATTTGATGGACAATATGAAGAATGAGATCCAAAAATATAAATCAAATTATCTGGTATGTCAGAAATTGAAGGGTGTTATAAAAATTTGTGATGGTATGATGCAATGATTACCCAAACCTATATGGAAATTTGGAAACATCACTATGGATATTTTTACTAGATTTAAAATTAAACAAGAGAAAATGATTTCATATGGGTTATATTGGATAATCAATCAAAGAATGCTCACATAAATGTAATTTTACAGGACTTATCTCTTGATCAACATGTATGAATATACATAATAACAGTGGTTAGGTTAGATAGAATACATCTACTGATTATATCAGATCAAGATCCAGGATTTACCTCAATGTTATAGAAGGGAATCCAAAATTATGTTAATAATGAGTTGAAATCCATTTTATATTATCACCCCCAAACGGATTTCCAATATGAGTGTAATATTTAGATACTAGAAGACATGTTAAGAGGTTTATTACAGACTTAAAATGAGGATAAAATCAACATCCTCCTATGGTCAAATTCTCACACAATAATAGAATTAAATCAATCATTTGAATGGATCCTTATGAAGATCATTACTAGAAGAGATGTAGAACACTTTTTGTGATGAGGTGATGTTGGTGGAAGAAAGAATTTGGGACCTGAAATGGATGTTTAAATAGTATAAAATTCATGATCATTCAATAACACATTTGGAATGATCATAATCGACTAAAGAGAAATGCTGACAATTATTAATTGGACTTGAAGTTTGACGTTAGAGATAAAGTGATTCTTGGAATATTTCAATGTATAAAAGAGTCTATATTTGGTTAAAAGGAAAATTAAATACATAGGTACATCAGCCCCCTTGATATTCTCAATTATATAAGAGCCATGACTTTTTGACTAGAACTCCAACCAACACTTTCTCAAGTACACAAATAACTCCTTGCGTCCTTCTAGGGGAAGTACATACAAGATCCCTCATGTGTAAAAAATTCAAATGTGGTAAAACTAGAAAATAATCTCACTTTTGAGGTGTATCTGGTGAAGATCATTGAAAATAGAGGTAAATTTACACATGACAAGACAACTCGCATGGTCAAAGTACAATGGTGGAATCCTAAATATGAAGAGGTAACCTGGGAACCAGTGGAATCCCTAGAGGAGAAGTACCCACATTTATATTCTCCTTAATATGTAATAAGAAACTCCATGGCTAAAATTATGTGAGGGGGAATAATGTAACACCCTGATATTTTAAAAATAAAAATATGTTTGATAGCTTATACAACAAAAAATGTCGATCCCAAACAAACCAAGAGTATTAATATATGACTGTTATATTATAGATATTAAATTGAAAGATATGTGTATGATTAAATGATTTATTATAATTATGTAAAGGTATGAAACAAATTAAATTTAATGATAAATTCTTAGGGAATAATCCCTGAATTTTTAATAAATAAAATTTATTTTTAAAGAAATATTTTTTCCCAAAATTTTTTTTATGAATTTTTTTGAGCCAATATTATAATTAATTTGGGTATTTTTTAGAAAATTTATTCAACAAAATTAAATTAATTTTTTAAAAATTATTATTTAAATTAAATCAAGGTGAATTTTTAGTATTTTCTGAAATGATTGATTTTTCAGTGAAGAGTGAAAATTACCAATTTTTAAAATAATTTCATTTAATTTCATTAAATAATTTAATTTAAAATTATAATTTTATTTTATATTTTATATTAATGAAAACATATTAAACATTTAATTTAGGGTAATATATTTAGTTTTATTTGAACCATGAATATTCATTAACTTGGTATATGTTTTTTATACTTGAAAAAACATTTTTATGAAAAATGGTTTTATGTGCATAATGTTTTTCCATATTAATTAATTAAAATTACAATTAATAAATAAATATTTAAATTATATTCATCTATTATATATTTATTTATATTAATTAAAATTCATGTAATTATTATTTCTAGTCATAGATTAAATGGATGATCATATACTGCCTGAAAATGGATTTTTCTCAAAAAACCACTTTTCATTTCATTTTTCAGGTTAAATTTTTAGAAAAATTCTTCCACATATGTTAATATAAAATATTAAAATGGATTACATATTTTAAAAATGATAATTAATATAATTAAATAAGTGCAAAATATTTTTTATTCATAATGAATAGTAAAAAAAAAAAAAAAAAACTATCACAGTTATGTTTAAAAGAGGCTTACTAGTTGATTTAACTAATGAGATAAGGGTTAAAAATGACATAAAAAAACGTACAATATTTTATTTTTAGGAAATATTTAGACCTTATTTAATATATTCATTGGTAATGGTTTTTTTGAGAAATTTTGTGTTAATAATATATTAATATATATTATTCTTTTCTAAAATTCTATGTGGCTCCACTCCCTAACATATAAAAGGGAACCCCCTCTCCTCTCCTCTGCACAATCATAAAGTATTTTAGTTTATATAACGTCTACCCAAAAATATTCCTTACTTCTATTAATGCATCCTATAATGTGTTTTTTATTAAGAAACTATTTTAGAATAGCTTTTGGTGAAAACCTATATAGGTTTTTGGAAGAAGAGGTATCATTCATAACAATATTTTTTTATTCTATTTATTATTCCACCTCTTCAAATATTATTAAACCCCCATTATATAATATCATAGGAATATCATATATAATTCAATGTTACTATTTTAATGTAATTATCTTTATTCGTATCCTCTTCCATCATATGGGAAAAAACAGTCATTTGTGTGTGTGGTGAACTACCACCTCTCAAACTAATGTAATTTCCTTTTAATCCTCTCCTCTCATGAATAATATTTATGATGAATTTAATATATATATATATATATATTATTCATTAAATATTTTTAATTTTTTTTCAATAATATATGATTTATATTCTTACCTTTCCACTCATTAAGAGTTGATAAAATAGTTCATGGGAACGTATGGATTACCACCTCCATAAAGAGATGTCATCCATTTTTCATTACCTACATACACAGATGGTGAATATAATATTATTTAAATAAATAATATGATATTTATGATTGAATTATCATTATTGAAATGATAAAATAATATTTACAATCTTTCCATCGCGATCATTTAAAAACAGAGACGTTACACATGCATATATTCGACCTACCATCAAAAGGATTGTATCTCAGTTCACTTTAAATGACAATATTTCATGATGGTTTATAAAATAATAATTTATGCATAAAAATTATAATTATTTCATTAAAATTATTATGGCTATGATGAAATAATAACCTCTTTCTCTTTATTAACCTTACCAATGTGATTTTGAACATTTGAGGAAAATATCATCAAAACATCCAATATGAAGGTAAATGACAGTGTGATTGAATATTACATGATAGTAAATGAAAAATAATAATAATATACTTAAAATTGGTTCTTAATAATGTAAATAATTAACATATGTTTATTATTCAGTAGTGTAAATAAGATACATGATGAGTCAGACTTAATGTAGGGGATCTCTCTAAACCACCATTTTATTAGGTTAATGAACAATATTTCTCTAGATCACATTTATATTTATATTTATAATTGTGTAATTACTTGGAATTGTTTATATATTTGTCACACATTATCACACACAAACACACACACACATATATATCTTTATATCTCTTATTATCCCTTACTTTTATAGGTTAATACATTCCTTATGTTCACTTCTGAAATGCTTTCTTTATTAAATCTCATTTTATTATGATAAGAGACAAGATTATCAAAATAATATTATTAACATGGGTATTTATTATTATTTTTCCATATGATTGATTTTTCTTTCTATATCACACTTCATCATGAACATGTTATAATTGGTTCTCTTAATTATAACTCTAACACATTGGGTAAATCTTTTGTCTAATGGGACATCATATATGAGTTTTAGTGAGTAAAAATAATCCACTGTGGGACTCTATCAACCAAGTGATTTGTATTAGAATTTATTCTCAACTAATTCTTATGACATGTACTTTTGTTTCTATCAAATTTCCAATGATTCTACAATCATATGATTCCTTGTTATTTATGTTATTCTTTCATGTGATTACTCATGATCCATCTCTATTATGACACCATATTATACATCGAACTCACACATTATTTTTCCATATTATGATTATTGAATTACATTAATTTTATGATCAAACCTTTTTTTAATGTATTCCATAGTTTATAAAATATAGATTTATGATATCAATGTCATATTGGATCTCATTAAGGATAATAAAACAAATATGTTATATTTTAGTTTCATTTTGATGTATTATGATCCTAATCTTCCAATGAAACTAGGACTTAAAGTTATATGGATGTATTTAATGGGTATTTATGTTAAAAATAATTTGAAAATATGTGTGAAAGGACTAGGTCACTACACCCTATACTATTAGATGTGGGATAGGGGTGGAACACTTATATCACCATCGATCTAGGTTGGGCCATAGTAGTTCTAGCATGTAAATAATGCTCCTCAAGTGTGAACTCAATATGTTTCCTCACAATGTTCTTTTCAATCTTCCCAAGATAAGATCATATATTATTAGGAAACACCTATATATGATAAATCCTAGATCTTCCATGAAACCACACTTTGATCTTACTTTAAGGATATCCCTTACCACAGAATAATTTCCCACTATACCGATCCTTGAAAAAAACATTACCACATCAACCCATCTAAAATTAAAAATATCCATGTTAAATTGTATGTAAAATAAACCTATATAATGATTCCAACAAGCCTCATTACATTGTAAGAATCATTACCTAAAACGGTACTCAATAGTCCTCTTAATAAAATAATCATACCCAAATAGGAGTACACTATAGAGATATCCTCCAATATCATATGACTTTGACCTCCTCAAGTCCTATCACAATAATACTTCACCCAAATTCCCAAAGCACTAGAAATTATACTAATTCATGTTAGCCTCATCAAACTGGAGTACCCTCAATTATCCTCAATAATATCATGAACTTAACCCATGTCCTGATCTATTATATGAAGACCCAACAACTGATGTCATCTCAAATTCAGAAGAAACTACCCATACTCTACCTATACTAGATCTGGCCATACAAGTTCATGATGCACTACCTCATTGGGAAATATACCCAAAATTAAAAGGGATAGAAATATTACTAAACCTTCCAATTAAATATAACCTTGATGTCAAAATTACCTCAAGTGATTTATTTCATAAAGCATAAGGAATCTCCATGACTATACCACATATATTATAGAACCTTACATGCAAAAATATCATAACCAGATGCATCCCTTCATGATTCCCATTATTTGTGTGTTGAAAATCCTATGTAACCCCTCACGCAGGTTTCCCTCAAACATCATATCCCAAATGCAACTTTTCTCATCAATATACTAATCCATATAAAATACCATGTAGGATCATCCTTCAATCCCATAAATTGTATATCATGTGGGTCACAATACACATGAAACATACTTGTTCCTTTATCTACTATCACATGATAACTCACATGAAAAATAACAACCACCATTCGGTCTCACATATATGTATCATGCATCAAATTCTAACTCATTAGCCTACTAGGTTACTGATCCTCACCAAGCATCTGGACAAGATACTGCCCCTTGAGAACCACAATCTGATACTAATCATACCCGGGACTCCGCATATGAGAGACACCCCTCTATGAAATCATTATCATTCATCAACACATTGGTATAATGAAATCACTCTATGATGATCCATGTCTAGTATTCCAATGTCAGATGGGTTGGTTAATTAAAATTCAAATAATATGCTATTTAGGAAAACACTATATATGTTATTATTAGAAAAATAGATAATGAACATGATTTTATTAATCACCCAAAAAGGGTTAGTTAAAATGGAATATGATGTAATATTTGACCCACTATTGATCATTACACATACCATGCACATAGGGGTAGTATAACCGTCATCAAGGACAACCCCTCTCTATAATCCAAATATCCCATCACAAAAATAAACATATACTATTTTTCAACTAAGTAGAGTTCCAAAAACAATTATTGGGAAAAACCAAAAAAATCGTTGACACTTTAAACAATTAAACCATCAATAATTAGTGATATAAATCAAATATAAGTTGAAATATATCATGTGAATCATAAATTCCAAATATGATATAGAAAAACGGAACCCTATCCAATAATCTAAGATAAAAACACATAATTCCTAAATCATAAAACCCATTTTCATGATTCTAGAGGAAATAAAACAACAATAAAATCATAAAACAAGAGAAAAAATACCATATAACTCTTATCTAGACTTATTATCAAAAAAATTGTCAATGATGATTCAATATAAGATCCATCACAAGATCTAACACATTCTTATTACTGAGCTACCATTTTCAAAAATTATAAGATATCAATAAAACATTGATACACTCTGGGTTGGAATTCTAATAAAATATATGATACCACATTTTAATGTCCCCTTCCTGGTTTAATTTTGAAAATTAACTCAATGGGGTTGCCACATGACTATAGGTGCACAACCCCATATTCTAGAGTTTTTTTAATGGCCTGGATGGTCTGGGGCGTTCTTATATGGAGAATGTAGCCCCATATAAGAGTGCGAAATTAGAGAAAAAACCAAACATCATATAAAATAATAAAATTGAGTAAAAACTAAAAATCTATAACCAAATATGCTATATCAAAATATATCATGGATTTATATAATCATATAATATCATGCTCATGCCAGTATAAAAACATTCATCCCAAGTAAAAAATAAAGAAAATTGTAAAGGATAAAGGATCTAATAAAATCCACGAACCATACCTTATTCATCTCAAATACTATAGAAGATATCTAGCTAAATTTTATAACAATTACCCTTTTCTCATCTCGAACCTATGAATAGTGAAGGATGCTTAGGTACCCATGTTACTTGGCTACCTGAGCAATGTATGCGTATATATTAGTTGGGATCCAACAATTATAATCCACACAGAACTAGTAAAGTAATGTGTTCACATGTGATATGATTATCCAAATAAATATGTGATGTGATGAAGAATAAATAAGTAAACACCATTGATCCTCTATTTCATTTCTAAAACCCGTGATTTATTGAAACCCTCTATGACTAGTGTTCGAATTTATCCAAGCATGTCACACAACCGTGAAAACCAATATCTTTTCAATTATTGATTGTTTGGATAATATACTGAGAGATCTGGTATAATCAGCAACAATATCCAAATCCTAGGATAAACCCATAGTCACCCCACAATATACTGAACACGTGGTGAATAATTCATCCCTCCTAGACCATCACACATATAATTCTCTTTGGGATGAAGTGAATCTCACTCGTAACATCTCACAACATAATGATCACTTTTGGAGAACTCTGTACCTCTAGTATTATCTCAAATACACACACACACATATATATCCTTGGATGTTAGTATGTCCCACATATCTATATCATATTTCACATTAGGAATAGTGTGTCCCTCCCATCCAAGAAATAGTTGCAGGCATGAAGGATAGATCCTTTGAAAACGTCCAAGTAATCCCAAGAATATCAATAAATATTAGTAGGTAGTTAATCCCATTTGAAAATCCCAATAGAACAAAGCATGAAGGTTGGATCGAGTGAGAGAATCCAAGGAATCCCATTTATCTTAATACATCTTTTAGAAATTGTGTCCCACTTGATCCATCCCAACATGTGCATCTTATACGGTTTGACCATCATCCTAAACCCATCCTACAAGTATATAGTCTACTAATATTATTCATGGACTGTCATCATCTCAATAGACACATCTAAATCACAAAATCTATTGAGGTTCTATGGTAACACACAATAGTACTCATTACCCTCATTCTAACCCATTCAAGGTTAGCACAACACCGAGGAACTCATCAAGGTCCCCTAAGTCTCATCATGGAAGGGTAATCCTAAATGGTCTCCTAAATCTCAATCTCAATCTCAATACCTCAATCTAAGAATGTAATTCTAAGTGAAAACCATCCCTCAACATCATCATAATAACATCATGGCCTCAATTTCCTAATATGATTCATTTTTAAGACCCACTCTCAAGATATGGCATAATGACTATCTTGAATCAAAAGTTACATGTCATTCAACTCACCCAAACTATAATAGATTTATGTAGGGGATATCCACCCATCTAATATAATTTTTGTAGGGGAAGGACTCTCTAAAATTATCATCTCACAAGTCAAATAGTTTTAAGGAATATTATGGTTCACACAAAACCTACATGGGATAAGCATACCAATGAAAAAGTATTATTTACATTGTGGACTCTAAGATTCCTACTATAGTGATAATTTTATATTTTTAATTAATTTAATTTTTACCCCTAAGGATATATTTTTTATATGTAATTCATTTATAATAAAGGCCTCAAATATTAGTAATTGATGAAATCCAGTTAGTATAAATGGTCCCATCATTGCACTTGGAACTTCTTTTATTCCATAAATTTAATATAAATAAATTAATTTTTTTAGTGAAGAATTCAATTACTCAAAGTGGTAAGACCACATAAACAGTGATACATATTGAATTTATAAACCAAATAGAAATGTATAGGGACTACCTACATCAATTTAGATACATTTACTTTAAATATTTTATGAATGTCACATCCTAAGATTATCCATGTCTCATACCTAATCATATATACATATTAAACACCAATATTAAGACATATTTAAAAAATTAATTAATTATAATTAATTTATAATTTATTATAAATTTTTAACTAATTATAGATATCATTATTATTATGAATAATCATTGAATAACTTAATAGGTGACCTTGTTAAACTGAAATTGCAATCTACCACACATATAACGTCCATGGTGTACTAAAAAAATCTGAAAAAAATCACTATCATGAATTTTTTATTCAAAGAAAAATTTAATTTAATTTTATTTAATTTAAATCTAAAGCCAAAATAAATTTGACAAGTAACATAAATTTAACAAAACATTGATAAATGAAGTGAATTTATCATCTTATAATAACCTATATCCAATAAACATTAAATCCCCAGTATTTTTGATTATTTAAACCAAGATGTAGTTGAAATAATATCTAAATCCTAAGACATTTCAGACAAATTATTGGGAGAATCAAAATAAGAAAAACTTGTTGATAATGAAGAGATGATCTCACCTTAAAATTCCATGAAACGTCATCAAAACACTGATCAAATCCATAAGGTATTGAAGGATGCAAGGGAGTAATCTTCCCTAATTTAGCCACATGATCGGATAAGTGAAAAAAATATCTTAATCACTTAATACTAAAATGGGGTGAAATGGGGGATTTATTAAAATTTTAAATTTAAATAGGGGAATCATGACATTCACCTCAACTTACACTACACCGTTGAACACTCCATACAACACCCCAGTACTTAATATTCCCATGGCCATGATTAGGGATTCTACCAGCTCCCCATGGGGTTAGGGATCTCCCATTTGAACCATTCCAAGCCCTAAAATATGACCGAGATACCTTTTCCATATTATCCACAGAACAAGTTAAAAACATGACAAAAACACCCATCTAGAAATGGTATACATCCTTGTGCACTATAGGTGGAACCCCTAAGGAACTGTAGTTATTAAAATGCATGATCACGTAGAATTAAATCATGGTTAGTTTCCCATCCATGGAAGTTTACCTTTTATTATTCTATATCCCCACCCCAAGCACCACTAATGTCATAAAATTTCCCATCCAATTAATTTTCCATGTTGTTTCACATATAGTCATTATCATAAGCATAACATGGTCACCAAGGCATTCACCCAAGAACCAAAACAAATCTTGGGTCAAAATTCTTGTGAAATAACATATCTCTATGATATCATAAATAACAAAATATTTATCTTGATATAGTTTCTCAAAAACAACTCACTATGGAAACCATAAAATCAAATTTCAATAGATTTTGCGAATAAAAAATGGGATTGTTTTTACACAATTGTATTATATAGATGAATAAAATAGATTAGAATATATAAATTAAATTTATTATATAACTATTTTATTTGATATCTATATAATTTGATCCATTTGATACCTGTAGAACATCAAATTCTACAAAATATATAATTACAAATATTTTCATAATGAATCTTCTCACAAGAATTAATTATGGAAGAGCAATAGAATATGGGATAAAAATTAAATACTGTGAATTTTATCAAATATATAATCATAATGATACCTAAGTGATGATTAAATACACCTATAGAAAATATATTATTTAATGCAATTCATTAAAAACAAATCAAATTTAATTATCACTATTCTTGAGTGAATAGTATGTGTATCTTACCCAACGTCATTTTTTAACTATGAATTAGTTGTTTTGAGGGTGTATTATATTACTTTCTCCCTTAAAATTAATGGTAATTGGAATAAAATATGATTAATTACCCCTTGTAATTTTTTATTTCATTTATAGTACAAAATATAAATGTTGTTGAACGATTCAACCATGAGTGTTGAATATAATGCATCCCTACTTTCACCCATAAAGTTGAGTGGCCACTTAATTTCCTTTTTATGATCAGGTTATTTATGTCAACATTTTCCAGGATTGATTTATTTTCTAATTAATATATGGATATTCATTGGGATAATCAAAATATATTTTTTATATTTGTGTAGTTGCATCATAATTATTTCATTTCCTTTTCCACTTAATCCTCGTGTGTGAAACTATATCATTTATTTTTTCTCCAATTCCATGAGCCCATTATCTAAATTGAATATATAATTTAATATCTCATCATTGTATAACATTATAACTACTACAGTCACCAGTAACAACATATATTCAAATATTTTATTTTATGTTATTAGTAGATAAATTACTTTTTCATAGTTGTGATACTTAAACTGGAGGTATAACATGAAGTCCTTTTGAAATTAATCTTATATGTCATCATAAATTAATTCTCCTTTTTTCTTTATCACTATTTATTATATCTACATTCCTCCATGAATATTTCAATAGATGTATTTTAAAATAAATATTTTCTTCAAATCCTTCCACTCTATTTAATTTAATTCATTTTTTTCATTAATAATAACCATTATTAAACTTATCATACAAAATGGTATTTTTCCAAAGTATAAGTCACATTATCTAAATAATGTAGCATAAAAAATATTATATATATAGTACCAACCCATTATTGTACAATTTTTAAATTTTAAGATCAAAAAAAATAAATGTGGTCATTTCCACATAAATGAATAAATATATATTTTTTCATCGTATAGGAATTAAGGGTTTTTTATATGGTATAAGTTATTTCACATAACCTATGAAAAGTTGTTAAGTACTACCATTATTTTTTTAACACCATCTACCATACCATTATGAATATTGTTTATACAGTCATTAAATTTTCTATCACATTGGTTATTGTCTTGATTTATTTAATTTCTCATCAATTTTTAAAATAAAAAATGATATTGATAAAAATAAAAAAACAGTCAACAAAGATTCGATAAAAACCTAATTTATTATTTTTTATGTATAATATTCCTTAATGAATGAAATCCCTTAGTTTTAAAAGGATACATTTACTATATACCCCACATCCCAAATTGAAAAAATCATTGTATAATAGAAACTATAGAAACTCATTAGTCATATATACAATTGTTACTCATTTTTTATAAAATCTTAAATAATATCACATATCTATAAATTGGTAGGTTTAGTATCCTCAAAAAGTATATTGATACAAAATTAATACACATAATATCATAAATTTATTCAAAACACTTGTCAAAGTCAAATTAAATTGTCCTAATTTTCTTAATGTATTTTATCACATGGGGAAATAATAAATTAAAGGATGAAAAAAATTTAACATAGAGAATAATAATAAAGAAATTGATATATAAATAATCCGAATTTCTTTTTTTTGAAATATGGTTTATCATATCATTATCATAGGATCATAATAATTATAATTTTGAAAAACATATAAATAGGTCATGGAATTTTAAACATTACTAATAATGAAATATCATAATAATTATCCGGGTACTACTTCTAATATAACATAACACAGTAGGACTAGGATATCTTCACATGCCTTATACTATGTATCACATGAGATAAAAGTAATACCCAATGTATTAGTGGGAAGTATAATTCTTAGAACACCCATCACATTATAATATTTTTAAAATCAATTTTTATACATAAAAATAAAGATTAATTGATCATGCGTAAATCAGTAATCAAACATTTAAAAACCATGATTAAATGAGGACATATTTCACAACAATTCAAATATTCTTTAGTAAATTATATATCCATAGGTAATGAAAAAAATTACCGGTAATTATACTAGAGTATATAACTAATAGTATTATTATAAATTCAATATATAGAAATATTAATTTTGAATCATATGGAAGATGGATACCATTTATAAGATAAATAAAACATAAAATAATAATTGGGATGTTCTCACATGGATTTGAGAACATTTCCTCTTATAAATTTCATCACATGTGAGATAAGAAACAACAAAAATAAGAAAATAAAATAAATACATATAAATAATAAATTAAAATATTAATAATTTATAAAAATTAATTCAAATGAAAAATATATAGAAATATTTTAAATGAAAGAAGACAAAGATAGTTGCATTCAAAGAGAGTATAAATTATGTTTTGATACAATATCATAGTGAACATAATGTGGATACTGAAAAGAGAAAATATCCTAAAAAATTGATGATAGAATATATATATATATATATACATATATATTCACTTAAATAAAATATAATAAATATAAAAGCACTCTAGGAAATAATTCTACTACAAATTAAAGAAGATCATAAGGGAACACCATTTCCCTAAATATCATTTTACAATGATGCACCTATGATTACTAAGGAGAAAAATTATATTTATTAAAAAATAATATAGGTATGTTTCATATTTATTAAATTAAATTTTAACATTTTTATTATAATTAATTAGTCATTAACTTTTTTTAAGAAAAAAAGTTTTGAGGAGAATAGTTTTTGAATAATTCCGTTGTCACTTGATAATTGTAGTATTAATCATATTTTTTTCAATATGAGTTCGTTTATCCTTTGAGGTTTAGTGGTAAATTAATTTATATTTTTACATATTTCAATATTTAAATTTATTAAATTGAATTTGGTGAAATGTAATTAAAATTTATTATCATTAATTGGATTTAAAACAATGACATAATGATATTTTAGTAGATAGAGGTGATAAATTGTACATATAATATAAATTCAAAATATCAGTTTTCCAAAATAAAAAAATATAATATGATATTATTATAATAATTAAATAGATTTATAAGGATTTGTTTTAAATAGTAAGGTATAAGAGATATAAAATTAAAGGGAATATATATGTAACATTACCTATTATTTGATGATGTATTAATTTATATATTCCTAATATTGTCCTTATAAGATGAAAAAGGAATAAAATGTGGGGAGGTGTGAATTGTGTAATTTTAGAATACATGAAAATATTAAAAGCATCCATGGTGACTTTTTAAAATTAATCAACCATATTTAAATTAATCAGAATATACCGTGAAAAATAAAAAGGGAACAATAATTTCTATAGTGGGTTAGGACAAAGAGATCCCATAATCCACTCCACCAAAACTATCTCTATAGTTTATGTTATTTTCACTATTATATAATTTTACAAAGGATGTCCATAGTTGATTTCAAGATACAGTAACTTGTCATGATATATTTTACATGGTCTTTAGCCATAAATGACATATATCCTTAAAGAAATAAATATTTTCATGTTCAAAAATGATTAAAATATTGTAATTTGTTAGAGAAATTATCTATAAAATCATTCATATGTAGATATTAAAACTAATATAAGAAGACATACTTAGAAGAAAATATTTGACTCTTAATTCTAGTCCTCAAGAAGAATCATTGATACACTATAAAGAATATTCATATATAATAGCAACAACAAGATCAACCTTTGTAGTAGTTGGTTAGACACAAAATAGTATATAAAAGATATATTTCTCTAACGTGTAGTATTAAAAATGTAAAAAAGGTATAATAGATAAATAAAAGATTCATATATAAGTAGGTTTTAATCTTAAATAAATAAAATGATGAACTAAAAGATTTAGATGAATCCATATTATATGAAAATATAAATTATATTCCATAATCAAAAAATATCTAATTATATTTTTATTGAAATATATTTAGAACATTGAACAATATATCATACAGATGTCATTATTTAATAATGAATAAATATGTATCCCTGTTTAATTTAGGTAAAAAATATTTTAAAAATTATAAAAATAAATTATTATTTCAGAATTATAGATGAATTTGAAATTTAAAAGCTAAAAAAATTTAAATCATCCCTTATAAATAATAAAAAATAAAATTTTGTAGTATATCTTATGAAATGGCCTTTGAATCAGTTTCCATATAGATTTAGTTAGGGGAATCCTAGAAACAATAGCTAAATAATTCTAATTTTAAATCCTCTATATGATTGGATAAACATGAGGATCATAATATATGAGGTTGATTCCAAAAGTATGGTTCCCAACATATGAATATATCCAATCACAGAGTTATAGAATTTGAAGTTGAATGCCAATATCCAGTTCTATACATGAG
This sequence comes from Viscum album, assembly GCA_963277665.1. Classification (NCBI taxonomy): domain Eukaryota; kingdom Viridiplantae; phylum Streptophyta; class Magnoliopsida; order Santalales; family Viscaceae; genus Viscum; species Viscum album. The sequence goes on along the minus strand of OY728152.1, from coordinate 1,548,726,936 downwards.
GTATATAACTAACATGAGGCCACATATGTTAGGTAAATAAAAAATGATATGTACCAGAATGTGAGGGTCTTTAACAAAAGTGAGGTTACAAAACATAATATTCAACACAAATTTAGGGTTCCAAATTTGTAATTGGACACAAATATTAGGTTTAACCACTCTTTTTAAAATGTTATAATAGAATTATTTTGAACCAAAAAATAGTTATCTGTATAATTCTCTAGAACTTCCGTACCTTTCATTTGTGTTTTCAGATGTTTTGATTGTTCTATGAGGAGTTTGGAGGTGTTATGGAGGCCAGATATGTGTTTTTTCCATTAAAGGCTTTCTAAACCCTGGTGGTTGGTGTGGTGGAGATGATTTTAAGGTTTTCATGTGGTGATGGTTCACCATGGTAAACAACATGGATTATCACGACACTTTGGAGGGCATTTGGGCTCTTGTGAGTTACCATATGAAATGGGGAGTATAAAAAACTAATTCTTGTAGATACATGAGAATTAGGGAGTAAGGTAGTTCTGATAATCGACAACCATAGATATATTACCAGGATATAGGTCTTTTTATTAGTGATGAAAAACTCCTTGGGTATGGGAAACATTCCATGGTAAAATCTATTTTGGGATAACATTTTCATGAAATTTAATCCCAAGGCTTGGAAAAGTTTGAAGCTATAGTATTGGTCATGTTTTTTTAAATAGAAAAAACCATTGAAATTATTCATAGATATTCAAAAAATCTATGTAGGGAAACACATGTGTCATTGACCGAATTTTAAATTAAAATTTAATCACTTGTTTCCTCCTAATTACCAAACCATGCCCCTCCCATTAGAAAATCATTATTTTTTCAAATGATCTTGTGAACCTATGGAATTTGTTATTGATTATATCATGATGAGGCCTCGTTAAAATAAATAACTTATGGGTCAGTTTAGTTCTACCCCCTCTTCACACCCTTTGACAAACTCCTCATTGATTAGAAACCCTTGAATAAAGAAGGATGATCATTCTTGATTAAAGGACCCATTTTCCCTATCCCATCGTCCCTTCCATAATTATTAATTATTTTAAATGTTTTAGGGGAAATACACTCTTGTTTTGGATGAAATTTGAACAAGGATTACTAGAGATGTATTTTCCCAATCTTCTTTTTGTGTCATTGGTTTTTGAACCTCAATAATCCGTTCTTTTTTATAGAACATTGAACATCTAAATTGAGGTTTTTGATTCATTAAATATTATATTTTTAAAAAAATCATAATTTTATCATGAATTCTCTCTTTGGGTAAAATTTGAAAAGACCTTATTTAATATTATATATGATTAATAATGAATTTGTTTTTTATTTTAATGATCATATATGTTCTAATGAGATCATAGTTTGTATCATGTTTTTATCGATAGTGTGATATTTATGTCTATTATATGGTGTATCATGTTTATTGTCTTGGATTTGGATATAGAATGTAATGATAAAAATATTTTATGGATAAACAATTAATAAGAATTTTTAATTTTTTACTATTGTTCCTTATTGTTGGAATAAATTGTATTTTATCATTGAAATAATGTTTACATATCTTATAATTATTTATTCTTGTTCTATTAGGTTTCCTAAGGTTGTAACCAATTATAAATGAAAAAGTTAGTTAAATATGGTAATGAATTAGGTGTTTGATAAAAATATTTTGGCCAAGAAATCCCCTATGCTAAGAAAGGTTGGGTTGCTTGGTTTTAGGGCCTAGACATACTATTTACTTTTTTATTTTATTAATACCTTGTGTCATTCCCCTAGAAGAGGAGAATTTTGGTGTAATATAATGTAAGACTCTAATGGATTATGTTATCATGGGAATGTGAATGAGAGAAGGGTTTTGTGGCTATATTTGATGCCTATGATAGAGGAATTCATGATGAAATTCTTGGGGTGAAAGGAATGGAAGTGGGACTAATGGATTGAATTGGGGATGGGATTTCCCATTGTTATTTTGAAATCTATAATTCTTTCTTATTGATGAATATTATTTAAAGGTCGAATGGTAGGGTTTATTATTTTATTCTTTCCATTCCCCACCTCTTCATGTAGCAAGATGTTGATGGGTTACACATTTTTAATGGTAGATTAGTATGAGTCCTAGATTACACCGAATTATAGAATGATAAGGAATGTTGGAGAATTTAACCCACGAGGTTGCTGGTTTTATTGAATTTTAAATGATGACAACTCTCGAGAAACCGTAGGAATAGATGGATTATTTCATGTGGGAATGGAAATTTCTAAGTAATTAACGAAATTATTAAAATTTTAATATAATGCATTAAATATGATCCTTTTAATGCTTGTCTGCTTATAATATAACTAGTCCATAGTAAAGGTGGTCATGTGTCTATGAGATGATAGATATAGTTGATTCTAAACCTAGGTTATTTACCATAGCATGGTTGTGAAAGTTTTTTATTTTCTTATGTTTTTTTATTTCATAATCAACCCAACTCATAAATGTATGTATAATGACACCATTGGACTCTAGAGAGTGTTATTCATAACATCAAAGTTGGTGAGGAACAAATGGATAACTACCCCCTCTTTACCTATTATATTAACAAAGTAGTATTATGTGGTTGTGCAAATGGTGGATGATTTTTCCCATATATTTGTTTCAGTCATTAGAAAGAATTTTGGTTATTTCACACACATGTGTCTCAAGATATTGTATCCTAAGTATTATTATAGTTATGTTATGTTTGGGTTGTGATGTCCTGAGGTGTAAGATAGGACATATCTACTATATTGGATCCTGAAAACTTCCCAGTTACTATATGAAAATTTTGATAATGACGAAAAGATGATATGATGCACAAGTTTCATGATGTGTGTTTATTATGAGATAATGTTATGAAAAGGGTGTATAGTATGACATAGTTTCATCACAATTTCCAAGAAGTATTTTATACTTGAGGTAGATGACTCAGGATATGGGGTGTTGGGGATGTGAAAAAACTATTGGGGAAGTGGTATCAAGGTACCTTCATTTGATATTATATTTGATATTATATTATTACTATATATGATACTTGGTGAGGGATATATGATTGGGCTAGTATCCTAGATTACCTAATTTTGTGGAGAGTTGTCTTAATAGGTTCATTCACTGGAAGTTTGTATGGTTTCATTAACATATTCATGGAATGAGTTGGATAGGATCCTTAGGAGTGTACCTATTGTTCTCACAGAACATATATATAAACTATTATTTAATACTATATGATATCATTGGTGATTTGGATAAAAATAAAAATCTTGTGGGGTTGTTCAAGAGTTTATTGGGCCTTGTGGCCGCTGTTATATATTTTCTATTGGTATATATTGTTTCATTTACAATTTTTTAGTTGTGAGAAATTACAAGCATGTATTGGGATTAATTTACTTGTATTATGAGTAGGTTGTTTTTTGGTTTTTTTTCCCATCTATCAATTTTTATGTTCTTCTATATGGATAATGCCTCCCATTTGTGTGTATTATATTCCCTTAGTGATTATTTTCTTCCTATGGGAAATTTGGGGATGGATTCTAGAATCATTATATTTGTAATCTTGTTTAAATTCTAGGATGTGCGCCATTGGGGGGATGGGATTATTAAAAAGTGATATTAACAGTTTAGGTTTAAAGATATGATAATTTTTTGTGGTAGGAACTGCTGATGACTTCATGGGTTGGTAGGGAAATGATGTTCATTGATCTTAGTATGTAATATAAACATAAGATACTGGCTATTCCATGGGTGTTTAGGCCCCCTATATGATTTGATGTAAAAAAAATTATGTTCACTATGCATATTATGAGATTTAATGTTGGTGGCGGAGTAGAGTCCATAGAATAAACTAGGCATTATTCCTGTTTCACCGATTATTAAAATGACTAAACAATGGGGGTGGGTTGAACCTTAAATATTAAATCATAAATAATTTATATTAAATATTTTATTTTGTTGGTTTAGGAGTACCAAACCATTTTTTTGTAGGTATGGCTCCAGATCGACTTCCTCATCAAGATTACATCGATGATGTTCAATAGTATGTGCTAGAAAATAATTGCATGGTTGACGTTCATGAAGATGAAAATTGGAAGAGGAAACTACAAGAGTTTCAATAATAGAGACTAAAAATGTGTAAGGGAACAGTTTTTTGTTCGATAATAAAGTACTAGTTAGAGGAGGTAGATATTACCTTCAATTCGATCCATGATCTTAAGGACCAAAGGTTTTCATCAACATGGATGATGTTGTATGGGGTTGCAAAGCAGTATTCATTCTTTCTCATCAGGGATTGTGACAATTTAACTTTTTATCGATCAATGTTTTGAGATTAGTTTCGAGTTGAGTTTATTCCTTTGATGAAATACACATCTAGTATCTTGGAAGTTACTACCCTATATCATGGGATTTATAGTTTTTGGGCTTTTAGTATTGGTTTTATGACCCTTCCCCGGTATGTTTTGGATGTTTTTCTTAATGAGGAGGCCATGGTGAGGAATTTTGTAGAGGCCTAATATATATATATATATATATACCTAGTTCTAGATAACCATATTTATTTTATTGATGTACCTATGGGCAATGGAAATAGTATAGATCATTGAGATAACCTAGTATAGGACCAAATCATCACAGTGGGAAGTCAAATCGATTTTACATGTGGTAAAGTTATTGTATAGGGATTATAATTATTAGTACAGAAGTGTTTTTAAACAACATAGGCTAGGTTTTATCCCTCATCATTTATTTTATCTATGGGTTTTGGCTCTCATGCCCCTTCCTTGGAATCATATATATTACTTTCTTTTGGAGGTCATGGTCATCTGTTGTGAGAGTGTCAAGGCTTTAAAATCATGTAGTGTGCATATTGTATTTTTATTCAAGTTCTTATATTATGGTAGTTTTAGTTGAGGCAATAGTTGCAGGGTTCGTTATCCATAAATTAATAGAGATGATATATTGATAGAAGAGGATATCCCAATGATGCTCCTCATCACGAGAGATCTTATCATAGTTTTGGAAGTGGACTTAATGAAAGTCAAATAAGCAGTGGGGTAGGTGGTGGTTAGATTCATGCTTAAGATTTTCTAGAATCTTGTGAGTTAGATGATGTTAAAGGTATCATATAATTTTTTTCTAACTAGGTGCTTGGTTTATTTTGAGTCCATAGTTAGATAATCATTCATATCATCTTCGCTAATCAGTAATTATAATGTGGGTTAGAGAGGTTTCTAGTGACCTTATCATTGACTATGATTGCTGGAGTAAAATAATTTTTATATAATGCATGTAGAGACTTTTATCTTGTTCTAAGAGAGCATTTATTTTGTGTATACTTCCTATGATTTCATATACAACCAAAAGAAATCATCATTGACATGGATTATCTATTTTTAATGTAATAAATCATAGATTTTATCAAAATGAAACTTGTATTCTAGGATGCATATGGAGAGTATATCATGTTTTTTTTGATCGAGACCCTTGGATGAGTTGGTGGTATGTGATAAATTTTTTTTACTTGTTGTTGAAGTTATTGATGGGTTCATCAAAGGCCCAATCGATGATGATTTCCCAATGTTGTTCGAGATTACCCTTATATGTTAATGAAGGAGGTTGCGTCACTACACCCTTAATGGGTGATCATGTTTGGGACAGAGCTATAATAAGATGCTAATATGATCTCAATATATCCATATAGTATTTAATATAATGAGTTGAGAGATCTCTTTATATCAATCATTGATCTATTGTAGTGTGGTTTTTTGGATGATTTTTTCACCATATGGTGCATCAGTTTTATTTAAAAAGCTATTGATGGTATTATACCTCTATTTATCGATTATAATCACTTAAATCTAGTGAAAATGAATAAAAAATATCATATTATGTATATTTGTTATTTATTTTATCATTTTAACGGAGATAGTTAATTCTCAAAGAGGGATATCTGATTTGGAAATAATCAGATGTAATAAATTTATGAGGATACACTGATAAATATTATTACATCATTATGGTAATTAAAAGTCTATTGTCATGTTGTTTTGTGTGATGAACACTATAAATATATTTATAGGGATAATAAATGAAGTTTTATGAGAGTTTTTGGACCATTCTGTGGTGGTTTTCATTGATGAAATCCATGTGTACTTTGCATCTAAGGGGGTGTATGAACAACATTATTGGGAAGTTTTGGGATATCTTAATCATTAGAAATTTTTCATTAAGCTATGGATGTGTGAGTTTTCGTCTTGTGAAGTTCATTTCATATGGAATGTTATTTCTCAGTATGGTATAGTCATAAATCCATTGAATATCATGGTGTGTTTTCTAAGGTAGCCCCAAAAAATGTAGAAGATGTTCAGAATTTCCACTATCTTACTGGATGTTATAGGATTTTTTTACCTAAATTATCTAAAATTGTGACCCTTTAGATATCCTTCAACAAAAAATATCTTATGTTCACTTAAATCTCCTAATGGAATACATCCTTCAAGTATCTACCAGAGATGTTTTCTGGTGCTGCAATCCATTCATTTCCATAAAATGGATTTCAATTTGGGTTTTTTAATGACTATTCAAATATTGGATTGGTTAGTGTCTTGATATAACAGAGAGAAGTAGTCACATATTGGCTAAGAAGTTATGAAACCATGTATTTAACTATTACCCTCATGACCTTTAGTTTGAAATAGTTACATTTTCTTTATGGTTATGGAAACACTACCTCCTTAGTGATAATTTTGTAGTATTCACTAACCACATGATCTTAAAGAATGTATTTTACCCACATGACTTGAACATGTGAAAATCATCATGGATTGAATTATTATAGGATTATGACTTCAAGATTTCCTATAACCCTATAAAGGTTAATTATATAGTTTATGTTCTAAAAAATAAGTCACATAGTGATGTTGTGTGTGGGATTAGAGATTACTGGAGAGTGATAGAAGACCAATTCATTATTTATCATGATATGGGATAGGTTTGTGGTAGAGGATTCCTTTTTTAGATAATAGTATGGTCATCCTTGGTGCATTAGGTGATAGAGTACCAATTGTTGGATTCTAAGGTGATGTTTTATTAAAATCATGTTATCTCTAGAGATTCCCCAAATGGTTGGTCTGAGGATACTCACCATCAGGTGTCATTATAGGGGATAATTTTCATTCATTTTGTGTTGTTTTAGTTGATTCTATTTAAGTTCCATATATCCCACTTAACATTATATATCAGTATAAAAATTTACCACACTCTAGGTCAGTTCCACTAGGTTAAATACCCTGGGGGTGAATCAGGGTATGAAAGAATAAAACTAAGGACCCTTTTGATCTTGTTTTATAGTAAAAAACACAATTCTATATTTATCCCATAAAAATAATTGATCATTAATTAAATAATGAATGAGACATAATGATTTTACTTGGTTCACCCTCATAGGATTATGTACAAGGATCATACAAATGAAATGTTCCGATGTACGAAATCTACTAAAAGCACATTGGTATGTACAAGGTTCGGGATATATCACTTTTATTCCCAGTATAACTGCTTTCACAATGTTTAGGGTCTTACTACTACATTACCAAGGGTCACTCCCTAGGTCTCTTTCTACGGATAATTGTATGTGGAAAGGATCATTGGCATCATCTTCCTATACTCACTTCTACAGGAAGGGATCCACACATAGATTATGGGCTTGTAGATCCCTTACTTTTCACTTGTTTTACATCCTCAATGGTATATAGATTCTTTTCTGATGTTCTCCTTTCATCAACTAATGAGTACCTATTTGTAGTAGATATACTTTCAGACTTCCAACTTTCATGCGACCTTGGTTAGACTTCCATGCTACATTAAGCACGACACACAAGTGTCACCTTTGTCATGGAAAAACTAAATTGAACATTACTCCAAACATGCATGAAAGAGCATTCTCATAAACACAACTTGAATTACACACACCCATTTACACCCATCTCACTATTAACATGCAACTACCTTCGGGCGCACAAATTATGAATATCTATCTACTTGTGCACCCACAAAACATGTTCAAATAGAGCTCTAATTTTCTCTAAGTGTTGAGCTTCTATAGAATGAGGGGTGTATCCATCTATTTACAAGAATTTTGATGACCTTCCACATAAGGTGTTCACCTTAATCCCGAGAATTGTAGTATCACATTTGCAGAACATCATCTTTTTCACAACTCCATAACTTTCATGCCACTATTTACTTTTCCATATTTGGATGTTCTAATTTGGAAACATGAATAAATCACAAATTTCTAGGGCTCCTTGATACTAGTACACAAATCCTTTTCTATAATTTTTTTTTATCCATTCTCTAATTTTCAAACCCATAAATTTGGAAAGAACTAGTAAAAAAATCCACCTAATATAAATTCTTTTTTACTACCTTCAGGTTTTCCATTACGTTTTCATAGGTTTTTGTCAATATAGATTGTCAAAGATATCTCTGGAACACCACAACTGACCATGGAAATCCACTTTATCAACAAACACAATCAACACACAAATTATTGAATGTTTCCTTGAGGTATTTTTTCCTAAAACTCGAAGAGTTCAATTTTGGTCATCTAGGATGAAGTTTCTAGTTTTTACATTTGTGTGTAGATTATGAGCATACTAGAAGGTGAAATTTTGGCACCATGTTCTATGTGGGTTTCTCCCACTATTATATGTTCCTCAGTTAAAGTCGGTGGATATTTCAATGGTTTTATTTATCATTAAATCTCATGATCAGAGAGTCTATGATTATATATGGGTGATAATATACCATTTTAAAAAAATCAAAACACTTTTTAGGGATCAAAGATTCGATATCAATAGATATTTTTTAATGTAATTATCTAGATGTTGTAGTGAGGATCCATGGAGGCATGAGAATGAAAATATTTGATTATGATCATGGTTTTACTACAAGGGTGTGAATAAGTCTCTAACATGATTTTGGATCTTATTTTTATCTTATCAATTATTTTGATTCATATAAGGATGGTAAATCAGAGTAGAAAATCAAGAATCATTAAGACATATTGTGTTATTACGTTCTATATTTTGGTGGATTATGGTTGAGGTAGTTACACATGGTCATGTTTTAATAAAAAAAAATCATTCACTCCACCATTTGTATGGAACCATTTGAAGCTTTCTATGGAAAATACATCCACTATTTTGTGTGATGTACTAGGATCATAGAGTCTATAATTCTTGGGCCAAACTAGTTTGAATCATAATAGAGATGTACATAGTGATTCATGAGAGGATCATGGAAGCATAAGATCATCATAGGTACTATATAAACTATAATAGGATACCTCTAGAGTTCGATTATGGTGATCGTGGTTTCTTAAAGGTGACTTCCAATCAAGGGTAGAAGTGTTTTGGATATGAGAGTGAGGTTTCTACCCTAGATTCTGGGCCTTTTGATGTGTTGGTTCATAGTGGATCTATTTCATGAATGATTCCACTTCCCCCAAAGATGACCTAGATTCATGATGTCATTCTTATGTTACTACTCTTCCCCTTTCTTCGTGATGAAACTGACATCATCGATTGTGGTGATATCTATGTTTATGATGATGAAACCATGGAGGAGGAGACTATAGAGATCCAATACCACTAGGATAATGTGATAAAATGGTGTTTTATTCCTATGTTAATGTACTTTTGTGTAATGATGGAATATGTGAGAGCACAAATGAAGGAAATAATTATATAAACACTCAATATCCAAAGTTGTTTTATTATAATTTTTTATTTTGAAAAAATAAATTTTTATGTTAAGAAATTGTATAATATATGATATGTTTTTTCTCTTCCTTGATGCCTTTTTTGTTTATTATCTCTACATTGTGTGGTATTTTCCATCGGAGAGTGTTTGGGAGCTGGTTTTGGTTCATCATGGTTTTTTGACCTTATTATGATAAGCATGATGGTTACTCTCAAATGATGGTGATATTATTGAGATGTATATAGTTGTGTGGTTTTTTAGATGAAACCATTTTAAGTTGTATTATTATAGACCTTCTCTTCAATTCCTTTGTGTTTTCCCAAGTCTTAGTGGTGCTGAGAGGGAGTTTTGGGGTGTTCAGGAGGCAAGAGTGACATTTTTGGCATTTCAAGGGGTCGCCATGCCCTAGTAGACGACATAGGGGAGGATGTATATGTTTATTCATGTGGTGTTTGTGCACCAAGTCCAAAAACATGACATTTTAAGAAATTTTTGACCTAGTGAGTTCAATCATAAAATGGGAAATGAAAATTTCATGAGTGGCCAAGATCAAGGGAAGAAAGTGATGAGGAAATGATTTTGGGTGATGACCATAGAAACATAACTATGGTTGTGGTCTTAGGCATGGTGAGGGGAAAAATATTGGGTGTGGGAGACATTCCCTAGAAAATGATCTTTTCAGATGGAGTTCTTCGAAACACCATTACCAAGGCCATTTTCTAGTGGAACCTATGGTAGAGTCCATGCTTTTTTTCAAGGATTAAAATGTCACCATTCATTGTGTATCTTAGCCAGATTGAAGGGGGGATCCTGTTTGATGACATGGAAGTTGTAAATGCAATTTTAATTTATTATTTATTCCTAATAACCAACAAAAACTACCCCTTTGGTGTTGCTTCATTTTCAAAACACTACAGAAAACATTTACCAGATATGAATTATTCTATCATTTTGAGGATATATTGATAGAAATAATCCATGGGTAAGTGTTTGTTCTTCCCCTTTTTTATGTCCTATGATCAAATCCTTGTGGATTATAACCCCTTGGATCATAAATAATGAGGATTGTTGATTTAAGGTTTAACTTTTTCATTAAATTTCGTCAATTAATTCTTCATTTTTTGGATGTTGTTGTAGAAATACTCTCTATTTGGTCTTAAAATATGAGCATGTATTACCAATGATAGGTTTTTGAGAAAAATATTTTGGGTTTCATGATGGTTTAACCTAAATCTTCCATTCTTTTATATATAACATTGAACTTCTAAATCTAAGTAAGGAATTGATTGCTTATCTTGTTTTTATGTGTAATCATAATTTTACCAGTCTTTATATATCTCTTTAATGGTGGAATAAAACTTATTAAATATAAACTAGATTAAGAATGAATTTCGTTTTGGTTGTAATGATCACTTGTTTTTCTATAGTGATAAAATATTTCCTCATGTTTTGCTAGATAATTTCAAATCTAACTCTTTACAATGATTTTTTATGTTTTATTTTTTGTAATGAGATATTTAACGTAAATGAGGAAATGGTTGATTGATAAATAAAAATTGTAATGTTTAATTTATTTCCATTATTACTTTTATTTTTTAAAAATAAAAATATATTGTTGAAACCATGATTAGATATCTTATATTTGTTGATATTTTCTGCCTTAGGTTTCCTGAGGTTATAAGTTGAGATAAATTAATTAGTTGATTAAAGATATTAATTATTTAGTAGTTTGATAAAAACAAATTTTTTGGTGTTGAGTGATGATATTTGCATATGAAGGATATATTATTTTGTTCTAGGACCTAGTTTCATTGTTGACATCTTTTTTATTAATACATTGTGTAATTTCTCAGGAGAAGGATCCTTACAATGTGATGTGATAAGATCCTAGGATGGAAGATGGTTTGGAGGGAATGTGAAGGAATACCTAGTTTTTTGGAACTATTTTACGTATGTAGTGGAGGGAAGCATGGTGATATAGTTGGATGTGTGAGTGATATCACTAAGACTAAATGAGTGAGGTGATGTCGAGCTTACACATTGTGGTTATGTAAAAGTTGGGACGAATTCTTACCAGTGAATAAGATTTAAAGGCTATATAGTTGGGTCATAATTTTGATAAATCTTTTATGTAATGATTAAAATTTACTCATGTTAATTTCTATGGATATTTTCTATTTTATATTAGGAAAATTCATGGAGTACATGGAATTTTGGAATGATAGTGAATATTGGATAATTTGACCCATGGTGTTAGTGGTCTAATGGAATATTAAATGATGTTAATATTGAGAACCCATGGTAACTATTGGATTATACTTAGAGAGCATGAATATAATTTAGTAATTAAGAAATTTATAAAATATTATGGACGTAATTAAATGAACATATTTTAATTATTATTTTTTATAGGTTTATTTTTCATTAATAATGCTAGTTAGGTGTCCGAGAGATTATAGATATAGTTCAGTCTAAGGATTGGTTTTTTACCATAGTTTGGTAGTGAGATTTATGTATATTTTCATGTTATGTGATTTCATAGGATACCCATCCCATTTGAGTAGCTAAAATGAAACCAGTGGACTCTTGAGGGTGTTATCCTCAACCTACAATTTGGTGATGAATAGATGGATGACTACACACTCTGTCCCTACTATCATTCCTTGTAGTATTTTTTTCGAGAATACATAGTAAAAATCATTAACCATATATTTGTGAAGAAATATTTAATGGTTTGTTATTATTTTACAGTAATTTATATCCATATATAGTATCCTAAGGAGTATTATAGGTATGTCATGTATTATATGACTTGAGTTGTAATACACAATGTACAAGCAGTGGTGGAACCACAAAAGAACTCAATCACAATATGTAGATGTGGGTATTGATAATGATTTGATGTGGTGCATGGGGTTCATGATATAAATTAATAATTATATTATGTGATTCATGAGTTTCTTCATATATTATAGTTTCCCTTAATTTTTTTGGGAATAATATTATCATTGGAGAGAGATGGCTTAGGACGTGTGACTTTGGGTAAGATCAATAAACCAGTGGGGAAGTGGTAGTACCTTCATTTGGTAAAATTTTTGGTATTATATTATTATATGTATGAGATAATAGATTAAGGATCCATGGTGATTCTGAGAATATAGAATACCTAATTAGGTCATGAGTTAACTTCACTTGTTTATTCATTGGGATGTAGTATACTTTCTTTAAAATTCTCATAAGAGGCTTTTGGGGTGGATCCTTTTGATAATAAATGTTAATATATATATATACTATTTTTTAGGTCAATTGGTGCCAGTTAGTGATTGGGATGAACATTACTATCTTGGGAATTGTTTTTGAGTTTTTTTTGAATTTTAGGTCAGTACCGAGGATTTTATTTTGGCACTAATAGTTTCTTTTGTAGTATTTTAGTTGTATGAAATTACATTATGGTATTAGGACCTATTTAATTTCATTAAGATTTATGTTATATTTTTGTTTTGTCTTATCTATCATTCATCATGTTCTTCTTTGAGGGAAATTCTTCCCATTTATGTGTATTATATACCCTCATTTATTTTCGCTAACACAAGGATTATTAGAGGTGGGATTTATGGGTCATTTTATCCCTTCTATCACAGAAATTTTATATGGGGTACCGTTAGGGTAAGGGGGTCATGAGAAGAAGAATATTATTACTCTCAACGAACTAAATAAATGACTTCCAGAATTCCAGAAAAATTAATTATTTTAATTAAAAATATAAATCTAAAATGCAATCAATGTATCTTTACTAGTAAAATAAATGAGGGGTTTTGTGAGAATAAAAATATATGATGAATATATTGAATTGTGATTTATAATACCAACCATATGAACCTTTTATGATCACAGTACATGTAAAAACCAATAACTTATATTAATTACATAAGAGATATATAGATATATTTTTGATAATTATGTGTTTTTATAAATTCCTCCCACTTTTTGTGAGTCGAAATGGTACTAAATAGAATAAAAATATTCTAATGTTTCAGAAAATTATATGTGATTTTTATTCAATCCAAAGCAAAATATATACTGAAATGGTTTGACATAAAATAAGAGAAAATATAAAAAGAAATCAAAATAACAAATAATCATTAAAAGAATAATTTTTTTTAAAAATAGTTGATTTCAATGAGGAATAATATCAATAAGTTGGTTAGGGGATAATACTAGAGTTTTGACTATTAAAATGTTTGGATTCCTATGAAGATGAGTAAGAGGTTATAGAATTTATACAATTTTTATAAACTACTTGATTATATATTTTCAAAACCATGAAATTCATATTTAATACAACATATTATTCTATGAGAAAATGATGAGGGTCCAGACTAATCGTAAATTATTTTGATCATATTCTCTATCAAAAAGTTTTGATCTATCCTAGAAGACTAATATAACTTATAAATCATTATCTCAAGGTCGTTGAAAAAATATCTTACACTAGGATATACATATAATAATTTTGAAATTAATTGTTGAGATGAATATATAGGGGAACAATGTCACATTGGAAATATAAAACTATGTCTACATTTTCTCATAATTTACCTTTGAAGTAAAATAACTTTTTATGTCCCCAAAATATTATTTGAACATTCATTTTTGGTTGGATTTTTAACAAATTAATCAATTAAAAAATTATATCTAGAGAAAAAATTAGTGGAAAATGATTGAGCAAGTTCTCTAAAAATAAATTAATCACCAATATATAGGGGTTCCATTTCATTAAACCTTACCGAGTGATCCCCTTATTACACCAATTAAAGAGACTAAGCATTTAAAACATCACATGAGGGTGAAAAAAATATCCCTAATAACTTCTGTATATTAAAAACTTCTTCATCAGTATTTTCCAATGAATTGTCAACCATAGAAATTGACTTTTTCATAATTAATATTTTTGATATATCCAATGAAAGAGGTATTTCTTCAAGTGAATTAATTTCATCAGTAATTTTCCACTTAGAATAATCAGAATTAGGTTCAAAATGATCCTCATATGCATGAGAAATCTATTCAACTCTTTTATCTTCAGGCTGAACAGTGAGTCCAAATTTTCAAATAGAAAACTACTCAATTGTTGATAGTTGATCTCCCTTTCTACGGTATCTGAAATAAAATATATGTAACTTTTATTATAAGATATGGTTTTTGATACAAGTAATAACCCAAGAATTTATGATTATTAAATAGTTTTTTTTATTATTAAAAAAAACTAAAGTAAAATTTAATATAAACATAGATATTTTATTTTTATATTTTTCATATAAATTAAAATATTATATATTTATATTCCTAAAGAAATGTATTTTTTTAAAAAATAGCAATAATATATAATTATACACATAAAATTAGTATTCCAAACCTCATGGTTTGATGTAGTATGTTTTGAATAAATCATTAATTACTAACCAAAATTACTTTTTATACAAATAATAATTCTTGTTTTTCACATTATATATAGTTTATATAGTTTATTTATCATAAAGGTTATTATTTTAATGATTAACTATATATATATGTATATTATGTTTATATAAGAACTATTTTTGAATTACTTATTTAAAAATATTTATTATCCTTATATAAGTTGTAATATTATTTTTTGAGTTGTAAAAATAGAACCCTTATTTTTAAATGTAATAGAAAATGGTTATTTGATTATTTTTTAAAGTTAATTTTTTTAATAGTAATCTAATTGAAATTATTGTTACAATAAAATTATAATAACAATACTTGGTAAATATAAAAATTAATTTTATGTTTTTTGAATAGTTTACTAGATTAAAATATAATAAGTTATAGTTAAAATGTAATAGTTATTAATTAAGAGACTAGATGTGAATGTATTCACCAAAGTAAATTTGTACATAAGTTATTAATTTTTAACACTTAGAACATAACTATATAAAAAAAATTAATAGCCATCCAAGTAAGAAGTCCTATCCAATTCTACCAAATAGAGTGGGAGCACACACTAGGCATGTTTGACCACCCGGTGAGAGCCAGACCTGACTATAGAGATCGAAGTCATAGGTTCATCCCTGTTCTGGTCATTTATATATTGATCATTCCTCATGAATAAGTAGGAAGAAACTTTTTTAGGCCCATTTATAAGGCCTGTTTTTTCTGGAATTAGAATGTCACAACTTATCTAATGGGGGAGAAGGAGTCACCAGTTTGTATCGATGTGGGATCAATTTTTTTGTTCAGTTAAAACATGATAATTAGATCATATCACCATAGTATTCTAATCATTCTCCCTAAATTATCATATTCTCTGATCTATATCTCATGACTATGCGACTCTTCTCCAACAAGTTTTGTCAATCGATCCAAGCACTATAAACATCTTCCTTTGCAACACGAGTTGTCTTAATCTCCTATTTCTGGTGAAATTAAACCATAGTAAAAGAGTCCTAGGTACAATATGATACCTTTCCTTTTCATTGATACCTGGCCATTGATCTATTCCATATGTCCTCAACCTATAGAAACTCGATACAACTATGCACCATTCCTTTCTTTTCAATGAATCAATGAAGATACCATGCATCAAAGATTTTTCACAGGTGAGTATTTCTATTTCAAAATGACCCATTTATTTTTCTTTTTCAAAACCCTTGATCTAATTGGTATCCAACCATATTTTTAATATATATATATATATATATATTTCTATGTGTGAGTGTGTTTGTGTGTGTGAACGTCACTAGAATAAGCACAAGACTGCTATGAATTCCCCTCTATTTTGAACATGTTCGAGCACCCACTTAGCATAGAACTACTGCAAACATAATTTTCTTTATTTCAGGTGAGGAATAATTTATTTATTTAAATATTACTTCAAATTCCAAGCTTATTTTTCAAAAAATATGTATACATATGTATTTTTTTCATCATTGGAATTATTTACTTCAAACCTATAACTACATAAGTAATTTTATTATAGTGTATATGTAAGGGTATATATATATATATATTAATATTTTTTATCATAAAATTTCATGTTATTTCTAAAACCCCTAATTTTATAAAGAGGAAATGTCAAATTATATTGAGGGATATCCAAAATTATAAATGTATATATATATATTTAAAATTTATTATTTTAATATATATTTTTACATATACATATACATATATGGATATAAACACATTGCATTATTATTAAAATAGTGTGTAATCTATTCATGTATTGTTTCAATTTCATATTTCAAGCTTACTCATGTTTTTTATGGAAGGATGAAATGTTTATTTTAAAGATGTTAATTTTATAATTTTATTCATATTACACAATCATTTATGATTATGATTATTTTAAGAAAGAAATATTATATATCTATTATTTTACAATTACCATGATTTTATGTGACGAGTTCATACATTTAAACCATTATTTTTTTATAAAAGCCTCATATTTTGAATTTTGTGAAGGGGTATCTATATACCTTATTCATGGAAGAGTTTTTAAATGTTAAAGATTAAAATTTTTTTGGTTTTAAAAAATGAGTTTCATGAGTATATGAGGTAAATTTTAAATACATGTATTTTAATTATCATTAGATGAATTTATGAAAATTCTTAATTTCATGACATATGGTTTTACCAAATATTACAAGTGATTTCTAATAAATGTTTCCAAAAAATCACTAGATTTTTTTCAAGTGTTTCAAAGATTAAGTATTCTAAAAAATTATTATAGTATTTTTAAAGGTGTGAATATTTTCAATGGAATTTTCAAATAATTTTATCAATGGATTTTCAAAATATTTTTCAAAAATTTATTATATTTTGATAAGTTCATTCAAAAGTATGTTTTTAAAATTATATCTATTTTCAATGGATTTTTAAATTGTTTCTAAAGATTTTTATTTAAAAAATTACATTCAAAAGTATTTTCAATGGTATTTTAAAAACCTAAAAGTATTTTTAAAATGGCTTTCATTGGATTTTCGTAAACCCCTTACTAAATTTTGTTCTCAACCTATGTTTTTATAAAATGTTTTCAGGATCATTTAGAGGTTCCATGGTGTTAAGATTCTATAAGGTGATAGTTTGATAAAATTTTAATCACTTCCTTTTAATTTATTTTTTTAAATATAATAATATCCAATATGTGACATTTCCCTTCAAGGAAAAGGATGGAAAAGATCCTCATATGTAAATTAATTTATATTTTTTATTTAAAAAAAATATATATATAACATTTTTTTTGTACGATATCTAAAATCATGGGTATGGAGCCTCATAGTTGTTATCAGATGAATGATTTAGATAACTTTTGATATGAGGTTTTTTTATAACAAATAATTTGTGTTTCTATGTTTATTCATGTATTAAAACCATTTGTTTACAACTGTTTAATTTGAGGAAAAATATAAGAGTTATAAATCGAATTTTAATCACCTAGGAAGTTAACTGAACTTTATGAATATAGAATTTTGGTTTTCGAAATTCTGAAAATGAAATTTCAAAATTTTATTTATGTACGATGAATGAATTTTGAGGTTGAAATTCTATTTAATGGGGGTATAATGTAAAAACCTAAAAATTTATTCTTATTAAATAGAATTATTTTATTTTAAATAAAACCTAATGTATAATTTAATATAAGCATAGATATTTTATTTTTTTATTTTTTTATAAATTCTAACAAAGTATATTTATTTTCTTCAAATAATTTTATTTTATTAAAAGAAGCTTAAATATATAATTATTTACTTAAATTACTTTTCCAAACCTCATGGTTTCTTGTTTTATGTTTCGAATACAACATTACATATTAAAAAAATAATTTTTATTCAAATAGTAATTTATTTTTTGAACATAATATATAATTTATTTAGATTATAGGTTCCAATGGAAATTATTTTAAATATTATTTATTTATTTATATAATAATTATGTTTATAAAATAAATATTTCAAAATTACTTATTTTGAAATATTTATTATCCTTGTGTTATATGTAAAATTATTATTTGATTATTAATAATAAAAATTTATTCTTAAATGTCAAAAAAATGATTCACTAATACATTTTTTTAGAAATTTAATCAATTGGAATATTCATCTAATTAAAATGAAATTGATATGAAAATTAAAATAACAATAATTAGTAAATATAAAATAAAATTTTATATTTTTTTCAATATTTTACTAGTTTAAAATATTATAATTTTTTGTTAAAATGTAATAGTTTTTAATTGAGATGAAATATGGGAATGTATTTATCCAAGTAATTTTTTTCATATGATAATAAATATTAACATTTATAACTTAACTATCAAAAATTTATGCACCATCAATAAAACAGTGAAACCCAATTCTACCTCATAGAGTTGAAGCACATAAAGGAGATGCTTGACACCTAGTGGGAGACATCCCTTAACAGAAAGCACTTAGTCATAGATTCAACCACTTTATGTCATGTATGGATTCAGTGGACCACATGCACAGGTAGGATGATGCTTCCATAGACCCATGTATAATGACAATTTTTATGGAATTCAAATGTCGCAACTTATCTTGGAAGGGAGAGGGAATCACCATTTCATTTCAATGTAAGACTGATTTTTTTTTTGTTTCTGTTAAATTAAAACTGTTGTATCATATCATAATGGACTTTTGATCCTTATCTCAAAATCATCTTCTTCGTGGAGCTGTTTCCCACGACTGTGCAACTATTCTTTCATAAGTTACGCCCACTGAACTGAGAACCATCACCATCATCATTCACATCACATGTAGTTTTCATCACCTAATTATTTTTCAAGTAAACTATAGTGAAAAAAAACTAGTTACAGTGTGCTAAATTCCCCTTTCATCGAGACCCAAACATAGAACTATATCTTAGGTCCTCATCCTATAGAAAAAATACCCCCTTGAGCGATATTCATTTCTTCTCAATGAGTCATTGAAGATAACACCCATAAAGAAATTTTCAAAAAAAGGGTTTTAATATTTCAAATCAAACCACTTTATTTTATTTATTAAAACACTAGATCTAGTGAGTATATGAACCTATGTATAAGTATATATATATGAACATAAGCAAGAGAAGCAGAAGACATCCCTCTATTATCTTCCATTCCCCATTAGTTCGAGCTCTCTCTTAGCATAGATTTGCCGCAAGCATTGGTTTCTATTATTTCTAGTAATGGAGAATATATATATATATATATAACATAAAATGTCATTATTATATTTTAAACACGCCCATATAAATATGAATTTTTTTCAACATCATGAATATTTACTTCAAACTTTTTACAAAATAAGTATGTTCATACATGTGTGAATGTAAGGGAATATGTATATACTTGTGTATATATATCTACATACATAATTATTATATTAAAATATCATGTTTTTTCTAAAACCCATAATTTTAAAAAGAGTTAATTTCAAATTATATTGAGGGACTTTAAAAAATATAACAGTGTCTATACTTTTTTTTAAATTATGATTTTGTTATATATGTATATATATACATATAAAAATATTTATATTAAAAATTACATTATTATTACATGAATGAGTAAGCAATTGATGTATTGTTTATATTTTATATTACCGTCAAACTCAAATTTGTTACGCAAAGATGAGTTTATTATTTCAAAGATGTTACTTTTATAATTTTCTATGTATTACATAATTATTTATGCTTATGATTATTTTAATATATAAAATATATAAATATATATAAATTATTTTTCAATTTTAAATATTTTATTTGGAGGGTTCATAATTTTACTCCATTATTTTAGGTATAAAAGAATAAAATTATGAATTAAGTACATGGGTATCTATTTATCCTTTTAAGGATAATTTTTTAAACTTTACAGTTTAACATTTTATGGAATTTTTCAATAAAATTTATTTCATGAATTTATGATAGAAATTTAAAATAAATTGATGTAAATTAAAATTCCATGCATTTATGAAAATACTAAATGTCATGAGTTTTGGTTTAACTAAATCTCATAGGTGTTTTTTAATTAATGTTCCTATTTATATAAATATAATTATATTAAAATTTTAATGCATTGTTATGTTTTTAAGGAAAACAATCCAGTTAAAAATATATATGAAAGGAATTATTGATTTTTTGTATTAAATTTGGAAGTTGGAATTTGTAAACATGAAAGGGAAATGGAGAGTGAATCCATCCCAATGGAAAGTGGGTCCTCTTGGAAAGCCTTCAATGTTTTAAAGGGCCAGATGGTATTGTTTTCAAAATCCTGCTTAATATTTTCTACAAAATATCTGGATTATTTTAAATAATTTCAAAATCATATGTACTTTCATAAAGTATTATAGTAATTTAAAACATGTATGTATTTTAAAAGGAATTTTATAATAATGTTATTAAATAATTTGAAATGGGGTTTTCAAAAAGATATTATAAATCGAATAGTGTTTTAGAAATTATTTTTCCAAAATTATTAGTATTTTCAAAGGATTTTTAAAGTGGTTTCCTAAGATATGTATTTAAAAATATATTTTAATATGTATATTCGATGGTATTTAAAATAGTTAAAATAATTTTAAAAAATAAATGGCATTTCAAAAACTCATTACTGGAAAAATATTCTCACCCTATTTTTTACAAGTTCTTTTCAGGATCATTAAGAGGTTTCATGGAGTTTGGAAATGATAAGGAGATATCATAAGAAAATTTCAATCATTTTATTTTTATTTGTTATTTTGAATCACATAATTTGTAATAGTGGTTCTTTTCCTCCAAAACCTAGATAGTGAAGTTCTTCATATGTAAATGTATTTTTATTTTTAGTTAATTAATATATATATATATATGACATTTTCTGTACCATATCCATATGTGTAGTTTTAGGGCCACACAATACTAGCTTTTTAACTAAAGGGACCCTTAGAGTTTTGAAACTATATTTTCATCCATATCATGATTCTTTATTCTACTTGAAGAAACATTTTCAACACCAACAATAGAGTCTTCTAAAGCCCCCAACATCAAATTAAGATATGAAAACTCATCGTTTAGGATATAAGAATAAAAAAACACTGCATTCAATTATATATCCACCAAATTCCACTATAGAAATAACAAGATACCTAAAAGATTTAAATATTCCTTGACCATACTCAACACCAAAATCAGATGGATCCTCAACTTTAGATCTTACAAACATAAATTTTTTTATTGAAACACTCAAAAAATACAAAGTTACTCAAAGTTCAAGATTATCATATGATTTGCGGTGACATATTTTCCCTATCAGGATATTTGAAATTATTCCTCACTTATTAGAAATAAGGGATATCATTATTCAATACTAATAAAAGGTCATCCTAGAATCCTTTTGAATATAATCGATCATGAACCTCAACATGTACCAACCTAAATTCAACTTTATTTTGATTAAAATATGAAATATGATATACATAACTAGAATGGAATATTCTCTGATTCAGTTATCCCTTTTATAACACCAGTTTGAATAAACATTATAAGGACCATCTGATAATATCCATGATCCTTCACCATAGTCTTCATATTTAAGAGTTTCTATAGATAAAATACATAATGTATTCTGAATTATGAACCCCATCATTAACCAAAATCAAACAAAAAATGAAATTCCAATTGTGAGGGAGCATAAAGACAAAGTATATCTCTTTAAATGATATTGAAAATTCTGTATCACCAACTTATAATAAAGCTATATATTCACATTAATCAAAACTAAACTGAACATTTTTCAAAAAACTCTATAATTTATCTTTTAAAAATATTTTTAGATATTTCTCCATTTAAAATAAAATCCATTACTTGAAAAAAAAATGAAATTGATTCAGTAGTAGAGTGGTTTCTAATAGCGATTAAAATTCTACAGTTTTTCCATATAACACATAATGATCATAAAATGAAACTTTATTCTTATTTCCATTTTTGGAACTAGATTCATCATTTATATTTATTTTTGATTTTAAAAATACTGATTTTGGTCTTAGGATTAAAATTTTTAGTGTTTTAAGAATCATGATATTGAGTGATCATATATTCTAAGAGAAGGGGGTTCAAAGGTTATGGAAGAAAAAAGAAATTTTTTAATGTTTTAGGTAACAATATTTTTTATAAAAAAAGTACCATATTATTAATTATGTATTTTAAAATAAAAAACAAGAAAAGAAAATTTAAAATTAATGATTAATTAACACATAAATTTTTAAAATCAGGATAATATAGAATGAAAAATAAATATTTATTTACTCTATAGAAATTAATATTTTAAAAGTGAATAATGAAATATTACTAACTACAAAAATATTTAAATATATAGATAATATTCATTTAAAATAAAACAAAAAAACCTAATTAGAAACATAATAATGTATAGTGGTAAGAGGTCTAAAAAATATATTATATAGATAATTTTTAGTATTAACAAATTCTAAAGAGATATCACGATTTTGAACATGAACACTTAGAAAATGTTGTAGAATATAAATATTCTTGGTTCTATAGTAGAATGATATTTTTTAAAATATTAATTTCACTCACAGTGTCATATAAAATAGTAACAAGATCATAATAAAGTCCATAGTCTAAAAGAGTGTGTTTGATCTGAATCATCATGCATTACATCTTCTAGTAGATATAAATTGTTCCAAAAAAGTTAACAGTAAAATTGAATGTTTCTTATTTCTTAATAATGAAACAAGAGACATTCCTAAAATTGTCAATACATCTAAGGAATTATTTTACCTAATATAAAACATCAAAAAAATATTCTAAATATGACACTAAATCAAGACAAGATGTTTTTGGATGGATCTGTGAAAATAAAACAGTTACTTTTAGATACATTGAAAATATTTTAACGTGTTTTAAATGTGTGACATTTGGATTTGATTAAAATAATGAAAGAAAACAAACAATATACATTATATCTATTTTTTTATCAGTGATTTAAAAAAAAACCGAACTCTATTAAACTTGTTTAGAACTGGTTTACCAGTTTCATCCAAATCAAGTTTTATATTAGCACGCATAGGAGATTAATATAACTTTTAATTTTCCTGAATAAAAATTTTCAAAAAATTAATAATATATTTAATTTTATTAGAAAAATTTACAAACTCCATCTGAATGATTTAAAATCCAAGAAAGAAATTTAGTTCTCCCTTTATACTCATTTCAAAATATTTTTTTTATACATTTTAAAAAATCATTAATTTTTTTATTATTGTAAAGAAAAATAGCATCATATACCTATATTTATACAAAAAAATAACAAAAATGTGGTTTTCATGAAAAGAGTATGATCAACTAGAATAATAAAAAAACATTTTCAAAAAGAAAAGAATTAAATATTCTACCCAAAGCCATTGATGTTGTTTAACACCATAAATATCTAAATTAGTTTTAGAAACATAATTTCAAAAAAGGGGATTTTAAAGGCCTAATAATTTTTCAACAATAACTTCCTTTACTAAAAATTAATTTAGAAAAATTAGATTTAATATCCATTTAGTATAATTTAAAATTCATTTAAAATGCATAGGATAAAATGATCCTGGTTGATTTAATCATAATAACTAGGGAAATGGTCTCCTAATAATCTATACCTTCAACCTCATTATGACTATTATCCACTAGCTTAATATCATTCTTAATAATTACATGGTGACTATTTTGTAAATTTCTAATGACCCATATTGTTTCTATTACTATATTTTCCAAGGTCCTACCAACCAACTCCAAAACATAATTTATTTTAAACTAATTTACCTCATATTTCATATCCAATACCCAACTATCATCACTAGATGATTTTTTTATAGACATAAGTTTAAACTAAGATTTAAAAGAATAGATAATAACTAAATTTACATCATTTTTCATTATTTTAACACCTTCAACTAGTTATCATATAATGTTATAAAATTTATTTTACTTCAAGTTCTTAGGTTACCAGGTATGAAAATGATAGGTCCCTCAACTTTATTATCTTTAAAATTGGATCGATCATGATCATGCTCTAATTTAATTTCACTCTTTACATTAGATCAATCACGTATCATGTTATTTGATGAATCAATTAATTAATTTTTTAGGGTTCATTTGTGATCAAATTGATCACTCTTATCAAACTTCACATGAACTGATTTTTCATATATCCTTGAATTTTTATTAATCAATTTATAATAATTATAAGTAGTATAATTCCCAAGAAATATTCATCCATAATCTTTTGGATAAAACAAACCAAATTTTTCCATAGAATTCAATATATACACCTGACTTCTAAAAACATTGAAGTACTAAAATTTTAGTTTTATATTAGTATATAACATATAAGCTCACTTCAGGTGAAAAAATATAATTCAAAAAATATTCAAAATATAAAATGTTGTATCATTAGATTTATATAAAAAATAAGTAGTTAAAATGTACTCATTTAATATAATAGTATCCATTTCTTGAATAATTATATTTCTTCTTTTCAAAATTCCATTTTTTATAATATCCTTAGAGAAGAAAAAGTATGTTTAACATGAATATTTGAGATAAAAGAATTTAATTTTTTATTATAAAATTCACTTCTATGATATGTTCTCAATAAAATAATTTTAGAATTTTTTTTAATTTTAAATAAACTTATAAAAACTCATTAAAATTATAAAATATTTAATATTAAATTTTGAAAAGTTAACCAACGTAAAACTCAAAAAATCATGAAATAATATCAAAACAAAGAAACTTTTATTCCATAATGACACTTTAGAAGGTCAAAAAAAATTATTTGGAAAATTCCTAAAGGATTATATAAATAAACTGTAGAGATTAATTTGAAATAAGGAATTGTTTTTCTTGCCTATTTGACATGCATCACACTGTATTTTCTCCTCAAATTTGATACATGAATGATTAGAGACCCACAAATTTTTAGATATCTTAAATTGGAAAAATATATTAAATAAGATAATACTTAAGATCTATATCAAGGATTCACTTACATTAACATTTAAATAGTTCATATTTTGTTCACACATGGAACTATGATATAACTTATAATCATTTTTCATTATAGGTTCTCTAATGATAATCAGTTTATTTTTAAAAACATGTCATGTATCATTTTAAAAATTAACTCAAAAAATATCATCATTATGTTAATAAATAGTTATCATATTGTCATCCAACCCTTGAAAAAGAGAAATTTGTTCCCAAAAATATTATTTGGACGAAAAATTGGCCCAGAACTAGTTATTATTCCTCTATTATTATCAGAAACAGTATCCAATCCTCCATAAATTTTAGATAATGGTTTTTTTGAAACAATTCCACTCATGTTTCTTGGAGAGTCATTATCCATATATTATATATCTTGAATATCCCTAGGTATATTTTACTTAATAAATATAACGACTTTTTTTATGGTAACCAAATTTTTTTGGGATTCATTGTGTTAGAAAAAAATATCTTGATGACCAAATCCGTTTATCTTTAAAAAAAATTCTTGAATAGAAACTAGATAAGTCTTGAGAAATATTGTATTTATTAAAACTTCTTATTTGAGGATTACATTGACTAAAATAATTACCATAGTGAACATTAATTCTATAATAAAATCGAATAACTTTAAACATTCTATGATTCATTGATCATAGAAGAAAATAATTACACCATAGATTAGGTTTCTCACCATTGTGTAAAATTTAAAAAAATGTAAGTTAATTATGTCTATGGGTTTTATTTAAATGATCCCTCCTTGGTAAATCGAATAGTTTAACATTTTAAGGATTATACGTTAATATGTAAAACATTATTTTTAATGTCATGATGAAAAAAACATAAAGTATGGAAATTTAATTCTACTTTTAATTATATGATATCTTTTAGTGTGGAATCCAATTCATTTTTTAAAACATTTTGAAAATTGTTTATAGATTTTTTATTTTCATCAAGGTTTCAAATTTCTTTTCCAACATCAAATAATATTAGAATAGTTTTTATATGATATTTTTAGGTTCAATATATTAAATAAAGAAATAATATAATTGGACCTCATCTTTCTAATCCACAAAACACACACACTTAGAAAAAAAATGATATACCCACATTTTGGAACTAATGGTTTGGGCCCCAAAACCATTCTTATAGTACATAAAAATGGTTGTGTGGCATTTAGTTTGTCTTCCATTGTTATAGACCTATAATAAATATTTTCAAAAACTATTGGTATAAGTGGGCTATAAAAATGGTTCCCAAATGATTGGAATAGGTAAAATGGAATACCTATAAAAATGGTTTTAAAAAACATTGGTATAGGTAATTCCTGAAAAACAAAATTGGCCGGTATTGATCTCTGCATCATTGATTTATTTTTCAAGGACTTAAAAACTAAGATAAAATTTTTTTTGGGAATATAATATGATAAATAAATGTATTTATATTTAAAATTAAATGAAATTGTTATTTATTCAATGATATTTTCAAAAATAAGTCATTAAAAATTTAAATACCTATACCAATATCTTTTTCAAACCGTACATATTTTTATTTTTATTTTTGGGACCCATAAAAACAGTTTGGGAATGTCTCTTGGTGTAGGCTAATTAAATTTATGTGATACGAATGGTTTTATCCAAACCATTGGTATATCCTTCACCTATACCAACGTTTATGGTAAAACAGTTTGTATATATTCATTTTATGTAATGTATAAAAAAATTTGGATAAAAATATTTGTATATATATGACCTACACCAATGGGTATTTTACAAAATTATTGGTATAGGTTCAAATTATAGTACTTATATCAATAGTATTTTCCAAACTATTTTATTGGTTCATTTTATAGTACCTATACCAACAGTTTTATAAACTATTAGTATAAATATATTGATATAAATATTTTTCTAGTGGAATATTTTTTATTCAGTTAGTCTAGTTCAAAATTAGATATATATGAACTTATTGAATATTCAAACATCCTCTAGACAACCTTTAAAGATTTGATACATTTTTATGATAATAAGATTTCCTATGAATCTTCTTCTACTTCATTTTAATTTTTCTTCTTTCATAGTCTATGGGAAATCCTGTTTTATATGTCCCAACTATTTTAATTAATAGAATATAATTTCCTTTAATTTATTGCACTATTATTCAAATAATTGGATGTTTTAATGAATACATTCCTTGTCTTATAAAGACTATTGAATCAAATATTCAAATTGGAATTTTTTCCAAATTTTGAATAACTTGATTCATAATCAGAGAAAATAACATCCTCTTTTATCTTTTATAATCTTTTAGAAATAGAAACATTGAGTGTATTATTTTCCTTTATAATAATTTTATATTCCTAATATACTAGATGAATATGATGTTTAAACATCATTAAGGTCCAGATTAATTATTCCAATATAAAATCATAAAGTAGTTTATATTTTTTAATAATATCAAAAATTACATTCTATATAGAGGAAAACAGTCTATGAAATTTAAAATCATGATCAAGTTTATGTGTTGGTGTTCGAAGAGTAGTAACAGTATTAATAATCTTAGTATGTCATATATTAATTTCCGTGATACTTTCACCATCATTTATTTCTTAAGGTGTGAAATCTTTTAGATAGAATTTCTAACCAATAATTATCAAATATATAATTAGATGATATCTCCATCATCCAAAACTGCCACCATTAAAATATGGAGCTCTGATCATAGTCCTTTTTTAAAAATCATCCATTGAAATCAATATTTTCCTAGATCATTAAATCATGATTGTTAGAGATAAAAAAATCTATAAAAGATAACTAAATTGAAATTAATTGTTTTACCAATAACATGAAAAAGACATGGGGTGAATTATTTCATTTCAAAACCATTCATAATTTTAAAAGTGGCCCACATGATATTTAGAAGTGAAAATAAAAAAGAACATCAATTTTAACAGTAGGTCAAGGAAAAAATATCCCTTAGTAGACACCACTTAAACTCTCTACAGGAGAATGTCTATTTTCAAATGCATATCATTTTCGGTGAAATATCAAATATTTTAGTGAAATAAACTATTAATTTTTAGAACACCTTCAATATGAACCCTATGCAGGAAGAAAATTTTTCCTTGCAATACTAAATAATTTAGTGTTAAAAAAATAAAATATTGAATTTTGTTAGATAAATTCTCTATAAAATATTTCATATGAAGATATTATATTTGATGGATGAAGTGAATTTTAGAATAAAATATATGACTCCAAATTGTTGTCCCCAAGAATAATATTTGAAATACTATATAAAGTACTGATATACAATATCCAAAACCATATAAAAATTTATACTAGTAGGTTAGAAAGTCATCAATAGATAAAAATTTATGTCTCTATAGTATTGTATGAAAATAATGAAAAACTATAGGATATATTTCAAATATTTTTATAACAAAATGTTTTAATCTTGCAATAATAAAAAAACTAATTGAAATATTTCGATGAATATGTAGTATAATTAGATTTAAAGTTTAATTCTTAATTATGAAATATTTGATGTTATTTTTCAAGATAATCAGATAACAAAAATATTGGCATCACTGAAAGAATAAATCTATATTAAAAATAAATCATGTCAAATAAATCTCTAAAATTTATAATATGAAACAAAATTTTATAGTTCTCTACGTACTTTAAATTTGAAATATTCAAATATTTAAAACAACCGTTAAAATAAAATAAAAAATACATTTTATAAGATATTAATAACATGTCATCGAATCATTTTACTAATAGATTTACTTGAGTGGAAACATAGTATAAATCTAAGGATAATTCAAATTTTAAATCCCATAGATGATTTGATCAATATTGGGATCATTCTGCATGAGGTTGATTCCAAAAAAGTAAGGTTTCAAGTATATAGATCAATCAAAATGTATAGATTTTATAAGGAATAGTTCAATACCAATGTTTAGTTTATTATATGATCTAAATTACTGATATGAGGCTACCTATGTTATGCACACAACAATACTTAGGAACACAAATGTGAGGTTCTTTAACGAAATTGTGGTTGCAAAACATGACATTAAACCCAAATATGGTGTTCCAATTTTTTGGATGGACACATGGGTTAGGATTAACTACACATTATTAAAAATGATTCTAGACTTATTTTGATAGACCAAAATACTTATTGGAATTCTATTACTCTAAAAAATTGATAGGACGACTTTACGAATTATAGGAATATAATTTATTTTAATAAAATTTATAAACATAAGTTCAAATCAAAGTAAAATTATTATTAAACAAATTATTCTTTTTGTGAAAATATATATCAATGAAAATATTTTTGGATATCATTTCTATGCCTAACACCCAAATATTTGAGTTTTTACAGTTTGGTTAGACCATAACATTTCAATGAAAAGAATAAGTCTTAAGATAGAGAATATGGGAAACAAATTTTCTATTGGAGCATTTGTTTTGAATTTGTTTTAAATAGGGGTGAGTGATGGAATTTATTGGTTTAGGAGAGATGTATTTTGAAATAAAATATTGAATATATTTTGAATTAATTACCAAACCATTCAATAGTGGTCATCTTTGTGACATTGAATAAAATTTGATTATAAATATACATTTTCATGACTTATAATCACATACAAAAAAATATTAAAAAAACATTTTTAGGGATCTAAAATAATTTTAGAAACATAAAAAATAATTGTATTTGAATATAATTTGAATATAATTTTTTTAAATTCATTAAATACCGTAGTAAACATATTCTATTCAATGAAAACTATGTTTAAAATAAATAAAAAATTATTATATGAAAATCATTTTATAAAACATACTAAATATAATCAACATTATTTTTAATATTTAGCCCAAAAATCTGGATTTTCATGAAAATAAAAATACCACTTCACTAATTAAAACTTGAAGATTCAAAAAAATTAATAAATTTTAACAAAATAATATTCTTAATGATGGAAAATTATTAGTTTTAATGATATATAATAATACGGTAAAATAAATAATTACATAATACAATAAAAACAATACTTATATTACATGAGTTTTATGACTTAAATCATAATATTTATTAATTTAAATACTCAATTTTGGTAATTTTATATTCAAATATTTTAATTTATTGGAGTATCTTATTATTTAAAATGTAACCCATAATTGTCATTTTTGGACTAACTCTATGGTAACTATTCCAAGGATAAATTTTCCAAAATATATCTTGCCTATTGTAATTGTAATATTAACTTTTACAATCTCATATATAACCCTTAAATCCTATAAATTTCATTAACTTAGTTTTCTTATAAGAATTTATATAATTTTTTATATAAAATTTATTACTTATATGTAAATTTTCTTTTCTTATTACGTTTATGTTCATGCGTATGGTATTTATTAGGGACCACAACTCATTATATTTGAAACTTATACTCATGTTATTTAAAAATGTTTACTATAAAATTTTACTTATTATAATTTATTATAATATATTTAATCTTAATTTCCAATGGTATATATTGATGAAATAAAATACTATTTATTTGATTACATGGTGGAAGTGATTTATTTGAAATATACATTATACTTAGGATTATTTATTCATAAGGAATGAAATTTCATATATGTATGACACGCATATTAGTTAACAAATAAAAGTTAAAGTTGAAAAATATTTTTAATTACATGAAATAGCTACAATAACATCAAATTGAATAATATCACACCAACCATCACACCAAATCACATTATCTAGCTAAAAAGTATACAATTAAAATTATTAATTTTATATACTAAATGAATTATCATATGTTTGTTAACTAAGTAATGACTCGCCACTATTCATTTGGATCAATAATATAATCAATACTTTTCATTGATTTAAAACACATATCCAAATTAATTTCAATAGTCAGACCCATAATAATAGGTTACAGATGGAAATTATCATGTGTCATGGTCTATATGGAAACCCACTAATGTAAAGACTCAACCATAAACATTACATATTCTTGTGATTTTAAACTAGAATTCATTTTATTTCCCTAATTTTATTTATGTTTATATTTTTTCCCGAAATGGGAAAAAATATTACATAGTAAACCAATACATTGTATGTAGAAATTTCTAACCAGTATCTATTTTTCCTATAAAATAGTAGTATTAAAAATAAAACATGATTTATATTCGTGATAAATCTTTATAATTTTCTTCTTGACATAATCCTTGTCCTTAAAATCCCTTAAACACATGATAAAAATTTTCAATCCTGCTATGAGCACAAAGCTCTATAATAAACATAAAAAGAAATAAATCATTTGTCTGTAAATAAGTATAAAAAGTTTCCATTTTCAAATAATTTTTTAGCTAAAAATAAATATTTTGGTACCTAAGAAATCAACATTTCTGTCCAAATATTTCGATAAATCATTTCTTAATTAATCATAAAGGAAATAGAAAATCCATATAGTTTTTTTGAAGACATGATGAACTCATGAATAGTTTTTCACAAAGCTAAGTGACATATATATTTTTAACTTAAAATTAATAATTTACCTCATGAAAACAAGATATTTCAACAATAAATAAACATATAAAAAATGGGGAATAATTTTCATGTTATACATAATTATGATGTAACCCTCAAGAATACTATATGATGTAAATCTCACAGCTTCTATGGAATAACCCTCAAGGTTATACTTGGATGTAACCATCAATTTTATAATTCGAATAACCATCCACATCAACTTCCAACATAACTAATGTGTTGGAGGGATATCACGGACCGAATCATCTTTGATTTATAATAGAACTACCAAATATAAAAAAACCAAAAAACCAAACCATAATCATAAAACATTAATTATTTTATCATAGAAACCATTTCTTGATGAAAATAACTTATTTTAAAATAATGTTTCACATATACAAAGGGAAAAAAATTCATTAAAAATAACCATGTAATCTTGAAAAGGGTGATTCAAAACAATATGTTTTTATGAAAACAAGAAAATATGATCAACCCATATCATTTAAAATAATATTCATTTTGATTTATGTAAAAAGAATCATAAAAGTGGGTTTTTAAGAGAAACTCACCTACATAAAATCATTAAAAGATTAATCTTTTATATCATTTGAAATAAATTATAAAATTTCCATTAAAAAAATTAATTTTCATATAAATATATTAATAAAAATCATTCTAAAAACAGATAAATTAAAGTGAAGGATTTAAAAAATTAATATATAAAACATTTTAAACAAGGTTTTTTTGTTAAAGATTCCCATAAAAAGAGTTTGAATCGTAATGTACATTTTTATCTTCTTAAATAATAAACATAGTATAATAATTTCTTTTATTGAGAAACATTTTAATATTTATTATTTCTTTTTATTTCAATTTTTAACATGTAATAAAATGTACTTAATTAATTATGTTTATGTTAGACGCTTTCATGTTATTGGGTATATAAGTCCAAAATAAATTTGGTATGTTTGACGTCGACAAAGAGATAAAAATTGCATCAAATCTTGGATAATTTTCCTAAAAAAATTATCACATTTATATATTAATTGTAATTTTCAATATGACCATGATATATGGTTTTGAAAAATTAACTATATTACAATCATGGAGAATGTAGGTTGTACATATGCATGAGTAACATTTCCATTTCTCAAAGATCATTATGAAAGGAAGTTAAATATTATTTTCAATTTAAATTTTTATTATATTATAATATATATCATATTATATTTTTAAATATACTTATAAATATCAGTCATGTGATGTTGTGACGAAAAACAAATCACATCAATTCATAGAGGTTTTAGTCCACATATGTACAAAAATGATGTTATAATATTTCTGTATATGGAATGGTAAGAACATAAATTATATATTATCTTTTAATAATTATAAATATATCATTAATATCATAAAAAAATTAATTCTAGAATTATAAACATTATCAATAGATGGTGATGAAAAATGAATTACATTGGTTTATGAGGTGTTGCCCTGCCATACACACAAACAAGTAGTTATTTTATCATTTCATGGAAGTGGAGATAGATATAGGTAATTCCAATGACATAATAATATTTCAATTTATAGAGGACACTATATTTATTATTTTATAATAGTTGAATATGGATTTAGGGATGTGGAAGAATAAATGAAACTTAAATGATTGATTAAAAATGATATATCTTTTTTGGGAAACCACCTTCGATTAACAACTTAATCCTTCTAAGGATGGTGTTATGCATAAAATAAGGACTCTATAATTTGGTAAGGGATTATGGGAATGAAATTGGATGCAATTTTTCTGAATAAAAATCTTCTTTAAATGTAATTAAATGATAATATGTGATTCCCTTTTATAGGAGGGGAGGGGCAGTCTTGGAATATATCAAAATATTAAAATATAATAAGACTATTCTAGATCCAAATACTTATAAATGGACAATAAATGAATAAGGGATGAAATTTTTTATAATATATTATCTCCCTTATTATTATTTAATTGTTTTTTATGATTTTTAGGTAATTTACGAAAATATTAATTCCATAAAATATCATTATTTTCAAATTTGATACAATTTATTACATTTACTTTCAAAACATCCAAAAAAATTAGTAAAATTAATAAAGAATATTTCATTATATCCTAACCATGTAAAGGTAAGATATAAAATTCTTATATCAAATTAATTGTTAAATATTTTTAACATTTGAAATATTATTTTTTAAATTTTTTGTTTATTAAATAACTACTCTATTATCATTGTTCAAGAATAGAAGGTAATTATTTACTCACTAAAAATTACAAATAAATTACCATTATGAAGATAATTTTTTTATTTTTTAAATGAATATTTATTTTCAAACATATCTTATGGATATACACATAGTAAAAAATTTATACTTATTAAAAATAATAGTGTCACATGACTGACTCTCATTTAAATATAATACCATATTGGCCTTAATGTCAACCAAGTGGTTCAAAAAGACCATAAATTTTACCAATGGATGATTATGCTCGAAAAATAATCATCCAATAGAATTGGGTTAAGTGTTAGGGTATTTTTTCCAATCCATATCATTTTATTATTAACCTTAATCACTTTATTTACCATTTACCATGTCTATAAAAAATTACTTAAGTTACTATTCATATCGACAAATAACTGACTTGTTTATTAAATTATTACCCACTCATTTAAAATATTGAATCAATTTTTAAAAATTCAAAACATATAATTTCTATAATTTAATTTAAAATTAAACAAACATAATTCAATGTAAAATAGCGTTTTAGAACAAAAATAGCCTTTTTAAAAATAAAATGTTTTTTGGTACATTCAATTATATAATCCACATAAACAACCATAATTCTATTATTTTAAATAAGAATAAATGAATTGAAAACTAATAAAAAAATATTTTCGCATGTAAATAAAATATTTTTTTCTGTATAAAAATATATTACTCACATTTCCTTGAATAGATAATATCTTTGAAAAAATCTCAAAAACTTATTTCAAGATAATTTTTACATTTTTACTTCAAAAATAAAATTAATTCTGTAAAATAAATTTATATTACTTTTATAAATTATAATATTCCCTCTTAAAATATTGAAAAACGCATTTATGAAAGAATTTTTTTGAAGAATAAATAGACTTTGCTTAAAAATATGTGGTTATTTTGTAATCACTTCCCAGAACAATTATATTGTGTTGAAAAATAATAATAATTTCATAAATCAGTTATTACTATTCATTATAATAAATTTAATGGTTAACTTATAATGGTCACATTAGAATAATTATATTTAGTTATTTATTTAGGATCTATGTAGCATATCTTGTACGCTATTGAACATAGTGTTTCCTTTCAAAATATAGGAATGTTATATTCCCCCCCATTAATAAAATTGTGTCCTCCTGATATAAACTTGGACATGGTATGTAGGGTTCAAAAAATCAAAATACCTTTATTAATAAATCATATTGTAAAAGCAATTAACCAAACTTACACTATATAAGAGAGAAAATAAATTACGAAGGTTAGCTAAGAAACCATATAATATGGATTATATAAGAAATCATGGGTGTGGAAGAGAAAAATAACTCCATATTTCTTATAGAATGTGATAGAAAACATGGTCCCAAAAAAGATAAACATAACAAATTAATTTTTCTATAGTTGAGAAATTATTTTAATACCTTGACCATTAACACAAGGAAATACACTTACTTGAAAAGAATAAATTCACCAGTTAATAAATTTTTGCCACAATCCTGTCTTTTAATCTAATAGACAGGTATCAATTTTTATAATTGATGAACTAGAATAAACTTCTAAAGATAAAATAATCCACAAAATAATAACTATCTATTTTTAATATCATTAAATATTAATCAAAACTGAAATGGTTTTTATAAGATAATATAATTCTCCAAAATTAATACACCTTTATATGATGAAAAACATCATTAATCTCTAAAATTAAAAAATGATCAATCAAAAAATAACTATCCATAATTTTTAAAAAAAATATAGCATACTAATATTGAAATCCAAAAATTACACGGATTTCATAAGATAGTTTTACTAGATAATTTTAACATTTACCTCCAAATAATATCATCACATAATATATAAGATATGATAATAATTTTTGTTAATAATCTAAATCACCATAAATCCAAAATAAAATCATATATTCTTCCTAATTTTAATTCAACCTTCATTCAATAAATATATTCAAATAGTATTTTTGTTACATTAGTAATATAGGGATCCCAAAACCATGATATTATTTTACAATAATATTAATCACATAACCAACAAATCATTTTCCTACACCACAGGTAACTATTTGATAAAAAATGTTACCGTTATAAACCTATCCTTCATCAATCAGATAGTTTAAATTAAAAAAATCATACTAACCCTGACATCATATATGATTGTTTTATGAAATACAACATTCTTTACATTCGGATGTGGGTTCAATCCTTACATCCATACCAGATGTGAGGGGTCATCGACCGAAATGTGAGTTTCCGTTTTTTAAAATATATTAATATAATCCTTATAAAATTTCATAAATTTGA
Organism: Viscum album; assembly: GCA_963277665.1. Classification (NCBI taxonomy): domain Eukaryota; kingdom Viridiplantae; phylum Streptophyta; class Magnoliopsida; order Santalales; family Viscaceae; genus Viscum; species Viscum album. The sequence goes on along the minus strand of OY728152.1, from coordinate 1,548,689,913 downwards.
GAAAAATACTCAAATATAACCATAATATATTAAAAATTAAATAATATTTGTATCCCCAAATGTTGCCTCATACCTTTCATTTTTCATCCCAATATGTAATAACCCATAATTACCTAAAGAATAAATGTCTGTCAAAATATCATTAGTTAACTTAAAATTTCATAAATTTAATCCGAAAATGTGGTTTCTAAGACATTGAACCTAAGATAAACCTTAAAATTATAAATATATGATGGAATCCAACACTCTTAACATAACTTCTTATGAAAATATCATAATTTCATATGTTTTATAACCACTACTCTAATACCATCTTTAAGGACCTGACCATTAACCTTACATATTAAAATATTTTTAAACTAGAATTTATTTTTATTTACCAAATAGAAACTATGTTAATAGTTTTAGAGATTTATTAAGAAAATATTACATAGTAAAACAATACATTTTAAGTGTACACTTCTACTCCATATCCATGTCCTCTATAAAACAAAAGTACTTAAAATAAAACATGAATTATTTTCATGATAAATATTAAAAAATTTCTTCATCAAAACATAATTATCCCTAATCTCCCATAAACCTAAAAATAATAATTTTTAAACTAGTGGTGAGAAAAAAAATCTCATTAAGGGACATAAAAATAACAGGAGAAATCATTAATTCCTAAATACTTATATAAAATTACATTTTCAAAAAACATTGATCAAAAAATAAATATTTTATTACCCAAGAAAACATATTCTCTGCAAAAATTATTCCATAAATAATTTTATAATAAGTGTTAAAGGAAAAATAAAATCCATATGGGATTCTTTGAAAACATGATAAACTAGAAATAATTTTTCACAAAGCTATGTAACATATAAATTCCTTTGAATTAAAATTCAATAACACACCCATCGAAAATTTGATATTTCAAGAATAAATAAATCATATAAGAAACACATGACATCATTTTCTTATCATAATTACTTATAATGTTACCCTCATTGGCTACCATATGGTACAAACCTCATGACTCCCATGTTATAACCCTCACAGTCATACATGGATATAAAAATCATAGTTACAATTTGTATAACCATCACGATAAACTTCCAACATACCTAATGCATTGGTGGAGCCACCTTTCATCATAGAAAATCCCCATGAACCATAACATAATCACAAAAGAAGAATTCTCATGTCATAAAGCAGTATTTCTTTGGGAAAATAACTTATTTTAAAAGAATGTTGTTCTTATCCAAAGGAAAAAATTTACTTGAAAATAATCATATAATATTTTAAAGTAAGCTTCAAAACCAAGAGGATTTATGAAATCATGTAATTTCACTCATATCATATAAGTTAAAAGTAATTAATTTTGGATTTTTTAAAAATAAATATTACATTTTTTTAATGAAAACCCCTTTTAAGAAAACATAAAAATATTCCATTTTGTAAATATTACATGAAATTTTAAAATTATGTTTTTAAAATATCATGTCCATATAAATATTGAAATAAAAATAACTTAAAAACATGGTCGCAAAAGAGACAGATTAAGAAAAACGTCCTTAAAAAAACAAAAACATGGTTTATAGTTAAAGAGTCCCATACCTTGAGTCCAACTTATCACATATGTTCTTTATCATCTTGAATAATAAACCTTGGATAATTATTTCCTTTATTTAAAAACTTTTGAACATTATAATTCCTTTTATTTCACTTATTACCATGGTTTAAAGTTTAATTAATTATTTAATTTCATGTTGGATGCTTTGATGATATTAGGTTCAGACGTCCAGAATGGATTTGGTAGGTTGGTTGTCATCAAAGTGGTCAGTATTAAATCATCAAATAAATAATACACATGATATAATTATAAATTTTAAAAAATAATTATAATTTGAAATCCAAAAATTACATATGGTTATGAAAAATGAACTTCATTACAATCATGAAGACGGTTAGTAATACATAAACATGAGTAACATTTCCATTTTTTGAATGGTTTTTATAGAAATAAGGTAAATATTATTTTAAATTTCAAAAAAGATCTTTTTTCTCAAATATATGAAATTATTTCTTCAAATATACGTATATCATCAGTTTTATGTTAGGATGAAAAATGGATATCATCACTTTGTGCAGGTGGTAGTCCACAGATACGAACGAATGATGTTATAATTTTTCTATAAATGGAATGATAAAGAAATAAATGATATATTATATTTTATTAATGATAAATATGTCATGAATATCATCTATAAATATTAATTTCATTATTGTAACCAATATTGAGATACGATGACATAAAATGAATTACATCAGTCGGTGAGGAGGTAGTCCACCGTACACTCAATTGAATAATTTTTCCCCATTTTATGGAAGTGGAGAGGAATAATGGTGATAAAATTTATATAATAACATCTCATTAAATAGAGGATACTATATTTAATATTTTTTTCATTTATTAATATTTATTTACGGATGTGGAAAAATAGAAACAATAAAAAATATTGATTAAAATCGAAACCACTTCATTTGGAAACTTCCTTTGATTAAAACCATAAGACGTCTATGGTTAGTTTTATGCCTAAAATAAAGACTCTATAATTTTAGGAGGTATTACATAATGGGAATTGGTAAGGTTTTATCTTAACCAAAATGGTTTTGAGGTGTGATGAAATGAAAAGAAGTGGTGGCATTTTATAAGAGAGGGGAGGGGCACTCTTGGAATAAATCAAAATCATAAAATATAGTGTGACTATTATTGGGAAAAATGATTCCAAATGACCCATAAATGAACAGGGCATGAAATTTTAGATATTATATTATCCCCTTTTTATATATTTAATATTTTTATGATTTTTAAATAATTTAATATATTATTAATTTCATAAAATTTCATTATTGGCAAATTGGATACTATTCATTAGTTTGACATTAAATAATCAAAGAAACCAAGTAAAATTTGAACTAAAAAATTATTATATCCTAAACATGTAAATTTAATCTATCAAATTCATGGATCATTTTAAATATATCAAATTATATTTATTTAAATATTTTTAATATCATTTATTTTATTTGTTCATTAAATAATTAATTACTACATCAGTATTTTTTAAAACATTACAAGTAATTATTTCTCCCATAAAATTTAAAAATGAATAACCATGATTTATATAATTAATTTATATTAAAATGTTTTATTTATAACTAAACATATAGGTAACATCTCCCCCCTTCTAATTGGATTGAAAATAAAGAAGGATGTTACTTGGCCTTAAGATATGGTCCCAAGGTGCCAAAGGCTGCCAATAAATGTTGAGGGCATTAAGAACATTCGGGGAATTATTTACCATTTGAGTGAAAATAACTAGCCAAACGTGCCTTTATCAAAACCCATTAACCAAATATGTGATGAATGTATAGAAAAAGTACTATAATACCACAATTCCATAAGAACAATATAACCAAACAACAATAATCCAAAATTAGAGTACCAAGTTAAAGACTTAACAATAGAACCCAATGATGCTACAACAAAACTCTATAGATCCACAACAAGATCCAAGATCCAAGTAGCATAATAACTCTCAAGAATCATGTTGCACCACTCATGAAATGAGATGCAATACCTTTACAAATGTCTCGGAATATAAAATGTGCAAAAGCACCAAAGTGGAAAAGTAGGGGTGAGTAATAATACTCAATAGGATATCCCCAAATGACTTCCCTACACATGCCACTAGGATAAAACTAGTTATGACATTCACATAAAAAATTTATATACTACCATGAAAATAAAGAAATAATTTCCAATAATCCAAACACAGCATTTCGAACCCATTTTACCAAAATCAAAACAATATCGTGGAAATAAACCAAACATGTCATTAACCCTTTCCCAGCACATATTGGCACATCCCAATTCATCTTGTGTGGATTCACACATAACAAAACCATTTCCACAACAAAACACACAAGATCATTGTTTATTGATGGTAGAATATCACACCTATAACCCATCCCCTTTTTATAGTGGTGCTTCACAACCACTTTATAATGGTACTTCACGACCATGAGCCATCCATCCAAATATTTCTAAACCACATAAACAAGAAACCATGAAAATAAAAAACCCAAAGTCACATCAACCTACACATTTCCAAAGAAACAATACAACACATCATGTTCCAATCTAAACAACTCATTAAGACAACACAATTCCAATAACAAGACAAAACCTCCTTTAAATAAAATCAAAAATTTATTGAAAACATCATTAGGCCATATCCATGCCTAACCACATTTCAAAAAAACCCTTTATATGGAAGTAAATTTTCTCAAACCTTTTCTTATAAATTATCCAAGATGATGATTTTAAAATTATCATATGAAAATCCAACATCAAGTGAATTTCACATCAATAACCCATTTTTCCCCTATCCATCAATTATCACAAAATGGGATCCAATCAAGCTTATCACATCAATATTACAATAAATATCAAAAAACCCATTAATTTAAAACTAATTAATTTAGGTTCTATCAAAATGGGTTTGTGAGACAATCCACCCCCTTAGGGTTTTACTGAAACTGACCAATGCACAACCACACCACAAATCTTGGTGAAAACATCAAAAAACCACCTTAGATCTCTTCTCCTAACATAGTCAATCCAAATATAATCATTTTAGCCAACAAAATTCCCATATCTACTTGTAATGGAAGTGGATCTAGGAAACTGATTGATGGAGAAATATATTTAGAGAAAAAAACAAAGCACCCAAAGAGATAGACTTACCATGGAATAATCAAATTTAAACCACCCAAAAAACCATTCAATTTTCTTCAAAAATGAGTGGGTGAGCCTTTCTAACCCCTGAGAAGATGAAATCCCAAGGTGGGTTCTAGTGGGATAAAAATTAGGTGTTTTAGGGAAAATCTTGTGCAACACCATTTTAAAAACACCCATTTTAAGTCACACATGGTTTTGCCACATGTTTAGACAAAGTTCTCTTTACCGTGTTCTAGCTATTATCTCGAGAGGGTTCCTCGCATGGTTGGACCACATGGTTAGACAAACCATGAACCCATTTTGAAAAACACCACTATCTCATGGGTCATGGTCTACCTAGGTTAACTGCATTGTTTGAAAACAATGTGTCTTAACCATGCACTATCACATTTTACTCTATCTCAACTTGCATGGTTACCTAGGTTTGTTTCATGTTTTCCACTGAGTGTGATCAAACAGTGTACCCTTAAAAAATATTCCAAACCACCCCAAAAACCTTTTAAACTCTCTACAACATTACCCAGCAACATTATATTCATAAAAATACCTAAAAGGGCTACAAACCTCAAATGGGGAACTACATTCTCCCAAAAATTGTCCCTTCCATCCTCCAAAATGTAGAAACCCATTAAATTACCAAAAACTCTTTGGCCAATGCTCATACATTTCTCTCGAAAATTCCCATGTATCCTCTAGAATATAACCATGTTTCCATTAAACCCATACTAGACTGTTTCCCTTTCCTTAGATACTTTCTCCTACCTATCAATAATCCACACTAGAACATGTATCAAAGAGGAATCTAAATATTCCCCCTACATGATTCCAATGAATCAGATGGTCATACTATAATTGATACTTTTTACACTACAACAAATAGTTCACAGTGTGAAAAAAACCAAAATGTGGTGTAAAACACAACGGATATGACACCTCTCCAACGCACTCAATTATCTCAAAAGGCCCAATATACCTCGTAGATAACTTATCTTTCCTTACAAATCAATGATGTCCCAAGCACAGAGATATTCTCAAGAATACAAAATCACCCACCTTGAACGAGAATGACTATTGATGATGGTCCACATCTGATTTATGATGACAAAGAGCTATCTCTATTAATTTACTAATATTATAGATCTACTATGATACCTCCTAGACAAGGTTAATCAAAACCAATTAAGTCTCACCAGTTTCTACCCAAAATAGTAGAGAATTACATATGTTCCCATAGACAGCCTCAAATGGGGACACATGTTTTGAGGCCAAAAATCTGTTATTAATTGGGAACTCTATCAATAAAAATTGGTCAACCCATGAGCTTCCAAAATCCATCACAAAATATCTCAACATATCTTCCAAAATTTTAGTCATCCACTTAGAATTCTCAACCATTTAAGGATGATATTCCATGCTCATCTTCAACTAAGTCCTAATATATTTTTTCAAGGATTTGTAGAAACTATAGGTGAAACTTCAATCATTGTCTAATGAAATTTAAACTGGTACTCAATTATTCTTTACCACATCATAGATATATAATTTTATAGATCATCCACCTTATATGATTCATGAATAGAGATGAAATGACCCGACTTTGTGAGACAATCCATAATCACCAATATGACATCATGTTTCCTAAGTGTTCAAAGGATAACAATAACAAAATTCATCACTATCTGTTCTCACATACACATAGGGATAGGTAAATTCAACAACACACAATATAGTTTCTAATTCTATACCTTGACTTGCTGACAATTCAAGAATCTTGAAATAAACTCAACCACATTCCTTTTCATACTAGCCCAACAAAACAGCGCTTTTAATCCCTTATACATTTTATGAATTCTTGGATGAATGGAAAATCTAGAATGATGATAATAACTAAGAAATTTCGATTTGAAATCCACTAATACATCCATCTAATTCCAAAATCATGACATTGAATTCTCATCTAGTTTGCAGCACTCCATGGCCTCTAGACCATGGAGCTTTAACCTCACAACCACACACTTTGAATCAGACATCTACGCCACTATTTCCAAACCAAGCAAGTCAGGAAAAAAAGAAATTGGAAATAAAACTGTTACATCACCACATTCTACATAGTCCAACTTCATGTTGTCGATTACTTACATCGACTTCAAATATTCTTATGCCTTCTCCAACATGAGAGCATATTAATTTCTACTTAATGCATCTGCCATTGAGTTTATTTTAACAAGTGTGTACATCTAGTCAATGTGAAGATTCTAGGGACACCCCATCCATATCATTTTTCTTAAGTTCAAATCACTATGTGAGAATATATTCTTCATGTTGTTGTGGTCAGTATACATCATAAATTTCTCACCAAAGAGATAGTTACGCCATGTTTTCAAATCATGAACCACTACGACTAACTCAAAATCACGTGTTGGGTAGTTATTATCTTGAAACATTAAATTTGGTGATCCATACACAACCACATGATCCCATTTCATGAGAAAAAACCCCAACCCTAATCCTAAATCATCACAATACACCACATACCCTTTCCCTAGTTCTGGAAAAACCATGATTGGTGTAGATGTAAGATGATCTTTAAGCTCTTAAATAAATTTCTAGAACTTATCATTCCATTGGAATTGATAATTATTGCTTATCAGATCTTTAATATGTGAATCTAATCATGATAAATAATGAAAAAAGAATCTATGATGACCATCTAGATTACGGAAACCATGTGTCTCAAATGTATGTTTGGATAACTTCAAAGAGAAAATAACCTATATTTTCTCCAGATCCACTAAAAAAACCTGGAATGAAATAACATGGCCAATATAATGTACCTCTTGTATCAAAAAGTCACATTTTGACAATTTGGAAAAAAATAAATTTTTTCCCAATATTCCCAACATTTTTTTCATGTTTTTCTCATGATCTACAATTATTTACGAATGTATGAGTATATCACACAAAAATAACACCATGAATGAATTAATATGTCTCTAAAATATATGGTTTTTCAATGAAATACACACCTCTAGTTTACTCATAGGACATAAGGGAATAACCACATACGCATAATGGTTGTATCTACTCATGAATTCTATTTTTGGAATATCCACTTTACGTACCCACAATTGGTGATATCATGAGTGCAAGTCAATTTGAGAGAACCAATGAGCCCCCCAACTAATCAAACCATTTTTTAATGCATGAGAGTGGATATAATTTCATTATCATATCTTGGATAAGATTACAATAGTCAACACACAAACGAAGTGTTCCATCTGCCCTTTTGAAGAACCAAACTAGAAATGCCTATAGGGATATTCTAGGATTGATGAACCATTAGTTTTATAACTACTCCAACTAAAATATCAATTCCATCAATTCTATTGATATCATCTGGTATGAGGGAAGTGAGATAGGATCGATCCCAAGAATGAGATCAATAATAAACTACACATCTATCACAGTTGGAAACCCTATGAATTATTTGGGAAAGACATCTTTAAACTAATCGACCAAAGCCAGAAAATTTATTTTATCAACCTCTTCAATAAATTATAATGAAAAAAATCCCCAACTGGTACAATATCATCCCAACCTCTAGTTCTAAAAGACCCATAGCACACCTGTTCACACTTTTCTCCTATAACGATATTCTTGATGCCATACTCCATAATAAAACTTTACATTCATGTGTAAATATAAATGTGGGTCCCAAAAATCATAAACCAATATATATATAGTATTACATCATACACAACCATATCAAGAACTATTTTTTAGTTCATTGAAATGTGTGTTCTAGTTTTAAGAATAACTACTTCCAGGTGGCTTCCATTGGATTTATTCATGGAACTAAAAACACCCAATAGTTCGTTATCCAAAACAGACCACCTTTATAAAGGCAAGCATTCATTATGTTTGAACTTTATGAATCATAAAAATGTGCATTGGTCAAAAGTATGGTAGGTCAGACTCATCACACCTTTTTGGGGGGAAATATAGTCTACTTCGTGACTCTCTTTATAAATTTAAGATATTTTCATGAATCCTTACTAATTAACCCTGTATTACATAGGTTTCCCTTGGAATTTTCAATCACTTATTAACATGTGTAAAATTCAGAATCATCTATATTTATTAGAGGTTCTTCATTAATGGAGATATCTGTATGTATTCGAGGTTCTCCATATATGGTATCCTCTCAAATACTAATTAGAGATTCTTTAAATTACTATTAAGATGATACTAGTTTTTAAGTCACTCAGTGGGGAACTCTGGAATTTATCGTCATCAAGGGAGACAATGTTCTGTTTTGATATTTTGATCATACACATAAAATGGGCTACCAACAAATTCTTGTGAAAGGAATCAGAACCCTCATAGTTCATTGTCGCTTAATGGAAAACATCATACCATTTAAAGTCATGTGATAAGGACCTAATTCTATAGTTTAATGTCATGTGGTATAGACATCTATGCGAATGGTGCGTAGAAAAAGGTTCGTGTGGGACTTATACCAAAGCAGTGCAAGTAACATGGAAAGGATGTGGGTTCTAAATAAGATTATACACTGTTGGGAATATGGCCTAAGGAGAATAGGTTTGATTAGATGTTTTTGGGTTTAGACCACAAAGAGGCTTCCTATGTATCCCATTTTGATTGGAATCATAGCCCACATAGTTCGATAAGTCTCATAGGAGAGTATAGTCCTTTGAGAGAAATGAGTTTCGGATTACTTCCTTAAGAGGATGCTTTGATTATATGGGGTTTAATTTGGTGTTTTTTCCAAAAGCGGATGCCCAGATTAATGGAACAAGGACTGGATTCTTGAAGAGGATATCCAATTAGCTCGATCCCTGAGAAAGGCTTCCAACATAACCTGGTTTGAACATGAATCAAAGTTCTTGTAGTTCAATATTTTGTGAAAATGTTGTGACCTTGACAAATATCTAGGCCCGTGTGATTCATACGTGGTGTGAGAAACAAGAGGATATCAAAGATTAAACAAATGGACCCACAGTTTTCCTCCTCCACTTGTGGAAGAGGGCACACATATGGAAATCAGGGTGGACAAGGTTGTGGTGACCTGGGAAGAGGGCGAGGAGACAATCCCCCCCTTTTTCTCTTTACATTGGACAAGGGTATGATTAAAGGAAGAAGGGAGTAAGGTTATGGTATTACACCAGGATGGATTCTATAAAATTGATCCTGGTAGGGGAGGAATACATTTCCTTTTCTTGAATGGAAAAGCAGTTGTGAACCATACCTTCTCTACCAGAGACCTTAGGTTCTGGGTCTTTGAGAAGGGAGAGATTGGGACCCAAACCCTAATCCTTCGTACTGGGAACTTCCTGACACTATTTTGGGGAGAAAGTTCCATGTGACTACAGATATACAAACTCAAATAAACTTCATGAATCCTATCCCCATTGTGAAAAAATTGTGGGAAACCTCATACTGAAGATATAAAAACCCAAATAGGAGACATGTTGATGTGACTTTCCCAAAGGTTTGATAAGTCAATAGGTTTTTGTAGTGGTATCAATGGAATCTCTTTTATAAAATAGAGAAAATTAAGGAGAATCATTTACATGAATGGATTTGATGAGGTCTTTATGGATTGTAGATGGAAAAGAATAAGTGAATCAAAGAGGGGTGCCCATGTAGCTACGAGAACACAAGTATGGTCGTACAAGTAGTCTTGGGAGACCTGATTTTCACTTAAGAGATGAAAAACCTAGATGATAATACTTGGGAAAGACATGACTAAAACCTTCAAGAGTATTCACAAGTATTCCCAGAAGTGGGGCGCTCAAGTTCCTTTGAAAGGAATTGGTGGCATGTAGGTGTTTTTGATTTTGGGAGGATGGAAGCTTTAGGTGCGAAAGTGTTATAGAAATCAAACACTAAAAAGAATTATTTCCTGTGATCCTCCTTCAATTACTCCACATTAGGTGGTAAAGAACTACTTTTAATGTTTCTTAGGACTTAGGCAACGCACTAGGGAATCTAGAGTAGTAATTGGGCTTATGATAAATTCTTCCATACAAATGAAGGCCCCAAGGGTCTATTTATAGGCAAAACCAGAACCCTGGGTGAAATGAAATTGGTCGCAAGTGGGTTGTGTGCCAGATAGGGTCACACAACTAGGTTATGCGCTAACAACTCATTGGTCTGACTAGGGAGATCCAAAGCTCATACCTGTAGAGAACCAATCTTGAGCTACATGGACATTACATTACTTTTGCGCAATACCTAATATATAACAAAAACAGACATCAAAGGACCATAATAGTTTAGTGTCTTTGGAAGCTCAAAATATAATCTTGTAATCGTGGTGAAATATCTTCAACATCTCCCATAAATATCATACCCTTTTCTTACCTAAAACCTTTCTTTATATTCTGTGGAAAAGAATACATAAAAAGGGTGAGCTCAAATACTTAGTAAGGGTAAACATAGAGAACATAAAACAATCCATAAACATTTGAATGCAAAAAACTTGAACATAAAATGTAAACATCAAAATCTTGAGCAAAGACATAAATATTGGAAGTATGTAAGGAATATATCATAAAGGAATATCAATCATGATAAAATAGCATGGGAATAAAACATGTAATTGTTGAAAAACATTAAGCACATGTTATGATTTTTATATTATCCAAGACATTTCTTCCAAGACCATCTCAGTGGACAAAGTCCCTTTTTGAATCAAGTTCACTTCTCATTCCAGTCCTGTAACACTGATCTGGATTAACTTACCGTTCCATCCATGTCTATCTAATGAGAAATATATCTTTACCCAATGCATTGGAGGGAGATATAAGTCCCACCCATCTCATAATGAAATCATTCTTATGTGTTCCACAACATGAACATAAATAATTCATCATTACCCAAAGAATAAAATGGGTTTTATAAACATCATCCCATCATAACATAATCCATATAAAAATAGATAACATTTCATCATAAGAAAAGTGAAACCATGTAAATAATAGAGACATTATACTTGAAAAATACACATATTAAATAATTCCATCTTATATAGAAAATGGTTTTGATAAAACACTTGAAATGAATTCTTGAGGAAAATATCCTTTCTTCTTCAAAATCATTTTCTTTTTACAAAATTCCATGAAATTTTAAAAGAAAAGGATTTTTTTTGAAAATAGTAATGAAATATTTTAGAGTAAGATTCATGAAAAAAGGTGTTATGAAACCATAAAAATCCATTCATGCCGTATAAGTTACAAAAAATAGTCTCCTCGTACTTTTAACGGAAAAGAAAAAAGTACCACGTATGGTAAATAAAAGAAAGATTCCATTAATAACAAAAAGTAAAAGTCAAAGAAGGGTAAACATGAGTTTAAACATACATGGATGAATATTGAACACTTTATTAAAAACATTTTATAGACATGGATGAAAAATATAACCCCATTAAATACTTATGTATAAGAAATCTCAGATAATAATGAGATTTAAAAAGTATCCCTTACCTTAGGTTCGATATGCTTTGTACATATCTGAACCTACTGTATAATGATTTAAATAATTTCATTGACTTATTAAAGAATCATATTTATTGTTTTGATATCATATATTGTTCACTTATGACTTTATATTACCTGTTCTTTTGTAAATTCCATGTTAAAGCAGCGTTTTGGGTAAAATCGTTTTATTTATCATACATGTTTGGACTTGTTGTTTTTTATATGATTATTACTTATATAATGATTTAATTACTTCCATAATGTAAATAATGATTTATATATCATATATATTCCGTATATATATATAAATAATAGATAGATAAATGAAATGAAATACACAGTTCATGGAGACGGTAGGTCGTATGTACGCTTGAACACTATTTTCCGTTACTTATTGACATGAATGGAAGTATGTAGATGAAATATATATATATATATGTATACATAAATCCAGTAGCTTAATTATGCCATATATTTCATTATTATTCATTATATATACTTTATAATCATTCTTGAATGGTTGTCATGTAGAATGAATCTCATCGAGTCGTGGAGACGATAATCCGTACGTACGCATGATCGATGATATAGTTCAAATAACTATTGAATGGAATTGGAGTGGATGATATAATATTTCATAATCATTATGATGTTATAATAACCATATATAGTTATTCTTTACACCATTATACCCATCCAAATAAGGTAGTGGTGGAAAAACATATTACACCATGGTGTGGAGATGGTATTCTGTACGTAAGCACGTGCATTGATTTCATTTTCCATAGGATGGATAAAAAGTGAAATGGGGTTGTTTCATATTTATAATAACATATCATTATATTAGATTTACTAATGTTATTACATTATAATGAAACAACTAAAGAAGAAGAAGTTGAAGAACAAAGAAACATGAAAGAATCGGTAGAAGAGATTACCTCTTCTTTGACGCGGCTCCTCTTATCATCCTCTTAGAGAACTAAAGATGGTCTTTAAAGAAGACCAGGACCTCTAGTAGGTTTATATGGAAGTGGAGAAGTGAAAAGGGCAGGGGTTGGCCCAACTTTAAGGCTCAAATGTGTGTCAAGAAGAGAGGGAAGGAGGTGCCCTTATATAGGAGAGGAGAGGGGTACTTTTTGAAACCTTTAAAATATTAATTAATAATAAAATGAAACTGTAGAGACCCGAAGCCTGACGTACATGGAAATTACATTACTTTTTCCGAATACTTAGTACATAACAAAAACACACACACACGGACCATAATAGTTTAGTGTCTTTGGAAACTCCGAATATAATCTTCTAATCGTGGTGAAAGATCTTCAACATATCCCATAAAGATATTCTTTTTTTTAAAACCTAAATCCTTTCCTTATATCCTGGGGAAAAGAAAACATAAAAGGGTGAGATCAAATGCTCAGTAATGGTAAAAAAAAGAAATATCAATCACATCATATTCATAAGAACATATCTTTTGGAAATCTTAACATGCAAAAGAGATCAGAATTTCATAACATGGGATAAATCATAGTAGTGAAATGTAATCCCAATAATCATAACTTAAAACATGAAACTTTGTTCCATACACAAATAATCATAGAGAATCATTTCTTATTAGTCAAGACTCATTTCCAAGACTATCTTATGGACAAAGTCCATTTCTGAACCGAGTTCACTCCTCGTTTCAGTTCCGTTTCACTGAACTGGTATTACCTACCGTTCTATCCATGTCTATCTCTTGAGATATAAACTCTTTACCCAATGCATTGGAGGTAGATATAGGTCCCACCCATATCATAATGTTACCATTCTTAAGTGTGCCACAAAATCATAAATCATACATCATTTCATAACCCATGTAATAAAAATGGGAATCTTAAACATCGTGATATCATCAAACAATTCATATAAGATAAAGGAATTCATAAAAATAATTCCATCACAACATAATCAAATCAATGTAATAATAGGGATAAAAATAGAGCCCTATATTATCTTAGATGGAAAATAATTTTGATAAAACACTTGAACTCCATTCTTGAGGAAAATATCCTTTCTACTTCAAAAACATTTTCCTTTTTTAACATGTCATACAATTTTAAACTAAAAGAAGTCATTTAAAAATAAACATGAAAACTTGTAAAGGAAGATTCTTGGAAATAATGTTTTAAAAATCCATTCATGCCATATAATTTTAAAAAAAACATTCTTCTCGTACTTTTGTCGGAATAGTCAAAAAGTACGTCGTACAAAAAACGACAAAAGATTCTGTTCATATATTTTACTAAAAACTCACCGAAGGGTAAACTTGGATTTAAACAATTGTAGCTGGATGGAAAGAATATTACATATTGAGGAAACATGGATGTGGATGATAAAATACACACTAGTAAATACCAAAGTATAAACAATCTCGGATAAAAATGAGATTGTGATATTTTCCCTTACCTTAGGTCTGAATTGCTTCGTAAGTGTCCGAACCTCCTCTTCCTTGAAGTGCTTCTTTGAGACCTCCTTTTAGAGAACTAAAATAGGTTTTTGAAGAAGACCAGAACCTCTAGGATGTTTCTTGGGAAGTGGAGAGATGAAAATGGCTGGGTTGGCCGAGCTTGAAGGCTCAAAGTGGTGTGAGGAAGAGGGGGATGAGGTACCCTTTTATAAGGGAGGAGAGGGGCACCTTTGGAATAACTAAATATATTATTTTATTTTAAAGTCAAATTCGGTTTTTAATAGCTCAAAATTGATATATTTCGAAGCTAAGGTGGGTAGGGGTCTAAATACTCTCATCCAATAGAATTTAGACAAGTTTAGGTATCAATTTTAACCTTATCATTTAGATTTACCTTTAAGTTAGATAATTTAACTTTTACCGTATCTTCTTGTTTTCTTACACTATAAGGTTAATAAACATACCATATCATGCCAAACGAACCCCAAGTTGTTTATTATTAATATATATATCCTTATCTAAGTAATTTGGCCGAACCTTAGATTTTTAGGAATAAAATAACAATTAGTAATATAATATTTGTTTTAAAAACTATTTTATGTCAATTTTGACACAATTTAGTAATTGATTTTTGTGAAAATCATAGCAGAATGATTAGTTCGAAACAAGTTACTTAAATAAATACTAACATGTCATATTAACCGATAAAATTAGTTTAATTCATAAAAAGTCTCAAATTTCATTTATTTGGGTATTTATAACATCAATTATGTCAATATTTCATTAATAAGATAATTACTGCATCATCATTGTGTCATTAATAAATTAAATTATTTAATGTCTAAAAATTACAAATAAATTACCATTATGTAGGAAATATTTTTATCTTTCTAATGAATATTTATAGTCGAATTTATCTTATGTATAACCCCATATTAAAAATGATTTAGTTATTAAACTTTGATTTTAACTATTTTAACCCTTCTTTAAATAAATTGATAATAAATGTCCTAATCTAATCCATGTGGGCCTAAATGGTCATATTTTATTCCTAAGGTTGTTTTTGGTCGAATTACACTTATCCAATAGAATTAGGACTTGTGTTAGGGTAATAATAATATCATTTTAACCCTTAATTACCCTTTTTACTTTTAACCGTGGTTAAAAAAAAGTAAAAAGTTACTATTCACCAAAAATTATTTTCATCTCATTGAACCAAATTTTAGTCCTTGATATTAACCATGTCTCTCGGATTTTCGAAATTCCACTCACAGAAGCAGTAAAATTAAGTTTTATGAAAAATTCAGTTTTTTAACTACCACTTAGTGGTTTCACTATTAATCAAAAAATGAAAGTTTCCAGAAAAATACAAAAAATTAGGCCTAAGATATATTTGATATTATGAATTCAAAAATGATTTCTATTTTACCAAATTCAAAAACATATCAGTTACATTAAATAATTTAAAAATTAATTCTCGTCGTCAAAACAAATAGCGTGTTTTTAAGAGATAATAACTATCAAAAGATTGACACTTGTTTATGTCTAGTTTAAATTTGAAATTACATCCAATGAAAAACATTGTATTAAATTGTAAAAATATATTCTAAATATAATTTAAAACCACTCAAATTAATATTTTATCACTATT
Organism: Viscum album; assembly: GCA_963277665.1. Classification (NCBI taxonomy): domain Eukaryota; kingdom Viridiplantae; phylum Streptophyta; class Magnoliopsida; order Santalales; family Viscaceae; genus Viscum; species Viscum album. Next base: position 1,548,673,519 of record OY728152.1, on the reverse strand, counting down.
AATTATTTTGATTAAAAAAGTTGTTTTTAATTAAAATTTAGAAATTTTCACTATTCATCAGAATATGAAAGTTATCCGAAAAGTACCAAAATTTCACCCTAAGCTAATTTTCATATTCCAAATCAAAAAATGAAGTCCATTTTGAGAGATAAAATTTCTAAAATTTTCAAAGGTGGTTATTACCATTCATAACAGCTAGTTTTAATAATATTTTAATAGCATATCGTTGTTTAGTGAAACTCGGTATTGCGTACTACACACGCTATCGAGGAAGGTCGCGATTGCATGTAATTCAAGGAAAGTCAAAGATGCGTGTTGTGCAAGCTCCTTTTGGTGTAGCGTACAACACAAGACATTAATGAAATTAAAGAGAATATTTTTCATAAAATCTCAGGGTGTTATATTCTACCCCCCTTAAAATGAATTTCGCCCTCGAAATTCGTCGGGGTTATAAATGGTTTACTAATCGAAAGTTTCTTTAATAGAAACCCACATCGTTAAAAGGAATGCCAAAACCAATATTTAAAAACAAAAGTGTGAAACATAATGGTTACCCAAATAAACTAATCACTAGGTTTCCACATAGGTGAAAATATGGATATGGAAGAGAAATCTAACCATCATGTTCTGATGGAGAGTGGTAGAGAACATGGCTATGGAAAAGCCAGAAATCAAAAAGCCAGAAATTTGTGACGATCTAAGGTACCATCTAATTCATTAAATATAAGAGCACTGGGACAACATTTTTGGTTTTCAAGATCATTTCCCTAAAGTTCATGAAATTGGAATTAGAAGAAATACTTTCGTTATTTTGGTATAGTCTCACCGTTGGTCGTTATTTGGAAAATTTACACTACATCTCTTAAATAAATGAAGTTGAATATTTTATTCGTGATGTGTTAGCAGATCATGTGATAGAATGATGGGTCATTCAATATGTCTCAAACAAAAGGTTAGAAAAGTTATCAAAAAATACATAAGTCTATCTATAGTGAGATTGATCATATATGGTTCCTAAAATGGACATATACTTCATATATCATACTAGTTAATATAATAAAACTAGTTTCTACTAAACAGGGACTTCCTGTAGGCCAGTGGTAGGAGATAAAGGCCAGTCGCACTTTGGTTGTGGGTTCGATTCCCACGGCCTTGTCCGACGCGATGGGATGTCGCCCGTCCTGTAGGTTGTCCTTTTTCTAAAACTATATTACTATAACATCCCATCAATAATATCGAAAAAACTTTTATCCTTAAAAATAATAACTTATTTCCAACATAGTTCATTCCAATATTTAGGCTTATCCATAATACTACAGCCCACTCTCATAATATAGTGAAAATGATTACCAGAGATTTAATACCATCGTTGATCCCCATATATCATAAGATATGTCTTGTTGGTCACATTCCAAAAATTCAAAGGCCTTAATCATCTGTTCTCTTGAATACCCATCGAACCTTAGTGAAAACATGAATGTAGTTAAAAGTTAACACTTTCCACATACCAAAATCTTTAAAATTCTATATACTCAAACCATGATATCACTTAGTCCTTATATCAATCATGAGTTCATGAATACTGTCAAATATGTCATTTTCTCGTTTTCCCTTCATTATGAAGATATCAGCTTTTTTCCAAAAATATCTCAATCACTTTCCATGGATACCGGTACCATAAAATTATTGAAGACCACAATAGACCAATACATAAATATTCCAATACTCAACATTATTTTGGAATCCCATTACATAAACACTTAATCATTCCACCACATCGTTGTCATATTCAACATCACCAATGGTGATCGCACGTGACTTCCCTTTGTCTGTTGTCTTAAGTGGTTGCTCATGTCGATCATAACTAACCCTTGGATTAGGGCATTTATTGGCATAATGTCCCATATCCTTGCACTTGAAACATTGAACTGTAGTAGGTCCATTCTGTGTATCCCTTCCTTTGTTTTCATCATTAGACATCTTCTACCCATCATTGCGACATTCAAATGCCCGATGACCTTCCTTTCCACATTTGAAACATTTACTTGTCCCTTTAAGACAATCTCCACCAAGCTTCTTTACACACTTTGAGAATAAGGAAACATTCATCTTCTTTTCACCATTATTCTGAGATTTCTCCTTGAACTCCATCATTCATTTCTTGTCAAAACTATGAGATGGATAAGTAACACCAACTTCCATTTCTACCTTGATAGCACAACGCACAATTTCTTCATAGCTACTGATGTCTCTTATAGTGAATTCCCTTCGAAGACTTGGTTTTAAGCCACTGAATAATCGATCAACTTTACTTTCAGGTTCGACAATAAATCCAGATGCCTACCTTGCAAGCCTTGTAAAATTTGCATCGTATATACCAATAGATTCATCATCCTATTGCTTTAGTTCAAGAAACTCCTTCTCCATCTTTGTTCTAAGAATACGAGGGAAGTACTTATTGAAAAATAAGTTCTTGAACTCGTCCCATTCCATGGACTCAATTTCATCTCTTTGCCTCATATTCTTGATAAGATTCCACCATTGATCTGCTTCACCTTCCAAACGATATACTGCTAAGATGACTTTATCTTGTTCAGAACATTGAAGAACTGAAAATATCTTTTCAGTGGTACTGATCCATTGTTCAGCAACAAGTGGATCAGAAGACCCACTAATAGAAGGTGGACATTGCCTCATGAAGGACTCAATAGAATATTGTTCCCTTCTCTGCTCATTTGGAAGTCCAGAATGATTCATAGCTTGTGTAAGTATAGCAATAAGATTTTTCACTCCATCTCCTATAACATTTGTTTGTTCAGGAGGACAATAATTGCATTGTCCATTGCATTGATCAACATGGTTCCTTCGGGTTCCATCCATCGTCGAAAACCCAAAAAGAATAGTGTGAGAGGCAAAAATCATGCTAGAGAAAACAACATAATAAAGGGGGAGTACCTTCAATATCTAACATCATAGGTTTAATTATATGATCATTAGAGTAATTCTAGGACTATAACCTATACGTATACTTAACCTTAGGGACATCCCTAGACATACCTTAGAAATATCTCTATGGATCTCACTAAAGTTCTAGCATCCTAGTTTCCAAAGGTTGACTAAACCTTTCCTCTGATACCAACTGTAGAGACCCGAAGCTTGATGTACATGGACATTACATTACTTTTGCGGAATACTTAGTACATAACAAAAACACACACACAAGGACCTTAATAGTTTAGTGTATTTGGAAACTCGGAATATAATCTTCTAATCGCGGTGAAAGATCTTCAACATCTCCCATAAAGATCTTTTTTTTAAACCCTAAATACTTTCTTTATATCCTGGAGAAAAGAAAACATAAAAGGGTGAGCTCAAATTATCAGTAAGGGTAAACAAAAGAAATATCAATCACATCATATTCATAAGAACATATCTTTTGGAAATCTTAACCTGCAAAAGAGATCATAATTTCATAACATGGGATAAATCATAGTAGTGAAATGTAATCCCAATAATCATAACTTAAACCATGACACTTTGTGGAATACACACATAATAATAGAGAATAATTTATTATTAGTCAAGACTCATTTACAAGACTATCTTAGTGGACAAAGTCCATTTCTGAGCCGAGTTCACTCCTCGTTTCAGTCCTATTTCACTGAACCGGTATAACCTACCGTTCCATCCATGTCTATATCATGAGATATATAATATTTACCCAATTCATTGGAGGGAGATATAGGTCCCACCCATCTCATAATGATACCATTCTTATGTGTGCCACAAAATCATAAATCATACATCATTGCATAACCCATGTAATAAAAATGGTAATCTTAAACATCGTGATATCAGCAAAAAATTCATATAAGATAAAGGAATTCATAAAAATAATTCCATCACAACATAATCAAATAAATGTAATAATAGGGATAAAAACAGAACCATATATTATCTTATATGGAAAATAATTTTGATAAAACACTTGAACTCCATTCTTGAGGAAAATATCCTTTCTACTTCAAAAACATTTTCCTTTTTTAACATGTCATACAATTTTAAACTAAAAGAAGTTGTTTAAAAATAATCATGAAAACTTGTAAAGGAAGATTCTTGGAAATAATATTTAAAAATCCATTCATGCCGTATTATTTTAAAAAAACATTCTTCTCGTACTTTTTTCGGAAAAGTCAAAAAGTACCTCGTACGAAAAACGACACAAGATTCTGTTCATATATTTTATTAAAAACTCACCGAAGGGTAAAATTGGATTTAAACAGCTGTAGCTGGATGGAAACAGTATTAAATATTGGGGAAACATGGATGTGGACGATAAAATACACCCCAGTAAATACCAAAGTATAAACAAACTCAGATAAAAATGAGATTGTGATATTTTCCCTTACCTTAGGTCTGATTTGCTTCGTAAGTGTCCGAACCTCCTCTTCTTTGAAGTGCTTCTTTGAGACCTCCTTTTAGGGCACTAAAATAGGTCTTTGAAGAAGACCAGAACCTCTAGGATGTTTCTAGGGAAGTGGAGAGAATAAATTGGTAGGGGTTGTCCGAGCTTGAAGGCTCAAAGTGGTGTGAGGAAGAGGGGGAGGAGGTTCCCTTTTATAAGGGAGGAGAGAGGAACCTATGGAATAATTAAAAATATTATTTTATTATAAAGTAAAATTCGGTTTTTAATAGCTCCAAATTGATATATTTCTAAGATAAGGTGGGTAGGGGTCTAAATCCTCTCATCCAATAGTATTTAGGGAAGTTTAGGTATCAATTTTAACCTTATCATTTAGATTTTACTTTAAGTTAGATAATTTAACTTTTACCGTGTCTTCTCGTTTTCTTACACTATAAGGTTAATAAACTTACCATATAAAGCCAAAATAACCACAAGTTGTTTATTATTAATATATATAGCCTTATCTAAGTCATTTGGCCAAGCCTTAGATTTTTAGGAATAAAATAACAATTAGTAATATAATATTTTTTTTAAAAACTATTTTATGTCAATTTTGACACTATTTAGTAATTGATTTTTGTGAAAATCATAAAAGAATGATTAGTTCGAAACAAGTTATATAAATCAATAATAAAATGTCATATTAACCGATAAAATTAGTGTAATTCATAAAAAGTCTCAAATTATATTTATTTGGGTATTTATAACATCAATTATGTCAATATTTCATTAATAAGATAATTACTGCCTCATCGTTGTGTCATAAATAAATTAAATTATTTAATGTCTAAAAATTACAAATAAATTACCGTTATATAGGAAATATTTTTATCTTTCTAATGAATATTTATAGTCGAATTTATCTTATGTATAACCCCATATTAAAAATGATTTAGTTATTAAACTTTGATTTTAACTATTTTAACCCTTCATTAAATAAATTGATAATAAATGTCCTAATCTAACCCATGTGGGCCTAAATGGTCATATTTTATTTCTAAGGTTGTTTTTGGTCTAATTAAACTTATCCAATAGAATTAGTACATGTGTTAGGGTAATAATAATATCAGTTTTACCCTTAATTACCCTATTTACTTTTAACCGTGGCAAAAAAAAGTAAAAAGTTACTATTCACTAAAAATTATTTTCATCTCATTGAACCAAATTTTAGTCCTTGATATTAACCGTGTCTCTCAATTTTTCGAAATTCCACTCACAGAAGCGGTAAAATTAAGTTTTATGAAAAATTCAGTTTTTTAACTACCATTTAGTGGTTTCACTATTCATCAAAAAATGAATGTTTCCAGAAAAATACAAAAAATTAGGCCTAAGATATATTTGATATTATGAATTAAAAAACGATGTCTATTTTACCAAATTCAAAACATATCAGTTACATTAATTAATTTAAAATTAATTCTCGTCATCAAAAAAAATTGCGTGTTTTTAAGAGATAATAACTATCAAAAGATTGACACTTGTTTATGTCTGGTTTAAATGTGAAATTACATCCAATGACCAACATTGTATTAAATTGTAAAAATATATTCTAAATATACTTTAAAACCACTCAAATTAATAATTTATCACTATTAATTATTTTGATTAAAAAAGTTGTTTTTAATTAAAATTGAGTAATTTTCACTATTAATCAGAATATGAAAGTTATCCGAAAAGTACCAAAATTTCACTCTAAGCTAAATTCGATATTCCGAATCCAAAAATGAAGTCCATTTTGAGAGATAAAATTTCTAAAATTTTAAAAGGTGGTTATTACCATCAATAACGGCTAGTTTTAATAATATTTTAATAGTATATCATTGTTTAGTGATACTCGGTATTGCCTACTACACACGTTATCGAGAAAGGTCGTGATTGCATGTAATGCAAGGAAAGTAAAAGATGCGTGTTGTGTAAGCTACTTTTGGTGTAGCATACAAAAAAATACATTAATGAAATTGAAAAGAATATTTTTCATAAAATCTCAGGGTGTTACATTCTACCCCCCTTAAAATGAATTTCGCCCTCGAAATTCGTCGGGGTTATAAATGGTTTACTACTCGAAAGTTTCTTTAATAGAAACCCACATCATAAAAAAGGAATACCAAAACCAATATTTATAAACAAAAGTATGAAACGTAACGGTTACCCAAATAAACTAATCACTAGGTTTCCACATGGGTGAAAATATGGATATGGAAGAGAAATCTAACCATCATGTTCTGATGGAGAGTGGTAGAGAACATGGCTATGGAAAAGCCAGCAATCACAAAGCCATAAATTTGTGATGATCTAAGTTACCATCTAATTCATCAGATATAAGAGCACTAGGACAACATTTTTGGTTTTCAAGATCATTTCCCTAATGTTAATGAAATTGGAAATAGAAGAAATACTTTCGTTATTTTGGTATAGTTTCACCGTTGGTCGTTCTTCGGAAAATTTCCACTTCATCTCTAAAAGAAATGAAGTTGAATTTTTTATTCGTGATGTGTTAGCAGATCATGTGATAGAATGATGGGTCATTCCATCTCTCTCAAACAAAAGGTTAGAAAAGTTATCAAAAAATACATAAGTCCATATATTGTGAGATTAGTCAAATATGGTTCCTAAAATGGACTTATACTTCATATATCATACTAGTTAATATAGTAAAACTAGTTTCTACTAAACAGGTACTTCTTTTAGGCCAGTGGTAGGCGATAAAGGCCAGCCGCACTTCGGTTGTGGGTTCGATTCCCACGGCCTTGTCCGACATGATGGGCTGTCGCCCGTCCTGAGGGTTGTCCTTTTTCTAAAACTATATTACTGTAAAATCCCATCAATAATATCGAAAAAACATTTATCGTTAAACAATACTAACTTATGTCCAACATAGTCCATTCCAATCTTTAAGTTTATCCATAATATTGCAGTCCAATCTCATAATATAGTGAAAACGATTACCAGAGATTTAATACAATCGTTGATCCCCATATATCATAAGATATGTATTGTTGGTCACATTCCAAACATTCAAAGGCCTTAATCATGTGTTATATTGAATACCCATTCAACCTTAGTGAAAACATTAATGCAGTTAAAAGTTAACAATTTCCACATACCAAAATCCTCAAAATTCTATATACTCAAACCATGATATCACATAGTCCTTATATCAATCATGAGCTCATGAATACTGTCAAATATTTCATTTTCTCGTTTTCCCTTCATTATGTGCATATCAGCATTTTTCCAAAAATATCTCAATCACTTTCCATGGTTACCGGTACCATAAAATTATTGAAGACCACAATAGGCCAATACATAAATATTCCAATACTCAACATTATTTTGGAATTCCATTACATAAACACTTAATCATTCCACCAAATCGTTGTCATGTTCAACATCACCAATGGTGATCGCATGTGACTTCCCTTTGTCCGTTGCCTTAAGTGGTTTCTCATGTCGATCATCACTAACCCTTGGATTAGGGCATTTATTGGCATAATGACCCATCTCCTTGCACTTGAAACATTGAAGTGTAGTAGGTTCATTCTTTGTATCCCTTCCTTTGTTTGCATCATTAGACATCTTCATCCCATCATTGCGGCATTCAAATGCCCAATGACCTTCCTTTCCACATTTGAAACATTTACTTGTCCCTTTAAGACAATCTCCACCATGCTTCTTTCCACACTTTGAGCATAAGGAAACATTCATCTTCTTTTCACCATTATTCTGAGATTTCTCCTTGAACTCCATCTTTCATTTCTTGTCAAAACTATGAGATGGATAAGTAACACCAACTTCTATTTATACCTTGATAGCACAACGCACAATTTCTTCATATCTACAGAAGTCTCTTATAGAGAATTCCCTTCGAAGACTTGGTTTTAAGCCACTGAAGAATCGATCAACATTACTTTCAGGTTGGATGATAAATCCAGATGCATACCTTGCAATCCTTGTAAAATTTGCTTCGTATATACCAACAGATTCATCATCCTGTTGCTTTAGTTCAAGAAACTCCTTCTCCATCTTTGTTCTAAGAATACGAGGGAAGTACTTATTGAAAATAAGTTCTTGAACTCGTCCCATTCCATGGACTCAATTTCATCTCTTTGCCTCGTATTCTTGATAAGATTCCACCATTGATCAGCTTCACCTTCCAAACGATATACTGCTAAGACGACTTTATCATGTTCAAAACATTGAAGAAATGAAAATATCTTTTCAGTGGTACGGATCCATTGTTTAGCAACAAGTGGATCAGAAGACCCACTGAAAGAAGGTGGACATTGCCTCATGAAGGACTCAATAGAATATTGTTCCCTTCTCTGCTCATTTGGAAGTCCAAAATGATTCATAGCTTGTGTAAGTATAGAAATAAGATTTTGCACTCCATCTCCCATAACATTTGTTTTTTCAGGAGGACAATCATTGCATTGTCCATTGCATTGATCAACACGGTTCCTTCGGGTTCCAGCCATCGTCTAAAACCCAAAAAGAATAGTTTGAGAGGCAAAAATCATGCTAGGGAAAACAACATAATAAAGGGGGAGTACCTTCAATATCTACCATCTTAGGTTTAATTATATGATCTTTAGAGTAATTCTAGGACTATAACCTATACGTATACTTAACCTTAGGGACATCCCTAGACATACCTTAGAAATATCTCTAGGGATCTCACTAAAGTTCTCGCATCCTAGTTTCCAAAGGTTGACTAAACCTTTCCTCTGATACCAACTATAGAGACCCAAAGATTGACGTACATGGACATTACATTAATTTTTTGGAATACGTAGTACATAACAAAAACACACACACAAGGACCGTAATAGTTTAGTGTCTTTGGAAACTCAGAATATAATCTTCTAAACGTGGTGAAATATCTTCAACATCTCCCATAAAGATATTGATTTTTTTAAAACCTAAATCCTTTATTTATATCCTGGGGAAAAGAAAACATAAAAGGGTGAGCTCAAATGCTCATTAAGGGTAAACAAAAGAAATATCAATCACATCATATTCATAAGAACATATCTTTTGGAAATCTTAAACTGCAAAAGAGATCATAATTTCATAACATGGGATAAATCATAGTAGTGAAATATAATCCCAATAATCATAACATAAAACATGAAACTTTGTGGAATACAGAAATAATCATTGAGAATCATTTCTTATTAGTCAATAATCATTGACAAGACTATCTTAGTGGACAATTTCCGTTTCTGAACCGTGTTCACTCCTCGTTTCAGTCCCGTTTCACTGAACCGGTATAACCTACTGTTCCAGCCATGTCTATCTCATGAGATATAAAATAATTACCCAATGAATTGGAGGGAGATATAGGTTCCACCCATCTCATAATGATACCATTCTTATGTGTTCCACAAAATCATAAATCATACATCATTGCATAACCCATGTAATAAAAATGGGAATCTTAAACATCGTGATATCATCAAACAATTCATATAAGATAAAGGAATTCATAAAAATAATTCCATCACAGCATAATAAAATCAATGTAATAATAGGGATAAAAACAGAACCCTATATTATCTTATATGGAAAATAATGTTGATAAAACACTTGAACTCTATTCTTGAGGAAAATATCTTTTCTACTTCAAAAACATTTTCCTTTTTTAACATGTCATACAATTTTAAACTAAAAGAAGTTGTTTAAAAATAAACTTGAAAACCTGTAAAGGAAGCTTCTTGGAAATAATGTTTTAAAAATCCATTCATGCCGTATAATTTAAAAAAAACATTCTTCTTGTACTTTTGTCAAAAAAGTCAAAAAGTACCTCGTACGAAAAATGATAAAAGATTCCGTTCATATATTTTACTAAAAACTCACCGAAGGGTAAAATTGGATTTAAACAGTTGTAGCTGGATGGAAACAATATTACATATTGAGGAAACATGGATATGGACGATAAAGTACACCCTAGTAAATACCAATGTATAACCAATCTCGGAAAAAAATGAGATTGTGATATTTTCGCTTACCTTAGGTCCGATTTGATTCGTAAGTGTCTAAACCTCCTCTTCTTTGAAGTGCTTCTTTGAGACCTCCTTTTAGGGCACTAAAATTGGTCTTTGAAGAAGACCATAACCTCTAGGATATTTCTAGGGAAGTGGAGATAAGAAATTGGCAGGGGTTGGCTGAGCTTGAAGGCTCAATGTGGTGTGAGGAAGAGGGGGATGAGGTGCCCTTTTATAAGGGAGGAGAGGGGCACCTTTGGAATAACAAAAAATATTATTTTATTATAATGTCAAATTCGGTTTTTAATAGCTCCAAATTGATATTTTTCAAATATAAGGTGGGTAGGGTCGAAATCCTCTCATCCAATAGAATTTAGACAAGTTTAGCTATCAATTTTAACCTTATCATTTAGATTTAACTTTAAGTTAGATAATTTAACTTTTACTGTGTCTTCTTTTTTTCTTACACTATAAGGTTAATAAACTTACCATATCCAGCAAAAAGAACCCCAATTTGTTTATTATTAATACATATAGCCTTATCTAAGTCATTTGGCCAAACCTTAGATTTTTAGGAATAAAATAACAATTATTAATATAATATTTGTTTTAAAAACTATTTTATGTCAATTTTGACACTATTTAGTAATTGATTTTTGGGAAAATCATAACAAAATGATTAGTTCGAAACAAGTTACTTAAATCAATAATAACATGTCATATTAACCGATAAAATTAGTATAATTCATAAAAAGTCTCAAATTTTATTTATTTGGGTATTTATAACATCAATTATGTCAATATTTCATTAATAAGATAATTACTACATCATCGTTGTGTCATAAATAAATTAAATTATTTAATGTCTAAAAATTACAAATAAAATACCATTACGTAGGAAATATTTTTAGCTTTCTAATTAATATTTATAGTCGAATTTATCTTATGTATAACCCCATATTAAAAATGATTTAGTTATTAAACTTTGATTTTAACTATTTTAACCCTTCTTTAAATAAATTGATAATAAATGTCCTAATCTAATCCATGTGAGCCTAAATGGTCATATTTTATTCCTAAGGTTGTTTTTGGTCGAATTACACTTATCCAATAGAATTAGGACATGTGTTAGGGTAATAATAATATCATTTTTACCCTTAATTACCCTATTTACTTTTAACTGTGGTAAAAAAGTAAAAATTTACTATTCACCAAAAATTATTTTCATCTCATTAAACCACATTTTAGTCCTTGATATTAACCGTGTCTCTCGGATTTTCAAAATTCCACTCACAGAAGCGGTAAAATTAAGTTTTATGAAAAATTCAGTTTTTTAACTACAACTTAGTGGTTTCACTATTCATCAAAAAATGATAGTTTCTAGAAAAATACAAAAAATTAGGCCTAAGATATATTTGATATTATGAATTCAAAAATGATGTCTATTTTACCAAATTCAAAACATATCAGTTACATTAATTAATTTAAAAATTAATTCTCGTCGTCAAAACAAATAGCGTGTTTTTAAGAGATAATAACTATCAAAAGATTGACACTTGTTTATGTCTGGTATAAATGTGAAATTACATCCAATGACCAACATTGTATTAAATTGTAAAAATATATTCTAAATATATTTTAAAACCACTCAAATTAATAATTTATCACTATTAATTATTTTGATTAAAAAATTTGTTTTTAATTAAAATTTAGTAATTTTCACTATTCATCAAAATATGAAAGTTATCCGAAAAGTACCAAAATTTCACCCTAAGCTAATTTAGATATTCCGAATCCAAAAATGAAGTCCATTTTGAGAGATAAAACTTCTAAAATTTTAAAAGGTGGTAATTACTATTCATAATGGCTAGTTTTAATAATATTTTAATAGCATATCATTGTTTAGTGAAACTCGGTATTGCGTAATACACATGCTATAGAGGAAGGTCGCGATTGCGTGTAATACAAGGCAAGTCAAAGATGCGTGTTTTGCAAGCTCCTTTTGGTGTAGCGTACAACACAAGACATTAATGAAATTAAAAAGAATATTTTTCATAAAATCTCGGGGTGTTACATAAACCCCACTTAAAAACCTCCAAAAATGACTCAATTCGAATATGAGATGCGATATGGCTATAATATCATCAACCAACACAATTTAGACATTTTTTATGTTTATGTTAAACCTTATCAACTTGATTTATCATTATTTAATCAATTTAATTTTAATTATGAAAATAAAATTCTAAATTTTAAATTATTATAAATACATACTTAAATGTTGTAAATTTATCATAATTGGATAATTTATAACTTCTTAGACCATATAATTTTATATCTGTAGTTTTTAAATATTTTTGTGATTTTTAAATAATTTAATAATATGTTATTTTTATAAAATATCAATAGTGTCAATTTTGAAACTATTCATTATTTGAATTTAAATAAAAACCACATAGAATATATGTTCGAAAAAAATATATAATAGACCATAACATGTCATATTCATCAAAAAAATTCATTGGGAACATTAATTTTTTAATATATTTTTTATTTTAATATTTTTGAAACCATTTATTTGGTATATCTCTTAATAAAATAATTACTACAACATTTTTGTATATGTATTGAATATACTTATTTGTTGCATAAAAATTAAAAATAAATCCTATGATAAATATAAATATAATAAATTTTATAATAATATTTTTACTCGAATTTATAATCTTAAAATCACAAAATTTTAATTTTTATATTTATTAAATTATGAAGGTGACATATTTGACATCCTTTAAAATAAAATTATATAAATGTCCTAATCGGTTTTATAAGGATCCAAATGGTCCACAAATCGACCCTTGTATGCTTAGATTTTATATATACTCGACCAATAATCTTTGGTCAACTTTATGGTCCTTTTGTTAGGTATTGTTATTTTAATAAAAACTATATTATTGATTTTTCACTAAATAAATAATTTCTACATCATTAATGTATAAGCTATTAAGGTAATTAAATATTTTTTAAAAATTACAAATAAAGTACCATGGTAAAGAAAAAATTTGTAGATTTCAAATGATTATTTATAATATAATTTATATTCTCTATAACCATATATTAAAAATAATCTATTTATTAAAATTTGAGTGATACATTTCACTTTCCATTAAATAAAATAAATATAAGGTCTTAATCAAATACAAGTGGGTTAAATTAGATTCCATTTCGACCCAAGTATCATTTAGGGTAAAATATAATCATCCAATTATATTAGGACAAGTTTTAGTGTAATTTTATAATATTATATTTACCCTTACTTACCTGATTTACCTTTAACTATGGTAAATAAAAGTTACTGTAGTTACTATTCATAATGACTAAAAATAAAAATTAGATTATTAACATAATATATACCTACTGATTCAAAATATGGAATCCATTTTTCCAAATTCAAATCATATAAGTTGTAGAAATTAATTTAAAATTAATTCTGCTGTTAAGAAAACGAGTTTCAAAAGTTAAAACATTGCAAAAGATTGAAATGATTTTACCTATGAATTCAATGTAAAATCAATGATAAAAATATAAATTATATTAAATGGTAAAAATATATTCTGTTTATAATTTAAAACCATTAAATATTATAATTTAACCATATAAATTATTATGATTAAAAAATTTGTTTTTAATTAAAATATAGTGTGTTGTTACTATTCATTAAAATATGAAAGTTATCAGAATAATATAAAAATTTTATCCAAAGTAAATTTTTATATGATGATTCCAAAGAAGAATTCTATTTTGTAAAATTTAACTTATAAACCTATCAAAAACTAGATTTAATGTGGGTGCACCATCAAAATGTGACAAAACTGCATTTTTTAAAAATACATATTTTACCCAAAAAATTTATATTGTTCTCATAAGATGTTATAAAAAATGTGTATGATGAATAATAATATTATAAAATTTAAAATGTAGTTAATAATGTTCATAATGGCTTGTCCATAATAATATTATAACAATATATCGTTGTTTAGTGAAACTCGGTATTGCGTACTACACACGCTATCGAGGAAGGTCGCGATTGCGTGTAATGAAAGCTATGTCAATGTCGCGTGTAGTTCAAGATCCCTTTATTTTTGCATATAACATAATCAAAACTTATTTCATTTATACATTAAAAAAATATATACTTAATGTTGCGTAGAATAATTTCTACAAAACGAACACAAAATTGTGTGTAACACGAGCCAAGAATAGTGTTGCATATAAAGAAAGCTAATACGGTGTTGCGTATAACACAAAATAAATTTGGTGTATCATACAACACAATACATCAATGAAATTAAAAATAATAATTCTCATAAAATCTCAGGTTGTCACATTATACCCCCCTTAAAATGAATTTCACCCTTGAAATTCGTCGGGGTTGTAAATGGTTTACTACTTGAATGTTTCTTTCATAAAACCCACATCATAAAAAGGAATACCAAAATATAACTTTAAAAACTAAATTATGAAATGTAACGGTTACCCATATTAACTAATCAATGGGTTTCCACATAGGAGAACATAGGTGAAAATATGGATATGAAAGAGAAATATAACCATCAAGTTCTAATGGAGAGTGGTAGAGAACATGGCTATGAAAAATCCAATAATCACAAAGCCATAAATTTGTTATGATCTAAGGTACAATCTGATTCATCAGATATGAGGACATTAGGACAACATTTTTGGTTTTCAAGATCATTTCCCTAAAGTTGAAAAAATTGGAATTAGAAGAAATACTTTCTTGATTTTGGTACAATCTCACCGTTGGTCGTTCCTTGAACAATTTCCACTTCATCTCTTAACAAAATGAAGTTGAATTTTTCATTCGTGAAGTGTTAGAAGATCATGAGATAGAATGATATGTCATTCCATCTATCTCAAACAAAAGGATAGAAAAATTTATTAAATATATATAAGTCCATCCATAGTGAGATTAATCGTATATGGTTCCTAAAATGGACTTATAAATCATATATCACACCACATAATAAATTAAAACTAATTTATACTAACCAAGGACTTCTTGTAGGCCAATGGTAGGTGATAAAGGCATGTCACACTTTAGTTGTGGGTTCGATTCCCGCAACCTTGTCCGACGTGACGGGTTGTCACCCATCCTGCAGGTTGTCCTTTTTCTAATACTACACTATTATAACATTACAGAAATAATATTGAAAAAAGGTTCTATCTTTAATCAATATTATATTATGTCCAACATAATCCATTTCAAATCTTTAGACTTATCCAAAATACTTTGGTCTAAGCTCATAGTATAAAGAAAATGATTTCTTGAATGGTCACATAACAAGCACGTGAATACCATCATTTATCCCCCATATATCATAATATATATCTTGTTGTTTACATTCCAAACATGTGAATACCTTAATCATGTATTCTTTTGAAACATGAATTACCATAAAACCTTTGTGATAACATGAATGCTGTCAAAAGTTAACTCGTTCCACATACCAAAATCCCAAATTTTCTATATATTCAAACCATGATATAACTTTGTCCTTATATCAGTCAAGAGTTCATTAATACTATCGAACATCTCATTGTCTCATTATCCCTTCATTATGCGTATATCATCTACTTTTCAAAATTATCTGAATATCCTTTCATGGTTATCGATATCATTCAACATATACATTAAAATACTTTAGGAATAACAATAGTGTAACAATCCTTAGATTTTTCTGTATTCCATAGTACCATTACCTATATAACATAACTCTTGATAAACATAAATCACCCCACTACCTTCTTAAACCATTGATCGAGGTTGAACAATTCTTTCATCTAACATATCATTTGTAGTCTCTTCATCATCATCAACATAAATACAACCCATATGACTATGATGATTCTCTTCATGATATTTTTTCTTAGGGAATTGGTTTTCATAATGCCCATACATTAACATTTAAAACATTTAACCGTTGTTGCTGTCTTAGCAATAACATTATCCTTGTCCATGGTGTTAACTAAACCATTTCCATTACAATTACAGGCTTTGTGTCTTTCTTTTCCACACCCAAAGTAACATCCAGTTCCTTTAAAACATTCTTCATGATACCTCTTCCCACATGATTTAAATGAGGGAAATTGATCTTTCTTTCCTCTTTGATCATCGTGAAACTCCATCATTCTCTTATTAGATGAGTCAGGAAACTTACCAAAGATGATATTGTTGATCATATTATGAGATTTCTAATTAGGAATAATAATGATAAGTGGACTTCCAGATCCAATTTCATTTGGTTGCTCATGAAAAATATCATTCCATTATCCATCATATCCTCCACTATCATGAATCTTCATGTTTCCTACCATATTCTAAAACCTAAAAAGAATAGTGTGAGAGGAAAAAATCATAATCAAGGGGGATTACCTTCAATATCTAACATCTTGGGTTAAATTCTAATATCTTTTCCGTAATTCAAGGACTATAGCCTATACTTAAACTTATCCTTAGGTACATCCCTAGACAAACCATAGAAATATCTCTAGGGATTTCACTAAAGTTCTCGCATCCTAGTTTCTAAATGTAACGTTCCTAGTCCGGAGCCCCTCCCCTGGTGCCCAGTACCCAGTTCGCCACATGACCTCAAGCGCGTTTCCCCGAATGCCAGAGGCTGCTAGCCAGCAGTGAGGGCCTTGTAGAGTCAGTGAGGAAACTATGCCCTCATTCGGTAAGGTATACAAGGTAAGAAAACAACAACAAACAACGAAATCAGTAAAAAACATGCATACCAACAGAAACCAACAGTGGAAGCCATGTAAATATATAGCTATGATGACAATGATACAGCAGGTACAAGTATCTAAGGAAAACAGTAAACACAACAACGTGTTGAAATACAACTAAAACCAAGTGCAAAAGAAAACAAATTAAGCTCCTCAGAATCACGATCCACGGCTCAGTCCCATGCTCCCTAGCTCCTGGTGCAGTCAAGATAATGAAGTAGAAGGTCACTTTCCCTTATCTATACTTGTAGCAATATAGTCTTCTTGGGCCCAAAAGCATGGCCCAAACAGGGTGTGAGATACAATCCCAGTAGGAAACCACCCAAAGATATGTTCCTAAAAGTCAATGAATACATGGCAGTACTAAAACCAGAAGCAGTAAACAGAAAAGCACACCAGCTACAATCCACAGTTCTAACAAGCACAGCACACAAGTAAGCAGCCAGCAACAAAAGATAAAAATAGGTAACCCTCTGGGTAGCTCTCACAATCTAACCCCTACGGTTCAACCTCAAAGTACTAGAAACCCTCTGGGAGGCACACACAGTCTCACCCCTCTGGTTTAGCTACGTAATTATGTAGACTCTCTGGGGAAGAACTCACCGTCAATTCCCCATATAGTCTCGTATCGGGCTAAAGGCTCTCTGGGGAATTACTCAACGTCAATTCCCCCTGTGGCCCACATCGTAGTTAAAGACACTCTGGAGAAGCCCTTCTGTCAATTCACCCCTTGGTCTCACATTGTGATTAAAAAGACACTCTGGAGAAGCCCTTCCGTCAATTCTCCCTTTGGTATACTACTCTAGGTTCTCACAGTCCCGAGTATAACTAAACATGCTCAGTACGTGTATATTGTCCAAGTAAACCTCAAGAACTACTTGTCTATCAACTAAGGCTCAACAGCAATACTAAAACAATAGTCCACAATCCAACAACTAGGCATGGAAAAGAAAACTGAGCACAAAAAAATACTCTAATCCCAAGCAATAACCTCTACTAAAGCAATCAAGCAAAGCAGGCAAGCAACAAGGAAAAAACAAGAAACACGCAATACCCTATTCAAGGGTATTGGTGGAATTTGCACATGATACTCATCGACTTTCAACAGAAAGGCACAAACCACCTACCATGATATGAGGATATCGATATACGTGAACCTCAACGATAGATTCCCCTCAGAACAATGTAGATCTGAGAAAATTCACAAAAAATTCATCCCACGATAACTTGGAAACCAGGAGGAATCAAGAAACAAGGCTAAGGCAGAAGGAATAACTCACTACTACGATTCCAACGCAACTGACCGTGATTGAATCAGAGAACGGATGATGAGGTGGGAATCCGTCGATGATCCGGTCGTACGGTCGCTCCCGGAAGGTCAAAAACTGAAGAAGGAGACGAATATGGGGGTTAGACGCGACCTCTGTCCGTTTAATGAAAAAACAGAAAGTACACGGCGTGTAATTTTGGAGTACACAGCGTGTACTTCAAATTTTCCATACTCCGAAATAACCCGCGTCCACCTCAGCCTTACACACCCTGTGTATGGACCGGACACGGCCAGCACACGACTTCAAGACGGGGAATGAGTACACGATGTATACTCAGAAAGTACATGGCGTGTACTTCTGAAATTTCCAGAAAATTCATTTTTTCTAAAAAACTCCAGAAAAAGGAAAAAAAATACCTGAAAAGAGATCCGGGTTCTTACAAACTTCCCCCCTTAAAGAAATTCATCCCTAAATTTCCCTAACAAGGCGGAGAGGGAGAATCCCCGAACAGCTCCGGCCACTGCGATCGTACATCGGTCTCCCTCTCCCAGGTCTCATCCTGTACTCACCCGTGATACCATAGCACTCGTACCAGAGGAACCGACCGCCCATGGAGAACCTTCGTACTACGATTGACAATCCGGATAGGATGCTGCTCGAATGATGAATCAGCTTCATGCTCGACTTCCTCGGGCTGAAAGACCTGATACAGGTCTGAAAAGTAGCGTCGGAGCTGAGAGACGTGTAAGACGTCGTGCATGGCCCGATATCTCTGAGGTATCTGCAACCGATAGGCGAACGGCCCCACTCTTTCCAAGACCTCAAATGACCCGACGTACCGCGATGAAAGTTTACCCTGTCTCTGAATTCTTTTGTGTCCCAACCTCAGTGCGACACGTAGGAAAACATGATCACCGACCTCGAACTCCAGAGGTCGTCTCCACTGATCAGCATAAGAATTCGCCGAGACTGTGTGGTAGCCATCCTCTTCGGAATCATCTCTATCTGCTCTGAAGTCTCCTGAACAAGACGAGGTCCCAGCAAAGCTGCCTCTCCTGCCTCCAGCCAGTGTAAGGGTGATCGGCATGGCATACTGTACAAAGCCTCGTATGGCGCCATCTGAATGGTCACCTAGAAATTGTTGTTGTAGGCTAAATCCACCAGAGGGATATGCATTTCCAAATAACTGCCAAAATCCAGGATGCAAGCCTGGAGCATATCCTTAAGCAACTGGATCGTGCACTCGGACTGACCACCAGTCTGGGGATGGTATGCTATACTCAAAAGTACCTATGTACCCAAGGCCTTATGAATCCCCTGCCAGAACAAAGAGGTAAAGTGCGCATCTCGGTCTAAAACAATAAAGAGCGGAACTCCATGCAGACGAACAATCTCTCTGATTTATAGTTGTCCTAGATCATCGACACTGAAGGCCTCCTTGATCGGCAATAAGTGTGAAACCTTCGTAAGTCTATCGACGACAACCCAAACAGCATCGTTCCCTCAGGGTGATCTCAGAAACTTGGTCACGAAGTCCATCGCAACATCGTTCCACTTCCACTCCGGAATGGATAACTGCTGTAGAAGGCTTGATGGTCGCGGATGCTCTGCTTCCACCTACTGACATGTAGAACATCTCATGACAAAACCAGTAACATCCTTCTTCATACCTGGCCACCAGTATTGGCGATGAAGGTCCTGATACATCGTTGTGAAGCCATGATGAACTGCCCAAACTGAGGAATAGAAATCCCGCATCATCTCCTCGTGTATGTCTACTGGCACCCATACGCATCCCTGGAAGCGCAAGATCTCATCCTCGCCCACTTTCCAACCAGGAATAGGGTCTCCTCCTAACACACTCTCCCGCAGGACTAATCCTTCTGAGTGTGATATCTGCCTCATTCGTACCCGATCAAGTAGCATGGAGGTAACATCTACAGAAGATAGAAAAGTCAGTCCCCGTCTTTCGTGCACCTCCAGATGCATCCCAGAGAACAGAGCCATCAGTTTCCACTCACTACTGGCCTCCTGAACAGCCTGAATTTGAGTTATCCAGCTCAATGCATCCGCCACGGCGTTGCCCTTTCCTGGATTATAGGCGAGATTGAAGTCAAAAGACTGAAGGTAATCGACCCACCTGCGCTACCTCAAGTTCAGATCACGTTGTGTGAAGATATACTTTAGACTCTTGTGGTCAGTGGAAACCACAAAGTGTTCTCCCAGAAGGTAGTGTCTCCAACAGCACAAGGCATGAACAATAGCTGCCAACTCCAGATCGTGCATAGGGTAGTTCCTCTCATGTGTCCTCAACTGCCGAGACCCGTACGCAACAACTCCATCTCCCTGCATAAGCACATCTCCCATCCCGACTCTCGAAGCATCATAGTAAACAGTGTAGCTCTTGCCTGGCTCTGGAAAGACTAGTATCAGTGCTGACGTCAACCATCCTTTCAGCTCCTGAAAGGCTGACTCACAAGAATCTGACCATAATAACTTCTCCCCCTTCTTGGTCAGAACTGTAAAAGGTTCTTCTAGACAAGAAAAGTCTTGAATGAAACGTCTGTAGTATCCAGCCATCCCTAGGAAGCTCCACACCTCAAAGGCATTCTTCGGCTGCTCCCAGGAAACTACAGCTCTCACTTTCTCTGGGCCCACTGATACTCCTGTCTCTAAGATGACGTGACCCAAGAAGTGAATCTGATCTATCCAGAAGTGGCACTTCGAGAGTTTAGCATAAAGATGATGCTCTCTCAGTGTACTCAGAACGATCTCAAGATGTGTGGCATGGTCGTGTCGAGTGTGAGAGTACACCAAGATATCATCCACTAAGACCACGATGAAGGAATCCAAGTAAGGATGGAACACTCGGTTCATCAGTGCCATGAAAACTGAATGTGCATTCGTGAGACCGAACGACATTACTGTATACTCGTATAGGCCATACCTACTACTGAAGTCTGTCAGAGGTATATCTGATGTTCTAATGCACAACTGATGGTAACTGGACCTCAAGTCAATCTTCGAGAACACCCGGGATCCTCAAAGATGATCGAAAAGGTCATCAATCCTCGGCAAAGGATATCGGTTCTTGACCGTCAACTGGTTCAGCTTCCGATAATCCACACAATGCCGAAGGGTACCGTCTGCCTTCTTTGCAAACAGAATAGGCGAACCCCAAGGAGAAGTACTGGGTCAGATGAAACCCTTATCCTGTAGCTCCCCTAACTGTTTCTTGAGCTCCTGCAACTCAGGTGTGGCCATCCTCTAGGGAGGAATGGACACCGGTACCGCTCCTGGCACGAGCTCAATAGAGAAGTATACCTCATGATCTGGAGGTAAACCCGAAAATTCCTCTAGAAAGACATCCCTGAAGTTATCCACCACAGGAGAAATGTCCAACTGTGGAGTCCCCTGATCATCCAGATAAAGACTAGCAATCTGTGTTGTCACCCCTCCTAGCCCAAGACGCTCGAGTCCTGCCCGACTCACCCGAACGTCCCACTCGCCTTTATGATGGAAAGACTCACCCTCTAGTGAAACGAAACTCACTCAGCGCCGATAACAGTCGACGACTGCCTGAAAGGGAATCAACCAATCCATGACAAGGATGACATCATATCCTGTCATCTCTAGGACATAGAGATCCCATAAGAAGTGATACCCTGCAACCTCGAGAGGGAACACTCTACACTGGCGTACACTAGATGTCCTCGTCCCCAAGGGTATGTCTAGTGTCAACGAGTCAGTAGAAGAAAAGATGTAGAGTCCATGGCTCTCCACAACAGCAACAGAGATAAAGCTATTCATAGCACCTGTATCGAAAAGAGCTTAAGATAAAACCGAGGATACTAAAATAGTACCTCAAATAGTAGAAGGGCCAGGATCCTACTTCTGATAAGTCTGCTCTACGGCGAAAGACTGGCCTATGTCGCGGCCCTGCGCCCCTGGCTGACTACTCTGAGCTGGACCTCCCTACTAGTGTTGAGGAACTGGTGGCTGACTGCCGCGGCCTCGACCTCCACCTCGACCTGAACGGCCGGAAGAAATCCAGTTCCCCGATGGGTGAGAAACTGGTGGTGCTGCTCTTGAACGAGGAGTCATGGAAGAACCCCGGTCACCAGCCACTGGTGAGGAAACCTAGCAGAACCGTTGAAGGTGACTCATCTTGCTGCAATATCGGCACTCCATTGGGTCCCTCTAGCACTGTGGCCTCATGTGCCCTGTCCGACCACACTAATAGCAGGTCACTTGGCTGCCAGAAGATGCGTCTCAATTCCTCGAATCACCGCGCGTAGGCTCCATACGACAATTTTTGCTGTCATCTGAAGTAAAGATAGCTCTGGAAGTAGAACCGCCCTGGCTCGCAGATCCAGATTCTCTCAGATTGCGCTCCGAAATCAGTGCTTGGTTGATGATGGAAGTAATAGAAGTCAGCTGGAAGATGTTCACCTGCGAGCAGATCTCCCACCTGAGCCCATCCTCAAACTTCCTCGCCAAGAACACCCCACTCCCATACCGAAGGGGTGTAAAACACGGAATCTCAGTGAAACGAGAGGAATACTCCATGACAGATAGACTACCCTGCTCTAAGCTCATGAACTCCCGGGCTCGATCGACCCTCAGGGTCTCCGGGTAGAAGTAGTCGTAGAACACGCGCTGGAACTCCTCCCAAGCTATAGCCTGCAGCTGACCCGCCTGTGAGATCACGACCCACCACCTCTTGGCGGAGTCTCAGATCATGTAGGTGGCGAGATTGACCCAACTCTCTAGAGGTGTCTCTAGATGCTCTAAGATAGTCAGAATGGATTCCAGCCATGACTCTGCAGCCTGAGGTCCTCCCTCCGCGGAGAACGTGGGAGGATGCTGCTGCTGGAAAACCTGCGTCAAGTCTTCCATAGACGAGGCAGGAGGCGGTTCTCCCTTGAAGGTTTGCATCAACCTCATGAAACCTTCCCTGAACTGCGCATCAGCACCCGTGACTGGTACAAAAACCGGTGCCAAGGCTGGCTCAGCTGGGGGATTGACAGGAAGTCCTTGATCAGCCCTGTCTGGTGTCCAATCACTGCCGGATGACAGACGTATGACCGGAGGACATCTCAGAGGCATAGCTCTGAAATATCAAAAGCACACCTTAGATCAGGAAAACAAGGACAGAGAAAACAAGAGCACAAACGAGAACATGGGAGAAAAACACAAAAGATTGGAAAACACGACTACACGGCGTGTATAAAGCTACATGGCGTGTCTACTTAAGCCAGTGACATGGGCGTATACTCCTTCCCTACAAGTCGTGTACACCTCAAACTACACAGCGTGTACATGAAAACTATTCCCCTGCCCGAGTCTCCATACACGACTAACCCACACGGTCTGACTCAACCCAAGACTACACGGCGTGTTCGAAACAAACACGGTATGCACTAGACAAGGCTTCGACGATCCGTGTTGTTGAGTACACGGCCGTCTACACGGCTGGACCTTACACAGCGTGCTCCAAACAAGCACGACATGCATAGGCGAAGGGGACACCGTCCCGTGTTGTTTGTTGCACAGCGGGGTGCCTAGGAAAGACTACATGGCATGTTCCAAACAAACACAGCGTGTGGAAAAGAAGGTAACGTCGGCCCGTGTTGTTCGAGACACGGCAGGGTACCTAGACAGGACTACACGATGTGTTCGATATGGACACGATGTGTTCTACCTGAGCTTCCTCGGCCCGTGTTGTTAGTGAAACGGTCGGGTACATGGCTCCGAACTCACACGGTGTGTACCAATGGTACACGACGTGTTCTCAAAGTTACTCCCACGACACCGTGTTCTTCTCACACGGTCAGTGACACGACCTGAAAACTACACGACGTGTATCTAAAAGTACATGCTATGTATTCTGGGTTTTTCAGGGCAGTAGCTCAGAAACTGCACAGAATTCCAGAACACAAAAACAAGGAGAAAAGATGCCAAAATCCGATCAATGAGGGCCCATAACACCTCAAGAACCAAATTTTTGGCGTTCACATTAAACAAGAACAAAACAACAGTTTTCTATCATAGCAGCATAGAATCTATCAAGAAACTATCATAACAACATGCGTAATCTACACAAAGTCTATCACAACAGCATGCAATCGCTAATGCACCCCATATGGAATGGTAAAAATGCATGACATGTGATTTCTACAAGTGTGTATATGATACATGAGATGGAATACCCTCAACTCATTGGGTTGCGACAGAAATAGAACTGAAATATCGAAACAATAACCGTACAAGTCATGTGAATCACGCTAGGTGAAATCTGATCAACTATAAAATCTCATAACCAGAAAACTACAATTTACAAGGTAGTATGGATTTTCACTGTACACGTGTTAGCTACTCCCGAGCACAACTTAATGCCAAGTACCGAATCTGTCCTATCCCTGGCTAAGGTCTCCAAATAGTAAAGCAAGAGAAAAGAACCCCTCTGATACCACTTTGTAATGCCCTGAGTCCGGAGCCCCTCCACTGGTGCCCCATACCCGGTTCGCCACATGACCTCAAGCGCGTTTCCCCGAATTCCAGAGGCTTCCGACTAGCAGCAAGGGCCTTGGTGAGTCGGTGGGGAAACTATGACCTCATTCGGTAAGGTATACGAGGTAAGAAAACAACAACAAACAACGAAAGCAGTAAACAACATTCATACCAACAGAAACCAACAGCGGAAGACATGTAAATATATAGCTATGATGACAATGATGAAGCAGATACAAGTATCTAAGGAAAACAGAAAACACAACAACGTACTAAAATACAACTGAAACCAAGTTCAAAAGAAAACAAAGTATGCTCCTCAGCATCGCGATCCACGGTTCGGTCCCATACTCCCCAGCTCCTGGTCCCGTCAAGATCCTGAAGTTGAAGGGCACTTTCCCTTATCTATACCTGCAGCAACATAGTCTTCCTGGGCCCAAAATCATGGCCCAAATAGTGTGTGAGATACAATCCCAGTAGGCAACCACCCAAATATCTGTTCCTAAGAGTCAATGAATACATGGAAGTACTAAAACCAGAAGCAGTAAACAGAAAAGCACAAAAGCTACAATCCACAGTTCTAACAAGCATAGCACACAAGTAAGCAGCCAACAACAAAAGAGAAAAACAGGTAACCCTCTGGGTAGCTGTCACAATCTAACCCCTAAGGTTCAATTGTAAGTACTAGCAACCCTCTGGGAGGCACAAACAGTCTCACCCCTCTGGTTTAGCTACGTAATTAAGCAGACTCTCTGGGGAAGCACTCACCATCAATTCCCCACATAGTCGCATATCGTTCTAAAGGCTCTCTGGGGAAGCACTCAATGTCAATTCTCTATGTGGCCCGCATCGTAGTTAAAGACACTCTGTAGAAGTCCTTCTGTCAATTCTCCCCTTGGTCTCACATCGTGATTAAAAAGACACTTTAGAGAAGCCCTTCCTTCAATTCTCCCTTTGGTCTACTACTCTAGGTTCTCACAGTCCCGAGTATAACTAAACATGCTCAGCGTGTGTATATCGTCCAAGTAAACCTCAATAACTACTTGGATATCAACTAAGGCTAAAAAACAATACTAAAACAATAGTCCACAATCCTACAACTAGGCATGGCAAAGAAAACTGAGAAAAAAAATACTCTAATCACAAGCAATAACCTCTACTAAAGAAATCAAGCAAAGCAGGCAAGCAGCAAGGACAAAAAATGAAACATGCAATACCCCGTTCAAGGGTATTGGTGGAATTTTCACATGATACTCATCGACTTTCAACAGAAATTCACAAACCACCTACCTTGATCCAAAGAGATCGATATACGTGAACCTCGGTAACAGATTCCCATTAGAACAACTTATATCTGAGAAAACACACAAAACATTCACCCATGATAACTTGGAAACCAGGAGGAATCAAGAAACAAGGCTAAAGCAGAAGGAAGAACTCACCGCTGCGATTCCAACACAACTGACCATGCTCGAATCATAGAACGGACGGTGAGGCAGGAATCCGTCGATGATCTGGACATACGGTCACTCCTAGACGGTCGAAAACTGAAGAAGAAGACATATATGGGGGTTAGACGCGATGTCGGTTCGTTTAATGAAAAAAAAGAAAGTACACAGCGTGTACTTTTGGAGTACAGAGCGTGTACTTCAAATTTTCCGTACTCCGAAATAACCGGCCTCCACCTCAGCCTTACACATTGTGTGTGTGGCCTGGACATGTCCAACACACGACTTCGAGCCAGGGAAAGAGTACACAACGTGTACTCAGAAAGTACATGGCGTGTACTTCTGAAATTTCCAGAAAATTCATTTTTTCTCAAGAACACCAGAAAAAGGAAAAACGTACCTGAAAAGAGATCCGGGTTCTTACACTAAAGGATAACTAAACCTTTCTTATAATTCCAACTGTAGAGATCCAATCATTAAATACATTGAAATTACATTACTTTTGTAGAATACCTAATATATAACAAAAAAAATACACCAAAAAACCGTAATAGTTTAGTGTCTTTGGGAACTTGGAATATAATCTTCTAATCTTGGTGAAATATCTTCAACATCTCCCATAAAGATATTCCACTTTTCTTATCTAAAACATTTATTTATATCTTGGGAAAATAAAACATAAAAGGGGTGAGCTCAAATGCTTAGTATGGGTAAACATAGAGAACATAAAACAATCCATAAACATTTGAATGTAAAAACTTGAACATAAAATCTAAACATCAAAATCTGGAGAAAAGACATAAATCTTGGAAGTATATAAGGAATATATCATAAAGGAACATCAATAATAATAAAATAGCATGGGAATAAAACATGTAATTGTGTAAAACCATTAAAAACATGATATTATTTCCATAGTAGCAAAGGCATTGCTTCCAAGACCATCTTAGTGGACAAAGTCCCTTTCTGAATCGAGTTCACTCCTCGTTCCAGTTCTGTAACACTGAACCAGATTAACTTACCATTCCAGCCATTTCTATCTAATGAGATAAAAATCATTACCCAATGCATTGGAGGGAGATATAGGTCCCACCCATATCATAATGAAATCATTCTTACGTGTGCCACAACATGAACATAAATCATTCATCATTACCCAAAGAATAAAATGGGTTTCATAAACATCATCCCATCATAACATAATCCATATAAAAAATGGATATCATTTCATCATAAGAAAAGTAAAACCATGTAAATCATAGAGATTTCATACTTGAAACATACACATATGAAATAATTCCATCTTATATGGAAAATGGTTTTGATAAAACACTTGAAATGAATTCTAGAGGAAAATATTCTTTCTTCTTCAAAATAATTTTCTTTTTACAAAATGCCATGCAATTTTAAAAGAAACAGATTTTGATGAATATAGTCATGAATATTGAAGAGTAATCTCTAGGAAAATAAGGTTTTATGAAACTGTAAAAATCCGTTCATGCCGTTTAAGTTAAAAAAACATTCTCCTCGTACTTTTAACGGAAAAGTCAAAAAGTACCACGTATAGTAATCAAAAGAAATATTCCATATATATTAAAAATTAAAAGTCAAAGAAGGTTAAAAATGACTTTAAACTTACATGTAATAATATTAAACACTTTATGAAAATTCATTTTATGGACATGGATGAGAAATATAACCCCAGTAAATACTTACATATAAGTAATCTCGGATAAAAATGAGACTGAGAAATTATCCCTTACCTTAGGTTCGATATGCTTCGTACATATCTGAAAATTATGTATAATGATTTTAATAATGTCATTGAATTCTAAAGAATCATATTTATTTTTATGATATCATATATGGTTCACTTATGACTTTATATTACCCGTTCTTTTGTAAATTCCATGATAAAGCAGCGTTTTGGGTAAAATCATTTTATTTATCGTACGTGTTTCGACTTGTTTTTATGGATATTATTATTACTTATATCATGATTTACTTACTTACAGAATATAAATCATGATTTATATATCATATATATTCAGTATATATATATATATACATAATAGATAGATAAAAGAAATGAAATACACCGTTCATGGAGACGGTAGTTTGTACATACGCATGAGCCCTATTTTACTTTCCTTATTGACTTGAATGGAAGTAAGCAGATGACATATATATATATATATATATATACATAAATCCAGTAGCTTCATTATGTAATATATTTCATTGTTATTCATTATATATACTTTATAATCATTCTTGAATGGTTATCATAGAGAATGAATCTCATCGCATCGTGGAGACGGTAATCCGTACGTATACATGAGCGATGATATCATTCCAATAATTATTGAATGAAATTGTAGTGGATGATATAATATTTCAGAATCAGTATGATGTTAAAATAACCATATATTGTTATTCTTTACACCATTATACCCATCCAAGTAAGGTGATGGTGGAAAAACAGATTACACCACGGCGTGGAGACGATATTTCGTACGTATGCATGCACGGTGATTTCGTTTTCCATAGGATGGATAGAAGGTGAAATGGGGGTGTTTCATATTTATAATAAAATATCAGTATATTATTGATATTGATGTTATTACTTTATAATGAAACAACTAAATAAGAAGATGTTGAAGAAGAAAGAAACATGAAAGAATCGGTAGAAGAGATTACCTCTTCTTCGATGTGGCTCCCCTTATCCTCCTCTTAGGGCACTAAAGTTGGTCTTTAAAGAAGACCAAGACCTCTAGTATGTTTCTATAGAAGTGGAGAAGTGAAATGGTAGGGTTTTGTCGAGCTAGAAGGCTAAAATGTGTGTGAAGAGGATAGGGAAGGAGGTTCCCTTATATAGGAGAGGAGAGGGGCACTTTTGGAAACCTTAAAAATATTAATTAATAATAAAATTAAACCCCACATAAAACCTCAAAAAATGACTCAATTAGAATATGAGATTTTATAGGGATGTAATTTCATCTACAAATAAAATTTAAACATGTTTTATGTTTATTTTAAACCTTACCAACTTGATTTATCATTATTTAATCAATTTAATTTTATTGGTGTAAATAAAATTCTAAATTCTAAATTTTTATAAATACATACATAAATGTTGTAAATTTCAAATAATTGGATAATTTCTAACCTTTTAGACCATTTAATTTTAGATTTTTATTTTTTAAATATTTTTGTGATTTTTAAATAATTTAATAATATATTGTTTTTATAAAATATCAATAGTGTCAATTTTGAGACTATTCATTATTTGAATTTAAATAAAAACCAAACAGAATATATGTTCGAAAAAAAATATATAATAGATCCCTAACATCTCATATTCATCAAAACATTCATGGGGAACATTAATTTGTTCATGTATTATTTATTTTTATATTTTTAAAACCATTTATTTGGTATACCTCTTAATAAAATAATTACTATAACATTTTTTATAATTATATAATATACATATTTGTTGCATAAAAAATAAAAATGAAATCCTATGATGAACATAAATATAATACCTTTCATAATAATATTTTTACTCGTATTTATCATCTTAAAATCACAACATTTAAATTTTTATATTTATTATATTATGAAGGTGACATCTTTGACATCATTTAAAATAAAATAAACTAAATGTCCTAATTGGTTTTATAAGGCTCCAAATGGTCCAAAAATCTACCCTTGGATGATTAGGGTATATATATACTCTACCAATAATGTTTGGTCAATTTTTTGGTCCTTTTGACAGGTATTGTTATTTTAATAAAAAACTATATTATTGATTTTTCACTAAATAAATAATTTTTCATCATTAATGTATAAGCTATTGAGGTAATTAAATATTTCTTAAAAATTACAATTAAATTACCATGGAAAATAAAAACATTTTATCTTTACAAATGATTATTTATAATCGAATTTATATTTTGTATAACCTTATATTAAATATAATCAAATTATTAATGTTTGAGAGAGACATTTCACTTTCCTTTAAATATAATAAACAAAAGGTCATAATCAAATACAAGTGGGTTACATTAGATTCCATTTCCACCCAATAATGATTTATGATAAAATATAATCATCCAATTATATTAGGACAAGTGTTAGGGTAATTTTATAATATTATATTTACCCTTAATTACCCGATTTACCTTTAACTATGGTAAATAAAATTTACCGTAGTTACTATTCATAATGACTAAAAAGAAAAATTAGCTTATTAACATAATTTGGACCTAATTATTCCAAATATGGAATCCATTTTTCCAAATTAAAATCATATAAGTTGTAGAAATTAATTTAAAATTAATCCCGTTGTTAAGAAAAAGAGTTTTAAAAGTTAAAACATTGCAAAATATTGAAATGATTTTACCTATTAATTCAATGTAAAATCAATTCTAATGACATAAATTATATTAAATGGTAAAAATTTATTATATTTATAATTTAAAGCCATTAAATATTATAATTTAACCATATAAATTATTACGATGAAAAAAGTTGTTTTTAATTAAAATATAGCGTGTTTTTACTATTCATTAAAATATGATATTTATCAGAATAATATAAAAAATTTATCCAAAGTTAATTTTTATATCCTGATTCCAAATAAGAATTTTATTTTTTTCAAATTTAACTTATAAACCTGTCAAAAACTAGATTTAAAGTGGCAGCGCCATCAAAAGGCAGCAAAACTACATTTTTTTTAAAACACTTATTTTACCTGATAATTTTATTTTGTTCTCATACGATCTTATAGAAAATGTTTAATATGAATAATAATGTTATAACATTCAAAATGTATTTAATACTATTCATAATGGCTAGTCAATAATAATATTATAACAATATATCATTGTTTAGTGCAATCTGGTATTGCTTACTACACACGCTATCGAGGAAGGTCGTGATTGCGTGTAACGCAAGACAAGTCAAGGTTGCATGTAGTGAAAGCTCCCTTTATTATTTCATATAACATAATCAAAACATATTTCATTTATACATTAAAAAAATATATATTTAATTTTGTATAGAATAATTTCTACATAATGAACTTGAAATTGTGTGTAACACGAGCCAAGAATAGTGTTGTAGATACTGCAAGCTAATACGATGTTGCGTATAACACAAGATAAATTTGGTGTAGTGTACAACAGAAGACATCAATGAAATTAAAAATAATAATTATCATAAAATCTCGGGTTGTTAAAATACCTTTGAAAATCATGATATTCTTTTTTGTGTTTTCTCTTCTTTTTTTTTCTAAAGTATTACCCTTTTTCAGTTTTCAGACTCTTTGATGGAAAAATGTTTAAAAAACATCCCCCCCACAAAATTGGATCTGTAAGGAAAAGAGGATCCAATAATAAGGTAATGTAAAGAATGAGAAAAAAGAGGATACTAGAGTGCACAAGTTTTAATCAAGCAAGGAAACTATTCATGCAAGTTGGTATCACACATGCTTCTAGTGAACAGGGTGAATTACATCACTTATATATAGTGGCTTAACTTCCACAAAAAATCTCATGAATTTCAGAATTTTAGCTCTTGGTGTGCAAGCTATTTCCCAATCAGACGCTTCTGTTTAGTCGTGTTTTTGCCGTATGTTTTTACGTGCGTGTTAAAAACTGGGGTGCCACACTTGCATGCTGAATTACACTTGCACACCAAGTTTTAGACTTGTACTCCTTAATTACTTTATAAATTTTTTATATTCAATTATTTTTTCAAAATATCAAGAATGAACTTAATGAAAGATGATTTTTTTGATCATTATGCTAGTTAAATGTCTCCCAAAAAAATTGGAATAGCTTATGAACTGGCCTGTAAAAGGATTGATGACATGATGAACGTTTTTGTTCATGACTAATATGATGTCTATGACACCACACATCTAGAAATGGAAAATATATGAATAAATATCACATAAACTTTCCCTGAAGCACTTATTTGCCTCTGTATATCTATGGACATCTACAGGAATCCAATATACCAAACATGAAGAACTATCTCCCACATTCTTGGTTCCAATATTACTCCAAATTATCATCTTCAAATTTTTCTGTTGCGGGGTCATTTTCTAATGCTGGGATAGCAGAAAAAGATCATATCACGCATCATAACACATGTGCTCCAGATTTGAAACCACACACACCCGAGCTTCAACCACACTATTATTCATCCATCTTTCAAAATTCTCAGATGGATCAATGAAAATTATGGATGAAAAGTTGGGTTTCTCACACTATAGCAGGTGTAAAACCTGCAAGGATGTGGGAATACTGGGTGTGCAAGAAGTGTGCATAATTTATAGATGAATTTAAAGGTTTTGGGATTTACAAGGCTATCTGGGTTGGGAAAACCTATGTGTGCAGTAATGATGATTTTGTTCCATAGTTACCAAGATGATGGATCCAAAAAACTAACTACTTACATTTAACACATGGAGAAGTAGGCATTAGCATTTTGGAAGTCTATATAAATTTATGGAGCTCTAATCGTTGGAGATATACATGATTAGTTCATTCCTCCCAAGGCAACATGGAACTACTCGGAGAAGAAACTAGCTTTAGTTCGTGAGTTTATGAAAATATTTTACAAACTCAATAGTGTGACCACCACGAAGTCCCACACAAGAAGGGATATTCATCTAGAGGAATGGATGGAAATATTACTAGTAATGAATAAGTAAATGGGTCCCACCTATACTAGTCTGACCAACTATTCAAAGGTAGAGAAAAGAGGTACACCTGACACTTTTTTTTTGACATTAGAGAAAGGGGAGTTTGACAAGTGGGGATATGTAGTAAATCCCAATGTTATAACAAAGACACATTTGGATAGTTTCCTAGCCATGTAGATCAGTGTGTACATTTTACCAATTTGAGATTTCAAAGGAGGTGTAAGGCCAAGAACCTGTGTTATTGTGGCGAAGTTGGCTGAGAGAAGAATGGTAGGGTTGGCCACACCTATTTTGGAAAAGATCTATAGGATCATACTGCAAATTTACCAAGTGAAGTCTCCCTTTATAATATTGGGACCATTCTAATGGTAATGGGGATGGATCACACTCACTTCAGAACTTATGTTGTAAAAAGTGGGGTATGGGTCTTTGGATGTTCTTTCTTCCCATCTGTTCAGGCTTTCTCTAGTGTCTCACCCTTGTCTCTGAACTCTTATGATATCAAGGGCTGTTTGTGTATGTTTATAAAATTTCTTTTAATTATTTTTGGGAATCCACCTATGGGGTGTTTCTTTGATGATGGGATGACTAGTTTTGAGTTAATGGAATAAATGTTAGCTTGGAGGGGTGGTGTATTGTCCACCAATATTGAAAGAGAAATCATATGTGAGGCATATTCTCCTTATTGATTTGAGAGTCAATTCAAATTTCGCAACAAAATAACGTATCCCCCCTATGCATGTCATATTGGATAAACATACGATGGTTTTTTAACAAGTATGGCTACTGACATCTATGGAAATGTCTAAGGAAATATTAAATTTACCTATTGATGATGCAGTAAGAAGATTGACTATCTCGTATGCTGAAAATTGGGTTGCATCGTAACCTGAATGGTTATTAAACCATGTTGTCCCTCGAGTGGGGGTAAAGAGAAGTAGTAGGAGGGAACCCCTTCATTTGGAAGTAAATTATTCATCCTTAGGGGCCGACTCATTAGATTCATAAGGTGGAGGTGATGAGGCTCTAAATTCACTAAAGTATCCTTATGCCAGATATAATCCACTTGCCATAGTTAAGAGATCCACACCATTAATCCCTACTGAAGTTGTACCCAGGTGATCTAGTCGCCATCATTCTAAAGATTGATGAGAATCATTCTTTCATCCCTCATCTGTGACTGCATGAGTTGGGAAGAAACATAAATACACGGTTTTTGGATCCTCTTTTCAACACTCTGGAATGTATTCTGAATATTTACGACCAGAAGGTATTCAAACATGGAAAATTTTATATTTTGATGTAGAAACCACATTGATGTATCTGTGTGAAGGGATAAATATTCCAAGAATAGGGGATCTACAAGCCTCTTTGTATATCTTATTTACGTACAATTCCAATGAAGTGAGAACATATATCTGAGAGCTGGAAATGTTCATATATGAAATAGATGAATAAATTACCACCGTGAAGTGGGTGAATGAAATGATATATTGTGGTACCAATGAAAGGATTGGTCCTTCATTAGATGATTAATGGAGTGATTTTGTGGATCCGGAAGATGTAAGTTTCTTTTTTCTCACATTCACTTATTCTTTTCAATTTGAAATCTATCAAACTATTGTTACATAGGGAAAATATCATTTTTAACTTGTGGTTGGTTAAAGGAAAATCATTTGAAGATCCATTTCCATGATACAGCCCTAGTGGCACTACTCTTGGAGCTATAGGATCACCTGTGAATCATAGGAAATATCTCCAACCCAACAGGCCAAGGAGAAAGAGATGTAAAGGGTATTGTTGTCTCCAACAACTGTATTTGGGGATGATGATCTAAGTCCTCCTAAGAAAGAGAAGAAACAAAAGAATCAAAAAAAGAATCCCAGGGTTAAAAACTTTATTTGTAGTGGTATGCCTTCTTGATAATCATGAATTTATTTGTTATTCATGAAAAAGTGTTTAAAATTATTGGAATTGTAAGGGATTCTTCTGTTTCTTCCTTAAAATAAAATACTGATAAAATTCAAGGAACCATGGAGGGTGCTATAGAACTTGCACAACTTCCTGTTAACTCAGTGGTTCTTGAAGATGCATTGAGGTCAACGGAACCAACGCCTTCTCCCAAAACTTCTCTTGTTCTTGCTATCAGAAGAGAGGAGGCCTCCAGTAAATCAACAATGATTTATAAGACATAAAATATAACAAAAATTGACTTCCATCCTATGATACATTAGGTTCATCACATGTACGAGAACATCCAACAGTAACTGATGTTGACCTCACAACTGTTGTTGTAGAAGTTATTTAGGGAAAATGGTTTTCGGAAGAAGGTTTTGAAGTAAATAGGCCTTGTGTTCCCATGGATGTGACTAACCTGGGATCTGGGATGTCAATAGATGATATGGGGAACCTTCGCATGTCTTTGGAGGAAGTATTATAACATGTTAATATACCAAATTCATTAAAATATTTTCGCGTTCCTTTTATAGAATCAAATAGAGGTGATTTCTCATTATTTTCCAATTAATCTTCTTATGATTAAATTTATGACTATGGTTCATTGATATATGTAGTTCAATCTAAATAAACTACTACCCTAATGATGATTTAAGGATGTATTAACATTCCTGGAAATCCTATCTTTAACGACCCAGGTAAATGAAGAATAAGAGATTTTCATATTTATTAATATTTGGGAATTAAATATTATTATTACTTTAAAAGGGTTTCTATGTTCAATAGCATACCCGATACACAACAATGAGTTTCTTTGAAATCTTACTTTTCACAATAATAATATAATATTATTATTTTAAATGGGTGTTAAATCATATAATTTTTATTGGCAAGAATTAACAAAACTAACTACAATATGAGTATACATGTGTGTTAAATGTATTTACTTTTATCCAATAAAAGTTAAAGCTTAAAATGTGAATGAATCTAATTTTAAGCATAATTTACTTTAAAAGGCCAATTTACCACATTTTAATGGTGAACCCTCATTAAATGTAGTTTTGGTCACTTGAATACATTCTATTTGACCAAATAAAATCTTTCTTTAGAATGGGGACATCAAAATTTACTTTTTGTAAATATTTTGAATATTTCAGATAAAGTTCATTTTTTAATGAATAGTAAAAAATATTGTATTTTAATTCAAAACTGCGTATTATGATTGTAAAGACATGGAAATTTCAAGGAAATTTTTTTCTTAAATTCTTTTAAATTTACGAGTCCACAATTTCTGATGGTGTCTGATTCCGAGGCCCTGTGTGCCCGGAATCAATTTCTGAGGTTTTTTTTGGGTACGTTCAGTAAACATACATGCGGGTTTTTTCTATCTTTTGAACTGGTGCTCAGAATTGAAATCTGAGCACAACGATGAACTCGCAACACGGGTATTCGCTTAAGGAGACCTCTACAGCAGTTGTGTTTGGTCGAGAGAGGATGTTAATTTTGGGGATTCTCAAAAAAAATTATTAAATAAAATTATGTGTGACATAATTTTATTTTAGGTGGTGGTTAAATCCACCAATGAGAAGTTGGAAGTGGGGCCCACCCCCACATAACCTCCCATGGGAGGATATTGTGTGGTGGGTCCCACACATGCAATTAACCCCTCAACTCCCCTTGAAACCCCCCCTTTAACTCTTAAAATCTCCACCCTCCCTCATAAAGATACCAACACTATCTCAATTAATTAGCAATTAATTAATTAGCTCATCTAATTTGAATTATTTTGAAATTCATGTCAAGGATAAAATAATAGCCAAGCTATTATTTTGGGTTGTAACATATTGTTTTGGTGGAGCCTTGGGGGATAGGGAGAGCCTTCTTCCCACGAAGAACGCGAAGAACATCTTCCTCTCGATGAAGAACGCTCCACATCTCCGAAGGATGTGAAGAAACATCTCCTCCACTTATTGAACTATAGAAAGGAAAGGAGGTACCCTCGCCGACAAAGTTCACCGAAGGATTCGTCTTGATAGGATGTTTTGATCTCTACTTCCTCCGATGTTGATGGAACGACGTTCGTCTTCCACGACACCATATTCCGCGACTTCGACAATATTCTTTGAATCGAGGTAGGGGGTTTTGATTAATTTTAAATGAATAAAATTATACCCTTGTTCTTCTATGAATTCCTTGGTTCATCATTGGACAAATGATATCATCTAATATGGAGGGCGCGGGCCCATCCAACATGGCCCGACATCCCTCCGTTGGTTATTGTTGATTGACGTCGGAGGTGAAGTCGAAAGGGCATGGTGTCGTCACACCGTTCTGAAGAAGAACCATGGGACAGAGGGAGACCGGCGGCCACTCGGGCCGCCCAGACCACGGGACAACTGATAGGCCGATCTGGCTGGTTCGCGAGCAGGAGCTGCGGCGCACGAAGGGGCCGCGTGGAGGGAGACCGCGGCCCGCATCCACGGGCTACTCTGCCGGAGAAGAACCGGCCGGCTATGGTCGGCCGTGCCTGAGGACTGCGGCGCTCGCAGGCACTGCACGACCTGCAACCGTGGGCTACTCTTCTCGGCGAACTGGCTGGGCTGAAGAACTGCGGTGCTGCTTGGCACCGCGTGGGAAGAACCACAGACCGCTGCGTAGGCCGCGTGCGCCGGTTTGAATCGGGCGGCTACAGCCGGCCGGGCAGAAGCGGAGGCGGCGCTTCTTGGCGCCGCCAGGAAAAACGAACCGGCCCGTAGCGCTGGCCGGGTCCGCGGGTGGGCCGCGCCCCACCGGGACGAGCCGACCCCCCAATCGGGTCGGACCCGCCGGGACGAGTCTGTAGGTGGGCAACGCTTTACCGGGCCGGGCCGACCCCCAGCCGGGTTGGACCTTCCAAACTGGGTCGGGCTGACCCGCCAGCCCACTGGGCATGACGGGAAGGGCCCGATATCACTTAAATACAATTATCTCCTAGACCGCGCATCCGATCGACGCGCCGTATGCAGTACTAGGACCCTTGTGACGAGGAGGTCCTTTTGCGATACTCTAAGTGTGTTTTTGACGACTTTGGAAAATGGTCGGGTTTGGATCGAGCGTAAATCCAACCGGGCCACTAGAACGGAAAAGCCAATAACTCTCAGACTGAGTGTCCGTTTGATGCGTCGTCTATCGCGTTGGGTTTCTTTTGATGAGAAGGAACACCGGGATGCATAAAATCTGGACTTATTGATAGTTTATGTATCAAACTCATTTCTAGAAGAGCAGACTCTCCTGGAATCGAGCGTGTTGTGTGCAGAAACCCTAGAGCAGGCTGTGACTGCGATGACTGCTATACTGGAATCCTCCGTGGGTCCAGCGACAATGACAACTATACCACAATCCTATGTGGGTTCAACAATTCTGACTTCTGTTCCTGTATCCTGTGTGGGTCCGACAGAATAGCTGGTCATGTATCTTATGTGGGTCCGACAGCTCAGATGAATTATAGCTGGTCCAGTATCCTGTGTGGGTCTGACAGCTTAGACGAGACAGATGGTCATGTATCCTATGTGGGTCTGAGAGCTTAGCTGGTTCTGTATCCTGTGTGGGTCTGATAGCTTAGATGATCTAGTGGCTACATATGATCATCTATATCTCTCTACTATTGTGGCATACCTGTGTGATCTGAGTATTGTCTTTCAATCATTATCATTTATTTGATTGACTTTACTTCCTGTGTGGGCTGGGTTGTGATTGGGCTCGAGAGTTGGAGTTGGGATGTGACTAGTAACTTAGGTATATGTATGGTCATATACCTAATTAGGGTTGGTTGATAATTCATGATTGTATCTTTCTACTATGGTTTATCCTTTGTGGATTCTGGGAGACCTTCGAGGGTCTCGGGGTCCCTTACTGAGTGTCGTTATACTCACCCCTGCACGGGCTATGCCCGCACATCGTTGTGTTGGATGCAGAGGACAAACAACACTGATCGAGCCAGAGGGTTGTAGAGTTGGATGGTACCTGGAGGTGTAAAACTTGGAGATAAGTACTTGGAGCGGAAAGAAGTACCTGTGGTGCTGAGGAGGCCATCTATACCCGCCCTTCAGGTGGGATTCCCAGAGGACAACTCAGTTGTTGTTGTTTACCTTTCTATAGTTGTACTAGCTTTCTAGTTGTGGTACTTTACTGTTGGGATTGTATTCTGACCCCTTTCCTTTCATGAATTTATTTTGTGTACCGCTTTACTTAGTGTTTACTTCTAGTTGCGTACTCTGTTGTTTTTGTTTACTTTTTAAAGGCAATGCCTTCTCTTTTTATCAAGATTATGCCTTTGGTGCTAGTATCTAGCCCCTGTCATATGGAAGGCAGGCTTGGGGTAGTAATGACACGGGCCATGAGGATGGGTTGTGACAAATTGGTATCATAGGAGTTGGTTATACCGCAAAACATGGACTCTAATTCTTTTTATGACAATATTTCTAAGTGTTTTGGGTGTGGTTATCAGTTTAGGGAAATCGGTGTTGGTGCGGCGGCCGACGTATCCATATACTAGGACTCTGACTTCTAATCTCCGACCCAGTGCACGAAAACACTGATTGCTTGTGTGTTTCCTTTGAAAAAGATTTATTTGTGATTACTTTGTGTCAGCTCACCAGGTATACTGTTTTAACCATGGAATACATTTTTCTTTTCAGGATGGCCCCACGAAGGCAGGTAGCTAGGGTTCTGTGTTTTGTACGAGATGGTAGCCCACCGAGCGATAAGGCCTCGGTGCAGGGCCCCATCACAGTGGAGGTGTCAGCGGTACCACTACCCACTGGGCCACCGATACCACTAGCTCCATCAGCAGAGAGTTCACACCACCTGAGTGCATTGCACGAGTT
Organism: Viscum album; assembly: GCA_963277665.1. Taxonomy (NCBI): domain Eukaryota; kingdom Viridiplantae; phylum Streptophyta; class Magnoliopsida; order Santalales; family Viscaceae; genus Viscum; species Viscum album. The sequence continues at coordinate 1,548,633,489 of OY728152.1, read as the reverse complement.
CCAGCACCAGATGCCGCCCATGTTCTGGGGAGAGACAGACACACAGGAAGCTGAGGATTGGCTGGAGGCTGTCTTGAGAGTTTTCAGATTGGTAGGGACACCATCCGACCTCATGGTGATCCTTACTGTGAGTCTCCTGCATGCAGTAGCAGGAAGATGGTGGAGCCTGATGCTCCAGGTGCATGACGAGGCATCATTAGTCTAGACAGACTTTGAGAGTCTCTTTCTCTCAAAGTTTGTTCCAACCACCCTTCATGCAGTGTGGATTTAGGAGTTACTTCATCTGCAGTAGGGCAGCCTGACAGTAGCTCAGTACTAAGCGAGGTTCACCGATCTCTCATGCTACTCCATGAATATGGTACGGGACACATTTTTCAGGGCCCGAACGTTCAATCAGGGACTTAGGCATGAGATCAGGGCTTCAACAATTCCCCTCAACATTCCGATGCAGGAGGGGGTGCTAGAGTGAGCCCTTCTAGTGGAGAGTTTTCTCACTGAGCAGTCACCAGCGGAGAGACCCATCACAGGACGACACATAGTGTAGTTTTATGCAGTCGATAGTAGACATATGTCTCAGAGGTCCAAGCGAAACATGCCATCAGGTGGGAGATCCCAGGATACTAGTTCAGTTGTGTGGGGCACATGAGACAGAGTCATCTATACAAGGAGTGGACAATGCTATGTATGCGGCAGGCAGGGCCACATGGCTCGTGACTACCTGACCCGCCATGCAGATGAGCTCCAACCAGTAGAGGGACATCCTAGGTAGAGGCATAGGTTCGAACGTGGTGGTCCTCCGGGAGCAGGCAGATGTGGTAGAGGAGCTGGCCGAGCAGCGGGTGGTGGACAACGTTTTGAGGCTCTACCACCACCACCACCAGGAGTTCCACCCCAACCACAGGGAGCTAGCGGACAGAGGCGGGCTCATCTCCAGTCAGTCAAGTCCAATGACCACGGCTCACCTAAGAAGATTTGAGGTACAATCTGTGTCTACTCCACCCTTGCTACAGTACTTATAGACACAAGTACGATTCAATATTTTATTTCCACTGCCCTCGTTTGGAGCTCGGAGATTCCGACAGAGCTGTTGGCCCGATCCTTATAGCTGAAAACTCCTACAGGAGCAGACTCGACGATTACACACTGGTGTCAGTAGTGTGACCTTACTCTAGGAGGAGAGAGCTTCGGTTGAGATCTTCTTGTAGCGGCATCAAGGCCTTACGACGTCATCTTGGGTATAGACTGTTTACCATAGTTCATGCTTAGATTGACTGTATTAAGCGCAAAATGAGGTGTATCTACATGGATGGTACCAGGTTTACCTTCACCGGTGAGAAGGGAGCCTTTTTAGCACAGGATGGACTTACGCATAGGAGGGGGAAGCCGATCACACATCAGTTGGACAGTCTCATCATTGGAGGGGTCATCGTGCAAAGTCCGAGTTTTCCTATTGTGGTGGATCAGTACGCAGATTTTTTTCTTGAAGACATTCCCGGACTACCTCCTCGTAGAGAGGTAGAATTCTACATTGATATGTACCTCAAGACAACACCAATATCTACTCCAGCATATCGGATGGCTCCCATCGAGCTTCGTGAGCTGCAGGTATAGCTGGAGGACTTGCAGGGGAAGAGATTTATCCGACCCAGTGTTTCACCCCGGGCATCTCCCATTTTGTTCACCAAAAAAGAGGATGGGAGCTTGAAATTGTGTGTCAATTACCATCGCCTGAATCAAGTGACCATGAAGAACAAGTACCCACTCTTGAGGATTGAAGACCTCTTTGATCAGCACAAGGGCGCAAGATGGTTCTATAAGATAGACCTTAGGTCAGGCTATCACCAGCTTAGAGTTCGAGACGAGGATGTGCAGAAGATGCCTTCAGGTGTTGGTATGGCCAATAAAAGTTCTTGGTTATTCCCTTCGGTGTAGAAAATGCCTCGGCAGTGTTCATGAGTCTCATGAAAAGGATATTTCAGCCATACCTCGATCGCTTTGTCATATTCTTCATCGATGACATACTGATTTAATCGACTACTGAGGAGGAGAACGCCTACCATATGCGGGTAAAACTGGACACACTCTGAGAGCACCAACTTTATGGTAAGCTATCAAAGTTCCAGTTCTGGATTTGAGAGGTTCATTTATTGGGACACGTCATATCGGAGGTTGTAGTATCATTGGATCCAGTGATGATCTAGGAAGTACTTGCTTGGGAGCCACCTAGGAGTGTGACGGAGGTGCAGAGTTTTTTGGGTCTAGCTGGGTACTATTAGAGATTTTTTCCAGACTTCTCCAGAGTTGTAGCACCACTTTCAACTTTGACGAAGAAGGTGAAATTGTTCGTGTGGTCAGATAGATGCCAGTAGAGCTTTCAAGTGCTGAGGCAGAGATTGACCAGTGCGCCCATTTTGAGGCTACCAGAGGAAGGTGTAGGGTATGTAGTTTACTAAGATGAATCAGGGACCAGACTTGGGTGTGTCCTGATACAGGAGATAGTATTGATCACTTAGGGTTCTCGACTGTTGAGACAACACGAGCAGAACTACGCAACCCATGAGCTGGATTTAGTAGCAGTGGTCTTTGCCTTGAAGATGTGGTAGCACTATCTGATGGGTGATCATTTTATAGTCTACTCTGAACACCAGATTCAATGGTACATCTTCCCGAAGAAGGACCTGAACCTAAGATAGTGGTGATTGCTTGAGTTCCTCTAGGACTATGACTTTAAGATAGTCTATACTCCTGAGAAGGGGAACGTTGTAACAGAGGCTCTCAGCAGGAGATCAGGCATTCAACTGCTATGAGAGGCGACAGAGCAGCTGGCCACATTGCAAATATCCTTTGTGGATAGATATGGAAGAACTTTTCTATAGTATCTCACAATCAATCCTCCACTTCTTCAGTGAGTCAGAGAGTCACATCGTGGGGACGTTGACTGCGAGACGCGACGTGCTCAGATATCCTTAGGGTAGGCACCTGATGGGTTTTCTGAAGGTGGGGAGCACATCATTATCTTTAGAGGACGTACCATGGTACCAGTTGCACTATAGGAGGAGGTGTTGAAGGAGTTACACACTTCCCCTCTAGAGGTACATCCATAAGTAGTGAAGATTTATCATTAATTCAGATGACTGCACTGGTGGCCGGCTGTGAAGAAGGCAGTAGCAGAGTTTGTCTCGAGATGCCTCACTTGTCAGCAAGTGAAGGTAGAGCACCAGGTTCCAACAAGCTTGGTTCATCCCTTAGAGTTCCCAGAGTGGAAGTGGGACAGGATATCGATGGATTTCATGATGGGGCTTCCACGTACATCTATAGGACACGACTCTATCTCGGTGATCATTGGCCGACTCACCAAGTCGGCCCACTTCCTACTGATCAGAGAGCATGGCTCAGTAGAGATCTAGGGACACCTCTACTTATAGGAGATCATACAACTTCATGGTGTTCCATCGACGATCGTCTCTGATAGAGATACCCGCTTAACTTCCTAGATATGGAAGGGGTTGCAGGAGGCTTTCGGGATGCAGCTTTGCTTGAGCACCGCCTTCCATCCTCAGACAAATGGTCAGAATGAGAGGACCATTCAGACTCTCAAGGAAATTCTCTGTGCATGTGTCCTTGACTTTGGTCATAGATGGGAGGAACACTTACCCTAGGTGGAGTTTGAGTACAATAATATCTACCACTCTACCATCGGGATGGCTCCTTATGAGGCACTATACGACCAAACATGCAGATCACCTTTGTGCAGGACTGACCCAGGGGAGTTAGAACTTATAGGACCAGAGATGGTGCAGGCTACGATGGAGAAGGTGCAGATCATCCAGGAGAGGATGAAGACTGCACAGAGCAGACAAAAGTCCTATGCTGATAGGAGACAGAGACCACTGGAGTTCGAGGATGGCGACCACGTCTTCTAACAGGTCTCACTATGATGGGGTCTACATATATTTGGATGAGGTATCAAGTTATCTCTGTGTTTCATCGGACCTTTTCAGGACCTTAGTAGGGTAGGCGAGGTGGCTTACCGCCTGGCCCTTCCAACTCAGTTGGATCGAGTGCATCACATCTTCCACGTATCACAGCTGAGGAGATACGTGCATAACCCGTCCCACATAATTGACAACAAGGAGCTAGACATCGATGACAGGGTGACTTTCACAGAGGTTCCAGTGGATATTGATGATCGATAGGAGCGGGTCCTACATGGACGGTTGATTCCTTTGGTGTGCATTCACTGGAAGCACAGGAACCTTCAAGAGAGAACAAGAGAGCGAGAGGCGCAGATGCGTGCTCAGTACCCCCATTTGTTTCCCTAGTGTGTGTTGTTTCTTTATGGGGATGTAAATCCTAGAGGTGGGGGTAATTTAAAGACACATAAATTTCAAGGATGTTTTTTTCTTAAATTTTTTGGAATTTTATGAGTCCGCAGTTTCTGACGGCTCCTGATTCTGAGGTCTGGTGTGCCCAGAATCAATTTCTAATGTTTAGTTTGGGTACGTTTAGTAAACGTACGTGTGGGTTTTTCTATCATTTGTACCGGTGCTCATAATTTAAATATGATGACACCGATGAACCCGCATCACTGGTATTCACTTAAGGACACCTCTACCGTTGTTTCGTTTGGTCAAGAGTGGAAGTTAATTTTGGGGATTCTTAAAAAAATTTATTAAATAAAATTATGTTTGCCATAATATTATTTTAGGTGGTGGTTAAATCCACCAATGGGATGTTGGAAGTGGGGCCCACCCCCCACATAACCTCCCATGAGAGGATATTGTGTGGTGGGGCCCCCACGAGCACCTAACCCCTCAACTCTCCTTGAAACCCACCTTTAACTCTTAAACTATCCGCCCTCCCTCATAAAGATGCCAAAACTCTCTCAATTAATTAGCAATTAATTAATTGGATCATCTAATTTGAATTATTTTGAAATTCATGTCAAGGATAAAATAATATACATGAAATTATTTTGGGATGGCACATATTGTTTCGGTGGAGACTTGGAGAATAGGGAGAGCCTTCTTCCCATGAAGAACACGAAGAACATCTTCCCCTCGACGAAGAACACTTCACATCTCCGAAGGACATGAAGAAACATCTACTCCACTTCGCAACTGAAGCAAGGGAAGGAGGAACCCTCTCCCATGAAGTACAACGAATGAATCGTCTCGACATGATGTTTTGAGCTATACATCCTCCGACATTGGCGGAATGCCATCTGACTTTCGTGACACCATCTTCCGCGACTTCGACAATGTTCATTGAATCGAGGTATGTGGTTTTTGATAAATTTTAAATGTATAAAATTATACCCTTGTTCTTCGATGAATCCCTTAGTTCGTCATAGACCAAATGATATCATCTAACACAGAGGGAGTGGGCCGAACCAACATGGCCTAGCATCCCTCTGTTGGTTGTTGTTGTTTGTCGTCAGAGACGAAGTCAAAAGGGCGTGGTGCTATCGCACCACGCCAGAGAAGAACCACAAGACGAAGAGAGACCGGCGGCCACTCAGGCCACCCGGACCATGGGACAACCAGTCGGCCGATCTGGCCGGTCCGCGAGCAGGAGCCGCGTCGCACGAAGGTGCCGCGTGGAGGGAGATCATGGCACGCATCCGCGGGCTGCTCGGCCAGAGAAGAATCAGTCAGCCTCATGCTGGCCGGGCTAGAAGAACCGGTCGACCGGGATGGAGGAACGTGACACCCGCAGGTGTCGCGCTGCGGAGAAGACAGCGGCCTGCAACCGTGGGCCGCTCTGCTGGGCGAACTGACTGGCCGAGATGAATAACCTTGGTGCCGCTTGGTGCCGCTTGGGAAGAACCACGGCCTGTTGTGCGGTCCGTGTGCGCCGGGTCAAATTGGACGGCTACATCCAGCCGAGAAGAGGAGGAGCTGGTGTTTCTTGTCGCCGCCGGGAAAACCGAATCGGCCCACAGTGCAGGTCGGGTCCACGTGGGGGTCGCGCCCCACCGGGCCGGACATACCCCCCAACCGGGTTGGACCCGCTGGGATGAGTCCGTGGGTGGGCCGTGCTCCACTGGGCTGGGCCGACCCCCAGCCGGGTCGGACCCGCCGAACCGGGTCTGGCCATCCCACCAGCCCACTCAGCTTGATGGGTCGGCCCCGACTTCGCTTAAATACAAATATTTCCTAGACCGTGTGTCCGATCGACATGCCATCCATGGAACTGGGACCCTTGAGATGAGGCGGCCCTTTTGAAATACTCTAAGTGATTTTTGGATGACTTTGGAAAATGGTTGGGTTTGGATTGAACGTAAATCTAGCCGAGCCCCTAGAATGGAAAAGCTAATAACTCTCAAACAGGGCGTCCATTTGATGCACCGTCTATTGCGTTGGGTTTATTTTAATGAGATGGTACTTCGGGATGCATCAACTCAGGACTTAGTGATATTTTATATATCTACCCCTTTGCTCGAGGAGCGGACCCTCCCGGAATCGAGCGTGTTGTGTGTGGGAACCCTAGAGCTTCCTGCGACTGCAATGACTGTTGTACTGGAATCCTCAGTGTGTTCGACGATGACGACTACTATACCATAATCTTGTGTGGGTTTTGTTCACTTCTGGAAAATAGGTCTATACCCACGGTTTTGCAAAAAACTGTGGGTATAGGGTACCCATATACCCACAGTTTTCCGAAACCGTGGGTATAGGGATTGTATGTGAACCTATACCCACGGTTGTGCCAAAAACCATGGGTATAGTTTTATTTTATGACCTATACCCACGGTTCTGGAGAAAACCTTGGGTCTATGGTATTTCACAAAGACCTATACCGACGGTTCTTCAAAACTGTGGGTATTGGGGTTTGTTTTGAGGACCTATACCCACAGTTCTCCAGAACCGTGGGTATAGATTTCCCACGTTATGGCGGGGAAAGAAAATTAAGTGGGACACAGAAAAAATTGGAAGGATTGAAATTTTTTCACGGTTTAGATTAATATATTTACTATAATATAGGTATATAATTTAAAAAATCTTTAGTTCGGTTATTAAAGCCTTTTGGGCAGTTTCTATAGGTCGCAGTTTTGAATCCCTATGGCAGCGTTTTTTGAATTTTAATACTGCACCGGATTATATTAATATATATACACGGATATATGCATATATAGTAGTTAAATTTCATAGATCGGTTGGTCCGTTTGTGCGGTGTGCCTATGAAGTAATTTATGAGACGCGAGTTCGATTCCTTCGGGGCTCGTTTTTGAAATTTAAATACCACGATTGGTTATATTAATATATATACGCGAATATATGGTTATATAACAAATAAGCATCATAGATTGGTTGGTCGGTTGGTGGGGCGCGCCTGTGAGGAATAGTGTAAGGTGAGGGTTCAATTCCCCCAGCGCCAGAATTTTTGGATTTAAATTCCCCACAGTTTTCAAACCGTGGGTTTAGTTGTGTGCCATGCTATAACAGCATTGTACCACATCTGACTACCCTATACCCATGGTTCTCTAAAAACCGTGGGTATAGGTTAATAACCCTATACCGATGCCGTTCCAGCCCATGGTTCCCAAAACTCTTGGTATAGGCTATACCCACGGTTTTGGGGGCTATACCCATGGTTTTGAACCGTGGGTATAAGTCGTTTTTCCAGTAGTGGATAGTTCTGAATTCTGTTCCCGTATCCTATGTGGGTCTGACAGAATAGATGGTCCTGTATCCTATTTGGGTCTGACAGCTCAGATGAATTATAGCTTGTCCTGTATCCCATGTAGGTCTGATAGCTTAGACGAGATAGTTGTTTCTGTATCCTGTGTGGGTCCGACAACTCAGCTAGTCCTGTATCTTGTGTGGGTCCGACAGCTTAGATGATCTAGTGGCTACATCTTTTCATCTATATCTTTCTGCTATGATGGCATACCTTTGTTAGATGAGTCTTGTCTTTCAATCATTATCATTGATGGGATTGAATTTACCTTCTGTGTGGACTGGGTTGTGATTTGGCTCGAGAGTTGGAGCCAGGCTGTGACTGGTAACTTAGGAATATGTATGGGAATATACCTAAGTAGGGTTGGTTGATACTTCTTGATTGTATCTTTCTACTATGGTTTATCCATTTTTGATTCTGGGAGACCTTCGGGGGTCTCAGGTCTCCTACTGAGTATCGTTATACTCATCCATACACGGGCTATGTCCGCACAACGTTGTGTTGGTTGTAGATGACAAACTGTACTAATCAAGGCAGACGGTCATAGAGCTGGACGGCACCCGGAGGTGGACCACTTGGCGAGACGTACTCAGAGCGAACGGATGGACCTGGGGTGCTGAGGAGGCCATCTGTACCAACCCTTCAGGTAGGATTCCCAATGGACGACTTAGTAGTTGTTGTTTACCTTTCTGTAGTTGTACTAGCTTTACAGTTGTCGATCTTTACTATTGGGCATGTATTTCGGCCCCTTTCCTTTCATCACTTTCTTTTTTATAAATCGTTACATAGTGTTTAATTACAGTTGCGTACTCTATTGTTTTTTTTACTTTTTAAAGGATATGCATTCCCTTTTTATTGGGATTACGCCTTTGGTGCTAGTCGCCAGCTCCTGGCCTATGGAAGGCGGGCTTGGGGTAGTCACGACACGGTCCCCGAGGACGGGTTGTGATAGATATAATTTATTTATATAGTTAGATAATCATTTTGATTGGTTTCAAAGTATAATTAAAATATATTTGTACCATTTAATTCAATGTTTGTCATTTGAATTAATTTCACTTTGAATTTGGACATAAACAAGTGTCAATCTTTTAATAGTTATTGTTTCTTAAAAACACGATATTTGTTTTAACAATAGAAATTAATTTTAAATTAATTAATGCAACATCTATTTTTAGTATTTGGTAAAATAGACATCATTTTTGAATTCCTAATATCAAATATAGGTTTGGCTGATTTTTTTGTTTTTTTCTGAAAAACATCAATTTTTTTTGAATAGTGAAACCACTTAGTAGTAGTTAAAAAAACTGACTTTTTCATTTAAATGAAATTTTACCACTTTTGTAAATTGAATTTAGAAAATACAACATACATGGTTGTTATTAGTAAGTAAAATTTGGTTCAATAAGATGAAAATAATTTTTGGTGAATAGTAAATTTTGACTTTTATTTACAATGGTTAAAGGTAAATAGGGTAATTCAAAGTAAAGAGAATATTATAATAATTCAAAATTTCCTTAACACTTGTCCTAACCTTATTGGACATGTAATTGCCCAACATGGGCATCCTTGGGTCGATTTGGGACCCCATGGAGCCACTTATCAATGATAACGACACTTTAGATTAATTAATTTACTATAAAGGCAAAAATGGCCTAAACAAATATCTTTTAGTAAATTAAGTTTTACATAGGGTTATATAAGTTATATTTTCAACTATAAATATTTTATGGAAACACTACTATAAATAAGGCCATTAGCGACCGCCATTGGAGGTCGCTAAAGGGCTGTAGCGGCCGCACAGCGACCGCCATTGGCGGTCGCTGTTGCCTCGTCGCTAGAGGCCTTTAGCGACCGCCAATGGCGGTCGCTATTCTAAAAAAAAATATTTTTAAATTTTTTTTTATTGAATTGAATATAAATATAAATATATATATATGTGTAAAAATATTCATATATATACTATTAAATACAATATTTTAAATATATATATATATATATAATATATTTTAAATGTTTTAATATATATTTAATATATATTTAATATATATATAATATCAAATCATTGTGCTATAATAATTTAAAAACTTCGATTCAAGAAATAATCTCATTTCAGGTCGTTCGGAGCACGTTTGCTCCGAATCGGACCGCCGCACGCAGTTTTGGTGTTTAACGGCGCCAGAAACACGTTTCCGGCCGCCGCGGTCACACGGAACCTCCGAATGAGGTGCCGTCTAGCCAACCATTTCACAATTCACGCCCCGGATGTTGTCGTACGGGTTCGTGGCATTCGGAGGTCGTTCGGGTGTTTTTGACCCCCCAACGCGCCATTTCAGCGCGCGCTGTGCTGCTGAAAACGACACAATCGGACGTGCCGCGCGCACCGCACGTCCGATGGACGTGCGGCCTCCTCCTGCATCTCAGGAATAATATTTCTATCGTTCCCGTGCGGTTTCAAGTCGTTCGGAGCACGTTTGCTCCGAATCGGACCGCCGCACGCCGTTTTGGTGTTTAACGGCGCCGGAAACGTTTTTTCCGGCCGCCGCGGTCACACGGAACCTCCGAATGAGGGTGCCGTCTGGCCTACCATTTCAGAATTCACGCCCCGGATGTTGTCTTACGGTTTCGTGGCATTCGGAGGTCGTTCGGGTGGTTTTGACCCCCCAACGCGCCATTTCAGCGCGCGCCGCGCTGCTGAAAACGACACAATCGGACGTGCCGCGCGCACCGCACGTCCGATGGACGTGCGGCCTCCTCCTGCATCTCAGGAATAATATTTCTATCGTTCCCGTGCGGTTTCAGGTCGTTCGGATCACGTTTGCTCCGAATCGGACCACCGCACGCCGTTTTGGTGTTTAACGGCGCCGGAAACGCGTTTCCGGCCGCCGCGGTCACATGGAACCTCCGAATGAGGTGCCGTATGGCCGACCATTTTACAATTCACGCCCCGGATGTTTTCGTACGGTTTTCGTGGCATTCGGAGGTCGTGTCGGGTGGTTTTGACCCCCCAACGCGCCATTTCAGCGCGCGCCACGCTGTTGAAAATGACACAATCGGACGTGCCGCGCGCACCGCACGTCCGATGTACGTGCGGCCTCCTCCTGAATCTCAGGAATAATATTTCTATCGTTCCCGTGCGGTTTCAGGTCGTTCGGAGCACGTTTTCTCCGGATCGGACCGCCGCACGCCGTTTTGGTGTTTAACGACGCCGGAAACGCGTTTTCCGGCCGCCGCGGTCACACGGCACCTCCGAATGAGGTGCCGTCTAGCCGACCATTTCACAATTCACGCCCCGGATGTTGTCGTACGGTTTCGTGGCATTCGGAGGTCGTTCGGGTGGTTTTGACCCCCCAACGCGCCATTTCAGCGCGCGCCGCGCTGCTGAAAACGACACAATCGGACGTGTCGCGCGCACCGCACGTCCGATGGACGTGCGACCTCCTCCTGCATCTCAGGAATAATATTTCTATCGTTCCCGTGCGGTTTCAGGTCGTTCGGAGCACGTTTGCTCCGAAACGGACCGCCGCACGCCGTTTTGGTGTTTAACGGCGCCGGAAACGCGTTTCCGGCCGCCGCGGTCACACGGCACCTCCGAATGAGGTGTCGTCTGGCCGACCATTTCACAATTCACGCCCCGGATATTGTCGTACGGTTTCGTGGCATTCAGAGGTCGTTTGGGTGGTTTTGACCCCCCCAACGCGCCATTTCAGCGCGCGCCGCGCTGCTGAAAACGACACGATCGGACGTGGCGCGCGCACCGCACGTCCGATGGACGTGCGGCCTCATCCTTAATATTAGGAAATAATATTTCTATCGTTACTGTGTGGTTTTCAGGTCGTTCGGAGCACGTTTGCTCCGAATCGGACCGCCGCACGCCGTTTTGGTGTTTAACGGCGCCGGAAACGCGTTTCCGGCCGCCGCGGTCACACGGCACCTCCGAATGAGGTGCCGTCTGGCCGACCATTTCACAATTCACGCCCCGGATGTTGTCGTACGGTTTCGTGGCATTCGGAGGTCGTTCGGGTGGTTTTGACCCCCCAACGCGCCATTTCAGCGCGCGCCGCGCTGCTGAAAAACGACACAATCGGACGTGTCGCGCGCACCGCACGTCCTATGGGCGTGCGGCCTCCTCCTGCATCTCAGGAATAATATTTCTATCATTCTCGTGCGGTTTCAGGTTGTTCGGAGCACGTTTGCTCCGAATCGGACCGCCGCACGCCGTTTTGGTGTTTAACGGCGCCGGAAACGCGTTTCCGGCCGCCGCGATCACACGGCACCTCCGAATGAGGTGCCGTCTGGCCGACCATTTCACAATTCACGCCCCGGATGTTGTCGTACGGTTTCGTGGAATTCGGAGGTCGTTCGGGTGGTTTTGACCCCCCAACGCGCCATTTCAGCGCGCGCCGCGCTGCTGAAAACGACACAATCGGACGTGCCGCGCGCACCGCACATCTGATGGATGTGCGGCCTCCCTCCTGCATCTCAGGAATAATATTTCTATCGTTCCCGGTGCGGTTTCATGTCGTTCGGAGCACGTTTGCTCCGAATCGGACCGCCGCACGCCGTTTTGGTGTTTAACGGCACCGGAAACGCGTTTCCGGCCGCCTCGGTCACACGACACCTCCGAATGAGGGTGCCATCTGGCCGAACATTTCACAATTCACGCCCCGGATGTTGTCGAACGGTTTCGTGGCATTCGGAGGTCGTTCGGGTGGTTTTGACCACCCAACGCGCCATTTCAGCGCGCGCCGCGCTGCTGAAAACGACACAATCGGACGTGCCCGCGCGCACCGCACGTCCGATGGACGTGCGGCCTCCTCCTGCATCTCAGGAATAATATTTCTATCGTTCCCGTGCGGTTTCAGGTCGTTCGGAGCACGTTTGCTCCGAATCAGACCGCCGCACGCCGTTTTGGTGTTTAACGGCACCAGAAACGCGTTTCCGGCCGCAGCGGTCACACGACACCTCCGAATGAGGTGCCGTCTGGCCGACCATTTCACAATTCACGCCCCGGATGTTGTCGTACGGTTTCGTGGCATTCGGAGGTCGTTCAGGTGGTGTTTTGACCCCCCAACGCGCCATTTCAGCGCGCGCCGCGCTGCTGAAAACGACACAATCGGACGTGCCGCACGCCACCGCACGTCCGATGGACGTGCGGCCTCCTCCTGCATCTCAGGAATAATATTTCTATCGTTCCCGTGCGGTTTCAAGTCGTTCAGAGCACGTTTGCTCCGAATCGGACCGCCGCACGCCGTTTTGGTGTTTGAACGGCGCCCGGAAACGCGTTTCCGGCCCGCCGCTGTCACACGGCACCTCCGAATGAGGTGCCGTCTGGCCGACCATTTCACAATTCACGCCCCGGATGTTGTCGTAAGGTTTCGTGGCATTCGGAGGTCGTTCGGGTGGTTTTGACCCCCCAACGCGCCATTTCAGCGCGCACCGCGCTGCTGAAAACGACACAATCGGACGTGCCAGCGCGCACCGCACGTCCGATGGACGTGCGGCCTCCTCCTGCATCTCAGGAATAATATTTCTATCGTTCCCGCGGTTTCAGGTCATTCGGAGCACGTTTGCTCCGAATCGGACCGCCGCACACCGTTTTGGTGTTTAACGGCGCCGGAAACCCGTTTCAGCCGCCGCGGTCACACGGCACCTCCGAATGAGGTGACGTCTGGCCGACCATTTTCACAATTCACGCCCCGGATGTTTTCGTACGGTTTAGTGGCATTCGGAGGTCGTTCGTACAGTTTCGTGCCATTTCAGCGCGCACCGCGCTGCTGAAAACGACACAATCGGGGGGCTGTATGGGGGTGCGGGGGGCTGTACGGGGGTGGCAGGGGGCTGTACGGGGGTGCGGGGGGCTGTACGGGGGTATCAGGGGGCTGTACGGGGGTGGCGGGGGGCTGTACGGGGCTGGCGGGGGGTAGTACGGGGGTGCGGGGGGGGGGGGGGGGGGGTTGTACGTGGGTGCGGGGGGTTGTACGGGTGTGTGGGGGGGCTGTACGAGGGTGCGGGGGGCTGTACGGGGGTGCGGGGGGGGGGGGGGGGGGGGGGCCTGTACGGGGGTGGCGGGGGCCTGTACGGGGGTGGCGGGGGGCAGTATGGGGGTGCGGGGGTTGTACGGGGGTGCGAGGGTCTCTCCGGGGGGTGCGGGGGGCAGTACGGGGGTGCGGGGGGGGGGGGGCTGTACGGGGGGTGCGGGGGCCTGTACGGGGGTGGCGGGGCCTGTACGGGGGTGGTGGGGGCAGTACGGGGGTGCGGGGGTCTCTCCGGGGGTGCGAGGGCAATACGGGGGTGCGGGGGGGGGGGGGCTGTACGGGGGTGCGGGGGGCTGTACGGGGGTGGCGGGGGCCTGTACGGGGGTGGCGGGGGGCAGTACGGGGGTGCGGGGGGCTGTACGGGGGTGCGGGGGGCAGTACGGGGGTGCGGGGGGCTGTACGGGGGTGGCGGGGGGCTGTACGGGGGGTGCGTGGGGCAGTACGGGGGTGCGGGGGGGCTGTACGGGGGTGCGGGGGGGGGGGGGGGGGGCTGTACGGGGGTGCGGGGGGCTGTACGGGGGTGCGGGGGGCTCTACGGGGGTGCGGGGGGCTCTCCGGGGGTGCAAAGGCCATCCCATTGATTACAAAACTGAAAAATAAAAGTGATATCATCTAATTAATACATATTTCTTTTATCGATACCATACTGAAATTTATAAAAAATATATTGGATAATACATAATCTATAATATCAGATTTATTGATCTGTTGGAATTAGTTCGACTTTTTCAAATGTAGAATCATTCAAGATTATCTGATCAAAACTCAATATGTGTATAAAATATTTAAAAGACCACCATGGATGGTAATAATGCATTACTTAAATGAATAAATACAGTACATCAATATCAACCCTACCAGTAAAAACAAAAAACATATCTCGTGAATATATGCTGCGTCACGCGTTGCCATCACTGCTACCTCCTTCTGGTGGGCCAGGTGCCTACAACAAATAAACATTATAAATATTTAATAACAAAAATAATTTAAATTAAATAAATAAATACAGTATATACCTGCGTCGTATGATCCTCTGTACCATCAGCTCGACGCACATATTCCCGTAGTGCTCTAACCTCAGCTGTCAATTGCGCATTTGTCTCCTCGGAAGCGCGCATCCGTGCCTCAAAATCTGACATCTGCTGTGTCATATGAGCAACATCAGACTGACAACCGCAGCGCGTGACACTACAGAACGAGGAATCCCTGCTCCATAGGTCAAACTATAGCCATGCCCGTCCCGACCAATAATGCGATGAAAGATCTCATCCCGTCACATGGGAAGCTGTCGCTGGTCCTCTGGCAGATGTTCTAACTCAGCTTCAAATTGATCCTATGAAATATTTAAATATATATAAATATATATATGTTAATATATAGATTTATGTAATTATTGGTAAGTACAGACACTTACTATCAATGCTGCAACCTCTGGATCATTGCGATCACGAGTCCTTATCCACACCGACATTATCAGTTGCTGCACCTTGCCCTCGCAACTGTATATTAAAAGAATATAAACACAAAACCATATTAATTAATAAATTAAAAAATGAATAATATATACCTCATGTCGGATCTGAGACACGTGACGAGTCCCGAGCCTGTGAGCTGGTCCCTGCAACGCTCGATTCTCTGAATGGCGTGTTGACACCTCCTACATTCAATTCATTCAAATTTCAAACAAATCACATATTCTTGAAAATATATATACAGAAAAATAATTAATATACAAACCGCAACACCCTCAGTAGACCAATATGCAACCAAGTCACGCCACTGATCCGGGAGGACACCTCTCGGGACTTTTTCCAAAATGTCAAGGGCACCCACATTTGGTACCCAGTGGTCCCTCTTCACTTTGCCTTTATAATCTTTCCATAGCTTACAGCATTTGCTCATACACACGGGCCGAAACTCTTCAGGGCATACTTTCAAATTTTTCTATAATGAAAATAATCAAACATATTAGTATTATTTATAAATAGAAAATAAAGTAAAATTATTTTCTTACCTGAACCTCCCTCCATAGACGATCTAATGTGTCCTGAGGGATAGAAGCCCAATCACGCGTGGTCAATGGAAATCGATGTGGGTCACGTATGATATGAACCAGCTGACGAATAAATGCCGGGGCATTCGGTCCCACGGGATGAAATACCTCATCAAATGAAACATCTGTCGTCGTGTCGGAATTCCATGATAATATGCCACGACCAGGGCCTCTCCTGCGAGAGGTAGAACTAGCAGAGTCTGATCCTGTTGAAAACAATTTTATATATAAATTGACAAATGTTATATATTTATATATATATATGTCAATTACATAAAAAATATAGACAATGACATTCAAACATACCTCGACCCTGAGACGTAGATGCCTCAGATGGATGATGTGGATTTTCTGCCTCTTCCCCTGACATGTCTGCAGTCATTCAAAATATCAGTAATGAGTCCAAAGTGTTTAAAAGATAAATTGGATTGTTCTTAATAAATCAAACTTGTACAACTGTTAATCAAACAAAAAATGGATTGAATAATTAGTTGTGAATTAATTTTAAAAAATCAGAAAGTTAATCAACCTAAATATTTATGACTGAATTAACTTACAAAAGTGAGGATTAAAACTTATAAGGATTTATAAAATGATTAGATAATTTATGATATCCTAGGACATTCTACTGAATAGCGGGAAAACAATTATACCTTTCATTAAGCATGCAAATCAACCGTTTCTCCTTCAACAGCCGCTCCGACCCAATAAATATCTTCTTCACGTTGAACTACGGTATGTTGATCAAGTTGTTGGTAAACAAACGGAACAGTCTCGGGTTCATCTTCT
The DNA here is from genome assembly GCA_963277665.1 of Viscum album. Taxonomy (NCBI): domain Eukaryota; kingdom Viridiplantae; phylum Streptophyta; class Magnoliopsida; order Santalales; family Viscaceae; genus Viscum; species Viscum album. The sequence continues at coordinate 1,548,616,926 of OY728152.1, read as the reverse complement.
TCAAATAAAAACACTCCTCGCCGAGACATTTTGACAACAACTTGCCAACTTGGATCCGAAGGCAAAGTAACGAAGAATACATGTTCCGCTTGTGATTTCAAAATGAATGGTTCATTCTCAACTCGTTCATTATTTCTGTATAACATATAGTTAAAATTCACCAATGAAAACTAATATTGATCGACTTTACATCCACGCACTGGATCAACCCAATTACACTTTAACAATATGTACTTCAAACCGTGTGTGTATACAACTTCAATGATGTCTATCAATTGACCATAGTAATAACCAGAATCGACAAAGGGACAACCGATGCCACTGTTTTGTGTTGCTCGTTTGTCGTCAACATCTTTAATGCGAAATCGAAAACCATTAGCATCAATAGCTTTATAACGACGATCCGTTATAGATGGACCCTCAGCCAGTTGGATAAATACTTCAGGTAGCGTGGGGTCCCCTAACTCTCTCAGCTTACGAACCTACATAATTTATAAAAATCAATACTGATATATGCAGAAAGAATTAGTTTAATACTTCACTCATAATGAAAATCAATTTATACATACATAATCCTTGAACCAATCATGAAATGCCGCATAATGAGAATGTTGAATTTGCAACTCAGTCGCACGATGCATCTCTTCTTTTATCACATTAATGTGTTTCCTGCAAATGATTACGCGATGTTTAAAAGATCAACTTATGCAAAGAAAACATGTCAAAGTTATACAAGCACATTGATAAGATACTTACTGCATTAATGGTGCAACTGATGGAGTATTGTACAAGATATATCGATGTGCTTGTATCCACTCGATGTAGTCCATATCAAATGTGGTTCCTTCTCCAACTGGACCATCATCAATCGGAGAGGGCTTATCTAATTTTGTTTCAACATCCGTAAGATATTCTGCACAAAAGGTAGTACACTCATCCATCAAATAACCATTGGCTATTGATGCCTCTGGACGAGCTCTGTTGCGTACAAATCTTTTCAATGTACTCAAATACCGTTCAATAGGATACATCCACCTGAATTGCACTGGACCATCAGCCATTACTTCATCAGTTAGGTGCACTGTCAAGTGGACCATAACATCGAAAAATGAGGGGGGGAAAAGTTTCTCAAAGTGACAAAGCGTAAGTACAATTCGGTCCTGCAAACTTTTTAAATCACTCATTCGTTGATTTCTTAAACAAAGCTGTCTAAAAAAATAATTCATCTCAATCAAGGGATGAACAACATTGGGGGATAAACAATCACAAATTGCGATTGGAATAAACTGATGAAGTAATATGTGATTGTCATGACTTTTCAACCCTTGCAATGTCTTGCTCGTCAGATTCACACACTTTGAAATATTAGAAGAGTAACCATCAGGCACCTTGACCATCTTCAAAATGGAAAGAAATGTCTCTTTCTCCTCTGTAGTCATCGAATACTGTGCAGTAGGCATATATGCCTTGTTTCCCTCAGCTAACTGTAAATGCAACTGTTTCTTTAAACCCATTTCTTCCAAATCACGGCGTGCATTAACATGGTCCTTTGACTTTCCACTGACACCTAAAATGGTCCACAATATGTTATCACAAACATTTTTTTCAATGTGCATGACATCCAAATTATGCCTCAAAATGTTAGTTTTCCAATACGGAAGACTATAAAAAATACTTTTCTTTTTCCAATTGTGACTGCGCTGCCTACCCGCAGCACGAATATTACGTACTGGAGGAGCCACCAAATCCTGAGTTTCATATACCGTGCGGATGTTTTCTTCCTCAATCTGCGATAACATTTCGACTCCTGTCATGATCTTTGGTGCTGGGCGGAACTCTCTAGAACCATCAAATGCCACTCTGTCCTTTCTGAACCTATTCTGGGGAGGGAGAAAATGCCTGTGACCCATGTATGCCCATTTTTTGGAATGTTTAAGCCATACAGATTTTTTACTTTTATTGCAACAAGGGCAAGCAAATTCCCCTTTCGTACTCCAGCCTGATAAATTTGCATAAGTTGGGAAGTCATTGATTGTCCACAATAAAGCAGCATACAGTTTGAACATTTCATTCGTTTCGCAGTCATAAGTCATCACACCATCGCCCCAAAATTCATTCAACTCATCAATCAATGGCTGAAGGTAAACATCAATCTTATCCCCCGTACTTTTAGGTCCATCAATAAGAGTGGAAAGTAATATAAATTGTTGCTTCATACAAAGCCACGGAGGAAGATTATATGGAACCAACACCACGGGCCATGTGCTATGAGTTGCACCAACCATAGACTTGAATGGATTGAAACCATCTACTGCCAATCCCAATCGGACATTACGAACATCTTTAGCAAAGTCGAGATGTCTCTTATCAAAATCCTTCCATGCATGAGAGTCTGCCGGGTGGGTTAACATGTCACTTTCATGAACTCTTTCTGCATGCCATCTCATTAAATTAGAAACTTTAGATGACATAAAAAATCTTTTCAACCTCAGTTTAAGGGGAAAGTAACGCATTTGCTTTACAGCAATCGGTTTCCCCTGTATCGCAATCTGACTTTGATGAGTCTTATTTCCCCTGTTCTCTTTCCACCTGGAAGCGCCACAAACCGTACAAATATCCAAATGAGCAGTTTCATTTCTAAACAACATACAGTTGTTTGCACATGCATCTATAGTCTCATATGTAAAACCTAAGTTCTCTGTCAACTTACGAGCATAGTAATACGACTCAGGAATCTTAGCGTCGACATGAAGAACTTTTTTCAATAAAACCAAAAGCATGTCGAATGATGTGTCTGACCAATTGTTCAAAGTCTTCAAATGCAACAACTCCACGATAAACGACAGTTTATTGTAAGAAGTACATCCAGGATATAATTCTGTTTTCGCATCATCAAGTACTTCATAAAACCTCCTCGAATCACGATCTGCACCAGAGCGAAGATTTATCTCACCGGTCTCAAGATTCTGTATGTCAATGCCTTCAGGATCAAACCCACGTACCATTTCAGTAAGCATTTCATGCATTGGATCAGTCATCCTTGAATCAACATCCATCTGAGCTGCATCTGTATTTTGACAACGAACATATTCTTCTCCATGACGAGTCCAACTCTTATAATTTTTCAGAAATCCATTAAAGAAAAGGTGCTCCCTCACAGTATCTCGTGTGAATTGATATCTGTTAGCACATTTTCTACATGGACAACTAATATAGTCACTTTCAAATCCTCTCGTGATGTCAATAAACTGCATAATGCCATTGAAATATTCTCTAGACGTTCGATTTGGAAGATCAATCCAACTCTTATCCACAATAATATCTGTATAACAAACATTTACACAATACTTATTACATTTACATTTTTCAAATCAACTATATTCAAAATAAATATTAACCATTTGTTTATGAACCATTGATAAAATAATAATGTAACTGAAAGCTCATATTACCTGATTGAGCTACAAACCTGAAAGGGAGGGGAGCCGAAGACGGTGCTGTGAGGGAGAGGAGGCAGCGAAGGGGAGCCGGAGCCAAAGGCGGTGCGGCAAGGGAGGGGACGGGCGGCGGCGGCGGCGGGGAGCTGGAGGAGAGGAGGCGGTGAGGGGACGGGGGATGGGCAGTGAGGGGGGGGGGGGGTGTCCGGGGTCGGGGGGGGGGGGGGGGGGCTGTCCGAGGTGCGAGGAGGGGTGTCCGGGGTGTCGGGGGCCTGTCAGGGGTGCGGGCAGGGGTGTTCGGGGTGCGGGGGTGTCCGGGGTGCGGGGGAGGGGGGGGGCTGTCTGGGGTGCAGGGGGGCTGTCGGGGGTGCGGGGTGGGGTGTCCGGGGTGCGGGGGGCTGTCCGGGTTCGGAGGGGGGGTGTCCGAGTGCGGGAGGGGGGGTGTCCGGGGTGCGGGGAGGCTGTCCGGGTTCAGAGGGGGGTGTCCGAGTGCAGGGGGGGCTGTTCGGGGTGCGGGGAGGCGTCCGGGGTGCGGGGGGCGGTCTGGAGTGCACGGGGGGGGGGGGGGGGGGGGGGCTGTCCGGGGTGCGGGGAGGCGTCCGGGGTGCGGGGGGAGGTCCAGAGTGCGCGGGGGGTGCTGTCCGGGGTGCGGGGAGGCGTCCGGGGTGCGGGGGGCGGTCCGGAGTGCGCGCCGGGGGCTGTCCGGGGTGCGGGTGCCGTCCGGGGTGGGGGGGGGGGAGGGCCGAGATGCCGGAGGGCGGCGGCCGGAGGCCGGATGGCAGGCGGCGGGGGAGGGCTGGCGGCGGGGGAGGCCGGGCGGCGGGGGAGGGCGGGCGGCGGGGGAGGGCGGGCGGCGGGGGGAGGGCGGGCGGCGGGGGAGGCCGGGCGGCGGGGGAGGCCGGGCGGCGGGGGAGGGGAGGGCGGCGCGAGGGAGGGCGGCGAGGGAGGGAGGGGGTTAGCTAGGGCGGAGGGAGATCGAGGGCGCGGGGGGGGGGGGGGGGGGGGGCGCAGACACCCCCCGGATTTTTTTATCCAGGTTAGCGACCGCCATTGGCGATCGCTAATGGTGAGCTATAGCGACCGCCAATGGCGGTCGCCCGAGTCTGGGGGGATCCAATGCCCCCTTTTCTAGTAGTGAAAGATAAAAATATTTCTTACATCATGGTTTTTTCATTATAATTTTTAGACAATTAATAAATTAAATTATTTATGACACAATAATGATGGAGTGTTTACCTCATTGATAAATGATTTATATAAATAAGATTATAAATATTAAAATAAGATCCCAAACCCGTCCTGTTCATATTGGATGATTTTATTTTGACCATGATTAATTTTATCGTTGACTCTAATTATTTTTGGACCTTTAGAAACCGAATATCATTATATAATAAAATAATATTTTCACACTTTCCCAAAGAGCCCCTCCACCACCCTATAAAAGGAGACCATTTCTATCCAATTCCTCACACATCTCAAGCCTTTTGGATCGTCCAAACTCTACCCAATTAAACTCCCTACATAACTATCTTCCACCTAGAAGACACACCTTAGGCAGAAGGCACTTTAAAAACCGTTTTGGTTCAAACCAAATGGAGTTACCCAAATTAAAGGTTACAATTTCTCTTAACTTCTTTTATTTTATTTTACTTATCCAACCCCTAAACTCTTTTTATTCCTTTATTTTATAACAACACCAGTATACTCAATATACTTGAATGTTTTTATGAGAATTATTCAAACTACACTTACACACACCTCCATCTAATTGGTGAAGAATACACCGCTTCTATGGATGGAAAACTAATGCCACATGAAATGATGATTGTTCGATTATCTCCCACCGACACTCATGGTGGACATTAAGATGGAACTTTATTTATATATGATATATATTATGTTTATATTTTTTTTATTCCTCTTTATTTTCCATTTATATTATTGCTTTATGGTTTCCATAATGGGCACACGATAATATCATTTGAGGAAGTGCGGACTACCGTCCCCTCAAAGTGATATGACTCCTTAATGCCATATGTGGGATTTATAAAGGATGAAGTTAATTATATTATATGATATTATACTAGAATTACAATATATCTTTATAAAATTATGTTTTAATTTCATTAAAATAAGAAATATAAATGTAAGTAGCATTCATGTGTACGTACAACTTACCGTCTCCATGAACGGCGTATTTCATTTCTTACCTCCAAATATTATGTACTATTATAAATACATGTATATAATGGATATATATTATATATATGATATCTAAATAATTTATATCATTATGGATATAATGAACTTTTGACCATGAGAACAACTTGTAACTATATGGTGTTCATTTGTGACTCAAGTAACAAATATCGACTAAATGAATATTATTAACTTGAATGATTGCATAATGTTTATAACATGGTAATAAGTGACATAAATTGAATAATGACCTTGAAAAGGGTTCTTAATCAAGTAGAAATTAACTTTAGTTTATTTTGCAGGATATTAAAGAATGAACAGTTCAAGTCGGACATGAGGTAAGGGACTTCATCTCAATCTCTTTTCATTGAGGCATATTTTGTTTTAATACATGACTTTATTTTATACATTTTATAAACACCCGTGAATTTTAAAAGGGAATATTTTTATATGAAGAATTTTACTAAATGACAAAAATAAATGTTTCTTTTAATGTAAGTTGTGACAACGACCTTTCTGCTGCCGAGGGTATTATTTTTTATTTGGCTTCCTTAAAAAGCCGTAAAGTTTTTTTTTCAAGGAAAGTAAATACCATATACTTTTTATGTATTTTTTTTTATTGAAAATGGTTTAGATAATGGATATTTTATGTCAATATATTTAAGTGATATATTGTGATTGAAATGTGGAAAATTTTTCTTTCCTTTCTATTTGTTTTATGTGTTATGATTTTATAATGGTACTTGGACATTTGACGGGTGGTTACGTGATAATCCAAATAACGGTTGGTGCCCTGATAAACCAGGAGGGTGGTTAAGTTGTAACCTCCAATGCATTGGGTATATAAGTCAGCCATATGGCTATTCCATTTAGTGATATGTGTGGAAGCTGACCGTATGGTTATTCCATTTAAGTACGTTTATGTCCGAAGTTACCTTTATATGTAATATGTTATTTATATGGGTTTTATGGTAATATTTTGGTAAAAAAATTGTAAGTAGTGATATTTTATCTAGTGAAGAGTATTTACTACTTCATAATGTTGAAAAGTACTAATCATGATAAAGTAATCATGGTTTACTTGTTGTTTTGAAAAACTAACAGTTTTCCTTCTTTGTGTATCCCTCACTAAGCTTTTTATGCTCATCCCATGTTTTTGAAATGTTTTTCACATGACATAATTTGGAATAGAGTCAAGGATGGGATCATGGAAAAGTCATGATGTATTAAACATTGAACTAGGCATGACTATTTTTTTCAAGAGTTCTTGATTTGTGGAAAAAATGGAAACTGAGAATAAGTGTCTACTAAGTATTTTTTTAAATGAAATGTAATAGTTATGGCCTAATTCTCAAATGATCTAAGCCTGAAAATATCCTTAATGTGAATTATTCATTTAATTCATGATTATGTAATGTTTTAAGGTCGAGTTCTTATAGTTGGTATCAGATGTCTGTTTAGAAAACATTAGGAGTTAGGGTATTGTAAAATAAATGTCCATAAATTAATTTATGTAAATATTGGAATGATATAGAATTTACAGATTACAATGTTACTTCGCCTAAGAAAAATATGTGTTCAGAATGGTTTTTATAAGGCCCCGGCCTTAAAACTTACTTAATCTTGAGCAATTACAAGATTACACATTGATGATATTTTCGGGTTTTGAGTTTTAGAGAATTAGATCATAAAACTTGCATTACATTCCACATTTAAAAAAATTGGTTACATAAAGATAGTATTCATTTTTCCCATAAACGGAACATATTTAAAATAAAACATAGATTCTTTCTTGACACTTCCTTGACACTATCATCATATCATGTACCCTTCCCTTGACCTGTGAAAAAAATTTCAAAAAAACATGGTATGAGCATAAAAAGCTCAGTATAGGTTATAAAAATATGGAAAGGAAACATGAGTTCATATATACATAAGAATGAAATCATACCTTACCCATAAAACATAATCACTCTAACATACCTCATCAAATCATGAATAAATCATAGAAATCACAACACATAAAGGTAACCTGAGGCATTCATAACATTCTTACGTAGGGATTAATCCTCTTGGTTACGTTTGGAATACCCATCATAGTATATTCCCTAAATATCTTCGGAGAAACCTTAATGTTTCACTCCTTCACGTTACCCAATGCATTGGAGAGATATATCGGGCTCACCCACCCTTAGATTATCACGGAACCACCCATCTTCATAATAATGCCCAACAACCTCAACATAATCGTATCACATAAAACATGCATAAAGGAAACATAACATTTCCACCTTTCAATCACATGATATCAATACAACACATTGATATAAAAACATTATGAAAACCATTTTCAATACCAAAATAAAATAAAAGTAAAAAATGGTATTTATTTTTCTTTTAAAAAAAAGGTATGACTTGTAGAAGAAGCCGAAACTCAAATAATGGTCACGGCGGCGGAGAAGTCGTTGTCGCCGCATACGTACGACAAAAACATTCCCTTTTGTCGTTTTATTAAACGCTTTGTATAATAAAAGATTCCTTTTGGATAAAAGTAAAAGTCAAAGGGGTTTATACACCGTTTAAAAGAAATTTGTGTATAAAATAAAAAATTCCTCAATGAAAGGATATTGAGACGAAGTCCCATACCTCAGGTCCGACTTGACTCAGTCATTCTTTAATCTCCTTAAAATCGGTTAACTCCCTTTGGTTTGAGATGAAAGGCTTCCTTGGGAAGACTTCTGCCCAAAGTGAGGCTTCAATGAGTAAGAGACAGAAGTGGAGAGACAAAATGGGCAGGGGTTGGCCGATCCAAAGGCATTGGAAGTGTGGGTAAGGAGGTAGAGGTGGGGGCCTTTTATAAGGCGAGAGGAGGGGTACTCTTGGAAAGTAAAGAAATGTTACTTTATTTTAAAATGAGTTTCGGATTCAAAAGGTCTCAAATTGATATAATTCGAGGGTAAGGTGATATGGGTTCGAAATATACCCATACAATAGGTTTTGGACATGTTTAGGTCATAGATTTTACATTGTCTTTTCATTTTATTTAAATCGTTAAATAATGAGGTCATCACTGCATCATCATGAGGTCATAAATAATTTAATTTATTTAAAGTCTAAAAATTATAAAAAAATATCATGATGTAGGAAATATTTTTATCTTTATAATGAATATTTATAGTAAAAATTATGACTTGTATAACCCCATGTAAAACTTGTTTTAGTAAAACTTTTTATGTTTGTGTCATTTTTACATTAACATTAAATAAAAAGTTATTTATGTCATTTCCCAACCAAAGTGGCTCCATGGGGTCCCCAAGTCGACCCATAGATTTTCATGGCCGGCCCTGACACATCCAATGAGGGTAGGACATGTGTCAAGCTCATCTCATTTTATTAAAACATCATTTTTACCTTAAACTACACTAATTACCTCCAATCGCGATTAAAAACATAATAAGTTACTATTCACCAAAAAAATATTTTAATCCCATTGAACCGCATTTTAATTCTTAATTACAATCATGTATGTCGGATTTTTGAAATTCAAAACACAAATATGGCAAAATTTCATTTAAAGGGAAAATCAGTTTTTATAAGTACCACTTAGTGATTTCACTATTCATCAAAAAATTGAAGTTTTTTAGAAAATTACCAAAAATTCACCCTAAGATATATTTGATATTCCAAATTCAAAAATGATGCCTATTTTTCAAAATTCAAATCATATAAGTTACATTAATTAATTTAATAATTAATTCCCGCTGTCATGACAAATAGCATGTTTTTATGAAACAATAAGTATCAAAAGATTGACACTAGTTGAAGTCCAATTTCAAAGTGAAATTAATTCCAATGACCACAATTGGATTAAATGGTAAAAATATATTCTAACTTAAATTTAAAACCAATTCAAAAGATAATCTAATCATATAAATAAATTATATTAAAAAGCATTTTTGATGTAAAATACAACATTTTCACTATTCATTAAAAAATGAACTTCATCGGAAAAATACCAAAAATTCACACAAAGTAAATTTTGATGTCCAAATCATAAATAATAAGTTTATTTTGACAAAAATAGCTTATAAGATTGTCAAAAGATATATTTAAATAAATGGTTTGCCATCAAAAGGCAGTAAAACAATCTTTTAAAAATATTATTGTATTCCATGAATAACATTGGATTTATTTTCATTTTAAGCCTCCAAAACACTATCTAATTCACTAATAAAAAAATATATTATTCATTACTTACTTGGGATGTTAGATCCTTCCCCCTTTAGAAAATTGCGTCCCCGCAATTTATTTACTTATTGAATAAGTGGGGGTATTTATCCCTCATTGCATTTTCAGATTTCCATGTTGCGTCTTCCATCATGTGGTTTTTCCACAAAACCTTTACCTGATTAATCACCTTATTCCATAACACTTGCTCCCTGTGGTCAAGAATCTGGACCGGTTGTTCCTCATTGAATAGGTTCTCTTCCAGCTGAACTACCTCTGGACTCAAAACATGAGATGGATCTGGCATGTACACTCTCAGCACCGAAAGATGAAACAAATTGTGTACCTGAGATAAACTCGGAGTTAAAGCCACCCGATATGAAACTGATCCAACTCTCTCCAGAATTTCATATGGTCCAATGAACCTTGGACTCAGCTTTCATTTCTTACCAAATCGCATCACACTTTTCCATGGTGATACTTTGAGAAAAACATGATCACCTACCTCAAAAGATAGATCCTTCCTCCTGTTGTCTGCATAACTCTTCTGCCTGCTTTGAGCTGTTCTCATGTGTTTCGGTATCAGCTGAACTTTTTCTGCCAACTCTTCTACCAATTTTGGTCCCATCAACTTCCTTTCACCCACTTCATCCCAGAAAGATGGAGTTCGACACCGCTTCCCATATAATGCCTGAAATGGTGCCATCTATATACTGGAATGAAAACTGTTATTATATGAAAATTCAACCAAGGAAAAATGTTGGTCCCAAATTCCCTGATAATCCATCGAACAAGTTCGTAGCATATCCTCCAAGGTCTGAATTGTTCGTTCTGACTGCCCATCTGATTGAGGATGAAAAGCTGTACTAAAATTTAATTCAGTACCCAACGACTTCTGAAGTCCTTTCCAAAAGTTAGAAGTGAACCTGGGATCACGGTCAGATACAATGGAGAGATGAACTCCATGTAACCTAACTATCTCTTTAAGATACAAATGGGAAAGTTGATCTAGGGAAAAAGTATCTCGTATGTAAAGGAAATGAGAAGATTTAGTCAAGCGATCAACAATAACCCAGATTTCATTATTACCTCGATGGGTATTCGGCAATCCCACAACGAAGTCCATGGATAATTTCTCCCATTTCCACTCTGGCACTGGTAAAGGTTGAAGAAACCCTTTCGGTAACTGCCGCTCTGCTTTAACCTGTTGACATTTCAAACACTTCACAGCAAAATCAGCAATATCTCTTTTCATTCCATCCCACCAGTAATACTCCACCAGATCTCTGTACATCATAGTAATGCCAGGATGAACTGAAAACGGAGAACTATGAGCTTCACATAACAACTCTCTCTTCAACTGTGAATCACAAGGAACACACAATCTCTTCCAAAATCTCAAAACTCTATCATTATCAATGTTGAATTCAGGCAACTTACCTTTCTGAACCATCTCTACCTTTTTCTACAACTCACTGTCTTGCTTCTGTGCTTGCTTGATTCTGTCTGATAGAGAGGATTTCACTGATACCAGAAACAAAACAGAAGAAAATCCTGCACCAACAACTTCTATGACAAAGTTCATCAAATCCTTAACCAAAGGATCACGTTCCAAATGTAACATTACTAATGAAGCATTACTTTTTCGACTCAAAGCATCAACCACTTTAGTTGCTTTTCTTGGATGGTAATGAATTGTACAATCATAATCCTTGATTAATTCCAGCCATCTCCTCTGTCTCATGTTTAACTCTTTCTGATTGAATATATACTTTAAACTTTTGTGATCAGTATATATTTCACACTTTACTCCATACAAATGATGCTTCCAAAATTTTAAAGCGAAAAAAACAGCAGCTAATTCCAAATCATGTGTAGGGTAATTTACCTCATGAGTTTTCAACTGTCGTGAAGCATAAGAAATTACATGATCATTCTGCATTAGTATGCAACCAAGTCCTTTCAATTAAGCATCACTGTATATAAAAAACTCACCATTCCTGGAAGGTAGTTCCAAAACTGGAGCATTCACCAATCTTCTTTTTAGTTCCTGAAAACAATCATCACATTCTTTTTTCCAGATAATCTTAACACCCTTCCGAGTTATCTTATTCATTGGACTAGATAACCGTGAAAAATATCTAACAAACCTTCGGTAATAGCCAGTCAATTCAAGGAAACTACGAAGCTAGGTTACATTTGTGGGTCTTGTCCATTCATCAATAACCATTGTTTTTGCAGGATCAACTGTTATCCCATCTTTAGAAACAATGTGACCAAGGAAAGAAATTTGTTGTAACCCAAACTCACACTTGCTGAATTTACGATACAATTTCTTTTATTTTAAGGTTTGAAAAATAACCCTTAAATGTCTTTCATGCTCCTCTTTACTTTTAGAAAACACCCAAATATCATCAATGAAAACCACCACAACGTTATCCAAGAACTCATGGAAAATTCTATTAATTAAGTCCATGAATACAGCAGGTGCATTGGTTAGCCCAAAAGGCATTACTACAAATTCATAATGGCCATATGTTGTACGAAACGCTGTCTTCGGAACATCTGCTTCCTTTACCTTCAGCTGATGGTACCCTGATCTCAGGTCAATATTTGAAAAAAACTGAGCTCCCTGGAGCTGATCAAACAAATCATCGATATGAGGCAAAGGATATTTGTTCTTAACAGTGATGTTATTCAAGGCTCTATAATCAATGCAAAGTCTCATCAAACCATCTTTCTTTTTAGAAAATAGAACAGGAGAACCCCATGGTGATGTGCTAGGTCGAATGAAACCTTTCTCTAATAAATCTTCCAATTTCTCCTTCAACTCTAAAAGTTCAATTTGATCCATTCAATAAGGGGGTTTCGAAATTGTCTTAGCATCAGGAACTAAGTCAACAGTAAATTCAACTTCCCGATCTGGTATTATTATAGGGAACGCATCAGGAAAAACAACTGGATACTCATTTACCACTGGCACATCATTAATCTTAATAATTCCCTTGTTTTCAACAATATGTGCAAGGTAACATTCATTTCCATCTTTTACAAGTTTCTCGGCCTCTTGATATGTTATCTATAGTAAGGGTTAATTCTTGTACACAAACTGAAAGTATTTCTGAAACGAAACTTCTTTAGCTCTACAATCAATCTTAGCATGGTAAATAGAGAGCCAATCCATACCCATGATAACATCAAACTCTACTAGAGGTAAAACAATAAGGTTTGCAAGTAGGTTCTTTCCATGGATAAAGATAGGAAGATTCTTATAAATTCTTTTTGCCTCAACATTTACCCCAGGTGTTTTTACCAAAAGTTCAGGAGTCATTTATTGAGATGGTATTCCTATTTCACTAGACAAGGTTTCAGAGATGAAAGAATGTGTAGACCCCGAATCAAACAACACACTGGCATAATCTGAAAAAACAAACAAAGTTCCTGATACAACTTCATTTGATGGCCCGACATCTGCTGAAGTAGTTGTAAAGGATTTCACCACCCCTTTCTGCTTGTAGTCTAACTGCTCCACATCACTCGAGATCTTTTTCGGACACTCATTTGCATAGTGACCCATATCATTGCACTTAAAACATTTCACTAACTGTAAATCAAATTTGGTCTTACCATCACCCTGCTCTTTTTCAGTGCATTCACGAGCCTTATGTCCCATCTTACCGCATCAGTAGCACTTTACAGAATTCAGAAGACATTCCCCATTATTCCTTTTGCCACATTTATCACAAACTAGAAACTTATATTTCTTACCATCAGACATTTTTGAAAAATTTCTCCCTTTCTCCTGCCACCTCGGTCTCTTCTTCTGCTGGTTGTTATAGAACACTTGATCAGCGGCAAACTCCATTCCCACCTTCTCAGCACGTCGAACATGCTTTTCATAACTTTTAAACTCACAATAAGCTAATGCCCTTCGATATTTTGGTTTTAATCCTGAGTAAAAACGATTGATTTTACTATCAAGGTCTTGGATAAAATTTGGAGCATACCTTGCCAATCGAGTGAACCCCTCTTCATAGGCAGCCATTGAGTCTTCCTCTTGCCTCAATTCCAAGAATTGTTTTTCCATCCTAAGTCGAACAACCTTAGGAAAATACTTTTCAAGAAACATTCCTTTGAATTCATCCCAGTTGAGAGCATCAATCTCATTAGCGTCCCTTATATTTTTAACCATCGACCACCACTGATCTACTTCACCCTCCAAACGGTAAATAGCAAGACTAACATTTTGATTGTCTGAACACCCCATGACATCGAAAATCTTCTCTAGTGCTTTAATCCACCCTTCAGCAAGCACAGGGTCAGATGATCCTCTGAATAATGGGGGATGTTGTCTCATGAAATGTTCCACCACTGACATGTTCCTCTGCGGTTGATCTGGCTGATCTCGTGCATGGATACCACCACCATTTATCGCTTGAGTCAACTGTGTCATTACTGCAACAAACTGTTCAGTTCCAATTCCGACCATCTCAGGATGCTGATTCGGAAGGTTATTTCCTTCTGTATGCCTTCCTAGCACTGCTTCCCTGTTTCCTCTACAGAAAACCATTCTGAAAAAACATTTCTTAGATGAAGCAACATGGTAATCTTCAAATGCTATATCATTTCAATTTGACCATAAATTTTTTTTGGACAATCATTTAATAGAATTCTAACTCCTAAAGATATCTAAATCGACCTCTGATACCAACTATAAGGCCCCGACCTTAAACCTTACTTAATCTTGAGTTATTACAAGATTACACATTGAGGATCTTTTCGGGTTTAGAGTTTTAGAGAATTAGATCATAAAACATGCATTACATTCCACATTTAAACAAAGTGGTTACATAAAGATAGTATTCATTTTTTCCCATCAAAAGAACATATTTAAAATAAAACATAGATTCTTTCTTGACACTTCCTTGACACTATCATCATATCATGTACCTTTCCCTTGACCTGTGAAAAACATTTCAAAAAAACTTGGGATGAGCATAAAAAGCTCAGTATGGGTTATAAAAATATGGAAAGGAAACATGAGTTCATATATATATAAGAATGAAATCATACCTTACCCATAAAACTTAAGCACTTTAACATACCTCATAAAATCATGAATAAATCATAGAAAGCATAAGACATAAAGGTAACTTGAGGTATTCATAACATTCTTACGTAGGGAGTAACCCTCTTGGTTACGTTTGGAATACCCATCACAGTATATTCCCTAAATCTCTTCGGAGAAACCTTAACGTTTCACTCCTTAGCGTTACCAAATGCATTGGAGAGGTATATCGGGCTCACCCGCCCTTATTTTATCACGGAACCACCCATCTTCATAATAATTCCCAAGAACCTCAACATAATCATATCACATAAAACATGCATAAAGGAAACATAACATTTCCACCTTTCAATCACAAGATATCAATACAACACATTGATATAAAAACATTATGAAAACCATTTTCAATACCAAAAAAAAAGAAAAGTAAAATATGGTATTTATTTTTCTTTTAAAAAAAGGTATGGCTTGTAGAGGAAGCCGAAAATCAAATAATGGTCATGGCGGTAGAGAAGTCGTTGTCACCGCATACGTACGACAAAAACATTCCCTTTTTTTGTTTTGTTAAACGCTTCGTATAAAAAAAGATTCTTTTTGGATAAAAGTAAAAGTCAAAGGGGTTTATACACCATATAAAATAATGTTTTGTATAATACAAAATATGCCTCAATGAAAGGAGATTGAGACGAAGTCCCATACCTCGGGTCTGACTTGACTCGGTCATTCTTTAATCTCTCTAAAATCGGGTAACTCCCTTTTGTTTGAGCTCAAAGGATTCCTTGGGAAGACTTATGCCCAAAGTGAGGCTTCAAGGAGTAAGAGACGGAAGTGGAGAGACAAAATGGGCTGGGGTTGACTGAGCCAAAGGCTTTGGAAGTGTGGGTAAGGAGGTAGAGGTGGGGGGATTTTATAAGAGGAGAGGAGGGGCACTCTAGGAAAGTAAAGAAATGTTAATTTATTTTAAAATGAGTTTCAGATTTAAAAGGTCTCACATTGATATAATTATAGGGTAAGGTGATAAGGGTCCTAAATATACCCATCCAATAGGTTTTGGACATGTGTAGGTCATAGATTTTACATTACCTTTTCATTTTATTTAAATCTTTAAATAATGAGGTCATCCCTGCATCATCATGATGTCATAAAAAATAAATTTATATGAATTCTAAAAACTATAAAAAAAACATCATGATGTAGGAAATCTTTTTATCTTTCTAAATAATATTTATAGTAAAACATATGACTTTTATAACCCCATTTAAAAATTGTTTTAGTAAAACATTTCATGTTTGTGTCATTTTTACTTTAACATTAAATAAAAATTTATTTATGTCATTTCCCAACCAAAGTGGCTCCATGGGGTCCCCAAGTTGACCCATGGATTTTCTTGGTTGTCCATGACACATCCAATGAGGTTAGGACATGATTCAAGCTCATCTCATGTTATTAAAACATCATTTTTACCTTAAACTACACTAATTACCTCTAATTGTGATTAAAAACTTAATAAGTTACTATTCACCAAAAAATTATTTTAATCCCATTGAACCACATTTTACTTCTTAATGAAAACCATGTATGTCAGATTTTCGAAATTAAAAACAAAAATATGGCAAAATTTCATTTAAACAGAAAATCAGTTTTTATAAGTTCAACTTTGTGATTTCACTATTCATCAAAAATTGATGTTTTTCAAAAAATTACCAAAAATTCACCCTAAGCTATATTTGATATTCCGAATTCAAAAATGATGCCTATTTTTCAAAATTAAAATCATATAATTTACATTAATTAATTTAATAATTAATTCCCACTGTCATGACAAATAGCGTGTTTTTATGAAACAATAAGTATCAAAAGATTGACACCAGTTGAAGTCCAATTTCAAAGTGAAATTAATTCCAATGACCACTATTGGATTAAATGGTAAAAATATATTCTAATTTCACTTTAAAAACAATTCAAAATAAAATCTAATCATATAAATAAATTAGATTAAAAAGCAGATTTGATGTAAAATACAACATTTTCACTATTCATTAAAAAATGAACTTTATCGGAAAAATACCAAAAATTCACCCAAAGTAAATTTTGATGTCCCAATCATAAATAATATGTTTGTTTGGACAAAAATATCTTATAATATTGTCAAAAGATAGATTTAAAAATTGGTTTGCCATCAAAAGGCAGTAAAACAATCTTTTAAAAATATTAGTGTATTCTATGCTTAAGATTGGATTTATTTTCATTTTAAGCCTCTAAAACACTATCTAATTCACTAATAAAAATATCTATTATTCATTACTTACTTGGGATGTTACAGTTTTCCACTAAGGAAACAAGGAAATTATGTTGGGATGACATTAGGAGGAATAAATCCTTCCAATTCAGCAACCTAACATGGTCGGAATTGGAACTGAATAGTTTGTTAAAGTGATGGCACAGTTGAATCATGCTATAAATGGTGGTGGTATCCATGCACGAGATCAGCCAGATCAACCGCAGAGGAACATGTCAGTAGTGGATCATTTCATGAGGCAACATCTCCCATCATTAAGAGGATCATATGACCCTGTGCTAGCTGAAGGGTGGATTAAAGCACTGGAGAAGATTTTTGATGTAATGGGGCATTCATAACATCAAGAGGATAGTCTCACAATTTACTTTTTTGATGGAGAAGCTGATCAATGGTGGGAGATAATGAAAAGTATCAGGGATAATGAAGAGATTGATGCTATTGATTGGGATTAATTCAAATGTATTTTTCTTGAGAAATATTTTCCTAAGGTGGTTCTTCATAGAATAGAAAAAAATTCCTAGAAATAAGGAAATAGGATGAATCAGTGGCTATTTAAGAAGAAAACTTTACTTTACTGTCATGGTATGCTCCAAATTTCATCTGAGATCTTGATAGTAAGATAGATCGATTTTACTCTGGACTAAAGCCATAATATCAAAAATAATTAGCCTCTCATGAGTTCAAAAGTTATGAAAAGCGTTTTTGATGTGTGGAGAAGGTGGTAATGGATTTTGCTGATGATCAGGTGTTCATTGACAAACAACAGAATAAGAGTTCCGGTTACCAGGAAAAGGGAAAGAATTCTTCAATGAAGCATGTAGGTAATAAAATTAAATATCTAACATGTGCGAAGTGTGGTAAAAAGCATCTTGGAGAATGTTTATCAATGTCTGGAAAGTGCTTATGGTGTGGTAAGACTGGTCAAATTTCTTGTAATTGTAAGTAAGATGATAAAAATGGAAATGAAAATCCACTAGTAATATGTTTTAAGTGTAATGAAATGGGTCATTATGAAAATGAGTGTCCAGAGAAGAACTCAACTGAGGGAAAGCAGCCAGACTACAAGCAGAAAGGGGTGGTGAAATCCTTTGCAACTACTTCAGCAGATGTTGGGCCATCAAACGAAGTGGTATGAAGTACACTGTTTGTTTTTTGCCAATGTGTTGTTTTATTCTAGGTTTAAACACTGTTTTATTTCTGAGAAGTTTTCTAATATATTGGGAATTCCATCTCAAGATATGAATACGAAACTTATGGTAAAAAACACATGGAGTGAATTTTGAGACAAAAAGAAAACATAAGAACCTTAGTGTCCTTGTGTGCAGGAAGAATCTACCTGCAAACCTTATTTTTTTGCCTCTAGTAGAGTTTGATGTTTTTTTGGGCATGGATTGGATATCTGTTTATCATGATAAGATTGACTACAGAGCTACAGAGGTTTCATTTCAGAAATATTTATTGTTTTTTTACAAGAATGAACCCTTTCTTTTGATAACATATTAGGAAGCTGAGAAACTAGTAAAATATGGAAATGAATGTTACCATGAACATATTTTTGAAAATAAAGGAATTGTTCTGATTATTGAAGTGCCAATTGTAAATGAGTATCTTGATGTTTTTCCTGATGAGATTCTTGGTATTATACCTGATTGAGAAGTCGAATTTACTGTTGACATAGTTCATGATGCTAAGACAATTTCAAAACCCCCTTATGGAATGGCTCAAATTGAACTTTTAGCATTAAAGAAGAATTTACAAGAGTTATTAAATAAATGTTTCATTCTACCTAGCACATCACATTGGGGTGCTCCTGTCGTGTTTATTAAAATGAATGATGGTTCAATGAGACTTTGCATTTATTATATAGGATTGAATAACATCATAGTTAAAAACATATATCCTTTGCCTTATATCGATTATTTGTTTGATCATCTCCAAAGAGCTCGGTATTTTTCAAATATTGACATGAGATTGGGGTACCATCAGTTGAAAGTGAAGGAAAAAAGACATTTCGAAGACTAAATTTCATACTAGATATATCCATTATGAATTTGTAGTTATGCCTTTTGGGTTAACCAATGCACCTACTATTTTCATGGATCTTATGAATAAAATTTTCTGTGAGTTCTTGGATAAGTTTTTGGTTGTGTTCATTGATGATATTTTGGTTTATTCTAAAAGTAAAAAGGAGCATAAATGTCATTTAAGGTTAATCTTGAAAACCTTAAAATAAAATAAACATTATGGTAAAATCAGAAAATGTGAGTTTTTGTTACAACAAATTTCTTTCTTTGGTCACATTATTTAAAAAAATGTCATAACTGTTGATCCTGCTAAAATTAATGTTGTTGAAGAATGGCCAAGACCCTCAAATATAACCGAGATCCGTAGTTTTCTTGGTTTGGCAGGTTATTAAAGGTGGATTGTTGAGAATTCTTCACAGTTATATAGTCCAATGACTATGTTAAATCAAAAAGGTGTTAAGTTTATTTGGAAAAATGAATATGATGATTGTTTTGAGGAATTGAAAAGAAGATTGGTGAATGCTCCGGTTTTGGCACTGCCTTTTAGAAATGGTGAGTTTGTTATTTAGAGTGATGCTACATTGAAAAGAACTTTGATGTGTCCTTATGCATAATGATCAGGTAATTTCTTATGCTTCATGTCATTTTAAACCTCATGAGTTAAATTACCCAACACATGATTTGTAATTAGCTAATGTTGTTGTTGCTTTAAAAATTTGGAGGCATAATTTGTATGGAGTAAAATGTGAAATATATACTAACCACAAATGTTTAATGTATACATTCACTCAGAAATAATTGAACATGAGATAGAGGATATGGATGGAATTAATCAAGGATTATGATTGCATGATCCATTACCATCTGGGAAAAGAAAATAAAGTGGCTGATGATTTGATTCAAAAAAGTAATGTCTCATTAACCATGCAAAATTTGGAATCAGATCCTTTGGTTTTCTATTTGATGAACTTTGGAATATAAGTTGTTGGTGTAGAAAATTATTTTTTTTGTTTCAGATTTCAGTGAAATAATCTCTATTAGATAGAATAAATCAAGCGCAGGAAGAAGACACTGAGTGGCAAACATGCTAGAGTTTGTTCATAAGGGTAAGTTTCATGATTTTAAATTTGATAACTATTGTGTTTTGTGGTTTGGGAAGAGATTATGTATGCCTTGTGATTCACAATTGAAGAATAATTGTTATGTAAATCTCATAGTTCTCCGTTTTTAGTTCATCCTGGTAGTACTAATATTTACAAAGATCTTTGGGAGTATTACTGGTGGGATGGAATGAAAAGAGATATTGCTGATTTTACTTTGAAGTGTTTGACTTGTCAGCAGTTTAAAGTAGTGTAGAAGTTACCAAAAAGGATTATTCATTCTTTACCGATGCCAGAGTGGAAATGGGAAAATATATCAATTGACTTTTTTGTGGTATTACTGAAGACATCTCAAAGTAATAATTCTATCTGTGTTATAGTTGATCAATTGACTAAATATGCTCATTTCATTCCTATTCATGATACTTTGCTCTAGATTAACTTGCTCGGTTGTATGTTAAAGAGATAGTCAGGTTTCATGGAGTTCCCATATCCATTGTATTTGATCATGATTCCAGGTTTACTTCTAACTTTTGTAAAGGAATTAAGAAGTCGTTGGGTACTGAATTAAATTTTAGAATAGATTTTCATCCGCAATCAGATGGGAAGTCATAATGAACAATTCAGACCTTAGAGGATATGCTATGTGCTTGTTCACTAGATTACAAGGGAGTTTAGGGCCAACATTTATCTTTGGTTGAATTTTCTTATAATAACAGTTTTCATTCCAGCATACAGATGGCTCCATTTCAAGAATTATATGGAAAGTATTGTCGAACTCCAGCTTTTTGGGATGAAGTAGGTGAAAGGATGATGATGGGACTAGAATTGGTAGAAGAGAGGGCATAGAAAGTTTAGTTTATTCAGAAGCACATGAGAAGAACTCAGACTAGACAAAAAAGTTATGTGGATAACCGGAGGAAGGATATTTCTTTTGAGGTAGGTGATCATGGCTTTCTTAAAGTTTCTCCCCGGAAAAGTGTGATGTGTTTTGGTAAGAAGGGAAAGTTGAGTCTAAGGTTAATTGGACCTTATGAAATCCAAGATAATGTTGGATCTGTTGTATACAGAGTCTAATTACCTCCATGTTTATCCCAGGTACAAAATGATTTTCATGTTTTGAAGTTGAGAAAGTATGTGCCAAATCCATCTCATGTTTTTACTCTAGAGGTAGTTCAGATGGAAAAGAATCTCTCTTATGTAGAAAATCCAGTATAGATTCTTGACCATAGAGAGCAATTTTGGTGGAATAAGGTTATTCAACAGGTAAAGGTTTTGTGAAAAAACAATATAGTTGAAGATGCAATGTGAGAATTTGAAAATTCTATGAGGGATAAATACCCCCACTTATTTTGATAAGTTATTAAAAATTGTGAGGACGCAATTTCCAAAATGGGGGAAGGATGTAACATCCCAGTTAAATAAAGTATAATATATTTTCATACTTATTAATATTTGTGAATTAAATATTAATTTTACTTTAAAATAGTTTCTATGTATGATAGCATACCCGTTACGCAACAACGGGTTTCTTTGAAATCTTAGGTTGCACAATAATAATATAATATTATTATTTTGAATGGAAGTAAACTCCTAGCCGTTGTATTAGAGGGAATGAACAAAACTAACTAAAATATGATTTACATGTTTGTTAAATGTATTTCCTTTTATCCAATAAAAGTTAGAGGCTTAAAATGTGAATGAATCTAATTTTGAGCAGAATTTACAATAAAAGGTCGGTTTACCACCTTATAATGGTGAACCCTCATTAAATATAGTTTTGGTCACTTTAATAAATTATATTTGACCAAATAAAATCTTTCTTTAGAATGTGGACATAAAAATTTACTTTGTTTAAATTTTTGGAATTTTTTCGATAATGTTCATTATTTAATGAATAGTGAAAAATATTGTATTTTAGTTCAAAAATGTGTATTAATATAATTTATTTATATAGTTAAATTATCTTGTTAACTTGTTTTAAAGTGTAATTAGAATATATTCTTACCATTTAATCTAAATTTGGTCAATGTAATTAATTTCACTTTGAATACAGACATAAACATGTGTCAATCTTTTGATAGTTATTGTTGCTTAAAAACATGCAATCTGTTTTAAAAATGGGAATTAATTTCAAATTAATTAATTCAACTTCTATGTTTAGAATTTGGTAATATACACATAATTTTTTAATTTGGAATATCAAATATAGCTTTGGCTAAATTTTTGTTATTTTTCTGAAAAACATCAATTTTTGATGAATAGTGAAACCACTTAGTAGTAGTAAAAAAAATTAATTTTTCATTTAAATGAAAATTTACCACTTCTGTGAATTGAATTTAAAAAATCCAACATACATGGTTGTTATTAGTAAATAAAATTTGGTTCAATAAGATAAAAATAATTTTTGATGAATAGTAACTGTTGACTTTTATTTACCGTGGTTAAAGGTAAATAGGGTAATTCATGTTAAAAAAATATTATAATAATTTAAAATTACATTAACACTTGTAATAACTTTATTGGATGAGTAATGGACGACCATGGGCATTCTTGTGTCGATTTTGGGACCCCATGGAGCCACTTATGAATGATAATGACACTTTAGATTAATTAATTTAAAGTAAAGGAAAAAATGACATAAACAAAATATTTTTTAGTAAATTAGTTTTTATATAAGGTTATATAAGTTATCATTTAGACTATAAATATTTTTTGGAAAGATATCATGGAATTTTTTTATAATTTTTAGTCATCGAATAAATTAAATTATTTATGACACAAGAATGATGCGGTGTTTACCTCATTAATAAATCATTTAAATAAATAAGATTATAAATATTAAAATAACATCCCAAACCTGTCCAATTCTTATTGGATGATTTTATTTCAATCATTAGTCATCTTATATTTGACTCTAAGGATTTTTTGACCTTTAGAAACCGTAAATCATTATATAATAAAATAATATTTTCACACTTTTCTAAAGAGCCCCTCCCCCCCCCCTTATAAAAGGAGACTATTTATAACCAATTCCTCACACCTCTCATAATTTTTGTCGCATCCAACCTCTGCCCAATTATTCTCCCTATTCCTATTTTCCACCTAGAAGCCTTATATTAGGCAGAAGGCACTTTAACAAACCATTTTGGTTCAAACCAAAGGGAGTTACCCAAATTAAAGGTAACAATTTCTCTTAACTTATTTTATTTTATTTTACTTCTCCAACCCCTAAAATATTTTTATTCATTTATTTTATAACTAATACCATATCCTCAATATACTAGGATGTTTTTTTGAGATGTATTCGAACTACACTTACACATAACTCCATATAATGGGTGAAGAACACACTGATTCTATGGATGGAAAACTAACGCATCACGAAACAATGATTGTTTGATTATCTCCTACCACATCTCATGGTGGCCATTAAGATGGAACTGTATTTATATATGATATATATTATGTTTATGTTTTCTATATGCTTCTATATTTTCCATTTATATCATATCATTATGGTTTCCATAATGGGTAAACGTGATAATTTCATTTGAGGAAGTGCGGACTACCGCCCCCTCAAAGTGATATGACTCGTTAATGCCATATGTGGGATGGATAAAGGATGGAGTTAATTATATTATATGATATTATACTAGAATTATATTATACCAATGTATCATTATGTTTTCATTTCATTAAAATAATAAATAGAAATCGATGTAGCGTTCATGTGTACGTACGACTTACCGTCTCCATGAACGGTGCATTTCATTTCTTACCTCCAAATGTAATGTACTATTATAAACAGATGTATATACTAGACATATATGATATATATTATATCTAAATCATGAATATCATTCTGAATATAATGAACTTTTGACCATGTGAACAACATAGTAACTATATGGTGTTCATTCGTGACTCAAGTACCAAATATCGACAAAATGAACATTATTAACTTGAATGATTACATAATGTATATAACATGGTAATAATTGATATAAAATGAATAATAAACTTTAAAAAGGTTCTTAAGAAATTATAAATTAGCTTTAGTTTATTATTTAGGATATTAAGGAACGAACGAATCAAGTTGGACACGAGGTAAGGGACTTCATCTCAATCTCCTTTCATTGAGGCATATTTTGTTTTAAAACACGACTTTCTTTTATACGCTGTATAAAAAACCTTGAGTTTTCAAAGGGAATATTTTTCTACAAAGCATTATACTAAACGACAAAAATGAATGTTTCTTTTAACGAAAGCGATGACAATGACCTTTCCGCCACCACGAGTATTATTTGTTCTTTGGTGTCCTTAACAAGCCTTAATGTTTTTTTTCAATGAAAACAAATACCATATACTATTTTATGTATTTTGGTATTGAAAATGGTTTTGATAATGGATTTTTTATGTCAATATATTGAAGTGATATATTGTGATTGAAATGTGGAAATGTTTTCTTTCCTTTATATTTATTTTACGAGTTATGATTTTATAATGGTACTTGGACATTTGACGGGTGTTTCAATGATAAACCAAAAAATGGGTGGTGCCATGATTAACTAGGATGGGTGGTTACGTTATAACCTCCAACGAATTGGGTATGGAAGTCAGCCGTATGACTATTCCATTTACTGATATGTGTGGAAGTTGATCGTATGGTTATTCTATTTAAGTATGTTTATCTCCCAAGTTACCTTTATATGTTATGTGTTCTTTATATGGGTTTTATGGTGATATTTTGGTTATAAAAGGGTAAGTAGTGATTTTTATTCATTGAAGAGTTTTTACTACTTCATAAAGGTGAAAAGTATTGCTTATGTTAAATTATTCATGGTTTAATTGTTGTTTTAAAAAACTAATATTTTTACTTATTTGTGTATCCCTTACTAAGATTTTTATGCTCATCCTATGTTTTTGAAATGTTTTTCACAGGACATAATGTGGAATAGGGTCAACGATGGGATCATGGAAAAGTCATGTTACCTTAAACATGGAACTAAACATAACTCTTTTTTCCAAGAGTTCTTGTTTTCTTAAAAAAATGTAAACTAAGTAGAAGTGTATACATTGTATTTTTTTTCAAATGAAATGTAATAGTGATGGCCTAATTCTCTAAAAATCAAAACCTAAAAAGATCCTTAATGAAAATTATTAATTTAATTCGTGATTATTTAATTGTTTAAGGTCGGTTCTTTATAATATCATTGTAGAGACATTGGCTCAGGTGAATCTTAAGATAAGAGATCTTCTTAAGATGTATTTCGAGAATATTGGTCCAATTAAAGAGAGAATTACCCACCCATATATAACAAATAAAACTATTGAAACTGAGAAAATAATAGAGGAGCCTTCTCAAGATGTTGACATACTGTTAGGTAAGAGATACTGATATTGTGATTGCACTCATTCTGTTATCCCTTGAAACTAACCATAACCAAAATTCATAATTGACCATATAGGGCTGTCAACTTCGATAGTTCGGTCTGAAGGTGAAGCCTTTGCCACAGATCAAAAAGTATTAGAAGGTGAAGCAGCAATTGTGAAGGAAGGATAAGAACATGGTAGTTCTTAAAGTTAATTAATACGAGAATATGTCCCTCCTTTTGACTGTGACTCTAAATAAGATCCAGAACTGAAAAAGGCCCTTCGTCTTGCACGTCGAAAATCATGGATGAATATATAGAAGATAATATCTGTAATGACCCTTGAGGAACATCCTTCAATTATTCCACTACATTCATCAATGTTTATCATATCGGAATTTGGAATTTTTGAATACCAAGAAATTCATACCATAGTGAAGTAGATTATTTGAAATAGGGAGCAAGAGAAGAAGCATCGGCATGACTTGATAAAAGTTAAACTATTGATAAAAACTATCAAATTTCACGTGGTGTTTTCCAGTGAAGAATCTAATCCTACTTCAAAGTTGAAGGAACTGAAGAGAAATATTAAAGAAAATATTGTTCAGTAGCTGCGTCTTCAACAGGAATTAGATATCATGATAGGGAAGATGGAAAGCTTCATAAATCATTAAGATAAGTCCAGAGGGATGGTGAAAAAGTCATTGCAGATTCTAAAGAAGCACTCTGTCTTACTTAAGAGAATGAAGTTGGTCAGCTAAAAGAACATCAATGGGTTGCTGATGGGGCTTAATAAGTTGTTAACCAGATGAGATGCTACGAAGAAAGATTTTTGTGATTTCTAAAGAAAGGGAGACTCCATTTTTTGGTTGCTCCTCTGTGGAATTTTTTCTCATAAATGAAAACATTTCATCTTCAATAATATATGTCTTTATTCATTCCAATATCTTTATTTTACCTAAGAAAATGGGATTAGTAAGCGTAGTTTGATTTTTTTCTAGGGCTATATAGACAACCCCAAAACCATTGTATTTTTTTTGCTCAATATTACCTAAATCATACAAAATGTATATTTAGTAAGCTGGGACTAGAATTTTGTTCAGAGTTCCCTTTACGGGTTCCCAATCTGGTGTATACCACATCTCTTGTTGTTGGCATTTTAGAGCAATGCTTGTTTGACAATAAAGATCTAATTTTAAAGTCAAGTAGCTTTGACCATAAATTTTTTAGATTAGATCTTAAACATGAATCAGTGGATGATAATTGCACTAATATTCTTTTAAATATTTCCAAGGGGAATCTTCAGCCCTGATTTTTATGATCACCAAATCTAAAACTTGTACAAACATAAGGTAAGTCTCTTCCAAGAACAAATTTACCATTATTTGAAAAATCTGTTATGGGAATTTTGTTATGCAATGCCAACTAAGGCATATATTTCATAGTAAAATAGTAACATATTTTGTCTGACAGGCCTGTTATGTAGGAAACTATGCAAATCCACTTAAGGGAACATATTTCATAGTCAAGAAAAAGAGCTCTTATGAATGTAACTTTATACTATTG
Source organism: Viscum album (assembly GCA_963277665.1). NCBI lineage: Eukaryota > Viridiplantae > Streptophyta > Magnoliopsida > Santalales > Viscaceae > Viscum > Viscum album. The sequence goes on along the minus strand of OY728152.1, from coordinate 1,548,589,628 downwards.
ATAGAAAAGGGAAAATAAGATTTGGGTGAGTCAGGACCTAAGTGGGTGGTTTTTCCAAGGAAGGGAATTTTTAGAATAAAGGGTTATCTATACCAACATATTTCATGAATAGGAACATAATTTCTATAAAATTTTGGTGTATAAGGAATGATTAATATTTATCAAAATGGGGAATTTTTGATATCAAACCGTGTAGTTTTATGTCATGTAGTGAGGACATTTTATAGTGCAGTTTTGAGTCATGTAGTGAGAACATTGTATGGATTTAATTTAATATATTTAGATTTTACCAAAGGTACAAGACTCTACCACTTTCTTGATAATTTTTTTGGAAGCATACTACCATATTTAGGTATGGAAGAAAAAAATGTAAACTGTAATTTGGGAATTTCTAAAATGAATAATGACATGGGAAAAGGACTAAAAGCAATAGAGGAATTCTTTTCCAAGAACAAAGTTACCGTTATTTGAAAAACCCATTACGGGGGTTGTATTATGTTGGAAAAACTGGGGAATATGTTTTATAGACAAATAGTGAGATCCTTTGACTGAAAGACATGTTATGTAGGAATCTTTTATACAGGGCCACCAAGGGGAATGTACTACATAGTTACGAAAAAATGATTTCAGAAGTTTGAGATTCTATTTCTAAAACCTGAATAATATTTATGGAGATTCAAATTTTCTAAATCTTAGAGTTTGGTTTATGAACAAAGGTACCTAAATATATAGAGATTATTCCAATCATGATTTCCAAATAATTAGAGGAATAGTATTTCTACGAAGCTCTGACCCAAACATAGGGAGTGTGGTGTTTGTAGTTTTAGGTCTTACAACTAGGACCAGAATTGGAAATAATATATGATATTTGGTCACATGATCCAAGGTTATTTCAAATTTCTTTGAACACATGGAGAGAGATGTGTAAACCATGGTCTTGAGGACTTTTATATCAAGGGAAATATAATGGGACAAATATACATGAATGACTATTTTAAATTATAGATTCTTGTATATGGTTATCAAAGTGTGAAGGGGAAAGAGACACTATAACCAAGAACAAAATTATAATACTTTGAAAACCCTATCTTGTGGGGTATATTTTTCAGGGCCAACTAGGGCATATTCTGCATAGTCAAATTATAGCATATTTGGGTTTGTAGTCATATTATATAGGCAACTTATGTAAGCCCACTAAGGACACAAACTGCATATTCAAGCAAAAGAGTTGTCAGATCCTCAAAAATCTATCACCAAAAATTGTGAGAATGATTATGATGATCTGAAAAAATTCATGATTAAGAGTGTGAAATATGGAAGGGGTTATGATAAATTCATGGGAGAAATATTTGGATCAATATTGTCCATGATTTTTAATTCCTTTACATAAATATTATTCATATGAAATAATAGAGGCTTTCTTTAATTCATTTGAATTAATATTATGCAGTTCAGTTTAGAGTCATGTTGCGAGGACATTGTAATGTGCAGTTTTAAGTCATGTAGTGAGGACATTGTACTGTGAATATTAAGTCATGAAGTGAAGAAATTGTACTGTGCAGTTCTATGTCATGCAATAAAGACCATTGATAACCCCATAAAGAATTGAGACACCTTATATATACAGGGAATCATTTTACCCAATTCCTAAGCTCACATGAGCTATATGATCTGTGTGAGAAACAAATAGCAGTAAAGGGTTCTCTTGTAACACAAAAGGTGACACAGGTGAATAATAGTGATATTATAATTAAGTGATGGTTTAGCAAAGTAATAGGACTCAGGATCACTACGTATCTTGTTAGAGGAAATAATCAGTCCAACTGTAGTTCTTAGAAATCCATGTAGTTTTACATCATGTGGTGAGAAAAAAGATGATCCGATGTGAAAATAAAGAAATATTTTAGTTGGACTATGGGATAAAACCGATGTGTCATTATGTGTCTTAATGGGAAAAAGAATCAATCCATACATAGTTCTTTAAACATTTCCCATGAAGGTTTGATTCTTATGCAAGTAATAAAGTGGAATTTTTTTACCATGGCTGGCCCCAAGATTAAAGATCTGGGCATCTCTATGTATCTCATATAGATGATAATAAATCTGTACGTAGTTCCTGAAATGTTTATTTCCCATGCAAATCGAGTTTGACTTGGGATATGGTGGGTTTTAGCACATTATAGAAGAATAATTAAATTTAAGACACAATTTGGTATGAAAATCAAACCATGTATCTTAAAAGAGCACTCTATATAGATCTAGTTCATATACAGGACTAGATAAGGGAAATAAAAATTTTGTGGTTGCCGATGGGCCCATGATTGGAAATACAGGAATCTCTACATATCTCATATAGATGAGAATCAAGCCACACATAGTTCATGAAATAAGGTCCCTATGCAGATCTGATTTAGAAATAGGGAAGATAAGGTCTCATGTGCCAATGATATCAATGATGCTTGCATATTGAAGATCCTAACGTCATGTAGTGATGATCTTAGCCATAAATTTTGATGTCGTGTAATGAGGGAAAAAGATGTCATGTAGTTTATTGTAGTGCAACAAGGACAAAGATTCTACACATTTTATTGTCATACAACATGGACATTTATTATTGCTATGCAGTTTAACATCTTGCGACTAGGATCTTCTGTTGTGTAGTTTAGATTCTTTCAGCAAGGATGATGTGTGCAATTATACAAAGTTTTTTTTCAAGAATCTTGCATTGTTTGGAGTTGAAATAAGGTCTTCATACATTTATATTAGGGAATAAGCTCCATTTTATTAGAATTTATGTTTGGAAGAAGTTCTATCCCACTTTGGCTCAAGATTTGGAGGTTTTATTCTTGGTATCATTAGGGTCCATAGGACCAATACCAATTCTCGTTGAAAAAATGAATGTAGGTGAACTTTCTTTTTAAAGGATCATGCTATTTTGTTCTGATAGAATTTTAAATGATGCAATGTATGCAATCTTTTCTTGTATAATCATTATAGATCATCAAACCATTTCTGAGTCCTCTCATCTATAGAAAACTATTCACATATTAAAACTCAGAGTAAAGGAAATTTAATTTTAGTTGTAAATACTACTTTTGTAATATACACCAATGAATAAGGGGTTTCTTGGGTGGCAGTATGGGTAGTATTCTGATATGCCCACAAATCATGCAAAAGTTTATCAGGCCATGATTTCTTATCATTATCCACCTTCTTCTGGAGTATATTTGATAGGGCCCTATTGAAAGCCTCTATCTATCCATTGGATGCCTCCTGATAGCGAGATGAATGGTTGGATTTGATATTCTTCTCCATATATAACTTCTTTACCTAAAAAGAATATAATTTAGTGACATTTTCCGTCAATTTAGTATGAGGGACATGAAATCTATTGATGATGTTAGATTTAACAAAACTAACTATTCTTTTGGCTCTGATTTATTTAAGAATAATTGCCTCATACCATTTAGAAAAGAAGTCAGTTACATAAAGAATATACTTGAATTGCTTAGCTATAGCTTGAGGATAAGGCCCTACTATATGCATTCCCCATGTGGTAAATGGCTAGGAGTTTTTAGTTGTATGTAACAAGTCTGAGGTTTGATGAATGAATTTGGAATTCACTTGGAAGGGATGAAATTTCATAGTGAAATATCTGCCATCCTACGTCATTGAAGGCCAAAAGTATCCAAGCCCTTAGATTTGATCAGAAATCCTATGTCCATACAGGTGAGCACCACAAGCTCTTAAATGAAATTCTTTTATGACATATGCAATTTCTTCTCCATAAATACACATGAAAAGGATTCCATCACAGCCTAATTTATAGAGGATCTTCTGGTGATTGCACTATCATAAAGATTAAAATTGTACACTTATCATTAGATCTATTATTTTTTTTACCACAATCTGGTGGAAGAAATATATTTTGAAGGTATTCCATGATTGGTGTTCTCTATCCCATCGTATGCCTAGATGGCTCAGAAATAGGGGTAATTTCATTAATTACCTTCATTCTAGTTTGAACGATAGGTGTGACCACTTGATGTTGGGATATACTGATGAATGTCTCATCCCAATTTCGATCTTCCAAGGCTATAGTTGCATTATCCAGTGCATCATCTTGGAAATTTTATTGATACCAAGACATAATAAAATGTTGTATTTGAGGGAAATTCATCCATTAAACCTCTGAAATAATAACAAAAAGGTTTAGTTTTACTTTTATGATGGAATAATCCCCATTTATTTGTTTGATTACCAACTATAAGTAACATTTCACATTCGAGTGGTTCACTTTTACCTGATATTCCAATTCCAAAACTATAATGAGAGCTTAATATTCTGCTCAATATTTGGTTCCGCCTTCCGAAAATATGAAGGAATAAAGTAAAACTTCCTTTTCTAGGGAGATAAGTACAATTTCTAACCCAACATTGTTAAGTATAGTGTTTTCCATTCTCTTACATGTTGCACTTCTAGAGGCACTATCAAACTACATCTCTTATCTTTGTGAACTATCTTGAATAGAAAATACATCTTCATCAAGAATTTTAGTATTAAATGATGCATCTTCCATAGATGAGTGTTCAGCAAGGAAGTTGGCCAGATCAAGGCCTTTTATTTCCTTTTAAGGCACAAAATGGATATAAAAATGTTGAAAAATATGTTCCCACCATGCCAAATATCTTATAAGAATAGGAAGACAAAGGATAAATTTGAGTTGGTTATTGCAAAATACTAATTGGACCTCATGATGTTGTAGGTAGTGCCTAAATTTTAATAACTACAACTATTAATGCCAGGAAGCAATTTTCAATACTTGAATGCCAAGTTTATGAATCATGCATAGTTCGAATGAGATGGTAAAGGAAATTTTCATTCCCAACATTGTTCTTCTGGGTGAGTAAGGCACCCACCGATCTATATAAATCTATCACATAGAGAATACGTTGTCTTAATTCAATATGTGGCATCAATACCAGTAGACTGAAGAGATATTTCTTGAGGATATCAAATGATTATTGGCCCTCTTCAGTCCATTGATAGGTGACTCATATCTTCATTTATCTGGTGAAGAGAAAACAATTTCCTGCTAAATTAGTGATAAAGCACTGAATATAGGCCATGTGTCTTTGGACTCCTCTTAATTATATTAAATTTATAAGAGGTGACATTCCAAGTAATGATTTTGTTTTCTCAGGATCAACTTATATTCCACGATGGCGTACAACGATTCCAAGGAATTTCCCTATGGTTACTCTGAAGCACATTTCAAGGGGTTCATCTTAAAATTGTGTTGTTTATGTTTATTGAATATGGTCTCCAGATCAGCCAAGTGATTAGAATGTTTCCCAGATTTAACAACCAGATTATCTACATAACAGTCGACAAATTTTCTTAAGAAGGGTCTGAATATATGGGGCATGGCACATTGATAAGTTTCACTTGCATTCTGTAAGAAAAAGGGCATTACCCGATAAAAAAACACATCTTGAGGGTTTCTGAAGGCTATAGATTCTTCATCCTCCAGGGCTTTGTGGATATGATTTTTCCCAGAGTAACCATCAACGATGGAAAGAGCTTCATAACTAGCTATTGCATCAATTAAAATCTCTATGATCGAAACTGGGAAATCATCTTTAAGACAATTCCAGTAAAGATCTCCAAAATCAATGAAAAATATGATTTTTCCATTATTCATTTTCGCCGAGACAATTTTGGCCCTCTATTTGGGATATTGAACCTCTCTAACAATGTTAACCTTGATAAGATTACTAACTTTAGCTTCAATTATATAGGCATGAGTTGGGTGTGTTATTATTGTTGCCTGATTGAATCCTCGATGTTCTTCTAGCAAACCCAAATGATGAGTGTGTACATCATAAATATGGCCTGGAATTTCTGTATAATTCAAAGAAAATATATATCGATGTTTCTTTAGGAGTCATGGTTGAAATAATTAGAGTGGGGTGGAGATTTTCTTTTGTACCCATATTTATTTCTCTGAGCTCATCCACAGTGGTAGAGACACCTTCCTCAAATGTTGGAGGAGAATCCATGGGACCTTCCACTTCTTATAAATTAGGCAGTACTTATTATGTTTCTACATTCATTGTAGTTGATAAAGCAAAACATCCAAAGATAGAGAAGGAGTCAGTGTTTGAACATCTGGAAGAAGAGGCCGCCATTTCTATCCCTACTGATGATGAAGGATCTCCATGGGGTAATAAAAATGATATGATTGATTTGGAATCAACAACACTATATTCCACTAATTTACTAAAATTTCTTATAATCGGATAGGTATAGTAGAGGCTTTCTAGAGTTTAGTGGATGTAATGAAGGAATCTCTATTTAAGCTTTCACCACTGTTTGGTGAATCAACAATTTCTCCCTTGCTGTCAGGCTCAATTTCCACAATTGAAATTATTTAAGTTAATGGACGAATGTTTATAGTTGTGTTTACCTTTTCAATTTGATTTATAGGTGAAACATAATCTATAAAAAAGTTTATGAATGGGGTTTTTGGATTCTTTTCCACCCTATTTGGAGCATTGATTCTTGTAACCTCTTTTTTCATGGACTTCATTCCCTTTTTGTGATAAATTATACCTCAATGTATTGAGATTAAATCATTTTCAAGGGAGCCTTGTCACAATTCAATGTCCTGATTTGAACATTGAAATAGTATTTGAGACATCGATGGTATGACAATGGTATGGCTACATGTTGATATAGCTAAGGCCTTCCAAGAAAATTGTTGAAGGTTGTGTCCTAACAGACAACCATAAAATCTGAATTAGATAAAAGATCTCCAAACTGAGTTCTGAGTATAATCTAACCTATAGGTTCTTTATCATTCTTATCATAACCTTGAAAAACTAAAGTGGGGTGAGATAAACCTAATTTATTGAGTCTCAATAGACGAAGTGTACGAATGAGATTTAGGTTGACTCTTGAGCCATTATCAATGAAGGATAGTTGAATGTCTATGTCATTGACCCTTCCAAATAGATACAGGGGCCTAATATGCCAATGTACAACATCATCTTCATCTTTATCCTTAATGTATATAATTTCATGACACACTGCATGATCATTCTCTATACGGTAAACCTCAGTAGTAGCAAGTTTAGTTTCAATCTCTTGAGGACTTGACAATGCCTCAATAAGTGCTTCTCGAATAACTTTTTAAATATTTAAGGAATCCAAAATTTATAACATGGCTGGTAATTCAGCTAGATGTTTCAAAACATCATTATTTTGGTCCAGGGGTCTATGTTTCCCAGCATGGAGATGCGGTTTTGCAGGTGCCTTGGAAGTTAAAGCTTCTAATGTAGATGTACCCTGTGTCGGATTAGAAACTAGAATTAATCATACCTTTGGTTTATTAGACTAACTAGATATATCTATTTGATGATATAAAGATGGTGTGACCTCTAATTGGTCCTCCAAAATAATTATTTTAGGACTGAAATTGTCATGCATGGATGAATCTCCTTATTTTTGTTGAGCCCACTGAATGGTTCTCCCAAAATTTTTTGTTGCATATATGGTTTGAGCAGGGGTATATGTAAAATAGTGGATTCTTGAATACCCAAATATTACCCTGTATCATTGACCATGGACTCTTCCTTTGGTTTCCTATCTAGATACATGGAACTCAGACTAATTATAACCAGAATCACCATTAGCATAGGGATCTGTTAAGTGGATAATGTTGATAGAACCAATGATCAATTCTTCATTTGATTATTATTCTGCTGAACAATTTGGTTCTAGTTATTTTTTTTGGTGGGGCGGTGACCATTATTTTGAAATAGTGTAAATGAAATCTGCCAGAGTCAAGAAAACATTTGGTCTTAATAAGATATCTTCCTCTTCTCACTGCTCTTTTCCTTTATTATCACATTGCTTCTTTGAGGATTTACCTTTTGATGAAGTTAGTTTTTCTTTGGTGGGAGTGGAAGAAGAAAAAATTGATTTATTAAATTGTGTTCATAGAATGTCATGAGTTTGGTTGATCATTTTTTGGATCATGCAATCCTTATATTTCTGTGAAATTTCACCTTTGACTTCCTGCCATTCACTTTCTTCCTCTAGATTAGTAGTAGTAACACATGCAACTTTGGTTTATGAACATTTTAGTTTCAGTTGTCTGGAGTCTACAATTTTTTGTAGGAGGTCTTTGAAAACAAAACAATCCTAGATGGAATGCCTAAACATCTAATGAAGGGGAAGATAATTCATAATATCTTCATCCACTTATATGTATGGTTTTTAGGCCTTGAAAAATGAACCAAATTATTTTCCAAAGTTGAGATGATGTAATCTAGAAGCTATTCATTCTAGAAAAAGTATACATTGTTCTTTAACTCCTAAAAATATTTTTTCCTTTGATATCTTTGATCATTTTGATGACCTGGTCATTGTTGCTGATTCTCAGGAGGTGGATCCCTTCAATATGATGAATGTTTTGAAGTGGAAGCAGGTATAGGTTCTTGATTAAGCGTAACTTTGGCAACCTCTTTTTCCATGTTTTCATCCTAGAGCTGATGGAATTACATGACTTTTATCTTTAGTTTCCCTTATATGATAATCTATTTGTCGAGAAATTGAAGTATGTTCTCGAAACCCTCCTGTGTATTTCACAGGGATCAGTGGTGTGCGTAACTCACCACGTAGTTTTACAACACAAATTAGTAGAAACTCTTCCTAAAGGTGTGCTAGATTAAAGTAATATGTTAATTAGTTCCATCGAGTAATGAAATATGAAACTATTTCATTTTACTTTTGTTATAAATTTGTAAGATAAAAATATATTTTCATTGGTAGTGTTAATCTAAATCAAAGAAGGAATTTCTGACAGAGATCTTCCTATCAAGTAATTGATGGAGACTACAAAATTTTATACTGTACAAAAGATGTTCCTTGTAATGACTGCACAAAACAACAAATCTTTACTACTTCTTATTATTAGGGAGTCCACATCATGGTATCAAAATGAGAAAATAAATTCATTAAGCGTTGTTCTGGATCTCCCGAACCATTAAAGATTGGGAATGTAGTATTCACAAAATTTGGGGGGGGGGGATCAGATCCACCCATTCAAGGTAAGCTCACATTTCTGGCTGAACTGGTGCACGTCGTTCTTCTATAGCTTCTAATCAGGTTGTTAATGCCTTAATTGTGTTTAAAAGACTTTGGGGAATATCTAGATGAGCTAGAACCTATACAGGTACATCAGTTGAAGCTTGAACTGGTGCAATGACCGACAAAATCACCAGTAGTGGTGCTGCTAATATTTTCCATGGATAAACCATAGGAACGGGCCTATAAGGATTTGTTTCATCCTACTATATATGTGTATCCAATAAAAGGAATTCATAATCTATATCTTTAGTTATCAAAAATTCCTTTTGTTGAGGAGCTCCTATAGGATGTGCAATTTCTGTATCTTCTTAGGGAGTATGTCTAGCAGAAATGATGTTTCGAAGTAACTCTGTATTTAGTTATTTAAACACTTTCATATCCGTTTCTTACTATGAAAATCTATCTTCAAGTGAATTATATTTACTTTATCCAGTGTAAAAGTGATATTCAATCTGACTTTTACCATTCCCCTAACTGGATGGATTTCCAAGAGGTGTTAGTTTGTTATTTGAAAGCATACCTAGATTCGGGGTGAAACTCTAATTTAAAGTATGTACAGCTTATTCATTTTTTTTCACTGTGTATCATATTATGGATAAGAACTTCATCTTCTAATTCCCCTGAACAAGACTCAATTTTTGGAGGATCTTCTATAATAGTGTTAATAACATTCACTTACACATTATGCATTGATGTAATTCTGTCATTATCTTTGTAAGATGTTATCCTTCTATATCTTTCCTGAGAATCTATTCACCTAGATGATGAATTACCAAGAACTGTTTGGCAGATAGTAACCCGAAGGGAATCCATGGATAATTTAGTTGTGCACCCTATTTGTGGTTTCTTCCCTAATTTGGAAAAACTAACATCTGTTGAGGAGGGGGATTTCATATGTGAAAAATTCCCCAGCCCTGTAGGCTCGGGCAATTTCAATTCTTCTTCTACAAACCATTGAACTTTGTTAAATGAATTTTAAGGTTGAATTAACCAAGACCACAACCCTCCAATATGGGGTGCCTCTTGAACTTCTTGGGCTAATATTCATGTAGCTTCTCTTCTAATTTTGTGAATTTTGGTTTGGAAATTACCTAGATGAATTATCCGAAAAACACTCAAATCACCTGTTTCAGAATATTACCGTGCTATTTCAGAGATTTTAATTATTTTATGGCTTAAATCCTATAATCTAGAGGCCTATTGAAAATTCTTAGATGCTTGATTCAAATGTAACTCAACAAATTTTTTTCCTTGGGCTTGAATATGATGAGAGATAGTTGAGGCCTATTCTCGAGTGTACATTTGATTACATAGAAATTATGTTGATTATAGCTGGTCGTGGGAAATAACATCGCATGAGACCACTTTTGTTAGACTTTGTTATTATGGATTACAGTGTAATGAAATACTCCATGTGCACCCCATATAATGATACAAACTCTAAATGGGGAATCCGAAATTAACTAGTGTGGCCTCTTTAGAGCATTGAGGCATGCACACTAATGGTTTCTCTACTGCTTTTAAACATTTGAATGTCAAGAAACTGAGAGAGATGCCAACTCAATTTGGAATTGCAACCATTATATTACCTTTACATGATTTTGATATTCATCATATGGTAATATATTAGTTTTCAAATGATGAAGAGTATTCCATAAGTTGAGGCAGACATCATGAATGCAATCTGCTATCAATTCTGAAATGTTGTATTAAGATTTTTTAAAATGCCAGAACATGATTGGTATTTCTCATTTAGATAATTGTTCTCTCATGTTTAACATATATTCATCATCTTTCACTAGAGTTTTCTCCACTTGGTCTGAACAAAGTGGGTTCTCATTGATTGTTTTATTAAAAACAAAGCAATCAGTTGATTTTTACTCTTCTATATTTGAAGGCAAATGACCTAAGAGAGGTTTGGAGAATGATTGTTCCCTTAAGATATCTTCTCATTGAGAAAATATTTCATCTGTTAATGACAATGCATCAGACTTGACTAGCCTTGTATTATGAAGTGCCTTGAGATAAGAGGGCTTTCTCATTACTATATTGTCAGTTATAGAATTATCTTGACATTGCTAAAAACTACAATGGAGAGAACTTTAGTAGAAAATTCCATCACGGGGATGACCACCATAGTGGATTATAGCAAGGGATAAATCGTCTTGGTCATTGGTCTTTTGGACACACGAAGGGTTTCTCTGGCTCTCATCTAGGGATAGGCTCTCTAGATTGACCAAATTTTCATAAAGAAAGACTTCATAATAAAGTATCCGAGGGAGAACTTCAGAATTACTACTATTACTCCTATCATTTTTAAATGAGAGGGTATGATCTTGAGCTGCAACAGATAAATGTCTTAGGGCTTCAAGAACTTCAGTATTAATTAGGGTTAGATTACAGCATGAATCTTGATTTTCCAACTATGTGTGGAGAGATTTATTTTTGGATGATCTCTTACACTTAGTTGGGGCCACTTTCTAGGGGAATTGCTTATCATGGGCAGGTGTATGAGCCTACCTTGGATTGGTTATCAAAAAGCTATGATTACATCATGTTGGAAGGGGTGTATGTCCCTGATCCAGCTTTCCATATGATATTGGAATGTATGCCCCATGTCCTTATTGGACTGGAACAAAGGTATGTATCTTCTCTAGGATGGAATTTAAATGTGTCTTCTCAGGTGTGGGATAGATTTATGTGTCTGTTCCCCTAGTACTACTAAAGTTATTGTTATAATATTTTGACATTCTTCCAGAATATGGGTAGGGATTGTTTCCTTCCCTTTAACCATTGATAAGAAATGTTTGGTTACTTCAGTGGATGAAACGAGAATATTTGTCCATTCGATATCTAGAGTTGGTGTATTTTCCTACTCATGTCCTCTTTGTCCTATCAATTAGTATTGAAAGTACTCATTTATAGAGGAAGATATTTGGGTCTACCCCAGATTTGTTGTCAGAGCTTTTTGACTGACTTCTCTGGGTTCTTTCAAATGAGAATGTTGGCAGGATTGATGAAAACTGGAAGGTGTATGTGCATGCTGTTTTTTTCCATCATGTATAGTTGAAGAAAATCTTTCAATACTGAAATATGAGACTGTTGGCAGAATTAGTGATTGTAAGCAGGTGTATGTTTCTATTTACACGTTGCCACCACATTGGATTGGTTGGCTAGTTTAAATGAAGTCATACAAGCTTGCTGACTGGATGATAATTTGTAAATAGGTGTATGTGCATGTTGATGGCACTCCACTGAATTTTCCTAGCGGTATTGGTGGGTTTCATCCAGAAAAGTCTACTAGGTAGCAGAATTAGGACGAGCAAGTTTGTGTTCCCTCTTGTTGTTCTCTATCAAGTCAGGTTGATGGACTTATATAGTGGGGGAAGAGGCAAGAACCTGATCCCTATTGACCAGACGTTGTCCCCAAAGGTTTTTCTTGTGTAACCGGGTCTAAGGGACCTGGGATGAATGTCCAGAGGCAACACCCCCATAATGTTGGGGGTTCACTGCTGCATGATTTTGCTAGAGGGGATTGGTGGTTGGAGTCATTTGGAAGGACCCTTGCATCCTTAAATTGTGGAATTGAGTGAACTCTTGATCCACTTTCCTATAGTAGGGGAGGTATTATTTATTTCATTCTTGGGATAAGGAACCTAAATGGTTGAAAATAGTGGCTTGCACTATCTGCTTCAGGATCATCAGTCGTTGTTGGACTGACGATCAAGGATTTTTATTGACCTAGAGAGCCTATTGGGCAGCCTCCATTGTAGGGATTGTACCATGATAATGGTACTCCTTTACAAGCACATTAGAGACCCAACATTGAATATGTTGGGAGGGTGATGGAACCTTACCATGGATGAGGATACAGCTTGAGAAGCGGTCAGGAAGTTCACAAATATCATCTTGAAGAAAGATATTTTGGACTGAAGGGAGTTCTGAGAAAAAAAATTAAACCAACAATATACTGCACTAAAGAAACATATCTTATATGGATACATGCATGATTTATTCCTTTGTATTGCTTTACTTTATCAATTGATAAGGACCCGATAGGTGGGTAGCATAATTAACACGGATAAGAGTTCACGTCGGGTTTACCATTTTTGTTTCATTTTTCTTTGAAACGTGTGTTCTAGTTTTAAGAAGCACTACATCCAGGTAGTTTCCATTGGATTTATTCATTGAAGCAGAAACACCGAATAGTTCCTTATCCAAAAGGTACCTTCTTTCCAAAGGAATAAATTCATTAAGTTTGAACTTTATGATACATAAGAACGTGCATTGTTCAAGAGGATTTGTGGTTGGACTCATCAAACCCTTTTGGGAGGAAATATTGTCTACTCCAGGTCTCTCTATATAAATTTACAATATTTTCATAAATCCTTATTAATTAACCATATATAACATAAGTTTCCCTTGGAATTTTCAATCACTTATTAACATGTGTAAAATTCATAATCATACATATATATTTGAGGTTCTTTATTAATAGAGATATCTGTATAAATTTTAGGTTCTCCATCAATGATATCATCTCATATAATACTTAGATATTATTTTAATCATCACTATGGTGATACTAGTTTTTAATCCACTCTGTGGGGCACTCTGGAATTTATCACTATCCAGGGAGAAGAAGGATTGTTTTGATATTGGGATCTTACCCATAAAATGTGCTACCTACGTATCATTGTGAAAGGAATCAGAACACTCGTAGTTCAGTGCTGCTTAATGAGAAACATCATACCGTGTAAATTCATGTGATAATGGACTAACAGTATAGTTTAATGTCACGTGGTTTTGATGTTTACAAGAAAGGTTCTTAGTAAATTTTTAGTGTGGGACTTATGATGAAGTATACCAGAGAACATGAAAGGGATATGAATTTCCATGTAATATTAGACCCTATTGGGAGTATGGACCAAGGAGAACATGGTTGAATTGAAGTGTGAGGTTTTAACCTCAAAGAGGCTTCCTACGTATCCCATTTTAATGGGAATCAAATCCCATGCAGTTTGATATGTCTCATAAGAGAGTATTGTCCTTTGAGAGAAATGAGTTTTGGCTTACTTCCTCAAAATGATGTCTTGATGATTTGGGCTTTTATTTGGCGTTTAATCATAAAAAGGATGCCCAGATTTGGGAATTAGGTTTGTACTCATAAAGAGGATATCCAATGAGCTCGATCCAAAACAAAGGCTTCATACATATCTTGGTTTGAATAGGAATCAGAGATCTTGTAGTTCATGATTTTGTGATAATTTTATGACCATAAAAAATCACTAATCCTGTGTGAGTCATGATTGGTGTGATAAACATGAGGATGTAAACGATTCAACAAAAAAACCCACACTTTTCCTCCTCTACTAGTGGAAGAGGGAACATTTACGACGGCTATGGTGGATGGGTTCGAGGCGACTCAGGAAGAGGTTGAGGTGACAATCCCTCCCTATATTATATTTACATTGGAAAAGGGTCCAATGAAATGAAGGAGGGATGAAGGTTAGGGGCTTACACTAGGATGGATGCCGTAAAATTGATCCTTATAGGGGAGGGATAACTTTCTTTTTCTTGAATGGAAAAGAAATTGTGAACCGTACCTTCCCTACCAGAGACCTGAGGTTCCAGGTCGTGGATAAGGGAGATATCAATACCCAAACCCTAATCATCGAAATTGGGAACTTCCGAATATTGTTTCTAGAAGAAAGGTCTATGTGACTGCAGATATAAAAACCCAAAGACACTTAATGAATACTCACCCCATTGTGAATTTTTTTTGGAAACTTGTGACTGAGGATATACAAACCCAAATAGGAGACACGTTGATGTGTATCTCCAAATGGTTGGATAATTTAGGAAGTTTTTTTTGGAGGTATCAATAGAATACCTTTCAAACATGGGATCCGATGAAGAATAATACTTTATCTGAATGGATTTGAGGAGGGATTGATGGATTTTAGACTAAAGAGAGTATGTGAATTAAAGAGGGGTGCCCAAGTAGGTACTGGCACACAATTCTGGGTTCAAAAGTAGACCTGGGCGACCTGATGTTCACTTAAGAGATGAAAAACCTGGATGTTAATACTTGGTCGAGGCTTGACTCAATCCTTCAAGAGTATTCATTGGTATTCCCTAAAGTGGGTCTCTCAATTTCCAATGAAAGGAATATGTGGTGCTTAAGTGTTTATCTTTTAGGGAAGTTGGGCTCTTTTGGAACCCTAGTGTTATGGATTTCCAATAGTGACTAGACTTAAGTCCTATGACCCTCCTTCAATTCCTCCACTTTAGGAGTTAAAGAACTACATTAAATGTTTTGGATGTCTTGGGAAAATTACTAGAGAGACCTGAGTAGCAATTGGTATTTAGAGAAGTTTGTATATAAAAATGAAGGACCAAATGGTCTATTTATTGGAAAAACCATGACTCTGGGTGAGTTGAAATTGGGTGAACAAGTGGGATTCTTGTTAGATAGGGGAACACAAGTGGGCTGCATGCCGATGGCCCCTTGATCTGGGTAGGGTGATCCAAATCTCATACCTTTGCAAATCTTGATTTTCTTCACGTGTTTTATCCTCTTTTTTATAATGTATTTCCCTTTTCCATTTTTAGAATCTTTGACGGAACTTAGTGTCAATAAGCACTCATAATTCCCACATCATATGGACCCCATTCACAACTAAACAACAAGCTCTACACAGGAAGGCTTGAAACTCTTTTCCATGCAGGGGAGTATGATGTTTTAAAATATAATGCATCATTTCCAAACATAATCCGAATGAAACAATGAAACAATAGTATATAAAATAATTAGATGAACCAATATCAAATAAAACTTGAATAAAGGTATAATACAAAATAATCACACCTCTAACCATCGATGGTCCTAACTGAACATCCACCAAAACCTCCTCATCTCCAAACACTTACATACTATCCAAACTATTCTATCTCTTCGCATGTGAAAACATCTTCTACCGAGGAGTCATGGTGTTCCTAGAATCACCATTTCTAATTCTAATATGCTAATGAGATATGTGCTCCTACCCCCATTCCATCAAGGCATACAATGCCTACAATCTCTAAGGTATGTTAGGAACACCTGACATTAAATATCTATGAGAATAGAACAAGAGATTCACCATATTCTTATAGTTATGAAACTCTCAAGGTTGTGCCCTACAATCCCACTTCATGTGGGTTAGAGAGCCACATTGGAAGAATCATGAATTTCTCTGAGGCTTAGAAGAAGGGGTCACTGATCCTACCATCAAATTATGAGATACACACCCATTGTGGAAATAAGTGTCCCACTTCGACTTTCTCCCCATGTTAGAGTTCCCATTGTTTCCCCTTACTATTGACATGCTTCACCCGCTAGTATCCCCCAAGATGTCCCTTTTGGATGTATTTCTCTATTCACTATTTATGTATAAGCTCTTATAAATAGAAAATTATTTTTGAATTAATTTCTTTCCTCATACCTAATTCAATGATTCACCACTTAAACGACATACTATATTCAAGCTTCTGTGAAAACCTAACTAAATTCATGAATTTATCCTCATAATCAATTAATGTCATTTTCTCTTGCTTCGGGATGAATAAATCCATTGTTTGATGAATCATGAACATGTGAGGGTAAACAATTTTGTTAAAAAATTCATCAAAATACTCCCATGTTATTCCATGGTCCCTTCCATCCTTGATTGTGAAATCTCACCACTAACATGCAAGGTCTTCTAATAAGTATGCCACCAAATTTATTTTTAACTCTGTTGGTGTTTTTAGAAAATTAATGATTTGATCCATCTAGTTTATCCATTCTTACACAAATTCTAGTTCTGAATCATCCCAAAAAATGGTTTGATTCTTCTTTTGAAACTAAATTAGTGATCCACATTATTTGGCTAATCCATTCGATTCCCAATTTCCATAGTTTGGAAAGCTTGCACATGCTATTTAGTATTTGTTGGTCCACCTGGGGATCAGGTGCGACCACATTTTCCATAACATCATCTGTTTGGTCCCTAAATCCTCTACATGGTGCGATTTTTATCAATACAAGAGTCACCATGTGTAATTCCCTAGTTCTGGGTGCCACCCAAGGGTTCCCCATATCTGGTTGGTCACCTGACCTCAAGAGCATTTCGTTGTTTCCTGAGGTAATCGACTAGCAGCTAGGGCCATGGTATGATAGTGGGGAAACTCTGCCCTCATTGACAGAGTACACACAACAAAATAAAAAATAGTAACCAGAGGCGGAAGCTTTAATACCATACAACAGATGTAAACAGCTGGAGAATGATAATATTATAAAAATAGAATCATATATAAATGATTCATGTCAATTTTGATTATTAAAGCAACCAAACAAGTCTCTATGATGGATAAGCAATACTAAAACCAAATTATAGAAAAAAAGTAAACTCCAACAACATCGCATGCCCCATCTAGGACCCATACTCTATAACTCCAACAACAATCAAGTACCTAATGAATAAGGGTGCTTTCCCTTATCTATACCTGCAACCATATAAGCTGTTTCGGTCCAAATGCATGACGCAAACAGGGTGTGACCCATACCCCAATAGGAATCCACCAAAAGATCTATGCCTAATTGTCAGTGCATATATATTGTAGTAAATATGAAAAATGAAGTAATAAACAATGAAGTAATCAAATGTAAACAATCCTACAGTTTCCAAATACAATCATTTTCCTTTATAAATTATTCAAATCATTGAATAATATAACCTTGGGATGTAGCCTAAGCTTTGTATCCCTTTTTATAATAATAACAAACTGAAGTCTCAAAATACCATCTAAACAATCAAGTTAGAATAATTACAAGCTTGTATTTTGTCATAGAAGACTCATAAAAATCATTCATACATTCATAATAACCCTCTAGGAATGTCCTCATAGGATAACCCCTCTTGTCCAACATATCATCAATTCAATAAATAATGAAACTATGGGAAATCTCACATGTCTAACCCCTTTGGTCCCATGTAACACTATTCATTTACAAATGACTACGTAGGAAGCTCTCACAGTCAATACCCCTGGTCATCATAGCAACAATAAACTATAATTACCCCCTGGAAGATCTCACATTCAATTCCATAGGGTCCAACATTCATTTTATAACGAGCCTCTAAGTAGTTCTCACGGTCTAACCCCTCTTTTCTATGACCACTCGGTAGCTCTCATAGTTAATACCTATGGGTCAACATAAAAACAATTCATACATAAGTGTCCCTACACATGGAAGCTATCGAAGTTAATTCCCCTTGGTCAAACATTCACAAAGGGAATCACATGCATCTCTTATAATCAGTCAAACTACATCCAAAAAAATTCATCGCATGGAAACAAGGTATGCCTCATATCCAACTAATTCAAAATTGAAATAAACCTTCAATTAGTGGAACTCACCCATGGTCTATCCCATAACAATGTATAAAACCTTATGCATAAGAAAACTCCCTTTCTCAATCAAACAAACCATAGCTGGTCTTTAATGGGGTTAAAATCCAAAATATGTAGTACCGCAAAGAAGGGTATTCCGAACATTAAGAATATATAATCCAATGAAAATAAAATAAATGCACAAACCACATACCTTATTATCGTATGATCGACACTTATGAATGTAATCCCTCGAATCGACCTATAATGACGAAGATCTATAAAAATGTGTAAAATTATAAACCCCCAATAACTAAAAAGAGAGGAGGATTCAGGATGAAATGATCTGGATAAAGAGAGAACTCACAAGTGGGAATCTAGCACACTTAACGACATCTCAATTGGAGGTCAGAAAAAGAATTAAGAGGAGCTCAATGTTCTTCAATGTTCTTTCCCTCTCTTATACAAACTGAGGGGAGAAGAAATGTGTTTTGGAGATGGGATGAGACCTTTCTCTTATTCATCAAATAAAAAGAAAATTACATAGCTTGTTCATTTAATGTACATGCCATGTAGTAGCCTCAACAGGACCCCAATTTAGGTAGTCTTCGAGGTCCCCTACATGGCCATGTACTCGGTTGTTACATGACCTGTACAAAGCGATACAAAGCAATCAGGTACATGACATGTACTCAAAAGTACATGGCATGTACATAGAAAATTTCAATTTCTTCATTTTTCATAAAAAAACACACAAAAAAATGATCCATAGCTTAAGTGAAGATCTGGGTTCATGAAAACTTCACCCATTAAAGTAATTCATCCCTGAATTTCCCTTCTATGGGTGGTGAAGAAGAAACTTCAAAAACCTTTGTCCACTATGATCATACGTCGCCCCCTATCCTAATTCTCTCTAATACTCACCCATGACGCCATATCCCCTGTAATAGAAGTACATACCATCCACGAAGTACATTCTTGGTATGATCTACCATATGAATAGGGTGCTCTAATAAGGATTCATCCACCTCCAACTCAACCTCCTTTGGTTAAAAACGTGAGATGGGCCTAAAAAGTAATGTCATAGTCGAGAATCCTGAAAGATGTCATGTATTTCTCCTTACCTGGGAGGTAACTACAACTGATAGGTAACTGGCCTGACTCTCTCCAAAATCTCAAATGGCCCAATGTATGTCGGTGAAAGCCTTCCTTGTCTCTTAATCCTCATGTGTCCCAACCTCGGTGTGACATGTAAGAAAACCTCATCTCTGACCTTGAACTCTAAAGGTCATCTCCGTCGATCAGCATAAAATTTCTGCTGAGACTGTGCTGTATCCATCCTCTTCCAAATCAACTCCACCTTATCTATGGTCTCTTACACAAGAAAAGGTCCCAACATAGCTATTTTTACTCACTCCAACCAACATAGGGGTGATCAGCATGACCTACCATACAAATCCGGATAAGGTGAAATTTGAATCGTCACTTGAAAATAGTTATTGTAGGGAAACTCTACTAGGGGTATTTGTCTCTCCCAAGAGCCTCGGAATCCTAGGACACATGCTCGAGGCATGACCTCTAAAACATGAATCATGTGCTCATATTGACCATCTATTTGGGGATGGTAAACTGTACTCTGATGTACCTATGTACCCAAAGAGATTTTCTGTCCCTTCATATAAGAGAAGTAAATCAGGAATTCTTGTGAGAAATGATAGATTGTGGAAAGCTATGAAAACATTAAATCTTTCAGATGTACAACCTTCCTAGCTCATCAACATTGAATGTTTCCTTTATTGATAAAAAATTTCCAACAATCATGAATCTGTCAATAATAACCGAAACCACATCATTCATCCGAGGAGACCTTGGTAAACCCGTCAAAAAATCAATTGAAACATCATTACACTTCTACTCATTAATGGGTAAATGACATAAGAGCCCTATCGGTCACTGATGATCCACCTTCACCTACTGACAGGTGGAAAATCTCATAACGATACTAGCTATATAATTTTTTTTTCATGGCCACTAATACCTCTGGTGTAGATCTTGATACATCTTGGTGACACTATAATGAAATTCCCATACTAAGGATTGAAATTCTCTCCTCAACTCCTCACATTTGTCTTCTGACACCTATACAAGTCTATGAAAATGCATGACCTCATCATCGCCAATGGCCTCCTTGGAGTAGGGTCCTCTCTCAACACACTCCCCCTTAGAACTATGCCTTCATAATATAATAGCTACCTCATTCGAACTAGATCCATAAGTATAGGTAATAACTATAGAAGAAAAAAAATCTCCCCCCTTTCTGTCACGCACATGAAAAATTCATCTCAGAGAACATAGCCATAGGTCGCCACTCACTATTGGCCTCTTGAACTACCTGTATCAGCGTCCTTAGGATCAATGTATCATCCAATATGTTTCCACTCTCTTGCATGTGAGAAAGATAAAAGTAAAAAGATTTAAGGTACCCAACCTACCTTCACTGTCTCAAATTTAGATCACATTGAGTAAAGATATAAATGATGATTTTGTTGTCATTTTATACCACAAAATGATCTCCCAAAATATTATTTCTCCAATAGTGTAAAGCATGAACAACTAAAACTTACTCAAGATCATACATTGGGTAGTTCCACTCATGTAGCCTCAACTGCCGAGACTCGTACGCGATGAATCCTCCCCCCTGCATAAGAAATACTCCCAGCCTGATACCTAACGCATCATAGTAAACGATGCAACACTTTCCCCAATCATGAAAAATTAGTACCAGTGCTGAAGTCAAACTCCCTTTCAGCTCCAAAAAGGATGAATCATAGGAATTTATCCACAAGTGCATGGCAACCATCTTAGTCAGGCCTATCAGTGGAACTTCTAAGAATTAAAAGTCATGAATAAAGAATCTATAGAATCCTGCCATCCCTAGAAAACTACGTACCTCAAAGACATTCTTAGACTACTCCCAAGAAACTACTATTCCCACTTTCTCTGGTTCTACTAAAAATCTACTATCTGAGATGACATGATTCAAGAAGTGAATCTGGTCCATCCAAAAGTAGAATTTTAAAAGCATGGCATATATCTGATGCTCCCTCAATGTACTAAATACTGTCTCAAGATGAGTGGCATAGTTGTGCAGAGTTTGATAGTACACCAATATATCATCCATAAATTCTACCACAAAAGAATATATGTATGGATGGAACACTTGATTCATTAGTGCATTGAAAAAAACTGATGTGTTCGGGAGACCGAACAACATAACCAAATTCTTGTATAGACCATACCTTCTCTGAAAATATATAAGAGGTATATCTAATGGTCTAACGTTAAACTGATGATAATAGGATCTCAAGTAAATCTCTAAGAACACTTGGGATCCTAGAATATGATAAAATTATCATCAATACATGGTATGGAATATCGATTCCTGATCGTTAACTGGTTTATCATCCGATAATCTACATAATGACTGATGGTACCACCCTCCTTTTTTCAAAAAAAGGACATGTGAAACCCAAGGAGAAGTACTGGGTGAGATGAAACCATTTTCCTGCATCTCCTTTAACTACTTCTTGAGCTCTTATAACTCTTTTTTATACATCCTAGAAGTAGGAATGGACAATGTTGAGGCTCCCAGAATAAGCTCAATATAGAAATCTACCTCTCGCTCCAGAGGTAAACCTAATAATTCATCTAGAAAGACATCACTGAAATGATCCACCATCGGAGGAAAGTCCATCTGTGAATTCCCCTGGTCATCTAGATATAAAGTATAAATCTATGTTGTAATTCCTCCCAACCCATGTTTCTCAGTTTTAACTTTGCTTGCCTAGACATCCCATTCACCTTTCTGTTGAAAAGACCCACCCTCTGGTGACATGAAACTCACCCTGTGGTGGTAGTAGTAAAAAATGTCCAAATAGGTGACTAATCAATCCATTTTGACAACTACCTGGAATCATGTCATCTCTATGACATATAGGTCCTATAAAAAGTGATACCCACAAAACTCGAGATAGAACTGCTTACATTGATGTACACTAGCCGTCCCTATTCCCAACCGAGTGTCTAGTTCCATAACATCCTAAGAGGTAATGATTCAGAGCTCGAGGCTCTCCAAAATAGTAGTAGATATAAAACTCTGGGAAACTACTATATAAGAAAGCATAGAAGCTAAAAATGAGGAAATTGAATTGTACCTCTAACTGTAGAGAGCTCGAGATCCTACTCCAACTGGGTCTGCTTCAATACCAAAGTATAAATTGTACTGCGGCCCTGCGACCCTACCTAAACACCCTAAGCTGATACCCCCTGCTATCACAAAAAACTTGTAGCCTAACTACCATGACCATGAACACCTCCTTGGCCTGAACGACCGGATGAACTCTAGTTCCATGATTGATTAGAAGCTATTGGTTCTGCTCCTAAATATGGAGTCATAAAAGAACCCCAGTCACTCACTACGTGTGAGGAAATCTGGAAGAAATTATAAATATGTCCCATATTACTACAAGACCGGTACTCAATTTGTTTCTTCAGGAAATGTGGTCCCGTATTCCTACTCTTCCCGCACTCATAGAATACCACCTAGCTACCAAAAGAGACATCATATGAATGCTCACGGAGGTGCTTCCTACTATATTTCAAACGTGTACCAGCCCTAGATGCTGAACTTCACTTGCTCATAGATTTTAACTCCCTCTGATTATGCTCAGTAATTACCACTATGTTTACTATATCCATCACCAAAGTCATCTTGAAAACATTCACATGTGATCAGATGTCATATTTGAGACCATCCTAAAACCACCTTGACAAAGATAACTCATCACCTCCCAGAATAGGTGTTATTTGATGAAGCTATATAAAACAAGAAGAGTAATCCATCACTGAAAGAGCTCTTTACTCCAAGTGTAAGAACTCTTGGGCTCAATTGGCCCTCAATGTCTCAATGTAGAAGTAATCATAGATGTTTCCTTGTAATTATTACCAGGACACATCCCGATTACATCCCTCCAATGAGATACCATTCCACACTCTATTGTATAAATCACGTAGAATATATGTCACAAGGTCCATCATTCTCTTTGCGTACATCTCCAGATGCTCAAAGATAGCAAGCATGGTCTCCAACCATGACTCTGCAGCCTGTGGTCCTCCATCCCTTGAAAATTCTGGAGGATGCAACTACTGGAACACCCTCATCAACTCCTCTATAGTCGGGGCAGGATGTGGTGCTCCCTAGAAAGTCTACATCATCCTCATAATGCCTTCATGGAACTGTGCATCATCACCAGATTCCGGTATAACGGTAAATGATAATATGGGCATGATGGGTGGATCTACAGGTTCTACCTGATCTATCATTTCAGGTGTCAAATTATATCCTTGTACCTAGTGTACAAGTGGAGGATGTCTTGGTGGCATGACTCGGCAAGGTCAATCTAACACCTTAGTATAAGATTATGAAGTACAAAAAAAATATGTGAAAGAGAATAACTGGAGAAAGAAATAATTCATGTTTAAAAAAACAGGGTTACACGACTTGTATAGACTCTACAGATAATGTTACCTTATGCTTTTAACATGGTGTGTTCCTTTACCAATTTCGGTCATGTAACAACCATTACACACAATGTGTAGTTGAATCTTCCCTCCTTCCCAAGTACTTCTACAAGTCAAGAACTACACGGTTCTCTCCTTGGTAACACTACACGACGTGATCACCCAAGACATGGTGTGTACTATTTATGTTTCAACCACCTGTGTGATTATTCATATGTTTAGATAATCAGTTGATAATTACATGGTTTTTATAAGATAGACACACTGTGTACAACCAAAGTGTCATCCACCTATTTCATTGGTCACATGTCCAGATACATGGTCATCAATGAATGGTGTGTTCTCAAAGTACTTGGCATGTTCTACCAACATTTATCAACCCTGTGTCTCTGCTCACATATTCAGTCACATAGTTTAAGACTACATGGTGTGTATGTATGGTACACATTTTGTACACAAGAAAGGTAATTTCCTCCAAAATAGAGTAAAACATGACATTTTTTCATAGCATCACATGTCTCATTATTTGGGTTTCTGGATTGTAAACCTCTGAAACATCTCTATAACACTTAAAAACTTCAAATTTTATCCAATGAATTTCTAATTCCAACTTTTCAGAGCCAATACTCCACGTGAATCAAAACATGGAATCTTTTTTCACATCATAAGATGACAAAATATAATTAAATTTCAAATATGATCCACAAAATTTGGATCCAAGAGAGCCCATAACACCTCAGTGACCAAATTTTTGCATCCATCCAAATGAAACTTTACATATTCCAATATCCTATCAAAATAGTAGTTATTATATCAAGGAATCTATCAGAACAACATGTATATCTCGGACAAACATCTATCACAATAACATGCAATCAGCAATGAATCCAAAATTATATGACAAGAATGCATGACATGTGATCTATAAAAATTTCCATTATGATGCATGAGATAGAATACCCACATATCAGCATGTTTCAACAGAAATAGAAATACAATGATATCAATCATAATATCACAAAATAAGTGAATCACCCAAAGATGAAATCCAAAAAACTGTGATAATTGAAAAATAAGAAAATTTTCCATATTCGAGTTATCTTTGATTTTCTCTATACACCGGTCAGCTAATCCTAGGCCTAGATTCTTACCAACTACCTTTTCATTCCTTTGCCTATGAATAGGCTTCAAATAGTAAGAAAAAGTAGAAAAGAAAATTCTATGATATAACTTTGTAACGACCCAGTTACATGTAGAGACCCAAATCTCGACGTACATGGATATTACATTACTTTTGTGGAATACTTAATACATGACAAAAACAGACGCCCAAAGACCGTATTAGTTTAGTGTCTTTGGAAACATAAAACGTAATCTTCTAATCATGGTGAATGATCTTCAACATCTCCCCTAAAGATCTTACCCTTTTAGTTTTCTTACCTAAAACCTTTCTTTATATCCTAGGGAAAAGAAAACATAAAAATGGTGAGCTCAAATGCTCGGTAAGGGTAAACATATAGAACATAAAACAATCCATAAACATTTGAATGCAAAAACTTGAACATATAATCTAAACATCAAAATCTTGAGAAAAGACATAAATCTTGGAAGTAAGTAAGAAATATATCATAAAGGAACATAAATCATGATCAATTAACATGATAATAAAACATGTAATTATGGAAAACCATTTAGAACATGATATGATTTCCATATTACCCAAGGCATTGCTGCCAAGACCATCTTAGTGGACAAAGTCCCTTTTTGAATCGAGTTCACTCCTCGTTATAGTCCTGTATAACTAAACCGAATTAACTTACCATTCCAGCCATGTTTATCTCATGATATATAAATCTTTACTAAATGCATTTGAGGGAGATATTGGTCCCACCCAACTCATAATGAAATCATTCTTACTGGTTCCACAAAATAAACATAAAACATTCATCATAACCTAAAAAACAAAATGGGTTTCATAAACATCATCCCATCATCACATAATCCATATTAAACAAATGGATATCATTTCATCATAAGAAAAATCGCACGATGTAAATAATAGAGACATTATACTTGAAACATAAACATGCTAAATAATGTAATCGTAGATGGAAAATAGTTTTGATAAAACACTTGAAATCAATTCTTGAGGAAAATATCCTTTCTTCTTCAAAATAATTTTCTTTTCACAAAATGCCATGTAATTTTAAAAGAAAATTATTTTGTTAAAAATAGTCATAAAATTTTTTAGAGGAAACTTCAGTGAAATAAGTCGTTTAGAAACTGTAAAAATCCATTCACGTAGTATAAGTTAAAAATAGCATTCTTCTCGTACTTTTGTCAGAAAAATATAAAAGTACCTCATATGGTAATCAAAAAAAATATTCCTTACATACCATGTAGTAAAAGTCAAAAATCGGCAAAAAGTATTTTAAACATACATGAAAACATTTTTAGAAAATAGGCACATGGATAATAAATATAACCCTAGTAAATACTTATGAATAAACAATCTTGGATAAAAACTATATTGGAAAATTTATCCCTTACCTTATGTTCGATATGCTTCGTTTGTATCCAAACCTCCTGTATAATGATTTAAATAATGTCCTTGAATTATTACAGAATCATATTAATTGTTATGATATCATATATGGTTCACTTATGACTTTACATTACCTGTTCTTTTTTAAATTCTATGTTAAAGCATCGTTTTGGTAAAATCATTTCATTTATCGTACGTGTTTCGAATTGTTGTTATTGATATTGATACATATATCCTGGTTTAGTTAATTAAATAATTTAAAACATTATTTATATATAATATATATTCAGAATATAGATATATATAATAGATCTATAAATGGAAAGAAATACACCGTTCATGGAGACGATAGGCCGTACGTACACATGAATGATGTTTTTCATTTCCTTATTGTATTGAATGGAATTAAGTAGATGACATACATATATATATATATACATAAACCCAGTAGCATTATTATGTCATATATTTCATGATTACTTATTATATATACTTTATAATCATTCTTGAATTGTTAACATGGAAAATGAATCTCATCGCGTCGTGGAGACGGTAATTCATACATTCGCACGAGCGATGATATCATTCCCATTTTTATTGAATGGTATTAGAGTGGATGATATAATATCATAGAATAATTATGATGTTATAATAATTATATATAGTTATTATTTACACCATTATACCCATCCATTTAAGGTGGTGTTGGAAAAACTGATTACACCACGGCGTGGAGACGGTATTCCGTACGCACGCACGCACGGTGATTTCGTTTTCCGTAGGATGGATAGAAGGTGTAATAGGGTTGTTTCAAATTTATAATAAAATATAAGTATATAATTAATACTTATGTTATTACTTTATAATTAAATTACTGAAGAAGAGGAAGTAGAAGAAGAAAGAAACTTTAAAGTGTCAGTAGAAGAGATTACCTCTTCCTCGACACACCTCCTTTAAACATCTTCACAGGGCACTAGAGATGGTCTTTTGAGAAAACCAAAACCTCTATGATATAACTATATAGGTTGAGAATAGGAATTTTCAGGGGTTGGATGAGCTTCAATGCTCAAAATTGTGTAAAGAGAAAAGGGAATGGGTGCCCTTTTTATAAGGGAGGAGAGGGACACCTTTGGAAAAACTTAAAATATTATTTTATAATAAAATCATATTCGGTTTATAATAGCTTAAAATTGATTTATTTCGAAGATAAAGTGGGGATGGTTTGAAATAATCTCAACCAATAGGTTTTAGACAAGTTTAGGTTACTATTTTAACCTTATCATTTAGATTTAACACTAAGTTAAATAATTTAACTTTTACCATGTCTTCTTGTTTTCTTACACTATATGGTTAATAAACATACTATAAAAAAACAAAATAACCCTAAGTGGTTCATTATTAATATATATATACCCTTATATAAGTCATTTTTCCGAACCTTAGATTTTTAGGAATAAAATAACAATTAATAATAAAATATTTGTTTTAAAAACTATTTTATGTCAATTTTGATACTATTTGGTAATTGATTTTTTTTAAAATCATAATTGGATGATTATTTGGAAAAAAGTTAGCTAAATCAATATTAAAATGTCATATTAGCCTATAAAATTAGTGTAATTCATAAAAAGTCTCAAATAAAATTTATTTCTGTATTTATAACATCAATTATGTTAATATTTAATTAGTAAGGTAATTACTGCATCATCATTGTGTCATAAATAAAATAACTTATATAATGTCTAAAAATTATAAATAAACTATAATTATTTAGGAAATATTTTTATCTTTCTAATTAATATTTATAGTTGGATTTATCTTATGTATAACCCTATATTAAATATGTTTTAGTTATTAAACTTTGATTTTAACTATTTTAATTCTTCTTTAAATAAAATAATAATAAATGTCCTAATCTAATCCAAGTGGACCTAAAGGGAAATATTTTATTCATTAGGTTGTTTATGGTCGAATTACACTTATCCAATAGAATTAGGACATATGTTAGGGTAATAATAATACCATTTTTACCCTTAATTACCCTATTTACATTTAACCATGGTAAATAAAAGTAAAAAGTCACTATTCACCAAAAAATATTTTTATCTCATTGAACCACATTTTACTCCTTGATATTAACCATGTCTCTCGGATTTTCAAAATTCCACTCACAGAATTGGTAAAATTATGTTTTATGTAAGTTTGCAAAAAGCTCCTAGGAGGTAGGTAAAAGATGGTGAAATGTTCAATAAAATTTTTATATATCTAAAATTATTATAAAATGACTCTAATGAATTACATTGAACTTATATAGGTATTATGTATCAATTTTGACCTAAAATAAATTTAAATAAAATAAATGATTATTTAAATAAAAATTTGGTTTTTAAATAGTAACCCAGTGTTTTCACAACTCATCAAAAATTGAATGTTTTCAAAAAATACCAAAACTTCACCCTGGGCTAATTTCTATATTCCGAATCCAAAAATGAAGTCTATTTTGAAAGATAAAATTTATTAAATTTAAAAAAGTGGGTATTATTATTCATAACGACTTGTTTATATACTATTTTAATAACATATCGTTGTTTAGTGAAACTCGGTATTACGTACAACACACGCTATTGTGGAAGGTTGCGATTGCGTGTAATGAAAGACAAGTCAGGGTTGCGTGTAGTGAAAGATTCCTTTATTGTTGCGTATAATATAATCCAACAATATTTCATTTATACATTGAATATATATATATATATATACACTGAATGTTGCGTTCAATAACAACTTTCAAACAAACATGAAATTGTGTGTAAAAGGATCCAAGATTAGTGTTGCGTATAATGCAAGCTATTACGGTGTTGCGTATAGCGCAAGATAATCTTGGTGTAACGTACAACACAAGATATTAAAAAAATCTCATAAAATCTCAGGGTGTTACATTACAGGTGCCGCCCAAGGGTTCCCCGTACCTGGTTGGCCACATGGACTCAAGCACATTTCTCCAAATGCAAGAGGCTATCAATCAGAAATGAGGGCCAAAGTCTAATAGTGTAGAAACTGTGCCCTCATTGGAAGAGTATACAAAGTGGAATAACAAATACTAACAAGAAGAAGAAGTAGTGAACCATACAATAGATGTAAATAGCGGATGACTGATAACAATATAACAACTGAATAATATATAAATGATTCATATCACATATGTCTAGGAAATCATCCAACAAAATCACAATGAAGGAAATAAAATATTGAAACCAAAGTTAAAAAATGTAGTAAAATCCAACACCATCATAAGTCCCAGTTTAGTCCCATTCCCTCCATCTCTAACAAAAATCATGTACCTAATTAAGAAGGGAGATTTCCATTATCTATACCTATAACCATATAATCTATTTGGGTCCAAAATCATGACCGACATAGGGTGTGTGACGAATCACAGAAGGAAACTACCAAAAGATATATGTGTAACTACCAATGAATATATATAGAATGCAATATAAAAAATGAATCAATAAACTAGGATTTAATCAAAATTAAACAATCCTACAGTTTCCAATTATTTTCATTTAAATTGATAAATTATTCAGACCATTGAATATTTTATCCTCGGGATCTAGCCTAAGATCTAAATCCCCTGGTATAATAATATCAAACAGATGTCTCAAAAGGCTATCTAAACAATCAAGTTATACCATGTCCAAGCTTGTGATTTGACTTGGAAGACTTGTCATAATCATTCAGACATTTATAAGGAACCCTCTATGAATGTTCTGACAGTCTGACCCCTCTAGTTCAAAATATTATCCATTCAATAAATAATGGACCTCTGGGAAAGCTCACACAGTCTAACACCATTGGTCCCACAGAACAACATTCATTTACCAATGACTACATGGGCAGCTCTCGGGGTCAATACCACCTAGTTTGCATAGAAACAATAAACTAAAACGAACAACTTGCATATATCACATTAAATTCCATAGGGTGAAACATTTATTTAATAATGATTCACTAGGTATCCCTAATGGTCTAACCCCTGTAGTCTATGACCACTCGAAAGATCTCACAGTCAATACCTCTGGGACAACATTACAAAAATTCATAAATAAATTACCCTACTTTGGGAATCTCTCGTAGTCAATTCCCCTTGGTCAAACATTCACAAAGTGGATCACATGCATCTTATATAATCTATTAAACTCCATTCTAATCAATTCATGGAATCAGGACAAGGTATGCCTCATAAGAAACCTAGACCAAACAACCATAAATATTCATTTAGGGGAACACACCCATGGGGCCTCCCATAACAAGGTATAAAACCATATGCATAAGAAAAAACACATTCTCAATCAAACAAACCGTAACATGCATTTAACAGGGTCAAAATCCAAAACAAACAATTCCACAAACATGGGTATTCAACACATTAAGCATATATGATCCAAATATAATCAACTAAAGGTACAAACCACCTACCATGATGTCATACGATCAATACTCTTCAATGTTGGACCTCAAATAGACCTAGAATGACGTAGATCTAAAGAAGGGGTTAAAACGATCAACCCTCAACAACTCATGAGAGAGGAGGAATCAAGAAGAAATGCTCTAGGAAAATACAGAAATCACCAGTGGTAATCCAATTCACCTGATGAAATCTCAATAAAAGGTCGGACGATGAATCAGGAGGAGATCAATGTTCTTTAGAATTCTGTCTCTCTCATATATGAACCAAGGGAAAGATAAATTTTTTCTAGAGATTAGACAAGACCCCACTCTGACTCATAAAATAAAAAGAAAATTCTAAATCATGTTCATTTAACGTATACACAGTGTAGATTCCTCAACTGGTCCCCACTTTAGGTAGTTTTCTAGGCCACCAACACGACCATGTACTCGTCCATTACATGGTCAGTACATGTCTATATGTGGGAACTAGGTAGACGATGTGTACTCAAAAGTACATGAAACAGAATTAGGAAATTTCCATTTCTTTTCTTTCCTAAAAAACACCTGAAATCCATATCTATTGTATAAATGAAGATCTAGGTTCTTACACCATGAGTTATACTCCCTAGTAACTAAAGGTATTCAGTTTTAACTTCAATTACATTGAAACTATCACAACCATGATTTATAAAATATTTTATTTTTCAATGTTGAACCTCTTTTGAAAAATTCAATTTGTTTAGAAGATTGACACATTTTCGAAATACCAAAACCATTCCCTTTTCAAAACCGCACATTTGAAAAAAATTCCAGAGTTTGGAAAAATCAACACTTTAATACCATATCATTAATCATTATTCCCAATGAAATATTAAATCCTAGTGGAACGTAATTTTTACCATCCATTCCATGTCTGTCTCATTGGTTACACCCACAACAATGTGATAATGCTTCTATAATGTCTCCAAAAACCTTATGTAACCAAATATATATTAACTTGATGTTTAGTATAAAAATGTTAGCTAAATCCTTTTAGGCAATTATTTTCATGATCTAAAAATCCTACTCCTTTCTACCATACCAACATCAGGAATAAAAAATGAATGAATTCAATCTCCATGACCGATGACTGGGGCCAAAGGATAGAACAAACTGCATTCCATTAAAATTCATGGACCAATAAAACAGACACTAGTTATAACATCCATACCCTTATCCTTCTCTTTAAAATGTGGAAGGATGCTACTAGGCCTTAAGAGATGATCCCAAGGTGCCAAAGTAATGAAATAAATGTCGATGGCTTCAAGAATAGTTGGGGAAAGATTTTCCCTTAGATAGAAAACAACCATCCAAACGTGACTTTTTCAAAATCCATTGACCAAATACAAGATGCATGTCCATATAAAGTACCCCAATACAAAAATACCACAATACCATCATAAAAAAAGAAATAATCCAAAATAATAGTACCAAGTTGAAGTCTAAGCAATAATACCCAAATACACTACAACATAACTCCATATCTCCACACTATCCTCAATGAACAAAGTACCAAAAAGATACCCAAACATCACAATGAACCACTCAAGAAATGAGATGATTTACCATTACTCAAGTCTTGAAATACAACATATACAAAATAACCAAAGAGACAATGCAGGGGGAGATTAATAATACTTAGTAGGATATTAACAAATGAATTCCATACCCATCTAATAAAATAAAACTAATTTTCAAATTTATATAAAAAATATTTCTGAAAAATGGAATGAATCAATCAATACCCAACAAGACAAAATCACCGTTATAATAACATTTTACCCAAACCCATCCAATAAAAATTAAAGAAACAAAAAATTTCATTGACCCTTTCCCCACACATATTGGCACATCCCAATTCATCTTGTGTGGTTTCACACATAACACAAACATATCTGTAACCAACCACCAGATGTCGGTGTTCATTTATTGTGGAAATTCATGAACATAACCCATCCCATTTTTATTATATTACATCATGAAAAATTTATGTTGTTACTTAATGACCATGATCCATCCCATCCAACTCTTTCTCAGCCACTTAAGCAAGCAACCAGGCATATAATAATTCCATAATCATTGCAACCGGCACATTCTCAAAGAAACCATACAATACAACAATTTCTAATCCAAACAAATCATTAAGTAAACTTAATTCCAACAACAAGCCAAAACATTCATTCCATAAAATAAAAAATTTATTAAAAACATAATTATGCCACATACATGCCAAATCAAATTTTAATAAATAACCATTATTTATTGAAAACTATTTTCACAATCCATTTTACAAAAATCAACCATTTTAATGATTTTAAAATTATCATTTTAATAACCTATATCATGCACCTTTTACAGGAATAACCCATTTTTTCCCAAATCTATAAATTAAAAAAAATTGGGTTCCAAGAAAGCTTATCATATCAATATCGCTATCAATTTCATGAAACAAGCAATTATTTAAAATTAAATCCATCAATTTATATAAAAATGGAATTAATAGGTAAGCCACCTAACTTGGGGTTTCATAAAAATAGACCAACACACAATTGTACCACAAATCTGGGTGAAAACATTACAATCCCAAATTAGATCTCTTCCCCTAATGTCAACAGGACCAACTCTCAGCATTTGAGGAAACAACAAACATAAGTCTACATGTGGGGGAAGTAGATCTTGGAAACTGATAAATATGGAAACTATATCTATAGAAAACCACAAAAACCAAGGGGAGAGACTTTCCGAAGATGAACTACCATCATACCTCCAAGAAAACCCTTTTGTTTGCTTCCAAAATGAATGGGAGATCCTCCCCAAACCACGAGAAGAGGAAATCCTTAGTTGAATTTAGGTGGAAGAAGAAGTAGGATTTTTTAGGGAAAATTCTGAGAAACTTATTTTTTAAAACCACCTTTTCTAATATCATGCATTTTTTAAATACACTGTTAGAAAACCATGTGATAACTATGCACTAAATACTATCTCAAGAGGGTGCCTCACACAGTTGGCCTACACAGTTAGATAAACCAAAAACTGACCATTCCAAACACCGCTTTCTCATGTGGCACAGTTTATTTGCACTGTTTCCATGGTTTTGAAATCGTACACCTTAACTATGTTTTATGTCCCAGGACTCTTCCTCAACATGAAAAATTTCTTAGGTTTGGTTCATGATTTCTATTAACCGATCTCAAACCATGCACCCTTAAAAAAGATTCCAAACCTTCCCAAAACCATTCCAACTCAAAAAAAATTACCCAACCACTTTAACCAAAATAAAATGACATAAAAAGGGTTACATTCCTCAAACAGAGGGTACTATAATATATTATGGATGAACATATATTAAAATTTTCATTCTTATTAAAAACAATAATGTGACATGATTTACTTTCCTTTGTATACAATACTATAAGAGACTTAATGTCAACCAAGTGGATCTAAAAGGTAATAAATTTGAAAAATGGATGATTAAGTTCAAAAAATACTCATCCAATAGAATATAGGAAAGTGTTTGGGTTATTTTCTAGTTCCTAACATTTTATTCTTAAATCTTAATTACCTAAATTAATCTTTACCATGGAAATAAAAAAATTACTAAAGTTTCTATATATATTACTAAAAATAAAAGTGAAATATATAATAAATTTGCAATCACTGATCACAAACATTTATTGAAATTTTTAAAAGTTAAAATATATAAGATTCATGATTTAATGTAAAACTTATCAAGGAAAACACAACTAAAAGGTGTTTTTTTGGAGAAATGACATTTTTAAAATTAAAATGCTTTTATAAAAAATCGATGATTAAAATCCATTTAATAGAAAATTATTATTTTATTTTAAATATTAATAAATTAATTTAAAACTAATCATAACATATTACCATATAAATAATATATAGTTTTCAATATAAATCTGTATTTTTCACTATTCCATTAAAAAAATAATTTCAAAAAATTATCAAATAAATCATTTAAAGATAATATTTTCATGATGAATTCAGAAATGAATTTAATTTTTTCAAATAAATTTCCTATATGTTTTAAAAATTATAATATTCACACATAAATAAGGACAAACATAATTGTGAACAATTTTTTTTGAATAATAAAATGACTTTACTAAAACATTTGTAATTAATTTCAAAGAACATACCAGAAAAATAATATTGGGTTTGATCATTATATTTATTTCATAACATAATTATTCTTCTTCATACCCATATAATTAATGTATTTTTTCACATATAAATAATAATAATCAGTTGTTCATTTAAGCTTGATGGGACATATCTTTTACGCATTATAACATTGTGTTTCATTTTAAAATCTCAATATGTTATATTCTCAATCCCTTTAATAAAATTAAATCCTAAAAAATTGGGTGATTGGGGCTCTATAAAAATAGATAGACTATTCTAAATACCTTTATTCTTATCCCACATGATAAAAATTATTAATAAAACATACACTAGTTAATAGATAAAAGAAAGTATGAAAGTTACATATGATAACAGGAAATAGGTTTCCATGTAAGAAAAAATTGACATGGATGAAAAAAACCAAAAACATGGACTTATAGATAGTGATATATAATATTGTCATGAGGGATTTAAAAATCACAAAAATAATTTTCTAAATTTTGAGAAATTATTTTATGACCTTGATTATGAACATAAGGAAATAATATTACTTGAAAAGAATAATTCAATCTATTAATCCTTTCCCACCACAAACTCATATTTTTCTACAAATTATGAGTATGAAATTTTTATACTAAAATAAATGGAATAAAATTTTATGGATAAAAAATCCATAAAATAACAACTATCTATTTCTCCTGTATTTAGAAACTAAACAAAAAAACGTTTAGTGCAAGGAAATATTATTATCTAAAACAAATATTCTTTTAAATGTTGAAAAACATCTTTAACATACAAAACTCAAAAAATAAAAATAATCAAATAATTATCCTAAAAATTAATCAAAAAATAATACATCCTAGGGTTGAAGCACAAAAATCAAAATGATTTTATCACATTCAATTCCAAAAAAAATGTAATTTTTTTTTCAAAATATCATCATTATAAAATCTCCATGGTATGCTAATTATTTTCATAAATAAACTAAATCAGCATAAATCCAAAATAAAATCATATATGAAAAAAAATATAATTCAAAATTTATTACATAAATAAAATCCTATAGTATTCTTCTTACCTTAAACATATAGGGATACCAAATTAGTTAAATTCTTTTGAAATAACATTAATCAGTTATGCACTAAATTATTTTCCAAACATATGGTTATCTATTCGATAAATTTTATAAAACCAATATTAACATACCCATTGTAAATTAGATAGTTTATATAAAAATATCAATTTCATACTAACAATAACTCACATAGGCCCATGTTAGGGGATACAACCTTGTCTCCCTTCAATGTTGGGTTCAATACTCACGACCTTACAGATGTTATGGCTTATCGCCTGATATAATGGTTTTAATTTTTCTAAAAATATATCAAAATAATCCTTATTTAGTTATATAAATTAGAGAAACATAATCAAATATAACCTTAACAAAATAAACATTAATGAAAATTTTTAACCTAAAAGGTTAACTCTTACCATTCATTTTTTCTTCCCAAGATATAATAACTAATCATTAGCTCAAATATAAATGTCATTAAAAAATTTTATTTCTCTCTATAAAATTTTATAAAATAAATCCTAAAAATGGGTTTCTATGAAATTGATCTTATGATTAACCCTAATATTATAAAACTATGATGGTATCTTTTCCACTTAAGATAACCTCTTGTGGAATCATGATAAACTCTATAGTTATCTAAATAGTGATCTGATCCAAACAATAATTACCCAAAATTAGACAATACATATTCTTGTGATTTTAAACTATAATATATTTTATTTTACCAATGATATTTTAGTCTTATAGTTTTAGATAATTAGGGAAAAATTTTACATTGTAATTCTGTACATTATATGTGGACACTTCTACTCAGTATCAATGTATCCCCTAAAATTAGTTAATAAAAATAAACATGATTTATTTGTAATGATAAATTTTCTAAATTTTATTCTTGAGATCATCCTTGTCCCATTTATCCATTAAACAATAAAATAATATTTTAAAACCTAGGATAATCAAAAAATATTATAAATTAATATAAAAGAGAATGAATGAAATCATAAGTCTATAAATACTTATCAATACTTTCATTTTTCAGATAATTATTTCAAAATAAATATTTTCATACCATAAAAATAATATTTTACACAAAAATAATTTGA
This sequence comes from Viscum album, assembly GCA_963277665.1. Classification (NCBI taxonomy): domain Eukaryota; kingdom Viridiplantae; phylum Streptophyta; class Magnoliopsida; order Santalales; family Viscaceae; genus Viscum; species Viscum album. The sequence continues at coordinate 1,548,552,118 of OY728152.1, read as the reverse complement.
AAAATCATAAATAATAAATCTTAAAGTAAAAGAATAAAATCCATATAGTTTCCTTTAAAGAGATTATAAACTCATGAAATCTTTTCCACAAATTTATGTGATATATAATTTCTTTTGAATAGAAACTAAATAACATAACTCATGAAAAAATGATATTAAAGGAATTGATAAAATATTTAGGGAAATTGTAGCTTAATTTTTTTAACATGAATGCTTGTTACTTAACTATCATGAATATCATACAACGTAACCCTCACGGGTACCCTGAAATGAGCCTCACAGTTATATATGGATGTATACACTATATTTACACTTGAAATAACCATAACGGTAAACTTCCATCATACCAATGCATTGGATCTATATCACATAACCAAATATAATTGGTTTTTAAGGGAACCAAAAATGATCATAAATTTTTTTAAGGAACTGTAAACAAAACAAAAATTCATACATCATAAAAAACATTTCTTAATGAAAATAACTTATTTTAAAAGAATACGACACACATAAAAACAAAAAAATACCTTCAAAATAACCATGTAATATTTTAAATGAAGATTAAAAACATTATAGTTTTATTAATGAGATAAAATTATCTCATTCAATATATGTTAAAAAACATTAATATTTAATTTTTTATAAAGAAACACTTATATAGGTTTTTAAATATATTCTATTACATACAACAATAAAAAAATCATATTTGAGAGCATTTGATAGAAATTAGATAATAAAAATTTGAAAAAATCAATGTCCTTATAAATACATTCATTAATGTTATTTTAAAAATTGAGAAATTAATGTGATGTAATTAAAAATTATATCTTTAAAGTATTTAAAGTGAGTTTTTTAGTTAAAGAGTCCATTAACATGAGTTTGACTTCTCACATACGTTCTTTATGTTCTTGAATAAAAAAACCTAGGTTTATTATCTAATTTATTTAGAACCATTTTCTAGTTTATTGTTCCATTTATTTCTCATAATACCATGTTATTAAGTTTACTTAATTATTTAAGTTCACGTGAGATACATTGATGATATTAAATTTATAAGTCCATAATGACTTCAGTAGGTTGGTTGTGGTCAAATATATTTGAATTTCATCATCCATAGAATACTATTTAATAAATAATTATAAATTTTATACATTAATTAATCTTTTAAATATGTCTATGAAATATGGTTATGAAAAATGTACTATGTTACAATCATAGAGATGGTGGGTTGTACGTTTGCATGAGTAACACTTCCATTTTCCAATTATCATTTTGGAAAAAAGGTAAATATTTAATCATTAAATAATGATCATATGATCATATATATAAATTTTTTTAAAAAACATACTTATATATATCATTCAGGTGATGTCATGAAGAAAAATGAATCACATCACTTCATGGAGGTTATAGTTCACACGTACACACGAATGTTGTTATAATTTCTTTGTGTATTGAATAATAATAATGTAATTGGTATATTATATTTTGAAAATTATAAATATGGAATTAATATCATATATAAAAATTAATTCCATCATTATAACCAGTCTTGAGAGAAGGTGGTGTAAAAAAATACATCACTTCACGTGGCGGTTGTCTGATGAACACATGAATGAAAAATTACACCCCATTTGGTGGAATTAGATATAGAAATAGGAAATTGAACTCAAATAACAACATATAATTTAATTTAAGTTACGTTATTTATTATTTTATAACCATATAAAAAGGTTTTGTGGATGTGGATGAATAAACAAATTAGGAATTCATCATCAAAAGTGATACATGTTCTTTGGGAAACCACCATTGATTAATAACTTCAGGCTTCTAAGGTTGTTGTTATTCCAAAAAAAATTCTTTAAAAAGTTTTAAGGGATTATAAGAAGATAATTGGATAGGTTTTTTCTAAAATAAAATTGTTTTTATGTGTGATGTAATGATTAGAATATGCACTAATTTATAAAGAGGGGTGGGACACTCTTGGAATTTCTCAAATTATAAAAATATAATAAGACTATTCTTCTTCCAAATGATTTTATATGGATAATAAATTCGTAATGTACAAATTTTTAGACTTTATATTATCCCCATTTTTTCATTTAATATTTTATTTATTTTTAAATAATTTAGTAATATATTAAACCAATAAAATATCTGTGTTTTCAAATTAGATACTATTTATTACATTAACTTACAAAACATCATGAAAGAAAGTAAAATTCATTAAATAAATTTAATCATATCCTTAAAATATCACTTTAATAACAAAAATTAATTTTTCATATTAATGATATCAAATTATATTTATTATAATATTTGTAATATCGTTTAACTAATTTTTTCATTTATTATATAATTGTTTTATCAAAATTGTTTATGCATTTGAGGTAATTGTTTATTTTCTAAAAATTAAAAATAAATTACCATTATGAATATAAATATATTATATTTCAAATTAAAATTTATCCTTGAACATATCGTTGTATATAATCACATATTAAAAATGTTATATTCATTAAAATCAATATTGTGACTTGTTTGGATTTCTATTATACAAAATATTATAAAGGACTTATTATAAACGAAGTTTCTCAAAGAGTTTGTATATTTAACCCATGGGTGATTATAATGTAATATTAATTAAAATATATAATTTTTGATTGTTTTGTGGTAATTTTACTGTCCTTATCATTTTTTTTAACCTTAATTATCTGATTTTCTCTTTCTCATGGTAATAAATAAATTACTAAAGTTACTATTAATATTAATCCAAAAAATAAAAGTGGCATATTTATTAAATTTGGCTAAACTTATTGAAAATATAAAATCCATTTTTTATAAATAAAAAAATATAATATTCATAATTTAATATAAAATTAAACGGAAAAAACACATTAAAAAATAGGTTTTCAGAAAATTTCCATTTTTCAAAAATAAAATGTTTTTATACTTATTTGAAGTATAAAATTCATTTTAAATATTTCAAATCAAAAGGATATAATTTAAAAAATATCCAAAATATAATATTACTTTGAAAATAAAATAAATGTTTTAATATAAATCATTATTTTCACTATTCCTTGAAAAAAATAATATTTTGACAAAATTTATTGAAAAATAATTTAAATACATTTTTTAAATAATTAATTAAAAATTAAAATAATTTCAAACATAAATATTAGATAAAATTTATATATCATAATATTCAGTCATTAAAATAAGGAAAACACATTTTTGATGAAAACATAGTTTTTTGAAGAAGAAAATGTCTTTACCAAAAATTGTGTAATTTTTTTCAAGGAATATAAAAATATATTCATACTGAGATAAGCCTTTATATTTATTTCACATAAAATATATTCCTATTCATACCCACTAATATAACGGCTAATTTATAATGGTCATGTTTAAATGATTATATTTATTTATTCGTTTAAGCTCGATGTCGCATATGTTGTACGCTACCAAAAATAGTGCTTCCTTTTAAAATATCAAGATATTAAAATTTATAGTCAACATAAAAATACTATTAAAAAAATATTAATTTATATAAAATATTATATTCGGAGCACTAAAAAAACAAATAATACTCTTTTTTCTTATACTCATCAAAACAAGTGAAATAGGACTCAAAAAATTTCAACAGTGCTTGTAACTAATGATTTTGATGTTAAGGTACAAAATATTTTAAAATTATTAAATTAAAGGATATTAATCAGTATGTAAAACCTCATTATCATCATCATCCATGTGTAAAAATGATATAATATTATATATATTTTTAAAAATAAACAATTGTTAAAGAATATATATATTATAAAAACACGAAAAAGAAGGGCTCTTATGGAAAACTAAGGCCCATTGCATGACTCAAAATTACAAATCATATATGGGTCTTGACTTATTCATCACTATGTTATGAACTCTTTCATAGGTAGATCCTAAATCATGTGTCATATTAGAATGTAATCAAAGAATAAAATTAAGAATAATAGTTGTAATATATTATTATAATTTTCATTATATAGTAACTTATATATATAAGAATGTTACATAATAAAATATATGTTTATGTGATTATGGGGTGTCATTAGAATTTGATCTTCTTTTATTATTATTATTCTTTATCCTACACTGTTTTCATATCCTCCTTATCTATTGCTTCCTGTGAATTAGTTCCATAATTATTAATGAGAGGCCCCATCTACTATCCCAACCATATAATAATTTAACATATACTAGTATGTACCAATCACTAGAGTTGTGTTTTTGTAGAATTATTTCATTAACTCAACCTACTTTTGGTCGATAATTCATGACCAAAGTTTCTTGATTTACAACCCTTGCTCTATATTATAATCGTTATATTTATACATGGACTGATATACTCTTATACCTATTGTTCACTATATTATATAACCATCCATCATTGACACTTGGAGGTAGAACCGTGATCATAGTGACCCGTTCATGTTTAATCCATGAGGTCTAATACAAGGATGATTTATGGTGGATGAAATTCATTTAAAAAAAGGACAGTGGTACCATTGGTCAGCCACCATACACATATCTATAATATTATATAACATTAATTATATTCATTTTTATGATACCTATATTTTAAAAATCATACTATGCATTATAATTAATATGAAATGATCAATATTTTATATATTATTCAAAAAATTGGCTACACAGTCCTATCATATAAGAAAACAACGGTGATCCTTTAATTTTCCTTTGAAATCAATGCCCTCAACTATGTACCAAAAATGAAAAGGTGATATGTAAAATAAATTTTTATATGAGAACAAAAAAAACAATCCTAGGAAGGGCCTCAAGCCCAGTAAAAAATTATTTCATCACTAACATAAAAATTATGAAACATAAAATATTATCTCTATCTAATTCCAACCACTCTTGTAGTCTAAAATATATACTCATTTTCATTTGAAACTAAAAATATTTTCATATAACATTAAATTTATTTAAAAAATAATTTAATAAATTTAAAAAAAAATCTCAATGATTTATTCATTATATCTTGCTAAATATAAAAAACAAATTATGAGATTAATGAACTATAAAAAGTGAATTCCTTTATCAATTAAAATTACCATTTTATATAATTAATTTAAAATTTATAAATTCATATTCTGGTAAAAAATTTCAATAAAAAGTTAATAAAATTTTACCAAATATTAATTTAATATGTTTGAGAACTAATGACTTTAACAGAATAAAAATAAGAGACATATTATGGCTATTATCTATATTACTCTCAATTCAAATCTTGAACCTGTACAAATGAATAAAATAAACAATTGACACTAATTTTATGAATCATCCAATTAAGGGATACACTTTAGTATTTTTAATATCCCCTCTAGGAGATTGATGATGTACCCTTGGCTGAGTTTTATAAGGAATTTCTATGAATCTTTTTGTAGAGATTCCAAAATAAGTGCATAATTATGAAGATCTTATAACTCTAAATGTATATTTTGTTTGTTATATCTTTAAAAATACCTAAATATTTTAATATTTCTTAAATTAAAATGTGCCATATATTCTTTTTAATAGGTTTATAAAATATTAATGTTTTTAATTTATATTATTCGATTAATTCAATGTATTGTTTTTTTAAATTATTTTTATTAAATAAAAATGTTTACCTATGTCAGCAATTAAAAGATATTGGGAGTTATTTTAACAATATTGGAAAATATATGATCTAATTTTTCCAATCATAAAAGTTCTTATTATATTATGTAGACTTTTCCCAATGAGAAAAAATTACGAACCATTATTATGGTTGGTAATTTGATGTTATAAGATATATTTCTCAAGCGTGTCCCTAGATATCTTTGGTTCCTAGACATTAAATTGATTTAGTTTCATATATATTTTTTTTGTATTTAAGTTAAAATAAAAAAAATTATAAACTTGTCCTAGGAATACTTCCCAATAATCTGATCTGTTTGGTATGTTTGTTTCATATTGGTTTTAAATAATTATTTTTGGTTTAATTTTTTCATTTTTAAAAAATGTTCACTCGAATAATTATAAGATTGACTATGGAAGGTTATAAATAAGTATTAATAAACCTAGTCATGTTCAATGGAAATCCTTTTATAGTATATCCAAGTATCCTTATTAGTTACGATCTTAGTTGTCTTAGCCATAATATTCTTTGGGATGGGAATTTGTAAGGTTGACATAATTATTTTTGTATACTCGAGTCAAATAGGTGCAGTGATTAAAGGAAATAAATTCATGGTTGATGTGTTTGATCCATCTTAATCCACGTTTTTTTTCTTACTATATGATAGAGATATGATCTGGTATTATTAATCATAAAAAAGTATATATAATAATTTCATTTACACTCACAGGTGGGATTTATGGTATTAAATAACAGAAATAAAATGCCATATTAACCCCAAAATATATACATGGTTTTTTTTACAATGAATGCATTCTTATATTTTTTTATTTTTTTATTTTAGAGTTGGAAGATATATAAATACCAGGATTTTCATCAGAATTGGACATTGGTCTAGTACATATATATTGATGGTGTCCTTCAAATGTTACTTTCATTCATATTTAGTTATTTATTTCTTTTTTTCATATAATGACTAAAATATTGTGTATTTCAATATATATTTTAATTTATAACATGTGTGACAATTGATTGGTACACACCATTGGCGTTCACATCCAAGAGTCCAAGGTTTCAATAATGGTGGTTCCTTAGGTGAATATATAATGTTGGCCATAATAGAAGAAGATAGTGATGCAGAGAGATTATGATGCATATGGTGATACTGATGCAATATAGGGACTTTAAGTATGAAAAATGGAGGAATTTGTTTTATATTTATTGGTATTTAAAGAAATTGTACCTTTAATTCATGAAATGGTTTACCATCATCCTAGTTAAAAAATGAATTTTTTATATTTTTAATATAAGATATTGACCAAAAAACTATTAATGATATTATTATTTTTAATTTCCATTCGTGTAATTTAGTATTTTTTATATTTTCATCTAAATTATTCAAATATTTATCCCAATTTTGTGATTTTTTTCATGATATTTTTTAGAAATTGAACATATTAGAGGGAAAATCCATAAATTTGATTGGATTTTATTAATTATTTTATTTTCAAAACATTGGGTATAATATCTTAAATTTCTATTATATATGTTTCCTGATTCTTTTTTTCCTTTAACATAAATATCAATTATGATTAAATTGATATTAATATTATTAAATTTTTTAAACACAATAATTTTAGATGAATTTTGTATGACTATGATATGATAAATAATATATCATAGCACATTGACTAATTCATAATATATATATATATATAATGAAATAACAATTTAATATTATAGAAAATAAAATTTATGTTATATGCATTATATATTTATTAGAAAACATATGTGTATATATTCCATTGAAATGATCATTAATCAATTTTTATATGAAACAATTATATATATAAATTATTAAAAATGATGTTTTTATTATACATAAATATTTGAAATAATTTAAATGGTATGAAATTATCTATAATCCTGATATCATTATTTTTTAATATATTATTTATTATATATGTATTTGTTTTCATAAAAGTTATAAGGAGTATAATTATGTATCCATTGAAAAAATAGTATGTATCCATTGAAAACATAGTATTTTTTTTGGTAAATAATGTTTATTTATCAATTCATCATAATGTAATTTATTATATTTTTTATAAAGAAAAATTATATTCTAATTTTTTTTATAAAAAATATATAATTCAATTCAATATTATTTAATAATTAAAATTTTCATATTTGTAGTTTAAAATATATATAGTCCACTTAATTTTTATTTATTCATTTGAATCTAATATAAAAAATTTATTTTATATATTTTAAGATTTATATAAATTGTAACATTTGACTAATGTAACATATCTTATTTTTTATAACTATTTTATGTTATATGAAATTTCTCTGAAACATATGAAAAAATAAGTCATTTAATAATATTTATAGAGAAAAATTATATTTGATGATTAATTTAAAACATTACATAATAGTTCATCTAATAAAGAAATAAAAAATTCAATCAGAATTTTTGATGCTTCAAAATATTTCTTTTTATGTTTCTGTTACATATTATTTACTAAAATTTAATTTTTTAAAAAAATTATTTTCATTTGAAAATAAATATATTATATTTGGAGGATTACCATCATAAAATAAATATGAATTTTTAATAAGGAAGTAATTATGAATATAAATTTGTAATTATAATAACATTGTATCTATTTTGATTAAAATTTTCCACATGTTAACCATTTTCACTTGTAATTTTTTAAAATATAAAATACAAAAAAATTGAACCTAAATGTGAAAAATGGATTAAATATTTTTAATATATATGTGTAAATTAGTTAATGGGATAATTTTTTTAATTTCTGGAATAAATAGTAAAATACATCAGTAAATGGTGGAATATGATAATATATGATAAATATGATATCATAGATATGTCAGCAATACCAAATTCAACCATGCTAGTGATGTTGGACTAATTGTTTTTACTAACCATTATATTAGACATTTAAGGGAGGAAATAAGGAACTATGGGTGTTTTGTGGCAGTTGAGATAATATAATTATTAAAAAATTGAATAATAATTTCCATAGGAGTGGGCTAAAATAAATAAATACCCACACCCACATCAAATTTCAACACCAAATACGATTTAATTTTTTATTTATAGTTGTTGACAAATCACTTCAATATATGATGCTACCATGTTTATGATATTTTTTGATTAGAAGTGAATGTTATATTCTAGGATGTTAATGTATGTAGGGATTCCCACCCCATCAAGTTTCATTACAAATTGGGATTATTTTATTATATTATCTCTAAAAAATCCATTTAATTTATGAAATAATTCAATTTTAACTATTTTTTAATAATTTTTATGTATTATACATGTGATGTTATTCATTCACTCCAATTATGAACCTTTTCTTAAGCTGTTATAATGTCAAAATAACATTCATATTTTCCTTAATTAAATTTCAATTGTGTTTTTTATTAAAATATACATTGAAATTAAATTCTACTTGATAATATGAATAAATTTTTAGTATATTATCCTGATTTTTTTATTTTACCTAATATATTATTTATTCACTCTCACCATGGAATAGTTTCAAAAGAATTATTATATTGAAGTAAATAATTTATAACCCTATTCATTTATTTATAAATGAAATTAATTTTTCTTAAAACGAATTTAATATATTTTTTCACTTTATTATATTATTAATATTCAATATATTTATCAACCCTTTAATATTATATCCATAACTGGCTATCCATTTCCAATCCTTATATTATTTCTAAAATTCTTCCATTTTCAATGTAAACGATTTCTATTCATTTTAATTTCATTGAATTTTTTTTATTATATTGTTATAATCCATTTTAAACCTTCATTTGAGTTGATAATAATATATTATGTATTGTATATTATCATCCATATAATTTAATTTCAGTGTTATACATCCCATTTCCTCCCATCATACTATTCTCATAAGTTTTTATTATTATAAAATTATCTATTATGGTATATTTCATTAACCCAATTATAATATATATATATAATTATGTGAAAATGAAATAGTTTTTTTTGAATGAACTATGAATTAATTTATCTTCCATTATTGTTGACCTTTCCAGATTCTGATATTTTTTGAGTAACTTCCCATATTTTTTTTGAAAAAAAACATTATTTAAATCATAATTTTTGGTTGTTCCTATAGAGGAATTTTGAGGGTATATTATTTGAATATGTAATTCTATGTATTTGATGGTGTTACCCAACCTCCCTGGCATGGTTTTGAAATATAACATGTTATATACATTCTCTATCATGACCCAAATAGAATCATTCCCTTGTATTATCCTTATATGGTGATACAAAAAAATGGTACATTGGAAATATATTCATTTTACCATTTGAAAACCCTAATCTAGAAGTCAACTTTGGAAAATAATATTCACTATGAACATCTAGTACCTAAATATTCTAATTTATTGGTATTCTCCAAGGAAATATTATTATATATTTGATATGGATTTAATAATTAAAACCCACATTCCTTACACAAGGATTAATGATTAATGTGGAAACATATAATTAATTTTATATATTTATACCTCATCACTATATGTATTTTTAGTTATGTAATGAATACAAATTTTATTGGATGGTTGTGATAATTTAAATATAAATCCAATGCATCAGTTTAGGATTCTCCTATGAAGATAGTATGTAAATAATAATATTATGTTACCATATCATTAGTATGTATCCTTATCATATATTTTATCAAGATATTATGTAAAAGGAATGTTTATGTTAATGTAAAATTTCAGGGTATCCTTATCATATAGGAAAAGAGGTTACTATATATGTGGATTGATTATGATAATTTTATTTAGTGATAACCTTCTTACATGTGTGACACCATATAGGTCACATGAATGCTTTAATTTTAGTTTGGTTTAACTCTTGTGTGATTTAGTGGTTTTTGGGAGATGAGAGATAAAAAATTTTAGTCATAGTAAAAACATTCCTAACACATGGTTTAGGAAAAAGGTTAGTACTAAACATGTAACAACAATGTGATATAGAATTTTTACTCCCAGTGGTGTTTTTCATGCTTTAAAAATAGTTTTTTTCAAACTATTCAAGTCTTATGACAAACCATTCAGGTGTCTGGGATTTTATACAATGATTATTTCATGGTTTGATCACAATTTTCCTATCATTCTATATTTCTCTAAGTAACTATGTGTATATATTTTCAAAGGATATAGACAACCACATTGTTGGTGCATTATTTATTAAACTGATCCACCTAACTGTGCACCAAGATATAAACATCTAAAATTGGATCATTATAATTACACACTCACTTGATTTAACATCTAATCCCATACCAATTATTTATTACCATGAACTTTCTTATTTATAATGACCCAATAGGATTCCCCTAGTCTTTTGGTGATTCGACATTGAACTAGATGGATCTATTTATGTTATTTGTGTTTTTCTAGTGGTTGTATTCTCATATTTCTAGAACTATCTCTGATCTCTCATTTTCTCCATATTGTGAAAACGTATTTAGGGTATAACAACCCAATATATGGTTTAGATATGGAATTGATGTCTTTTAATCCTTGATATTGGCTTATAATGATATGATTTCTTCATTTACAACCATTATTTTTTAAGGCGACTAAGTTTCCTTTATTGGTGAGGTATGTGTGTATGTACAACAGTGCTAACCCAATATTTACTTGAAATTCATCTAAATTATATTTTAATATTTTATGAAATTTATGTATATTATATCAATGAACAATTTAAGTATGAAAATTCATTTTATGTAGAATTAAAGGGGTTTCTTTTAAAAAATTATTTAATCACTTCGTGTGTTCTATAAAATCATATAAAATGATTTTTTTCTCTAAAATGGGTATTTATTCAAGGAAGGATTGATTTTCTGAGGAATTTTTTTTATAAAATGTGAAAATGGTTATGTCAATGTTATAGAAAAAATTAAAACATTGGACACCTTGGGTGCCTGAGGTTATGGACATATAAAATTTTTATTATGTGTGGCACCACTAGTAGGTATTGTTAGGATATAGATAGACTATAGAAATAATAAATACTTTTTCGAGTAATATGTTCCCATGATTTTTATTTCTTTATGTTTTCTAGTATGTATTCCAATAGTCTATAGCCAAACTTGTTTGTGATTTATATTACATGATTGTATTCTTTTTTGTTGAATTCCCCCAATGTGTGTATTTTAGTATTCTCCACATACATGACACTATTGAACTAGATTATGATATCATGGTTTCATATTTGTATAATGTTTTATATGCATAGAAGTTTGTCTTCAATGATATTAATGGTTTTATTAATCCCCAATATTTATCTTTTACGTATTTTTTCTTATCATTATATTGATTTATATGAATGGTTTTAATGTAAATATGATGTATTGTTATGAGAAATTATTTCAAACAGAATTTCATTGTACACATATTTTTTATTAATTATAAAACTAATGGTATTTTAGTAATAGATATTGTATATATTCACTTGTGGTATATCATTCAACATTAGTTCTCACATCCTACCTTTTCATTTAGGTAATTTTAGTCATGTTTTAATAGGATATAGGTAAATGGGATGGAATAATATGGATTAGAGGCTAAAAATTGTTGATATTTTATTATTATAGGATTGGGTTAGTGCTGACGGTTGGATACATAAATACTTCGAAATGCATTGTTTTTATTCTGGTTCCTGATTAACTTTTTGAGTTGTTTAATATGTCTTATAGTTAAGTACAATATTCTTATTCTTTTTTTCATTGATTATTTACCTTATATAATTTTAAATTATACATGTTTTGTTATATTTTAGGGTTAAATAGTTTCCATATTTTTTCATATTGATACCCAGGTGATTTTAACTAACCTATAATGATCATTAAAGAAAATTGAGCCTTGTGTTGATCCAGTTAGGGTGAAATTTTTGGTTCACTTGGAATGTTTCTTTTAAAAATTGTATCAGATCCTTTACCCAGACAAAATTTTGATAACACCATGTCAATTTGGTTTTGTCTTTAGCAAACTATGCTAGGGCTTTATGGGTCTCGAGGAGTACATGGAGAGTAGGATCTTGATTACCACCATTTTTTATTCCACTTTAGTTACCATATGATGTAATTATTTAGTATTCATTTGATTTTTCCTATGAGTAATTTATATGATGACCTTTGATCCTCAATTTCGTGTATAGATTTCCTTGGAGGTAGTTATTAATTATGGGTGAAAGAAAAAAGAGTAATGGGGTAGTAAAGATAAGATGGAAATCATGACAACCCATTTAGTGACTTGAAATTAAATTTAAAATAGTTAGGGGGATGTGTATACATATAATATAGACATAATCATTGTGTAATGTTCTTGAATGACTTCACATCCCTTTGATCTTGTTATTCATATCCCATTATTCTTGTATTATTTGAGTTATTCTCATTGATAGATACAAATATAGGTTGTTCTTATGATATGTTGATATCTAGAATCATATTGAATAATATTTATCACATTATTTTTCTATGATGGTTTATTATAACATGTTTTTTGTGTTGAAATTTATTTTTAGAAAAAAATAATTTTTTTAAAAGTGATTATTTATTTATTGCATATGAAAATATGCTTGGTTTCTACCAAATTCTTTATAAATGGATGTTTAATCAAGAAATTATAGATAATTTTTTGGTTTTAAAAATTGCTAAAAATCATTTTTAAAGGGTATCACATGATTAAATGTTTTTTCCAAAAAGGTTCACATTTTTTTTAAGATATTTTGGTTTACTATGAAGTTGTAAAGGGATGGTTTTGGTTTTAAGGAAATATCCATGACTATTTTAAATAAGTAATCTAGAAAATTATATGGTTTTGAATAAGAAATTATAAATTAATTTATGATTATATATTTTAATGAAAACCAGTTTTGAAACCTTATGGTTGGTTCATTGTTATAAAAACAATAAACAATAATAATGTAGTTTAGGACAAAAATGAATATCGTTTAATTATTTGGATTTAATGGTATAATGTTTCATCATGTCATTGGGGTGTGTTGAAATGTTTCTCTTTTGATTTATTTTTTATAATAATTTGAAATTTTTACTATGAAAATGGATTATTTTTATGTCCTCTTTTCAAATTATGTTTTGTGTTTTTCAATATAATCAGTCATTGAATTATTGAAATGTTCTATAAGTGTATTTTATTAAAACCTCTATGAATGTGTTTTCTTTCTATTTTTACATAAATGTTTATACTAACCCAATCTGATTTTATTCAATTATCTAATATTTTCTAAAGGACCTGACTAGATGGAGTTATCATCTTGTGGGATTAGGTGAGTATTAAAGAGAGGCACTGAGAATCGGTGTGATTATTTACTTAACGATGATATTTTTCTCTAATATTTTCCCTTATTTACATCTTAATAGATTGTAATGTTTTATCTTCTCTATTTATGCCTTTTATAGACCAACTAGATATGTACCTTGGTTCAACTAGGTAGTCGAGTTAGTATGGAGGGGTTTTCTTGGGTTACTAGAACTCCAAGAGAGCTGTGGAATATTAGGTGCATCTGATGATATTTGTGATAATACCTATGGTTTTCCACTCTATAATTTTATAGTAGTTATGTTTATTGGATAAAAAATTTATGTTTTTCATTTGATATCTTCTTTGGGTTCCTCCATTGATAAATTGACCATCTCATGTTTTCCATACCTTATTATTCTTCTTCACCCTGTAAACCAAATTCATATGGATAAATGTATGAAAAAATTTATTCATTTATATTTGGTTTGGAATTATTAACATAGTAATACATGTCTCTCTGGATGGGTAACTAGGTTTTATTGAGTGATAAGATGAGATATAGAATCCATCAGGAATAATGATATTGTTGGTTGGACTATGTTAGCCTCAAGGTTCAATCTTATAAACATGAGTTATAGTGAACATGGTTTTATAACCCATGAATAGATCCACTTTGATTCATGTTGAGGAATAGATATGTTTGAACAATCTTTTACTTTTGAGAGATGTGGTGGATCAAGTGATCTAGATTAATTCATCATAATTATCCATGATGAGGTATGATTGGTTATCTATTGATAAGTTTGTTTGTATTTTATATTTTTATATTCTTGATATCTTCCCATTTTTATTGGTATCACATTGTGAGAGAATATAATTTTTCATTATTTTTTATATAAAATATTGGGGGATTTCTTTTTTTGAAATGTAAAACCACAATTTTCATCTTGATTATTTATTTTATTGATGTACATTTTCTTTTCTGCACCATTTTTGATTAAATCTCAACAGTGGATAGAAAAATGTTAGGTCCCAGTTCTCCTCAAAGACTTATGTTGGATAATATAATAGCAAGAATTAAATTGAAAGGATGTAAGTGATTTTAAATTTATCTCCAATATTAATTCATGCTATGCTTAGTTTTTTTTTTCAATTTTACCATAAAGACTTAGCAATGGAGTTGATATATGTCCTGATGATATAAAATGTATGATTTCTTATGGATTATTCTAATTATGCCTTCATGGATCGAATCTATCTCACTACGACCTTGGGTTTTAATAATTTTTACATTCTCTCAAAACCTAGTGAAGCCACCTCCTTAGAGAGAAGTTTATGATATATTACGATCATAGAATCTAAAGTGTAATTTTATCAAGATTATTATAATCCAGTGATAGAAATATTTTGTTATGTTATTTCAATTCTTTGATTTTTTTTATTGGGTAAAATCTTAGTTAAGGCGGTATGCTCACTGATTCTTGGATTTGGGAATCACCAATGAAGATTATGAAGAGTTAGAGTATGGGGTCCTTAGTGTATCTTTTCGTATGATATTCTATGGGTTGTGTTTTGGGAAATAGTGTTCTTGCATTCCATGACTTTTTAGAAATCAAATTCTTTATTTTGAAAATTATTTTATCCTTATAAATGCATGGAATCTAGTGTGTAGTATTGTAATGAATACATGTATAGTGGAAAGACACGAGATTTCTTGTTTCAGTCTCTAAATAGTGCATTGTGTGTTTTTTATTTATTTTTTGATTTAAAGGTATATAAATTTTGAATATAAGTCTTGTTTGTTCATTCACTCAAGGGTTACAATGATGTTTTATGATCTAAGACATCAATGTTAGTTTCCCATATTGAGTGGGTCAATTGTAGACATTTTTTCCCAATTCCATTCCTACCAAAAAGGTCAACCAGAACACCACCGACCTACTGATTTGGTGTATCAATATGTTTTCCATTATAGAAGTTGACTAAATATTCCACCAGACTTGAAAACTAACTAACATACTCTCTTATTGGGGAAGAATATATGATTTTCGTAATCATTCATTGATTCATGAAAGAGACTTAAATCTTCCCTATGTAGGACATTGTTAAGGTAGAAGTTGTTACACATCTATATGTTCAAACTATTTCATGATATGATGGGTTATCAATCAACATAAATTATTAAATCAATCATTAAATGTATTGGATGATTATATGAATCATCTAATTCATGAGGATACAAATCAGGCGTGCATGTATGTTTTTAGTCTATTTTTGGTTTAGTATCTTAAATTCTCATTGGTCAAGGATAAACACTTTGAAAATTAATATGGGAGGTTTTATGGATCTATATGATTCTCAGAATGTATAGGTGAAATTTCTCTGAGAGGGCCGAGTCTTGGGTGGATGGATTAGTGTGGTTTTCTTTGTAATGGTTGGCAGTAGTTCTAAGCCATGAGAAATATTATGCAGGCTCCTATTTTTGTTTATTTAAGGTTATGGTAGGTGGTCCAATTTTTTATACGGGTTCACTTTGGTTGGAATTTTTTTTGGGTCAGTAGGGAATGTGGCATTGAGGTTTATTAGCTCATTCGATATAGTTAATTAAATTAGAAAGGTTGAGTATCATATAGACTTATCATATCACTGAATATCGATTCATGAAATTTTTTATGTTTCATAGTTGATATGGAATAAATCATACCCTTTCAATGTTATTGAATGATAATATGTTGATATTTATCCAAAACAATTGTGTTGGAAGTCCCAATTCAATTTTTGATCTGTCATGTTACGGTGCTATAAGGTAAAAAAATTCCTTCGATTTGTGTACTATCGTTGTGATTATGAGATATCCATGAGAAAATGGAGTAAGCATCATTAATGTTTCAATTGTGGCGTTCTATTTTTACAATTCAATAATATTGATCAATTTTTTTAGGGAATAAATCATTTTTGGGAGGGTGAGAATTGTAACACCTTCTGTGTCATATGTATATTTTAATTTGATCATGGTTCATATCTTGTGTGATTTTAGTGATTTTTTGGGATTTGGGGGTTGGAAATTTTGTGTCTTAGGATTAAAACATATAGGTACATATTTTAATAGAAAAGATAGTTTTAAATTTTTGGAAATAATATGATATGGTACTATGTGTCCTAGTTTTATTTTTAATGGTTTGGGATGATTTATCAAATTATCTAAGTCTTCATAAAAATCATGTGGGTTTAGAGGATATGGTATAGTTGTTGTTTGATATCCTAAGTATAATTTCATAAATTTTAAGGCATTACTTATGTAATTTTGTATCTCTATTTTCAATTTATATAGGTTACTCAATGTTTGGTGCATTGTTTATTAAACCGTGCATCCTAACCATGCACCCATATTCAAACATCAATTTTTGGAAAATTACATTGATACCCACACTCGATTTAAACTCTAATACCTTATAAATTTATCATCATCCTAAAACAATCTCTCCATGATGTTTTATAATTATATCCCCTAATCTCAGAGTGATTCTCAATGTAACAAGATGGATCTATTTGAGATATCTTTGTTTTCCCAATGGTTTGTTTCTCATCTTTATAGAACTACCTCTGATTTTTCATATTTTCCATATCGTACAAACCTGTTTGTGGTATGATGACCTAATCTATGTTTTATATGCATAATTAATGGTGTTTCTGTTATATTTTTTTTTCTAGTGAGTATAGTATCTCTTCTTCTCTAATCACTATTTTCGAAGGATACTACATTTACTCCTTTGGTGAGGTAGCTGTATCTATACAATGGTTATATACCATAAAATAATAAAAATTCCCATGAATTTCATTGTTTTGTTTTGTTAAATTGATTTATTTGATTTCATTGAGTATTTTTTTATTAAAATTAATCATGGGTGGAATGGAAGGGGGTTTCCATTAAAAATATATTTATACACTTTTTGTGTCTGATGAAATTCCTTAAGATGAATTTGAACCATAAATTAATATTAAATAATATGAGGTATGATTCACTACTTTAAAAATATTTTATAAATGTTATCTTTTATATTTTTTAAAAGAATAAAAAATTTAGAACCATTAGTGCATTAGTTTATAGACATAAGAAATCCTTAGTGTGTGTGTCACCTCTATGGGTTATTATTGTAACATAAATAGATTATGGTAGGACTTTATATCGGTATGATTCATTGTATTAATGCTCTATTTTTTATTGTCATTTCTTAGTATGTATTCACATAATCTAGATCCCAACATATTATCATTTTTTATTACATGATGGTATTTTTTTTATGTTTTATTGTTTAAATGTTTACCTTTTGGGTTTTCTCATGGATATCTTTCTGCATTACTAGATTATATTATCTTAGGTTCATTTTTGTATCACATTTTATATGTACACAAGGTAAAATTAAGAGATATTGATGGTTCTATTACTCCCATGTATTTATCCTTCATTCATTTTTTATCCTTGATTTATTTGATACATGATGATTTATAGGAGAAATGAAGGACATTTTATGAGAATGGTTTCCAAATGAAAATATTTTTTAATCTTTTTTTAATGGTAGAACTGAAATTTTTAGGGTGATATACATTATATAGATTCTCTAGGGGTATCCTACTAAACATTAGTGCTCACACCCAACCTTTTTTCATTGGGTTTTTGTTGTCATTAATTTTCAAGATACAGGTAAAGGGAAGATAATCATGTGGCGTAGGGGTCTTATCATTGTTTATATCACCTTTTTAGAGGGCTGTGTTGGTGGTGAAGAATGGTCACATAGAAAATTGGATATGGTTTGAATTTTTTCTAGTTCCATATTATCCTTTTGGACTGTTTGATATTTCTTATTGTTGTATACATTTTTATTACATTTTATACAATAATTGTTTACCATGTATTGTATTATGTGAGACATGTTGTGAAATATTTCATTGTTAAATCATTCCCAAAGTTTTATATATTAACACCCAAGTGCTTGTCACCAGCCTGTTGCAATCAAAGAATCTATTTGATCCCTGTGTCGATCTATCTCTGGTGATGTGTTAGGTTGACATGGTGTGGTTCATTACCAAGGGGTCCATCAAGATAACATTTATATAAAATTATTATGATACCATGACACAACAAGGAATATTTCTATATGAGATATTATTTTATCGTGACACTAAAGGGTAACCTTGGCATTATGGGAATTTTGACAGAACATTTATGTTGTTCCATCAGATATGTATTACATATGTATCATGATTTTCATATGGATATCACTATTTATTAGTTATTATGATTATTACATTAATTATACATGTGAAAAAGTAGATATCATCTGATAGAAAAACTATTAATTGATAGATATATGTAGGATATGTTTGATATAAATATTGATGTAATATTTATTTATTTATTATGTATTAGTTCCTAAAGACACTGAACATAAATATTCTTAGAGTTATTCAAAAATAATAAATTTCAATATAATAATTAAATATTTTTAATTAAAATACCATATCTAATAGTTTAGATCTATGGTTCTTCATAATGAGTCAAACAATGAATAAAATACAATTTTATTAATCATTTCACATAACTAAACATTATAACTCACAATTAAGTCACAATACTTGATTCCAATGGTATTTTTTATTTGGTTATAAACTATATAAATAACATATTTAATAACAAAAACAGAGATTTATTCTACAAAATTTCCTCTCACATAACACCCTTCTAGACATATCATTTAAAATATTTTTCCTCAATACCATGATAAATTTGGAAAATAATAATAAGTTAAGCTCAAACACTCAATAGTGGTAAATGGATATCAATGTGTCATTAGTTTCTTATAATTAGGTCAAAAATGGGATAATAAATGTATTAAGATAACTGAATCATAATAATTAGAATCATAGACGATGGATGAAAATTATAATTAATATAAATGTATGATTGTTGTAGAATAAGAATAATAATGGATCTGATACCATTATAACATTACTTGGCACACCTAGACCTTTCCTCGGCTGGGGATAAGGGTTCATCCAAAATTCCTTCTATGATTATTGGATCTTAATTATCACAAATAAGGCATGTCAAAAAATGGGAGGCCATAACTGGAAAAACCAATTCATTACTACACATCTATAAATTAGAATATAATAACAAAAATATATTCATACCAATCATCTATAAAATAACATATATGTGACTATTTATTGATAATAATGTAAATACATCTGATGAAACACCACCTAGTAGAGGTATATTTAAGATATTAACACTTCAAAATAATAATAGGCCTTATAAAATATGAAATAATTACTTTTTGGAAGACCATATCTCGATATGATCACCAATAGATACAATAATAACAAAGTAACAATAAGATCTAGTCATTATAAATGAGATGAAGATATAACTGGTGGACCTTATAGAGATAATTTCCATTTGAAAATGTGTAAACCTATAAGAAATATCTGATTTTTGTTCAATAAAATTTATAATATGATATAAAAGCATTATGTTGACTAACTCTATAAAAAACATGCTGATATCCAAGAAGAAAGACCCTCTTACTAATATATTTCATCTCATAAAATATATTAAATGATAAACATAGTTATCAATTATTGATCTCATGTAGGTATATGATTGGTTTCAATTACTGGAGGAGGATATCCCAAAAATCGTGTTTAAGCATTCTTATGGTGATTATATATTCTTGTATATTTTTAGAGTGAAAAACAACCCTATTATTTTCATGAGACCCATGATCCAAATCCCCCATCTATTTTTAGTTTATTTCATGGTGATTTGAATAATTTGATCCTTATTTACTCTAGTATTGAGGATGACAAATTTAATAATTTTAGTTTTTTCAAGTCTTACTCTATGAAGAATAACAATATATAAAGATCTCTAAGTGAATTATTTTCATCCATAAATCCCATTTTTATGGAATGTCATCTTATAGGGTAGAGTACTAGTTGAATTCACAATGTATGGGAATTTAATAGAATCAGAGCCACCTAAGATTGTGATTGAGGTGAATATATTCTTTGGGATAGTAGGATATTAGTAAATATTCATGGTTTATTTTTATAAGATTTTATCCCCTATGATTGTTCTTAATCACAAGTTGTATCCTATTATCTAGTTTTTTTAGTTTCCAGTATATTTCAACATGAAAACATAGTTTTTAATAATTATACTATTTTACAATTAATAGTGGAAGGGTTATCGTTGAAGTAATTATATAATTATTACAGGTTTGGGAATGGTTTATTAATAATACATATTTTTTAGATGATCTCTTCTGGGTCTAGGAAGCTAAGACCTAATTTGATGAAATATATGACCTAATACCTAAACCTTTTATTGATTATGTTTTCTTTGAATGCATTAGGATATTATATTCTTGTTGTTTGATTTTTTGTTTATAAAAATTAGAAGTGTTTTAGGTATATCATTACCAAGGGAGCTCTCTAATTGAGTTTGATAAATGGGTTTATATTCCAAGAGATTATAAAATTTAGATTTCCTATACTCTTGGGATGGTAAGCA
The DNA here is from genome assembly GCA_963277665.1 of Viscum album. Taxonomy (NCBI): domain Eukaryota; kingdom Viridiplantae; phylum Streptophyta; class Magnoliopsida; order Santalales; family Viscaceae; genus Viscum; species Viscum album. Next base: position 1,548,530,516 of record OY728152.1, on the reverse strand, counting down.
AGGTTCTTGATTCCATTTGTAGAAAATATTATGATCACCTAATATATGAGGTTTCTATGTAGTTAGAGTTAATAAAATTAGTTTTGGTGAAATTTTGATAGATTTGTTACCATATATCCCTTGGAGTGGCCAAAAATCTTCTTCACTGTGTGAGGTAGGACCATCATAGTTACATTGAATATGAGATCGTTTGTGATAAGTTATTCTTGGGTGATGAACCATAATTATTCTCTAATGGTGGGAAAACACCAAATAGTTTTTCAATAGTGGATATCTATTGCAATATACATACATGAGGATATATTAATATAAATTAAAATATCCTAAATAGTTGTAAAACCATTAATGATGATGATGTTTAAGGATTTTAACTTCTAGTTCTGGTGTCCAATAATTAATTAGAGTATTGATATTCCCATATCACATGGACTAAAAAATAAATAGGGGAGGATACCAAGTCCACAGAAGATTGAACTAACCTCTTGAGGTTCTAGAGTGGAAGTTGGGGAATATAGTGACACCATAGAATTGGACATAAATATCTTATTCTTAAAAAATATTTCTTTTTTTATAGTTTATTTGATTTTAGGATAAGTGAACTAAATTTAACAATATATGATTTTAATATCAAATATAAATAATGAGTTGAAATATTGACAGACCCTATTTGGTTTAGATCATTAGAAAATTAGGAAAATAGACTTATATCAAAACCTATTCCTTTCCATTCCAATGTAATTTTTTCACTCTAATAATCACTATAAATTCAACATCTACACAACATAGAGCTATGCCTCACCACCAGGTTAATCAATCTTACTCATTTCATGATGTATGGAAAACATTTTTAAAACATTCGGTGAGAAAAAAATATATTATTAAGTGTTTTTAATAATGATAAAAACCCTTTTAAATGCATGATAAAATATAAAACTACTTCCATTAAAATGAATAATTTGAGCTTAAAAATCACTTATTTGAACATAAAATATCATGTTAAATATCAAAAGTGTTATTAGAAAACAACTTAACAAAATATTTCATAATGGAATATTGGGTTTTTAATGATTTATTAAAATCACTAAAGTATATTTCCCCAAAAATGAAAAAACATTAGAGCTATATAAAATTTAGAATCCCCTTTTTGAAATAATAACTTTTACATTAAAATTATAAATTAATTTACCTTTAAAATGAAATATAAGGATATTAAACAAGTTTATATGAAATTTATGATGCCACATGGAATATTTCAGGGAAATATAGGAACAACCCATCACATTATTGGATAGTGTCCTCTTGAGGATATTGGTTGAATTTCAATACCTTTCTGTTATATATATTACAATATTTCATTATTTTTATAAAAAATATTTAATATCTTTCTATTGTCATTTTGAATTATATTATAACATTAAATTAAAATCCATTTTATCAGTATAAAAATTGATAAATGGTATCTCAATAGAAATACAATAGAAAATTTATCCCTTGATATGTATAATATTTTTGGTCATAAACTGCAAAAAAATAAAAGGGAAAATCCTTTAAATAAAACATAAAATTGAATCATGATGACAAATTCTATTCAAAATATGAATGGATGATGGATGAGTATCGGTATAAAAAGTTTTTTTCCATGGGATGTTATAAAACATTGAAAGATGGATTGGAATAAATCAGATCCATAAATTCTTCTAAAATGAAACCAATCTTTAAAAAAAGTGAGAGATTTTATAAAGATGAATCATTTCAAAAAATATATTATCTTTGAAAATTATTTAATACCAAAAATTGAAAAATAAAATATTTATGAAATTTACCTTACAAAAGGGTTTTAGATATTTAAAAAATAGGGATGTTTAAATCATTTTTGAATTACCCAATTTTTTTAGTAACTCAAAATACTCCTATAAATCATACCTTTTAAAAAGTTAGGTTTTTTAGATAAAAATATCAATTTTAGTCAAAATATATAATTAAACCCCAACCAAGGATTTACGAACACTAATTTTTAAGGAAACAAGTCCTATCCCAAGGAGAGTGTTATCCTTAAATAGCAAATTATCAATTAGTTATATGTAATTATAAAACATGTTGATAAATAACAAACCATATTATTGAAGGGGATTTTTTTTAATACATCATCCACTATGAGTAGATGAAAATATAAACTATCTTTTATGATAATTTATATATAAAATTCAGCATACTAATATTTATAAGACACATTTTACTAAATTTTAACCATTAATTTATTATGCTACAACCTTTTCACATATTAAGCTGGTACAATCATATACATACACTAGAACAGTAAATATTATTCTATGATTATATATACTAAGTTCCATTAATTTTATGATACAATATTCTATAAAATTCAAATGCAAATTTTTTTATTGTGTTCAAGCTCTTGTTAGATTTTAGAAAAAAAATTTAAACTCGTTCAGTTCTTGAAGATAGATATAACTGGGTTTTATAAATTCTTATGTTAATAATTTTTTTTAGTTTTCATTAATAATGATCTTCATTGTAAAAAAAATTTATTTATAGGAAATTTTACTTTCTAATTTATGTAATACACAAACACACACACACACACGCACACACACACATATATATATTGTGAAATATTTTTGACTAGAGGAAGGAGATGATGAAGACGAAGTTTAATGCACATGTATTACCATTATGTTGTGGAGGGTTACCATTACATAGGTCATGTAAAACACTTCCATAGAAAGATAATTATATTTATATGGTCCTTAGAACATAGTTTAATAATTATGTTCTAATATAACCTACCCTTACATAGTTATCAAACATTCCCCATGACCATTACACAATTTGTTTTCTTCTAATTACAAGATATGAGTATCCAACCCTTACCATTATGTGATATAGGAATAGTCACCCCTACTGAGTTTGATTATTGACTGTATGTTTTCTTATAAAATTTTAAAATCTAATACATGGCCATTAAATTCCAAAAATATTAACCTTATTGAAATTTGATCTTACATTTATGAAATTATACTTTTTCAAAGAATAATATTTTAACTAATAACAGTTATATATTTGATCTTATACACTATAATTATATTTATATCAATAAAATTATAATATATTAGTCTTAATATATTATATTATTAAAATATATTATATATTTTGAATATATTTCCTAGGTATATTATGCTTAATATCAAATTTATCATCATTAATATTTAACATACCATAATTATTATTTAACTATTAGAAATTATACATCCATTTTTATGATACATATCTTACACAATTTCTTTAAAATATCATTTGTTTAAAATTAATATTAATAACTAAATACATTAATTTTTAAGTAATATATATCTCATATAGTTATTGAATTTATCATTTAATATGAACTTTCATATATTATTTTTAAAAATAATTTATTATTAATTTTATAAACATTCATTTTCATAATATAATTACTAATATAGAAAAAGTATACATTTTTTATATAAATTAATGTATAATAAATACTTATTTATGTTTTATTTTCCAAATGGTAATGTGAATAAAAATATAGTTCACGTAGTATTTTTATGACATGGATTAATTTATTCCATAGTTGATAGTGTCTTTTGAGAGAATGTTTAATTTATAAAATATTCTTTATGGTAATATGTTGATAGATTTTTACTGTTATGAAACAAGAAATTTGATAATAATTAATTTTAAAGAAATTTATTCTCAAATATCATGATTTTAAATTACCCCCCTTAAATAAAATAGACCCTTGTAATTTTTATTTCTATCACATTTGAAAACAAATGAAATAATTTATAATTAATTATCTACTTTTTTATCATGGGAAAGGCACTTTTGTAACTCATAATGTATATTTCTTTTAACTTTTCCACTATTTGTGATAGTTTCACATTATTATTTACAAAACAAATGTATTTCTTGAAACATACCTATCAAAATTCATTTTCATGAAGATATTCTCAATAAAATAATAAAACCAAAATATTAATGGAAATAACAAATAAAATAATGAACATATAAATAATCCATAAGTTTCTTATAAATTAGATCATAATTTTAATCATGAATTATTTTAATCAAAATAAAATGTAATTTAAAAAATACTCAAATGTCTACAGAATCTTTCTTTAGATCACATGGACAATCTAAAAAAATTATCTCAAAAAAATTAAATCACATAATATTTTATACATGAAATCATGAAAACCTAAAAAAATCATTAACCAATAATATATTAACCTCTAATGCTATTTAATCCTTTTCTATAATACCATCTATGACAACCTAAGTCCAGTAATTTATTAAAATAATAGATTATATAAAAAAATTTCGATATCATTAAATAATTTTATGCTAAAATCCATATAATGATTCATAACATTATCATGATATTTTCAGTTTATCATATATCGATAAATAGAATAGACGATTCATATTGAAGATGTTATATGTCCTTTCTAAATGAATTTGTTACAACAGTAGAATATCCAAATTCTATATCATCACTACACTTGGATAGACTTTGGAAAAATCCTAATTGATATTACTCAACCATATCCCTAAAAATATTTTAAACATGGCGTTAGAAAAAAATCTCTCTATAAATTTTAAAAAAAATGAGGAATCCCATTTTTAGAAAGCATGAAAACTCTATTAAATTATTTACGTTAAAATTAATACTTTGACCATAAAAAGTTATTTATTTGAAAATAAGATAAATTTTTAAATATCTAATTTTTTAGAAAATAAATTTCAAAATCATTGAATAATGGATAGGGGATGCTTTTGTAATGTTTCATTAAAAGCACTGAAGATATTGTTTTTCTTAAATAAAAAACCATTAAACCCTTAAAATAAAAAAAAATAACCCTCTTAAAAATAAAATGTTTTACATTGAAAATATATAAAAAATTCCTTTTTAAATGAAATATAATGATATTTAGAATGTTTAGAAGAAATACTTAATATAACATGGAACAATAATGGTATATATAAGGACCATTATTCAAATTATTGGACACAGACCCCTTGAAGCTATTCGTACACTCCCATTCCCTCATCATCATTTACTATACAAGATATCCATATTCTAATAATATATTGCAGTCTATTTCCTTTCACATATTAAATTCCACTAAAACATTAATTTTTTAAATCTATTATATATTTATAAAAATAAATAAATCACTATTAATTTTAAATTGAACTAATAATGATTTTTTCGAGGTGTATAAAAGTATTTTTCAAAAACAACATAAAATTCATGGATAAATTCTTTTAAAAATTCAAATTAAAGAATTAATAAACCCTATAATAGAAAATATTCATTGTTCATGGATGAATATGAAAATAAAAAGATTTTTTTTCCATTGAGTTTTGTAAAAAATGAATGATAATTGTGAATAAAGATGATACATAATTTTTTTCAAAATAAATGCATGTTATAAAGAGAATAGAGTGAGAGAGTTTTTGAAGATAAAAATTTTATAAAAATTAATGATATCATTGAGAATCCTTAAATACCTACTTTTAAAAATAAATTATTAAAAGAAATCCAATAGAAAATTGTTTTGTTGACTTCTAAAAAAGAAAAAAAATAAGGCATTTTCCCCTTACCTGAATTCTTGTAATAACTCAAAATACGCCAATGAAATTCCCCATTCCCAAAGGTAGGTTCCTAGGAATTGACACTCCATTCCTCTCAAAATCAATATAGTTACCCCAACTAAGGGAGTGTACACACTAGTACTGCAGAAAGTATCCCTATCTTGATAAGTAATTTCTCTTTATATAGGAAATTCTTATTTATGTACTGATAATTAAATATAATTATTAAAATTAACTAACCTTAAGTATCTTAGGTTCTTATTCCCAAACCCTTTATCTTATATGAGTAGAAGATATGATAGAATATTTTTTATAGTGATGTTTATATAAAATATATCTTCTCGCTATTTAAAGCAGCAATTGTACCACATTTTAATTATTAATTTCGTATCTTATAACCTTTTAAAATATTAATCATTCACATGAAAAAAATTTAAATACAACACTGAATATTACACTAATATTATAGCTAACATAATATTCTAATTTTTCCAGGAAATATTCTCTAAATTATAAGCATGTATATTTTGTAGTGGTCAATCTCCTGTTATCTTACAAAATATGTTGGAAAGTATTCATGTTCATACGGATTGATAAAAATGGGTTTTATTAAAGTTGATGTTCATATTTTTTCCATTTTAACTAATATTCAACTTAATTGTCAACATAAAATGAATCATATGTCCATGTCATTTTATTTAATGACACAAATTCATTATATATATTTATATATAGAAATAGTTATGACTCAAGGAAAAATATGATTCTTATAATGATTTATGGATGCATTTTACCTTTACATTATACAAGATTAACTTTATGTGTAATGTGTATTCCCCTTCCATAATGAGATATTTACTTATACATGGTCATCAAAACACGTTTTAACCCTTATTATCCAACTAATCTTACCATTATGTAGTTTTTTAACTCGCCCATTTTAATTTACTTGAATATTCTTCTTACTTATATGTGAGAAGGCATCCACCCTTACCTTTATTTGCTTATGAATCTAATACCCTTATGTGAGAGTGAGTAATTTCTGAATCTACCATTATGTGAATTTTAAGTTAGGTACATGTCCTCTATATACAAATAGAATTACCCTAAAATTATTTTTAACGTTCCTTTACATAAATTCACCTCAAATCAAAATATGATTTTAACTATTAAATTACATATTTTTAATGCTAAAAAATAAAATTATAATTATATTGAAACTCTTATAACCAATATGCATTAATATATTCCATTATTAATATATTTTCAAAATTATCAATATATTTATCATATATCATAAACATAACATTAAATTTATCTACATCACTTTTTTTTTCTGAATTAGATTTATATAAAAATTAGAATTTTTAAATTCATAGTTAATAAAATTAGCATACACAAACTCATTCCAAATACCATAACTATTTAAAATAATATTAATTAGTAGACATATTTAAATATAAGTAATATAATTCTTAAAAATTATTTTATTTATCATTTAATATGACTAATAATAAATAAAATTAATTAAAATATTTAATAATTAATATTATTAACATTAAACTAAATAATATAATTCCAAATATGTTAAAGTTTTATATTTTTAATATAAATTTATGTATAATAAACACTCATTGAAAATTTATTTTTAGAATGATAAAGTGATTTCAAATATATTTAAATAATTATTTTTATAACATGAATGAATTCATTCAATATTTTGCGGTGTCCATAGAGAAAACAAACTAATTTTATAAAATATAATGTATTATATAATATATATAATTTTTTTAAGATATAACACAATATATTTAATAAATATTTAATTAAAATAAATTTATTCTTGAATCTCGATATTTCACATTCTTCTATCATTAATAAACCACTTCCTTACAGTTTTTATTTCTATCATTTTTAAAAAAATATTTTATAATTTCAAATGAGTAATATATCTTACCATCATGTGAAAGGATAATTTTTGAACCTCAAAATATATCTAAATTTTCATTTTTCACCCCAAATTTGATAATTAAATAGCCTTAGTTATAAAAATAATTGATTTTTAGAAATATAAATATCATTGATTTATTATTGTGATTATATTCTCAATGAAATAATTAAACCAAAATTGTTATGATAATAATTGATAAATACGTTAATATAAAAATCATCCATAAGTGTAATATCCATTGACACATCATTTCCATAAAAAATAATATAAATCAACATAAAATATAGTTACAAACATTCTCAAATGTGTAAAACATCATTCTCTACATAAAAAGGTTTTAAAAACTAACTATTACCCCAAAATAACTGTAATAATTTAATATTAAAAAATAAAAATCCTTAAAAACTAAAATTATCCTCATCCAATTTTATCATAAAACCAAATATTTACTATACGTTTTATCCGATACTAATTGTGATGGATGAGACCAACATACCTGAATATGGTGTCATTTTTTAAAAGAATACATACTAAAATATGATACCAAAATCTTAATATAATTACAACATCAATTCCAAATGTTTAATTATAACATCACCAATAAATTTTTATCTATATAAATTTCGTGAATTATGAAAAATGATACATATCAAAATCCACATATTTCACATTGAAATAAACATTCTCAATATAGAAAACATATAAATACAACTTGTAAACTACATAATGATAGACCTCCCAACTAGTATAATTGATACTTTGATTACCTTGTCCTATGATTTAAAAAAAGGATGAAAAAAATTTCCCAATAGGAGTATTTAATAATGATAAATCCCTTTTTAAAAAATTACTGAAAACCGTTTAAAATATTTTATTTCAAAAAATAATTTTATATTTTAAAAGTACCTATTTGAATATAAAAGAACCAATTTAAAACCAAATAGTTTTTAATAAAGGAATTCATGAAACTTTTCATAAAGTAAAATGGGTTCTTTAGGAAATATTTATTAAAATCAGTGAAGTCAGTTTCTTTTAAAATAAAAAACCATTAAAACCCTATTAAATTCAGAGTCCCCATTCTTAAAATACTAAATATTTCTTTACAAAACCGACAATATTTACTTTAAAATATAATAAAATGATATTTAACAAACCTTAAATAAATCCATGCAGACAACTAGAACAATAATTGGTTATATTTTGATCATCTTTGAAAATTATAGATGAAATTATATGTGCATTCTCAAAAATATCACTGAGAGATACTAATCTTGGAGTGCGCAATTGGTTAATCAAGGATATAATTTCTTGTTAGATTCATCAGGTTTCTAGGAATTCCGTGCTAATGTTTTAAAAAGAAGTTTGGTGACCCCTAACAGTTTTTCCCAATGAATTATCTTGGTTCACTGATCTCTCTATTAAATCTCTCCATTCATAACATTGAAATGATTTTTGGTAAGATCATAAACCAGATCCTAGACTGGAATACCCATTACTTAACTTTTGGAGGTATAATTACATTAGTAAATAGTGTTTTAACACACATCCCCATAAATACTATGTTGTCATTAAAGTTACCAAAGGGAGTCATCTTAGGGAATGAAAACATATTTTTGTCCTTCATTTGGGATGCTTAGTCAGAGGAGATACACTAATGGTTATCATGGAAAAAGTTTTAAAGGCTGCTAAAGGAGGGGGGAATCAAGGCTAGAAATGTTTAAACCACAATTATATACCTACAAGTGAAAATTGAATTGGATGTTATTGAGCACCATTCAATCAAGGGAAGGTTCTTATATGGAAATCACAGTAGTGATTTAGGCATGATAAGAGTTAATTATTCCTCCATTTTCCATATTCTTTTGTCTCACTACCTAGACCTCCAGTAGCACACTAAGTGGATCATAGGATATAGATATCAGCTTCTGGTTTCAAAACTAGATTGGCATAATACTTGGATTCCCCCACAACCTAACTCCAAACCTCATGTTTTTTCAAGACATCATGTACCGATGATTTATTCAAGGGTTTTTGGACATATATTAGTGAAAATATTATAACCTAATTGAGCTCTACTCAAAGAAGCACATCTCTATTTTTACTGGTTCATCTTCTGAATCCTTTTTAGCCATGATTTATTAACAACTGTCTTCTAATTTAAGTGACATGGACCCCTGGGGGTGTTCTTATGGAAAAGAGATATTCCTACATGATTTAATTTTCTCACCTGGAGTGTTGGGAATCAAGAACTCTCTACGGAAGACAACATAAAGTGTACAATAATCCCCCTAGTGTCAAAGTAATAATATAGTATGTTTCCAAGGGAAGATACAACAAATAATATTTAATTTGAAAGTGACTAGGAACACACTTTTTATAGTTCCCTTTTCAGTTTCATAGGTCCTCTATCACAGTTTTATTTAGAGGCCACTTTCCCCTACCACTAGCTTCAGGGGTTAGGCACCAAATTAATTGAATCCAAGGCCAGGTTGTTGATTATTAGTATTAGATGTTATAAAATTTGGTTGGTGAGGAATAATTGTCATTACCTAGGTACGAATTATACACATACCTAACTCATTTTAAGATCAAAAAAAATCTCATAGAGGACCTTTCCATGCTCTTCCATAACTCGTGAAAGGATCCATCCTAATGAAAACTCATGACAGGAAGAGTTAATCATGCTGTGGTTTTAAGGGGAAATCATGGATAGTCAATCAGTTGTTTTCCACAAAGATCATGTAAAAACTCTACATTGATGGATATTGTATTTTAGGTATTTCTCATAGAGGATGGGTTATCTGGGACCGTTTTGGTTCCTCCATTTTTATTTTTAGGAATTTCTTCAGTAGTGGAGACTCTCTTCATGTTAAATAAAATTCTTTTCCCACAAGAATACACATGTGTCAAGAATGTAATATAGATCTTGTTTCGGTCATGATAGAATCCTCTATAATTCATATATCCATTCTTGTGTTGATGGTTTCTCCTGGGTATATTACTTATCTCATCCGTAAATTTAAGTTTCTAATGAGTTCTCATGCTAATGTTATTCATTTTTGGAATGTGGGTTGTATATTTACAAATTTTCATGTGTCTCTAGATACTCAAGATTCTAGTATTTTTTATTTTTCAATTTTGGTGTCCTCTAAAGTTCAGGGTGTGAAATTTTTATAGGGGATTCCATTAGGATTTATTTTTTTAACCCACATATTTATCTATGGTTATTGATTAATTTTCTGTGATCTTGTTTTCCCTTTTATTTTATAATAAATTTATTAATTTTGTGTGTCAATGGAAAAAGTGTTTTAGTAAAAATATAGAGTGAGATATTTTATGAAAATAAAACTTATTAAACACAAAATTTTATCTTTACAACCCCTAAATTGTGTTTTTGAGAACTAATTTATTTAAAAAATATCTTTTATAGATAGTTTTTGAAAAATATTAAGATGTAGAAAATTCTAAAACATTTTCCCATTTCATTAACTCTTACCGTAATTGAAATTCCTCTAATGAAATTCTAGTTTCTTTAAGTTAGGTTCCTAATTAAAAACTATCACATCCTCTAAATATTAATAATACGCCCAAAATAAGGAAGTATGTGAAGTTCTTGTAAAGTAATGAAATCATATCCCAGAGATAGAGTTCTATTTATATACCCATTTCTAATTTATCTCTCTATAATTAAATATAATAAATAAATGTATGTAACTATAATAATAATGGTGCATGAGTCTCTAATCCGTTATTGTATATGAGTAGAACCTAAGATAAAATATCATTTATAGTGATGTTAATATAAAATATTGTTTCCTACTATTTATAATACACACTACACTTTATCTTCACCATCATTTTCATATCTTTCATACTTTTAAAATATTAATTTGTCAAATTCATTAACATTCACTAGAACACTGAATATTACACTAATATTCTATCCAAACTGAACTAATTTTCTTATAAATTATTTTATAAACTCTAAATGTGAATCATTTATAGTTTTCAAGGTCGAATTAAATTACATAATATGCTATAAACTATTATAGTGCAAGAATATTGAAATAACTGGCTTCTGTAAATGTTGATGTTTACATTCATGTGTCATTTCACTAGCGTTGATAATATTTAAAAAAATTCAGGTAATTCCACAGAGTGATAATCCCTAAAATAAAAAAAATTATATCAATATATCAATATATATATATATATATATAATTATGAAATAGTCATTCCCCATGTAAGGATATGATGACAAAAAACCCACCCATGTGTTTTTTACATTAGGTGATTATGGGTTACCTTTAAAAAGAGCTTCTATATCCCTAATATAGAGAGAAAATTACCTTTATGTGTGCTTTAAAACATATTTTAACCCTTATATACAAAAACATCTTACCTTTATATAGTTTTAAGATAGTCCCCATGACCTTTTCACAAATATGTTTCCGACCATTATATGAGAATTTTATCCACCCTTATGTTTTCTGGATCTGGGAATTTATACCCTTATATGATTGAATGAAATCACCCAATCTTCCCATATATAGCTTTCAAATATATGACATGACCATTAAGAACAAATAAAAAGACCCTTATATGAATTTGATCTCACCACTCTGTAAATTCACTTCTATAAAGAATAATATTTTAACTATTAAATTTTTTACATCAAATGTTATTCACTATAATTGAAATTCTATTAAAACTCTCATAATACACTAGTGTTAAAAGGTTCAACTCTTAAATTTTTTTGGATGTCATTTGGATATATATTATATATCTTAAACATAATTTTTTATTTTTCATAATTAATATTTTTCATATAATAAATATTATATAACTATTAAGATTTGGATACTCCTACTAAAATCATTTTTCTTATATAAATTCATTTCAAATACGATTATTATTAAAATTAATATATATAAAATAACATGATCATTTAAAACTAATATAATTATCATTTAATTATTATATTTATTCATTACTATGAAATATCATAAATATAATAATCTTAAATAATTTATAAATAATTTTATAGGCATTCTACAACATAATGTAATTTAAATTATGTTAAATATAAATACCTTTAGTATAACACTATGTATAACAAACACTAATTTACATTTTAAATGATATATGATAAAGTAAATTAACATATAATGATTTTGGTTATAACATGAATTAATTTATTCCATATTTTTTAGTTTTTAAAGAGAAAAAAATTAATTTTATATAAAAATAACTTTTCCAAATATATATATGTCCATTTTCTTATTTATGATATCAAAAAATTAATAAATGGATATTATTTTAAAATATTCTTCAATTATAGGATGTTACCTATATATCCAAAGATTTCATAGCTTGACCTCCATATTGGGTAAAGGGACATGATAATTCTAGGTTGGTCATTAATTTACTAACTAAGTATTCTCACATTAATTAATTTCAGGGTTATGTTTTAAAAGAGAGTTTGCGGTGTATGTATGTTTTAAAATTTTTTGGATTTATCATGAATTTCCCATTAAATAAATATTATGGGTTAGATATCATGTGATACAAACAAGATCAAACTAAATTTAATGATATTTTATTATGGAATAAATTATAATATAAAATGAAATACATTACAAGATAGGTAAATTAAGCATAATTAGAAAAATAAATGAATTTTAATAATATTTAACGATACTGATACAATTGAAAAAATACCATTGATTATAAATAATTTTTTTTGATAATATTTAATTTTAATTAAATATGATATCCATAAATTTTTTTGATAAAATTCATCGAATGGTTAGTAAAATAATTTAGTAATATATAAGAAATAATTAATTAATTATAAGGGGAAATAATTATTTAATTCAATGAAAAATAAAAAACATTGTTTAATATCCTGGTTTTATTCAATATCGTTTATTTTCATTTAAAAGTAAAATATATAATTTTTCAAGTATAAAATTTAATTATATTTATTTTTATAAATGTAAATAAATAAATAAGCATTAAAAAATTGATTGTTAGTTATTTGGTAGTAAAGATAAATTCATTTCTTGTTAAAGGAACCATTTCCCAAAGTATTATTTTTAATGTATTTCATATTTGCATATTCTTTATTAAATAAGGATTTTTATGAGATAAATTATATATATATATATAATCTAATATTGTTCAAATCATCTAATGATGATTTTTTGGTATACCATAATTAAAAAATACTTTCTTAAAAATTAATTTTTCTAAAAAAATTATTATTTTGTTATATTTACATACATTAAATGTATTATTTCCATTATTAGAAACATAATCTGGTCATGAAATTTGATTTTAGAATCAGCATGTAAAAATTTAAAAATAAGTTCAATTTCTAATTTACTCTTATAATATGTTACCAAGGTAAGGAATACTCTCTATGTCGATATATAAAAATATGTAAATGTATTAAATGAATGGATAATGTAACTAGTCAAACCATATGACCCATTACATTGTGGTAATTTAGGTGATGAAGGTTTTCAAGGGATGTTCTGAGGAAGTTGAAGAGTGGATTGTGGAGTTCCATGTGAGATTTCAAGAAGGATTTTATGTGGTGTATGGTTTCTCGATGAAGTAAATAGAGTTATTGTGATATGGAGAGATTTTAAACAATGTAGATCCCTAGAGGTAAGGTTTTGAGGGGTATTTAATTTTCTACGTAACTACAGTTTGGATAGATAGGATGCGGCTTGGTGTCCGATGGGGATTCTTGTGGATCTAACTATTTCAGAGTAGCAACAATATATAGTTTCTCTATTCAATTTCATTTTTTACTTTGTAAGAATTTTTTTCATGGTGATTTTAGTTGCACTATATTCCCTTTACTGATATATAATATCTGTATCATGGGACTAACCATATATCGTTGAAATTCCTTTGACTATGCTCACTATGGTGTGGTATCTTACTTTACATCATAGTCTTTTCCTGTTCGAGTTCCCTTACACTATAGTGAATATTTTTTTTGTTGTGGTATTCTATTTCTTGTCCAAAATATAACTTTCCAAACCCCCTCAAACCCTACCTTCTTCCACTATTTTCACATAATATTTAGGTTATCCATGTTAATACCTAGGAGGCCTTTATTACCCTTTTCTTTGGCTTCTGAACCCATTCTTTGGAGATCAATGCTTGGTGATTCTAGGTGGGGTTCCTTCCCTTACCCCTCAATTTTATACCCTCTCTTCATATGAGGATTCATTTTGTAAAGGGAACCACTGGCTTTGGTAATTATTTTGTAGGAGAAGGATGTAGGATATTGTGTTCTAGGCTGATCATAATTTTCCCTAATATTGTGCTATTTTGAGGTTGTCTACCTATAGTTCTATCATTGTGAAACAATTTGGAATGATTTCACGAGGTAGGAGATATTTCATCTCTCTTTATTTAGTTTTACACATTGGAATATCATGATTTATTTTTATTTTTTTTGAGAGTATGCAATTGTATAATGAATATAATTAATTATTTTAATTGAAATTGAAGGGGTAGGAAATAAATTGATTTAATTTTTTTATTCTTGATATTTTTTTCTATATGGTTGAGAATGATTTATTATCCTTACATATTTTTCTTATGATTAGTTTCTATTATGTTGTTGTGGATATGGAATTAGTGACCATTATTTTTTATATTTTTTTAACTCACCTCAAACGAACATGGAAAATAATTTATTTCCTGATAATAAATAAGTTTCCTAGGGAATATCAAATTTATTTTAGAATTCCATTGAAAATATTTAAAAGGACTTTGTTAAAGGCCTATGTTAAAACAAAAATACTATTTCTGGTTGTTGAGATGCATGGAGGTTATGATGCACAGTTGGTGTGATATGTGGTGGTTATGATGTGTGGCAGGTTTGATTTGTGGTTGTTGTGATATATAGTGGATGGGATGTAGGGAATGTTGGTATGAATAATCTAGAAAATTTGGGTCTTTTCACTACTAGGTTCTTGTTAGTGATAAAATCAAATTTTTATGATGAAATATAAATGCAATAGATTATATGGGTAAAATAACCCTTGAATTAAAATGGGACATGTGGTTAAAATGGTTTTTGTATGACATGAGATTAATGTTATTAATAAAATAAAATATTTAGTAATTAGATAATTTGAAAATGGACTAACGTGAATGGAATGAAAAAAATCATATTGAGTTTGTGTATTTTTCATATAGTGTTATGCATTTAGAGGTGACAACAAAAGTGGTGGAGGTTTTGAGGCCTTTCGGTGATGATTTATGTTTTTTAAATTCTATTTTTATAAAAACCATATATCAGGCTTATGTTTTTGACTATTATATAATATATTATCATTAAGAATTCAATAAAAACCCCACTCACAACAAGAAATATGTTCAACACCCAAATGTTTTTTGAGGTGTTTTTCCCAACATCTATGATGCTGAGGATAAATGCATGGATACCCCATATTACCTGCTCTCACTTATATGTTAGGTTCTTATTCACTTGCCACAACGGATTGTAGCAAGATTACAATAATAGTTGGGAGGATGATATTGATGAGGTTATTAATAATAAGGTCATGCATGATTGGAGTATGAAACAAGTTTTATTTCCTTCATGGTCATGATACCATTTTATACTATATATTTGATAGAGGTTATGTGTAATGACCCAATCATTTATGAATAAAATTCCCTTTTTATTAATGTATTTTAGAAAAAACATGCACTCTATATTTTATTATTAGGTTTAAATGAACATTATGTATCAATACCATTGATAATATAAACATTGAATGTTGTTCACATGATCGAAATAAATGTATGGTTTTTAAAAAATAATTCTTTCGACAAAGACAATAGAAAGGATGACCTCGTCTAGTAGACTGAGGCTGTATGAAGCCCATTTTTTAGAGATTATAAATGAGGTAGAATCATCGGGCATTCATATTGACCAATCCCCATCCTAGATTCAACTTGTTATGCTTGAACGAGACCACTAATGGGAGATGTTCAAGTTAATAGAGATTACCACCCGAGAAATGCTTTCCAAGCCACCCCAAGAGTTTGTCACCATCACACACCATACCCTTCAGTCTTATACGAGTGTTATAAGGGGTTATGTAATAATTTATTAGCGACCTATTGTGTAATCCATTTTTATAAATAAAATTCATATTCCATCAATTCCTTTATAAAAATTGTCTTTCTTAAAAATTGAGGATAATGAATTTGATTAATAGACTCTTCAATTAAAATGGTACGTTTGAGAAATATTTACATGATTATATTAAACTATGTTTTTTAATAATAATAGTATAATAACATCAAAATTAAAAATAATTATAACATCAGTTCCTTATCTTTAAATTATTACGTAATCAGTTTGATAATAGTTATATTTTTATACGATAAAAGAAAAATTGTATTTTTAAAGAATATATTTTAAGGAATTAATGAATTTTTTAAATAACAAAAATTTTAATAAAATATTATTTTCAAATTAATTTTATGAATAATAATTTATTATATAACTTTTATGTAATAAAATTTAATTTTTATCAATGTTTGAAAACTATTTTTGTGAGAATCATAGTATTTTTAATAAATTCTGGTGTCAAATTTAAAAATTAAAATTCATGTATTTAAAAAATTATTTAGATTAAATGAATATTATTTTGTGAATCGTGATTTTGAAATTATCCAATAATAAAATTTTCATTATTTTCTGAGATAGTTAATTTTTTGGGTAAAAAGTAAGTACCGAATAAATAAAATTTGTGTTTTTTGATATACTAATGACCCCAAAATGAAGTAATAAATAATATAATGGGTATTCTAGGACCAATATATGTTTTCCAATTAAAATAATGTGATTTTATATTTGTTTTACTTATTTTATAATGCCTTAGTGAATCCTCCAAAATGTATAATATTCATTATTTTTTTAAATTCATTTCATTAATAATATAACTCATATTCACATAAGAAAGGATAATATTTTAATATGTTTGTCCATTGGTCTTATAAAATAATTTTTTCCACTCCACAATGTCAAAACCCATGGGAAAAACCATGGTAATTTTTGTGGTTTTGAATATTTAATTATATAGATTCCAAAACCTAATTTTGTGAAATATTAATGAATTCCCCTTTAATTTCGTATATAAACCCACCCAATATCCCACTTACATTCACCCAAAATCCTTTGATGACGTCCCTACTCTATCCTATCCACTCTATAATTCTATCAAGGATCTCCAATCTCTCAAGAATCCCCTATTCATTCTTTTTAAGTCACTCACTCAAGTAAGGGATTCCTTCCTTTTTCATTTTAATCCAAGTTTCTTCATGTTGTTATACCGTTTTATTTTCAATTTAAAATGTTGGGGTGTGATTTTGAACCTCCCCCAAATATTCTATCTTATTTTTTATTGATGAGATACAAATTTATCTATCATTAATTCCTTTCGTGTACACATGTTACCATGCCAAAATTCTGTAAGGGCTTTCTCATTTCTTATTTTCATCAAGTATTTCTACAATATTATGCATCAAAATTCCATTAAATAAGTTTGGATATTATATTACATGATTCCCATAATATATATTTCATGTATAAATGATTAGATACCCCTTTATCTCTCATTATCCCAACTTATGAATTTACAAACAATGATGTTATGCTGCCGAAATTACACTGCGATTTTCCATGACAAAATTATCATGTAGTGAATACCATAACAATTTATCTATCAAGGGTATTAAAATATATGTACATATAATAATATAATGTTACTTAATTATATTTATTATACATTGCTTAATTATTTAATAAGAAAACATGTTGAATGATTCCATGTTATATTTTATATGTGGCACACTTATGCATGAATTGAAATGTTTAGATGTGTGCGTCCTGATAGTGGTATAATGAATTAGGTAATGTTTAGTATCATGATATTACATGTGAAATGAGGATTTACTTTTGATGTTTTTTTTAAATGAGGGGTTAGTCAAGATAATTCATGTTAAATGTGGGTTTAGTCATGCTAATCTATGTGCAATGAGCCATGGGTCATGCTAATATCATTTAGTATGTTCTTTCCACATTTAGGTGTTATGATAATCATGATCTATCATTCCTTTATGTTCATGTTTCTTTGATGCTCCATTGACATGAATATTGTCAAACATATATTGTATTCTTCATGTTATGAAATTTTTTCTCCCTTACTTGACTTTATAGCTCACCATTTTATGTCCTTTGGTTATCCTATGAAATTCTATGTACGAAGGAATGTTGTGGCATGTAAAAATTGTTTTTAATAAATATTTTGTATTTTATGTCTTATTTTGTCATGTAATGATTCTAGTCCCCAATGACACTAGATATTTTGATATTATATGTTGTATTATGTGAAATATTATGTAATAAACCAAGCTAATATGTGAAATAAAGATAAGAGTTGTTATATTATGAGAGAATATGAATGTGATGACAAGTTTCTTATAGGGTTCTTGGTAAAAGGTGGTTTCCTAAGATTCATTAGGTGGGACGTGATGACTAGTTTCATATAGGGTGCCTAGTATGATAGAGTTAATTAAGTGTCTTTAAGAAGGTTTCTACAGAAGGTATGAGAGTACCAGTATGTATGTCATTGAAGAGTGAGAGAGGAAAGTTAGTGGTAAAGAAGTACATGGTACCCTTTATTAATATTCATCATACTATGCAACTATATTGGACATGTTACTTTGTGACCTTTCCATAGTGAGTATGGGACTACTATGTTAACCTATTTATGTCCCTTTTTAATCATTTTTCAATATACTAGTAAATTATTATTCTATTTTCACATGTGAATGAGAGACTTTGTATAATAACCATAAACACAAAATCTCAGTTCCGGTCCTAAAATCATAATCATTAAATTACTGGAATTGATCTAATAAATTTGAACCAATTTTTTACCATCTGAACCTTGTAAAATGTAATGGAAATATTGGATCACTTGAACTCTCAAGGACCATCAAGGTTTACAATTCTATATAATTATGAAAAAATCCTACATAAACAGTACACATTACATTAAATGATCATTTCTACAACATAACCTGTTTTTTTTCTTATTTCACATTATGTTATCATCATCATCATCATCTATATGAAAGCCTTTCTTGAAATAATTCATTCAAAATAGTTTCTTGATAACTTGAGTAAAAATATATAGAAGATGGGAGATCTCAAATACATAGTATGTGTAATCATAAGTACTAAAAATTTATTGTCATCAATGAACATAAGATGTGTCTAAGGGTATGATGTCATAATCGAATTGCAATATCAAATCATAATGAAAAAATACCAATCAAATCATGAATCATCAATCAGGAAACATGGAATATATATATAACAAAATAAAGTTTCATAAAAATCAATTTTATTGAGCCATGTTATATAAATATTGATTAAAGGAAAACCTATATACCCCTATCAACCATAGATAAAACATGTTGATATCTTGGAACATCATCTTCATAGAACACTTAGAGAACCCTTATAGAACACACACAAATGTAAATAGCAAATGGTTAAATTTAAATACTATTAAATGGGGAACATAATCATTACCCAATCCATTAAAGAGAGATTTGGGGGCACCTATCATTTAATATATATCTATGCCATTAGGAGATATCTGAGTATACCCACTATATAATAAATAACTATCTCACACATTAGAACATGGACACAACAATCATATATAATGTCTATGATCTATAACAAGAAAAAATTAAACAGATATTTCAATTTAAAACTCATATAAATAATCATTATTCTATTTATAATATGATTAAATCTTGTAAAAGAAATGGGTTTCATGTCAATATCTATGAAACATGATTAACCCATATAAAAGAAACAAGTTTAATAACAATATATTTGAAACATGGTCAAATCATGGATAAGAATTAGGTTCGATAAAAATCCATTTTAAATATGATTAACCCATGGGAATTAAATGGATTCTATAATAACATCTTTGAAAAAATCTCAATATATCTAGAGAAAGAATATGGAAGGTATAATTTCAAAATATCCTTATCAAAGCATAAGAAAAAATCATGGTTTTTTACATTGATGAATGAGGAAACCAATCAAATATAATCAAAGAAATTCATAATAAAATTGTCATTCCATTTATAAAAAAATGACTTTCCAAAAATTAAAAAATCACAAAATATTGATAAAATTTATTTCATTGAAAAAACCATTCAATAATATAACCGAATATTTAAAAACAATTTAAAATATTTCTTAAGGAGAATATCCTTTACATTTTAAATACCACTTTTCAAAACACATTGTAAATACATTTCTATGAATATAACCTAGAAGTTTACAAATAAATCTTCAAATAATAAAATTTTCATGTTTGTGGAAAATTCTTTTATGGCGTATTAGTTAAAATAATGATTTCTTTCACATTATTGATAAAATCTAAATGGGTATTTTTTGGAAAATTAAATGACTATTTCATTAAAAATGTTTTTTTTTAAATTCAAAAATTGTTAAAAATGACATTAATTAATTATTTTAATAAAAAAATGAAAACTTTTTCAGAAAACAAGATTTTGGAAGAAAAGGGGTATATATCTAAAAAGAGAAATAAAATAATATTTTCCTCAAAAATATTTTCTAAGTTAATATACATTGATAGAAGGATGAAATGGTACTATTAATTTAAAATATAATGAATTAACATATGAGAACAAAAACCATTTAAATCCATGAATGGTAGATCATAATATGTCAAAAAATTGGGACATAATAAAAAACAATCATGATAATCGATGATATTGTAAAATTAAACTCTTACCACTTTGGTAAATTTGAATTATAAAACCCATGAAAGGATAAAATTAAATTATACTTTAAATATCTAGATAATAAATAAATTAATGATATTAAATGTCCAAGGGGTTGTATATACACCACATAAAGGTTGATATGTGACTAACATTACATAAGTTTCAAAAAAGGAAAATTAAGACAAAAATCATATTCAATGATCATATACTTGAAGTGGGGATTAATAAATGAATTTATTAAGTATATAAAATGGAAATAGAAAATAAAATTAAAAAATAAAACATAAAATAATAAATTTTCTTTGAATACACTATATTATAATGACATAATGAGTGAAGTATAATTTTAACTCAATTAATTGAACTTGAGTTAAAAAAATCCCTTACCTCACACTTCCTTTTGGTTGAAAGTTATTTAACCTCATTTAAAGTGTTTTTGGGAATTTAATTAACTTATCATAGAACCATATTAGTATTTATAATATCATATATGATCCCATTATAATATCTTATCACACGCTTCATAATAATCTTTCATTTTTTTCATAGTTTTAGGTGTTCAATTCTTTATTTTCTCATTCGTGATTTGTCATAAATGTACAGTTTCTTGTGAATATAATATAATTATATGATCTACATAATAATGATCACCAAATAATTATCATATTTATAAATGAATTATATTTTGTATTACCAATTATAAAATATGTTTTTTAAAAAACAAATGACATTACGATTATAGAGACGGTAGGCCATATGAACGAATAACTAATGATTTAGTTTTTCAATTATCAATATGGAAAGTTGGTATGTAATATTTTGTATTTAAAGAATGATAATAATATCATAAAAAATATAATTTCTTAAAATATAATCATATATATCATCCATGTGGTGTTGTGATAAATTAGATAGTCACATCACTTTGTGAAGGTGGAAGTCTAAATATAAACAAACAATGTTGTCATATTTCAATGATTGAAAATGTAAGTTATAAAATGATATATTTTATTTTAACAATTTTAAATATGTTTTTATTATAATAATTATTTCATTAATATCACATATAGTAATTAAATTTATTTTTTTAACTTTCAATGTAATGTTTTATAGAAAATATAATCAAATCGCTTCAGGAGTCGGAAATTCGTCGTACAGATGAGCGATGTTATTGTATCCCAAAAGGAATGGTAATCTATAAAGTTATATAAATATGATATAAAGAAATTAGACGTATAATTAAGTTATTAATTTCATATATATTATTTATATCCATCATCATAACCATATGTGAGAGATGGAAATGGAAAAAAAATGATATCAGTTCATAAGTCCATAGTTTGTTTTACACATGAATAATGATTTTGTAACCCATATGATGAAAGAGGAGAATTATTTACGGTATTATTTTAACATAATGAAATTGACGTATACGTAATATAATTTATTTATTATATTTTCATGTTTCAAGAATAATTCAAAGAGGTGGAGGAAGAAAAAATATAAATTTTTTTATTGAAGGATGTTACCTCTTCATTAGGTAACTTCTACTGGTTTTTACAAAAGTCATTCCTTTGATTCATTTATGGCCACACTGAGGATTATATGAAGATAGGATGTAAGTATAGAAGTTATTTTGGTGGTTAATTTCATAACATAGTGTGTTTTATGGTGTGAAGAGATGAGTATAGGGGGTCCTTTTATATGTGAGGTTAGTAGAACACTGTTAATTTTTAAAAAGAATGAATTCATTCATTTTTTTAAACGTAAAAACTATTTAAAAATGGAACCTTAGGGATCATAGAATTTATAAGGTATAATTATATCCATAAAATATAGGTTATATAAGTTTTTAGGTCATTAAAACAATTATATTTTTAGTTTAAACCCAACTAAACACGTTTTATCCTTAATCGTTGCAATTAATTTTTGTTGATTTCACTATTCATTTTTGTAAAAATATCTCCTTTTTAAATAATATATATTATTTATTTTTAGAATATTTATCCATTTCACCATATTATATTCACAATTGTGGAAAAATTATATTTTAAAATTTATCTTGCAGATGTGATAAGAATGCAGGTTTTCAAAGAGAAAATATTTCAATCCATACCAAGTTTTTATATCCAATATTAATATTATATTGATTAAAATTGAATAAATTAGATTAATATATATATAATTGACTTAATTTTATATTAAATCCAAATAAAAATATAATTTTTCTTTATAAATAATTTAAATGTAAAGGACATTTTCAATTTGAATTTTGTATATTTCACTATTCATAAAAAATGTATAATTTCTGAGAATTATTAAAAATTCAACTTAATCTAATAATGAATTTGTTTTTTTCCAAATCTTCTAATATTTTTCACAATAAATTTTCTATAATTGTATAAATTATTTTTATAAAAAAACCAGACGACACAATGAAAACAGGTTTTTCGAGAAGTGTATTTTTTAGAAGCAGAAGATGATATTATATTAACTATAGGTCTAATAATAATTGTTATATGAATAAAAAATAAAATTTAATTGTTATATATGTCTAATTTAAAATATCAATGATTAATTGTTATTTTAATAAATTAAATGTATAAATATTATGTGATTCAAAATATTTTTAGAAAAATACTCCCTTTTAAACCCAACAAAAACTATACTAAAATACAATATAATGATTCTTCAAATGTAATTTAGTGGATAAAATATTACTATATAATTATAATATTTCATTTAATCATATTTAAAACAAAATTTTTCTTTTAAAATACTTAATTTTTTGAAGATAAATGAATGTTTGAATTTGTTTTTTATATTTTTTAACTATTCAGTGAATATCAATATTTTTCTAAAAAACAGAAAATCACATGAAAAAATATATATTGATATTATGATTCAAAAAATCAGATAATTTTATTAAATAAATTTTATAAATGTTTGAAAAATTATTTATAATATATTTTAAATAAAATAAATGAAAATCAATTTCAAAAAAAAATTATTTTTGAAGAATAAAATTACTTCACACTAAATACAATGATTATTTAATAAATAATTATAAATAATTTATAATGAGTATAAAATTTATATATAAATATATATTTCATAATATACTTAATACCTTTCATACCTAAAAATTTAACAGGTATGTTATAACAATTATATATATCATGGGTTGTTCAAGATAATGGTTGCATGTGGAATACAATATCAAACATAAAAATATCGGGGTTGTGTGTATAGTAAGTTATCCAAAATAATTTAATTTCTTTTAAAATTAATATTTGGTAAATATTTGGTGGGTTATATTATCATGTAATTTTATTGTTTCATGTCGTTTATGATATCAAATATTATTTTCTTATTTTAAAATATCAGGGTTTTACATCCTCCCAAGTTTAATAAATTGTGTCCTTGTAGTTATAAATTTATGTTGACAATGAAATGATAGAGAACTGAAAATAATTTTATTGTAAACCCACATAATAAAAATGATTAATAAAACATATTCTTGATTAAAGTGAAAGGTAATTATGAGGGACATATAGAATAACACATAAATGGTTTCCAAATATGAGAAAATACGTGGGAATTGAAGATCTGGACATAGAAGGAAAGTGTAAATAATTATAGAAGCTGATTGAGTTTATTTTTCAAGAACAAGTGAATGATCACTAGAAATATAAGGGACTAAAAACCATAAATATTTTATGATGTAATAGACCATTGTATTCATTAGATATGAATATAATAGGATAACATTTTATTCAAGATAATGTTCCTTATGTTGTGGAACTATTTCACTGTATAGACTGAAAACATAGTGAAAAATACTTACTTGACAAGTAAAATTTCACCATTTTACCAATTTATACCATAATATCATATTTTCACTAAATTATGAGTATTGAAAATGCATTTTTCATGAATGATATGCTAAAAATGACCATTTAAAGGATCATATAACCATAAAAGGGATAACAAACTATTCCAATGGTATTTTTAAATTAACCAAAAATGAAATGGATATGACATGTTAAGATAACTCCCAAAATGAAAAATCATTTATATGATACATTAATCTTTAAAATTAAATATTAATACCCCAAGATAAACTAAATCATTCTGAAATATCTTTATTATTAGAAAAATTTAACCTTACATTATTTCTCATACATTTCAACTTTCAAGAACAAAAAATATAGATATCTCTATTTGAAATTACATTATTCACATAGTCAAAAATTCCTTTTCAATCCCAATGTTATTTATATTATAAAACTTGTGTTCAAATAAGTACCAAAATATCTAAGATCATATAAACAAAAATGGTTGTTAATACCTTAATAAATATTTATAAATTTTTTTAAAGAATAATTAACATTAAATGGATTATTTACATATTGATAAACCTAATAAAACCACTCCTGAAAAGTCATTATTAACTTCAATATCTCATTACTTAAAACCTCAACAAGATTTTTATTACTTTTAACTTACGATCAACCTTACTCTTATAATCTATTTACAGAATCCAAAAAAACTCATCAAATTATACATGAAAACATCCTAGTCTCAATATTTATCTAAAACATTACTCTAATACCAACTATAACATCAACAAACCTTCACTCTTGGATCTGATGTTAAAATCATAAACATCACATTTACAGATTCTATATGGATAAATGCGACATAATTTATTTCCATCCAGACATTGCAAAATCAAAATGAAATATTAGAACACCAATATTATCAAGGATATTTTAGGTTTAGATTTTTATATAAATAGAAAAAACTGCTACAAAAATAATACCCATGACAATAAATGAAAATTTCCCCCAATTAACCTAATTTTTCTTAGTTTATATTAAGTCATTATCACAATCCATGTGAAATTACTTCTATACATAATTAATTCAACATATTTTCATGATATACTATTGAAAATGAAACGTAATAAGAGTTATATGAAATGTTATGTAACTGAAAACATAGGAATTAACAAGTGAATGTCCTTAGTGACTATATTAAATTCATAAGGGTATAAATACATAATCAGAATTCATGAGAGAATCATAAAAGAACACAAACCGATCAATTCTTGAATCAGAAATCATTAACCATGAAAGAATGATTTTAATGAAGAAACATTCATTACAATAAATAATCATGTTCCTTAAGATATTAATCTTTATCAATGTAAACACTATAATACCATAGAAAGAATATATAAAACAAGTTGGTATCTTGGAACATAATCTTTATAGATTAGTTAAATAACCCTAATAGAACCATTATAAATGGAATAACATAACATGGGCTCCCAATATAATTCCTCAAATAACATAATCATTAATAAATGTTTTAGGGAACTATATGGGTGCACCAATTATTTATATTATATCAGGCTCACCAGTCACTGTCTTTGCTCACCCATCGTATAATCTCCAACAAGCTCACCTTATCCTTAAAGGGAACACCCATTATCTATAATGTTCAAAAACAAAAAAAGTAACAATTTATATATTGATTTCATTAAAGAAATATTAGAAATATTCATTATTACATTTATTTCTTGATCAAACCATGGAAAAGAAATGGGTTTCATGTAAATGAATTTAAAACATGATTAACCTGTGGAAAATAACTGCGTTCTATAACAATTTATTAGAAACATTGATAAAATAGGGAAATTATATGAGTTTCATAGTAATATATTTGAAATATGATTTAAATAAGGTAAAGAATGTATTTACATAACAGTCTCTCTAAAACAATATTAATCCATCCATAGAAAGAACGAGTATGGTATTATCACAAAATGTCATTGTTAGATTATAAGTAACAACAAAGGTTATTGACATTAATGAATGGGGGTACCATTAAAATATCATTAAATAAATTTTGAGGAGAATACCATTTTTATTTTGAAAAAAATATATTTAAAACCATGACATTCCCAAAATATTTGGAAATTATTTTTCTCTGAAAAATCATGGATACATATAAATGAATCTTTTAAATTCACTTCAAACATTTCCTGAGGAAAATATACATACCATTTAGGGAAAAAATTTAAAAAAAATTTGGAATACATTACATTGAAAATAAAATTGAAATTAAATAAAGGAATATTCAAAAAAGATATTGTTCATCAAGGTAGAAAACATTTTGTAAGATGTACATGTCAAAATAATAATTCTTTATATTTTTGACAACAAAAAACTAGATTTTTTTAGAAAACTGTTTGAAAATTCCTTTAAAAAATTTGTAAAAAGTAAGAAACGGGTAAAAGTTTCTTTAATAAATCATTTTTGGAATTATAAACACATTTTTGGTAAAATTATCGCTAAACATGGTTTGGGAATAAAAATATTTTTTTGACCAAAGAGAGAAATAATGATGATTTTAATTAAAAATGATTTCGGAATTTTTATAACTAAAAAATAGTGGAAAATTTTAATATTACATGAAAATATTATTAAATAAAAGAGTATAACAAAAATAACGAGAGTCCTTAAGATTTAGATTATAATATTTCAATATTGAAGGCATAATCATAAACAATTCCAATAATTGATGAGATTGAAATATAAAAATCTAATCTATTTATTAGCATTGAATCATAAGCCACCTGAAATGATAAAAATAAATTAAACATAAAATATAATGAGAATAAATTAATGATATTATAAGTAAATGGGACTATATATACAACTCCTAAATTAAACAAGGTGCAAAACATAACATAAGTCTCAATGAAGGTAAATTGAAATAAAAATACCTTATAAATATCATATCATTGACGTGGGTATTAAAAAAAGAATTTATTATGTGTAGAGAATGTAATTACACGTAAAAATATTAGATATAAAACATAAAATAACTAATGGTCTTTACACACACAATCTTAGAACTACATAATCAGTTAAATAGAAATCAAATCCAAAGAATAGAAATTGAGTTCATAAATCTCTTACATCACACTTACTTTTAGTTGAACATGATTTAATACTATTTATTGTGGTTTTAATGATTTTATTAATTCATCATAAAACCATATTAACTTTGATGATATAATATATTATCATTTTATAACATATTATCACCAGTTCATTAAAAATACATCATTATTTTCATTATTTTTGTTGTTAATTTCTTGTGTTTCTCATATATGATTTGTTATGAGAGTTCTGGTTCATATTCATATAATACAGTTCTATCATCTCTAGAATAATAATAATGAAATAAGTATCATATTTAAATATCTATTATACATTTTAGACCAATTATGAGATATGGTTTTGAAAAATAACGTATATTACGAGCATAGAGACGGTAAGACCAATGTACACATGTGTAACGTTTCCATTTTTCAATGATCAATATAAAAATGATGTAAGTGATATTTTATCATTCCCAAATTTTAAACTTTTCATAAATAACATATTATCTCTATAAATTTATGTATATATTTCATTCATCTGTTGTCGTGATAAAATAGAGACTCACACCACTTCATGAAAGTGGTAGTCCACACGTACATGAATGACCTTATCATATTTTAGTGACATAGAAGGTAGAAAATATTTAATATTATATTTTTAGAATGATAATTATTTAATTAATATGAAAATTATGTCATTATTATCATATATTTTCATTTATTTTTTTATTATTCCCCTCAGTGTAAGAAATTAGTGAAAAAGGAATCACATAGCTTCGCGAGGTGGCAGTACGACGTACACACGAGCGACATTACCATTTCCCACAAAGAATGGAAAGTAAAAAAATTTATATATGATAAAATTACTAAAAAGTTATAACTATTTTATAAATATCATATAAAAAATTTATATCTATAATTATACCTGATCTTAAGAGTTTGTAATGGAAAAATAAATAACATTGGTTCTCGAGGCAGTAATCCTCCAAACACAAGAATGATGATTTCAAAATCCATTGGATGGAATTTGATAAGTGTTTAGGAAATTATATTAACATAATAACATCTAGGTATATGTTATATAATTATGTTGTTATACAATCAGGGCTTAATAGTTATTTAATGCGGTGGAGGAAGAAATAAAATAAAATGATTATTGAAGAATGTTACATCTTCTTCGGGTAACTTCATTTGGTCAGACCCATAGAACTTACCTAGTTTGTATTAATCCCTAAATAAGGATTATTGGATTATATTATGTAATTACATAATTAATTTTTGTATATATAATCAGAAAAAATCAGTTCTGAATGTGTGTAATGAATATGAGAAATGGTGTCCTTTTATAAGTGAGGTGAGGGGAACACTTGTAATTTTTGAAAGGAATGAATTCCACCCAAGTTATTTTAATGTAATAAGGTTCAAAAAATGGTTTATGATTTATAATATAATAGATATATTTCAAATATGGTAATAAATGATATTTTATATATGTTTTAAGATCATTTAAACCCTTATCTTTTTAGAATAACCCTTAGGAAACCCATTTTTACCTTAATTGTGGTAAATTTCTTTAAAGTTTTTACTATTAATTTAGGAAAAAACATAAGATAAATTTTTTATATAATATAAATATTTATTATTCCTAAAATTTAATCTATTTTTCCAAATTATATTCACAAAAGTGGGAAATTTTAATTTAAAATTAATTATACACATGCGATGATAATGCCAGTTTTGAATGAAAAATGATCAACTGTATATAATGTTTTTATATACATTTTCAATAATAAATTGATTAAAATTTTCAAAATTTAGATAATTTATCTTTAATTCAACTAATTTTACTTTAAAACAAAGTTAAAAAATAATTTGAATTTTAAAATAATTATAAAAGAGGCAATTTTCAATAAAAATTCAGAATTTTAACTATTCATAAAAATCATCTTTTCATAAAATTATAAATAATTAACCGAATATATTATAGAAATTATTATTTAAAAAATTATTATTTTCTAAATAAAATTTAGAAAAATGGTAAAAAAATTAAATTAAAAACAAATAATACCAACGCGCTAAAATAGAGGGGTTTTGAGAACTGTATTTTTTTTGAAAGAAACGAGTATTTTATATTAACTTTATGACTAATATTAATAATTTTATGAATATGAATTAAAATTTAATAATGCATACTATATATATTTCATTTCACAAATTCCTTATCAAGTATTATAGTATTTAACTAAAATAAATAAACATTATGCACTTTGAAACCATTTTTTGAAAAACCCATTTTCAAACACTTAAACAAACTTACACTAAAATAAAATACAATGATGATTGAAATTTAATTATGTAGACTAAATAATACTAAATAATACTTATTTTACTTTAAATAACGTTAAAAACTTATTTTTTTCATTTTAGTCGGTAAAATTATTGAAAAGAAATGAATTTTTTTAAATCGAAACTTTTTCACTATTCACTAAAAATCTATATTTTTTGAAAAAGGAAAAAAATTCACACAAAAAACATCTAATATTATTATTTAGAAAATATAGTTAATTTTATCAAATATATTTTCTAAATGATTTAAATTTAATTATAACATTTCTTTCAAGAAAACCAAGAAAACTCATTTTTAGGAATACAAATTTTTTATGAATATAATTACATAATCAAAATTGGATTGATTAATTACTAAATTTTTTTCAGTAATTTGAATTTATTATGAAATATATATTTTATAAATTATTTAATACTATTTTTACATTTCAATTTAACCTATAGGTTATAATAGTTATATATATATATATATATTATGGGTCATTTATACTCAGTGTTACATGTTGAATGTGCTAGTAAACATAAAAATTTCAGGTTTTGTATAATGAAATCTATTAAAGATATTAAATTTATATAAAAATAAATATACAACAATTTCATAGTGAGTTACATTCTCATCTAAGCTATGACTTTCATGTCACTTATGTTATCAAAAATAATTTTATTCTTAAAAAATCATGTAGTGTTACACTTTGGGTATAATAATACTGATTATACATGTTATCAACACCAAAAATATATATAAATTTATACTATTTTTTTGTTTCTAAGAGGTCTATTGGGACTATGGAAGATATTACTAGACTAAACATTTGAGTTTTTGTTGAGTCTCTTCCATAGGATTACATTTCGGTTCTTATATAAGAACTCTTTGTATTTATGTGCATGTTCATTCATTATGGGATAGTTTGGAATTTTTTATTTCTATGTATATGATAGATTTTCATGGTTTCTTTAATTATATATCATGAGTCTACTTTTATTAAGAGGGTAATCCCTTCCATATTATAGACTTTAAATAAACATTGTTCTAGTTTCCAACCAAGGTCCTACTAATAGTAAGAATCGTGGATCAATATATATCTTTATACATTTTTTACCAAGAATGAAAATATTTAAAGGTATAGGTCATGAATGATTAGTATCAGAGGGATGTTAGTTTGAGATATAGGATGAATTTTAGAGTTAGAAATTTTAAGGATTTCACTGGATTGTAGGGAAACAATTTTAGTCAATCTTGGTACATCACATATGCTAAAGAGATTGACTAGAACAGGGTATTTTGGGACACCCACAATCTGAGATAAAAAATATGATTTTATTAAACTATCATGTGAGGTAGTTCTCCTTGTAGTGTAGACACCTAGGAAATGTATTAGAATCACGATTTATTATTTTCATATCTGAACTGGGTTATGTAAGGGAGTTAAAATAAGGAAATATAATGAAACATAAAAATTTACCATTCTAACAGGACTAGAAAATCCTTCTTTCATTTTAGTTATTAATTTTGGAAATCATTTCTATTTGGTTTAGGCTAGCGAGGTTTTGCATAATGACCAAGTTGACCATTGGAGGGTCAAACCAGTTTCATAAGATGATCGGTATTTGAGGATATTGAGATTATTTAAACATAAATAATTGGAAATGTATGAGTGTATTATCTATAATCAAGATATATGGCACCATTTATAAGAGCTCTAGATTTCCTTCTGTCTAATTATGTCTAATTTGAATTATAAGGTTTCATTGGTTTTTATTTAGAAGAGGGGCACAATGTGTTAGTTGTGGATAATGTATCATGGGGATTAAAAAGTGTCATATATTTCAAATAAATAATTTGAGAATAATTTCATAGTAGAGACCCTATCATCAATAATGTAGTTAGTGAAGAGAATAAATCTACTTTACCTTCAGTATGGGAGAATTTAGGTGTGATATTTTGATCATGTTCAACGTTATTTTTCATTTTATCCCATATCTTTATCTGATAAAAAGTTCCATGCATGGTGTCCTGAATAAAAACTCTACCCATCTATCAAGAATGATGTTACTATTTTTATATTAAAAATCCATTTAGAGGTTAAAAATAAGGTTGAGGTGCCCAACCATATGCACTTTTTAGGGGGGATATCACAGGAGGGGAGCTATCGGGGTTCCTTAAGAATTTGATTTATTAGTAGCAAGTATCAGTCACAATGGCCTTTAGGGTTTCGACAAGTGGGGACTAATCCTCAAAATATTCCCTTTAATCCATCTCTGTATGGTGTGTTTCATGGTTTTATGGGTGCTTTGTACAAGTTTGGTAGGTCTGTGGGGCCATTCTCATCACCAACATCATTAAGAAGTGATTCTATGAGGTCAACATATTTGTAGTGTTTAGGTTCATCATCATCCTCTGTAGTATCCTCAAATAAGGATATTTCTATTTCAAGGGCACCCAAATTATGTTATGTCAAGAGGAGAAGGGTAATAAAGGATATGACCTTAGGATATTCCACATATTAAGAGATCCTGGCGTAAGCATGGACAATGAGGTTTTCATCAGTAGTGTCATAGGGGATCTAGGCTTGGATTGTTTCATGCAATGTAATTTCAAGTACATGACATGATATATATTATCAAAGGTACCATCAGCTTATCATCTACCATTTATGTAATTTTTTTATTCAAGGAACTCACACTCATTTGTTTCACTAACATTACTTCTTGTGTTGTAACTTGACCAAGATAGGCTTTACAAGCCTTTGGTGTTGACTACACCTATCAGAGGCTAGAAAATATTATTGAATATGAGATGAGGGGTTTTAATGATTGTAAGTAAATATAAATCATTCATTTATATATTATTACTAAATATATAGTCATATTATGTCATCCTCAATATAAATTTACTTTATTCCATGTGTTTTGTTATGTAATACTTCCATAGGAATGTCAATTTCTCATATATGGATGGAAAACATAATTTTTTTTATCAAAAAAATGATATGTTCAAATGGATAGTAAAAACGTGGATACCCTAAAATTATTTATGGATGAATTGATAATAAAATTATTTAGAAAAATGATGGTGGGGGCTCCTAGTTTTATTAATGAATTTATCGATTTTTTGAGGAGGTTTCAATTGTACCCCCTCAACATGATATCGAGTTCAAGTAACATACATAGTTTGATGCATCGCTTATTTAAATATAACTTTATTGGTTTCCAAACAATTATTTTCAGTTGTTTTGGATATAAATATATATCTTGATGTTGAAATATTTCATTTAAATATGTGTGTGTCTATACGGAGCTTCAGGGTTATTTTCTATGGAGTATATTTGTCTTGGGATGTGTATAGACTACAGAAGGATGAATCAACTAATGATAAATAATCTATACCATCTTATAATTATTTAGGATCATTTTTACCATTTTAGGGGTGTTATTTGGTTCCTTATGATTGATCTATGGTCAAGATACCACCATTTTATAAACAAGAAGGATGTTATTTCAAAGAATACCATGAATTGTAGGTATATTCACATTGAGTATTTCGTTATGGATTTTGGTGTCACAAACAACCCAGATATGTTAATAAAACTCATGAACACTATGTTTTTATAGTTTTTAAGCTATTATTTATTCCTTTTCATTTATTAATTATTAATATACTTAATGTGATATAAGTAGAACATAGATCGTCTCATAGATGTCTTAAAATTTCATTAATTCCACCACCTAAATAGATTTTTTTCTAGGTGATATCTTTTTTAAAAGAAGGTGAATTTCCTTTAGAATGTGGTGTTTTGTTAGGGTGTCTCCATAGACTAATCAATGATCAAGGTAGTTTCTTCTTAGAAAAAACCCAAGAATGTGGAATTGGTTCGTTGTTTCCTCAATCTCATGTGAGATTATTGGAGGTTCATGTCAGATTTTTCATGGACTACATCCCCATTTATAGGACAAAAAAGTAAGGATCATTCCTCTATTTGTAATTATTTTTTTCAAGATGTGTTAGAATACCCAATGGGGAGGTTTATTAGTTTCCCAATGTTTAAGTTTCCATAATAGGGGTTATGTTTTGTGGTTTTCTACAACACTTCCCATCTAGGATTGGATGCATACTGATGTAAAAGAATTTGGTGATCTATTATTATTCTAAGTTGTTATATCAGTATGAGTGTAATTATAAAACCCATGACCTCGATCTAGCAGTGATTTTATCTGCACTGATTCTTTCTAGGCATTACCTCCCACCAAAATTATTTGGGTTATTTACCAATCATAGGTGATTAAGGTATAATTTTCTCTCTATGACCTAAATCTATGAAAAATAAGAAGGATTGTGTTTCAAAATGGATACAAAATTTAAATATTTTATATCTCCTAGAAAGGTAATTTCATTTCATTCATGTTGAAAATTATGTAATGAAGGGATGTTGTTCAATAATCTAGGGATTATTAGTATGTGATATAGGTGTTGGTAGGAATTCACTATGATTTAGAGGTAGTTTATGATAGGTGGTTGATGTTAAATATTATTTTGTATAATTTTCATATAAAACTATTGGAGGAGTCTCAGTGCGGAGATTCTATGATGGAATTGATGCATCATAATGTTAGAAATAGTGACGTTCATAAGGATAGTTAGAGGATGGTGAAAACAAGTATTTGTTCCAGATGAGTTTATTCATTCTCTTGGATCTGCATTCTGAAGACTTCAATGAGTTTCACATATCACATTTTGTATTATAATTAGGGTAATATAAGATGATTAAAAGTTTGTGGGTAAATTTTGTGTGTCCCATGATTATTAAATAAGTGTGAATCTTCATGGATTGATTTCCAATTTTCTATCCGTTAAAGGAAGAGAATTGTGTTCCTAGAGCTCTATTACACCCCTTTGATGTTTTTGAGTGGATATGGGATGAAATATTAATAGAATTAATCCCTTATGATCTTGGTGAATATGACATTATCTGGGTAATTGTGGATCAACTTACATGTTCAACTCAATTCCTTATAATCAATAAGTCAGGAACCATGGATGTTTTATAAAGGTGGTATATAGATATGGTCATATGAATTCATGGATTAATAAGTTCAATTATATTATATTGAGATGATCTATTTACCTCATGATTCTGAACTAGATTTCAATATTACCTTGACACTTAATTATGGTTCAACACTAACTTACACAATTAGAAATATGGAAAGACGTAGCAGACCACCCAAATTCTAGAGGAAATTCTTCTAGAATGAATGTTGGTTATTAGTGTATCAACATGAGTTTGGTTGAGTTCACCAAAAAAAATTCTACTAATCATCCATTGGTATGGACCCATTTGAGGCATTATATAAGAGTCCATTTAATTCTCCATTGTGATGGGTTAAAGTTGTAGACTCATTAGTTCTTATTTCTAAAGTTGTTAGGAGCATGATATATAAAGTTTACGTAGTCCAAGATAAGACTAAGGCCACACAATATTGTTAAAAATATTTTTCTAATCATAGGAGGATATCATAGGATTTTAATGTTGGGGACAATATTTCATAATGGTTTTCCCTCACCAGGAGAAATGGAAGATTAGAATAGGAATCAAGGATTATCCCTAGTTCATCGGTCATTTCTAGGTGTTAAAGAAATGATGGTGAACTAGACTACTGGTTGGGGATTCCACCAAAGCAAGATAGGTTCCATGAAATCTTACATGTGTCTTGTCTTTATCCATATCTCCATGATGATTACCAAGTCATTGACTAGGGAGTGTTGGATATTAAGGATTTCATGATGTTTATAGAGTGATTGATGTGGATCCAGGAACATTAAAAGAAGGTTCTTCCTGAATAAACCATTCCATTAGAAAAAATTATGTATTGGAATAGTGTATTGGAGGTGAGTACATGGGAATGTAGGACATATATTCATGCCTAGTACCCTGAGCTATTTATAGTATTATCATTCTTTGTTTTCCACGATGATTTTATTATAAAATATTATTTAATTTTTATGTGTTACATTTTATGTGGATATTGATTTATGTTAATTATTCAAGTATATGAATGGGTAAAACAATTTCATAAATCAAGAAACATTGTAATACGACACATTTTAATACCATATGGTTGATTTAGTGGCACCCAAAGTAGAGAATAACCTGAAATGGAAAGTGTATTCTCTGGATTTGTGTAGTTTGTATATGTTGTTCAGTAGTTATGGAAGATATTTTATTGGAATATATAGAGAGTGAAATTGTTTTTAGGTGTATTTTTGGGGATTATTTTGCTTAATTTTGGTTTTATATGGTAGAAACATGTTAGTTATAACCAGATCCCTGAGAAGTATCTCACATGTTGGTTGTTTAGACCTCTCCATTTTACTTTTTTGGGCATGGTTTTTTATTGATGATAAGAATTTTTGATAGGTATATAATATAATGGTCCAAAATATTCAACCCAATAATTTATGTGAATTGAGGTGATGGATTTTTCTGAGATAAGTATAAAGGAAGTAGAAGAGTTGATACTGGAGTTTCATATGAGATTAAAAGAAATAATTTGTGGGGTTCATGGTTGTCATAAACTATAAAGAGAGTAACTATAATGTTGAGATATTGGATACAGTGTAGATCTTTGGAGGTAGAGTTTTGGGGCTTTGAAAATTGTTATTATATCTATGACATGGTGAGAAATGATATAACATGGAATCCCAGAGGTAAGATGGATTCTTTTGGTTCATCATTTTTCGGGTCATTATTCCATAGAGTTTATTTATACTGTTGAATTTTTCATGTTTGTTTGAATTTGTATCATGGTGTGTTCAACTTATTTATATTCCTTTAAATAATTTATAAAATATGTTTCATGGGCCTCATCATGTTCTCAAAAGTATCTTTGACTAGCCTCATTATAATGTGGTCCCTTCTTTAATGATGTAGTACTTTCTAGTTGCAGCACCATTTTGTAGTAGTGAAGGGTGTTGATTTGTGGTTTTCTATTTATATTCATTCCTATAAATTCAAAAGTCTCTCAAACCCAAAATTAATTTACATTTTTATTTCTGTCTAATTGTGGTCCCTGTGAACCC
Organism: Viscum album; assembly: GCA_963277665.1. Taxonomy (NCBI): domain Eukaryota; kingdom Viridiplantae; phylum Streptophyta; class Magnoliopsida; order Santalales; family Viscaceae; genus Viscum; species Viscum album. The sequence goes on along the minus strand of OY728152.1, from coordinate 1,548,492,656 downwards.
CTAAGAGGACATCCATCCCCATTTCATTTTCTTCTATCCATGACATTTTCAAATCAATACTTTGTGATTCTAGGTGAATTTTCTTCCATTATATTCCCTATTTTCAACCCATTATTCATATGTAAAATAATTCTACCAGGGGAAAAATTTGTTTTAGTGATGCTTTTATAAGATAATGATGTGGGTTTCTATGTTCTAGGTTGATTGAGGTTCTTCCTTATTTTGGGGTCCTTAGTGATTTTCTACCTATTATTCCATCCATGTGTACCAAATTATATAGATCTTCTTAGTTAAATGATATTTCAACTCTCTATATTTAAATTTATATGTCTGAATATCATGATTTTTATTCATTGGATAGATATTCTAGCTTGACCTAATAAACAAAACTATTTGTTTTAATTGAAATTGAAGTTGTCATAAAGAAATCACATGTGTTTTAATTTTTATTTATATTTTTACACTATGGTAGTGACTGTTTTTTATATTTATAACTTTGCATTATGTTTTTTTTTGTAGTTATGGAGTCGGTGATCCTTGATGTGGTTATTGATTTGAGACACCACACATAAAAATGATTAAAAATGTATACCCTGATAATAAATTGGTTTCTTATAGATTATAATATTTATGTGATAGTTACCTATAAAATATTGAAATTAATATAAAAAATTCCATTTATTAATACTAAAATGTGATATCAGGTGGCAGTGATGTGTGGTTGTGGTGATGTGCAGTTGTTGTGATGTTTAGTGATTATGATGTGTTTTAGCTATGATGTGTGATGTTTTTTATATGTGTTGGTTGAGATGCAGGGCATGATGATATGATGAAGGTGGAGTGTTTGTGTTTTATTGTTTTATTCTAGTTATATGGTACTGATAGAATGAATTACTAATTAATAAACTGAAAAGGAACTGATTAAAATGGTAAATGAACCCTTGATCATAAATGGGATGTTTGGATAAATTTTTTTTTATTCATATAAAATGAATGGGATTGATAAAGTTATGTGGTTGGTAATTGGAAAATATAGAAATGCCCTAAATTAATATAAAATGTGGAATGTAGAGAGAGGTTGTATAATTTTTGTGTGGTGTTATTCATTTATTGGTGGAAGAGAAAGTGGCAGAGGTTGTGAGACCATGTGGTGATGTTGTGAGTTTTGAGGGATCTATTTTTATAAACTCATGGGTTAGGATTGTCTTTGTGTGTGTGAATATTATATATTCTATTTTCATAGTAATTTATATATGCATCCCATCCATGTCTAGAACTATATACCGACACCCAAATGTTTTATGTGGGGTCCAAAACTTCCTTAGAGGTTAGAATAGATGGATGATATCCCATCTTCCTTGATCTCCCTTCTAAGAGAGGTTCTTATGTGGGATCTATGATGAAATTCAGATGTAATGAGCCTATTGTTGGTATATTAAGATTGTGGAGTTTTTTCATAGTGGGATCCATGCATGGTTGGAGGAATATACGAGGTTGATGTACTTTATGTTCAGGATACCTTACTATACTTGTTATATTGTAGGGGTTTTGAGAGGAAGTGGATGTGATAAACAAATGCTTGTAGGGTGTTTTGTTTAATGTGGTTTCCCATGATTCTTCATGTCAGATGAGATAATTGGTTTCACATAAGATTATTAGCATGATACAGTTTTTTAGGATTCTTCTGGAAGGAATTTATATAAGGGATGAGAGCACTAAGATGTTTGAAATTGGGGGATGAGAGAGAAAAATCAATGCGAATGCGGTGTGAGGTACCCCTTATTGATAGGATAAATATTATATTGATATATTATATGTGTTATTTGGTAAGATGTCCATTGTGAAGAAGATGCTAATTAGCAAAGAAATTTAGGTATTTTTTGGTTCTATTGTTCATCCACTTTTGCATTAGTATGATATTTTCACATGTTTATGATTGACTTAGGGTATGATCCTTATAATTATAAATGTTATTCACACCCAACATAGGTTCAATGTTTTTAAGGGTTCCAGGAGGAAAATGAGTATCATATTGGAATTTACTAGCCATGAATTTGAAGATATTTCCATGTCATTACCGTAGTATTTTTTTATGTATTCATTTAGAGACTATTTGTATTTTTTACATGTACATCCATTAAAAGATTGTTTTATGTTTTCCTTTCTCTTTAAGTGATTATTTTTCATGGCGGTGTTCATACTATACCTTGATCCTACTTTTATTATAAGGGTAAATCCTTCCATATGTGAGATTTTATATACCCACTATTCTAGTCACCACCCCTGGGCCTTCTGAAAGGAAGGACATGGTGATCATTATCTCACATCCTTCATTTCCAGACCAGAAGGGGTATATTTGGATGTAAGGGGTTTTGGAAAAAAAAAATCATGAAATATAAAAAATTATTATCCTTAGATGTGTTGATAAGGGATTTATCAACCTAGAATTACCATAACTTCATTAATTATTAAATTTTGGATCCACATTACATGAATATGACATTCCTTTTATATTAAGGATTTTTTTTAAAAAAAATGAAACTCATTCTCACAAAAAATTGAACCCCACTACCCTTTCTAAAACACACAATGAATAAAAATTAATCAGTATAATCAGTCATGTATAAAACATAATAATCCTCTCATATGTTTTATAGCACATTATCTTAGATTAATTCCCCAAATCCTTTAAAACTAATAAGGCTTCCAAAATAAATATGATTTCTTCTCTGTATCTAATGAATTCTTATCTGTATTTGTCATTAACCTTCATCCTCTAGATCTACATAAACAAAATTTATTAGTTTAATTATTTTTTATATAATTAATGATTTTATAATAATTGATATTATAAGATACAATAAATTGTTTTTAATCCTTTAGTCATTATAAAATGTTATTGATTGGTTCAGTTTTACCATTTACATGAAAGATATTATGAATTTTGAATAATTATTGGCTAAGAAAACCTAAATAGTGGTTATATATTGAAAAATATGATTAATTTAATTATTTTTTACCATATTAGGATATTAATATTTGATTTCATTATCATTCGTATATTTAATTTTTTTGTTAATTCAATAATCATCAAAAATGATATTTTTAGGAGTTCAATGTCAACCATCTTAATAAAATCCATGAAATGACCACAAAACACTAAAAAAATAACAAAAACATATATTAAATCATCATGATCACTATGGATGTGATGATACCATGATCCATGATAATGGATTATAATTAGGAAACTGAATGATTACTAGAAAATAAAACAATTAACACCTGAATATTAATTTTTACAAGGAATAACTAATGAATATGTAATAAAAATTATAAATTATTTTTTTTCATGTAAAATAACTATTAATAAATTTAATATAAATATTAATAATGAACCTATAATTATCATAAATTTAGTTATCATACTCCTGAATAAACAGATGTCCGAGGTAAGAGGTTTCATTTCTCAAATTCCCTTCAGTAAGATATTATTTATATTCATCATTGGTTTTCATTTTCTAGTTTATATAGTTCTGAAGAATTTATTTTATAATAAATTTCCTAAAATTAATGGGATTTGAAAATTCATGTAAGTATTTTTCATTCATGATATAATATTACGAAATTTTCCAAACCATAAGAGTTTTTCATATCATAATTATTTTTTTGATAAATGGTTTTTTCTATGAAAATATTATAATTTATATTGTTTGTATACTATCAGGTCCTCAAGTGGTAATAAAAATACAAAATATGGGGTGAATTATATTTCATAATAAATAACTACAGTTTAAACATTTGAAAATGGAAGAATTAGTTAATATATTAAAAAATTCAACGACACCGATACATGAAAATAGAAAGAAGAAAAAATGAAATAATGTAAAATATGAACACAAGATTTTTTTAATGTTTCGAATCCAAATGATCCTACTTCATAGTCAAACAAAAAACCAATGTCTAGAACCCACTATTATATATCACTTATAATGAATAGTGACAATTCTCTACATCAATGTTTTCACATATAGAGTCCTAAGTGAATTTTATTGTCTTTTATGGGTTAAAAAACCTACCATTCTATATGAGATAAACAAAACTAGGATTTTATATAATCAATATAGAACTAATTCATTTTTAGGATTATACAGAACCTCATCTTTTATATTGGAAAACCTATCCCAGTCATTTATAGGTGCAGACCCAACCACTACATTTATAGGCTAAATCTTAACCTCTTTTTATTACAAGTCATAAGGAACACATCATTCTGTGGGGATAGACTAAATCCAATGTATTATATGATTGGTCCTTTATTCTATTATATAATGAGTTAAGAACAACATGATATACTACAAGGATAGAATAAACCCATTTATCTAGGGGATAGAATAAAATAAAGCATACATTATATTAGGTTAGTACAACCTTCTGAAATATTTAGTAAGTGAAACAATAAAACAATGAAAATTACATAATAATAAAAAATTATGAAAATTTAACATAGTGAATGATTATTTATGTTTTTTTTTTCATTTTTATTAGGTAGTTCTTAGGCCCTTCGTGATGATGAGATAATGAATATAAGGAATCCAACATGATACTTCAACAATTATATGAACAATGAAGCTTTAGGATTTAGTTGAAAATTATGTGTTATGTAATAGTAAATAAAATTCAAGTCTATATTCTTCACATAATTACTTGGTTATTTTATACACCAAATAAAAATGATTACATTATCTATTGAATCTTTTGAGATAATCTTTTTTTTGAATTATATTTCATTATGTTGTGAGAAAAATCATATTTTACATAGATAGTCCTTAGAGAAATAAAACCCCAATACAAAAAGTAGTATATCTATCAAATTAAATAATAAATTCCGTGTAAAAACTCCATAATTTACCAAGAGTAACTCTTTATATTCACAAATGGTTTTAAATTACACTATTAACATTTTGATTTCTCTCTTGATATTCTATAAAACACATTTAGAGTAGTAAAGAACAATATATTTAAATTAATATAGTGGTAAATAAATAATATTAGTATCCTTGAGAAACTCCGAATAAATATTAAAAAACAAAATTTATATTCTAGCTAGTTTAGATTTGGATATTTTAGTTTCCAAAATATATGTGTGAATTCTTAACCTACATGAGTTTTTTTAATTCATTATAAAACCATTTAAAAAATGTTCACATGGACTCAAGATAATTAATAAGTCATTTTATAATGAATAAAATACTAAAAACATTAATAAAAAACATGTATCAAATTGAAATTTCAAACATCACATAAAACATAGTTATTTCAATGATTATGGATGTATATATCAGAAAGATCACATAAGTGTTTTAAAAACCTACTAAAATTGTTTTTCCACAAAATATATTCATAATGTATATAAAAAAGATAAAGATATTTATTTTCGAAGAATAAATTTATTTATAGTGATTGAAAAATCATTTTGATTGATAATATATTTCACATAATCGAATTATTGCATGTAATAAAATTTATCTTAATGCTTGACTTTCAAGTAGGTGAATTTATCATGTAACCATTTTCATGAATTAAAATTCTCATAGTATATTCAAATACGATAATTATGTTAAGAATATTAATTTAGGGTAATTGACATAGCCAATCTACATAAGAGTATTCACATAGGCAATTTATGTATGTGAATTCACAGATCCACTTTTGGAAAATTGTAAAGAGCATGACTCATCAAATTTCAGAGCAAATATTTTATTTTTTAATGGTATAATAATATTTGAGTATAGTTGATTTATATATATATATATATATATTCGTATTATGTTCCCTAATAATCTATAATCACCTTAATTTTAATTCTATATATCAATTTATCATCAAAAAATAGTTTCAAAATAGTTAAGGAAAAATGTTGAAGTCATTATCAAAACATACAACGAATTATAACATAATTTCAGATATTATAAATATCTCAATAGAAATTTATATCTTTAAATAAAATTTATATAATTTTATTTTGTTTATAAATAAATAAGAATCATTCAATTTTTATTTCTTTAGATAAAATTACCACTACAATATATAAGGTAAGACAATCTTGAAATTGGGATACGTGGTTCACAAATTGGGTTTTTGGATTAAAAAATGTATATGTGATAAAAATACATTATCTATATAGAAATAGTAAAAATATTGTATAAAAGATATTTCAAGGTCCCAAATGACTTATTTAGCCTAATAAAAATTTAAGAAACTTATGAAAATTTTATGAAAAATCCAAACCTGAAACATAATGATATTTTATGAAAATAAATATTAGAATCAATGTAAAGTCTATCATAATTAATATATCTGATAAAAACCTAAATATAAGAGTAAATATTTCTAATAGGAATTATAATTATATAAATCAAGATATTAATAACTATTTTAAAGAGAATATAACAATTAATATTTTACAAATATACCAAAATAAAATTTTTCAAAATAAGAATTAGTTCATGGAGACACTCAACATTATACTCTTTTTAATAATTATCATACCAAGTATAATTTCATAACACCTCATCCTATTTAAAATTATAAAAAAAATTCAATAAGTTCTCACTTGGATATTATTAAGAATGAAAGTAATTATTCTAAATTAAACATTGAAAAATGAATTCACAAATTAATTCCCCTTATGTTTATGAATTCTTAAAATCATATCTAATAAATTTTATATTAACTCTAATATAAAATTATTAAAATAAAATAAACAAATGTAAAAAATTATAAATATGAAAATAGAAAAATATAAAAAATTTATATACCAATTTCAGTAAAAAACGTATAACCATGGGCCATTATAAATATTTATATGCAGAGAACATTATGTTCTATTAAGTGTGTTGATTTTATGATATATTTATGATAAATAAATGAGTATACCTTCATTGCATAACCTGTTATGGAAAATGAAATTTTGGAGAATAAGTATTAATAAAAAGGTAAATATGTGAAAACCTGAAATGATAATGTAATAAAAAAGATATAGATATTATTAATAGTAATTATAAAAATATATTATATATTGCTATATTTTTCATATAAATGGGAAACATTCAGTAGATAAACACACTCAACCCCACTATGTTTGATCACTAAATTTTATTCACAAAGAGTGAAATATAATCATAATGTTTCAATAAACATAAAAAAATAGCATATAAAAATAGACATTAAAAATTAAATTCATTACATATTTTAAAACCATGATTATTTATGATTAATTAATTAGATTTTTTTAATGTGAGATCTACACATGTAAATCATGAATAAATTATTATATAAAAAACAATAAACTAAGTCTTAATTTAATATGAAATTCTATAAACTACATATATTTAAAATTTCCATATGACCAACCAAAAATAAAAAAAAAGATTCAAAAATCCATGAAATATACTTAATATAATAATAAATTTCAAGGAAAAAATTTATATTTGAAATAAGATCTCCTCAAATAGATTAAATATATATATTAATTAAATAAATATGAATTTAAAATGGATAATATCCTTATTAATTTTTGTTTACTTTATCTTGAGTAAATAGATTGGTATTATATAGAAATTGAATCCCCGTTGAGATAAACTAGTAAGGAAGCCATTTAATTAAACACATTTAACTTGGTAAATCAAAATTATAATTGAAAATTTATATATATTACATCTTCAAAATACATTTATCACTTTAAAAAAATCCATAAATAAAAAATATATAAACAGTGAATGAAAAATTTATCAAATGATTTATTAGAATTTCAGAAGAAGGGGATAGATTTTATAATAATAAACACTTATTTCTTTCAAATTAATTTTAAATTCATTATTCCATAAAAATAATTCTTTTTAATGCATACATTAAAATTTCATAGAGAAAATATGAACATATCTATTATTTATGTTGAATTTAATGTTTTGAAAATTTTTATATAAAATTATATATGTAATTTGTTTTATAAAAAAATATAAAAGATCAATCTAGAATTATGAATACGAGTAACATTCCCGAAATGAATTCTATCATTAAAAAATGATAATATCAAAGAATTATTAGTAGAATTTAAATTCATATAGTGAAAATTTCTTGGTGAAATATACTTTTAATATAATAAGGGTCTATGAAATAAGTTACAAGATATTCCAATAATTATAAAATTAACCAATGATAATATCATATAAGTAATCACGAATTTGTAACTAAAATAACATATTCATTATCTATAAAAAATAAAAACCCAAGAGCATAAAATATAAACATAATGTTACTCACATTTAATGAATAACAAAAAAAGATAAATCTTGTCGTATATGGTAGCATCCCAAAATGATAAATGGTATTCATGATTATCCAAAATGAACTATGAAATATTATAATAGTCATGACAACATGATAAGGATAAAACTATACTATAATTCATATTTAACATAAGAATGAAATAATATATATTACCTTGGTATAGATAATAGAATAATTTCTCATTAATTATGTGTAAATAATGTGTTAATTTCACATGAATTAGAATATGTACCTTTAGTTTATCAATATAAAATAAGTTTAGATAATTTGGACTTGAAATCATTCCTAGACATGAAATTAAATTTTTGACCAATTATGGAGTGAACATAAATTTAAAATTACATAGATAATGACTATAAGATCTTTATTAAAAAATTAACTGAAAAAATTCCTTCATAATTTCCATTCACAAAATTACTTCTAATCATATTTGGAACAAAAAAAACATTACCAATTAAATTAAATTTTTCATCACTTTATTTTTAAAAATTATTAGGGAAAATATTTTCATTTTAATCATATTTATTATAAATTACCCTAGTAAAAAAATCTTTTCATTTCTATCATTATCTAATACAAAATTGATTATTTTATTTTAATTTGGAAAAAATTAAAAATAATCACAATTCATTTCATGTGTAGAATAAAATATGTTTCTTGGTTTATCATTTAATATCACATTTTATTATTTATTGTTTTGAATTTCTAAATATTTTCTTTTAATTTAATAGTTATGTTTTTTTTCTTTTCAACGACTATTATAAATTTTTCTTCAAGGGAAAATTGTATAGAATTCATATATTTATATAAAGAACACATTTCCTTAAAAATTCAATACTTAGTACATAATATAAATTATCTATAGATACATAAGAATTAAATTTAAAATCACTGTCATTATTTATACTTATCAAACATATATTAAAAAATTTTCTAGAATATGAACCATGCTTTGTTGAAAAACAATGTCGATGAGAATATTTTACTATAAAATATTTTTCATAAAAACCACATTACAAGTCTCTTTTGGAAGTTCAACCTTATTGCATCATCTTCCAAACCCAAACAATGAATTTTTAGTTTTATTTTCATTCTTCTTGACCATCCTATGATTATTGAGCTTTGGAAAATGGGGTTTATTATTCCATTTCTACATTCACACATAAAAAATAATATTTGAATAATATAAATTCAAATGATAATTTCCTTAATTATTGTATCTTTTAGGAAAATGATGTTATCCTTTATCTTGGTTGGACACTATATTTTCATATTTCTAGAAATTATATAAATAAATGAAAAATATTTTTAATAATCACTTTCATTAAATATTTTTGATTAAAGCTATTTAAAAAATTTTGTAGGTAATGCATCATCTGCAATATTTTTCAACACAATTTATACTTTTATAACAATTAATAATATTCATAACCACATAATTAATAATAAATTTAACATCATATTTTCATTTAAAATAAATAAAATCATTTTTAAGTAAAACCAAATATTTATAATAGTATCCCAAAATATAATATATATACTATTTAGGTAGGATTATATCCAAATGTTCTATAAGGTATACATACTACCATTGAAATTTAGTGAAAATGTCACTTTCAACCCATTTAAATTTCTTAAGTCAACCATTTTTGAAAAATATATTCCCTATAATTTTTAAGGACTACGTTAAAAGTGTTTTAACAATTAATATAAACAATAATGTGAATAACAATATATATTAAACATATAATTGTTTATAATATTTGTGAGGTATCACACAAAGAGACAAAATTAATTACCCTCAATGGGTCCTACTTGGATACCAACTATTAGGTCCAGAAGGGGTGATGATATTAGAAAAGAGTGGGGTAGTTTTTTTATTTAAAAAATTTTCAGAGTTTATAAATTATCATTTTAATGTTATTGGTTAAAATATTAATGAAAATAAACCACACTGGTATAAGAAAATATTGAGAGAAGAAAATTCAATAATTTAAAAGATTAACATGCGAATTTTATAGCGAATTAGATCTAAATGATCCTACTATACTCTTCAATGACAAACCCTATTTATATAACCCACCCTTTATGTTCAAATTTTTCATACCTGGAGGAATAACCCAATTCATTATTCTATTATGGGATAAAAAAAAAATCCTTTCATCTTAGAAGATCCATCCTATACTTTTACAGAATCAATCTTAACCACTTTCCTTTTTCATGTTTAGATAGAACCTAATAATTTATAGGGGAAAACCTAACAATGTATTTTATAGGTGTAAACGCAACCTAGAAATTCACTGAATAAGTCCAAAGGTCTTATATTTTATGGTTCAATAAGAACACAATATTTTAAAGGGGCATAAAAAATATAACTCTTATAGAAGTGGACCTTTCCTTTTCAATATTACATGTCAAGAAGAACATATTCTATAAAGGGGATAGACTAAACCCAGTCTTCTAAGGGTATTGAAAAATCGCTAGAATAGTTTTTTAAGGTTGCATAACCCTATGAAAATTACATAAATTTGAAAAATACCGGCCAAAAAATACAACCCAATGAAGAAAACGAGTCAATTTAACATGATGAATGATTGTCGATGAAGATAATAGAATTTGGATTGGCTAGTTATCAGGACCTTTGAGAGGTTTAAATAACAAAACATGAGAAACTTTTAGGATACTTCATCATGTTGTTGAACACATATATCTTGAAATCAGTTTTGAACTATGAAGCATGTAATAGCGAAGAATCATTACATTCCTTATTCATTTTATACACCAAATAAAAACATCCATATTCTCTATTAAATACATGTATATCTCTTTAATGTGAGAGTATCATTCACTATTCAATGAAATTGAAATTATTTTTGTACAAAAATATTCATTTGAACAACAAAAATTTAATAAAATTGTAAATATATCCAGTAATGTTCGTAATAAGTTACTCAAAATACTCATATAATTCATGAAACAGTAACTCTTGATATTACCAAACAATGAAAATTTAATATTTTTAATTTTTTAGTTATCTCTATATATATAATATAACACATTTTTTATAAAGAGAAACCAATTTATAATAATTAATAAAATTCATAACAATGAGAATAAATATTATTTATAAACACTTTGTCAATAGATGAAATAAACTAATTTGTATACTCTAATTTCCAAAATATTAGTATGAATTATTAACCCATGTGAATATTATTAAATTTATTATAAAAATTTATAACGTGTTCACATGGAATGTAGATAAATAATATGTAAATTTATGATGAATAAAATTTAAAAAATAATCCTGAATAACTTGAAAAAATGAATTTTCAAAAATTACATTCTCCATAAAACATTTCAAGGTTTATGAATGTATATATATTAAATATCACATATGGTTTTTTAACCCATACTAAAATGTATTTTATCCAACATATATTTATGATATATATAAGAAAGTTCAAAATAACATAGATTCATTATGATATTTGATTAAAGTGTTTTTAATATAATTTTGATAAAAAAATATATTTAATGTAATCTAATTATATGATGTAAGAAAATTTATCTTTATATTTTATTTTCACAAAGGTTATCTCATCATATAGTGGTTTTATTGGCATTGAATTTTGGGTCAGGCCAGTTATTGGCATAATTGAGATATCTAAAGGCCTATTCTGTCTCAATGGAATATCTTGAGGAACCCAAATGTGCTATGTGAAATAATTATTGTTTGAGAGAAAGACACTTGTTTGCCCAATGCGATGTGAAATGGATTCCTCTGCATCGAGGTCTTAAAAAATGTCCAATTCTATTGCGCTAAAAAATCTAGGATTATGCGCAAAAAGTAGTTGTAGTGCACAATATAATTGCTTGACCAATGCAATTTCAAATTCCCACTTCCACTTAGTTATACTTGTGTGCCTCCATTGACTTTTTTGTTTATAAATGTAGGGGTCCCCCCATATAAAAAAATTCTATGGAAGAAGGAATGTTGCCCCCATGTGTGCAAGAGAATCTTTTCTGACCACACAAAATCCATGGATTCAAGGTACTATATCTTATGTGACTGGTCTCCAATGGGTCCTCCATCATGTGGGACCACTTAGGCTTCACCCTCTCTAATTTCATTTTATGATAAGTTATGTCTCTACAAAATATCCTTCTTACACACAAAATTACCTTTGTGCAGTACCCTTTTTCTCCCATACCACTCATCTTTTGAACAGATCTTCAATATTTCACACACCCTTTTCTAGATGCTCCATGTGTTTTCCTTATCATAAGGCACCATTTTCTAGCTCCTCTTGCACGCCGAATCCCTATATATCACACACCCAATCGATGTGTCACTTTAGGCTTTCCCATAGGGATTTCATTGTCCCTAAAATATTATTCATGTTGTCTTTACCTACCTTATTCTTAGTTTCATAGGTACGGTAACAATTATTGCTTCTTCATATAGATATTCTATCATGTACACCTCTATAGCCCATTCCTCCACCATGATACAGCTAGGCATTGCTTGTGCCTTCTCTTCCCCAAGTACAGGTTGGTTCAAGTCATGTAGGTCCAAGGGATGAATAGTGAGTCCCCATTGTCCGAGCTGCTAGACCTTAAACTTCCAAGAACCCATGAAATCAACACATAATGTTAAACTATGATCTCCTTGTGTGAGGTATGTTCTAGCATATTAGAGAGGGGATAGGCATCAACACCCTCATGTTCTCCCTTTCCCTCTGGGATTTGTTTCAATGTGCATCTTCAGAAGTATCCACCTATTCCATGAAACTCATTGATAGTGTGTTCCTCGTATAATGACCATATCCCCCTCATACATTGGGTCACACTCTTATAGATTACATCTAATAATATTTCCCAATCTTCACCATTCCTCATGGCTGCATCTTTCATGACAAGATCATCAGGATCGTCACTAACTCTTGTTTCTCACAATGATCATGACTCAAGTCAGATTATAGAAAGCAGTGACCATGAAATTTTTTATAGTCTCCTAACCCTATTTAATTCCAATTTCCCCTCACTCCCAAAATATACGAACTTTTATCCTTACCTTCTAAAGATGGTATATAGGAAGGCTCCTTGAGGTTCAATCCCATCATTCCTCTATCCTGACCACTTTATGTTAGTACACCTTTGTCCTTCTAAAGATGGTATATAGGAAGGCTCCTTGAGGTTCAATCCCATCATTCCTCTATCCTGACCACTTCATGTTAGTACACTTTTGTCCCACATAACGTTATATATATACCTGTTACCCTTTATAACTATATGGTTTTTCAGAACTGTCTTATTTGAAGGGTACATAGGACCCTAATATGTGGTTCAACCCAAATTAACGGAAATCCAAGGTTCTCCCTCCTAGGAATATATCCTCATGATGTGATGGCATCCCTCCTCGGGACACGTCACTAGGATCCCCCTCCCAGAAGTGTTCTCATCAAAATTGGTATCTAACCATGTATAATCCCCACACAACCAATACTACCCTAACCAAGAGTTCCCCTCTTGTGATGGGATGCTAACCATTTGTATCCCCCATCATGTCTCTGAGTTTCTATCTTTTTTGTACACCCCGATTCTATGCCCCATACTGAACTATGAATATTTTGATCATTTCCCATTATGAGAAACATGTGTAGGAAGCTAGTATGATGCTCAAGAACATTACTCATGTCCTATACTATTCTCACCCTTGAGTCTTTGTGTTTCAATAAGATCATGCCTCGACTTAGAGGTCCCACCTCCTTCGGGTCTCATCGAAGCGTTCATTCTCATGAGATTTCTCATCTAGTGACCGACTGTCCTATCCCAGAACTATGTGGACTTTGTTTAGCTATGACACGATTATGTAGGAAGACTCTCTATAGTTCAATCCCAACACCATCACTTTCAAATAGGTCCCCTATAAATTCATTCCATCCCTTTGACAGTTCCTCTGTATCCATACTGATTTTACCCGGGCCACCTCATCCCAGTGAAATATTGTCATCTATGCAGGAACCCTACCATGCATAAGCTCCAATCATTTTCTCTATCACCACATTCTTATCAATGTGGGGATACATAATTCAAGAGGTCACTAACTAGGTGTAATCCATGAATTGCTCCCTTAAACATTATGGGGTTTGATCCCATTTAGATATATTGGAAGCCTCCCCAAGAATCAATCCCAGCCAAGAGAAAACATTGGTGCCCCCTTTTAGGGGTGAACCCTCTCTGATCCTTCCTCACTAGTGTCAAGATCAACATTCATGGTGTATAATCTTCCGTTCTTGGGACACTCCATCCAGGGTCCTCCCTAATAGGGCATTCAGATCCATCCATCTGGTAAACCTTACAGGTGATCCCTTGTAGGGATGTGCCTATCTGATCCACTTTCATAAGTGTTCTAATCGGTCTGATCTATCCCCTCTAGATGTTATACTCTTAGCATACCCCATGTTAAACATGGTAAGCTTGGTAAATTCTAATAGACATGCCTACGACTTACAGTTCCTTTAATTTGATGTGCGATTCCTTTGGCTTCCCGCCCATGAGAAACCATATAATAAGGAATAATTATAGTGTACCCATGTTTCAGTGTCCAGACATACCAAAGATTCCCAATGTGACTACTCTCCCAACTAGAGTTTGTTTCCCTGAATAGACCATTTGGAATTTCCTGAAAGAAGTAGTGTAAATAACTGACACCAACAAACTTATGGCATCGAGAACAGTTTCATGAAAAATGTATTAATCATTAAGGGATGTATGGATTAGGTGATGAAATATATGGGGGAATCCAAAGAAGGAGATAATGACATCCCATTATCCTATTTTGATAAAGGATCAAACATCATAGAAGAGACGATTAATATCACCCACCTTTAGAAAGTGGGAATGTGGGGAATAATGTGAACTGTTAGTGAGTGTCGACCATGACGCCTGATGTAACACATCCATATGAAATCATGAAAAACAGAAATGGTGAACCCAATGTGAAATTATTCTCCTCAAAATAGACATTAGTAGTGTTTGGGACATCAGTAGATTAGCATGTTACTAGATCCAGCCATCCAGTGCCTTGTCCCACAAAGAAAATAGAGGTCCTAGAAGAAAAATCAACATGATTTGGTGGAAATTAATTGTTAGGAATCCCGGATTGTAACATTGTCATCATTGATATTAATTTTATGTCGTGGAAGAATAAATGACACTGAGGAACTATGAACTGTTTTATGACTATCTGTATTGATGGTTATATCTTCCAACTTTACAAAACCCAACCTAGAGGAAACCTGTCACATACAGACTATAGGGGTAGGAGAAATTATATTTTGTCAATCACACATGCCTCCATCTCTACCATGAAAACTCCCACAAATATAGCTATTGGGTGCCCACAACCCATGTCACCATCAGAAATTGTTCAATGTGGAGTGATGGGAATTATTGTTCGATGGTATGAATAAGAGGGGGTTATCCTGATGAGGGATGTGGCTTTCCAGGATTTTGAGGCTTCAGGGACCCACCTTCACCGCCACCCCCAAAGGTTACATAGGGATCCACTACTCCACACTCAAAAATTTAACTATTTTGGGTTACAATCCATTGAATATTCATATTAATCACTCCATTATGCTGATGGGGTAAGGGACATTGGAGTCATCTGGGCTTTGTCAATATATAGGGAGCCACCAAAGAGGCCTCCGACTAGGCTGCATCAACACTTCCATACGATATCATAAGATGTGGAACATGTGTCCTCTACTGCAACACAGCTGACCCTAGTTTTTCAAACCTGATGCCAACATTGGATGCCAGATGAAAAGGATTCATATTAGGGGGAAAGTCCCGCATAACTAAAGTGGCAAGCACCACCAATAAATCAAATACTCAGCTACTTGGTCTTAAAGACCAGGGGAACATCTATGCCTGGTTGAGATTGAGGCCCCAACCACCCTGCAGGAAAGCTGGGTTGACTATCTCAGTTTGTTGGCCCAAGCAGTTGTTGTCACAGGCTGAATCGTGGTGAGGAAACTCAGTACGTAGGTATTCCTAGCACGAGCATCAGTCCAAGAAGTGGTCCTCCACGTTTCTTAAACCTATTATGGAGGTCCCCCCCCCCATTTCCATGATCCCAGGTATAGAGGTCTTCCCCATATTTATGTCTTTCAATGTGGAGGTCCTCCTCGCATCATCACCAGCTAAACCGGGGGCCCTCCCCATGACAACATCAACCAGAGAGAGGTTTCTACTCCCCCTGTTACTTGTTAGCATGAAGGTCCTCCCCATGTTAATATCGGCTAGAGCATAGGTCCTTCCCACTTCAACATTATTCAAATATGACACATTCCCCAAATCATGTATAGTTGACACATATTTCTTCACTGTGTCCAATTTGATCAGTATGAAGGCCCTCATCGTACCATCATAACCAGAGTTGGCTGAAGTTGAGGTCCTCTTCATGATAAAGGATGATTCCATGGAACCCCTCCCCATGTTCTTACCATATATAGTGTAGTCCCTCCCCGCAATAGCTATCCGAACAACGTATGTCCTCCCTGGGTTTTTTTCGAAAACTTCATTGTTACTCTTCACACGCCAGCTCGTCCTGGAAGAGGTCCTCCAAACTCAAAAAAAACTCCATATTGAATAATTCCCCATGTGAATGGTCTAATGATCCCTAGAGAACCACCCTAGGGTTGGAGGATGAATTTTCACTACCAGAGGAAGAGTTCGTAGAAGTATGAAATATTATTCAATCCCATACATTTGGATGATTCTAAATTGGAGTGTGACTTGATGATGGTACCCTCACCCTGATCCCCCAGGACGAGGTTTAGGGTGGGAACCCTATATTTTATCCTCTTCCTCCTATAATGTGAGATGCACTGAATACCCAAAGCCCTACAAAAATAAATATAAGTGGAAGAAGATTTTGTTCGTCAAGAGGGTATTTCTGTGAAATCCTCTCTATAATCACCTGGGTCATTCTCTACATTGACAAGAGATTGAAGAGAGTTGTTCTGAGGCTATTATACAGCGATCACTAACCAGATTCTGAACCAGCTGTAGTCACCTTAGTATATGAGGTAATTCTCAACTCTCTGTTCTACCGGGATGTGGTGTTGTAGTCAGTATAGTCCTCGAGTGATATCCAAACATGTAGTGGTTTTTCATCTCACATACCATACTCTCCATTGACTAGTTCACAACCATAGTGGTCTATATCAATTCATTATGTATTTCCCTAGCCATCCCTAAATGGGGAATTGGAAAATCAGGTGTCATATCCAACTTTTGAGTGGAGATTCTTGTGGGACATTCCCAAAACATATTACATCATTGAAATGTATTAGCCTATTGTGATGTCAGACTTCAACATTCTAGTGTCCCTCACCTAGGACCAGGTCATTTTTTTCAGACTCCCTAGGAGACAAACATCAGCCTCCAGTATCACCAGTTTTCTTATCCAAAGATCCATGAGCATAGTGACGACATCATCCCAAAGTACCACCTTATTGAGTTGGTCATGCTCCCCGCCACTCAACACCCTGCATGACCTAGTGATCATTGGAATATCCAACTACGATGTGTCCAAAGATTCACAGTACTCCCCAAAATTATTAGGGACGCTTCCCCACCTGTCCATATCAGTGGCTGGGGTAAGTATGTTTCCCTCTACATTAGTCCTATCTAACACCAACCTGAATTGGGAGGTGATATTGAGGATATGCCACCAAGAACCGTAGTAATTAACATGGATGACCTCATAGAGAAGGATGTCTAAATAGGACTTATTTCATTTAAATTACCCCTTGGGAAAAAACCATGTCTGTTGGATCCTTTCGGCATGGTTAAGCACCAACAAAAACAACTTCTTGTCCCTCTTAAACCTTCAGAGTCATTGCCTCTCGTTAGGGACCCCAACAAGGTTAAAGACCACATCAGGGACATCAAACCCTTCAACCCTTCTGGCACTATGAAATAGATGAATGATGATCCCAAAAAGGTTGAATTTCACCAAAAAATCATACTGTACAAAAATATTATCGGTGAGATCTTCACTGAACGATTTGTGGAAAGATGGCATGATTATGATAATCTTCAATGTGGACAGTAGGGGCAGGTACAACTTCCCCCCAGTGAATTTATACCGGTGATCTCAACAACACTACCCACCTAGACAGGGTAGAGGCTTGATATTATCACAATTGTGCACAATATTCATCACCGAATCCACTTGATCTGCCTGAGAATATTCTTTGGGACCAGCTAAGGTTCCTCCAACCGCTCCATAGGTCTCTCTCCCAGTTACTTTTCATGCCAATCCTCCATTATCCTTTTGGGTCATTCCACCATCTTCTCTACGAGACTCTAAACCTTTTTAACATGTTGATCCTGCCAATGCAATGGTGGTCAAGAATCCTCACCAAGAATAAAATCCCCCCTCAGATGATCCAATGGTGGCTCTCATTGCTCATCTTGAGACCCTTCAGACCTAGCATGTGGTGATCCCACCCAATGGTAAGCCATATCAGATATGGGTGGATGATATTCCACCACTCTTGAGCTTTTGGAATCCTACCTACTCCCATTTCAATAGAATGTGTGACCCTATGTAATATCTATCCCATATCATTTCAAGATGTGGACCCATTCTAGGAACTCCCGTGCAACTAGAGGCCTATAAACATCATTTCATTATACAAACATTGGAAGGACCCATTTTCATCTAGTACAGTCAATTACCCTTCAGGTACATAGCTGTTTGGTAATGTCTCCATAGGCAGTTTCATTACTAGTTTAGTTCCATTACCCAAACTACAAGTATTGCTGACCTCTTAAAGTGCAAGAAAAATCTAAATGATGGTATTGAAAACTTTATCACTAGGTGGAAAGGCCTAACCTATTCACTCAATATTCCACTACCTGAGGATCATTTCCAAACTATTTGCATTGGAAATGTGAATAATTAAATTGTACCATCTCTCATCACTTTGATTTTCCTAGGCAGATTCTGGGATTTTTATGACAAGGATCCATTCCTAGAGGAATCCCTATAGAAAGATTGGATGTCGTGTTCTTTACATCACATAGATCATGTAAGAAGGGCCTCCAACGTCAAGACTACTATTGTTGCATAAATAAAGGCCCCTATATTGTTGGAATTTTATCTGGAAGTGAAAACTCCAAAACCTGCTTGAGGGATGCTACCTCAAGCTCAGGTCAAGATCAAAATCACTCGCCTCAGAATCTACAGGCGCTACTATGTAACACACCACTACTTCCTTGAAGATACAACTAATTTACTCTTTCTTACCATGCTCTATCCCCTCATCAATGCTAGGATCCCATGGTCCCTTTCCCAGACCAAAGAAACTAGGCATTCTCATTCAACAACATTTAGGTTCCTGACTATTTCTACAGTGCATTTGGTTATGAAATCTTAGGGTTTCCAGAATGAAAGAGGCCCGAAGCGGAAAATCATATTGATATACCTGGCTATTGACTCTATCACCAGTTCCTTGGACCCACCCTCAAGTAATTATATGTGTTAAAATACTAACTTCACGACTAAGTCAATAACAAAAAAATTATATTTGGTTTATCCCTAGCATATATGGAATATGTTTTTGTAAAGGATGATAGTGACAGAGATGGTGAATGACAGTAGGTCTCTAGCTATAGGTCTGAGAAGTACAACGACAAGTTTGATTTAAAGGTAGTATCTCACATAGAGGGAATTATCCATTTTCATTTGAATCAACGTGAGCCTTAAAAATACACCATAATAGCTTCATATACTACTACAACATTGATATCTCAACCTCCCACCTCTTAGAAAGTTACGTGTTGGCAGAAAAATGGAATGAAAAGACCTTAGTTGGTGTTGAAGTTGTCCTGTACTCTTGGAAAATTCATTACCCCATAGATGGGGATTTTCCATAGAATCCATCCAGTGATGGAGGATTCTTCGAGTGATGATCATGTGTACACAAAGTAAACACCATAAAACCGGTGGATTCCAACTTGGTTCCCAGAAATGAGGAAGGCCAGGAATATCCTCCTACTATCCTTAGTTGATGCCAGCGTCAATAGAACCACAGATTAGTTAATCACCAGAATACATTAGCCAGTTCCTCCAACAAAGCCGTGCATGCCACCAAGACTCGACATTGGGCTCAACAAAAATCCTATAATGCACTGTCTTCTCACCACGTTTCATCATATTTGTTTCCATTACTATTCATGATTCTTGAATATGAAGATCCACCATAACCACTCTATGGTAATGCTCATCCATCCTTGGTTAGACCTCAATTAGCTAGTAGTAAATAGGTAGTTATTTTTCATGGTTCAATAGGTGAGTAGTAGGATATTCCCAATTCTAGCTAGAATCCTCTAGTTGGACCTGTAACACCTATCATAACTCCTGTCACAGAAAAACCTCTTATCTGCATAAGTGTGGGCCTCGCATAGAAGTTCTATTTTCATAAGAACCTTTCTAGTCTTCCTAAAATGACCTCTATTCTTGAGGCTCTTAACCTATCTACTGATATGATTGAAACCCTTGTAGTGGCTTTGAGAATCCCAGCTAATGTTTGGAATAGAGGTATCGGCTATATATTCCTTCCATGCTGAGGAAGTAGAGCATGAAAAATATTAGGAAATCATATCATTCTTTGGATAAGATGAAGGTTCTCCATTACAGAGGATAGTTTGACCATTTTATATCATGATCCAGTTTAACAACGTGGGTGTTTTCTACCATCTTGTTGAAATAGGTTCTAGGATCAATCTAATCCTGACATAAAAAATCTGAAATATGGGTCTGTCTAAAGAATATTTGAATCCCTCGAATATTAATATTCAAGGTTATTACAAGATATAATAGACACATGTTGGAAATATCCACCGAAACCCACCAGTTTTGTGGCATGGTTTCTAACAATTATTTCATGGTTGTCTCACTAGAAAATGCTTATAATGAAATGATAGTTAGACCACGACACCATCTGTATGCATCAATCACCCCTCATACCACAAATGCCTCAAGTACACTATTAATTGTCATGTGGGTGTTCTCTAAGGTGATGTGTCTCTATTTTCCTCTTTAGAATCCCACTATATATATTTACGCTACTAAATATAAATTAAAAACATGTTTAATCCATTGAGGTGGAGAATGCTACTAATGTCGCTGACAAGTGGACAAACATGGATGACACCTGTGTCCTCCCAATTCATCGGTTGGAGGCCATGACCCTAGAAATGTGATGTTTCATTTTCATATCTATAAGTAGTGGGAAACATTTCCCCAAACACATTTAATGCTAGATGATCACTTTTTACTCCTACAAAAATTAGTAATAAGTAATACCAGAGCCCCTTACCCCAATAAGGTATTGGGATGTTTACCCCATGTCCACAACAGTACTACATACCTATCTATTTTTCGGGGTTGGGCAGAACTGATTTAATCCAAAATGTCACTACTAATTTGATATTATCATGTGTCTTTCCCTTGGGTTGAAGACCATATGGGATTGGATCGAAAACATTCATTTCCATGGTTTTAGTAGCACAGTAGGTCCCTAATGAAGATTCTATAACCACTCAGACTAGAACAAACATTCCATTAGGATCCACCAATTCAAAAGAGTTGACTCATACTAATAATACTCTCATCATGGATGATAAAGAGGATTTGGAAGATGCTACTCCAGTATTCGAGGAAAGCATATCGACTACCATTGATTAGTTGGTATAGGGGAATCTCGGTATCGAGGCATATCTGTGTCCAACATTAGTCAGCAAAAATATTCCTGTAGAAGAAAAAAATAAATATGTGGAATTTTTAAAGAACCATCGAGATGTGTTTTCCCAGAGTAATGAAAGGATGCCAGGACTAGATCCTCATATCTTTATCCACCATCTTGTTCTTTTGGTAAGTCATCGTGGTTTCAAAAAACCTCCCCAAAAGATGAAAGCCTCTTACCATGCCATGTTAAAGTATGAAGTTTATAAGCTCCTAAAAGACAACTTCATTAAGGAAGTATAGTACCCCATATGAATAGTCGATATCATTCCCATAAAGAAGAAGAATAGACAGATCAAATTCTGGATCGACTTCCTAGACCTCAACTATTACTGTTCGATGGTTTATTTTTCCCTTTTACATGATAGAGATATTAATCAAGGACACTTCTAGGTTCCAAACTCACTCCTTCATGGACAGGTATTCTTGATATAATCAAATCTAAATGGCCCACATGGATGAATAATTCACCACCTTCAGAGAAGCACAAGGTACATTCTATTACTATGTGACTTCATTTGGTCTGAAGAATGTTTATTCAACATATCAGCATTCCATGCAAAACATATTTAAACCAATATTCCGGATGTTAGTGCAATTTTACATGGAGGATTTTGTTTTCAAATCCCACAAACATCATAACCATCTCAAAGCTCTTAAAAAAGTCTCTACCTTCCTCCTCTCCTGTCATCTGATGATAACCCCCCTTGAAGTGTGCCTTCAAGATTACCTTTTGAAAGTTCATTGGCTTCATCACAAGATACAGATGTATATTGATCGACCTATTGAAGATTAATTATATTAGATGGATGCCTCCTCTAGAAAATTTTGGGGAACTCGATGTAATTCAAGGCCACTTACCCTATATATGATGTTTCATTATGAATCCTTCTAGAATGTGTACACCGTTTTACATGCTTATGATGAAATGTGTCAATAATTAGAGGGGTGAAGATTGTTGACGCACGCCTGTCGTGGGGCGTGGCAAAACAATATTTTATTTACCTAAGTATAGTATAGCAGTTGATCCTAGGTAGTCTCCCGAAGAGGAGTGCACACAAAACAAGGTTGTCAATTTTTTTTGGTTTTATTAAAAAGATTGGTTTTAATTAATATGAATGACTATGAGAGAAACAAACAATAGAAATTGATTAATTTTAACAAATGATAAAGATGGTGACCGGATTGGGTTTGGCTGGACTTAGTGTTGTGCCATCATGGTTTCCAAATTTTATCTCTTCTTCTTCCTTAAACTGGTAAGAGAGAGATTTATCTACCGAGTCCTCTCTCTCCCTTAGTCAGATAAATGTGATGATAATTTTCCTTTCTAAAACCTTAGATTGGTCTATCCTCCTTCCAATGTGTTTAGGGTTGTATATGGTCTCTTGATTAATTAGAGCAATCCCAGACCTGGAATTGCTGTTCCCTAATAAACCAAGATTTCAACATACAATCCTACACACATGCTTGACAACCGTCGAGCAATCACCACCCAACCCTAATCATGTGCCACCGTATACAGATTAGAATTGGGTGGAGGGAGATGTGATCATCGACCAAAGCAATTTATAATTTCAGAATAAAAACCTTAACACAACCGCATTCGGAATTTAATACTGAATTATGAATTGAAACCAGAAGAAAAAAGAAGAACAAATTTTATTCATTTCAAGCACAAAACTCAAGCACAACACATCGGTCCAGCCTCCCCTCTTTCCGATCACTCAAATGAAATTACCCCTCCATGGATGGGGTAAGCGATATGATTCGGGAGAGGAGAGACATTTTAAAACAAAAGAAATAAAAGAAACATATGAGAAGTTCTTCTCCTGGGTGCCCGAGAAGGAATGGGGTGGAGAATGGGATGTCTTGAGGGGGAGGATCTCTCCTCCTTTTATAGGCAGAATTCGACCCCCGAAAGTTGTCGCGTTTTGGACCCCATAAATGACCTCTTCACGCGTTGAGACTTACTTCAATGTTGTTCATAATTGTCTTGGACGCGTCCCCTCAAATGCTCAGCAGATTTGGATAGGTATTCCGAGAGTTATGGCCAATTTCCTCTGACAATTTATTCTGTCCAGTCAGAATCATCAAACCGAAAAACACCGTTTTGTACTGAATTAATGTCCCTTAACACGGCCATTTCAGGCGTGGCCTCCTTAATGAAACTTGTTCAAAATCTTCTTAACCGTCTATCCACAAAATTTCAGCTCCATTAAAGTCGTTTTGAGCGAGTTATGGATATTTCACTGAACCTTCGTTTTTCTGGAAGAAATTTCCTGGAAGCTTCCTTGGTGTTCCTCAATAATCTTCAACTTCATTGAATTTTTTGGACCTCAAGATGGTAGAATCAGATCCTGGTCCAGAAGACAAAGTTTAAGGAAAATAAATTAGGATTCTAAAGAAATTATAATCATAAAATTTGGATTTATATTTTTTTGTAAATGACAAAAATACCCTTGTAGTGAAAATCTGTCCAAAATGCAGAATTTGGTCATTTTTGCATTTAAACTTAAAATACTTCTTAAATCCAAAATTGTTACATATAAGCTCAAAATGTTATCTTGGGATGTTTAAAACAATAGAAATGCATTAAAAAATGTGCAAATTATAAGCCTTGTCAATTCCCCCACACTTAAACTATGCTTGTCCTCAAGCATAAAATCTCAACATGGAATTCAAAGGACACCAATGTCACCAATATTTAAATTTCAAATGGAATAAAATAAAATGATTATCAATGTCCAATAAAATTTTCCAGTTCCACAAAAATACCAATTTAATTTCCCATTTTTCAAAGAAACAATCAATTCATGCATTTTACATTTCCCCTTTGAAAAATAATGAATCTTCTCCTTTCATTCATTCAAGCTTCTCAATTTATTATTATTAAACATTCCAAATCATGATCTACCTCACTTATGAATCTTTTCTCTCATCACTCATGATACAATTAATAGTGGAGTTATGCTCATATCATGAGAACATGCTCCTTACCCATAGGCTTGTAAAGTAACTACTTTCTCCACTTTGTAAAGACAAAACACACATAAAATCATGAGGACTTGCAATAAAGGTTCAAATGACTCTGTGGCTTAGGGTTGGTGGGTAAATGATTGAAATAATTTAAGGCCAGAAGTAGGAGGTTTGACTCTTAAGTACAATGCATGATTAATCAAGTGAAAACACAAGATGAACCTCACTCAAATCCCCTTGAAATGTGAATCACAACACCACTCCCCTTTCAATGACATGGGTCATGGGTCAATAAATGATTACAAAGAATGATATCATCCAAGTTCTCCCTGTTTTTTTTGTAAAGATCCAGAAAGGCACAGCTTTATTTTCTTTTTTTTCTTTTTTTTTCTTTTTTGTAAAGCTCAAGAAAGGAACAGCTTTATTTTCTTTTTTTCTTTTTTTATGGAGAACCGGATGAAATGATAGAAGCATAATGAAATGATGACTCATGCCCAATTTTCTAATAATACATTGCCCAAAATGATGACGCACACATTACACCACCCAAAAATGATACATATCCCAAGGAACGCACACGAAAGGCCCTTCCCCCACACTCAAACTTGAAATAACCATGCAAAAATACTAAAAGTGCAGGTAGGTAAGGAAAAATTGGATTGTAATGTGGCTTAAACCTATAAGGCAATTCATGGCATCTAAGGGCTTACGAAGGATAAATGTAAAGGTGGGTCTTAGGATAAAATGTGGCTAGCCAATGAGATGCCTCAATCATTTTAAATGTGGTTTTGTACAGTCATAGCTTTGACAAGTTTCAATACAAGTTCTAGAAGGTGGCACGTCCCAAGATCACTCAAGAAATATGCTCAAGATAAAATAGGAAATATTTGGTCTAGAAATCCTCTCAGGAATGAGAATATGATATTGGACAATCACTCATGGCATGATTAATAATAACAAATTAATTCACATGAATTTTAGAAATTTAAAGAATGAAAATGGAAGGGAAATTTCATTTACATGAATCAATTAATTCCCTTAAATCATGAGTCCTTATTTTAATATCCTTGCTTCACATTAATCATTCAATTATCCATTTTAATAATTCAATCTCATTAACATTGAAATCTAAAACATAGAATCACTGGATTCCTAAGAAACTCATGTCTCCTAGATAAGTTGAGGACATCATTAATTCAAGTGTGGGTATGCAATTCTTATCGTTAATGCTTAAAACATGTTTTGGACAAAAAATTTAAGGAGTTTAAAATTTAAAATTTAAAAATGAACTCCCTTTTGAAATAAAGATTCAGTCCCCTTTAACAAATTTTTGGGACTTCCTTCTGCCATCATGATCCTACAAAAGAAAATTTCAAAATTAAGAACAAGTATCATGTCATTAAAGCTCAAAATTATAAGGAGGAAAGGGATGAATGCTAAACTACTTCTAAAAAATGAATTTGAAATCTAAATTCTTAGAAAGCAAGGGATAAGTCTTGGTACGATCCCCCAACTGGGCCCTGAATTTTTACTGCCTCCAGTGGGCAGTACCAGCTGTTATCCAAAGTCTGATGGTGGATGTAGCTTCTTTGATTTGAACCACCACATGTGGCTTTTCCCAGCATGTTCTTCATTGTCCTTGTTGAGGAGGAATCCATGTATAGAGTACACCAGATCCGCCCCCTTCGCAATATAGTACAACTTGCATGGTGGGGGTATGATGAAGTATGAAACCTCCTCCTTCTTCGTTGCTTCTTGTGCAACATCTTCTTCTATTTCCAGTGGTTGCTTCAGATGTGAAGCATCATGTGTCTCTGGTTTATCAGGCAGAGCCACTAGAATCTCTTCATGATGGGGCTCCTCCATTAGATGTTCAATGACTTCAGGGAGCTCTAGGTGTTCCTCAACAGGTGCATCTTCTTTTTCCACATCATCCTCCAAGGCATAATATGATTCACACAATTCTGAAAATTCAAAAAAGTTGGGAGTTATACTCAAATCAGATTCAATAAATTTAAAAGAGTTTGAGTTCAAGATTGTATCATCTCCCTCAGTTTGTACATCTTCAATCTCTTCTTCATTTGAAATCACCTCTTGGAGTTGAGTAGTAGAAGATATAGGCAGGTAGTCAGGCTCCACTATATCTTGGATCTCCATTGAAAAATCAGGGATGACTAATGGGGGATCTTCTTGGACCTTGGATACTTCATAAAATTCTGGAAAGTAATGGGATAACTCATCTAGCTTTCGTGCCATCGCTTCAAAAACATCTTCGTTCATGTCCTCCCTTAGCCCATCTATGAATTCTTTGAATTTTTTCTCATCATTATTTGTTTTCCGAAATAACCTCACCTGTATAACAATAGAAGAAACACCATCCTCTGCGGAAAAGGTCGATTCAATAATTGGTTCATTTATTGGTGGGTAATTGTTCCATGAATTAAAGAAATAGTCATTTGAAAACAACATGGAAAGTTTGTTTTTTTTAATTTGGAAAAAAGTCAAATATTTACAATTTGATTGTGGCACTGCCTCCCCGGCAACGGCGCCAAGTTTGACGCACGCCTGTCGTGGGGCGTGGCAAAACAATATTTTATTTACCTAAGTATAGTATAGCAGTTGATCCTAGGTAGTCTCCCGAAGAGGAGTGCACACAAAACAAGGTTGTCACTTTTTGTTGGTTTTATTAAAAAGATTGGTTTTAATTAATATGAATGACTATGAGAGAAACAAACAATAGAAATTGATTAATTTTAACAAATGATAAAGATGGTGATCGGATTGGGTTTGGATGGACTTAGTGTTGTGCCATCATGGTTTCCAAATTTTATCTCTTCTTCTTCCTTAAACTGGTAAGAGAGAGATTTATCTACCGAGTCCTCTCTCCCCCTTAGTCAGATAAATGTGATGAGAATTTTCCTTTCTAAAACCTTAGATTGGTCTATCCTCCTTCCAATGTGTTTAGTGTTGTATATGGTCTGTTGATTAATTAGAGCAATCCCAGACCTGGAATTGTTGTTCCCTAATAAACCAAGATTTCAACATACAATCCTACACACGTGCTTGACAACCGTCGAGCAATCACCACCCAACCCTAATCATGTGCCACCGTATACAGATTAGAATTGGGTGGAGGGAGATGTGATCATCGACCAAAGCAATTTATAATTTCAGAATAAAAACCTTAACACAACCGCATTCGGAATTTAATACTGAATTATGAATTGAAACTAGAAGAAGAAAGAAGAACAAATTTTATTCATTTCAAGCACAAAACTCAAGCACAACACATCAGTCCAGCCTCCCCTCTTTCCGATCACTCAAATGAAATTACCCCTCCATGGATGGGGTAAGCGAGATGATTCGGGAGAGGATAGAAATTTTAAAACAAAATAAATAAAAGAAAAATATGAGAAGTTCTTCTCATGGGTGCCCGAGAAGGAATGGGGTGGAGAATGGGATGTCTTGAGGGGGAGGAGCTCTCCTCCTTTTATAGGCAGAATTCGACCCCTGAAAGTTGTCGCGTTTTGGACCCCATAAATGACCTCTTCACGCGTTGAGGCCTTCTTCAATGTTGTTCATAATTGTCTTGGCCGTGTCCCCTCAAAAGATCAGCGGATTTGGATAGGTATTCCGAGAGTTATGGCCAATTTCCTCTGACAATTTATTCTGTCCAGTCAGAATCATCAAATCGAAAAACACAGTTTTGTACTGAATTAATGTCCCTGAACACGGCCATTTCAGGCGTGGCCTCCTTAATGAAACTTGTTCAAAATCTTCTTAACCGTATATCCAAAAACTTTCAGCTCCATTAAAGTCGTTTTGAGCGAGTTATGGATATTTCACTGAACCTTCGTTTTTCTGGAAGAAATTTCCTGGAAGCTTCCTTGGTGTTCCTCAATAATCTTCAACTTCATTTAATTGTTTGGACCTCAAGATGGTAGAATCAGATCCTGGTCCAGAAGACAAAGTTGAAGGAAATTCAATTAGGATTCTAAAGAAATTATAATCATAAAATTTGGATTTATATTTTTTTTGTAAATGACCAAAATACCCTTGTAGTGAAAATCTGTCCAAAATGCAGAATTTGGTCATTTTTGCATTTAAACTTAAAATACTTCTTAAATCCAAAATTGTTACATATAAGCTCAAAATGTTATCTTGGGATGTTTAAAACAATAGAAATGCATTAAAAAATGTGCAAATTATAAGCCTTGTCAATTCCCCCACACTTAAACTATGCTTGTCCTCAAGCATAAAATCTCAACATGGAATTCAAAGGACACCAATGTCACCAATATTTAAATTTCAAATGGAATAAAATAAAATGATTATCAATGTCCAATCAAATTTTCCAGTTCCAAAAAAATACCAATTTTATTTCCCATTTTTCAAAAAAACAATCAATTCATGCATTTTACTTTTCCCCTTTGAAAAATAATGAAGCTTCTCCTTTCATTCATTCAAGCTTCTCAATTTATTATTATTAAACATGCCAAATCATGATCTACCTCACTTATGAATCTTTTCTCTCATCACTCATGATACAATTAATAGTGGAGTTATGATCATATCATGAGAACATGCTCCTTACCCATAGGCTTGTAAAGTAACTACTTTCTCCACTTTGTAAAGACAAAACACACATAAAATAACGCGGACTTGCAATAAAGGTTCAAATGACTCTGTGGCTTAGGGTTGGTGGGTAAATGATTGAAATAATTTAAGGCCAGAAGTAGGAGGTTTGACTCTTAAGTACAATGCATGATTAATCAAGTGAAAACACAAGATGAACCTCACTCAAATCCCCTTGAAATGTGAATCACAACACCAATCCCCTTTCAATGACATGGGTCATGAGTCAATAAATGATTACAAAGAATGATATCATCCAAGTTCTCCCTCTTTTTTTTGTAAAGCTCCAGAAAGGCACAGCTTTATTTTCTTTTTTTCTTTTTTTTATGGAGAACCGGATGAAATGATAGAAGCATAATGAAATGATGACTCATGCCCAATTTTCTAATAATACATTGCCCAAAATGATGACGCACACATTACACCACCCAAAAATGATACATATCCCAAGGAACACACACGAAAGGCCCTTCCCCCACACTCAAACTTGAAATAACCATGCAAAAATACTAAAAGTGCAGGTAGGTAAGGAAAAATTGGATTGTAATGTGGCTTAAACCTATAAGGAAATTCATGGCATCTAAGGTCTTATGAAGGATAAATGTAAAGGTGGGTCTTAGGATAAAATGTGGCTAGCCAATGAGATGCCTCAATCATTTTAAATGTGGTTTTGTACAGTCATAGCTTTGACAAGTTTCAATACAAGTTCTAGCAGGTGGCACGTCCCAAGATCACTCAAGAAATATGCTCAAGATAAAATAGGAAATATTTGGTCTAGAAATCCTCTCAGGAATGAGAATATGATATTGGACAATCACTCATGGCATGATTAATAATAACAAATTAATTCACATGAATTTTAGAAATTTAAAGAATGAAAATGGAAGGGAAATTTCATTTACATGAATCAATTAATTCCCTTAAATCATGAGTCCTTATTTTAATATCCTTGCTTCACATTAATCATTCAATTATCCATTTTAATCATTCAATCTCATTAACATTGAAATCTAAAACATAGAATCACTGGATTCCTAAGAAACTCATGTCTCCTAGATAAGTTGAGTACATCATTAATTCAAGTGTGGGTATGCAATTCTTATCGTTAACGCTTAAAACATGTTTTGGACAAAAAATTCAAGGAGTTTAAAATTTAAAATTTAAAAATGAACTCCCTTTTGAAATAAAGATTCAGTCCCCTTTAACAAATTTTTGGGACTTCCTTCTGCCATCATGATCCTACAAAAGAAAATTTCAAAATTAAGAACAAGTATCATGTCATTAAAGCTCAAAATTATAAGGAGGAAAGGGATGAATTCTAAACTACTTCTAAAAAATGAATTTGAAATCTAAATTCCTAGAAAGCAAGGGATAAGTCTTGGTACGATCCCCCAAGTGGGCCCTGAATTTTTACTGCCTCCAGTGGGCAGTACCAGCTGTTATCCAAAGTCTGATGGTGGATGTAGCTTCTTTGATTTGAACCACCACATGTGGCTT
Organism: Viscum album; assembly: GCA_963277665.1. Classification (NCBI taxonomy): domain Eukaryota; kingdom Viridiplantae; phylum Streptophyta; class Magnoliopsida; order Santalales; family Viscaceae; genus Viscum; species Viscum album. The sequence continues at coordinate 1,548,461,365 of OY728152.1, read as the reverse complement.
TTCCCAGCATGTTCTTCATTGTCCTTGTTGAGGAGGAATCCATGTATAGAGTACACCAGATCCGCCCCCTTCGCAATATAGTACAACTTGCATGGTGGGGGTATGATGAAGTATGAAACCACCTCCTTCTTCGTTGCTTCTTGTGCAACATCTTCTTCTATTTCCTGTGGTTGCTTCAGATGTGAAGCATCATGTGTCTCTGGTTCATCAGGCAGAGCCACTAGAATCTCTTCATGATGGGGCTCCTCCATTAGATGTTCAATGACTTCAGGGAGCTCTAGGTGTTCCTCAACAGGTGCATCTTCTTTTTCCACATCATCCTCCAAGGCATAATATGATTCACACAATTCTGAAAATTCAAAAAAGTTGGGAGTTATACTCAAATCAGATTCAATAAATTTAAAAGAGTTTGAGTTCAAGATTGTATCATCTCCCTCAGTTTGTACGTCTTCAATCTCTTCTTCATTTGAAATCACCTCTTGGAGTTGAGTAGTAGAAGATATAGGCAGGTAGTCAGGCTCCACTATATCTTGGATCTCCATTGAAAAATCAGGGATGACTAATGGGGGATCTTCTTGGACCTTGGATACTTCATAAAATTCTGGAAAGTAATGGGAGAACTCATCTAGCTTTCGTGCCATCGCTTCAAAAACATCTTCGTTCATGTCCTCCCTTAGCCCATCTATGAATTCTTTGAATTTTTTCTCATCATTATTTGTTTTCCAAAATAACCTCACCTGTCTAACAATAGAAGAAACACCATCCTCTGCGGAAAAGGTAGATTCAATAATTGGTTCATTTATTGGTGGGTAATTGTTCCATGAATTAAAGAAATAGTCATTTGAAAACAACATGGAAAGTTTGTTTTTTTTAATTTCGAAAAAAAGTCAAATATTTACAATTTGATTGTGGCACTGCCTCCCTGGCAACGGCGCCAAGTTTGACGCACGCCTGTCGTGGGGCGTGGCAAAACAATATTTTATTTACCTAAGTATAGTATAGCAGTTGATCCTAGGTAGTCTCCCGAAGAGGAGTGCACACAAAACAAGGTTGTCACTTTTTGTTGGTTTTATTAAAAAGATTGGTTTTAATTAATATGAATGACTATGAGAGAAACAAACAATAGAAATTGATTAATTTTAACAAATGATAAAGATGGTGATCGGATTGGGTTTGGCTGGACTTAGTGTTGTGCCATCATGGTTTCCAAATTTTATCTCTTCTTCTTCCTTAAACTGGTAAGAGAGAGATTTATCTACCGAGTCCTCTCTCTCCCTTAGTCAGATAAATGTGATGAGAATTTTCCTTTCTAAAACCTTAGATTGGTCTATCCTCCTTCCAATGTGTTTAGGGTTGTATATGGTCTCTTGATTAATTATAGCAATCCCAGACCTGGAATTGTTGTTCCCTAATAAATCAAGATTTCAACATACAATCCTACACACGTGCTTGACAACCGTCGAGCAATCACCACCCAACCCTAATCATGTGCCACCGTATACAGATTAGAATTGGGTGGAGGGAGATGTGATCATCGACCAAAGCAATTTATAATTTCAGAATAAAAACCTTAACACAACCGCATTCGGAATTTAATACGGAATTATGAATTGAAACCAGAAGAAGAAAGAAGAAAAAATTTACTCATTTCAAGCACAAAACTCAAGCACAACACATCGGTCCAGCCTCCCCTCTTTCCGATCACTCAAATGAAATTACCCCTCCATGGATGGGGTAAGCGAGATGATTCGGGAGAGGATAGACATTTAAAAAAAAAGAAATAAAAGAAAAATATGAGAAGTTCTTCTCCTGGGTGCCCGAGAAGGAATGAGGTGGAGAATGGGATGTCTTGAGGGGGAGGAGCTCTCCTCCTTTTATAGGCAGAATTCGACCCCCGAAAGTTGTCGCATTTTGGACCCCATAAATGACCTCTTCACGCATTGAGGCCTTCCTTAATGTTGTTCATAATTGTCTTGGCCGTGTCCCCTCAAAAGCTCAGCGGATTGGGATAGGTATTCCGAGAGTTATGGCCAATTTCCTCTGACAATTTATTCTGTCCAGTCAGAATCATCAAACCGAAAAACACCGTTTTGTACTGAATTAATGTCCCTGAACACCGCCATTTCAGGCGTGGCCTCATTAATGAAACTTGTTAAAAATCTTCTTAACCGTCTATCAACAAAATTTCAGCTCCATTAAAGTCGTTTTGAGCGAGTTATGGATATTTCACTGAACCTTCGTTTTTCTGGAAGAAATTTCCTGGAAGCTTCCTTGGTGTTCCTCAATAATCTTCAACTTCATTGAATTGTTTGGACCTCAAGATGGTAGAATCAGATCCTGGTCCAGAAGACAAAGTTGAAGTAAATTCAATTAGGATTCTAAATAAATTATAATCATAAAATTTGGATTTATATTTTTTGTAAATGACCAAAATACCCTTGTAGTGAAAATCTGTCCAAAATGCAGAATTTGGTCATTTTTGCATTTAAACTTAAAATACTTCTTAAATCCAAAATTGTTACATATAAGCTCAAAATGTTATCTTGGGATGTTTAAAACAATAGAAATGCATTAAAAAATGTGCAAATTATAAGCCTTGTCAATTCCCCCACACTTAAACTATGCTTGTCCTCAAGCATAAAATCTCAACATGGAATTCAAAGGACACCAATGTCACCAATATTTAAATTTCAAATAGAATAAAATAAAATGATTATCAATGTCCAATAAAATTTTCCAGTTCCAAAAAAATACCAATTTATTTTCCCATTTTTCAAAAAAACAATCAATTCATGCATTTTACTTTTCCCCTTTGAAAAATAATGAAGCTTCTCCTTTCATTCATTTAAGCTTCTCAATTTATTATTATTAAACATGCCAAATCATGATCTACCTCACTTATGAATCTTTTCGCTCATCACTCATGATACAATTAATAGTGGAGTTATGCTCATATCATGAGAACATGCTCCTTACCCATAGGCTTGTAAAGTAACTACTTTCTCCACTTTGTAAAGACAAAACACACATAAAATCATGAGGACTTGCAATAAAGGTTCAAATGACTCTGTGGCTTAGGGTTGGTTGGTAAATGATTGAAATAATTTAAGGCCAGAAGTAGGAGGTTTGACTCTTAAGTACAATGCATGATTAATCAAGTGAAAACACAAGATGAACCTCACTCAAATCCCCTTGAAATGTGAATCACAACACCACTCCCCTTTCAATGACATGGGTCATGAGTCAATAAATGATTACAAAGAATGATATCATCCAAGTTCTCCCTGTTTTTTTTGTAAAGCTCCAGAAAGGCACAGCTTTATTTTCTTTTTTTCTTTTTTTCTATGGAGAACCGGATGAAATGATAGAAGCATAATGAAATGATGACTCATGCCCAATTTTCTAATAATACATTGCCCAAAATGATGACGCACACATTACACCACCCAAAAATGATACATATCCCAAGGAACGCACACGAAAGGCCCTTCTCCCACACTCAAACTTGAAATAACCATGCAAAAATACTAAAAGTGCAGGTAGGTAAGGAAAAATTGGATTGTAATGTGGCTTAAACCTATAAGGCAATTTATGGCATTTAAGGGCTTACGAAGGATAAATTTAAAGGTGGGTCTTAGGATAAAATGTGGCTATCCAATGAGATGCCTCAATCATTTTAAATGTGGTTTTGTACAGTCATAGCTTTGACAAGTTTCAATACAAGTTCTAGCAGGTGGCACGTCCCAAGATCACTCAAGAAATATGCTCAAGATAAAATTGGAAATATTTGGTCTAGAAATCCTCTCAGGAATGAGAATATGATATTGGAAAATCACTCATGGCATGATTAATAATAACAAATTAATTCACATGAATTTTAGAAATTTAAATATTGAAAATGGAAGGGAAATTTCATTTACATGAATCAATTAATTCCCTTAAATCATGAGTCCTTATTTTAATATCCTTGCTTCACATTAATCATTCAATTATCCATTTTAATCATTCATTCTCATAAACATTGAAATCTAAAACATAGAATCACTGGATTCCTAAGAAACTCATGTCTCATAGATAAGTTGAGTACATCATTAATTCAAGTGTGGGTATGCAATTCTTATCGTTAATGCTTAAAACATGTTTTGGACAAAAAATTTAAGGAGTTTAAAATTTAAAATTTAAAAATGAACTCCCTTTTGAAATAAAGATTCAGTCCCCTTTAACAAATTTTTGGGACTTCCTTCTGCCATCATGATCCTACAAAAGAAAATTTAAAAATTAAGAACAAGTATCATGTCATTAAAGCTCAAAATTATAAGGAGGAAAGGGATGAATGCTAAACTACTTCTAAAAAATGAATTTGAAATCTAAATTCCTAGAAAGCAAGGGATAAGTCTTGGTACGATCCCCCAAGTGGGCCCTGAATTTTTACTGCCTCCAGTGGGCAGTACCAGCTGTTATCCAAAGTCTGATGGTGGATGTAGCTTCTTTGATTTGAACCACCACATGTGGCTTTTCCCAGCATGTTCTTCATTGTCCTTGTTGAGGAGGAATCCATGTATAGAGTACACCAGATCCGCCCCCTTCGCAATATAGTACAACTTGCATGGTGGGGGTATGATGAAGTATGAAACCTCCTCCTTCTTTGTTGCTTCTTGTGCAACATCTTCTTCTATTTCCAGTGGTTGCTTCAGATGTGAAGCAGCATGTGTCTCTGGTTCATCAGGCAGAGCCACTAGAATCTCTTCATGATGGGGCTCCTCCATTAGATGTTCAATGACTTCAGGGAGCTCTAGGTGTTCCTCAACAGGTGCATCTTCTTTTTCCACATCATCCTCCAAGGCATAATATGATTCACACAATTCTGAAAATTCAAAAAAGTTGGGAGTTATACTCAAATCAGATTCAATAAATTTAAAAGAGTTTGAGTTCAAGATTGTATCATCTCCCTCAGTTTGTACGTCTTCAATCTCTTCTTCATTTGAAATCACCTCTTGGAGTTGAGTAGTAGAAGATATAGGCAGGTAGTCAGGCTCCACTATATCTTGGATCTCCATTGAAAAATCAGGGATGTCTAATGGGGGATCTTCTTGGACCTTGGATACTTCATAAAATTCTAGAAAGTAATGGGAGAACTCATCTAGCTTTCGTGCCATCTCTTCAAAAACATCTTCGTTCATGTCCTCCCTTAGCCCATCTATGAATTATTTGAATTTTTTCTCATCATTATTTGTTTTCCAAAATAACCTCACATGTCTAACAATAGAAGAAACACCATCCTCTGCGAAAAAGGTCGATTCAATAATTGGTTCATTTATTGGTGGGTAATTGTTCCATGAATTAAAGAAATAGTCATTTGAAAACAACATGGAAAGTTTGTTTTTTTTAATTTGGAAAAAAAGTCAAATATTTACAATTTGATTGTGGCACTGCCTCCCCGGCAACGGCGCCAAGTTTGACGCACGCCTGTCGTGGGGCGTGGCAAAACAATATTTTATTTACCTAAGTATAGTATAGCAGTTGATCCTAGGTAGTCTCCCGAAGAGAAGTGCACACAAAACAAGGTTGTCACTTTTTGTTGGTTTTATTAAAAAGATTGGTTTTAATTAATATGAATGACTATGAGAGAAACAAACAATAGAAATTGATTAATTTTAACAAATGATAAAGATGGTGATCGGATTGGGTTTGGCTGGACTTAGTGTTGTGCCATCATGGTTTCCAAATTTTATCTCTTCTTCTTCCTTAAACTGGTAAGAGAGAGATTTATCTACCGAGTCCTCTCTCTCCCTTAGTCAGATAAATGTGATGAGAATTTTCCTTTCTAAAACCTTAGATTGGTCTATCCTCCTTCCAATGTGTTTAGTGTTGTATATGGTCTCTTGATTAATTAGAGCAATCCCAGACCTGGAATTGTTGTTCCATAATAAACCAAGATTTCAACATACAATCCTACACACGTGCTTGACAACCGTCGAGCAATCACCACCCAACCCTAATCATGTGCCACCGTATACAGATTAGAATTGGGTGGAGGGAGATGTGATCATCGACCAAATCAATTTATAATTTCATAATAAAAACCTTAACACAACCGCATTCGGAATTTAATACTGAATTATGAATTGAAACCAGAAGAAGAAAGAAGAACAAATTTTATTCATTTCAAGCACAAAACTCAAGCACAACACATCGGTCCAGCCTCCCCTCTTTCCGATCACTCAAATGAAATTACCCCTCCATGGATGGGGTAAGCGAGATGATTCGGGAGAGGATAGACATTTTAAAACAAAATAAATAAAAGAAAAATATTAGAAGTTCTTCTCCTGGGTGCCCGAGAAGGAATGGGGTGGAGAATGGGATGTCTTGAGGGGGAGGAGCTCTCCTCCTTTTATAGGCAGAATTCGACCCCCGAAAGTTGTCGCGTTTTGGACCCCATAAATGACCTCTTCACGCGTTGAGGCCTTCTTCAATGTTGTTCATAATTGTCGTGGCCGTGTCCCCTCAAAAGCTCAGCGGATTTGGATAGGTATTCCGAGAGTTATGGCCAATTGCCTCTGACAATTTATTCTGTCCAGTCAGAATCATCAAACCAAAAAACACCGTTTTGTACTGAATTAATGTCCCTGAACACGGCCATTTCAGGCATGGCCTCCTTAATAAAACTTGTTCAAAATCTTCTTAACCGTCTATCCACAAACGTTCAGCTCCATTAAAGTCGTTTTGAGCGAGTTATGGATATTTCACTGAACCTTCGTTTTTCTGGAAGAAATTTCCTTGAAGCTTCCTTGGTGTTCCTCAATAATCTTCAACTTCATTGAATTGTTTGGACCTCAAGATGGTAGAATCAGATCCTAGTCCAGAAGACAAAGTTGAAGGAAATTCAATTAGGATTCTAAAGAAATTATAATCATAAAATTTGAATTTATATTTTTTTGTAAATGACCAAAATACCCTTGTAGTGAAAATCTGTCCAAAATGCAGAATTTGGTCATTTTTGCATTTAAACTTAAAATACTTCTTAAATCCAAAATTGTTACATATAAGCTCAAAATGTTATCTTGGGATGTTTAAAACAATAGAAATGCATTAAAAAATGTGCAAATTATAAGCCTTGTCAATTCCCCCACACTTAAACTATGCTTGTCCTCAAGCATAAAATCTCAACATGGAATTCAAAGGACACCAATGTCACCAATATTTAAATTTCAAATGGAATAAAATAAAATGATTATCAATGTCCAATCAAATTTTCCAGTTCCAAAAAAATACCAATTTAATTTCCCATTTTTCAAAAAAACAATCAATTCATGCATTTTACTTTTCCCCTTTGAAAAATAATGAAGCTTCTCCTTTCATTCATTCAAGCTTCTAAATTTATTATTATTAAACATGCCAAATCATGATCTACCTCACTTATGAATCTTTTCTCTCATCACTCATGATACAATTAATAGTGGAGTTATGATCATATCATGAGAACATGCTCCTTACCCATAGGCTTGTAAAGTAACTACTTTCTCCACTTTGTAAAGACAAAACACACATAAAATCATGAGGACTTGCAATAAAGGTTCAAATGACTCTGTGGCTTAGGGTTGGTGGGTAAATGATTGAAATAATTTAAGGCCAGAAGTAGGAGGTTTGACTCTTAAGTACAATGCATGATTAATCAAGTGAAAACACAAGATGAACCTCACTCAAATCCCCTTGAAATGTGAATCACAACACCACTCCCCTTTCAATGACATGGGTCATGAGTCAATAAATGATTACAAAGAATGATATCATCCAAGTTCTCCCTGTTTTTTTTGTAAATCTCCAGAAAGGCACAACTTTATTTTCTTTTTTTTCTTTTTTTTTTCTTTTTTGTAAAGCTCCAGAAAGGCACAACTTTATTTTCTTTTTTTCTTTTTTTTATGGAGAACCGGATGAAATGATAGAAGCATAATGAAATGATGACTCACGCCCAATTTTCTAATAATACATTGCCCAAAATGATGACGCACACATTACACCACCCAAAAATGATACATATCCCAAGGAACGCACACGAAAGGCCCTTCCCCCACACTCAAACTTGAAATAACCATGCAAAAATACTAACAGTGCAGGTAGGTAAGGAAAAATTGGATTGTAATGTGGCTTAAACCTATAAGGCAATTCATGGCATCTAAGGGCTTATGAAGGATAAATGTAAAGGTGGGTCTTAGGATAAAATGTGGCTAGCCAATGAGATGCCTCAATCATTTTAAATGTGGTTTTGTACAGTCATAGCTTTGACAAGTTTCAATACAAGTTCTAGCAGGTGGCACGTCCCAAGATCACTCAAGAAATATGCTCAAGATAAAATAGGAAATATTTGGTCTAGAAATCCTCTCAGGAATGAGAATATGATATTGGACAATCACTCATGGCATGATTAATAATAACAAATTAATTCACATGAATTTTAGAAATTTAAAGAATGAAAATGGAAGGGAAATTTCATTTACATGAATCAATTAATTCCCTTAAATCATGAGTCCTTATTTTAATATCCTTGATTCACATTAATCATTCAATTATCCATTTTAATCATTCAATCTCATTAACATTGAAATCTAAAACATAGAATCACTGGATTCCTAAGAAACTCATGTCTCCTAGATAAGTTGAGTACATCATTAATTCAAGTGTGGGTATGCAATTCTTATCGTTAATGCTTAAAACATGTTTTGGACAAAAAATTTAAGGAGTTTAAAATTTAAAATTTAAAAATGAACTCCCTTTTGAAATAAAGATTCAGTCCCCTTTAACAAATTTTTGGGACTTCCTTCTGCCATCATGATCCTACAAAAGAAAATTTCAAAATTAAGAACAAGTATCATGTCATTAAAGCTCAAAATTATAAGGAGGAAAGGGATGAATGCTAAACTACTTCTAAAAAATGAATTTGAAATCTAAATTCCTAGAAAGAAAGGGATAAGTCTTGGTACGATCCCCCAAGTGGGCCCTGAATTTTTACTGCCTCCAGTGGGCAGTACCAGCTGTTATCCAAAGTCTGATGGTGGATGTAGCTTCTTTGATTTGAACCACCACATGTGGCTTTTCCCAGCATGTTCTTCATTGTCCTTGTTGAGGAGGAATCCATGTATAGAGTACACCAGATCCGCCCCCTTCGCAATATAGTACAACTTGCATGGTGGGGGTATGATGAAGTATGAAACCTCCTCCTTCTTCGTTGCTTCTTGTGCAACATCTTCTTCTATTTCCAGTGGTTGCTTCAGATGAGAAGCAGCATGTGTCTCTGGTTCATCAGGCAGAGCCACTAGAATCTCTTCATGATGGGGCTCCTCCATTAGATGTTCAATGACTTCAGGGAGCTCTAGGTGTTCCTCAACAAGTGCATCTTCTTTTTCCACATCATCCTCCAAGGCATAATATGATTCACACAATTCTGAAAATTCAAAAAAGTTGGGAGTTATACTCAAATCAGATTCAATAAATTTAAAAGAGTTTGAGTTCAAGATTGTATCATCTCCCTCAGTTTGTACGTCTTCAATCTCTTCTTCATTTGAAATCACCTCTTGGAGTTGAGTAGTAGAAGATATAGGCAGGTAGTCAGGCTCCACTATATCTTGGATCTCCATTGAAAAATCAGGGATGACTAATGGGGGATCTTCTTGGACCTTGGATACCTCATAAAATTCTGGAAAGTAATGGGAGAACTCATCTAGCTTTCGTGCCATCGCTTCAAAAACATCTTCGTTCATGTCCTCCCTTAGCCCATCTATGAATTCTTTGAATTTTTTCTCATCATTATTTGTTTTCCAAAATAACCTCACCTGTCTAACAATAGAAGAAACACCATCCTCTGCGGAAAAGGTCGATTCAATAATTGGTTCATTTATTGGTGGTTAATTGTTCCATGAATTAAAGAAATAGTCATTTGAAAACAACATGGAAAGTTTGTTTTTTTTAATTTGGAAAAAAAGTCAAATATTTACAATTTGATTGTGGCACTGCCTCCCCGGCAACGGCGCCAAGTTTGACGCACGCCTGTCGTGGGGCGTGGCAAAACAATATTTTATTTACCTAAGTATAGTATAGCAGTTGATCCTAGGTAGTCTCCCGAAGAGGAGTGCACACAAAACAAGGTTGTCACTTTTTGTTGGTTTTATTAAAAAGATTGGTTTTAATTAATATGAATGACTATGAGAGAAACAAACAATAGAAATTGATTAATTTTAACAAATGATAAAGATGGTGATCGGATTGGGTTTGGCTGGACTTAGTGTTGTGCCATCATGGTTTCCAAATTTTATCTCTTCTTCTTCCTTAAACTGGTAAGAGAGAGATTTATCTACCGAGTCCTCTCTCTCCCTTAGTCAGATAAATGTGATGAGAATTTTCCTTTCTAAAACCTTAGATTGGTCTATCCTCCTTCCAATGTGTTTAGGGTTGTATATGGTCTCTTGATTAATTATAGCAATCCCAGACCTGGAATTGTTGTTCCCTAATAAACCAAGATTTCAACATACAATCCTACACACGTGCTTGACAACCGTCGAGCAATCACCACCCAACCCTAATCATGTGCCACCGTATACAGATTAGAATTGGGTGGAGGGAGATGTGATCATCGACCAAAGCAATTTATAATTTCAGAATAAAAACCTTAACACAACCGCATTCGGAATTTAATACTGAATTATGAATTGAAACCAGAAGAAGAAAGAAGAACAAATTTTATTCATTTCAAGCACAAAACTCAAGCACAACACATCGGTCCAGCCTCCCCTCTTTCCGATCACTCAAATGAAATTACCCCTCCATGGATGGGGTAAGCGAGATGATTCGGGAGAGGATAGACATTTTAAAACAAAAGAAATAAAAGAAAAATATGAGAAGTTCTTCTCCTGGGTGCCCGAGAAGGAATGGGGTGGAGAATGGGATGTCTTGAGGGGGAGGAGCTCTCCTCCTTTTATAGGCAGAATTCGACCCCCGAAAGTTGTCGCGTTTTGGACCCCATAAATGACCTCTTCACGCGTTGAGGCCTTCTTCAATGTTGTTCATAATTGTCTTGGACGTGTCCCCTCAAAAGCTCAGCGGATTTGGATAGGTATTCCGAGAGTTATGGCCAATTTCCTCTGACAATTTATTCTGTCCAGTCAGAATCATCAAACCGAAAAACACCGTTTTGTACTGAATTAATGTCCCTGAACACGGCCATTTCAGGCGTGGCCTCCTTAATTAAACTTGTTCAAAATCTTCTTAACCGTCTATCCACAAAATTTCAGCTCCATTAAAGTCGTTTTGAGCGAGTTAGGGATATTTCACTGAACCTTCGTTTTTCTGGAAGAAATTTCCTGGAAGCTTCCTTGGTGTTCCTCAATAATCTTCAACTTCATTGAATTGTTTGGACCTCAAGATGGTAGAATCAGATCCTGGTCCAGAAGACAAAGTTGAAGTAAATTCAATTAGGATTCTAAAGAAATTATAATCATAAAATTTGGATTTATATTTTTTTGTAAATGACCAAAATACCCTTGTAGTGAAAATCTGTCCAAAATGCAGAATTTGGTCATTTTTGCATTTAAACTTAAAATACTTCTTAAATCCAAAATTGTTACATATAAGCTCAAAATGTTATCTTGGGATGTTTAAAACAATAGAAATGCATTAAAAAATGTGCAAATTATAAGCCTTGTCAATTCCCCCACACTTAAACTATGCTTGTCCTCAAGCATAAAATCTCAACATGGAATTCAAAGGACACCAATGTCACCAATATTTAAATTTCAAATGGAATAAAATAAAATGATTATCAATGTCCAATCAAATTTTCCAGTTCCACAAAAATACCAATTTAATTTCCCATTTTTCAAAGAAACAATCAATTCATGCATTTTACTTTTCCCCTTTGAAAAATAATGAAGCTTCTCCTTTCATTCATTCAAGCTTCTCAATTTATTATTATTAAACATGCCAAATCATGATCTACCTCACTTATGAATCTTTTCCCTCGTCACTCATGATACAATTAATAGTGGAGTTATGCTCATATCATGAGAAAATGCTCCTTACCCATAGGCTTGTAAAGTAACTACTTTCTCCACTTTGTAAAGACAAAACACACATAAAATCATGAGGACTTGCAATAAAGGTTCAAATGACTCTGTGGCTTAGGGTTGGTGGGTAAATGATTGAAATAATTTAAGGCCAGAAGTAGGAGGTTTGACTCTTAAGTACAATGCATGATTAATCAAGTGAAAACACAAGATGAACCTCACTCAAATCTCCTTGAAATGTGAATCACAACACCACTCCCCTTTCAATGACATGGGTCATGAGTCAATAAATGATTACAAAGAATGATATCATCCAAGTTCTCCCTGTTTTTTTTGTAAAGCTCCAGAAAGGCACAGCTTTATTTTCTTTTTTTCTTTTTTTATGGAGAACCGGATGAAATGATAGAAGCATAATGAAATGATGACTCATGCCCAATTTTCTAATAATACATTGCCCAAAATGATGACGCACACATTACACCACCCAAAAATGATACATATCCCAAGGAACGCACACGAAAGTCCCTTCCCCCACACTCAAACTTGAAATAACCATGCAAAAATACTAAAAGTGCAGGTAGGTAAGGAAAAATTGGATTGTAATGTGGCTTAAACCTATAAGGAAATTCATGACATCTAAGGGCTTACGAAGGATAAATGTAAAGGTGGGTCTTAGGATAAAATGTGGCTAGCCAATGAGATGGCTCAATCATTTTAAATGTGGTTTTGTACAGTCATAGCTTTGACAAGTTTCAATACAAGTTCTAGCAGGTGGCACGTCCCAAGATCACTCAAGAAATATGATCAAGATAAAATAGGAAATATTTGGTCTAGAAGTCCTCTCAGGAATGAGAATATGATATTGGACAATCACTCATGGCATGATTAATAATAACAAATTAATTCACATGAATTTTAGAAATTTAAAGAATGAAAATGGAAGGTAAATTTCATTTACATGAATCAATTAATTCCCTTAAATCATGAGTCCTTATTTTAATATCCTTGCTTCACATTAATCATTCAATTATCCATTTTAATCATTCAATCTCATTAACATTGAAATCTAAAACATAGAATCACTGGATTCCTAAGAAACTCATGTCTCCTAGATAAGTTGAGGACATCATTAATTCAAGTGTGGGTATGCAATTCTTATCGTTAATGCTTAAAACATGTTTTGGACAAAAAATTTAAGGAGTTTAAAATTTAAAATTTAAAAATGAACTCCCTTTTGAAATAAAGATTCAGTCCCCTTTAACAAATTTTTTGGACTTCCTTCTGCCATCATGATCCTACAAAAGAAAATTTCAAAATTAAGAACAAGTATCATGTCATTAAAGCTCAAAATTATAAGGAGGAAAGGGATGAATGCTAAACTACTTATAAAAAATGAATTTGAAATCTAAATTCCTAGAAAGCAAGGGATAAGTCTTGGTACGATCCCCCAAGTGGGCCCTGAATTTTTACTGCCTCCAGTGGGCAGTACCAGCTGTTATCCAAAGTCTGATGGTGGATGTAGCTTCTTTGATTTGAACCACCACATGTGGCTTTTCCCAGCATGTTCTTCATTGTCCTTGTTGAGGAGGAATCCATGTATAGAGTACACCAGATCTGCCCCCTTCGCAATATAGTACAACTTGCATGGTGGGGGTATGATGAAGTATGAAACCTCCTCCTTCTTCGTTGCTTCTTGTGCAACATCTTCTTCTATTTCCAGTGGTTGCTTCAGATGTGAAGCATCATGTGTCTCTGGTTCATCAGGCAGAGCCACTAGAATCTCTTCATGATGGGGCTCCTCCATTAGATGTTCAATGACTTCAGGGAGCTCTAGGTGTTCCTCAACAGGTGCATCTTCTTTTTCCACATCATCCTCCAAGGCATAATATGATTCACACAATTCTGAAAATTCAAAAAAGTTGGGAGTTATACTCAAATCAGATTCAATAAATTTAAAAGAGTTTGAGTTCAAGATTGTATCATCTCCCTCAGTTTGTACGTCTTCAATATCTTCTTCATTTGAAATCACCTCTTGGAGTTGAGTAGTAGAAGATATAGGCAGGTAGTCAGGCTCCACTATATCTTGGATCTCCATTGAAAAATCAGGGATGACTAATGGGGGATCTTCTTGGACCTTGGATACTTCATAAAATTCTGGAAAGTAATGGGAGAACTCATCTAGCTTTCGTGCCATCGCTTCAAAAACATCTTCGTTCATGTCCTCCCTTAGCCCATCTATGAATTCTTTGAATTTTTTCTCATCATTATTTGTTTTCCAAAATAACCTCACCTGTCTAACAATAGAAGAAACACCATCCTCTGCGGAAAAGGTCGATTCAATAATTGGTTCATTTATTGGTGGGTAATTGTTCCATGAATTAAAGAAATAGTCATTTGAAAACAACATGGAAAGTTTGTTTTTTTTAATTTCGAAAAAAAGTCAAATATTTACAATTTGATTGTGGCACTGCCTCCCCGGCAACGGCGCCAAGTTTGACGCACGCCTGTCGTGGGGCGTGGCAAAACAATATTTTATTTACCTAAGTATAGTATAGCAGTTGATCCTAGGTAGTCTCCCGAAGAGGAGTGCACACAAAACAAGGTTGTCACTTTTTGTTGGTTTTATTAAAAAGATTGGTTTTAATTAATATGAATGACTATGAGAGAAACAAACAATAGAAATTGATTAATTTTAACAAATGATAAAGATGGTGATCGGATTGGGTTTGGCTGGACTTAGTGTTGTGCCATCATGGTTTCCAAATTTTATCTCTTCTTCTTCCTTAAACTGGTAAGAGAGAGATTTATCTACCGAGTCCTCTCTCTCCCTTAGTCAGATAAATGTGATGAGAATTTTCCTTTCTAAAACCTTAGATTGGTCTATCCTCCTTCCAATGTGTTTAGGGTTTTATATGATCTCTTGATTAATTAGAGCAATCCCAGACCTGGAATTGTTGTTCCCTAATAAACCAAGATTTCAACATACAATCCTACACACGTGCTTGACAACCGTCGAGCAATCACCACCCAACCCTAATCATGTGCCACCGTATACAGATTAGAATTGGGTGGAGGGAGATGTGATCATCGACCAAAGCAATTTATAATTTCAGAATAAAAACCTTAACACAACCGCATTCGGAATTTAATACTGAATTATGAATTGAAACCAGAAGAAGAAAGAAGAACAAATTTTATTCATTTCAAGCACAAAACTCAAGCACAACACATCGGTCCAACCTCCCCTCTTTCCGATCACTCAAATGAAATTACCCCTCCATGGATGGGGTAAGCGAGATGATTCGGAAGAGTATAGACATTTTAAAACAAAAGAAATAAAAGAAAAATATGAGAAGTTCTTCTCCTGGGTGCCCGAGAAGGAATGGGGTGGAGAATGAGATGTCTTGAGGGGGAGGAGCTCTCCTCCTTTTATAGGCAGAATTCGACCCCCGAAAGTTGTCGCGTTTGGGACCCCATAAATGACCTCTTCACGCGTTGAGGCCTTCTTCAATGTTGTTCATAATTGTCGTGGCCGTGTCCCCTCAAAAGCTCAGCGGATTTGGATAGGTATTCCGAGAGTTATGGCCAATTTCCTCTGACAATTTATTCTGTCCAGTCAGAATCATCAAACCGAAAAACACCGTTTTGTACTGAATTAATGTCCCTGAACACGGCCATTTCAGGCGTGGCCTCCTTAATGAAACTTGTTCAAAATATTCTTAACCGTCTATCCACAAAATTTTAGCTCCATTAAAGTCGTTTTGAGAGAGTTATGGATATTTCACTGAACCTTCGTTTTTCTGGAAGAAATTTCCTGGAAGCTTCCTTGGTGTTCCTCAATAACTTCAACTTCATTGAATTGTTTGGACCTCAAGATGGTAGAATCAGATCCTGGTCCAGAAGAAAAAGTTGAAGGAAAGTCAATTAGGATTCTAAAGAAATTATAATCATAAAATTTGGATTTATATTTTTTTGTAAATGACCAAAATACCCTTGTAGTGAAAATCTGTCCAAAATGCAGAATTTGGTCATTTTTGCATTTAAACTTAAAATACTTCTTAAATCCAAAATTGTTACATATAAGCTCAAAATGTTATCTTGGGATGTTTAAAACAATAGAAATGCATTAAAAAATGTGCAAATTATAAGCCTTGTCAATTGTCAAGCTGCATTCAAGGATATCAAATATTATTTTCTACTACCTTTATTTCTGATTCCACCCATCCCTAGAAAACATTTTATCTCCTATGTGAATACCCAAGAATGATCCCTTAGGGCCCTTCCCACCAAGAAGAAAAATGAAGGGACCTAAAACAGTTTGTACCATATTAGCAGCATGCTCCTCAATATAAAGACCAGATATTCCTCTATCAAGAAGAGTTTCCCCACGATGGACTTTGTAGTATAGAAGTTGAGACATTATTGGCAGCACCATGAGATATAGCTTCTATCTCAGATGGATTTGGTAAATCATATAATGGACAAGCCCATGTTGTGGCCATAGTTCTCGGTGGGAAGTGAATATTCAGTACTTCGACATCAGGTTCTTCCTATTGATAGTTGTTAAGGGTCAGGTGATGGAATATTTCTTCACTACCCATCCAATCCCTCATATTGTTCTCTCGATCAAGAAATCCCGGATGTGGCTATCCTCTTTTTTTCATTAAGCGAGGCCTTTTTGGAATATGCACATTGATGGTGCCTCAAGGATCCATACCGATAGGAGAATCAATGATCTCAAACTCAATAGAATAGGATTGGGTATTGTCTTCATCATGCCTGCACAATCTATCTTTCCTTATTCGTTCTTATTGTCAGAAAGCTACACCAACAATGAGTTAGAGTATCAGGATCTCACCACTTGTCTCATGTTGGACCTCAAGATTTTTTCCCCATCTTCATGTGAAAGGGGACTCTGAGCTAGTCATCAAACATATCAATGGTGAATAATTTATTAAGAAGTCGTGGCTCATACCCTTGTTAGAGTGCACATTCCATTTAATGGCCTAGTTCCCTTCCCAACATGAGTTCATTCATGTTCCTCGATCAAAGAATGGTGAAGATGAGGCCTTTTCCAGCATTTTCTCTTCTCACTCAATGTCTGACTTGGATTATTTGATGTTCCATTTGGAACATCCAAGATTTATTGATCCAGTCATTTTAGACGATGGTGGTATCCAGAAGGTAAGCCATATTACAACCATTTCTTCCACATCGGGACCTTCAGGTTCACCTATCACTATAGAATAGACCCTTTATTGGAAAACACCTTTTGTCGAGTACCTTCGACATTGTAATCTCCTAATAGACTGAGCCAAATGTAGTAGAATATGCTGGTGTGATGTCCAGTTTATCCTCAATATTGGTCTTAACCTAGAGCAGAACCTATAAAAATGTGGTTTTGATGGAGTTCTTCTCAGTTACATTTATGGATATGAGATTCCCAGTGTTATTGAGGAAGTTCATGTTGGTTATGGTAGAGCACATCAGGCAGGGCCAAAGCTCTCCAATGAAATCTGAAGGTTGGGAAACTTTTTTCCCTCCAATGTTCAAGACTACATTGAGATCTTTTTGAGGTTACACATGTGTCAGATCCATTTCAATTTTGAGCATTGACTATGAAAACCCCACCATACTACCATGTACTCTTGGCCCTTTGTGGTTTGGGGACTCAATATCATGGGACCATATCCACCAGCAGTGGATTTCCAATTCAAGTTCATCCTAACCACTATAGACTTATTTTCCATGTAGGAAGATTAGATTCCCCTCAAGGAAGTTAAATCTAATCCAATCACCTATTTCTTGAGATACAATAACATCCACCGATTTAGAGTCCATCACGCTATCCTCATTGATAAAGGAACCAACATTCCTGTAGTTAGGGGAATAAATTGTACAAAAAGTACACCATCGTGTCTAAACATACTTCTCATTACCATGCACAAGAAAATGGGAAGATCAGGGCTTATAATAAAAACCAATCTAACATATTTAAAAGATGGTTGGTCAGAACAAGAAAATCTATCCAGACAGGCTCCCCAACACTCTTTGGGCTTACTTGGTGTAAATTATTAATTTAACTCTAGTGACTCCATATTCCCTAGTGTATGAAAGTGAGAAATTCCAACCCATAGAGATTTAGTTTTCATCACTTCGTACAACTATATTTGATCAGCAGACATGAGAAAAATAGCATAAGTATATCTGGCTAAACTAGAAGCCCTTGATCATAATAGGCTCTAAGCCTTGAACAACCTAGGGATACACCAAAACAAGGTAGCCAGAGCATTTAATAAGAATGTGTGTCTCTATTTCATCCTTCAAGGTGACACGGTATTGGCTCTGAGGATGATGATGATACCTGCCATGAAGCCACCCAAGCTGGAACCCAAATGGAAAGGGCCTTACAATATATATAAGTTTTAAGCTAATAGTTCATAGTCTTTGGTTACTATGGATGGTGAGAATATTACTCCTCCGACCAAGACCAAATTTCTAAAGCAT
This sequence comes from Viscum album, assembly GCA_963277665.1. Lineage (NCBI taxonomy): Eukaryota > Viridiplantae > Streptophyta > Magnoliopsida > Santalales > Viscaceae > Viscum > Viscum album. The sequence goes on along the minus strand of OY728152.1, from coordinate 1,548,442,805 downwards.
TACTTTTCATGAGAATCTTCATCCTCTCATCATGATGTTAAATTGTGAAACCCATCTGGGATGCAAGACGCAAAACTAAACATAATTTTTGTATTGAATGAAACTAAATTTCACAACATTAGGCATCTTCCATGACATTAAACAATGAGATCCATTTTACCCCATTCTTCAGGATGTTAAAATTTTCTTTCATCTTCACCTCATGATGTTTAACTTCATAGAATTTTCATGAACTACATATCTATTTATTCCCATCCTTATGGGATATGAAGGATTTCCCAGACATTTTGTCTTTAGGTCCATCCCCATGATTTCCCATTTTCGGTCTTATGATTAGAGTGTCCTCTTGGAATCCCATGGTGTGGTGTAGACTCCTTTGGTCCTAATTGATGTAGAGTTTGCAATAAACACACCATGTGCCTCCATTAGGAATACCTTTGGGGAGGGAATTCCTCAAGGTTTCCCCTTGGTTTGTTTTGGGTAAGATATTGTTTGTTGAAAAATTCAAATTAACGTGAATGATTATGGTTGGTTTTTGGCAAAAAAGGATTCTAAGGAGGAGTATTTTCCCAAAATTTGATAAATTTTGAACCATTAAAATCTAGAGTTTTGATTTTCAAAAAATAAGTATTTCTGTATAGGAGTGAATAGTATAAATACTGTTAAAGAAAGTTCTTGGACAGCAAAAAGTGGAACATAGAAAGTAAAAGGGAATCAAAAAACGATGGGAAATGCAAAATGAGAGGTGTAGACAGCATAAAAGAACAGTTTTCGGGGAGGAAACCGTTTTCAACAAAGGGGTGCAGAATGAGGAAGTCTTGCTGTATGTGGGAGGGATTGTTGTTCAAGGAAATGAGGTGGAGATATGAGATTCCATGAAGGGTATTGTCAGTGAAAACATGATGGTGATTTAGACTGCCATGGAGGAAGAAAAGAAATATGCAGATGATATTGGGAAATGGTTCATAGAAGAAGCGGTACGTAGTGAATATTTCCTAAATATATATATTTTAATATTTTTTTCGATCAATTTGACTATGTATTGAGAGATAATCCCATAATTAGGGTACATAAATTTCCACTAGAGAACATATTTTTTCTGAGAAGAATTTTAGCTAAGAGTGAAGGAGTTCGTGGGGAGTCTATAAAGGAGAAGTGGTTCATGGGGAAGTGATTCGACAAAGTGTGGAACAGTTCATGGTATCAATTCCGTGAAGTAATTTTGTGAGGCCCTGATGCCTGTAAAGGAAGAATTGTTCTGTGGATGAAGGAAGTCCGTAGGTGGTACATGGAAACAAAGATGGTACGCAGAAGCTGAGAGATGGTTCCTAGAAGTGAAGGTAGTATGCGAATAGGGGAAGTGGTTTGCGGAAGTGTTGTTAGTAAGCTAACGAAGGATGTTTTGTAGAGGTGAAGGTAGTTCATAGAGGAGAGTTGATTTGTGAAGCATACCTGATACAAAGTTTGTGGAAAAAGATAGGGGTTTCACAGGGGACACATGGATTCTTTCAAAAGCGCTAAAAAATATTTAAAAAACAATTTATAATAACCTAATATTATTAATAGAGTTTACTTCATCTATAGTTGAGAAAGGTATTTCTACAGAGTATCTACCTAAAGATGAGGATGCAAACTTTCATGAACAAGAAGGGACCTATAAGTAGATAAACTGTGAGTGTATCACTTCTAAGAGAACAGAGGAAAGAAAAAGAAAGGAAATGATTCTTTTCACCAGAAATGAGCTAGAGGAAGAGACATTAGGTGACCCATGAGAATTTAGTGATCAAACCATAAATAATTTAATGTAAGTGAGGTTATGAATAGAATTGATCTATTCCAAACCATGCAATTTGTAGTGATCTTTAGTTGATTTGGTATATTTCCACTTCATCATTGTATACTCCATAGATGTGACCTAGTGGGGGTGAACCATGTAAAATCATTATGTCATGTGGATGATTTTATTTCTATTCATATATTTCTATAGGAGAGAGAGATTAGTTTTTTTGTTTAATGAAGAAAAAATATTCTAAGGGGTAGTAGTCTTAATTTCATACCATGATTCACCCCCATTCATAGTGTAAATGAACAATTGTACCTAAAAATTAGTATCAAAGGAAAATGTTAAAAGTAAGTGGTTCTCTCTTAGTAGATGAAATAGAGGTGGTCAACCACAAAGGAATTATGTTCTTTAATATTAAAAATATTCAAAAATGGAAGCATTGAACGCAACACTACTTCTGATAATTAGGAATGGTTGACTTCAGAGTAGTTACACATGAAATATCAATTGATATAAATATAGTTTATTTATTAGAAGATGAAATAAAATAATTGGATACATATGATAAAGGGTTCATTGATCTGGGAGGATCCCTATCAAATTATATTTATACGAATGTGATTTCGTGTAAAACATCACATACTGTGATGGAAAAGATTCTGAATATCTATGAAAGATATTCAAGTGTAAGAGAGGCAAAACTGTTGTTGTTGTGGAACAATTATGAAGATCTGATAATGACCCCAAATGAATCATTTGATTCATTCATTGATTGGGTGAAATTTGTAGTTGAGGAAATGTGTTTTCTTGAATAATCCATTTAGGATATAATTATTGTGAAACATATTTTGATGAAACATACACCAAAGTTTAATTAAAAAGACTCAATATTAGAACATAAAGATCCAAAAGTGCTGAGCTTGGATAACTTGTATAGAAAAATTGTTACATATGAAATGAGAAATGATTATAATGATACTGTGGAAAAGGGGAAGTCCAAATAAGTGACATTCAAGTCCATGAAGGAGATCTATGTTGAATATCATCATGAGGAAGATAATTTGGAAGATATTAAGTCATTACTCTCTCAAATATAAAAAGATAAAGTGGAAAGTTCAATGGTAAACATGCACTTGCATGCTTTTGATGTGGAAATATTAGACATTTTTCCAATAATGTGTTCAACGAATTTTAACAATGACGATGAAGAAAATGATGAAATTCACCAAAATAAGTATCCATCTAATGAGAAAGGTAGGATAAGTGCTAATAAAAAGATATTCCAAAAGAAAAATCTTCTTTCAATAGAAGATGAATGTTTAGAATAATCTGATTTCGTAGAGTTGGAGGATTGCAAGGATCATTAGGTAGATGATTTGGTAGTGGTTGTCAAAGAATTCTATAACAAAACAAAAATGGGACAATGAAGAAGGATAAGTTGAAGGAAGAGTGGACCATCAAGATTAATTGGAAGCTTATCTTGAAGAGATAAATGTTTTAAGATCCAAAACAAAGATATATAATAATGTGGATCATGATGCCTGACTCTATATAAAGAATAAGGATGAAGAGACATTTGAGGTCAATGAAGAAATTGAAAAACTGAAGTCTTCAATGATAAAAATCTAAGAATATGTGGTTTATTACTAATTGAAAATTGTAGAACATAAAATAGAGGTCGATATAACTAAATCTATAAAAAACAAATAAAAAAATCAAATAACTTGAATAGAAAGTCTCTGGTTTTGGGATAAAGTGTTAAATATCAAGAAAAAATATTGACTCCAGGGGAGATATTATAAAATCAGATCATACAGATAACAAAGATGGTCAAATTTGAACATAGTCATCTTATAGAATAGAAGCAACAGTACAATAAAATGGTAAGGCTAATATGGAGACTGATTGAAAATAGAAATTAGTAATGGTTTAAGTCAGAAAATAAGTACCCACTCCAATATTGAAAATATATTTGGGTATGAAGCAGAATTTAAAGATTCAAAAAATCCAAGGGATAACCAGTGGTGTAGTATTTCCGCACAGGAATGTACCCCGCATAAGATGTTATTGTTTTGGAAATATGGGACACATAAAAATGTTTGTTTCATAAGAAATAGGTACCCAACAGATCATGACCAACAAATGTAGTCATATAGAGCTTACTTTTCTAGTTCATCATTTGATGGTCACTATTTTAGGTTTGAAGGATTTAGACACACAACAAGATATTTCTGATCATCAATAGAGAGGAATTTTCCGAAGAAGACTGAGGTTGGTTATAAGTAGCATAAAAATGTATCATAAAATGTGATGATAATGAAAAATATATTTTTACCTCTATTGGATGAATCTGGTCCACCATATTCTCGGAAAGGTCAAGAGTATCAATCCATACCGGGTATGAAGTCAGAAACATGGATAAAAAAGAAATGATATGAGCAGTTAGTGGTTGTGTAGATTTTGTTTAAGGCATCAGATCTCACCAGGATATGGATAATTGAAAATGGATGCACCAACCATGTGATAGGAAACAATGATCTGGTGATGGTAATTAGGTACAATAATAAAGGTATCATAGGATTTGGTAATTATGAAAGTTTTCAAATCATTGGCTATGGGAAAAAACATTTAAGGGAAAAGACATGAAATGTCCTTATGTCTTGGTTGTTGAAGGTCTTAGTCAGAACTTATTTTGTGAAATTCATTTTTGTGACTTAGGACATCCCATAATTTTTTCAATGAAATTATGTCCCAACAAGGAAAAAGATAGTGTTATTGTATTTTAGGGAATGTGTAAAAAGGGAATCTCTAAATTATGAGTGGAGAATGATATTTGTGCACTCCATCCATGAAATAAGAAAATAAGTTGGGTCATAAACTTCTTCACAACATTATAGAAGCATCGTTGGAAGATTTGGTGAAATATAACACTACTTGAGGTCTTTCTATATTATCGCATGATTGTACGCATACATGTAATTCCTTCCAACAAGGGAAGGTTATTCAAAAAACATATAAGAAAAAAGATAAAAGAACGAAGATATTGATTGATTTGGTTCATATTGATGTGTTCCAACCAATTTCACTAAAATCTATTGATAGAATGAGATATTAAATTCTTTTTATTTACGATTATAGAAGAATGACATGGGTTTCAATAATCACCCATAAATATGAGGTATTTAGTTTCATAAAAACATATCTAAGGGAACTTGAGAAGATGTTGGGTGTGGAAATTCAAAATATTCAAACAGATAACAGAATAGTGGTCAGAAATTTCAATGTAGAGGATTATCTTGACAATCATGGGATAAGGAATAAAGTTTCAGTGTTAATAACTCCATAGCAGAATAGAGTAGTTGATATAAGAAATTAGAATATCATAAACATGGCTAGAAAAATTCTCATTGAGAAAGTCCTTCAAGAGAGATTTTGGAAAGAAGAAGTGATTATGGAAGTCTACACATCAAATAGAGTGTTACTATGTCTAAAAGAATAGAATACCTCATATGATATATGTTATGGAAGGAAGCCATCATTGAAGTACTTTTGAATACTCAGAAGAATGTGTTTCATTATCAACAAAGGGGACAGAGAAATTTTTATTCCTATAGAGAAGAATGGATAATTCACAGAAGTTCAAAGAAAAGTAAATAATATAAATGTATTAATAAGAGGCTAGGAATGATTGTTGAAACCCATGATATAACCATAGTGGAGAATGAGAAGAATATTCAGAAAATACATGATCAATCTCAGGAGGATAGTGATGAAGAAATAAGTAGATTAGGGGACACACTAGTTTAAAAGGATAATTCAGAAGAAGACTCATATAATGAGAATGATGAGGATAAATTTGTATCTGCATAAAGATAAAAGATAATAGCCAAGATTTATTGACAAAACATAATTTGTGATCAAAGAACGTCAGTGTAGACAAGGAGGATGAAGAATCTACAACTAGAAGCATACTTATCAGAGGTATAACTAATATATTTTGGTGAAGCAGTTGGTGAAAAGAATTGGGTTGTGGCTATGAATGAAGAGCATGACCAAATTTAAAAGAATCCAGCATGGTAGATTATTTTGAGGATAACATATAAGAATGTCATCGAAAAAAAAGGGTCTTTAAACAAAATGAATGAATATGGTGTTGTGATTCATAATAGATCACTAATAGTGTCCAAAGGGTACTACCTAATAGAGGGTGTCTATGTTGATGAAAAATGTTAACTTATTTCAAGGCTTGAGATAATTTGATTATTCTTGGCCATAAAACTGAAAAGTAACATCATGGTTTCTAGATAGATGTCAAGTCATAATTTCTGAATAGGGTTCTAGAAAGAGAAGTCTATAACTAGAATCTTTATGGTTTTCTCATTCATGAAGATAATAATAGAGTTTATCAGCTAAATAAGGCTTTCTATGGTTTTAAGAACAAACCAAGAGCATGTTATTCAAGGCTAGATCATTTTCATAAAAAGATCAGTTTTTAGTACGGTGGAGTTGATTACAATATATATGTTAACCGTGATACAAATAAATGGATGATGGTGTTGGTATATGTTTATGAAATAATAATTATAGGATCAGATGAAGAATAATGTAGACAGTTTACCGAATTTAGGATATATGAATTTGAAATGTCAATGATTGATGAGATGATGTATTTCCTTAGTTTACATGTGACTCAAGGAAGGATTGGGACTTTTATTTATAAATATAAATATTCATAAGAGGTTCTGGGAAGATTTGGAATGATAGTTTCTATGGAAATGAATACTTTGGTTACAACCCAGATGAAACTGTCAAAATATGATGATGGAAAGGTAGTTAATATCACAGAATATTGGAAAATCATTGGAAGTATACTATACATGATAGTGACAATACCTAATATTATTTTTTCCACATTCCAAGCAATGATCTATTAGTGAAATCCCAAGGAAAGTATCATGATTGAAGTGAAAATAATACCTTGGTATATTAAGGGCACAATGGACATTAGTATAATGTACAATAATAAATATCAACAAGAGTTATTGGGGTATATAGCTGTACACTAGGTTGGATCAATAGATGATAGGAAATCAACACCAAGAGCTTCTTTCTATATTTATAGATTGTTTATTTCTTGTCTCAACAAGAAAAATGATTACATTTCATTGAGAACCATATAATCACATTATTTTGGATCCACTTAGGAATGCATATAGTTATTGAGGATGAAGCAGGAACTTGATGATATGAAAGTTTATTTGAGGCCTCTGATCATAATCCATTGAGATAATTAAAGTTCTATTAATATTATAAAAAATAAATTCCATCACTCAAGGAAAAAGAACATTTAAATAAAATATCATTTTATTAGCGATATGGTGGATTGAAGGCTTGTGAATTTTAAGTACATGCCTAAATAACAACAAGTTATAGTTATTGTAACAAAGGCCTTACCCAAAGAAGCATTTGAGAAACATTGAATTTATTTGGGAGTATAGTAAACACCCTTCAAATGAAAAAGTGTGGATGTGGGATCCCCCCCCCCTCTCCCTGAGGTATAGTGTGTTTTTCCTAATCTAGTAATCTGTGTTCCATACCATGTTGTAGACCTCAAAGTAAATTTTTTCAGGTTCATTGACAAAGGGGAATAAATTGTTCTATTAGAAGGGGGAAAATGTATCATTCAATACACTAGGAGAAGTTTCTATGTGGAGTAGAGAGATAGGGGAGTTTAAGCTATTAGGAAGAGATGTAATAAAAGGGGAGTATAAATCTGATGATGTTGGGCATGATTGATAAAATGATATATATGATGATATCTGTGGTTTTTGATGAAAGCAGAAGAGTGGTGTTGGAATGGAATGAAGTGATTCATTGATGAAATTATCACTATGTTGTTGTTTTTCATACCGATCATGGATCATGTGGTCTTAGAGTATGTATTTAGTAAATCCTTGATCACTATCTGAATCATATGAAGCTGATTTGAGAAGAAGTTGGAAGTAGAATTAATGAGATATCAAATTATAAAAGTGTTTTCAACTAACTCAATGGGGGATATTTTTGGGAAAACTACATTCAAGGTATCCTCTTGGTATTCTTTGGGATTGATTGTGTTTGTTGAAAAATCTATATGATTGCGAATGAGTATGGTTGGTGTTTTTTGAATTTGGTTTTTAAGGTTGCACAGTTTCCAAGAGTTTGACAAATATTTTGGCCACAAATTAAAGAGTTTGGATTTTAGAAAATGAATTATTTCCACATAGGGGTGAACATTATTTGGATCGTTAAGTATAGTTCATGGAAATGAAATGGTGGTATGTAGAATGTTAATTGGAATTGACAAAGGAATGGAACTGTGAAGAGAAATATAAATACAACCTGAAGGAATGGTTCGTGGAAAGAAAATAGTTCACTATAAAATCATATGGTATGCAGAAGGATTGTTGTATGTGGGATGTTTTTTAATTTTTGGAAACATGGAGTAGATTTGAGAATCCATGAACAGTGTTATTGGTGAAAATTTAATGGTGATTTGGTCTGATGTAAAGGTAGAAAAAAATTATGCTAACCATGTGGGGAAATGGTTTATGGAAGAAGTGGTACAAATTAAAGATTTGTAAAATCTAGGATTAGTATAATTTTGTGATCTACTTCCCTATATAAGGAGATATAATACCATTATTAAGGGAGAGTTATTTTTATTATAGAACATCTTTTCTCTGAGAAATATTTTGTATAAGTTTAAAAGATTTTGTGGGGAGTCCATGGAGGATAAGTGGTTCGTGAGGAAGTGATTCTATGAACGGTGGAATAGTTCATAGAAACAATTCCTTGAAATAATTTTTTTACACACTGAATCTTGCAAAGGAATTAGTGGTTCGTAGAAGAAGGAATCCCACATGAATTATGCGGAAGAAAATAATGTACATGGTAGCAGGGAGATGGTTTGCAGTAGTGAATGTACTATGCAGATGGGGGAAGTGGTTTTTGGAAGCATATGTAGTACCTATATGGATGAAGGTTCAAGGATACATAGGTAGTTCAAATACAATGAGGTGATCCACAATGCATTCCCACTACATAGTTCATAGAAAAAAAATCAAGGGGGTTCGCAGAGGACTCACAAAAGCATTCAAAAGCATTAAAATAGTTCGTGAAAGAATTTTTTTACCAAAAATTATTAGGAAAAGGTTATTTAATCTATGGATGAAAAAGTGACTTCAATAGAGCATATAAATATAGTTTAGGATTCATGATTTCATTATGATAAATGGATCTAAATGCCGATAAATTGTGAGTGGATCCCTTCTGAGAGTAGTGAGAAAAGGAAGAGGAAGATTGTGATCCTTTCACCAACAGTGAGCTTGGGGAAGAGACATTGGGAGTGACTATATAGAATGTAGTAAGTAGTCCATAATTCTTTTTAAGGAAGTTATCCTAGGCATAGAGTTGATATATCCCAAACCTTGTAATTGGTAGTGATATTTAAATGATTTGGTACATCAAAAAATCATCATTGTATGCTCATTAGAAATAGCCTACTGAGTGGAAACTATGTAAAATCATATTTTCCTTTTCATGATTTCATTTATATTAATATGTTTCTATAGGATATATAGTGATGTGTTTTTTATGATGAAAAAATATTCAAAGGGATAGTAGTTTTAATCGGTCATACCCTGATTCACCCCCCCCCCTCTTAGGGTATTTAACCTAGTGGACCTAAAAACCTCTGTTTCCCATGTATTGACTACATGAAATTAAACTAGTTGGAATTTAAATAACTATGTATAGATTGATTCCCTTACTCATGGGATACATATGAATGATCGATTATTCTTCCATGGGTCTATCCCCAGGTTATTCAACCTTTTTGTGCCCCTTGGCCCTATCCTATGGCCTCAGTTCTATGACCTTAAACTAAAATATCCCCCAATACTGTATAACATTAAAATTTTCTATCATACATGAAATACATAAAAATACCTTGAATTAATGGTCCTTTCGACAAGACCATAAAAGGTAAGTACCCATTCAACCCACGTGATGTTAAACTGCTCGACAAGTTGCCAAAATCCCTTCTTCTGACCCTTGGCAGATTCTCCTCTTAGGATCCCATGGTGTGGTGTGGAATCCCCTGGTCTTCATTCACATTGGATTTGTTTTACCACACCATGAACATCCCCTTTGGGACATTATTCACCCACCCTCTTATCCCCATGACAGTAACCTATTTTGCCACCCCACATCCTTACCGCATGATGTTAAAATACATAAAATTTCAAGAACTACGAATGTAATGATTCCCATACATATAGGATACATAGGAATGCCTGGGAATTTTACGTCATGTTCATCCCCAAGTTCTTCTATTAATTTTCCCTACCTCTTGGTCTGAGTTCTCTCTTGGGATTATGTAATGGGTTGTGTGGAATCTTTATCCCCATTCAAATCAAGCTATCTTTTCAATACCATACACATTGTCCTTTTGATACATTCTTTCTATCTCTGTCATTTCTGTATGATGTTAAACATCATGAAATTCCTATAACTACGTATTACTTTATTCTAATCCTTATGGGATACATAGTAACCCCTGGTCATTTTTCCTAAGGTCCATAAGTTGATTTTTCAACCCATTTTACCTCTTTATCTCGCTCATCTTCTTAAGTATTCTTCCCCAAGATGATCCCCTCAACCTTTGTCCTTCATTATTGATTTTCCTAGAACCCACATGGTTTAAGTCTAAGATTTTTACGTTCTGAATGGACATGACTTCGTTAAATCTCCAAGATTCATGTTTCCCTTTATTTGGGTCTCTATCACCTTTCACATCTAAAGGGACCCCCTAACAGTTTGGATTCTCAAACCTGTGGCCCACCTTCCGCTTTGTTCCAATGTTTTGGAAGATCTTAAATGACAATTTGATACAATTACCGCATTTCAAATATGGTTAGTGGTCGTTTATCAATTTTTTCCCATTCCTTGTCACATGATATGAATATTGTGTCTCTAATATGGTAGGTAGTTTTCATCCATTGTTATCTCAATACCATATTGTTCTCCAAATAATTGTCTCATGATCCACATCCCTTTCCACTTCCTTATGTCTGGGATGAATTTCCACACTTTCGGTGCTATCCCTTTGTGAACCTTTGCATGTCGAGAGGATGGACCAGTGTGGTTAGTTTATCCATAGCTCAAACACCTTTTCCCCATATTGTATTCATCAATTCATTATAGGAATATTATATGCACCTTGTTTCCTACAATGATCCTAAAACACATGGTCTTAGGGGTTTTGATAAGGTTTGTACCCACATTGAATAATTTCACATCTAAGATATGAACTGTAATGCCTAAAACTTGGAGTTTCGGTTCCAAAGTCTAGGTATCATGAATTAAAACTGTGTGTGTCCTCTTATAATTTTTTTATGCTGTGTAGAATTGTTTTCCTCATTCACATTGGTTTTCCTTGTGGCACCAAATCACATATTTTCACCTCAAGAATCTAAACTTTTTGGTCTACGCTCTACAAACATAACCTATTAACTTCTGAATTTGAGCTTTATGATGATAAACTACTCAAACATATGATGTCTTCGTTTGAGAAAAAATTACACTTTTGTCACTTTACATCTTCCATTCCAACTTCAATAACTATGTGTGGACTGATTCTCACCATTATGGGATTTGTAGTGACACCCTGAAATGTTTCCCCCAGGTCCATTTGCATCATCACGAGCCTTTCCACCCCCTTCATGGCCTAGTTTTCTCTTAGAAATAAGTGGTGTGGTATGCATACTTTCGTGTCCTCGTTCACATCATGTTTTCAATGAACGTACCATGTACCTCCCTTAAAGGATTTCATTATCTTCTTCATTACCGCATTACAGTAAAATATATGGGCATGTCCCACACACATATTATTAAACTGGACACCTTACGGTCTCAACTCAATGGCCTTAAACTAATACTCTTACTATCTATGTTCACAAGACATTAAAATTTGTAACAAATAAGATGTTTCTTGTATTAGAGGATATCACCCCTTTTGGTATTTTCTATCTTCCATGTCACCTTCAATAACATTGTGTGACTTTATTCACATACTTATGAGATATGTATTGGTGCATGAACATTTCACATATGGTCCAGTAGCAACCACATCCATCTTTCTTTCCCCTTTTGGTCGGGGTTCTCTCATGATTATGTGGTGCAGTTGATAAATTTTATGTTCATCATTCACATAGAGTTATAATATCATTTCCAGGTACATTATTTGAGGGTACCCCTCCTTGAACATGTCCTTGTCACATCATGTTAAACTTCATGGGTATTTCCATGATTCATGCAACAATTTATTTCGGTCTCCATCATCTTTCACATTAGAAGGGACCCCCTAATGGTATGGATTATTAGCCTCATGACCCAGCTACCTCTTTAGGACAACTTCTAGAGGATTTTTGAACAGAATTTTGAGACAGGTTCTGCATTGCGAATATTATCAGTGGTTCAAACTCATTTATTTGTTCTCATTTTAGGATGATGATATATGTGTGATATATTTTGAACACGGTTAACAATTATCCTCAATATTAATGCCTGACTTATTTCATCCAAAATATCAAATGATTTGGATCACATATTCAATGTCCCTTTCAATTTTATAGATCTTTGACACCCCTAGTGTTATTACTCCATGCATTGGCAGAAGTCGAGTAGGAATGTTGGGGTGGTTTGGATTTTCCCCACCCGAGAATTCATTCCCACCATTTCACAATATCATGTAATAGAGAAAGCCTAACATCACTCATTTTTTTCATAAAACCAGCATAGATCACATGATCTTAAGAGTTTTGGTAGCGTAATACCCATATACAAGACAGCGCAACCTAATTGTTAAACCTCAATGAACTTAAAATAATATCTCGTTTTTCCTTATCAAATGATGTTAAAATGAAAGGGTTGGTCTTTCTATATGACCTCAAACTGTGAAATCACAGTTCTATCTACATGAAGAAAAAAAAACAACATTATGTTGTTCTCATTTTAGGGGGCACCACAAAGGACACCAGTTATCCATCGTCACATTTTTCAAGGCCTACATATGGCTTGGAATCTATAGTGTCCCCAGAATTTTAATTACGGGCTTGTCAATTCAAAAATAAGGGGTACCAAAAAAATAACAAAAAATACATATCATATGCCTCTTTTCTCCATACATGGGATAGACCTACATGGCATGACCTTTCCAAAACATCGTATGACTTGATTCCCTTCCATATGGGATATGTAACGACACCCAGATGTTTTTTCTATGGGCCCAATCATAGGTTTATTAAACCATATTTTCTCTAATCATGGTGGAATATCCATGACCTTAATCTAATATTCCCTAGTCTATGTGAAATAATATTAAACCGTTGTCCATGGTCTATGTTGTATGAACTTAAAGTAAGTGAAACGTCCGGACTATATAAATTTAATCTAATTCAGGAATCTTCCTCACTCTATGATGCTATACAACATGTGTATCATCCTCATTTTCAAGACGTAAAATTGATAGCCATCTTAAGTCCTCACCATAGAGGTCCCTTTTGGAAATAGTTTTGATCTTGATTCAGACTGATATGCCCACCCAATCTGCTTTCATAACAGTGGCATAGTTTCATGAATCTTGGACTCCATTTGAACAACCCATCACCCTATCACCGTGATTTTTATTCCCTCAATTTCAGATCTTTGTCTTATTTAACATTTGAAGGAAACCACCTAAAAGTTAGGATGATCGAACTTGAGGCTCTCCTACCATCATGGTCCAACGTTTCGAAGGACGTCGATGAAACTTGGAGTTTAGCCACATGTTTTTTAATCATTCAGTTGTTGGAACTTGTTTGTATGTTTCCATTTTAGGATAACATGACATGAATGATGTGTTTCTATCCAAGTCAATAGTTATACTCCATCTTCATGACACCCTCACTTAATTCTGAATTTTTGGAAGCATGATTCAAAATTTCAACTCCCATTCTTTGGATTGATTTTAAATCCATTTCAGTTATCTCTCTCGTGAAATAATGTGCACTAGGAAAGGAAAGTAGTTTGCTCTGGGAACCTTATTCTCTGGTCGTGGTCTCTCTTTCTCACCATGAATAATCTAGATGGACACTCAATAATAGAAAACCCATACAATTCAATTTTTATCAAACACTCTCATACGGAAAATGGATTTTTTTGTGGTCCTCCATTATTTCTCATACCAGGTATGACCCACAGGGTCTCCATCATACATCATTAGTTTTTTCACAGTTATAATAGAGATGTAGTAAAAAAATAAATAAATAAATTTTTTCATGTAGTTAATGATAAAAAACAAGGAGAAAAATATTTTCATGAGTTCGGACAGAACACAGACCCTATGGATCATCCCCTTCAATGTAATATTTTAGTACCACCACTTTATGGCATGTATCCTCAAGAATTTATTACTGCTTCGTAAGATCTTTTTCTTCATCACTAGTTGTGGATCGGAGCTTGTTATATCTGATATTAATTCATTCCCACTCATCTTGGAGACTTTCCATTTGATATCTTTCCAACACTACATGCTCATAGGATTCCTCCAATTGGTCTTTCAATCATTCAGTGTGCTTGGATTGGCTTTCGGTGAATGCATCTCATTTATTTGCAAGCTCTTCAAGGAATATGGCCTCCTACTTATTGTCAAGGATGTTTTGGATATTCTCATATTTCCTCCAGTACTAAGAAGCATTGGAGTAATGGATACTCTCCAATGTATTCTCATCTAAATAATTTTGGATCATCATATAGAGATGGTGAGAATCCACCACTCTAGTGCAGAGAAAGAATTGACACCCATGGAATAACCCAATCTGACTTATCCCTTTGGCCTCCAGATGATGGAGGAAGTATTTAAATAATTTCCATGCCTCGCATCATGTTATGGGCTGCTCTTCGGCTATTTTAGGGTCAGAACCATCCATCTCCTCATGATCGGTGGGCCTGTACATAGGGTAAACAACTAGGGGTTCAACAACAAGTTCCTCCTATAGAATTATTTCATCTTCAATGAACTCACATCCAAAAACATCAATCTCTACCATGGTATAAGAAGCACTTGTGACTATAAATTCGTGCTCACCAGTTGTTAGGGCTGGACTAGTTTTAATGGAATGTTCCTCACAGACATGCACAATCACTGGTGGATCTCCCACAGATATCCTAGTCTCAAAATTTTGATGAATATCAAATCTTTTGATCACTACATAAGTAATTTGTAACTTGGTCATCCATGTTATTCAACAATATATCTGGGACTAGAAAGGTAGATACTTACCAGAGTTAAGCATTTCTAGGTCTAATACATGATATTCTATAGGAGTCACCATAAAAGGAAATCCTTTAGTGATTGTTAATTCAATTTATGGAACATAATCCTTAAGGAATGTTGGAAAATCTCAAGGTTTTTAGGTTTCCACATTACCACCTCATATGGGCTCAACATTGACCACTTTAGTCGTGGTCAATCCACCACTCTGCTTAGTTCCATATGCTGGTTTAGGGAGATGCCATTCCACACTGATTGATACATTTTCACCCCCAATAAGTGGAATTTCCTAATCCTCGCCACCAATGTGATCCTAAATGGGGTTGAGTTTGGTCAATGGATCTTAATTATGAAAAAAAAGGCTGAGGGAGATAAGAGTACAGACCTTCCTCAAGTTGTTCAGCTAGTTCCACGTCAGATCCTGCGATTACACCACTCTCACATTGGCTTTGTTGATGGCCCGCTATCCCCAATGGCCACTTTCCTTTAGGATCCTCATCTTAATCACCCTTTAATTCATCTTCTTCTAACTCCTTTTATTCTAATTATTCTTATTTTTATTCATCTTATTTTTATTCTTCTTTATCTTCATCATTTCCTTGATCCTTATATAGCGTTTTCTCGAGGTATTGATCTTGGATGGGCATTACATTGACTAGGAGAGGTGGTTCTTCACAAATCCCCTACTATCATGCATAGACATCCATTTTAGTCACGTATGCTTATTGGTGATGAAATCCAACCCTTTCCCTCACCTAAATGTGACCTACATTCAACAGGTCAAGTTTAGTACACACCAGTCTTTTCCACAGGGCCTTCAGACTTAGAATTTTTCACAACATCCTCCAAGCTGACCATAAGGATAGGAAAATAGCATCAACAGTCATATAGGGGAGGAATCTCATTTTCTTCCAAGGGAGTTCACTAGCTAGTCCACAAGGTCACCTACAGTATCACCCCTCTTTATGGTCAAGGAGCAGCCATGCCTAGAGATGCACCTACCTCCAAAGTTCCAACACACATACTCCTAACTACCTATCTTGTTCATGGTCTCACTTCCCTAATAACACCTCCCATCCTCCCTCTTTCTCCAGACATTATACTCATCACCTTGATTTTCCAAATGTGTTTCTACAGAATCACCTCAAGATACTCAGCCACCGAATGATCGACATACTCTGTTGATAGGTTGACATTAACATCAATAAGGGGAAGTTAATTTCCTCCATAAATCCAAAATTCAAGAAAATGAGCCACAATTGACAAAGGATTTATGGATTACTCCCTTAAAAAACCTACATATACACCTTCTTCAAAATCTACTACATGCACCAAAATGGCATTGTAACCCTTGAGGGAAAATAGGATTCACATAAAATCTTCCCTTCAATCTAGGCTACTGGAACCCCCCCATGATACTCTATAGATACCCCCTCTACCCAAGAGGTCCTCACCCTTCATCCCTTATCTATCCATTTGGGGTCCCAAATGAGTGAAAGTTAAACTTTTCATGGTTACCAATCTTGAGTTTGATCACCTCCTCGTTGATTGTCAATGGCTGAATTCCAACAATATTAAATATATATGGTCACCGAATTTCATCTGGAAGGAATATGAAATTTGAAAAATCTTACTCTCCACAATGAGCTACAACCTAATGATGATGAATCTAAAAAGGGCCACAAATTCTCCTAGGTGTACTCTCTGTTAAGATGCACCCTAGAATGCCGTACAATTTGGCCAACAACAGAACACCAAAATTGTCCTTATGGTTGGATTCGATGTTCTAGACCATCACAAATGTCCTTGGGTGGAATAAAATTATCTTCCCCTTATTAGAAACAAAAACCCACTCAAGAACACATTAAGAAACCTGAAATATTGAACATGCAGGTCTCGACTTTCAATCAAAATAAAGCCCCATGATTGGTATTCACCAGTTTACAGGATCATTTTGTGTGATCTTATCTTTAATCTATGTTCTAAATTTGAAAATTACATCCCTCACCCAAGAATCATCATATTCTGGTCCATCCTACAAAATAGACTGAAACATGATAGATATGAAATACCCATCAAGATGTGCTTGATCTGTAACCTATCCTTCACTAAGTCAAACAAATAACATGTCATCATGGGGGATCGTGTCATGCCTCCCCATATGTCCTCCATCAATAATAACTCATCATATTGGTAGCCTTCTAGGGTAATTCCTCTGATATAGTTGATGTCCCAATGGTTTACGCTGACATCCCCATGGTGGGGGTGGAATGTATTTGTGTCAGAGAACCACTAACTGAATAGCTCTAGAACCAGATGTTACTAATGATAGAAATGAAATTTCGATGTCCACATGACCTCAAACAACCCAATGTGTTGAACCCCTACCATGAATTCCTCACATTTATGGCATACCCAGTATGCCCATGCCCATTAACTAGTAATTTTTCCTCCAGACCTCAACTCCAAGTCCTGCTTCCAGCTATTGGTTTCAACGGTAATACTACTTCAGAAAGTGCTTGCATATTGAGATAAAGATTCATTTGGAACTAAATCACTTACCATGATTGTACAAGTCTTTGGGTTTAGGATGTAAGTATCTATACTCGTAATTTCCCTGTAAGGGAGGTCATTTTTTTATGTTTAATCGTGGGAGGTCATCATCGCACATCACCCACAATCATAGCGTGTTAGTCGTGAAACCTAGTTTAACACATTATCTAGAATGCCTATGTTCCATATCAGGAGACTAAAACTCATAAAATAATCCTTATAAGCCTATTTTGACTTACAAAATAGCATTTAATTATTGGATTCTACAATCCTCTCATGGGGAATCTGAGGTTTTGTGATCATCTCAACCCTCCAGATAGCATAGGAAACTTCGGTTTCTTCCCTCTCAACATCTGTTTGTGTGTCGTCCATATCAGTTGGTTATCAAGATTTAGGAATTTACTTACATGAAATAATGGATTTTTGGTGCATAAAAAAGACAGTTTACTTCCCAATAGACCTTAGACGCACATGAAATTCCCTATAAGGTAGAAGCGTAGAAGAGTTAGTATGGTGAAAAATATTCATCAGTTTCTTGTAAGGAGCCGACCAAATTCAAGATCATTCTCATTGAATGGGGAGTCATTCATGCATGATAGAAGAAAATCCTATCACTTGTGAATGTCTAGGTAGGGACCCTTTCCCCATTTCATATTTATAGGAACAGACATTCAATTCTTTGTGCATGCAATGAGTTTTTACGCCGAACATGGTATTTTGTGCGCACCACCAAAATATGAATTTTGTGTTCAACATTTCCCTCTGAACTCAACCTTCTAGTCCCCTATCAACTCATAATCAAAGGGGGGAATTTTTTTGGTCTGGAATTTCAATTGATCCCATCAATTGAAATACATGAGGAAACTAAATACATATGTTGACAAAGTGGACTATCCGCAGGACTCTAAAAGAGACACGTGCATGATTTTTAGCTTTCATGCAAAAAATAAATCCACACACAATGAACTTTCATGACCAATGTGACATCAAATGGATTCCTTCATGCTGAGGTCCTAAAAAGGGCCAAGTCAACTGAGCTAATGAAACCAAGATGGTGCATAAAAAAGAGAAGAAACAAGCATGATACTTGCATGCACAGTAAGACATAAAATTCCCAGTCCCGTGAAGGCCTCCTTGCATGCCACCACAAGCATTTTCATCTATAAATATAAGGGTCCACCCCCTTGTTTCAAAAAAACAATCCTGAAGATGAAACAATGCTCCCGTGCATGTAAGAGAAATCTTACCAGATCATTCGAAAGAAATGGATTTAAGGTAATAGATCATGAGTGATAGGACTCCCAAGGTTCCTCCGTCAATTGGGTCCACCTTGGATTGACAATCACCTATTTCCTTTTAATCTACGGAAATTTTGTGCAAATTATCCTTCTTCTATGCAAGATTTCCTTTGTGTAGTACCTCTTTTTCCCATAATCGTCATCTTGGGCGTAGTTATTAAATAGTATGTGAAATATTTCCTAGTTCCTCCAGGTGTTTTATGTATCCTAAGAAACCATTTTTAAGGTTCTCTTACACAAAACATCCTTATCTTGTGCTCACCTTTTCCGTGTATCCCTCCAAGATTTTGTGTAGTGATTTCCTAATCCCTTGAATGATGTTTCATGTTGTGTTTCCCTCCCAAATTCTTCTTCGCATAGGTATGCTAAAAGCTATTACTTATTCACATACCCATGCTAATGTGGACCCCTATGTCAACCTCTCCTCCACCCCAACACCATCAGTAATTGCCTGTGCCTTACCTTCCCCATGTGTAGGCTGGTGCCAGTCATGTAAGTCCATGGGATGAGGAGTGGATCCCCATCATCCGAGCTATAAGATGATATGATTCCAAGAACCAATGTCTTAAAGACATGACAATAAAATGTGACAACCACATGTGAGGTATGTTTGATTAGATTTTAGTGGGTGTAAGCACCATCACACTCCCACTCCCACTTTCCCTCTTGTCTTTGTTTCTAATGTGAACCTCAGGTAGTCTCCACATAAGCCCTGATACGCCTTTACAAGGTGTTTCCTGTATGATGACCATATCCTCCTCATATATCATGTCACCATCCCCTAGATTCCCTCTTGGATTAAGTCCAAATATTCACCATTTCTCACGGCCTCATATTTTGTTACAATATCTTCAGGTCCACCCCAACCTCTTATTTCTCATACCGGGCTTGACTCAAGTGGGATTAGAAAATGTAGTGGCCATGAAATCATCTCTGGGCCTCTGACCATGTGTATGTCCCATGACTTACTCACTCCTGAACTATGTGGACTATGATTCCATCCTTCCAAAATGGGTATGTAGGTAGCCTTCCCTGATGTTCAATATCACCAATCCTCTATGCCAACCACATCATGATAGTTCACCTTTACCTTGCATGATGGTAAACTATAGAACACTTATCCTTACAAACTATGTGCGTTTTTATTCTTTTCCAATGTGAAGGGTACATAAAACACCACTATGAGGTTCCACCCAAATTAATGGTAAATATATGTGCTCCCTCCTAAGGATGTACCCTCCTTATGTTATTTCACCCCTCCTTAGGACTCATCTCTTAGATCTGCCTCCCTGATGTGTACTGATCCACCAAGGAGGCTGACCATAAACAAGCCCCACACAACCCATACTCCTCCAACTAATATTTCCCCACTTTTTATGGGATTATAACCATATTTAACCCCCCATTATATCTCTGGGTCATTTTATTTTATGTACACCTTGATTCTATGCCCCATCCTGAACTATGTGGACTTTGATGTTTTCCATTTTTGAGAAAGGTGCATAACAATCATCCCTAAGGTTCAATCCCATCACTCATATCCCATCATGGTATATCCCTTGAGACTTTGTGTTTTGGGAAGATCAGTACTTCACTTGGAGGTTCCACCTCTTTCAGGTCTCATCCACTCATTCATTCTCATGAGCTTCCTCCTCAAGTGACTCATCTCCCCAACCTAGAACTACATTGACACTAATTCCCTACCACATTGATATGTATAAATCCTTCATAAGGTTCAATCCAAACACTATCACCTTCATAGTAATTACCTCTCCATTCATTCCATCTATTTGACACTTCTTATGTATCTATCCAGATTTTACACAAGCCTCCACATCCTAGTGAACTCATGCCATCCATGTTGGCAGCTAACCATGCATATGGCCCAGTCATTTTCTCTATCAAGTCACCCTTTTCATGATGATGATATGTCATTTAATTAATCACTAACTAGGTATAATCCCTGAATTAATCCCTCCAAATACATGGGTTTTGATCCCTTTTAGATACTTTGGATGACTTCCAAAGGTTAAATGCCAACCAATGGAAAAAATTGGTTTCCCCATCTAAGTGTTCTCCCTCTCTTATCTTCCCTCAATTGTGTCTAGATAATCCTTTAAGGTGTGAAACCTTACCTTTTTTGGACACACCATCTAGGGTCCTCCCCCACTATATGTTCTGATCTATCCATTCGGTAAACATTCAAGGTTCTCCCTCCCAAGGTTGTGACTATCTGATCCACTATCACAAGTGTTCAGCTGATTCTGATCTATCCCTTCCAGATGTAAAACTCTAGTAGTACCCCTTGTTAAATATGGTATGTTGAGGAAAATTTTAGAGGCATGTATTTGGAATACAGTTCTTGAATTTGATGTGGGGAGACTTAGGCATCTTCTACCTCAAGAAACACTATTATAAGGGAAACATAAGGTGTACAAGTGTTTCAGTTTCCAAACATGTCAGTGATGCCCAACATGACTACTCTCTTGAATCAATGATTCTTCCTTGAATAGACCCTTTGGACTATCTTGATAGAAGTGGTGTAATTAACCAGTTCCTACAAAGAGATGTAACTGAGAATAGTTTCATGAACAATGTCTTAATAATTAAGGGAGACCCATTTAAGGTAACGATTTCTAAAGAGGAATCCACAGAACGAAAGACTAAAATCCCACTATCATATTTCAATCAAGGAGAACCCACTAATAAAGATTCAATGGATTCCTCCAACCTTTGGAATGCGGCAATACAACATACATTGCGAACCATCAACGAGCGTCGACTAGGACGCATGACGCGGTGCACCCATGTGAAAGAGTCTAAACATTTTTGTACATAGGGTCGATCACATAACTTACTCACATAATTGAATTTATGTAAGAAATATAAAATAGGTAAACTCATATTTTAGTTTCCCAAGCCGGGGTTCCACTAAACATGTGCCCCGAGTTGGGTCACCACGTGACCTTAGGAACATCTCCCTATATTCCAGAGGCTACTAACTAGCAGTGATGGTCTAATAGATCACATAGAGAGACTATACCCTCTTTATTAGAGTTATCTACAATAAACTATATAAACAAATAAGAGAAACATGTAAACGATGAAACATTATTCCAAACATTTCCCAAAACATGGTACAATTTTAAAACAAAATAATAAATATTACATGTTGTGTCATTTGGTGTCAATATTAAAAAAACAAATTTATGAAAAGCTAATGTATCCCAAAAACGGGTTTGGAATCCATGTATCAATCCATCATCTATGCATTTCTGATTACCAAATCTCCCATTTAGTATATGTTCTTTTCCCTTATCCCGGCCTGCAACCGTGAAGTCTTCTCGAGTACCCAATAATGACCTAAGAAGGGTGTGTGTATAACTCAGTAGCAGACCACCAATGATGAAAAAATATACAAAATAAAAATTAGTCCATGGATTTACATAGTAAACAACATGATAAGAAAATACCAAAATAGATTCCATTAATTGAACAACTACTCTTTAGCAACATACATCACTTATTATAGGGGTTTCAATTTTTTATTAAATACAATTTGAACTATGCTAGTGATATAAAGTATGAATAAGGGTAAAAGACATGTCCATATCTACCTTGGGATAAAAATTCATACAAAAATACATATCACAATCCTTATATAACCATTCTAGGTTGTCTCATCATATGAAACTGTTAGGGGTATATATCCTCAGTATGACTCTCTAAACCATGCATTATATGGGTGTAGTTTAAAGACCCAGTCTATACCGACCCATGGGCATGGAACCTATTGTCCAATACCCCACGTACCACTAATCCATGTGCAAAATCTTATTTAAGAATAAAAAATTTACCAAAAACATCATAACTATTAAACACATTTACCATTTACGGTAATAAATCATTCTACACTTTTTCCATTTACGGTCATAACACATTAAAGACATTTAATTCCTTTTTCCTCAGTCTAGTATCACATTTTCAATTTATATTTATTGTCTCCTTAACACTATTATGTTTATATATCATAACCTTTTTAACAAATTTATCATACACATTCCATAATCCATTTAAACATTTACTTTACAAAACATAAGTCATTTAACACATACACATTATTTCATTAACCCCTTCAAATTATAGCAAAAAAAACCTTGTGCCATGAAAAAAAATAGATGCAACTACTAGTGGATTAATTTAAAAACACAAGTTTACATGTCAACATATTTATCATGGGATCTATCTCAATATAATTCAGTCCTATACTAAACATCATAATTTCCATGCTCCAAAAGCGGCACACCCCATAGGTGACCTATAACTAGTATAATATGCCTCAATTCACCCCATGGGGAGCATTTGGGGTTCTATCCATTAACTAACTAACTAATTCATCCTTAATACTATGTAAATACAAATTTGAAACATAATCGAACAAAATATCAACCCAATACAAGTAAATAAATCCACATGTCTTTGGGATATGACTTGTAGACCACCTACCTCAATTATATAGAATAAAAAACACTCAAACATAGCCTTAGATTCATAAAAAATCAACTTTAAGGACCTAATCTAAAAACCTCAAGAAAAAAAGTGTTTTGGATCTTATGAAGAATGATAGCTATTCCAAAATGCCTAATCCAAAAAAATGAATGAAGAGGAGTGTTAGAATCACCTAGAGATTATATCTACATCCAACAGAGCTCCAAACAACTTATAAATGAAGGAGATTTACCCATATGTTGTTTAGGAGGAAGGGTTTATTACTCTATTATTCTATAGGATAAATCTGAATGAAATTTTGGTATTATTTCATAAGTCCAGAGGATTAAAATGGTAAAAAACTAAATTTTTAATTGGGTGCACAATTTGGATGCCTGAATGGGAAAACATTGCGCCAACCTTGTTCCACCCTCTATTCAATATGGGTTTAGGTTGCGTGAATTATTGTGATCCCACATGGTTTGAAAAATCGCGCAGCCACCTTAAAGGATGTCTCTATACAAGATCACACAATTTAGATTCCCTCCTTTTATAGTTTCCCAAACTATGAACCCCACCTCCAGGAAAGAATGGTTACGGTACATAGTAACATTTAACCATGTGACAACTATGGAACATGCACTAGATGGACTCTTTATCCCCTCATTGACATGCTAAACCCTTAGAACACCCCTGAGACTCCTCATACACACAGTATACATTTATTTGACACAAATTAGAAATACATAAACTAAAAATTATACAAGAAACTACCTCTATGATGCTTGGGATCTTAAAAAAATCCCCACTTTATAATGAATCTTCCTCGAGCCACACTTATAGGACCACTGAGTCCCCATGGTAAACTGGTTGGGCCACTAGGCCAACATATTTGTTTCCCTCTCCCAAGCCACTTACTGAAATTTTCCATGCTGTCATAACACTCAATCTAATGGCACAATATTTCCCCATAATAACTAATCACTATGATCCAAAATAGTAACCAGATTCTCCTCCAAGGATTCATCAACCTCAAACTGACCAACATCAACATCAATAACATGGTATGGGTTGTGGAGATATTATGAAGTTGTGACACATGAAAAAGTGATGCATTCCATGATACCATTGTTGAAAATTCAATTGT
Organism: Viscum album; assembly: GCA_963277665.1. Lineage (NCBI taxonomy): Eukaryota > Viridiplantae > Streptophyta > Magnoliopsida > Santalales > Viscaceae > Viscum > Viscum album. The sequence continues at coordinate 1,548,418,182 of OY728152.1, read as the reverse complement.
TACCCCAACAGTCTTATACTCTCCAATATGTTAAATGGCCCCATGTATATGGGTGACAACATAACCAATTTTTGAATTTGATAGCGAACAAACCATGTTGTCACCCAAAATAACACGTGATCACCAAGTATAAACTCAATAGATCGATTATGTTGATCATAATTTGACTTCTTCCTACTCTGATACACAACCATACATTTTTAAATCTAGTAATCCTGCTTCAACATCTCCAGTATGAGACTCAGTCCCAACAACACTAATTCCTGAGCCTTCGTACAACTAATATAGATCTACATGAACTCCCATATATCCCATTATATTGTTTCATCTTAATCATCCCTTAGTAAATATTGTTAATGGTGAACTCAAGGATCACTAAGTACTTTTCCTAATATCCTCCAATGTATAAGACATTTCCCTAAATATGTCCTCTAGAAATTGAGTAGTACACCCCGACGTCCTAGCTATCTACCACTGGAAAAGTGTACTCAAAAATACCTATGTACCAAATGCCTTATATAAACCCTTTTATAAACATGATGTAAAACCTATATCATGATCTAAAACAGTAGTGTGTGGAACCCAAGACAACCACACTATCCCCCAAATATAAAAATCATCCAACTAGTCAATTGGTAGGGTCTCTCAAATCTGTAATAAATTTACCTCGTTTGTCAACTGATCCCCAAATACCCATATCGTATCATTATTCTGAGGCTTCCTCGGAATACCTACCTTAAATTGATAATGATATCATCCCATTTGAATTTCGGAATGGGTAATGGGTTGGAAAAATCATGATTTATGATGCTCAACCTTCACTCGATGATAGGTTTAGAACCACTTCACAAAACATGAAGCCTCTTTCTTAATTCCTACCACCATTACTGTCTATAATTCTCATGATACATTTGGGTAAAATCATGTTTTATTTCCCATTTGGAAGCAAAAAACTCATGCATCAAATATTCTTTCATACAAGATGGAATGATAACATGGCCACCAACATAAATGATATCATCACCATCAACAATCCAACTGGATGATGTCTTCCCACCTTCAAGACATTCCATAAAGTATAAAAACTTAATATCCTCTTACTTACTCTATTTCATCTAGGTCAAAAGGAAGTAATCAACTTCCATGGATAAAATTTTTATATTATTTTTCCCATATTAAACCTCTAGATGCATCCTAGAAAACAAATCCATTATCCTCCACTCAAAAAATGGATTCCTAAACCTCCTAATTTTGAGTCTTTCAAATCAATGCATCTGAAACACTATTTCCCTTTACATATGTGAAAACTAGTTTAATGTAAAATGACTACATATGACCCACCCATATTCACTGGAAGAAAAACCAAATTATGCATTGAAAATATTTATTTAAATCTATTATGAACAGTATACACCATAAAATTTTCCACCAGCTTGTAATGCCACCAAAACATTAAATCATAAACCACGGTGGCCAACAAAAGGTCATGTATAGTGTAATATTTTCTACGGGGCCTCAAATTTCATGACCCATATGCCATAACCTGATCATCCTACATCAACAATACCCCTAATCCCAACATTAGGAACAATAAAAAACAAGTTTCACTCCTTACCCACCTCAGGTAGGATGAAATTCAGTGTAGTTGTTAACAACTTCTTTAACTAATGGACAATATTCTCATAAACCCCCAGACCATTAAAATAGTATTCCCTTCAAGGATAATCCTGAATGTGGTTCTCCCAAACTAGATTTTTTTAATGAGTCTCTGATAATAGCCTAATAAACCCATAAATCATTACATATAAAAAACCTTCATGTGATTCTCCTAATATGCACCAACCATCAATTTATCTAGGTCTACTGACACAGCTTCTTTAGAGATGATGGGACCCAAGAAATGAAACATTTCAATCTAGATTTGAAATTTAGATCTCTTTTCCAATAGAACACCCTCTCTTTGTTTACTCAGGATAATGGAAAAATGTTTGTAATGACTTTCATAAATCTTAGAGTACACCATGATATCATCCATAAAGAAAACAACAAAATGATCCAAGTATGGGTGAAATATTTATATCACCAAGGCCATAAACCCTACTAGAACACTGGTCTACATGAACAAAATGACAAAGAACACAAAAAAACCATACCTTCTTGTGAAACCAGTACGTAGTACATCATGTGGCCTCACCCTCATTTGATTAAATGTTAATCACAATTAATTTTTTTAATAACACTAGAGAACATATGAACTAGTTAAAGATATCATCAATTCACGGTAGATTTTATCAATTCTTAACTATCATCTGATTGAGCCTCTAATAATAGACACAAAACTGTCACATTTTACATTCATTCACTGAAAAAAAACTAGAGACACCCAAGGTGATATTCTTGGAAAAATAAACCCCTTATTATAAAATTCCTCTAACTAATATTTAGGTTATTAAAGCTATGTTGGTTCTATTCTATAGGGAAAAATATAAATGGGCTCTACTCCAAGATGAAAATCAATCATGAACTCCACAATCAATCTTACGGAGAAGCCTTGATAACTCCTTAGAAAACACATTCCAAATCTAGTCCCCAAAAGGATCAAATAAAATATTATATAAGCCCGATTATCAAGTACAATAAATTTGACTTGGACTACGATCTCACCCAACCACCGAATGTTAGGCCTTTCACCGCGTGCATGTATATCCCATTCCCCCTAGTGAACATAATTATTCCCCAAAATGGATGTGAACATGACCCTATGATGTTAATAGTCAATTTGGTAATGATACAAAACATCCAATCCATGCCCTATATCAGATGAAAACATCAAATTTCAAAACAAACCTGTCCAATAGGATACAATTCCCTCCAACCTCAATGGTACACTATTTACATTGTCGAATACTTTATACTCGTACTCCTAGCAGTCTATCAATGTACAAAACCCTACACATATGTTCCACTTCTATATTGAATACATTAACAAAATATGTTGATATAAAAAGAATAAATGACACTTGTATCAAATAAATCACTAGAAAGTTTGTAATTTTCAAGAATCATACCTCGAAATGTTGATGGTATATACTCCCCACCCTGGTGAAGGATAAAATGCTTGTATTTTACCTAACCCTTATTGCTGGGTTATGTTCTATATTCTTAGTACATCACTACCTTACTAATATGGATGAACTCACCATGGATTAAAACACCCACAACCCAAATTTCTATATTCAAAATTACTCCAATAGTCTTCTTGATATGGGGTATCTGACCCCCAACTATACTCTACATCTTCCATGACCCCCCATCACTACCCTTCATTTATGGGTACCTGAAAAGCCTATGAACATTCCCCATATTGTTTCATGATTTACATTAAATTTTTGGTTAGGGACATTGAAGACATATGTTTCCCAGTCCATATTACTGATAAAAAAACACCCTGTAACCACCCTAAGAAGTTGTTCCTCTTATCTAACTACTTCTTCCACCACATCCCTAATGACATCAATTGAATAAGACTTCTTACTATCATAATTCATAGTAATGGATTGAACAAATATAACCACTTGTTCCCCACCAAAATACTTCTTATGGTTCCCTTCTAAAATAATGTTGTGATCCACCAAATTAGAAAACATCTATAAATGAAATATATTCACCTGGGAATTGATCTCAAGTATAATTATTTCTTGAAAATATCTCTCCATATCTACCTTATCCCCTAAAAATTATAGAACAAATAATTGATTGTTTGTGAATCCAGAAACCTAATCATTCACTGTCATAGTCCCCTAGGCCGAAATCATGTACTTTATAGCCCTCTACTAACTCAAGGTCTCAAGATAGACATGTTCTAGAAACATTTTTTAGAAACTCTTCTATAACACACTTTGATTTCGTTCAATTTACACCAAGATATCCCAATAAGACTTTTCCTATCCTTGCAACGTATAATCCCATATGTTTATTGTCTTCTCAAGGGGATTCTCTAAGTTATTTGGAAAAATCTTGATTGAATCTATGTAGAACTCAGTTACCTTAGGTCCTTTCACAAACCAAACCAGGTCAAAATCGCACCTGATGCCTCACCGAGTGCAAGACATGGCCTGAGGGGAATTCTAAATCCCTATAGGAAGACAACTAGCATTGGGAATCAAAAAATATTACATGGAATGATTTAATCCAAAAACAACTACGATCAAAAAAAATCAATGGGGAAAGAATTCAATGGTAAATGATCATAAATGAATAAATAATTGATCCAGACAAAAAAATACAACTTAACAAGAAGAAACTAAATACAAAATTGAAAAAAAACCAATTCCATTATCTATGTGTAACATCAAGGTCACCCCCATTATATACTAACCTTCTCCAACAACAAACTCATGAACCAAGGACCTGTACCAAAGGAAGAACCATCAAAATGGTTAGTATCTACCAAAAGTAATTGGTACAAGTACAGTTTGAGCTGGAAAGCTGGGTATTCATTCACCAAGTAATCCACATGTTTCCTTTATTGAAACATTCCATTAAGAGTAGTTTAAAATACATTTATAAAAATAGGTTTTTTACATTTTGGTAAACAACGCTATTTTTATAATTTAAAATCCAACGCATGCCATATATCATTTCCCAAATGAGTTTAAATTTTAGGATTAAATCTATAATAATGAATGCAAGGTTTGTTTTAAAAAGAAACATGTAAACATCGTAGGTTGGAAACTAATATAGCAAGAAGTAAAAAATTAATATGAATAATAACCCTGGGAAATAGTAATCATCTCTATAATACCCATATATTTACTTAGTTAAGAACCACCTGTCAGTGTTGGGTGAAGACCCTATGTCAATAACCAAATAGATGATCTATCCTAGCCTCACTAGTGGATAAAACATCCTTTCCTATATACAACTACGGGAGGGTAAAACCCCATATAATAGAGGCTCGTAAGCTACTATCATTTGTTCACCTAAAATATTCCCAGGAACCCATTGTGTTAGTAAAAATTTGTATGTAGGAGGCCAATGTATGTGTTACTCATCTTATATTCTATCACCACACAAGAAAACCTAAAACACGGACACCAATATATGATAATACATTAAAAGAAACACTTCTTATAGAGGTGGCCTAAACACACACACACACACACACACACACACACATATATATATCCAACCTTATCACATCATCAAGGTGCCAACCAGGTCGTTACACCATATTCACATTCAAATCATTTCAAAACACACTTTTGGTTTCCAATCGGGTATAAATATTTACCAAACCAAATTCGTTTAAAAATTAAAAAAATAACTCTTTTAAATAGAAAATGGAAAATGGGACCTTAATATCTACCTACCCCAAATACATTTACTAAAAACACATCCAAATCAAATTCCAATATTGTAAAATCCCATTTATGTTTAGCATTTTCCAAGCGGGCCTGAACTTTTTCAACCACTTACCAAGACATATTTCAAGGAAAATGGGGCCAACATTCAAGGAACACACTCAGAATCATTTCTAAAACATTAGAAGAACCACTTTTATAATTTTTTATGAAAACATTGAACCATTTTAGGGGATTTATAAAAAGGTGAGGGAGGGGTTATTAAAGAAGAATTTGTTCTAGAGTTCACTTTTCATCTAACTTCACATCCATATGTGCACATGGTGAACCCATGGAAGTGCCATCATCCAATAACACCCTCAAAATTCCATGAAAGGAATGAAAACAATTTTTAAAACAATCACTTTCTTTTTAAACCCAACTCACCATTTATACCTCATTCCCAAAGTACAAATGAACATTTTAGAATCCAATTGATCTTTCCCAATTAACTTGAAATCCTAACAAAAAAATAATTATGGTTCACATAAAACCCCAAATTTCAACCCAAAAATTTTAACAAAACAATAAAAAAATCAGAAAATGTCACTATTAAAAACCAATTAAGATTTAACAACACACATTTGGATTAAATAAACATAAGTAAAACTAAAGGTCCAATTCGAAATATATTTTTAACAATTAATTTCACCATGAAAACAACACAATAATTTAACGAAGAGTATTTGGGTGGTGAGAACATTGTATAAAAATTTAATTAAAAGCACCCAAGTATAATATGGTGTGAATCAGAAAGAAAAGGCATGGAAATACCTACCTCAACTCGACCATGTGCGGATGCAACAAAACCTCATGGTAAGGGAGAACCTTTCCCCGTAAATTATATGAACACCATATAACCAAAGGAAAAAAAAATAGAAAACCTAGACTTTGGGGGTTAGCTAGAGAAAGAGGACCCAAAAACACCTATAAAAAGATAGGGGAAGAAAGAAAGAAGTGAAAAATGGAAAAAACCCATAAAGTCATTCCTTAGAACCTTAATACTGAACCATATAGAGAGGAAATCCAAGGTATAAGGGGTATAGGAGCCCTTAGTGTTCCAAAAAAGAAACAGGGGAGAGGGGTTTGATTTATGGTTAAAGAGATGAGAGATGAAAAATTAGATTTTAGGATTTTAATGAGCTGGCACGACCCCAAGGTTTTTCAAACCATGTGATAACCATACAAAACTCTCTGCCCATGGAAAAATAGGCACATGTTTACATGGAACATAATTCATAGCCATGTGTAGGATATGTGGTTTTTTCTGTCTAAACCCATACCTGGCACATGATCGGGACGCACAGTTTCTACTTACCCAGCAGTAACCATGCTCTACTTGGAGAAACCACCCAAAAACACAAAAAAACAAATTTGTTTTACCAAGAATCAAACCCTAACCATGAAAAAATGTCCCAAGAAAAACTAAAGGATAAAATAGAACATTATATGAGGTCATGGTGTGATAATTATCCCCACCAAAGACACTTTCATCCCCCATAAATTTACCATGTTAATTGTTAACAAAAACTCGAGTCCATGTCCAAACAAATCCATGGAAACCATGAATCTTGTGACAGACATTCCTTCCATAGGTCACATGTGATCGATTCAAGAAGAAACTATGGCCCCAAGATTGAGTGGAGAACATTAGAGTGTTCTCCCCACCATAAGAATTTCACTACCAAATAAATTCAAATATCCGAACACACCAGCACAGAGGGGAGGGAAAAGATGAAATTCCAATCCCAAACATAGACAACTTCATCACACTAAGTAAACAACAGCCTTAAAACAACTGGAAATGATGAACACTTAACTTGAACTAAAGTAAATCAATTAGAATGAGTAAAACAATTCTGCCATAAGGACTCAAATAGAAAACCTATTACAAAGAAACCCAGCAAACTAGGATACCAAAATGGGGAAACATCCTAAAAGAACCAACAAAACTCTCCAAAAGGGAGAACAACATCACCATCAGAAAAAAAACTCCACACCGGCCGATTCCCCCAACATAAGGGATAACCCATTAGAACAATTCAAACTAAAACTAAACTATGGACCAGAACTACTATTCCTCCTCTTCAAAAAACCCAATCATTTTTCAAACGAGAATCGTTGAAACCAAAAAAAATCCAAGACCAAAAGGAACCTATTTATTCGAAGTTCAAACATCCCTTATGGTAAACAAAAAATTTAGAGGAATAAAATTTAGAATAAATAATGCCACATATATTTCAGTAGAATGAGTTTATCTCACTATTACAATAAGAGATAAACATAAAACAACCATAAGAACAAAAATTAGGAAACAAAATACTTAGACGTGGCTTCTCATACCCTAGGTAACTCTTGACGATGCATGAGCCTCACCCTGAGACCTATGGTTAGGGATCTAATGGCTAAAAAATATCCTACCTCATAATGAATAAACACGTCCAACAATCAAGAATTATTTTTCAAATAATGATTCCTACAAAACTTCCTCAAATGAACCAAACATCAACCACTATTTTAGGTCTTGGAGGATTGCGACAAGATGGTTTCGACTATCCATACTGGCCACACTAGAAACATACAAGAAAATAGTCTGAAAAATGATGATCTTGGACTAATAAAGGAGAATATTTGGAAATAAGTTCCTTCGATGTTCTCTCTTCTTGAAGTGAGGAACCTTCAAAAGAACCAACCATCAGTAAAGACACCCTGAAAACCAGCTCATCCATGAATTCCTCATCCACCAAATTCTGAAAACAGGTTTCGCCAGATGAGAGCACTTTTTCTGTAATCTCAAGAAGATCACAGTGGACACAAAAGTGGTTTTCATATCATATTCTGATTCTACCTCTAAAGAAAATGAAACCAACGCTTTAAAATGGCCAAAACAAGACTTTACTGGCTACTGAACCTACAAAACATCCCATAACTCTGCCTCCTTACATAGATTAACCTCCTCTAGTATGAACCTTTGGATGAAATTTGTCTGTTAAAGTTCCCATTTCATCTCAACTTAAATCGATGATGGGGAAACCAAATATTACCAATATAATGATAAACCCTCAAACAACCTCCAATCTACATGAACTCTAGATGTTTCGAGAATTCCAATGACCTAAAAACACATTCGACATCCTCTAGCCACTCCACAGCCTCTATAAGACTATGATCGCCATGGAAAACACAAACCAAATCAAACCTAAAATTGAGGTACAATTATAAAAAACAACTCGAGCCAAAAACAGTTGGTTTGGAAGCTAAAAAATAAATACACCACCAAAATATCACATTTCAAAAAACAAAACTTTCTTTTATAATTCAAAAATTCCCTCTTCAAAGGATAATTCCGAAATACCAAAAACCCACTTTTCAAGAAAAAAACAATTTGTGAAATAATCTTCTCAATGAAATCAATTTTATAATGATGATGCCACACCATTGATTCCAAAATCCCACCCGTATAATCCTCTGAACCGCCACATGTGTTTCCATCCATTTCCATTCATGTGTGTCATCACGCACTTCCCAAATATACCCAAACACATTAAAATTTATATAAAGAGCGCCAAGGGTCACCCCCAATCAATATTTTCAAACCCAAATAACATCAAATTTAAAGCCCCCTCTCCAATTAATACCATTGAATGGAAATCACTTCCATTTTAAATCAATTTTCATTTCAAAATCAACTTCATTTTTAACATTAACTAACACCAACCGAAACCAAAATGAAACACAACTAAAAATGGTCCACTAAAATGAGGAACTAGTGAATATGAATAACCTGATGACATGGTAGTGGGCCATACCTCATGTAAGTCATAACACTAAGAGAATCTTGAACCATGAATATGGAATCCACATGGGTCACTACTCTATGTGAGTCCACAACATGACACCGGTTCACCTCTATTGTAATCCGTCAATCCAAAACAACCAAGTACAAAAGAATCAAATCGTGGACTACCCATGGAAATATAAGGATCTATGTGAGAAATAGTTCACGACACTCTCCTCATACATACCTCATATGTCTCAAATGTTCGAATATCCTTCAACCGTACACCCCAAATATAATGGTCCACCTCTAATACTATTTTTTCATAAACCAAGTCGGGTCTCCATCTGACCCGACACCTGACCCATTCCAAAAAATGGCTCGAGGGGCATCCCTGAGGCCTACTAGATGGCAACTAGTGTTGGGAATAAAAACATTCAAGAGGGAATGATTTTATCGCAATAAACGAGGATCATCAAAATAAACAGGACATGAAGACAATTATAACTGATCAAAAATATATAAATAGCTAATCCATATACAAAATACAATTGAAATGGAAAACACTAAATACAAAACTAAAAAAACCCTACTACCATGATATCTATATGTCATTAAGTTCACCACTGTCCTCTACTAACCCGATCTAGCAATGATCACACAAACCAAGGACATAAACAAGAGGATGAACCTAGAAAACCGTTTGGGTATACCAACACCTAATGGTACACATTGGATGTGATCTATAACTATAAGTATAAAATCCCTAGAGAAACTTTGCCTCTTATTTTCCTAAATAATCTATCAACACAATTTTTAAATACATTTATAGAATTTTTTTTTTTGATGTTTTCAAAACCAAAATACTTTCGCTATTTAAAATCCAATGCATGACACATATCATTCCCAAAACCAGTTTCTATTTTATGAATAATATCAATATCATTGAATTACAGGGTTGTATTTAAAATAAAAAGATAAACAGTGCATTCTAGAAACTAGTACAGTAGGATGTAAATAAGAAATATAAATAATAACCATGGGGGATACTAAACAACCCTAGAATACCCATGGACAAACTTGGTGCGGATCCACCTGTTGGTGTATAGTGAAGTCCCTAAGTTGGTAACCAATTGGATGCCCTATCCTAGCCTCCCCAGGGGAACAACACTTATGACGTGTATAAAACTCTATGAGAGTACCAACCCTTATAATCAGGGATGGTTATCTACCATCACTCGAACATCTAAAAGTCACCAAAGAACCTATGGCTGTAATACAAAAATTTAAGTAGGAGCCCAACACATGCATGAATCATCTTAACTGTTGTCACCAAACTTACCTACCCACAACAAGAACACTAATATATGATAAACCATAAAAAAAATCACTCCTATATAGGTTCCCTATATATTTATATCCAAAATTGTCACATCATCATGGTTCTGATCGAGCTGCTGCACCATATACACATTCAAACCATTCCAAAAAAAAACTTTAGGTTTCCCACTAAGAACACACATTTTCCAAACAAAATTCTTTTCCAAATTGAACCCAATATGTATATTTTAAATATGAAATTCCAAATAATCAATTAAGATCGACACACCCAAAATACATTTACCAGAAACACTTCAAAATACATTTCTAATAAGATGAAATACAATTTTTTTAGCATTTTACAAATGGGCTTTACCTTTTTCAACCACTTACCAAAACATGTTTTAAGTCCAATTGAGCCAGTTGTCAACAAACACACTTGAAATCATTTATAAAACACTAGAGCACGACCTCTATGCTTTTTCTATAAAAACATGGAAACATTTTATGGAATGTTGAATAAGTGGAGACTTGGAGTTTTTTAGGGTGAATTATTTCTAGAATACCTTTTCCATTTGATTTCACATCCATATATGCACTTGGTTCCCCCATGTATGTTCCATCATCAAAAAACACCCACAAAATTACATGTAAGGACCCAAAACCATTTTTAAAACTACGACATGCTTTTCAAGCACAACTCATCAATTCAACCTCATTATTAAAGTACAAATTGAAATTTTGGAGGCCAATTGAACATTCGCAAACAACTTGCAATCCACACCAAAAAAATCACATTCCACATAAAAGAACAAATTATAACCCATACATTTTAAAATAAAATTAATAAGGGAAAGCAACACACAATCATCCAACTTCACTATTAAAAACCAATTAACATTTAACCACACACATTTTTCATAGGAAAATATAGGCATAACTAAAGGTTAACTGTGAAAGCTATTTTTAACAATTCATTTCACTAAGAACACACTCCAATAATTTAACCAAGAGTATTAGGGTGATGAAAACCTTGTTTAAAAAAGTAATTAAAATCACCCAAGCATCATATGTAGAGAATTAAAAATCAAATGCATCGAAACACCTACCTCAACTCAACCATGTGAAGATGCAATGAAACCTCATGGGAAGGGAGTACTTAGCCCCAATAACAATACTAACACCCTATATCCAAGGGAAATCAAAATATATATATACCCTATACATTAGGGTTCAATGAATTGGAAGAGGAACCCAACCAAGAGGTGAAGAGGGAAAGAAGGAAAAAATGGATGAAAACCCTAAAGACATATCAATGAAGCTTGAAGATTGAACCATTGAGGGATGAGAGCCGTTGTAGATGGTGTAATGGGACCTCTTGGTGCACCAAAAACAAATTGGGGGAGAGGGAAATATTTTGGTTTAAAGGGAGGAATCAGGAAAAAATAATATTTGAGGATTTTAATGACCCTGCACGACCACACAGTTTGGCTTTATGGTTTTACAAACCCTGAAATAACTGTGTTGAACTCTCTTCCCACAGAAGTTCTGGCACCAAGTTAACTAGGAAATATAATATAGCCATGTACTAGCCATGTGGTTAGTTCTATATGAACATATATCTACTGTAGGATCGGGACACACAGTTTCTTCTAATCAGGTGGTTACCGTGATCCACTTGAAAAAACCACATGAAAACTCCAAGAACCAAAAATTTCGACCCAAAATCAAACCCAAAACTCAACCAAAATACCCAAGACTAAAAAAAGGAAAAAACAAAGAATTATCCAAGGTCCTGGTGTGATAGTTCCACCATCTCTACCAAACCTCGACGGTTTCTACAATTGAAACACAATATTCAAGTAAAATATACACAACAAAACATGTCATCTGTCCAGTTCTATCATCTTCATAAAATGATCAATGTTATCATATAACTACTCCTCCCCTATGTAACCTAGGATCAATGGGTTTCCTACTCCACCACTAGAGGATCATTCTTAGTGATATCCTATTTTCACCCAACATGCACAGATCATTATGGTGGAATCTCTCTATAAATCAAAATACACATCTCAACACATAAAACATTAAATATACATATCTTTCACAAAATATGTCTCTCCACTAGCCATAAAAATCACTTTTCAGATACACTGTCCTAGTGAATATAGTCACATTTATAGTGCCACCCTCATCCTTCCCAACCTTAGGACATGGAGAACATGGGGTAAACCAACTTACACAGTCATAAATCATTAATTAAAACTCTTTTCAACCACATTTACTTTCACAATATAATCATTCCCATTTAGGAAACCTTCCGTCTTTACAAATCATCATAACCATTCTTTTAAACCAATTATAACTCTTTAATAGGTACTAGAATTTAACCATATTTCACATTATTCCCATTTATCCATTTTCATAATCTTTATTTGGCATAAATTATTTCAAATTATAGAGAAAAAAAAAATGAAATTCCTTTTATCCCTCCCATCCCACATGTCATTCCCATGTGAGCCTACTATGATACATGTCACACATATCCCTAGGTACATAAAATGATGTAGTAATACACATCATCATACCCATTAGACCATAAGAAAAGTATTATAATTAGTCACATAATATAAAAATTGCATCACCCAGTGGTCAAATTTCTTCTAACCGTAACAACACACATCAAGAACAAACCATATCTCCGCGGGTACTTTGTGTTTCCCCATACATGGGTCAGCTACTAACATACATGAGCACATTTCCATGGAATGACTTGTCCTTGTAGCTTGTATGACATTGAAAAATTATAAGAAAACATAATGGAATATTCCACTAATATCACATTGTAATGTCACAAAACCAGGTTCCATAAACAAGTTCTCCAAGCTGGGTCACCACAAAACCTTAGGAGCGCCTCCTTGTTTGTTATATGTGTCCAACCAGTAGTGAGGTTATAATAGAACACATGGGTATATATAACATATTTTTCAGAGTAAGCTATTGTAGATGAAATAGAAATTAAGGGAAAAATGTAAACCATGAACCTACATTCAAAAAATTTCCAAAATTGGGTACATTCCAACAATTAAATAGCAAACACGTCTTGTCATTTACTATAGTGTCAAGTGTAAGGAAAACCCAAAATAAGAAAAATATATTTAATGCCAAAAAATGTCTTGAATCAACATATAGATCCCTTATCCATTCACATCCCATTACCAAATCACCCATTTAGCATTGGGCCTTTCCCCTTGTCCTGACCTGCAACCATGAAGTCTTCTTTGGTACCTAATAGAGGCCTATATAGGTTGTGATTAAAATCAGTATTTTATCAACAAAGGTGTCTATAAAATGTTAATTCTTAATAGACATTGTATGCATGTACAAAATGAACAACATGATAAGGAAATCCTAAACTAGGTGACATTAATTAACCCGATTCACTTTAGTAACATACCTATCTTAATCCATGGGTTAATAATTTTATTTAAATACACATTGTACTATTATTATCCTATAAACAACACATTAGGGGAAAATTAATGTTCCATATATCACTAAGTAATAAATTTCGTAGAAAAATACATATCAGTTACTGTCGAGCCTTTGTATAGGTAGTCTCTTCATAAGAAATATTATGGGGCATAGAGACTCAGTCTGACTTCGTAAAACAATCATTACATGAGTGGGATTTATCACCATTGTATAACCCAAAACATGGTAATAGAGCCTCATGTTCAGTACCTCACATACCACTAATCTATGTTCACATGATTCTTTAACCATAACACACTTACCAACCACAAATCATAACCCTTAAACATATTTAATATTTACCATCACAACTAATTCAACACATTTTACATCTTTATTCCATAATCCATTAGCACATATTCCATTTTATTTCCTTTTACCATTTACTCACCTCCTTTATAATATCATAAATTATTTAAAAAAATTATCATTTACATGCCTTAATCCATTTACACATTTCAATTACAACCCTCATACCATTTAACAAATTTATTTTATATCTTTTAACACCTTCCAATTATAAAAAAACACCGAATTATGCAATGAAAAGAAAGAGACACAATTTACATCAGTTTCATTTCATAAATCAATATAACAAATCAATATATTTATCATGTCCTATATATCACAACAATTCAATTCTATACCTAAAAACCTAATATCTAGATTTAATAAGTGACACACCCCATGGGTGAACATTAACCAAACTAATACACCTCAATACATCCCATGAGGATCCAAAGGGGATCAATTCATCAACTAACCAACCAATTCATCATTTATACTATGGAAAACAAAACATACAACACTACATCACAAAATTTAAACCCCTTACATGTAATAAAATAAATAATACTATGGTATATAACTTGTAGACCACCTACCTTGATTTCATGGACAAATGTATGCTCAACCTTAGACTTATTAAGAAACAAAACAAATTTAAGTCCCTAAGAAATAAACCACCAGTAAAAGAGGCTTTTAGATAATTGGATGAAGGATAATGATTCCACAATCCCTAATCTAGAAAAAGTAATATAGAAGAATGTTATACTCACATGGATATTCAATACGCACCAAATGGTGCTCTAAATGGCTATGAAATGTAAGAGATCATTCCTTGGAATGTTTGAGAGGAAGGGTTCCTAACTATTGGTTGTAGTAGGATAAATGGGATGGAAAATTTTGTATCTTTTCTTATAGAACAAGGGGGAAATTGTAAAAACCCACATTTTTAATGGAAGCACTGCTTAGTGTCACGATAGGCCAATCCATGCAATAACCATATGCCACCATCGATCTAATTGGGTTCTAAGTCACATAAATTTCTGAGAGATCACATGGCTAAACAATCAATATGGTGACCACATAGAATGGCTCTATCAAATCCCACATTGTTTGGATATCCACCTTGAACAATTTCAGAAACCATATACCCCACCTCTAGGAATGCATGGTCTGGTAACATAGCTACAACTATCCATGTTCCAACCATCTAACATTCACTAGATTACCACTTTCTCCCCTCATTAGTAATGTAAACCCTCAAAACACACCTGACACTCCTCATAAAATAATAAATATTTCATTAAACAAAATTGTAGATAATTAAACCAAAACATAATCAAGTAAAAACCTCTAAAAATAATAGGATCTTAATCACACATATGATTAACGTATGTAAATTTACATAACTAATTTACCTAAGTGTATTGAAATTGTTTATTCGGGGAGTATGTAAATATAACAGATCATAAAATTTTATATCAAAATAAGAACATACAAGCAGTATAATCTAATTTTTATCCTGTTGAATTATATTTTTTAAATATCATTCTATTTCCAAATAATAAATAATCACCATAACTATACTTATATTCATTTAGTTATCATCAAAATAAAGTAGAAAAAGAGTTTTGAAAAAATAAAAACTTTAGACTCAAAACATGTAGTGAATTGTGACCAAAAGTACGATATTATAAATATTTATTTGAATATTATGTCTTCTAAAAAATTTAATATAATTTTATTATATTTCCAACATAATTAGAATAAATCAATTTTATGTTCTATAGATAATTTTTTGGAGAAAATAAAAAAGGTTAATGAATATTGAAATTTGGAAGCATGGTTCATAAATTGGCTCCGTGGATTATAAATTGGATATGTGGGAATATTAAAAATAAGTTTTAAATGATATTTCAAGGTCCCTAATTACATATATATTCTATGAACACTTAGAGATAAATGTTTATATTTTTTTATAATAATTAGATCTTCAAATATAATGATATTTTAAAAAAACTAATGTAATAATCAATGTAATGTATTCATGAATTAATATATAAGATAACAACAAAAATATAAAACAAAATTAATACAAGAAAATTATAGTTATATAAATTATTATAATAATACTATTTTAAATATAATAAAATAATAAAATCCTTATAACTATAAAAATATGAAACTGTTCAAAACATGAAGTCAGTCAAGGATCAAATCAACATATATTACCTATTTTACATTTTTGGTCTTAGAAATTTTTATTCATGGTATTTAAATTCAAATATGAGGTTATAATTTTAACGGGGTTTTGAATAAATGGATATTAAATATATAAGGGTTTATTTGCCAATATCACATTGGAATTGATATGGTTAATGTTTAATATTATATTAGAATGAAATGTATGTAATTTATATCAAAAACCCCATATATTTTCTTATCCTTTATTTATTTTTTGTTTTTTAATTTCTTATTTCTATTTTATGTTCCTTTGTTACTTAATTCAACCAAAGGGATGTTTATATGTCGACTGGTCCTCATATCATCTTTTTGGTTTGGGATCTTTCTCCTCAACATCTATATTCATTATATTAGTCCGTGAAGGTTTTTAACTATACATATATTCTTTATAAAGTAATTTTTATTTTTATATGACTATACTTACAAATTAAATAATGTAAACTTTTTCTGATATGAGTCAATTTATATTTACATTTACTTTCTTTACAGATGCTCAAAATGACCCATTAGTTTTACCGTCATAAACATGAGTATGTTATCCCTCTAATCTCTTGTTTTTTTCATTAGGAATATTCTTATTTACATTTACATGGGTTTATATAGTAGTTTATATTCTTAATATTTATGTAATTTTCCCCTATAAAATATATGTTGAGAAAATATAAAAAGAAAATTTCATCTCACTTTTCAATGTAATATCCATAGTAAATTTTAATGTTTTTTTTCAAAATTTACATCTTTTTTTAAAATATCAAATTATTTTCTAGGGATAATCTCTAATTATTCCACCAACCTCCTCCCTTTAGAACTATTATGACCATGTTTTGAGGAAAGCTTCCTGAAACCAATTATTTCACATAGATTAATTATACTTTAATTGAATTAGGAATGTTTTTATTTTCTTGTGGAAACGTTATATGTGGATTATCATTATAAGATTTATAATCCTGAAATATAATTCTAATAAATTGGGTAATATTTTATATCTCTTTATATTTTGTTGTTTTACACAAGTTTTTATCCCTTAAAATGACCCATGATTTTAAATGTTACTTTTCCTTAATTAAATATTGTGTGGGTACTTTAACTGCACAAAACAGTGTACTAAAATTAAAAACAACATTACCTTAATAAAATAATAACCATTGTACTATATCCATTAACTTAAAAGGTATTAATATAAGTAAACACTTTTTAAAAACAATATAAAAGGGTATAATAAAATAGTAGTCATTTTATTCTAAATAAATATATGTTTCTTAAAATTGATTTATACACATGTATATTTAAATTTAAATTTACTTTTTAGAATTTTAATAATATTAAATTATTAGAATATTTTTAATTATTATTATCCAAAAATTTAATGTGGTAAATTTTTAGGCAAAAATATTGTTTGCAAGGTAAATATTGGAAACCATGACAAAATACTTCTTTATTAGAGAACAATACATTTATAAAAAGTGCTTATTTTCATAAAAGAATATATTTTAAATTAAGACTATAATATGATGTTTAATTAAATAAAACAAATAATTATCAATCTTTTAATTGGTAATAAATGTTTAGAAATATTAATAAAAATTAATGGCAAAAAGATAATTTTCTACAAAAAATAGTTTCTCAAAAAATTATGTATTTTCACATAAAATATAATTTTATCATAATTATAAATTTAATAACATTAAATTGATCCCAAATTTAGATTCATCACTTCAAAATTGTGTAAAAATGGTCAAAGTATATTTTTTGTATTAAATAATTACCATGATAAATTTTTAATCAAGACTAATATAGATAAACATTGTTGACTAAATTATCACAAATTTTTAATAATAAAAATTTATCTCAAACATTATATAAACCTTCTGAGTTATTAAATTAATACCCACATGTCTCACCTTCCATTTCTCATCCGAATTCACTTATCTCACTAAACCCACCTATCAACCCATGTGATTCCATTCTAACCACTTACACAAATCTAGGTTATTAGAAAAAGACCCCCTATTTTCACCAATAAAAGTGGCTCATTCCCTTCCTTTCATTCATCCCACGCAAAATCAAAGGGATTCATAATTAATTTCCATTCCCTATACATATTTAAATCCCATATGAAGTTTTTGAGGATCTAATGAGTCATAACAAACTTTAAAAAGCTACTTATCAATGTAAGTGTTCTCCCCCTCCTTATGTTGATTCATGTTCTTCTTTTGTGATTTCCCCTTGGATTTTCAATTGATTATGATAAAAAAAATTCATAATAAAAACATTAATATCAAAATGGTTCTTTATTTTTAAGATATTTCTCATACACCACATTAAAAATATCATATAAATAGTTTTTTACAGTCCTTATGTTATAGAAACCAATCCTTGATTTTTTCTGTTATACAATAAATTCAAGATAATCTATTATAGTAATATTTTTTGTTTAAATGTGATTGTAAATACACATTATCATGATCAATAAATTAAAATCAAAATTATTTATTATTTATGTGATACAAAATTAATGACTCATTAAACCCATTCTTAATTCATTTTGTATAGTCGTCATGCTGCCAAAATCATTCCTTGATTTTCCATCCTCAAGTTGAGATGAATAAACTCTAATATCATTCAAGGGAATTCAATGAAATATGGATTAAATATGTCTATTTATAAGATAATGGTAATTAAATATTAAATTAAATATAGTTATGTTTCTCATATAGGAGGTTAGAGAAAGGATGAGTTAGTGGAAATTGAAGGAAAGGGTTTTGATAACTAAATTACCATCTATTGAGTTATACACATTTTAATTGAACCTAATCATTAGAAGTTGGTTATAATAATACCTATGATGATATTATGTTATAAAGACTCCTTATTATTGTGGAATTATTTATTTATCCATTCCTTCTTAAATGATTATTTAATTTATAAAATATGATATTAAAAATCATAATCCCTATATTTTAGAATGAACATTTATTTTCCATGTCCATAATTTATCTTTCCACATGATTTTTACTTTCTATTCGGAAAATTATTATATTTCATCTATTATAAAACTCATTTTTTTCATTTCTACTTTTTAAAATGATGTTTTATCAATTATTGAATGATCAGGGTTTTGAAAAACTATAATTGTTTGATAAAAACGTTTTAAACTCAAGATCATTTATTTTATGTTCTAACCCACATTTTATAATAAATTAAAATTATTATTTTAATATTTCTTATTTCTAAAAAACCTATTTTAAATTTATCTTTTAATAAAAGAGATAAATATTTTGGAATTTAATTTAAACAAACTATTTTTAAATAGTTACAAGGTTTTAAAATAAACTATATTTTAAAATTTTTACATTAAATTTATTCACGGTCTGTAAGAAATTTTCCTCCATTAGAGTTGTCTTTAATGGTCCATATTCAATGTTATCTTATAATCTAATTAATTTGGGTGAATTTTTTTAGAATCATTCAATTTTATTTGGAAATAAATTTTATTATAACGATTTTATAATTTCTGGAAACTCACTTTTCTTTCATTGGGTTATTTATAAATGTGATTATTTTTATATAGAGTACAAATGAATGGATTATGAGATGTGTGAGACCAATATCATCATAAAGTACGTTAACTAAAGGATTATATATCATGAGATAACAAGTTTTTTAATAGGTTATTGAGTTCTTTTGTTCAAAAAGGGATAGTGTGATGGTTGTTAGATATACCAAACATTTTATTTGTGAATAGGTTGGCGGGTATCTTGGTTCATAATGATTAGAAATCATATTTTTTCTGTTTCCACGCCTTCTTTTTTATGTTTAGTGGGTCATTTTTTATTTTATTTCTTACTATATCATTACAAGGTAAAATGTGTTATTATTCAAGATGATATGTCCATATTTCATTTTGATGGTTAACACTTGTTTATTTATTGTATTTTAAATCAGATATTTTTCCACATTCATTATTTCCCACATGTTTATGAAATAAAAACCATGAAATTTTATATGTTATCCCTTAATTAGAACTTGAGATAACCCCTTATAATACTTTACATTCCCTTGTATTTCAAAACTTTTATATCTCATGAATTTTATATGATGGGATTTAGTTTCAGGTGAAATATAAAAAACATGGAAAATATGTTTTTTTTATGTTTCTATTCTTCATGAAATAAGAAAATTATGTCCATGTGTTATGTGACTATTTGTGTGATGTATTAATTAAATAATATTATGAGTATATTTTTTATGAGTTTTTTATTAGGTTTCCATAGTTGGTATGATATCCAGGTTTAGTTACCTTTATAGAATATCATGAAAAAAACATTAGTGAAAACACTAAGAATAAGTCTAAGATAACATTATTATATTTTGATAATGTTTATAATTTTTCTTCCATCATATATATATCTTTCTGGATACTGGGAAGTGGATGTAGGATCTGGAATAATTTTACATAGTCATAAAACCCTAAATAGGGTATGAAATGTATTAAAATAGTCATAGCATAATAAAAAATAATGAGTCCAAACAATAAAACATGTTTGACACTCTCGATGGATACACATTGGTTAATTATTATATTATTTATTGAACAATTATGAAGGATTTATTTATTATGATAACAATATTGGTTAAGAAAAAACCTCGTAGGAAAATATATAAAAATAAAATAGATTTAAAATTAGAGAATTATAAGGAAAAATATACTCATTGATTTTGAGTAATTTATTCAATTATCATAGTTTTCAACTTTATGAGTTTACTAATTTATATATCGCAACAATGGACACTCCTCTATTAAGGATATCATATTAATCATAAAATATAGAAATATTTATGAATTTAATGGAATATATGGTGATTTCAAAATGGACATATGTATTTTAGTTCAAAATATCATCGAAATTCTCATTCTAATATCTCATGTTATAAATAATAACATGAATAATGTGGAGCTCCCAAACGAACTGAGAATAGAAAATCATGGTATTCAATTATTTATGAGTCAATATCCACAGTCATGTAAGGGGAATTAATACCCATTTAATGATGATAATTTGATTAATAGGATGGAAAATATATTTTATATATTTCAATACATGTATAATGAGGATATAGCATTTGATATCTATCCTTAAGAATATAAGGTGAACCAATAGTTGAATATCCTTAGGAATAAAATGAAAATAGAGTAATTTTATTCTATCCAGTGAGGGGATTTAAGGGGAATATTATTCAGTTAATATTTCATTTTGGACCGTTAAACTAAGAGGGAATGAGGATTCCATGCATTAAAATAATGGAAGGATGTGTCTATTTGATTTTATAAGGAAAAATTCCTAATACTAAAAAGATATTTCTCAAATTCTATCTCTAGAAATAAAAAAATATATATTAATTAATTTTTGGATAAAAAAAGTAATAATATGATATTAGCCACAATATAATACAAAATTTTGGAGGATGTTTTCTGATGTGTTCTTAAGGTTGAAATAGAAGAAAGATACCCCCATGTTTATAGAGAATGGAAACAGAAAATATTTTACCATTGAAGGTATAATTAAAATTATCATAGGGGTAACCAATTAAAAATACCCACATATTAAAAACTATAGATTAAACACCTAGTATTTTTCCTTATAGGTTCTAAAAAAAGATATATTATGTGTAAAGTAAGCCACCAAGATTATGACTTTTGAAGTTATAGAAAGAAACTGAATAACAAAACCAAGGAGCTGAAATCCCCAACTAAAATTCCACCCACTATTTAATTCATCAAATTTAAGGATTAAAGGAATAATGAAAATAATTTCCCTAAACTAATAGTTAATTAAGTTATTAGATAACAACAAACTCTTTATCCCAATGATAAAGGGAGAAAATAAATGAAAACTACTGTATAGGTTGACGATAACAATGAAGTGGTGAAGGGTACACTCATTATATAATTTCGAACTATGAATTATTTATTTGATTCCACTCATAAAATTGTTTCATATATTATATTTTTCCAAATAATATGGATTCAACACCTCAAACATTTAATATTGAGATATTTGTGAAAACCCATGGTAGAATGATGAATGTAACTAAGGTGTATAACTCGACTCCAATGTAAACTTATGGGAAGATAAATGTTGTAAATATGGTTCTTATTCATATTATAAGTATAATAATGGGTATGAAATGTATTTCCTTATATAAATATTGTATTAACATCAAATAAAGGAAATTCCTTTTCATATCCCTTATCAATGGGTTATAAAGTAATAATGAAAAGACGATCACAAATATTCTTCGAACGAAAATTATATAATATAGAGATAGATATATATTAACAGGGGTTATAATATTATAATATCAATTATTAATTCAACATTTATAACAATCCTACTGTTAGAGAATATACTAGTGTATTTATTGACGAATCAGCTGGTCTTCCCCCAGAATGCTAGGTTGCGTTCAAAATCAAACTCATCTTCGATAAATTTTATATCCTAAATACTCTAGAAATAATGTATTTTTATAAATTAGAGGAATTGAATAAGAAATTACAATGGTATATTTTCTATGGTTTTATTCTCTATATTTCTTCATGAAGTGGTGCTCCGATCCTCTTTATAAAGAAAAAGGATGGATCAATGTGTCCTTGTATCAATTATCTTGTAATCAACAAAATAATAATAGAAAACAATTAATTTTTACCCCATATTGAATAAAAGTTCATCCAACTCAGTGAAGACTAATTTTTCTCAAAAATTGACCTTGAATCTAGATACCATCAACTAATGATAAAAGAGAATATATTTCAATTACGATATTTAACACAAGGTATAGACACTATGAGTTTATAGTGATACCATTTGGCCTTATTAAAGATATTTATATCTTCATGGGTCTAATTAATAGAGTCTATAGAGACTACTATTATCAATGTGACATTTCCTTTATAGATGATAATCTCATTTATTCAATAAATAAGGAGGATCATGAACACAACTTACAAATTATATTAATTACCACGGGAAAATAGAAACTGTATGAAATATTTAGAAATAGTGAATTATGGATAAAAATGTTTCATTAATAGGTCATGTAATCATAGAAAATGGAATACCAATAGATTCATCAAATCTAGATGTTATCAAAAACTTTCCCAAACTGACAACATTTAATAAGATCTATAGTCTACTCAAGATAGAAATATTTTACCAATAGTTTGTGAGAAAACTCGCATGTCTATAAAATACACTAACCAAGTTGAAATTAAAGGGAGTAAATATACATTGGATTCAATAATATAAGGAATTATTTAAGTATATAATGAAAATATTGGTTACATCTTTTGTACGTACATTACCATGTAGTGGGGATGTGTTTGTAACATACAATTACACATTGAAAAAAAGTTTTGGTTGAATCCTTATGAAGAATGATAAGGTAATTTCTTATGACTCTTACAAAATAATTATTTATGATGAATTCTTCCAAAATATGACTTATAGATGAAACCAATGATATTTTCATTAAATATTGGTAGATATTATACATATAAAGAAAATTTTGATATATATATATCTATGTATGTATGTATATATCATTCACAAGATAATGAAACACATATTCAGAAAAATATGAATTGAATATGTTCGAAGGAGATGGTTATAATTGATAAAATATTATAAATTCTTAATACGTTATCACCAATTGAAGGGAAATAAGGTGCATGATTTTCAGAGTAGGAATGAACATACTTCTCTTAACATGATGGGTACTGGAAAATAAATAATATGAATGGGTTTATAGAGGATAGATTAGGAATTTATAATGAAAGGAGATATGGTATATCCTTCATAACTAACTTCTCAACCTTTTATTCACATAACGATCAAAGAATATCAATAATATGAGGCCTAGATATAGGAAAATGTTGTAAATATATAGTAAATCAACATTATAGGGATGTATTTATATGTTTTGGAACACATATATATTCCCAATAAAAGATGGTTTTGAAGGAGAAACTTTTTGATTATGCATGTAGCTCGTCCTTCTCTATCCATCTTGAATGAAAAAAAGGATTATAGATATCTGGAGTAAATCTTTTTTTTTGGATAATTTGAAGAGGGAAATTATAGATTATATATCATTATTATTGGAATGAAAACATTTTATGGATGAAAGGTATAAGTCTTAGGATATGTGGAAACCATTACCCATACTGGTATAGAAATGGGAAACCATGACAATGGATTTCAACATAGGACTCTCTAAAATGCCTAAATTGCAAAATGTTATTTGTTTTGTGGTCCATCACATTATAAAGTATGTTCATTTTATTTCCATTAATAAAGAATTCTCCCTTAACTAAATTTTCATGATATACCTAAGGGAAGTGGTGAGGTTTTTTAGATTAATTTTATCCATCGTATTTGATTAGGATCCTAATTTTATGTAGAAGTTATTGAGAATTATTCAGAAATAATTGGATACAATGTAACATCCTTGATCTGGGAGACACTAAACTGGTTCCCATGATGGGTCACCAAATGACCTCAAGTGCCCATCCATTTATTCCATAGGATTATAACTAGCAATAAGGGTCTAAAAGTCACATGGGGATACTATACATTCTTTACGAGAGTAAGAAGCAATAAAAAATAAATATAAAATAAAAAAATAGAGAATAACCGAAGAAAATGTATAAATAATCATTTCCCAAAATAGGGTATAAACCATGACCAACAGTAAATATGAAATTTCCTGGTACATTCCCAAGGGAAAAAAACAAAAATGAATATAACAACCGCATCCTCCAAACCGCCTCGAATCCATGTTCGAAACCTTATCTAGGAATTTCCTTTCCCTATTCCAACTCCATAGAACAGGGTCAGTACTGATGTCCTTTCCTGAAAGCATGAAATCTAATCAGGTACCCAATAGAGGCCCAAGCAGGGTGTGAGTACGACATAGTATGCCACCACCAATGGTGTGTAAAAATACCCAATATAAAAAGATAGTGCATGCAAGTATAAATTAAATGACAAGTAAATAAAAGGCATTTCAATTAGCCATTAGTTAACATTGTTCCACTATGTTTTTCAATCATTAAATCCATTTAAAATAATTATAATATCATAGTCCTTAATTCACTTTTTTAATGTGTTTAACATATTAGTAAATTTCATCAATAACAAAGCATATGGTAATAAGTCAAGTCTCTATCTCACTAGTTAGAACATCACAACAACCACATTATCTTAACCTCAATGCCTCTGTCTGGGTGGAATGAAACCATTATGGGAATAGAACTTTGTCTGCATCCGTTACCCATTTATTTAGGGGTGGATTTTAGAGACTCATTCCAACTTGACCCATGGCCATAGAACCTCATGTCAATACCCCACTTTACTAATCGATGTAGACATGCTTGTTTATCCATTCACCACAAAAAACCACATCACAAAAAATCATAACCAATATCATTAGCATTGTCTAAATCAATAATAAATAATATGGTAATCAATATTTTTCCACAATCTATTAACAAACTTATCATTTATATCACATAACCATTTATCCCAATTCCCATTTAATATGACTAGATCACTAAGCATATTCAATAATTCACTTATGGAATTCCCATTTTACTTATTCGCCAATTACCTTAAAGAATCTCATTTAACACATTTCATTCACAAACTATTACAAATTTAACATATTCACCATTTTATGTTCACTAACTATCATAAACATTTATATTATAATTCCTAAGACAAATGTCACAATCCCAATTCCCCGAATTAACCCATTTTCTTGTCATTCCAAAAAACCCTTAATGTCATAACCAAATCTATACACATTACCCATCTTTAATTTCAAAATTCTTTAAACACATCAAATTTCTCAATATGGGCTCTAAATTATCACATAACAACAATTCATTTACTTAATTAACTTCTTTGTATGGAAATATTGGGGCACCAAATGTGTGGCTATAAATCGGTCAAATCATACACTATGTGTCCCAAAGGGACCATGAGGGTTTATATTCCTCATTTCGAAGCCCATTTTACCAAACCTCTCCCAATAAATCAAGAGAAAAACAACAGATAACAATGAAAAAAACCTAACATTCAAAAATTTACCATTAAACTCTGAGATATGTCTTGTAGAACACCTACATTGAATCAGTTGATGAACACACTTTTAAAAATTTCTTTATATCCCGATAAATCTTCCCTTTGAATCTTTAACCAAGATCTCATGATGAAATAAGTTTTTTGTGTTTTAGATAGATACAATAGAAGGATAAAACTGCTAAACCAAAAAGGGAAGCAAATGAGGGATTAGACTTACAGAAATCATCGATCTGCATCCAACGACGCTCCAAACTGCTTAGGATCAAAGGTGAATCCCCTCTTGGAAGCTTAGGTTTATATGGGTTTACTTGGGGTTTAAGGATGTTAAATGGAGGATAATTATGAGTTAAAACATAAAAACCTAATGTTGTAATTTTGAAATTTTCCCCAACATAATGGGGCCACACGGTTTACCCACAAAACTTATCAAACTGTGTAAAAACTATGAGAAAGATAATATAACACCAAAATATTATAAAGTAAAAATTTTAATGTAATAGTGTGTATGACATATAACAAAAAACATGTAAGGTAATATAATATCCCAATACTCTACTATATATTTTATATTTTAAATAAATTCAACACATGATATTGATTGTAATGCTTCCAATACAGAGTCTGCATTGGTTACATGAAAGAGAGACCTTCCTAGATATCTTTTTTACACACAAGAGAGACCTCCCTCAATATTTGTTTTACATGATAGAGGGTCCATCCTCAAAATCTTGTGTCACACGCAAGATTGAGTTTCACCAAATAACAATTTTTATAAAATTATTATTTTTTAATATAATATGATATAAAATAAATGTTAAATAAGTCTTTATTAATAGTAATAACTAAACTATAAAAGTTATTTCCTACCCATGTATAAAATTAATCCACTGGTTAAAAATTAATGGAAGAAAAATTAAGAACCAATTAGATATATAAAAGAAATATTATTATTTTTATGTTTCCAAAAGATTTTTCCCTTAATGAAAAATAATAATTAGAATTATTTAACAATTGGGATGAAAAATATATGTTATATATTCAACATAACATTTTTAAAATTTATCCAAGAGGTTTGATATGTGTAATATAAGAACAAACCCTATTTCGCACATAAAACCTATATATTTATTAATGTAATTTTACATCCTCTTAATGGAAATCCTATGTAAAATATTAATTTTGACACTCATATAAATTCAATTTTATAAAATGAGATTAATTATTTAATTAATAATTTCAAATTTATCCTTGGGTTAATTTTTGGTATTTTTCTGAGAAACATTATTTTTTGTTGAGGAGTGAAAAATAATACATTTTAGTTAAAAATGTTTTTCGTTTAAATATTTATTAATGATAAATTATATTTTAAATATATAATAAAGTATTATTATATTAATACTACATATAATAAAAAAATATAGTTTACTATAATAAATTTCACATTAAAATTGAATATAAAAACTCAAGAATATTCTGAACATTTTTCTAATAAACCAGTTCAACCATCTATCTCCAAGATTATCATTAATCTTAATTTCCATGCTTCTGTGATTTGAATTAAAAAATAGGTATAAACCATTGTAATCAGGAATATATTTTTATTCTTATAACATCAAAGTCTATTTTGACCAAAATTATTAGTGAATGTGATTAAAATTAATTACAGTGATTAAGTGGTAATTCGGCTAAAAATGGACTAAGGCTTATATTTAAGGGCCAAGATGACCTATAAGTTTTTACACTACCCATTGGATGTCCATAATTAGGAAATTAATCATAAATTATTTATTTTTGGGTTTGGTATAACTTATTTTATGTAAAAACATGTGTACACAATCCTTGTTTCCAAAAAATTCCAAATGAGTCCTTTTCCTTCTCCACAAATGGCAACCAACTCTCTACCTTCCTCACACCTCTCAAACCACACTGGCTCATAAAACATGTTCCCAAGTAGTCTAAAAAAATCAATCCCACTGTCCAATAATCTTTCCCTTTGACATAGATAAATCCAAATAATCATTTGATTCAATCCAAAATAAGTCACCCGATTTATATGTAATGTCTTCTCTCAAGATTTTCATATTCAATTTCATCATTAAACCCCTCGTACTCTTCTTATTATATGAATATGTTAAATATAAATTATTATAAATATAAAAGGATTTTTTCATGTTTTTATTTATACCTACACTTTCACACAACTCCATCTAATTGGTACGAACATATTGTTATTCTGTATGGCGAACTACAACCTCACGAAATGATGATTGTTCATTGTTCCATTTACAACATTCATGGTTGGAAATAATTATGGAAACAGATTTTATTTATGTTATATTTTTTATTTTTTATTAATTTAATTATATTTAATTATTTTACCCAAATACCCTTATACATTCCATTTTGCGTTAATGGGATAACATCATTTGAGGAAGTGTGGACTACCGCCCCCTCAAAGCAATGTAATTCATTCACACAATACATGGAATGTGTAAAGGTTGCTAATAATTAAAAATATGATACATACACAACATATATATTATATTTTTGATATATTTACTTTTATGGATATATATATATACATAATATTTTCTTTGTTATCCTTTCACACACAAAAAATTGATAATGTCGGTCATTGAAGTCTAGACTATAGCCTCCTGGACACAGTGTGAATCCTTTTACATCATGATGATTTTATATATATGTATATATAACTAAATCATATGTTTTCCATGATATAATTATCATTATAGAAAAATATAATTCTACTTACCTTCTTTCTATAATGATCATTGATAAATGATAATGTTACTCATGTGTACGTATGACCTACCGTCTCCATGATTGTAATGTTGGTTCATTTTTCATAACCATATTTAATTATTTATTATAAAAGTATAATTGATTTATAAATATGATAATTATTTCACAATTATTATTCTGGAGTTGTTATATATTAACACCTTAACCATAGTTGTCCTACCATATTTGACCTACCAAAGTTGTCTTTGACACATAAACCAATTTTTTTTCAAAACACCCAATGTAAACTTAATTGTCTATGTAGTTATGTAAAAAATAGTAATAAGACAAATTAAAGTAATGATAAACATGAAATAGGTTATCAAGAAAATATAAAATTAGAAATAAATTTATTATATTAGAAGTTAATAGATGTTTAACGAAAAGGAATCAAAAGGTCATAGATTCTCATCTCACTTTTTACATCTATGAGATAAATGTGATGTTCCCCATATACATCTTTTGTGTGGTGTATCTACTGACCCTTTGGTTATATTACATGATTATTCCTTTTAATTTCATGGTATATTTAACATTAATTTAATATTATTTTATCCCTAGGTTTATGACATAAAATATTTCAAAGTGGTATTGGACAATTTGGAATGTCTAAAAATTATTTTCATCTACAACAACTTTAATGATCTTTAAATAGAATTTCCAATCGATGAAATCATATGAAAATTGTTCAAAAATATCATTAATTTTATTCTCCTCTTTTAATTCCTAACATTTTTCATGTATTTGAACCATTTTACCACTATTTGGTAGTCAATGTTTTTAAAAAAAGTTTTAAAGAATACCCTACTTCATTTCTCTCTTTAGTCAGAGAACATATTTTCTTATAACAACCATGTTTTAATAAAACGACTTCAATTTTTTAAATTAATTAGTTGTGAAATATTTACCATTTGGTATTTTAAAAAAAATTCATAGGAATCTTCATGTATATTTCCAAAGAAGGAATTTTCTTAACCCTTTTTACCTTTCAAACTGATTATTTTTCTTTAACTCTTATAATAAGTATACATTTATCCTACATCATTTCTGTGAAGATTACTTAGAAAAAATAAAAGGGTTATTTTTAATGAAAATATTTTTAAAAATGGATCAAGAAAATTAATTTCAATTTTTTTTCAAAACAAAATGATATTCTTGTGAATAATAATTTTTTTAATATTTCTATTCTTCAATGTCAACAACCATTTATTTTTCTCAAATTGATGTATATTTCCATAATACCATCCATGCTATTTTTCTAGATGGTTTATGACCTATTTATCCAAGGAAATTATTTTCATTCACTACTATGATTTCTTTTGTCCACTTGAAATATTAAATCTCTTACGATCAATGAATTTTCAGTAATTATCCATATATTTTAACATGGATTTTACTAATTCCTAAACCGTATACCATTTTAAATATGGTTTCTACTTTGACATTATTTTGATTATTTTTGTAAATATTTATAATTCTATATTCTATATTCAATATGGTTATTTGATAAGGCACATTATTAATTCAATTATTCGATATATGAATAATGTTTTGGGCTCGTACAACATGGGTGTGGCTCTGTTATTGATAGCCCCTCAATGCAATAGTAGTCTCATGGGACGAGCCATTTGGCTAGATTCCTTATATGGGTTATACACTACATCACATAAACCATTTTGTGAAAGGTCTTGAATTTAACGGTACTAAGTACCTAGGAAGCATGGAATCCAATAATAAAGAATTTACGCAATTTATTTTCAGTTATTATTCATCCAATAGATTTATCATCGATATATCTACATATTCATTTCATTTCCAGGCTTATGTTATTATTTAACCTTGAGATTTTTTGTTGACATATATATGGATACATTTCATTTATGTTTATTTATTTAGATGGAATTAGATTCAGTTTCTTACCTTTCCATATGAATATTTCCTTATCTATTTATTTTAATTCCTGGTGCTCCCAATTATTACCTTTCCATATTTTTCATGCACTTCCATTCAATTTATTTATTATATGTCTTGTTTTTCTAATTATTTACCTTTACATATTGATTATCCCCATTATCTAATTATTTATTCCTTTTTATTAATCCATACTTATCATTTGATCTCACCCTTATCATGTTTCTTTCCCAAGGTATCCATAAAGAACACAAGGAATGATATGCATCTATTTACTAAATGGAATAGAGTTAAAATTGAAGTTGATTATTTAGATAGAAGAAAAAAATTATGTTGTAATTAGTGTATTCATCTATAATAAAATACTAATTTATGTATCTAGTTTACCAAGACAACTAAATTTATCGGTCTTACGATTCTTGATTCCTTATAATCATGCTAATGTAATTTATAGAATGCATTGGTTATAGGTTATCTTGGTTCAGGGTACTACAATCGGTATCAATAAAATTTTATTATAAACCTTAATAACTTGATTTAACAAAACATAGGGTAGAGAACATAACCCTAATGTTGAATTTGAGGATAAGTGTAGAAGAATCCCATCTATTATTGGTAAGGTATATTTAATGTGGGTCTTCCTAATAGTACATAAGTATATGGATATTATAAGTAGATGTGATTTTAGAATAAATGTACCTTGGAGTAACAACTCTGAAAAGGTGTTCTGGGCCTCACTCAGGGTTACCTTCTACACAAAAGCTGGTATTAATGTGCACCAGGTTTGAAACTCCTAGGGGAATTTCTTACGATAATCCACTTTTTATTAACCAACCACAATATAGAATTTAAATAGATAATGAAAATGAATATTCATTATTAAAACATATTTTTATATATATACAAATAAGTTGTCATAATTTAGATATCTTATATATAAGTATATGATTTTCTCAATATTACTACTGTTCCTCACACTATTCTTTTTGGTTTTAGTGAGTTCCTATAACCTGAAAGATTCAACATAACATAGAACATGAAGTACAATATGGTCATAATGATAAACCAAATTATTATTTAATATGAGTGAATGATATCATGTTTATTCCAAATCAGTTTCATTGAAATATTATTAAGAATATATACCTTTAACAACTCCTGAACACACTAATGAAGTGATTCATGGGGGATTCTAAGAGCATGAGTGGAGGAGATCACAAATAAAAGAAGCCAGAATTTTTGAAATTCTAGAATTGTGGATGGAGGAACCTTGAAATGGTTCTCAATGGAACTATGAAATACTTTATATGTGGGAAATAAGAATATAAAGAAATGTAATTCCAAAGAAAAATAAAGTGTACAATGGAATGAAATGAAGTTCATCCTAATAAATGACTGGAATTTTATAATTTATTATTTGGGGAACCTAGAAATTGCCCAATTCAATGAACTATTCTAGAAGATAAACTCTATACATAGAAGGATCTATGAGAAAATCAGTGGATGCAAAGCTTATTTATTGAGGATGAACTAAAACCCTTGGTTAATAGTCAATTTAATGAATAAATTTCAAGGATTTCTATCATATTTATTTTATAAATTATGATAATATAGTTTCAGAAAAGGACAACCTGTATTTTGGGTGACGATTAATTAAATCTGGCAAGGCCCGAGTCATGAACCCATGACTCAAACGTGATAAGGTTTTAACACTGACCACTAAGCAATGCAATGTCCTGGTTAATTTTTTATTGTTTTAGTTAAACATTTTTGGCAAAAAATATTAATGATAAACCATTAGTATCAATTTTGAGGACTAGAGAATAATCTATTTACTGTATTGGTTTTGGAATATATATAATGTCAGATGTTTGATATTTCACACTTTTAGGGCCTTAAAGTCCATTAGAAATGTATTTTAGTGATTTATGCATAGAAAAATTCATTATTTGTAATTAATTTCAGTTAAAAAAACAATGAAGTAATATTTTATTGTATCAAAAAACAAGAGTTGGGATTGTTCAAATGAAATTGAAACCTATCTGGTATAAATATTTCCTTATATTCAAGGTCAGTAAAAGAATTACCCAACATTATTAAAATTACAGTGAAATAAAATGTTTTCATACTATATTAATTTATATTTAATTAATAGTCTCTTAAATCATTGTGGATTTTCGTCTTTGAGTTACTCAACATTCCATTGATCATTCACTTTTTTCAATTGATGACCTCATTCACCTCAATATATATTTACACTTTTCCTCCAAGTATATATCTTTACTTTCAACTATTGTTCCCCTAAATAAACACCTATTTATATGGTAGAACATGTTACCCTTATACATATCATGTTCTCTTTTTTGGAGGGTGTTTTACAAATGATTCTCATGATGTGTGATTTCAATCATAGGAAGTATCAAAAAATCTATCACCATCATGGAATTTAAATTGAGGGACTGAAATTTAATTATGGTTGGGAGAATGAAACACCCCAAAATTATAATGTCTAAATGTGTATTCAATACAATGTATGAAACACAACACAAAACACAAAAAAGAATATAATATCATAGTAATCTACTATATATTTATTATTTTAGATAAATTAAACACATGATATTTCTTATAATGCATGAAACACCGAGTTAGATTTTATTATACGCAAGAGGGACCTTCTTTGATAGTTGGGTAACAGACAAGATCTACCTTCCTTGATATATATTGTTATGTAAAATAGTAATCATCTTTAATAGCTTTTATAAGATGTAAGGCCAAGTTTCACCAAATAACCATGTATTAATAAAATATTATTATTTAATATGACATTATATAAACTAGCTGTTAAATTAGTTTTTATTAACAATAAAATCTAACTTATACGAATTATGGTTTAAAATAATATATACTTAATTAATTTGCTAAAAATTAATGAGAAAACAAATAACAACCAATTGGATATAAAAAAATTATTATTTTTATTCTTCCAAAGGAGTTTTACTTTAAAAATCATAAAAAATTACAATTAGTGAATAACTTAAATTAAAAATATATTGTACATATTCAATAAAATATTTTTCTTATTTATCCATTAGCTTTTATATGCATTAGATAAGAACAAATCATATTTTATAGATGAAGACTTGTATTTTTATAAAGAAAAGTTTACTACCTTTTAATAGAGAACGTATTTTAAATGTTAGTTTTTACACTATTATAAATTTAATTTGATAAAATAAAATTCATTATTGAATTCATAATCTGAAAATTAGTATTGGGTGAATTTTAGGTATTTTTTTGAGAAACATCATTTTTACTGAATAGTGAAAAATACTGTATTTATGATTAAAACTCCCTTTTTGTTTAAGAAATTATAAATATTAAATTATGCTTAAAATTTTTATAATGATAAATTAGAAGACTAATATTTTTATTAATACAATATATTATATTATTATCAATTTCACATTGAAATTGAATATAAAAACTTCAACAATTTTTTTAAATTTTTTCTACTAAAACTAGTTATACTGTATGTCTTTATTATTAGCATTAATATTTATTTTTTCACTTCTCTAATTTGAATTATTAAATACCCAAAAAAATTTAATTTGAATTAATTTTTTATTTGAATAAAATTATCTTATTTTTTGACATAATGATTAGTGAATGTGATTAAAATTAATTATAGTGATTAAGACATATTTAGGCATAAAAATGGACTAAATGTTATATTTAAGTGCCCAAATTACGTTGAAACTTGTTAAACAACCATTATATGTCAATAATTCAGAAATTAAACTTACATTATTGGGTTTTGTCTGGTTTTTATGCTGATTTTTAGTTAAGAACATTTGTACACCTTACTTGTCTCCAAAAAATCGAACTAAGTCCTCTTCATTCCCTATAAAAGGACACCACCACTCCCCTTCCACATACATCTAAAGACACAATGGCTCGTAAAACATATTTCCAAGTATTATCCCAAAATTCCAATCCTCACCATAGAAGTCTGAACTTGGGAATAATAGAATAAGGAATCTTTTGGTTCAAACCAAAAGAAATTACCTCATAAAGAGGGTAATGTATTCTCTCATGATTTTAGTTTCATTTCCATTCTTCAACCACTAAATTATTATTATTATATAATTACAAAACAAAAAAATTATTATATATACAGTATGATGTTTTTATGTTAATATTTCTCCGCACACTCACACACACCTCCAACTAATGGTTAACGAACAAAATATTTCTATGTATGATGTATTACTGCCTCACAAAACGATGATTGTTCATTTTTCCATTTCCAACATTCATGGTTGGCCAATATGATGGAAACACGCTTTATATATATTATATATGAAATTTACTATTTCTTTAATCATATATAATTATTTTAAAATAATACCCTTATACATTCCACTTTTCATCAATATAATAACATTGTTTGAGTATGTGTGGTCAACTGCCCCCTCAATGCGATGTGATTCATTCACATGATCCATAGAATTAATAAATGATTATTATAATTGAAAAAATGAAACATAGAAAACATATATATGCTTTTTTTGAAATAATTTCCATTTTTTAATTATATATATATATATATATATCATTTTCTTTATTATCATTTCAGAACCTAAAAATAGATATTGCTGGACGTGGACATGTGGACTACCGCCTCCTCGACATGATGTGATTCAGGTTACCTCACAAGATAATTATATATAAGTACATATGAATAAATAAATTTGTATTGATGATATTTTGATCATTCTATAAATATGTAATTATACTTTCCTTCTTTCTTTAATGATCATTGAAAAAATGGATTGTCACCCATGCGTACGTACGACCTACCATCTCCATGACTATAACATTGGTTCATTTTTCATAGGCATTCTTAATGATTGATTTTAAAGGTTCAATTTATGTATAAATATTATATTTATTTCATTATTATTATTTTGTAGATGTTATTTATTGACCCCTCTTACCATATTTGACCAATAAAATAATTTATTTGACAAATAAACTTAATTTGTTCAAAGAACCCATGTAAACATGGTTATTTAAGTAGTTGTATAAGAAATAGTAGTAAGTGAAATAAATGTAATGATAAAGGTAAAAATATTATCAATAAATTATAAGATGAACTTATGTTTGTTATAAAATAATTAAAAGGACCTTCACCCAGATAGAAGCACAAGGTAAGGGATTATAATATCACTTTTTACATATATGAGATAAATGTCATGTTCACCACATAAAAATTTTGTGTGGTGTATCTTCTACCCCTTATTTATTTTATATAATTTTTTATTTAGCTTCATGGTGTCTTAATATATAATTTAATATTATTCCATCATGGGGATTATGATTTAAAATGTTTCAAAGTGGTATGGGAAGCATTGGAATGATTAAAGATTATTTTTCTCAACAAAAACATTAATTATCATTCAATTGTATTTCCATTCAAGAATCTCACATGAACATTGTTAAAAAAACTCTCACTTTATAATCCTCTGGTTATTCAAGACCTTTTAAAGTATTAGTACCATTTTCCAACTCTTTTGTAGTCAATGTGTTTTAAAAATGTATTAAAGAAAATCTGACTCAACTTCTCTCTTTAGTCGGATAACCTATTTTGTTAAAAAACCATGTATTATTAAAATGATCCCATAAATATTTTAAATATTATTTTGAAAATAAATTTTTACCCTTTTTTTCTTCTTCCATTGTTTTCAAAGTAATATTCTTTTTGATTTCTGAACAATGCGTTTTCCTAAGAATTTTTACCATGTAAAAAGAATGTTTCTTTTTTACCTCATATGACATGTACAGATTTATCAGCAAAAATTTCATTGAACCATTACAATTAAATTTAAAGGGTTATTTATAATGATTTTTTTTTAAAAAAAGTATTTTAAATATAACATTATATTTCAAATGATTTTTTTTCAAAACAAAAGGATATTTTCTTCAAGAATATTTTTAAAATATTTTTTTGTAATATTTTTATTAAATAATAACAAAAAACTTTAATTTTACTCCACTTGGGTTGTGTTGTATTCATACTATCCTTAATCTTCCTATAGATGTTTTATGATTTATTTTTCCATACATAGTCCTCTTATTCACTTCGTTGATTTCTTTTGTCCCCTTAAATATTCAATTTCTTATAATCACTGAATTTTATTTAATTATCCATATCATTTATCAAGGATATTACTATTTTACTAAACTATATACCATTTTACATACGATGGATACTTTTATAGTTATTTGATTATTTGGATAAATATTGATAATTTCATATTCTTTATTCAATACATGTATTTGATAAGGTACATTGTTAAATCGATTATTCTACATTTAATGAATGTTTTGGAATTGAACATCACTAG
Organism: Viscum album; assembly: GCA_963277665.1. Taxonomy (NCBI): domain Eukaryota; kingdom Viridiplantae; phylum Streptophyta; class Magnoliopsida; order Santalales; family Viscaceae; genus Viscum; species Viscum album. The sequence continues at coordinate 1,548,380,348 of OY728152.1, read as the reverse complement.
TGGGGCCTGAATATATATAGACCCTTGACGCATTGGTAGTCTCATCAAAGGAGTCATTTGGGTAGATCCCATAGAAGGGTTTTTACCCATAATTTTGTAAAATTTGTTGTGAAATTTCAGGATGGTAATGGTACCATTTATCTTGGAAACCTGGAGTCCAATAATAAAGAATTTCAATAATTTTTATTTAGTTATTATTCATCCATGAGATATTCCATTGAAACATCTATTAATGCATTTAATTTGCAGGCTTCATTTATTATTTATCCATGAGATTTCTCATCGATGTATCTGTGGATACAATTCAGAATCATTTTATTGATTTGGATGGAATGAGTTTTATTTTCTTACCTTGCAATATTAAAAAAACTGATCTACTAATTTGAATGGAATGTGTTTCTAGAAATTATATTTTCCTAATTATTATGCACATCCATTTAGTTTATTGATAATATGGAATGTTTGTTCAATTATTTACATAGACATATTGACTATTCTCAATGATTCATTATTAATTCCACTTTATATACCCTAAATGAGCATTTATGCTCACCCATATTATATTTCAATCCCTAGGTATCCATGAAGCATAAAATAAAATATATGCATGGATTTACATAAAGGATTAGAGTCACTCTCAAATTATTTTACTTTGAAATAAAGAAGCATTTACGTTGTAATTTGGGTAATCAATATTCAATAAAAGACTCATTTATGTATCTGGTTTAACAAGACAACTAAATTGACTATTCATTAGGGGCTTGATTTCTTGTAATCATGAAAATATAATAGATAGTAGACACTGGCTCCAGGATATCTGAGGTCAAGGTGCCAAAACCATTATCCAAGGAATGTTGGGTCACACAGTTACCTATTCAGGTCACATGGTTTGAAAAATCATGCACCAAACATGTGACATTCCACTGCCTAAGGTTCCAATGTTTACCTGGGAAGTCTGCACGGTTTACATAATTGTGTTCCAATCATGCAGCTTACATAGTTTAGACTGATTTTCCTTCCTTTTTTGTTGCAAACCCCAGGAACACCAAATATTACCCACATTAATCTAAGAAACATTTCATTTACAAAAAAGGTTAAAACCAATATATTAAATGAGGGTATACCTCCCCGAATTCTGAGATCTTACAACCTCCCCCCACATGATAGATCATCATCGAGCTGCTCTTTCTGAGTATTATTGAGTTTCTGAAGAAAAGAGATCACACCACGAGGCCAACATATCTGAATTTCACTCACAAGTTTCTTCCTGGACCTTCCTATGATTCCACATAACTCACACTAGGGGCAAAACCTTTCCCCATAAGACATTATCACTACAGCCCACAATAAAAACAAGATACACCTCAAAGGATACATCATCTGTGAGCTCAACATCATCAACATTAACTACATGTGATTGATAAAGGTGTTACTTTTGAAGCATTGAGAGATGGAAAACATCTTGAATTACAGTATACTTCTCTGGAGGATCCAATTGATATGCCATTGGTCCAATACATTCTACAACCTCAAATAGACCGATGTCCATGGCTTCCAACTTTCCCTGTTTTTAAATTTGATATTGACCCAACCATAGAGACACCCATAGAAACATTCTATCACACACCATAAACTCAAGATGCTTATGATTCCAATCTACATATGAACTCTACCTACTTTGAGCCATTTCAATTCACTTTAAAATCAATCAATCTATTTCTTATGTATCATGCATGAGGCTTATTACTAACATATCTCACTCACCGACTTCTAACCAATACAATAGAGATCTACATTGTCTCCCATAGAGTGCCTCAAATGGAACCATCTGAATCGTATCCTAAAAACTATTATTATAGGAAAAATAAACAATTGATATGTTTTTTCCATGAACCACTGAAATATATAACACAATATCTCAACATATGTTCTAATACCGGAATCATTTTCTTTGATAACTTTTCTGTCTATGGATGGATTGTCGTACTAAAAAACACCTGGGTACCAAGAGCCTCCTCTAATATTTTTCAGAAGTGCGACGTAAAACATGGTATATGATATGAAACTATGGTTCTCGGAACACCATGAAACCGTACCATATCTTGAACATATCACTCACCTAACTAATCAATTGTGAAATTATCCAAGATCAGCAAGAAGTGATCCACTGTATTCATTCATCCCACAACCACCCATATTGTGTCATGCTTCCAATGACTTCACGGAATACCCACTGAAAAATCTATACAAATGTCATCCCATTACTATTTTACAATGAACAATGTTTATAATAACCTACCTAGGTGCTGGTGTTAGGACTTCATCATTTTAATGGAAAGGCATCATGCCACAAAACCCACTATTATGTTTTTTATTCATGGAAACCAATACTACCCAAAAAGATCACTATACATATTGGTAAAACTATAATAAACGTCCCTCATGGGTTCATGGAACCTATGCATCAACTTTTCACACATGGACACCCGTAAGACCACATGGCCATGAACATTGAAAAAATGATCATCAGAAAAAAACCCATCTACAATGTGACTCCACACTATTGAGACTTCCCCTTATTTCTAGACACTCAAGATCTTCTAGATAACTCTCTTTGATCTAGATAAGAAGAATAGATTCAACTGATATAGATGAAAGGGTCATTTTACCATGCTTATCACATACCTCCAGGTCCATCTTAGCAAACAAATCCATAATTCTCCGCTCGGATTTGGATTCCTGGACCACTTGATTATAATTCTTCCAGCTTAAGGCATCCACAACACTATTCCCTTTATCAAGAGTGTAAACCAACTCAATGTTGTTTAATTGCAGGTACTCTACCCATCTTCACTACCAAATATTTAAATCATGCTAAGAGAAAATATAATTAATACTTTTATGGTCAGTAGACACTGTCAACCACTTTCCCACAAGAAATTATCCAAACATGGAAGGAATAAACCAACAAAACTAGCTCAACATCTTGAGTAGGGTAACTTCATTCATGAGGTCTAAACTTTCTTGAACCATAAGCTACAACCCGATCATCCTACATCAAAACTACCCCATGTCAAAAAAAAACTTCATCCGAGAACATGGTATACATCTTAATTAGTATGGGTAAGATTAGGATCAGTGAGGTCATCAAAAAAATCTTCAACTCATGCAATGTTTTTTTATATGACTCCAGCCACTAAAAATTAACTCTATTATTGGTAAAGACTGAATGTGGTGCTGTGAAATGGGAAAAATCTCTAATTAACCATCAATAATAACCATCCAAACCTAAAAAAGTATAGGTATCATAAACATTCATGGGTTGATCCCAAGACACCACAACCTACAGCTTTTATGGATCCACTGAAATTAATAACACAGAAAAGATGCAATAAAAAAAGAATTATCAATCCAGAAATGAAATTTTTACAGCTTTTCATAAAGACTATTCTCTCTTAGTATACTCAATATGATTTACAGATGTATATAATGATCATCAAGAGTTCTATAGTACACTATGATTTCATCAACGAAGACGACTATGAACTGATCCAAGTATGGGTGACATATCTAGTTCATTAACACCATGAACATAGATGGTTCTTTGGGAAACCCAAACGACATCACTAAAAACACATAAAACTATTCCCTATATTGAAGGAAGTATTTTGTATATTATAAGGTTTCCCCATAAGAAGGTGATATCCCAATCTCAAATTAATCTTGGAAAACACCAAATCACCCCTCAACTGGTCATACACGTCATTAATTTTAGGGAGATGGTATCAGTTCTTTAATGTCATCAGATTCTACTTTTTGTAATTAACAGATAGTAATAATGATATGTTAGTCTTTGTAAAAAAAATTACAGATGATACTCAATGTGATGTACTATGATGGATGAGCCCTTTATGCTCAAACTCCTCTAGCTGGAATTTATGTTCCTGGAAATCTGCCAACGCCCTTCTATATGTTTGAATGAATACTAACTCCGCCCCTAATAGTAATTTAATCATAAAAATCAATATCTCTTTCAGGTGGTAGCCCCAAGACATCCTCAAGAAACACATCCGGAAATTGACCCACAATGGAGGGAAATACTTGCTTATCCATTCCCTTATAATATTTCACAATATATGACACATTGGTTTTGAGTACCCACAATCATTGAAAAATTGGTCTGGCATGGCCTGATCGAACATCCCATTCAACATGATGGATATAATTGTATCAATTAAGAGACGTGAATGTTACACGATGATAAAAACCATCGATATGGTCCAAATACAGCATCAAAAAATCCTTCACCAATATCATTACAAAAACTAACATCTAATGGATGAACAAGTCCAACAGAAAATGATACCCACCAACTTTCAAATTAGAACCCTCACATTGTTTGATACCCTTAGAATTCAACCCAAACAGAGTATCAATTAACAAAACCCTACAAACATGTTTCACTTGTATGAAAATTATGACTATAAATGTTATCCAGATAAATGAGTGTATGGAACCTGTATAAATGAAATAGCTAGTGATCACAGAATATATAATATTCGAACATCGGGCTCGTGATGGTCCAGCCTCACCACTACTATGTGAAGACTACACATCATAAAGTTGACTTTCCCATCTTCCAAGAAATCATGCATGTGTTACTTTCACTATGCTACCCTAATAGTATGGACGATCCTACCCTGTCATCCCATGTGCACCACCCATATGGGTATGACAGATGGAGCTCTGACTACCTGCCTCATAAGGGGTAACCAACCCCTTCCAACACTCAAAATATTCCTTTGTACTCCATAATATCATAACATTACCATGTTTTTGAAGAACCTATTCACATGTCCAAACCTACCAAATGATTAATACTCAACTGGTGGTTGGTGAATCTTTTCGTGCATGGGCCCTGACATGCCACACTAACAACAGAAAACCTAGTTGACAACCTGAGAGGATGGCCCCCACTTCTGACTACTATATACACTTCCAAACTAATGGATATTTCATTAATAACACTTCATGTTCTCAAAGGTCGCACCACTAACCTACCCATCAAGAACAACATGTTAACTACCCAACGCTCCCTTTAGGTTCCCTTTATGAGAAAAAGCGCGTGATCCATAAACCTGAAAAACCTTTTCAAATGGAATATAATCCATTGGGAATTGATATCATGTCTCAACCCATCCTATAAATGTTTATCCATAGCCGCATCATCTCCCAACATCATCAAAATGAAGCATCATAAATCAGTGAAACAAATATCATAATTCATCAAAGAAATTTTCCCTTGGGTCAAACACACAAAATTTTCATATTTCTCCTACATAAATATTTTGGGATAGAATTTTTCAAGAAACATATTCTTGAAATATTTTCACATAGTACCATCATCTTTCTCCATTTGAACCATGAAATCGCACCAATTCTTCACCTGACCTCTTAATATACAGTCTTCTAACAAGACTCTCTTATGGAGGGGATTTTCCAGATACTCAATAATAGTCTATATAGACTCTATCCAAGACTCTTATTCATATGTTCCACCCTCTCGGGTAATGTTTGGTGGGGGGGTCTGTAGCTAAAACTCCATGGACATCTCAAACATACTCTGTGCAACCCTCCCTGGGTCCTGTTCCTTCATCTACATGAAACGATAAGAATTCTCACAGAACTAATATTCTATATTTATCTAAATCACCACATTCTCATTCTCTAAAATTAGATGATAATTATTAGTAACATCCACTTAATTTTTTACTAACACATTTCTTCATATGGAATTTTTTTTATAATGGATACACAATCTTTAGAAAAAAAACATAATGTTTTCAAAAAATATAAGGGAAGGTTCATCACTATCCATAAAAACCCCATTTCACATACTCTACCCAAACTGGATAAATCATATATAGAAAACTACCCCTGAACATCCCCTCAAAGTTAACGTCAACCACTAGGTATCTTACTCACATAGTTACAAGACTTACCTTATACACCATTTTAGAACAATTTACATATTACAAAACACTCCAAAAGCATTATAATTCACTTACACCCCCTTATCATGAATAATTATTTAATAATTATTTAAAATTTTAATATCCTTTTTACCCATTTATATCATCTCATTACACCCTATTTTAATTACTTCTATGAAATTCAAATGCATCCTACCCATTATGTGCCACACACTGGTCCCATGTGTTCCAACCCTGATATATGTATCATATATACGTAGGTTTTTATAATAATGCATGAGTGTAAAAATCCATGCCATTGCATCCAGGAGAAAATATTATAAAAAATTCACATAATGAAATATTTGAATCACCATGTGGTGAAATATCATCAATTATGACAATGCATAACAAGAACACAAATTCCCACATGGGGTGACATGGATTTCCCTCATATGTGGGTTATCTACTCCCAAGAACAAGCTCATTATAATGGCCCATCACATTCCTACTCCCTATTATACAATCTGGAAGAGTTTTTCATAGAAAATAACTCCACTAATACCACATTTTAATGTCCCTGGCCTGGGAGCCACTAAAATGTTGCTCCGAGATGGGTCACCACATGACCTCTTGTGAGACTCCCCATACACCATAGGATTCCAACAAGTAGCAGAGGTCTAAAATAAAAATACGTAGACTATACCCTCTTTCCCAGAGTAATTCAGATAAAAAAAATAGAAAAGTGAAAAAACATAAAATAATCAATGAAGATTCATAAATAACAATGTCTGAAAATAGGGTACATACCACAACCAACAGTAAATATGACATGTTATACTACATTATCAATTGAAAAAAACCAAAAATAAAAACAATTATGGTATCCCAAAAATGGTCATGTCTCTAAGTCCAGAACCTCATCCAAAAATGTCTATGAGAAACTAAATATTCTATCACATGGCCCTTTCCCTTGTCTTAACATGCAAGAATGAAATTTTCTCAAGTACCCAATAACGACCCAAGTAGGGTGTGATTACAACTCAGTATAGCACTACCAACAGTGCCTAAAAAATATCCTTTTTAAACAAATAGTCTATTAAATTATTAATTAAATGACATATAAAATAATATAGTTCATGTATCCATTAGTAACAATTTTTCCAACTTGGTTATTCTATCATTAAACCCAAATTCAATACTTATAATATCTTAGTGCTTAATCCACCTTCTTAATTTATTTAACGGATTTTTCATATTCATTAATCAAAATGAATATGGGAATAATTCAAGTTCCCATATCACTATGAACTAGATCACAACAACCGCATTTTTCTCACCTCAAATCCTCAGTCTTGATGAGATACAACCATTAGGGGAATTGGACTCTTCCCCCTTCCCTAACCTGTGCATTTAGGCTTTGTGTTTAGAGCATAGATCCAACTCAACCCATGGGTATAAAACCTCATGTCAATACCCCACTCTAATAAGCCATGTACCAATTATTATTTATCCATTAACCACCCATAACGACATCATAGCCGAACAGAACATATATAATTAAACATTTCTCAACCAATAATAGAAAATATGGGAATCAATATTCTACCACAACACATTAAGAAATATCATTTATATCCCAAAACCATTTATGCCAATTCTCATTCATTATTACTAGCTCACTAAGAATTTTCAATAATCACCTTATGTCATCCCATTTTCACTTATTCATAAATTACCTTATGAAATCCAATTTATCATATTTTATTCACAAACAATTTACAATTTAGCACATTCACCATTATATATTCACTAAATATTATTGTAATTTATAATGTAATTACTATGACACATGTAAAAATATTTATTGAACCAGTTAATACATTTTCATTTCATGCATAACAACCCATTAAATCATCAAAAAATCTAGTTAAATTATTGATCTTTAATCTTGACTTCCATTAATCACATCAACATACTCAATAAGGGATTTACATTATCACAAAATGACCTTCCAATTACATAATTAACTTCTTGGTCATAGAATATTGTTTCCCCACATGGGTGGACCTAAATTGGTCAAATCATTCTCAATGTGTGGAATGACGAACATGAGGGATTCTATTCATCATTTTAACACCCATCCTATTTATCATTTTAAAACCCATTTTACCTACCTCAAATCCATTGATGAACACACTATTAATCTTATGCTTAGACACCGATTGAACCACAATATGAAGATTCAACATAAATATCGTTGGGAAATATTTTTTCAGTGATTTGGATGGATATAAGAGAAGGAAACAAACCCTATACCAAAAATAGAAGTAATAGAGTGATTAGAAACACCCGGAGCATTGATATGAAACCAACGACGCTCGAGACGGCTTGAGATCAAACTAGAATTTCCTTTTGGATGTTTGGGTAAGAATGGTTCATCCCTGGGGTTTAATGAGATAAAATGGAGTAGAATACAGAGTTAGAAGAAAAAAACCCAAGATGTAATTTTTTTAATTTGACCCATATTTATGGGTCCATGTGGTTTACCCACACGGTTAACCAAAGCAAGTGAAAACCTTTCCTGATCGATTATCGTTGGAAATTTGGGACACACGGTTACCCGCCAAGGTTTTATGGTTGTGAAAATAATGTGAAAACCATGTGATATTCCACTTCTGAAGGTTTCACGGTTTTTCAATGAAGGCCACACGGTTTACTTGACCATGCACCTTGAAAAATTTAGCCAGGTTTTCATTCTTTTTCTATCCCAAACCCCAGAAACACTCCAAAGTCCCCTGAGTCGACTAGGAAACATTTAATTAGACTAAAAAAATGTTAAAAGATAAATTTTCAACAATTACATAACTGCATGAATTACGAGATCTTACACACAGATCCGAGTTTTAGTATTTCTTATTATCCTCATAAAGATGGCCAATCTGAGCAGAATATTTACACAGTAGGTAATATGATGAGATATTTTTCATTGTATTTGTGAGGATATTTGGATCAACACCTAACAATTCTATAGATATCATATAATAATATTTTCCATTCATAAATTTATATAGAACCATATTTAGTTCTATATGGGAAGATATGTAAGACTATACCTGATATGATGAATTTAGAGAATGAAAAATTAAATGTTTTGACCGTTTCCATGAAATGAATACTAATTTTAAAACCATTAAACTTCATATAGAGGTAGTATAAAGTCAATATAAGAGTTATGAAGATTACCATCAATGAGATATACTATTTGAAGTTGTTGATAAGGTGTTCCTTAGAATATCTCGATGGAAACTAATGATGATACTTAGGAATAAAGGGAAGTTTATAACGAGATACATTGGTCCATTCAAGATCCTTGATCATATCTAGGTTGTAGCCTATCTCTTAGAACACCCTCAACACCTCTTTCAAGTGAATGATATGTTCCAAATATCACTTTTGAAGAAGTGCATACTTGATCGACCATTTGAACAGATCTAGGAAGTTATAGAATTAGAATATGGCCATTCATACGAAGAATGACTTGTTTAAATATTTCATCAATGTGAAAAAAAAATTATAAAAAGAACCCCCATATATCTAGGGTTATATGTATAAATCCTAAATTTAAGATGATACCTGCGAACTTGAGGATGTGATGAGAGATAAGTACCCTTACTTTTTTCATACATTTAATTAAATTTTGAGGACAAAATTATTTAAAGGTGGTATAATGTAATGACCAATTATTTTAGTAATTAATTTCTATTAATTAAATACAATTGGAGTATGTTGTCTTTCACACAACACTGAAAAGAAGGAAAATACTATGTTGCCTTAGTAAAATTATTACTTTTCCCTAATAATAGTTAATTTGGTGGGAATCACTAGATATAACAACATTATAAAAACTATATATAAGTGTTTGTTAATAAATGGCCATTTTATTCTGAGAAAATATAATTTTCTTATTATTAAACTCTGTGCATTTATTTAAAAATTATTTTTTTTAATTTTAAATTGAATAACATTATTATAATATTTTTAATAAATATGGTCAAATTTATTAATGTGTTCATTCTCTTTTTACGAATAAAATTATATTACCAAGGTAAACTATTTTCCACTGAGATACAATTGTTACTTTACAAAGAATAATTCTATGGTAAATATTATTTCATTTTTAAAATTAATTTATTTTAATATAAGAATATAATAAATTTTTTTAAAATTTATATTAATTAATTAATACTCATTTAATTGGAAATTAATTTCTAATATGAATAAGAACACACAATGATTAAAAAACATTTTTTTACAAAAATATTTTTCAAACACATTATATGTTTTAATTTAAATATTAATTTTCAAATATATATAAATTTAATTACTTTAAATGGAGATAAAATTAGTATTCATCATGTATAAATTTGGTTTGATGGAAAATCTTTCATTTCTGTAAAAAAAATAGTTACCATGGTATATTTTTCATCATGATTTATAAGGTAAAAATTTGTTATGTAATGAATCTCTAATTTTATGCAATTAAAAGGTCACTGAAAATTTTTAAAAGCCTTTTTAGTTATTAAAATCATACCCCGATGTCTCAGCTACCATATACCATCCAGATTCACCCTACTCAAAAAACCCACCAAACGCACCATGTAATTCCTTTATCACCCTTTACCCAACTCTTGTTTTCTCTGAGAATGCCCCACTTTTTAAACTATAAAATGATCTAAATCCCACCCTTTCACTAATATCAAACCACCCTAAAGACCATTATCAAGATTTTAAATTCCTCATACCTCTATAAATACGTCCATATGAGTTTTTATGGTTCAATAGAGTCCTATAAATAATTGAGAATCTAGTTATCAAGGCAATGGTTATCTTCTTCCTCTTTTGGATTTAAGTAATTATTTCATGATAATACCATTGAATTTCAATTGATTATTATTTTATATATTATATAATAAACTATTTAATATCCATATTATTCAATACTTATTATATATTACAATTCTCTATCATTAAACTCAATCAATTAAAACTATTTTTTATAACTATTACACTGCCAAAATCACTCTTTTATTCTCTCCATCCTCTTTTAAATTCAAGAAGTTACTATGTTATAAGTCTTTTAAATTCCATTTAATTTTCAATACCCATGTTTATAATAAATACTTTACTATCAAAGTTTTTCATATTAATTATATAATACCTTTCTAACTCATTAATCCCATTTAATGATTCCTTTTTTATTGTCATCGTTCTATCAAAATCTTTAATCGATTTTCCATCTTCATGTTGTGAATAAAAAAACAAATATATTTCACAGGTATCATTGTAAATTTTTTTTATAAATTGTTATATATGTTGATAATTTTATTTAATATGTAACTTTTATAGTTTTTTTATTCAAGATGTTTGAGAAAGAAAATTTTAGTTGAAACTAATTGTAATTGTTTTGATAACTCAATTACCTTTTATTGTGTTATAAAGCTACTTATTGATAATTATCCTTAAAAGTTTATTATAATCATAACTATAAGGATATTATGTTGTAAAATATACTTATTTTTTAGTTAATTATGTATTATATCCATGTACTTTTACATTATTATTTTATATATAAAATTTGACATTGTGGATAAACATTCAGATATTTTCTAATGAACCTTTCTATTCCATAACTATATTCCCCCTTAATAAATATTTTTCCATCATATTCTTAAAATATGTAATATCATATGAACCTTATATATCTCATTATAACTTTTTATTTTTTTTCTACTCTCAAAATTATTTGGGTTTTTACAAGAATATAATTATTTTATATAAGAGGCATTTAATTTCAATATCATCTTTTTTATCTTTTAAGATACATTTTTTTATAATAGAAAATTATTATTATAAGTTCGTTCATTTTATCAAATAATTTTCTGAAGTTAAATTTTAATCTTTATGAAAAATATTTTAAATATTATTTCAGACTCCGTTATATAAATAATTTACATGTGGTTAAAAGGAATTCTTTTTAACAGTTTTACGTATAATTTCTTCTCGATCTATAAAATATTTAACATAAATTGTATTTTATTTTAAAAATAACCTTATATGTAATCATATAATTGATTTAATTTAAGGAAAAAAATTAGTACCATATTATTTTTTATAAAACCTATTTTTTGAAATATCAATTGATAATTTCATGACACCCATTATTCTTTATATGGGTTATTTTATGTTTTGATAACTATTTTTCAACTGGAACACAAATGTATGGATTACTATATTTTTAGAACCTATATATCCCTCCACTTAATTGGTTAAAGGAATACTTCTCATGACATATAAATATTATTTGAAAAGGATAGCGGGTAACTAGAATTAGAATAGATCAGTGTTATGGTGGTAAGCTCAACTCGCAATTTTATATGAGAATAAGTTAGTATATATCCTAGTTTACAATGAATATGTATCCTATATTTCTCATCACTACACTTTATTTCTTATATTATACGGAACATGTTATATGATTCATGATGTATTTTAAAATTTCATGGTAAACAATTGTTCTTATGTGATATGAAATGTCTCTATTGCATGACTATGGTCTACACTTAATGACTTATTTTCATTTAAATCAGATATTTTTCATTATTAATTATTAACCACGTCTCTATTATCTAATCATCATGAAATTTGATATTTTTATTGTTTACCAAGATTTTTATCTGACACCTTATTATTTTTTCATTTTCTAAGGATATTAATATTATTATGTATTATTAAATGTCTAACAGTGGGTTTAGTTTATATAAAAATGCATATAGCATGAAAATAAGTTTTTTTATATTTCCAGTATCCAAGACACTAAATAATTTGGTCCTCGGCCTGTGAAACTATTTTTGAGATGTATCAATTACATAATTGTATCAATTTATTATATATGTATGTTTAGATTGGGCCTCTTCATCCCAGAACAAAATTATTGTGGTACATATGTGGTTATCCCAAACCCAAAATGGATGTTCTACATGGATGATTAGAAAAATCCACCAAAAGATACATGTTTTATAGTAATAATAACATATTATGGTATTTTTCTCCTCACCTCAAAATTAAATATTAATTTAAAACACTTTTATGGAGAAAGTGATAAACCTTAAAATTAAACCAAGGAAACAAACATTAAATAAAATAAAAAAATTATTAAAGGACAAATTTAAACTATTTAACACAACCTCCCTATAAAATTCCTAGGATAGATCAGTTAACTTTTAATCTGGTTCAGCTTCGATGACCTCCTCAAATAGGTAGGACAATTTGTCCCATCTTTGCATGAACTCTTCTACTGTTATCTTATTCTCGTTGAAGCCTATGATTTGAATTTAATGTTGCTTGATGATCTAATAACCATATTTCATGGTGAAGAACACCTACATTGGCCTACCATTAATTTTTTCTACATCATCTCTAGAAAAATAAATAGGCAGATCCTTCTCTAACATTTCTTCATGTGAATTCATATTACGGTACCATGATTTTTTCCTGACCTTTGGACTTGCAACCCAATACGAACTTGTTGAGATTTATAATGAAGCCTCAACAATTTCATCCAACTTACCTGATAATCCTTCCCAGTCCTTCCTTAGGGTAAGGAACCAAATTCAAGTGATCCTCTCTCCAAAATCTAGGTTTCCATCCTTCTTTGGATTTAGATCAGTAATTTTCCCCTTATTCAACCTCTATGCCATTATAATTTTCATTTCCTAAAGAACGAGTTAAAATAGAATTTCAAGTGTTTGAGTAATCTTCTCAGGGGCTTCATTTTCCCCTACTTAACATGAATATTCCTAGTCTGAGGTTACCTTTTTTCCCTTTTGTCGAACCAGATATTTCTAGAGACACCTTCCCATTGTCAGAGCTTGGTTACGAGTCCCCCTCTCTGTCACTTATATCCTCATATTTCGATAGTGTACCTCTAACCAGTTTTCATTTACATCATTGAATGATTGTTTTCCATATTTCAGGATTCCTATTTTTATTTTAATCGTCATTTAGAGTTGATAATTGTTTATGAGTAGAAGCTGACTCAACCACCTTGCTGTGATCAAATGTCCGCTGGATCGGGGACACTGCCAAACTCACATAAAATATCTACAACTCATTGAGCACCCCAACATGTACTAGAGTATCATCACCACCATGATCATAAAATTCCTAGGCCTTTGGAGATTGAGAAATACCTCTAGACTTAATTGATTTAGAAAAAGAGGTGGGGGTCCACTCTACCACATTGGAAACTCCCAAATTCTGGAACAGTCTTGCAAAGACCTCCTTTACTCCCAAGTCCTTAGAATTCATGTTACTACTCATCTTGGAGGGGAGGAGATATGAATCTTGTGAGGGAGCCCCCACCCATTGAGAACTCCTACACACCTAGTGGCATGAAAAAGACTCATGGCCCAGAAGAGTGAACGAGGAACCAAACATGGGCCATTACTCAATGGAAACCTTCTACTTGTGTCGATATTCCTCACCAATGGAGATCCAAACCCTATCAACTAGAGGTTTGGAAATTTCCATATCGACACATTAACAAAGAGAAAATTGAGGACTCGTATAAGTTTTTATCTTGTCTGTGCTCAAAAACCGAAAAATCATATTCCCTAACACAAGAAGAATTAATGGATTTTGAAAAGGCAGTGTAATTTCGAGAAGACTTACCCAAATAGCCATTATTGGAGAATTGTGCCACATGTACCGATCATATGACCAATGATAAAGGAATAAGTGGAAAATCTAGATGGATAATGGATTTAAAGACCATAAATTAATAAAATCAGACTCTAGGGAAAAAATGGATCCTAATATGGCGCTTTTCAATGAGTCAGACAACCACCGAGTCGCACTGGAGACGAATCGATCAAAACAATACACTGAAGGTTGTAGGTGAAAGAAATGATCAGTTATGGTTAGATTGAGGATGGTCAAGGCCTCTGTGAACTCCCACATTGATATTGGTAGATACAGATACCCATTGAGGGGTCGAGCACCTTAGAAAAAATCTCAATCACAGGGAAGGGTTGGAAAAGGGATGGGTTGGAGAAGAGAATTGATGGAGATAGGTGAGCTCTAGAGGGATGTGAAGAGATTCCCCCCACCTCTCAGATGTCGGAGGGCTATGTAAGCCATCATCTCTAGCTAAGGAATCTCAATGCTAGCTAGGGAATCTCTCTACTCACACTCTAATGGATATTTATCCCATTTTGTGATTAACATGTGAGTGGTAACCATTGATACAAGCTTTGTTCCCATGTTTATGCCATATTTTTTATGTAATAGATTTTTACTTTATCATGTTCATGTATTATTGACTACTGTTACTCATGTTTTATAAATAAGGAAAAAAATTATGATTTATGACATTTTTTATTGGGTATGCTTTCTAAATCATTGGTTTACATACATTAATAATGTCCTCCTACCCATATGGCCATCTTATAATCACTTTTAGTCTTCGATTTATACCCTTATGTTCACACTTACTATTAAATTAATCTCACCTTTATCTTATTTTTCAATTAATTAGGTAATAAATATGATTATTATATATGAAATGTCAAGAATGATGTCATGTGTAGAATTTCTTTCATAAAATGATGAAAACAAATTGAAAAATATGATGGTTAAGTATCTCCAAATACATTATACATATAAGTTAATTAGTGCAGTTTATTTTCATAAGTATGTAATATTTATGTATAATTATTTAATATGTATATTTATATATATTACAATTTGTTCATATCACATATATCAAGGAATATGTGAAACCTTTTTTAGCACCAGATCTATGAATGCAATTATGGGGTACCTCTGGTGGTATTGGAAAAAGTATTATTTTTCTGAATCACCTTAAAATTAATATGTGTGTGGAAAATAAAATAATAAATTTTTAACCAAAATTGATTTAAGATGAACCTAAAAGGTTATGGGTTGAAATAAATATGTCAAAATTTACGGAATATTAAGATTTATTTACCCTATCATATAATTTGTTACTTTAAATAATACTTTATAATCACATTACGATTTTTGGCCAAATTTGTTAGAAATAACTAAGACTAATAAAGCTAAAAATGGGTATCATGGGTAGTGAAATAATGTCCTTAACTAGTAAGGAAATTTAATTTGATGTGGAGTGTAAAATTTGGTGGTTATCCTCACTCAAGTCTTACACAATGTGAATAACAATATGAATAATTCTAAACTCCAAAAATGAAATGGAGGGAACTACAATCCATTGATTCCATCATATGAAAATATTAACCCTCCATTAGAGGGTCTTTTGATAATCTAATTTACAATAAATGGATCAATAAAATAGATATGTTATTTTTTGTTATGTAGTTATTAGAGCTTGAATAACTTGTTTTATCTATTTATTATTTATAAGGCGATGGTAACCAAGGGTAAGAATATCCAATTATAGGATTATTTTTAATTGTTGAATTCATCAGATAAGTCTGAATGTTTATAAAACCATTTTTTATATTTAGTAAACTAATGTATAAAAATTTATGCAAAGAATATTAATAATTTTTTAATAAATAAAAAATTGTTTAATGGTAAAATAATTGTTTTTTGATGAATTTTGTTCAATATTTTGTATATTTTCATAATCTTTATTAGAAATTAATATTAGTTAAAAATAAATTAAAAAATAAAAAATAACATACTTTTCCAATAATATAATTACTATTCTTTGTTAAGGAATAAAATTGAAATAAATTTTATCTGTAAAAAT
Organism: Viscum album; assembly: GCA_963277665.1. Taxonomy (NCBI): domain Eukaryota; kingdom Viridiplantae; phylum Streptophyta; class Magnoliopsida; order Santalales; family Viscaceae; genus Viscum; species Viscum album. The sequence goes on along the minus strand of OY728152.1, from coordinate 1,548,363,560 downwards.
ATATTTTTTTAAATTTTTATTTTAGTGTTTTACATATATATAATAAAATTGATACATAACAAAATTATAAATTTATTACAACAATTTTTAAAATATTTGTGATCATCATGTAAAAATTATTTAATAAGATCAATATAATTTTCATTCATAAAATTTATTTACCAAGGTGAATGTTTTTCACCATGATAACGGCAAAAATTAGGCATATGTGTTAAATTAGAGGATAAAATTACACAATATCACAAACAATTATGCTTGAATTTTTGAATAAGAAACTAATAATTTTATAATTATCTTAAAATCCCAATTTTTTATATTTTTATCTAATTTACTTTAATATGAAATTTATTTTTTATTATGAAATTAATATTTAGAAAAATTCTTCATATTCTATGTAACACCCCAAGATTTCATATTGTGTTACTTCTTCAAAATAATTCAATAACCTGCACTACACATAACACCAAGTTCAGGCGCACAATGACTTACCAAAAAAGCCGTTAAAAAGAGGTTATGAATAATATTAACTATATTTTGAACTTTATATAATACTTATAATTTTAGAATCAATATTATGAGTTTCTTAGACATAATGTAATAACAAATTCATTTTTTTCAGATAAAAGAAGTAATTTTCAAAAAACGCACTTTGACCAACTTTTAATAGTGAACCATTTTTCTAAATAATTTAAACTTTTATATATTAAATTTGACTAAATAAATTTATTCTTTAGAATGGGGACATCAGAAATTTACAATGTAACACCCCAATATTCCATTGTACGCTTCTCTTTGAATAATACCGTAGAGTGTGTTGTACGCAACTTCAAGTTCTAAGACACACTACAACCAATCAAACTAGCCGTTATGAATAGTAATATCTACTTTTTAAAATATTATAAATTTTATCTCACAAAATGGACTTAATTTTTGGATTCGGAATATTGAATTTATCCTAGGGTGAAATTTTGGTACCTTTCTGATAACTTTTATATTTTGATGAATAGTGAAAATTACTAAATTTTAATTAAAAACAACTTTTTTAATCAAAATAATTAAGTGATAAATTATGAATTTTAGAGGTTTTAAAGTATACATATAATATATTTTTACCATTCAATAAAATGTTGGTCATTGGAAATAATTTCACAATTAAACCGGACATAAACAAGTATCAATCTTTTGATAGTTATTATATCTTAAAAACCTGCTTTTTGTTTTGACAGTGGGAATTAATTTTAAGTTAATTTCTGCCACTTCTGTGTTTTGAATTTGTAAAAATGGATTCCATATTTGGAATCAGGATTTTCAAATTTTTTAAATAGTCAAACTTTATTTTTAGAAATTTTTGAATAATTACTTCGGTAAATATTTTATTTACCATGGTTAAATGGTAAATCTGGTAAAAAAGGGTTAAAAAAGTATATTATAATAATAAAAAATTACCCTAAAACGTGTCCTAACATTATTGGTGGATAAATGGCCGACCATGTCCATCTTTGGGTCGATTTTGGGACCCCATGGAGCCACTTGTAGTTGATAGGGACACTTTATATTAATTAAGTTAAAATAAATAAAAAAATGACATAAGCATATATTTTATAGAAAAACAATTTTTACATAGGGTTATATATGTTGTATTATAGACTATAAATATTAATTAGAAATATAGAAATATTTCCTACAAAATTGTATTTTATTTTTAATTTTTAGACATTGAAAAAGTAAAAATATTTATGACATAATAATGATGCAATATTTTCCTTATTAATGAAAGCATCAAATAATTGGAATTATAAATTTTAAAATTAATATAATATGAATGTTTTGATGAATTACATGAATTTTATTGCTTAATATGACATTATAAGATGGATTAAATTAGTTGTTTTCGAATTAATCAAGTTGGTATGTCTTTAACAAAAATCAATTATTGAATAGTGTCAAAATTGACTTAAAAGAGTTTTTAAAACAAATATTTTATTATTAATTGATATTAAATTCATAAAAATCTAAAGTTTGGGATAGAGACTTATATCATGATATGTGTATCGTTAATGGACCACTTGGGGGTCTCTTGGATGTATATAGTATGTTTATTAACTATATAATATAAAAATACAAAGTGACATGGTAAATGTTAAACTAAATAACTAAGAGTTAAAATTAAACGATAAGGTTAATATAGTGACCCAAACCTGTCTAAAAACTATTTGTTGAGTGGTTTTAGACCTATCCCCACCATAACCTTCTAATAATACACTTTTTAGCCATTAGAAACCTAATATGAATTTATTATAAAATAATATTTCTATCTTTTCCAAAGGTGCCCCTCACCCCTCTTATAAAAGGGCACTCCCCCTTCTCTCTAATTAACACATAAAAATCCTTTTGGTTCGGCCAAACCATGCCCAAATACTCTCTAAACTTCCCTAAATGCATCCTAGAGGCCTTATTTTGATCATAAAGCCAACCTATGTATCCCTTTTGATCAAATCCAAAGGAAGAACCCAAAGAAGAGGTAACGTCTTCACCACCCTCTTTAAAGTTCCTTTCTTCTTCCACTTCTTCTTTCCTTGTTATTTACATTCTAAAATAATAACTCCAGTATCTTCTATATAATTTAATGTTATTATAATTATGGAACAAACAAATTCATTATTCTATCCATCCCTTGAATGACATGTCACCATATGTGCGTATGTACAGCCTACCGTCTCCACGTTGTGTTGTAATTGTTATTCAATATATTATTATTTAGATGGTTATAATAATGATGTATAATTCATTTAAATAATAAATATAACATGATAATGAATCTGTATATATGATATACCATCCAATTATATCATATTTTAATATCAAAATAATGATATTTTCGCTCGTTCGTAAGTACGGATTACCGTCTCCACGACACGATGAGATTGATTTCCAAGTTCACAATTAATCGATGATTATAATATTATATATTACTAATAAGTATGTAATATATGACATAATAATGATACTGGAGATATATATATATTTATATATATAACTATTTATATACTTACATATATCTTATTCACTTACTTCCGTTCAATACTATTTGAAAATAGAAACAACATTTATGCGTATGTACGCACTACCATTTCCATAAACAGTGTTTTCCATTTCATATATATGTCTATTATACATATTTATATTCTAAATATATATGATATATTTTTCATGTATTATATTGTGGAAGTATTTAAATCATGATCTACGTGATACAATCAAGAGTAACAAGTTAAAACACGTATGATAAAAAAATGATTATTACCCGAAATGTTATTTTTACCTAGGAATTATTATTGAATGGATAGTATAAAGATAAAATGAATCATGTATGATATCATAAATATTAATATGGTTATTTTATAATTTAATAACATACTAAGATCATCATACATGAGGTTAAACATACCCTCTACTAAAGGAAAGTGCAAGGTAAGGGGTGTTCATCTCACTCCTTATTCTCGTGAGATTCATGCCATATTACCAATATTACCTTTTGTATGGTGTATGTACTACCCATAATTGTATTCTTTGTGTAATAAACATAAATTTATGTGTATTTACATATTCATTGTATTATACCTCTCTCATGGGGTGTATGTTTCATAAGTTACCAAATTGGTAAGGGTTTATTTCACAATCTCATCATTATCCGAGGTTGTTTATAAGTAATTATCTACTGCGACTTCTTTATCATCCACATCCATGTTTCTTAAAAATTTATTTCAAAACATTTTTAATATTTACTATACTATGTTTTAAATTCATTTATACCCTTATTATACTTTTTATAAATTTTTTTGAAAGGAATCTTTCCGCCGTTTTCCAAACAAGGTCCTTTTTAACCTTTACGACAAATTAAGGTAAGAATGTCTTTTTTTAAATTATACAGCTGGTGCAACTATTTTCCACCATTGTAAAATATTCAAAGCTTACAATACAAGATTATAAGAATAGTTTCATAGTTAATGTTTTCTTTTACAATTATGTGACTTTTAAATGTTTTAAAGATTTGTACTTCTAAATATTTTTAATTAATGTTCATGTTTTCAAAATGATTTTAAGAATTTATTTATATGGACATGAATGTTTTGAAATGATAATCATTTTCAAAAGTTTCAAATTGGTATGAGACACTTTGATTCAAAAATCTCTTTTAAATTACTTCCTTCATAAATGTGTTAATTTTCAATGATTTAAAAAATATATATTTCTCTCAAATAGTTTTGATTTCATCTATGTCAACATCATTTGATGAATTTTAAGTTTATTTGAAGTTAATTTATTATGATAAAATACTTCCATATTTTATTGATGGTTTTGTAATATGTTTGACTGTGGATGTGTTATTTTTATACCATTCATGGTTTATGAAGATAGTATTGACATTTCGTATGCTAGTTTTAATACAAATGATTATGTTATGTTTAAACCTGTTCATATGAGGAATGCATTGGACATAATAAGTGACGGGTGGAGCCCGCCATAGTTCCTCGATGCATCAGTAGGTCTCATGAGACAGACTAGTTTCTTGGAATGAGGCCTTGAAAAAAAATCTTATTTTTTGTCTTTGTACGAGGCCTTGGCTACGTGGTTATGACAGTCTGGCATTATGCATTCTATCATTATGAAAGTGGTTAGTGATATTGCATGTGATTATTAGACTAGTATAATGTCCATGCGAATAAGTAAATGGAATTATTTCATTTCATTATTTCCAAATTATACTGAAGTTCATGTTTAAAAGGCTTTTGTTTTAGTTATAAATTTCCTTAAATGTTTATGATTATTTATGGAAGGTTACACTATATTGTTATCCTTAATGAGCATATGATCTCACCCCTCTCTATGTTTTTATTTTTCCCAGGATTCCAAGAAGTGTATTGTGAATGATATGTAGGGTTAAGACAAGAGAATAATGGCATTAATAAAGGATTATTTATGTTATTTTGTATGTTATGAAGTGTAATGTAACATTCATGTGTGTAATATATTTTCCAAGACTTCTAAACTGATCGATCCTTCGGTACTTGATTCTTTGTCATCATGCCAATGTATTAAAATAACGCACCAACTCTTGGTAACTGGGGTCGGGGAATTATAGTTGGTATAAGAGGATGTTTAGAAATAACCATGGAAGGTAGATTTAGATAAAATCTGATTAGAGAACATTGCCCTAAGATAGACTTTGAGGATGAGTATAGAAGAACTTCCTAAAATTTTGGTATTGTAGAGATTTTGTGAGTTTTCCAAGAAATACATCCTTGTCTGCATATGAGCAGGTAGAGGCGGCTCTGGCACAGATGTACCTAGGGGTAAAACCCGAAAACACCTCTTTGAGCTATACTCGAATGGGAACTAGTGCACGACAACGGGCCTTGATGCACTCTTGGTTACGACACTCCCGGTGGATATGCTTAGGATAATTCTCATTTTCTTTATAAACCATTATGAAGGGTTTATGAGTATATACTTCCTCAAAGAAGACATTTTTATTATTATGGATTATATCCATAAACTATTTAATTTATGTAATGTGTTTTACAATTTTGGGATTAGGTATTTCTATTCATAAACTAATATAGTGTATGCCATTGTTTAGAAATGGCGCCTAGAAGAAGGAATGAGAACTACAGCAATGCACATGATCCAAAGAGAAAGAAGGATCATATCTTTCATGGTCTTAAGACAGAATTTATAAGGGAAATAGTCTCCCATTTATTATCATAATGTGAATAAATAATATCATGTGTTGATAAGATAATTAAAGAATTTACTGAGTCCTATGGCTTTTAAGGGAAGCAAGAGAAGAAAAGGATGAAATATAGAAAGATGGATAATGGGATGAGGGAAAGGAAGAATTTTCCCATATATGATAACTGTGGGAAGAAACACCCTGGAACTTGCTTAAAAGGAATGGGAGTTTTTTATAAGTGGGTAGAAAAAGGACACCATGTACGTGACTGCAAGGGTAAGAAAAAGATTTCAAATGTACAATGCTTCATATGTAAGGAGTTGGGACACTATGCGAACCAATGTCCAAATCTCCGGAGAATGCCCCGAATGATGGTAATGGATAATAATAATGTTATTAAACAACCACAGATGAGGAGTAATGACTAGAGTTCTTATGTTTTTATTAGAGAATTATGTCATTTGAGTGTTGTATCAACAATGTACCAGTTATAATAATTATGGAGTATATAAGGATTGTACTGCAGTACTATTTTTTTAAGGACTTGAGATTGTGTGGAACCAAGAAAAGTGGCTCAATACCAGGTTAAAGTTTTTGGAAAATATATGGTTGTGAGGATGATAAAACATAATATGGTTCTGATAATGAGGAAGTGATTTTGGAATAAGAGATTGTTGATTTGAATAAATTATATTGGATATTCTTGACTACCTTGAAACTGATTAATGGTTTCGCTTCCCATCATTGTTAGAGTTTACAACATTTTTGGATAGAAGGAGAATATCCATTATTCTATAAGGAATAAGGGATCATGAATGTAATCAATAAGGTTTTATGGTAATTCAGGATATATCAGTGTTTTAAAAGAATACATGATGAAGGTGTTCACATGTTATTACGCGGAAAAAATGATCTTCATTGTGTTTACCTTCCTTATAAATTTTGGACTATGAGTTTGGACAGAAGTATTTGGGATAATTCTAGTTTTAGATTAATTTTGGATTTCCATAAAAGGACAACCCAGAGGTTGGGTGGAAACCCGTCGCGACCGGCAAGGCCACGAGACTTGAACTCGCAACTGAAGGGCGACAAGGGTGTATCACCTACCACTGGCCCACGAGATTTCCTGGATTAAATAATCTAGTTTATTTTAATAAGGTCTAGTAGATGAATTATAAATTAATTTTTTTAACCCCAAACGAACAGGATAAATAGAATATTTTTTAATTTCTACTATCTTTTAGAGTGAAAGATGAGTTTGTAGAAGAAATTAGTTAAACGATGGAACTCTACTTGTCAAGTATATATTTTTCTTCTTCTATTATTCTATAAAGAAATTAATTCTTATACTTTATTGAAGGAATATTAAAACAAAATATGTGTTATCCTAATATCTTATGTTTTGTTGAACCGATGGTATTTTAAGTCATCATAGATTGATGAATTTAAGGACCTCAACTTTAAACTTCTTTGTGATTGATGACCTCAATCACTACCTATAAATAATTAAGTTTTCCTCTAATTATATGTTTGTAATATCCAACAATGTTCTTCTAATCGCAATCATAATTTGGTGGTGACCCTTTCATTTCTCTTTTCCTCTTATTAAGACAAAATTTTATTAACCAAATTTCTGATGTGGGTTTTCCCACAAAGAAATTTTCTTTTTCAACCCTTATTTTTGAAGAACAATATCAAATTGCAAGGATGAAATTTATTGTAGGAGGGAAGAATGTAACACCCCAAGATTTCATAGTGTGTTACTTCTTCAAAATAATTCAATAACGTGCACTACACACAACTCCTAGTTCAACCGCACAATGACTTACCAAACAAGCCGTTCAAAAGAGGTTATGAATAGTATTAACTAAATTTTGAACTTTATATAATTCTTAGAATTTTAGAATCCATATTATGGGTTTCTTAGACATAATTTAATAACAAATTCGATTTTTTTAGATAAAAGAAGTATCTTTCAAAAAATGAACTTTTACCAACTTTTAACAGTGAACCATTTTTTGAAATATTTTAAACTTTTATATATTAAATTTGAATAAATAAATTTATTATTTAGAATAGGGAAATCTAAAATTTACAATGTAACACCCCAAGATTCCATGGTATGATTCTGTTTGAATAATACAGTAGCGTGTGTTGTATGCAACTTCGAGTTCTAACACACACTACAACCAATCAAACTAGCCGTTATGAATAGTAATACCTACTTTTGAAATTTTATAAATTTTATATTTCGAAATGGACTTCATTTTTGGATTTGGAATATCGAATTTTGCCTAGGGTGAAATTTTGGTACATTTCAGATAACTTTTATATTTTGATGAATAGTGAAAATTACTAAATTTTAATTAAAAACAACTTTTTAATCAAAATTATTAAGAGTGATAAATTATGAATTTTAGTGGTTTTAAAGTATACGTAGAATATATTTTTACTATTTAATACAATTTTGGTCATTGGACATAATTTCACAATTAAACCGGACATAAACAAGTATCAGTCTTTTGATAGTTATTATATCTTAAAAACACGCTTTTTGTGTTGATAGGGGGAAATAATTTTAAGTTAATTTATGCCACTTCTGTGTTTTGAATTTGGAAAAATGGATTCAATATTTGGAATCAGGATGTCCAAATTATTTAAATAGGTAACTTTTATTTGTAGACATTTTGAATAATTCGGTAAATATTTTATTTACAATGGTTAAAGGGTAAATCTGGTAAATAAGGGTTAAAAATAATATTATAATAATAAAAAATTACCATAAAACATGTCCTAACCTTATTTTTGGAAACATGTCCGACCATGGTCATATTTGGGTTAATTTTGGGACCCCATGGAGCCACTTTTAGGTGATAGGGACACTTTATATTAATTAAGTTAAAATAAATAAAAAATTGACATAAGCATATATCTTTTAGAAAAACAATTTTTACATAGGGTTATATATGTTGGATTTTCGACTATAAATATTCATTAGAAATATAAAAATATTTCCTACATAATTGTATTTTTTGTATAATTTTTAGACCTTGAAAAAGTAGAAATATTCATGACATAATAATGATGATGTATTTTCCTTATTAATGAAAGAATCAAATAATTGGTATTATAAATTTTAAAATTAATATAATTTGAATGTTTTGATGACATACATGAATTTTATTTCTTAATATGACATTATAAGATTGATTAAATTAATTTGTTTCGAATTAATACAGTTGTAAATACTTTAACAAAAATCAATTATTTAATAGTGTCAAAATTGACATAAAAGAGTTTTTAAAACAAATATTATGTTATTAATTGATATTATATTCATAAAAATCTATAGTTCATCCAAGAGACATATATAATGATAGGTGTATCACTAATGGACCACTTGGGTGTCTCTTGGATGTATATAGTATGTTTATTAACTATATAATATAAAAATCAAAATTGACATGGTAAATGTTAAAATAATTAACTAAGAGTTAAATCTAAAAGATAAGGTTAATATAGTGATCCAAACTTGTCTAAAACCTATTGGTTGAGTGGTTTGAAACACATAGCCACCTTAACCGTCAAATAATACACTTTTTAGCCATTAGAAACCGAATATTAATTTATTATAAAAGAATATTTCTATCTTTTCCAAAGGTGCCCCTCACCCCTCTTTTGAAAGGGCACTCCCCCTTCTCACTAATTTACACATTAAAAGAATTTTGGTTCGCCCAAACCCTCCCAAACCCTCTCTAAACTTCGTTAAATGCATCCTAGGGGCCTTATTTTGATCATAAAGCCACCCTAAGTAGCACTTTTGATCAAATAAAAAGGAAGAACCCGAAAAAGAGGTAACATCTTCACCACCCTCTTTAAAGTTCCTTTCTTCTTCAACTTTCTTCTTTCCTTGTAATTTACATTATAAAATAATAACTCCAGTATCTTCTATATACTGTAATGATATTATAATTATGGAACAATCAAATTCATTATTTTATCCATCCCTTAAATGACATGTCACCATACGTGCGTACGTACGGACTACCGTCTCCACGTTGTGATGTAATTGTTATTTAATATATTATTATTTACATGATTATAATAATGATGTATAATTCATGTAAATAATAAATATAAAATGATAATTATTATTTATATATGATATACCATCCAATTATATATTATTTTATTATCCAAAGAATAATATTTTCACTTGTGCGTATGTACGGATTATTGTCTCCATGAACCGATGAGATTCTTTTCCAAGTTCACAATTCATCGACGATTATAAAAATATATATTAATAATAAGTATGAAATATATGACATAATAATGCTACTGGAGATATATATATTTATATATATTATTATTTATGTACTTACGTATATCTTATTCACTTACTTTCGTTCAATACTATATGAAAACAGAAACAACATTTATGCGTATGTACGGACTACCGTCTCCATAAATAGTGTTTTCCATTTCATATATATGTCTATTATACATATTTATATTCTAAATATATATGATATATTTATCATTATTTATATTTTGAAGTACTTAAATCATGATATAAGTGATACAATCCAGAGTAACAAGTTAAAACACAAACGATAAAGAAAACGATTTTTACCCGAAATGTTATTTTAACATGGAAATTATTATTAAATGGATAGTATAAAGTCATAAATGAATCTTGAATGATATCATAAATATAAATATGGTTATGGTATAATTTAATAACATACTACGATATTCATACAGGTGGTCAAACGTACCCTCGAATAAAGGAAAGTGCAAGGTAAGGGGTTTTCATCTCACTCCTTATTCTCGTGAGAATCATGTCATATTACCACTATTACCTTTTGTGTGGTGTATGTATTTCCCATAATTGTATTATTTGTGTAATAAACCTTAATATATGTGTATTTACATATTAATTGTATGATTCCTCTCTCCTGGGGTGTTTGTTTCGTAAGTTACCAAATTGGTAAGGGTTTATTTCACAATCTCTTCATTATCTGAGGTTGTTTATACATAATTATCTATTGGTACTTCTTTATCATCCACATCCATGTTTCTTAAAAATTTATTTCAATACATTTTTAATATTTACTATACTATGGTATAAAGTCATTTATACCCTTGTTATAATTTTTATAAAATGTTTTCAAAGAAATATTTCTGTCGTTTTCCAAACAAGGTCCTTTTCACCCTTTTCGACAAATTAAGTTAAGAGTGTCTTTTTTTAACTTATACAGTAGGTGCGGCTATTTTACACCATTGTAAAATCTTCAAATCTTCCCTTAAAATATTATAATAATATTTTCACAGTAAATGTTTTATTATAAAATTATGTGACTTTTAAATTTTTTAAAGATTTATCTTTCTAAATATTTTTAATTAATGTCCATGTTTTCAAAATGATTATAATGATTTATTTATATGGACATGAATGTTTTGCAATGATAATCCTTTTAAAAAGTATCAAAGTGGTATGGGACACTTTGATTCAAAAATCTCTTTAAATTACATCCTTTATAAATGTGTGACTTTTCAAGGATTTCAAAAAAGAGATATTTCTCTCAAATAGTTTTGATTTCATCTATGTCAACATACTTTGATGAATTTTAAGCTTATTTGATGTTTATTTATTATGATAAAAAGCTTCCATATTGTATTTAGGGTTTTGTGATATTTTTGATTGTGGATGTGTTATTTTTATACCATTCATTTTTTATGAAGAACGTATTGACATTTCATATGGTAGTTTTAATACGAATGATTAGGTTATGTTTAAACCTGTTCATATAAGGAATGCATTGGACTTAATAAGTGACAAATGGAGACCACTATAGCTCCTCGATGCATCGGTAGGTCTCATGAGACAAAATAGTGTCTTGGAATGAGGCATTGACAAAATCTTATTTTTAGTCTTGGCACGAGGCCTTGGCTACATAGTTATGATAGTCTGGTATTATGCATTCCATCATTATGAAAGTGGTTAGTGATATTGCATGTGATTATTCAACTAGTAAAATGTCCATGTGAATAAGTAAATGGAATTATTTCATTTCATTTTTTCCATATTATTCTGATGTTCAAGTTTAAAAGGGTTTTTCTTTAGTTATACATTGCCTTAAATGTTTATGCTTATTTATGAAAGTTTCCACTGTATTGTTATCCTTAATGAGCATCTAAGCTCACCCCTTTCTATGTTTTTATTTTTCCCAGGATTCCATGAAGTGTATTGTGATTGATATGTAGGGTTAAGACAAGGGAATAATAGTATTCATAAAGGATTATTTATGTTGTTTTGTATGTTATGAAGTGTAATGTAACATTAATGAATGTAATCTATTTTCCAAGTCTGCTAAACTGATTGGTCCTCCGGGACTTGATTCCTTTTAGTCATGCCAATGTATTAAAATAATACACTGACTCTGGGTAACTGGGGTCAGGTCGTTACATTCTAACTTATAAAATAATCCCTTAAATAACTATTTTTTGACATACCTAAAATTAATATTCCACTATATAATAAGAAATATTTAATTCATTATTAATCTTATCACATGTTTATTCTCTCATGGTCTTAAAAGGATGACAAAAATCCTACAAAAGTAAGAAGGATGAAAAATGATTATATTATTTCTTCCTTATATGTAATGGCTTCATATCCTTATTTTTCATTGAAATCCATCTTCTACCTATTCTTAAATATAATTTATCACATTAATTAGATGTTATGTAAATAATTATTCTTCATTAAATGTTATATTATTAATATAAAAAATTATCTTCTTACTCACTTAGTTGTTATAATGTGTTCATAATTTGTTTAGTTTTACCACTTACATGAATGATGTTATAAGATTTAAATCCAAAATGTCTAAGAAAACATAAATACTAGTTACATTATAAACAATAATTATCCAGTGATTTTTAAGAATTATTAATGGTAAAATTAAAATTTATGTTCTCTAATTGATTTTATTCTTTTTTGGTTCAATAATATACAAAATAGATATTTTTAATAATTCTATTAAAACCATCAATAGAAGATTGATGAAATGATTTTCAGAATCCTTAAATTCATAAAAAAATATATAAGTAATACTCATTAAAATTTTAAAGGGAATTAAACAACGACCCAAGAGAATGAACCAAAACCACTAAACCAAAGCATTCATGGAAAAAAAATCACCTGAATATTTATTTTAACAAATATTTATTAATGAATGGGTAAGAAAAATTATAAATGAATTATTTAATATAAAATGTATCTGAATAATGTTTTTATAAAAATTAATAACGAACCCAAGTTTGTTATACATAGTTTTATATTACAATTTAACCATAAAAAGTATGATGTAATGGTTTTATCATATCAGTTTAATTTCATTTTGATATACATATTAACCACATATTTCCATTTGTGTGGTTAATATTCTACCCATGAATCAATTTTATAACTCATTAAATTAGATTTATTAAATTTAAAAAAATTTATAATGTTCAATAATTCATGGTTTTTGTTTCAAATTCCACCAATATATATGATTTTTCATCTAAAATTTAATTCTTTGAGAAATATTTCATATTACGCTTCAATTATCATTAATATGTTTTATATTCTTCCACATTGATATATTTTATCATCATTATGTTTTTATTCATGGTATTTTAAGTTCAATTTCTTTTTCTCTCCTTAAATGGACTTTAGAATAATGGATTTAAAATCCATAACTATTTATTTTCCAATAGACATTTGCAATCTAGATTATTTTTATTTAAAATTCCATTAGAAGTAATTATGTATTATTTTTTTCTAAAACCCCATCTATTTTAATTTCCTCTGGTTAGTTTATGGATTTTCATGTATTTTTTTCCATTTCATTTCTTTTTGGTTTAAAATTTAATCCAATATATGTTTGTAAGTAGAACCAACATTATCTCTTATTTTTGATTGAGAACAATTCTCTTCAAATTTCATATTCCTTATATTTTTTTTGTGAATGTTATTTTTTTTAAAATATATATTTAATAGTGTCATTTTAAAATTTATTTTAATCTCTTTACAAAATAATTTTATAATTTTTTATGGTTTCTATATAGATCATTTTATATTTACTTTTAATTTATTTATATAAGTGAGAAAAGAATACAACTTTTTAATATTTCAATATTGATGATTTTTCATGTCATCTTACCATTTTTCAATAAGAAGATTAATAATTAATTTTTTAAGATTCTAGATATTAATATAAAATATCATTATTTTATGAATTATTACATAAATAAACTAAATTATTAAAAACATAAATGCTATTTATTCCAATTTTTTAATTTAATTTTCTTATACACTTGTAAATTGTTTTTCATATATTTCAATATATTTTAAAATAAAATACGTTATTCTACAAATATGCTCTAATAATATTATCTAACCCTTATATATCCATTATTAATTATCATGTTTTGGGGAAATAAACAGAAAACACATTATTTTCACATGGTTTAATTATGATAATTTTGAATAATTAATGTTTTTAATTTCATAGGGAACACATATAAAACACCCTAATATTTTGGAATATATTTTTATAAATTAATATAATGTTACATAGATTTTTGCACACTCAACCCCAAAAAAATGATTCAAAAAATATTTGATGCAGATTATTAAGAAAACATTAATATAATAAAACATATAATAGATAAAAATAGTCTAAAAACACAAAATTCATACCAAATATTATTAAGAGAATATAAAATTTCATAAAAATCAATTTTTTAATAAATATGATTTTTTCTTTATATATAGTAATTTTTATTTAAAATCAATATTTTAAATGTTCTAATTTGAATTTTTTAAATTTATATTCATTTCAAAAATCTTTATATCAATATTTTCCTAATACATTTTTTGGTATTTTACTGAAATAATTGATATTCATGTGAATAGTAAAAAATATATATTTTTGACCTAAATTGTAATTTTTTGACGATACCAATATACGATAAAGAACTATGAGTTTATATAAATTTTAATTGGTAGAATATTTTTTTAATGAGTTAAACTATATACATTTAAATATCATTTAGATAATAAAAAATTACTTTAAATATTTTATAACATTAGTGAAATTTTCTTCTAAACCAAAAATATATTTCATGTTTTTTTAATTATAAATTTTAAAAGAAATATTTAGTTTCATATTTTATTTCTAAGCCAAATAACGCTATTTTTATTATAATATATCCATTTATATAATAAATGTTAATGAAACTGATAAATTTATAATACAAATAAATTTTGATAAAAAAGAACACATTATCCAAAAATGATTTTTTTGAATTATGTGTGAAAATATTAAAAATAAATTTAATAAACAATAGAAATTTTATTTGTTAAATATTTTCCATATTTCATATAATTTTTTAATATTATTATGTGTGTTAAATTTAATTTTTTAGATATAATATTATGTTATAATGGTAAATAATAGTCATGATGGTAAAATAATTATTATTTCCAAGAATTGCACTTTTCTAAATATTGAGTATTTTTAATTAAAATTGATATATTTGAAATAAAAAACAGAAATTGTAATTTTTATAAAAAATTTTAAAAAATAATTCTCATATATATTGGAATCAATGATAAAAAATATTAAGAACCCATAATGATTAAAATAGAATGTGTACTACAAAAAGAGTTCTTCAACACAATATATCATTTCAATTAAAATATATTTTTATCATATATAGAAATTATTTATATTAAATGGAGTCCAAATTATAATTTACAATGTTTTTATTTTGTTAATGTGGATCATGTTATAGATTTTAGTTATAATGTAAATACCATGGTTAAATTTTAATAAAGACAACAATGTGTACAAATACTTGATCTAATGTGGGTCAAATTTTACTAAATGAATTTTTTATCATAAAAATTATAGAGTATATTTTATGTTTTTTGAAGTAATATAGTCATATCTCATAATATTTCCCCACTAAACTCAAGTAACACTCTTTAAATTATATTCCTTCCCCATACCTATCATTAATGTTTTAAAAAAAATCAATATTTTTCAACTAATAAAGGAGTTCACATCCATGCTTTTCAATACACACCCATAGTTATAAATTTCCTTTTAACAATACCAAATTTACATATTATAGATTTAATATACACTTTTATAAGTTTTTATCCTTAAAAAAGTTCCTAAAGTCCTCCATTTAGAACGTATACATAATGAGAAGATCAAAATTCTCAACATAATTATAACACACCCTTTAACTATCATTCTTTATCTTTATCTCCCATCCTCCTAAAAACCCACTATAAAAATATATATATAATTATATAATTATAAATATTATACTTAAATGTTATTATATTGATGTTATAACCATAATTTATTCCCCTTTAATTCAAATAAAAAATGAAAACATTGCTCATGAACGTGTGAAAATTACCATCTCCATGAATAAGACGTTTCACTTTTCATCACCAACTTTCTTTAAAACTTCTATAAATTGTCTTGTGAATATATATTATAATTAAATTATGATTTATATGCTATAAATAAATATTACTCGTTCTATAGGTAATATTAGAAATAAGTGATCCTTGTAAATCCAGCTTCCATAAATGAACATATAAAAAAGAAATAGATTTATTTATAAGTGAAAATATTGTTTCTACTGCATTATTCTTATAACCCATTAAAATTATGATCCATAACCTCAATATAATCTATATAATTTCATTATAATTGTTTATATTGATATTTTACAATCCAATCACTACCATATCCACAATCACTCACAAATTATAGAATATACATGTTGGGTCGGTTTAATATCCTATGTGAGAAATAATGTAATATTATATAAATTATGTAATTTAAACTTAATATTATATATTAATAATTATATAATCAGTTTTTTGGTCATTGTTTGGTAATATAAAAAATTAAATCATTGATAATGGTACTATAGATTTTTTTTTAAAAACATTAAAATGTACTTATCTCAAATTTCGTCTATAAATATTTTAAATAGAAAAATATTGGAATTAAATTATATGTTTAAAAAATATCCTCAAAAATTAAGTAGTTTACCTTTTATGATTTGGTAATAGTGACTATTGGAATAATAATGACAAAAAACATTAATATTATGATACTAGTTTGAACTGGTTAAGATTACTCACACCAGGTATTTAAAGTAGACAATAAACTAATATACATTTATAGAAAAATATTAAATTACTTTTAAAAAATATATAAATTAATAAGGTTATGAAATAAGTGATTAATAAAATTTTTTTATATATAGAAGGTTATTGTGTGTTCAACTAACAAGGAATTCATGATAAGGGTTACTTTGTCTCTTTATGAACTCTATAAGACAATTTTGATATTGTAAACCATCCTTTATTTTTTATGGTGTAATAAAATACAATTTAATTCCCATCAAAAATAATCTTCCATTTAATGAGATCTTAGTTTCCATTTCCTAATCATCCTCTCAAGATCCACTAATTATTAGGTTAGGATATTATAATGGATTTATTGACTCAATTTTCGATTTTTTTGGAAATAATATTTATTACATGAATATTATATTCATTTTTTATCTAAAATTAACTTATTTTAAATTTTTTTTACTCATTTTATCTAGGAAAAATAACTCTTATTAATAATAACCACTTTTTTGAGAAATTGTTTTCTAAAATAAAAGTATAATGCTTTTATGAATAACTACCATTCTAAAAAATGAATCATTTATTCCATTCCAATGTTTTTATTATATAAAGTGTTTACTTTAATGAAATTAAAATATTTTATCTATTTTTTGTGTCTAATATTTTCTTTTTTGAAATTTTGGAAATTATTTTTTTCAAAATATCATCGATGTTTCTTTCATTAAAACAACCTTAAATAATTAATAAAGGTATTTTTTTCACAAAATACCGCTCCATATTTATTAATTTATTTTTTTTAGTTTTTATTTAAGGTTTATTTATTTGTAATTCATTATAAAAATATTTTAAAATCCTTCAATTTGTTTTTTTTCATAAATATGTAATTAATTATCACTTCATAAGTTATAAAGATGTTTAAAAGGTTTTGTAAAGACCTTTTTATTTTCACATCTAATTTTCCTCTATAGATTATCTTTCAGGAAATAATATTTTTATCTCACACTATATATTATTATGATATTTTTAATTTTGGAGATGTAAAGTTTTGGTATGATGTGATCTCTTAAGAATATGTTACATTTTGTTTTTGAGAAGTTGGAGAAACCTAGTCCTCCTCGATGGGTTATTTAATATATGATAGTGATTGATTTTAAGTGGAACAAATATGGAAGGATAATGATGGGTGGGGTCCTATATCACCCGAAAATATAGTTTTTATATTAATTATCTTTAGTTTGTCCAAATTGGATAGAATGTGTTTCTCCACACAATTACTGACATAATGTGTTTGTTTAAATTTTTTGGCATGGAAAAATGGGTTTGTTCACATAGGAATGGGAAAAATGAGATTTCCATTTAATGTTTTTCTATGATTATAGTTGTTTGAAATTTACAAGTTTTTCTTCCTTTTATTCAAATTTTATAAAACTATATTCATTTTTAGGATATTAATTTTTATCATGTTACACCTCAATTCTAATTTATTCTTCACAATTATGTAATTATAACATAGTTTATGATTATTGAGATGTATTATGAACTATATCAGAACTTTTAGACTTCCTTAAGGATATTTTTATGATATATGTTTTGTTTATGATGTTTTATGATTAGCATATATGATCTCATAATATTTTTTGAAGATATTTATCCTTTTAACATGTTCCCCTTGACCAAAATAATTTTTTTTATTATTACAAGCAATTTAATGATAAATTAGGAATCAAATTATATTCGTAATACAAAAAGTCACACCTCATATGATATTATCAGGAAATTCCATAAAAATTTAATGAAGTAAGAATTATTTACCCTGAATAGACACCATTCGGTGGAGGTTTCTTCCCTTTCTCGATTTTTCATTCATGAGATCCTAAAAATGTGATTCCTTTTTCTCCCAGGTCTGCACATGCTCTTCCAAGCTTCTTTCCACCTAATTGAAACCGTGTACCAGAATAGTGTTTTTTTGTTAGTACAGGAATATTTTTATTATTTCAAATGTATTTGTGAAGGTCTTTTGAACATTCTATGTGAATCCTCATTCTTGATTATGATCATGTAGGAATCTTCCAATATTTTCTCATTAGATGAATGATGAGATCATTGGAATTGACTGGTATAATAACCACTTTATTAGGATTCCCTAGAGTTGTAGAAATTGGTTCCCCTTCATTCATCTTAGTCGCCTCATCCGCCACTGACTCCACATACACAATAGACCCCTTATCTTTACCATTAGGTTTGTCAACATGAGTAGATGATCTTTTTTGGTGGGATTACATTTTCTAGAGGACCCAATAATAAGAGTACTTGGTAAATTTTATTAGTCTATACTTCTTCATGGCCTCCATATATGTTGAATAAATCCATCTAAATCCATAAGGGTATTTTTACCTTTCATTGAATAGGATCATCTATATTTTTCTTCAATATCCACTTCTTTCAACTATAGGGACCAAGATTCTAAGAAAGAACCATTATCCACTCTTTTATTATCTCCCTACCTTATAGGATGATTTTCTTCTTTTCATGACTCCTCATTATTACCTACCTCAAAATTGGGAGAAAATTATTCTCCCATCAGTACAAAATGGTTCTTTGAACCAATACTATTGGCCCTATATTTTCTTACACCAGTAGTAAAGGGGGTCTTTCCAGCCTCACCATAAATCTGTTCCACCCTTATAGAACATAAACTATTAATATAATTCAACTCACCCCAATATAAGAAAAATATCCCTAACTTTTATTTTTTTGGTTGAATATACCTAAAGAAATAACCTCACCTTTTTCCGGAAAAATGACATATTGAGGGGAAATTGAGACAGACATCACCACAATATCATAAGAGGGTGGGGGGATTATTTTTAGGTTCCTCATAAAACAACACAAACTCCCCTAAACTACCATGATCCAACATTAACAAGGGTTTTACACCCAAATAATTCCTTAAATGATTATAAATACCCACGGTATGTGATTCTATATCGATAGGTTATTATTCCTTCTTAGTTACTCTAGAGAGCTCCAACCCCTTACCCAATTGAACATCTATAGGGGGACATGAAAATTTCATAAGCTAACCCTCTCCTAATGTTTTGGGGACCTCTCTATATTTACCTTATATATTTTCCATAGTCTCTTCAACAAATAAAAATTTTGGAATTTGGGATCCATAATCCCCTAAGACAGCCCATGCACCTCCACAACCCTGCCTAAACTGAAGGCACCCTGAGTGATAGAATTATGGTTCACATCATGGTCTTCATAATCCTCTATCCAAAATGGTTTTACTGGTAAAGAGGATGATTCATTATATTACCTAATATAATGAAATTATTAAATAATAATTCCTAAGATTTGGCAGCATAAGAAATAATCTGATAAGGACTCAATAACCTCATATTACTGCTATAGGAATACTTATATGATTTCAATCAAAATCCAATCCGTCATAGGATTTGAAAAATCTGATTCAATGAAAATTAGAGGTGTTTATGTGTGACAAATAGTAGTATTTCAACTATCATAACACAAATATTGGCATACCATGTTCTTTAGTGTACAAATAATCAACATATTTTGGAAGGGAAATGGAAAATTTGGAAATCTTACCCATACCACCATAGTCATAAGGTCATGTTTCATATAGAACTAAAAAACAAAAAACAAAATTGGTATAAGTGACATCCATAGAGGGACAAAAAATAATTAAACTAGTCTATAATCAGGTCACACTTTGAAGAAAATCAAATCATTAATAGCCACCTGTCAAAAAGAACAACTACCGCATGTTTTGGAAGACCCCAATAAATTTGTCGAATGTTTGGACATGGGTGGTTAGCCTAAGCCCGCAAGGCTTTAGTACATGGGTGTTTATACCAAGCCTATAAGTTTTTATTATGTGTTTGTTTATAAAAAGACTACAATTTTATTGGAAATTTATTATCATAGTCCATAATGTTTTTTGTATCTTGGTGGTTACCCTTATTGCATTTTTTGTTCTCATATTTATCCCATTTTCATATGTCATGTATTGTGTGTATTCCATGTTTACATATTATGGACTCATTTTCTCAGTTTTTGTGAAACAAATACTTATTTAATGAAAAAAAATTATGAACTATAATTTATTGACTCGTTTACTCATTTACTGGGGTTATGTCATCTTACAAATGTTACACAAGTTTTATGATATATATTTTATTGGGTATGATTTTATAATGTTTTATTCATGTAAATTGAATATTTTTTATACCCATATATTCATCTTATGTTCACTTATAATCCTCAAAGGTTATCTAATATGCTTACAACTATTAATCAACGAAGATCTCCCTTTTCATATGTTTTAATTCTATAGCTAAAGGAGAATAATTTTTGGTATTATGTATCGAGAAAGATATCATATGTGGATAATTTTGTAGAAAATATTGAAGGGTGATTATTAAATAAGAATATCACATAGGTAATATAAAAATAAACTAAACATATTATATCTAGGGTATAATTAAATATGAGATGTAAGGAATATTCATGTATAATGATGTAACATGTATGTATGTTTTTCCTTGTAATCTCACCTGGTATGAAATCATATGTGTAATGTTAGAATATTAGAACTATATCAAGGAGTGTTGGTGTAGGTTATACCTACAATGGGAAGATTATGTGTTTAATATATTGAAAAACAGTTATATCTAACTATCATTTATGACTCATATCCTAGTTATGAATGGGCTCCCAAGATGATTTTGGAGATCTAGTTGTAATTTATTATGACATTACACGCTCTAACAAATTTCCAAAATTAGATTACTACTAATGTTATAAAGGATATATTATGGGATTTTATGATTGATATTCGAAGGAGTTGGGATTATCACCTACTAGTAAGTGAGTTATGGTATAATTAAATCTACCAAACCACTACTGGTATGATAAATATCATTCCCCTACATATAATACCAAATAGGACACCCTAATATTCATCAGATATTACTGATCCCTCATTTACTTGGATCAAGTTACAATGATGAGAGACATAAAAGGTGTATGTGATATAGGATAATATGTTGATAATATTACTATATGAACAAAACATAGAGAACCATATATATTAAGGAAGTACATAATCTATTCCTAAAGGTATCTTCATTTAATTGATTGAGCAGGTTCAGTGTGGGATGAAACATATACCCAAGATTAATTAGAATATTCTAAATCATGCACAGGGTATTTGATAGGCCTCCTGACAATTTGTTAACACTATAATTGGATCTTATTCCTAAAACTTCGGTGATCCACAAAAGATGATGAATATGCTAGATGAATTGAACATTGTAAAAATTTGTGAGGTGGATGTTGTCGAAAACACAACATTTTTTGTGTAAATTATGGGGTCATGGACAAAATAGTGTCACCATTTTTGGCTTAGTGATTCAATTAGTGAATTTCTTGTAGAACCGTGAAAGATTTTAAGAGATCTCATAGGTTTGGCAGAATCAGATGTGAGCATAATACCTGTGTCACCTTGGGTGAATAGTACTTTTTAGTATAAAAATCCATGAATTTGGGGAGAATGTAGTTCCTGATATTTTTCAATTCAATCTAATTAAAATTTTCTAAATATTATTTATTTAGTTTCTCTCATCAAATTTTCATTTCATAGATGTTTCATTGCTATTTAAAAAATAATTAATATTCCAGAAATATAATTTACACTTATGTATGGATAGATAATTAATACCATAGAAACATATCCATATATAGTAATTCTAGCATTATGGTGTATCCTAAAGCAGGGGTTTTCCAATGATATTTCTGATAACCATTAAGGTTTCTATCCTGGAATGGGTATGCATTGAAACAATTGAAAATAGAATAGTTTTGATACCCCTACACTAAATACCCTTTATAAATATAATGTTAATCACTGTCAATGGGGATCAAAAATTATTTATAATGAAGTTTCCTTAATAAGACATTATTTTATTCTTATTGATAGAGGGATCATTTATGGATGAGTCATTAGATTAATGGTAAAGGGATATATTCCATATCCAACATTAGTAATTATGGAACATTAGGTGAATTTCACCTTTTAGTATACAATTATTCTTGATTTACTATGATTCAATTTTTGTGAAAAGTTGAATTCAGTATCATAATTATTTTGTATTTTATTACTGAATATTTAGTACATATTATTGAGTCATTTTTTATTAATATTCTTTTTATTTTAATTATTCAATGCCACATATATTTCAGTAATGATAAATATTATGATATAGGTTTTGTGTGGTTAGAATCAATCTAGAAACTAATTCACTACTTAGCTTGCTTGTCCTATTCTCTTTACTTAATAAACATTCACTACCAGACATTGTGTTGGTTAGTTGATTGGTGATATAATAAAAATATGTTGATAATATAAAAGATAATGAAAGTGGTGTGGGTCTAGTAAATTCCAAAGAAAATGGGTGTCACTGGGGTGGTATGGATGTGTTTTACACATGATACATGATCCTTGATAATGGAATGTTAATGGGTTTGATGGGGACTGGTTTCTTAAGCAAAACAAATCATCAGTAAATGGAAATAGTTTGAGTTGTTGTGGATGGAAACCGGAGGCTATAAAAGAGCTCCATAATGTTTTGAGTGACACATTAAGATTGAATGATAGAATGTGAATATTGATTATAGACCATATTTATTGGATGAAATTATATTTAATGTACTTGATTATATACCTAGAAATCCCCTTTCCCAACATGTTGTGTGGCCCATGAAGTGTTCCATGTAATAGAAAATGGAATGATTCAAGGTAGTAGTGTACATGGAAAGTATGTTTGGGAGTACAATATATTGGTTCACTAAAATTCCATTATATGTATGTAAACCCCACATAAATGGAAAGTGTTGGTATATTTCAAACATCTATGAAAATTCCCACATGTTGTGTGTAGTATAGTATATGTTTCTTATTATGTGTTTCATTATGTTTTCGAAATTGTACTGACTCGAGTGTCAAAATTGGATAAGAGGCTAATTCATTATGAATATTGTTCATTTAGAGCATGATTCTATATTCATATTTACTAATATATGAAGTTTCTATGTATTAATCGGTAGATTTATTTTTATTTAATTTTATAAATGGAACTTAGGTGCAGGTTAGCAGACATGGGGTTCATAACCCCCATGGAGAAACATTGATACAAGGGTTTGGGTCCTCTATATAACTAGTATTTTCAGTAACATACTTGGTGATCGACAATGGATCTCATACATATAGAGTATGTAATTTCTTTGGTTGATACATATTTTACTAATCAAGGGATAGGTCCTCCATAGATATTGGTACCATCTAAAGAGATAAGCACTCTTTAATGGGGAAGGATCCTCTCGCTATAGTTATAGATATGTAATGTTGAAGTTATATGAGTTGAGTGTGGAGACTAATTTGGTTCTTTTGGTAATTTATGTGTTTCATATTCCCTTTGGAATTTGGTAAATTTAGTTGAGTTGTATTTACTTTTATTCACCTTTATTATTGGTTGTCTTGATACTTTAAATAATATATGGGTTTCTACAATTCTGAGAAATTTTTAGTTACTTTTATCTAATTTGTTTTAGTGGAATCCTAATAGGTATGTTTATACTAACCCATGAATGGAAATTTTACTATCAAATGTTATTTATATACAGATGAAACATATTATGGAAGTCACATAAGTGGATGTGGTGATAGTGGAGATGAATATTAGTAGCACTCAACACTGATAGTTAAATTAACTAATCATGTTAGTATCTAATGTTTCATAGATAATTACTTTATATTTTTATAAATTCTACCGTCAATTTAGGATCCCGAGATGTTAAATTTACTCTTATTATTAGTTTTTCATTAGAATAAAAATTAAGGTTGTCTAGTGTATGTGACATTACCATTATTTAACCAGTTTTTCTATATTTTTATTTTCATCATTATACACAATGAGAGATTTCTTTGTATATTTGTAGATTATTTATTCCATAGACTCTCATCAGTGTGATGTTCCTTCTTAGTTCACATCACTCATATATAGCCTCTTAATGACTAGATAATTCTGCAATAATCAGTTTTTCATTGGCACCAGAGGGGTTTTGATGGGTTTATCCCAACTTACTGTATTATAATGTAAAAAATAAGGATATTTACCAAAAAAGTAATAATTATTATGATTATATATATATTGATGAAAATGATCATATAATAAAAAACCTACACAAAAAATTTACAGATGAAATTGTAAATAAAATACCATTAAGAAAAATAATTTTATATCATGAGAATATGAAGGAATAATTTATTCATAAAAGTAATAAATGTCTTCTCTTGATTTTATTTATATTTGTATTTCTTGAGAAAATAAATAAATAATTGTATTACATGACTCCAAGATATTCTTACAATAATTATAGAAAGAAAAATATGGTTTCAAGGCTGATCATCAAAATCATAAATTTTAAAATATGGATATCTCATAAGTTATTATTGATATTAATCCTTATATAGATGTGAACGAAGTATTCATTGATTGTGTGACTACAAAAGTGAAGGAAAATTACATGAGGACTATTATACTTGAATTTTAAGATATTTCAATTTCAAAAAATAATGATGATAAATTGGTATCATTGAAACATAATATAAAATAAAGAAGTTGGTAAAATATTTTTTACTATTTTAAAAATTGCAATAAAAGAATAAGTAATAGAATTATTAAAAAACAATTATGAATTAATACGAAATATAATACCATATTTTTAATGAAAATACATATTACAATTTAATTTAACACATTAATATCATTGTTAATGTCAATAAAAATTTAGCTACTCCAAAAAATTAAAATCAGTTTTATTTAGAACCAAAATTTTATCTTTTAATTAAATTATACTACAAAAATAACAACCAATGTTAATTTTTTTAAAACATATATATAATTATCATAATATTTGTTTTATATCTAATAAAAAACAATATGATTGAGGGAAAATTTCAAAACATCAAAAAATTGAACATTTTTTCAATTATTTCCAATAAAAAATTTCGGTGCAATATCAAAACATTACATTACATTTCATTTTTATATTATCCCATTAGGATTATACAATTTCATATTCACGATTAAGGTGTATTTTTTAAAATTTATACAATATTTGGAGTCTAATAGTTTGGTGTGTGGAAAGCCCGTAAAGTTAGTACTAACCATATAGAACCCTGATGAATGTATGAAGTTATTAACATATCCATTTTTTATAGTTGGTGAATAATTTCCCAAACTATGTGGAAAAACTATGTGAGGTTACAAGCGAATCCAAAAAAATTTATGGTTGGTACACACTTTTTAAAACCATAAGACCTAACAATGTGGTCCTCCAATTTTTAAAAAAATTATAAATTCCTTATCTCCCTCCCTAGTTTTTTAACCCCAAACACTCTTACTCACTCCAACATGTCATTCATTAACTGAGGGCTCCCTCTCCATTATTCTATTCTCATATTTCATGGGAATCCATAGAGTTTATTTATATTTTGAGAATATATTCTTAATATAATCACTCTATATCCCTATCATCTATTTTTTCCTTTTTTGTTTTTTATTATTTCTCGACTACTGTCTCAATGTCCTAGGAAATCATTTTTCTCATTTTTTTTAATTATTATTTTTTTGTGTTTTAGTAATTTTTTAGGGATATATGTCATTTTTATAACATCCACATGTTGGATTACAACTACACTTGAGGAACGAAACATGTCTCTTTTGGATTGAGTTATGCTTTACATGTATTACATTATAAATATTAGAATTTTGATTACTTGTATATTTAAAATAATGATTTTATTCTTAAATTGAATAATTATCTATATATAATGGTTCATATAAAGGCAAAAAATAAATTTTTAATTGATTTTATTATCAATATAATGGGATTATCAATTTAGAAATAAAGTTTAAATCTTTTTTACTCAACTGTGAAAACTGAGTATTTGATGATGTTCCCAAATTGAAATCATAAATTATTTTTAATATTACATGAAGTTTTATTACATTATTATTGTTTTAAAATTATTTCAATAAATTTATAATGGTGTGATTTAAAATTCAAAAATAAGTTTTATTGGTTAATTTTGAAATAGAATTTATAACGAATAGTTGGTACATTGAATGAGAACATGATGCATTGAAACTAACCATTTTCACATTCATCTTAATATAATTTGAAAATTTAAATGTTATTTTTGTATGTGATGATTTATTTGGTGGGGTTAATATATATAAATTGATTATTGTTCATAGTGAATGTGATGGGGATAATTTTATGAGGGGATTTTATAGGTGAGGATGATCTTATTTATTGATTATTATTTTATATTATTATTTGATAGTGGATGTAACACCCTGAGATTTTATGAGATATATTATTTTTAATTACTTTGATTTCTTCTATTATACACTACACCAAGATTAGCTTGTAGTATATGCAACACCGTATAAGCTTGCAGTATATGAAACACTATTCCTGGCTCGTGTTATACATAATTTCAAGGTCATTTTGTGGAAATTATTCTACGCAACATTAAGTATAGATTTTATTTAATTTATAAATGAGATATGTTTTGATTATGTTATACACAACACCAAACAAAGATTTCACTAAACGCATCCCTGACTTGACTTGCATTACACTCAATCAAGACCTTCCTCGATAGCGTGTGTAGTACTCAATACCGAGATTCACTAAACGAGATATTATTATAATATTATTCTGAACTAGCCATTATGAAATGTAATACCCACTTTTTGAAATTTTATCTTTCAAAATGGAGTTCATTTTTGGATTCGGAATATCGAAATTATCCTAGGGTGAATTTTTGGTATTTTTCCGAAAACATTCAATTTTTTATGAATAGTAAAAACATTGGGTTACTATTTAAAAACTGACTTTTTATTTAAATAATTATTTATTTTATTTAAATTTATTTTTGGTCAAAATTGATACATAATTACTATATAAGTTCAATGTAATTAATTTGAGTCATTTTATAATAATTTTAGATATATAAAAATTTTATTATACTTTTCTCCGTCTTTTACCCACCTCCTAGGAGAATTTGAAAATTTACATAAAACATAATTTTACCACTTCTGTGAGTGGAATTTCGAAATTCCAAGACATAGAGTTAATATCAGGGAGTAAAATGTGGTTCAATAAGATAAAAATAATTTTTGGTGAATAGTAACTTTTTACTTTTATATGCCACGGTTAAAAGTAAATACGGTAATTAAGGGTAAAAATGATATTATTATTACGCTAACACATGTCCAATTTCTATTGGATAAGTGTAATTCGACAGAAAACAACCTTAGGAATAAAATATTACCCTTTAGGTCCACTTGGATTAGATTAGGACATTTATTATTATTTTATTTAATGAAGAGTTAAAATAGTTTAAATCAATGTTTAATAACTAAAACATTTTTAATATAGGGTTATACATATGATAAATTCAACTATAAATATTCATTAGAAATCTTAAAAAATTCCTACATAATTTTATTTTATTTATAATTTTTAGGCATTAAATAATTTACTTTATTTATGACACAATGATGATGCAGTAATTACCTTTTTAATAAAATATTAACATAATTGATGTTATAAATTCAAAAATAAATGAAATTTGAGACTTTTTATAAATTAAAATAATTTTTTAGGTTAATATGACATGTTACTATTGATGCAGTTAATTTTTTTCGAACTAATCATGTTGTTATTACTTTCACAAAAATCAATTACCAAATAGTGTCAAAATTGAATTAAAATATTTTTTAAAACAAATATTATATTATTAATTGTTATTCTATTCGTAAAAATATAAGGTTTTGCTAATGACTTAGATAAGGTTATCTATATTAATAATTAACCACTTGGGGTTCTTGTGTCTTGTTATAGTATGTTTATAAACCATATAGTGTAATAAAACAAGAAGACATGGTAAAAGTTTAATTATTTAACTTAGAGTTAAATCTAAATGATAAGGTTAAAATAGTAACCTAAACTTGTCTAAAATCTATTGGTTGAGAGGATTTAGACCCATCCCCACTTTAGCTACTAAATAATTCACTTTGTGGCCATTATAAAACGAATATGACTTTATTATAAAATAATATTTTAAGTTTCTCCTAAAGTGCCCCTCTCCTCCCTTATAAAAGGGCACCTCATCCCTCTTCTCTTCACACAATTTTGATCCTTCGAGCTTGGCCATCCCCGTAAAATATCCATTATAAAATTTCCTAGAAACATTATAGATGTTATGGTCTCCTAAAAAGACCAACTCTAGTGCCTTAAGAGAAAGCTTAAAAGAGGTGTGTCGAAGAAGAGGTAATCTCTTCTACCGATTCATTCAAGTCTCTTTCTTCTTAAACTTCTTCTTCATTAGTTGTTTAATTATAATGTAATAACATAATTATCACTAATATACTGATATTTTTTAATAAATATGAAACTACCCCATTTCACCTTCTATCCATCCTATGGAAAATGAAATCACCACGCGTGCGTCCGTACGGAATACCGTCTCCACATCGTGGTGTAATCTATTTTTCCACCACCACCTTACATGGATGGGTATAATGGTGTAATGAATAACTATACATGGTTATTATAATATCATACTGATTATGAGATATTATATCATCCACTCCAATTCCATAAAATAATTTTTGGAATGATATCATCGCTCGTGCGTACGTACGGATTACCATCTCCACGACGCGATGAGATTCATTTTCCATGTTAACAATTAAAGAATGATTATAAAGTATATATAATGAATAATTATGAAATATATGACATAATTAAGCTACTGGATATATATATATATATATTTCATCTACCTACATCCATTAAAGTCAATAATGAAAGGAAAACCGTGTTCATGCGTACGTATGTCCTACCGTCTCCATGAATAGTGTATTTCATTTAATTCATCTATCTAATATATATATATATACTGAATATATATGATATATAAATTATTATTTACATTCTGGAAGTAAGTAAATCAGGATATAAGTTATAATAATATCATGAACAACAATTCCAAACACGTACGATAAATAAAATGATTTTTCCCAAAACGCTGCTTTAACATGCAATTTACAAAAGAACGGGTAATATAAAGTCATAAGTGAACCATATATGATATAATAACAATGAATATGATTATGTAATAAGTAAATTACATTATTTAAATCATTATACAGGAGGTTCGTATACATACGAAGCATATTGCACCTAAGGATAGGGATAATTTTTCAATCTCATTTTTTTCCGAGATTGCTTATACGTAAGAATTTACTGGGGTATTGTTTATCATCTATGACCATGTTTTCTAAAAATGTTTTCATAAATTTTTTACCATTCTTACATGTATGTTTAAAGTCATATTTATTCTTTTTTTTACTTTTACCACATTGTATGGAAGGAATTTTTCCTATGTTTACCATATAAGGTATATTTTGACTTATCCAGCAAAAGTACAAGAAGAATGGTTTTTAACCTATAAAGAATGAATGGATTTTTATGGTTTCATAACGACTTATTTAAATGAACATTCCTCTAAAAAATTTCATGATTATTTTCAAAAAAAACCTTTTATTTTAAAATATAATGGCATTTTTTGAAATGAAAATGATTTTTAAGAAGAAAGGATATTTTCCTCAAGAATTCATTTCAAGTGTTTTGTCAAAACTATTTTCCATATAAGATGACATTATTTAGTATTATTATGTTTCAAGAATAATTTCTATATTATTTACATGGTTTTATTCTTCTTATGATGAAATGATATCCAGTTGTTTATATTGATTATGTTATGATGAGATGATGTTTATGAAACCCATTTTATTCTTTGGGTCATGATGAATGATTTATGTTTATTTTGTGGCACAAGTAATAATGATTTCATTATGAGATTTGTGGGACCTATATCTCCATCCAATTAATTGGGTATAGATTTATATCTCATGAGATAGACATGGCTCGAACGGTTAGTTGATCCGGTTCAGTGATGCAGGACTGGAACGAGGAGTGAACTCGATTTAGAAATGGACCTCGTACACTAAGATGGTCTTGGAAGTAATGACTTGGCTAATATAGAAATCATATCATGTGATTAATGGTTTTCCACAATTACATGTTTTATTCCCATGCTAGTTTATCATGATTTCTGTTCCTTTATGATATATGCCTTACGTACTTCCAAGATTTATTCCTTTGCTCAAGATTTTTATGTTTAGATTTTATATTCAAGTTTTTGCATTCAAATGTTTATGGATTGTTTTATGTTCTCTATTTTTACACTTACTAAGTATTTGAGCTCACCCTTTATATTTTTTCTTTTCCTGAGGATATAAATAATGGTTTTAGGTAAGAATACCAAAGGGGACACTTCTTTAACATGGAATTTACAAAAGAATGGGTAATATAAAGTCATTAGTGAACCATATATGATATAATAACAATGAATATGATTTTGTAATATGAAAATTACATTATATAAATCATTATATAGGAGGTTCAGATATGTACAAAGTATATCGAACCTAAGGTAAGAGATAATTTTTCAAATCTCATTTTTTATCTGAGATTGCTTATACGTATGTATTTACTCGGGTTATATTTTTGATCAATTTCCATAAAAATGTTTTTCATAAAGTTTTTAATATTATTCCATGTATGTTTAAAGTCATGTTTACCCCTCTTTGACTTTTACATTATGTTATGGAATGAATCTTTCTTTTTTTTACCATATACGGATCTTTTTGACTTTTTCATAAAAAGTGCGAGAAAAATGTTTTTTTAAACATACACACCATGAATGGATTTTTACGGTTTCATTACCTGTAATTTCCATGAAGCCATTACCTGTAATTTCCATGAATGGATTTTTTTAAACATACACACCATGAAAAGTGCGAGAAAAATGTTTATTTCCATGTATGTTTTTTTTACTCTAAAAGTTTTCCTGATTATTTTCAAATAAATCCTTTTATTTTAAAATTTTCAAGGAATTTTGAGAAAAAAATGATTTTTAATAAGAAAGGATGTTATTCTAATGAATTCATTTCAAGTGTTTTGTCAAAACTATTTTCCATATAAGATGACATTATTTAGTATGATTATGTTTCAAGTATAATGTATATATTATTTACATGGTTTGATTATTCTTATGATGAAATTATATCCATTTGTTTTATATGGATTATGTTACGATGAGATGATGTTTATGAAACCCATTTTATTCTTTAGGTTATGATGAATGATTTATGTTTATTTTGTGGAACAAGTAAAAATGATTTCATTATGAGATGGGTAGGACCTATATCTCCCTCCAATGCATTTGTTAAAGATTTATATCTCATGAGATAGACAGGGCTAGAATGGTATGTTAATCCGGTTCAGTGATACAAGAATGGAATGAGGAGTGAACTCGATTCAGAAAGGAACTTTTTCCACTGAGATAGTGTTGGTAGAAATGCCTTGGCTACTATGGATATCATATCATGTTCTTAACAGTTTTACACAATTAAATGTTTTATTCCCATGATATTCTATCATTATTAAGGTTCCTTTATGACCTATTCCTTACACACTGCCATGATTTATTTCACGACTCAAGATTTTTATGTTTAAACTTTATGTTCCCGTTTTTAAGTTAAAATGTATATGGTTTGTTTTATTTTCTCCTTTCATACCCTTACCGAGAATTTGAGCTCACCCTTTAAATGTTTTCTTTTCCACAGGATATGAAGAAATGTTTTAGGTAATAAAACAAAAGGGGAAGATCTTACTGGGAGATGTTAAAGATCTTTCACCATGATTAGAAGATTATGTTTCGAGTTTCCAATGACACTAAACTATTACTGTCCTTGTGTGTTGGTTTTTTATGTAATAAGTATTCCAAAAAAGTAATGTAATATCCATGTACGTCACATTTGGGGTATTTATAGTTGGTATCAGAGGAAAGGTTTAGTTTAACTTTGGAAACTAGGATGTGAAAACATTAGTGGGATCCCTAGAGATATTTATGAGGTATGTCTAGGGATGTCTCTAAGGTTAGGTATAAGTATAGGTTATAGTCATAGAATTATGGAAATTATATTAGAATTAAACCTAAGATGCTAGTTACTAAAGGTACTCCCCCTTGATTATGATTTTTTCCTCTCACACTATTATTTTTGGGTTTTAGAAAATGGTTGGAAATATGTATATTCACGATAATGGAGGATATGATGGACAATGGAATGATATTCTTCATGAGAAACCAAATGAAATTTAATCTAGAAGTATACATATAGTTATTATTCCTAATCATAAATCTCATAATATGATCAATAATCTCAACTTTGGTAAGTTTCTCGACTCATCTAATAAGAGAAAGATGGAGTTTCATGATGATCATAGAGGAAATAATGTTCAATTTCCCCCATGTAAAACATGTGGGAAGAGGCACCAGGGAGAATGTTTCAAAGGGACTCGAATATTCTTTGGGTGTGGAAATTAAGGACACAAAGAAAGTAATTGTAAACAAAAAGGTTCAGTTAACACCATGGACAAGGATAATAGTATTACTACGACATCAACAATGGTTAAAATTTTTAAATGTGGAATGTACGGGCATTATGCAAACCAATTACCTAATGTAAAATCTCATGAAGAGAATCAGCATGGTCATATGGGTAGTATTTATTTGGATGATGATGAAGAGACTATTAATGATATATAAGAAGAATGAAATGATGAAGCTCAGTCAATGGTTTAAGAAGGTAGTGGAATTATTGTATGTTTACCAAGAGT
Organism: Viscum album; assembly: GCA_963277665.1. Classification (NCBI taxonomy): domain Eukaryota; kingdom Viridiplantae; phylum Streptophyta; class Magnoliopsida; order Santalales; family Viscaceae; genus Viscum; species Viscum album. The sequence goes on along the minus strand of OY728152.1, from coordinate 1,548,329,688 downwards.
TATGTTAATGGTACTATGGAATAAAGAAACATCTAAGGATTGTTACACTATTGGTTTTCGTAAGTTATTTGAAATTATATGTTTAATGTTACCAGTAATCATGAATGATTATTAAGATATTTTTGGAAAGAATGTGATATACGCATAATGAATGGATAAGGAGAAAATAATATTTTGTATATTATTAATGTGCTCATGACTGATATAAGGGAAAATTGATATCATGGTTTGAGTATATAGAAATTTTGGGATTTTGGAATGTGGAAAGGGTTAACTTTTGACAGCATTCATGTTTTCACAAAGGTTCAATGGGTACTCATGTTTCAAGAGAATACATGATTAATGAATTCACATGTTTGTAATGTGACCAACAAGATATATATATCTTATCATATACGGGTGATAAATGATTGTATTCAAATCTTGGTAGACGAACATTCTAGTAATCATTTTAATTATACTATGAGATTGGATAGAAGTATTTTGGATAAACCTAATGATCGGAAAAGATTAAGTTGGACATCAGATATTATTATTTAAGGCTAGAACTTTTTGTTATGTTATAATAGTATAGTTATAGAAAAAGGACAACCCATAGGACGAGCGACAACCCGTCGTGTCGGACAAGGCTGTGGGAATCGAACCCACAACCAAAGTACGACATGCCTTTATCACCTACCACTAGCCTACAAGAGGTCCCTGGTTAGTAGAAACTAGTTTTATTTTATTAATCAATGAATTATAAGTCCATTTTTGGAATCATATACGATTAACCTCACCATAGATGTACTTATGTATATTTGATAACTTTTTCTAATCTTTTGTTTGAGACTGATGGAATGAACCATCATTCTATCGCATGATCTTCTAACACTTCACGAATGACAAATTCAACTTCATTTCTTTAAGATATGAAGTGGAAATAGTTCATGGAACAACCAATAGTGAGATTGTACTAAAATCAAGTAAGTATTTATTTTAATTCAGAAATTCTTCAACATTAGGGAAATGTTCTTGAAAACAAAAAATGTTGTCTTAGTGCCCTCATATCTGATGAATTAGATAGTATCTTAGATCATCACAAATTTATGGCTTTATGATTCTTGGCTTTTTCATAGCCATGTTCTCTACCAATATTCATCTAAACATGATGGTTTGATTTCTCTTTCATATCCATATTTTCACCTATATTATCCTATGTGGAAACCCAGTGATGAGTTAATTTGGGTATCCATTATGTTTCTAATGCTCCTTTCTAAAATGATGATTTAGTATTCCTTTTTATGATGTGGGTTTCGATGAATGAAACTTTCCGGTAGTAAACAATTTATAACCCGGACGAATTTCGAGGGAGTAATTCATTTTAAGGGGGGTAGAATGTAACACCCCGAGATTTTATGAGATATATTATTTTTAATTTCTTTGATGTCTTCTATTATACACTACACCAAGATTATCATGTACTATAAGCAACACCGTATTAGCTTACAGTATACACAATATTATTCTTGTCTCATGTTACACACAATTTCAAGTTCTTTTTGTGGAAATTATTCTACACAACATTAAGTATAGATTTTGTTTAATGTATAAATGGAATAAGTTTTTATTATGTTATAAGAACCACCAAATGGATCTTTTACTACACGAAGACCTAACTTTTCTTGCATTACACACAATCAAGACCTTCCTCGATAGCGTGTGTAGTATGCAATACCGAGTTTCATTAAACGAGATATTATTATAATATTATTATTATGAACTAGTAGTTATGAATAGTAATACCCACTTTTTGAAATTTTACCTTTCAAAATGGACTTCATTTTTGGATTCGGAATATCATAATTATCCTATGGTGAATTTTTGGTATTTTTATGAAAACATTCAATTTTTGAGGAATAGTGAAAACACTGGGTTACTTTTTAAAAACTGACTTTTTATTTAAATAATTATTTATTTTATATAATTTTATTTTAGGTAAAAATTGATATGTAATACCTATATAATTTCAATTTAATTAATTGGAGTCATTTTATAATAATTATATATATATATATATCTTATTGAACTTTTCACCGTCTTTTACCCACCTCTTAGGAAAATTTGAAAATTTACATAAAAATTAATTTTACCGCTTCTGTGAGTGTAATTTAGAAAATATAAGAGAAAATGTTAATATCAAGGAGTAAAATGTGGATCAATAAGATAAAAATAATTTTTGGTGAATAGTAACTTTTTACTTTTATTTACCACAGTCAAAAGTAAATAGGGTAATTAAGGGTAAAAAAGATATTATTATTACCATAACACCTGTCCTAATTCAATTGGATAAGTGTAATTTGACAAAAACAACCTTAAGAATAAAATATTACCCTTCAGGTCCACTTGGATTAGATTAGGACATTTGTTATTATTTTATTTAAAGAAGAGTTAAAATGGTTAAAATCCATGTTTAATCACTAAAACATTTTTAATATAGGGTAATACATAAGATAAATTCGACTATAAAGATTCATTAGAAAGATAAAAATATTTAATACATAAAGGTATTTTATTTATAATTTTTTTACATTAAATAAGTTAATTTATTTATGACACAGTGATGATACAGTAATTACCTTATTAATGAAATATTAACATAATTGATGTTATAAATACCCAAATAAATGTAATTTTTGACTTTTTATTAATTAAACTATTTTTTTAGGTTAATATGACATGTTATTATTGATTCAATTAATTTTTTAGAACTAATAATGCTGTTATAATTTTCACAAAAATCAATTACCAAATAGTGTCAAAATTGACATAAAATAGTTTTTTAAAAAACAATTATTTTATTAATTGTTATTTTATTCCTAAAAATCCATGGTTACACAAAATGACTTATATAAGGTTATATATATTAATAATTAAACACTTGGGGTTAGTTTGTCTTTTTATAGTAAGTTTATTAACCATATAGTGTAAGAAAACAAGATGACACGATAAAAGTTAAATTATTTAACTTCGAGTTAAATCTAAATGATAAGGTTAAAATAGTAACCTAAACTTGTCTAAAATATATTTGTTGAGGGTATTTCGAACCATAACCACTTTATCTTAGAAATAAGTCACATTTGAGCCATTATAAACCGAATATTACTTTATTAAAAATAATATTTTAAGTTTTTTCTAAAGTGCCCCTCTCCACCCTTATAAAAGGGCACCTCATCCCTCTTCTCTTCAAAAAATTTTGAGCCTTCAAGCTCGGACAACCCCTGACCATTTCCATTCTTAACTTCCTCAGAAACATTATAGAGGTTTTTGTCTCCTAAAAAGACTAACTCTATTGCCTTAAGAGGAAGCTTAAAAGAGGTGCGTCGAAGAAGAGGTAATCTCATCTACCGATTCTATCAAGTCTATTTCTTCTTAAACTTATTATTCTTTAGTTTTCTCATTATAAAGTAATAAAATAAGTATCACTAATATAATGATATGTTATTATAAATATTAAACAACCCCATTTTACCTTCTATCCATCCTATGGAAAATGAAATCACCGCATGTACGTCCGTACGGAATACCGTCTCCACGCCGTGGTGTAATCTGTTTTTCCACCACCACCTTACATAGATTGGTATAATGGTGTAAGGAATAACTATATATGTTTATTATAACATCATAATAATTCTTAGATATTATATCATCCACTCCAATTCCATTCAATAATTATGGGAACGATATCATTGCTCGTGTGTACATACGGATTTCCGTCTCCACGACGTGATGCGATTCATTCTCCATGTTAACCATTCAAGAATGATTATAAAGTATATATAATGAATATTAATGAAATATATGACATATTGAAGCTACTGGATTTATGTATATATATATATATATGTCATCTACTTACTTAAATTCATGTTAACGAGGAAAGGAAAATAGCGTTCATGCGTATGTACGGCCTACCGTCTCCATGAACGGTGTATTTCATTTCATTCATCTATATATTAAATATATATACTAAATATATATGATATCTAAATCATGATTTACATTCTGTAAGTAAGTAAATCATGATATATGTAATAATAATATCAATAACAACAATTCCAAACACGTACGATAAATAAAACAATTTTACCAAAAATGCGGCTTTAACATAGAATTTCCAAAAAAACGGGTAATATAAAGTCATAAATAAACCATATATGATATCATAACAATTAATATGTTTCTGTAATAAGTAAATGACATTATATAAATCATTATACCGGAGGATCAGATACATATGAAGCATATCAGACCTTACGTAAGGGTTAATTTTTCAAATCTCATTTTTTATCCGAGATTGCTTATACGTAAGTATGTACTGGGATTATATTTTTCATTCATGTCCATAAAAATGATTTTCATAAAGTGTTTAATATTATTCCATGTATTTTTAAATTCATTTTTACCCCTATTTGACTTTTACATTGTGTTGTGGAAAGAATCTATCTTTTTTTACCATACAAGGAACTTTTTGACTTTGTCGGCAAAAGTGCGAGGACAATGTTCATTTTTGACTTATACGGAATGAACGGATTTTTACGATTTCATAACGCTTAATTTTCATGAATCATACTCTACAATTATTCATCATTATTTTCAACAAAATCATTTTCTTTTAAATTTTTCAAGGCATTTGGAGAAAAGAAAATGATTTTAAGAATAAAGGATATTTTCCTTAAGAATTCATTTCAAGTGTTTTGTCAAAACTATTTTCCATATAAGATGTCATTACATAGTATGATTATGTTTCAATTATAATGTCTATATTATTTACATAGTTTAATTATTCTTATTATGAAATGATATCCATTTGTTTTATATGGATTTTTTTATAATGAGATGATTTTTATGAAGCCTGTTTTATTTTTTGGGTTGTGATGAATGATTTATGTTTATTTTGTGGCACAAGTAAGAATGATTTCATTATGAGATGATTGGGACCTATATCTCCCTCCAATTCATTGGCTAATGATTTACATCCCATGATATAGACATGGTTGGAACAATATGTTAATCCGGTTCAGTGATAGAGGACTGGAATGAGGAGTGAACTCAATTCAGAAACGGACATTGTCCACTAAGATGGTCTTGGCAGCAATGCCTTGGGTACCACGGAAATAATATCATGTGCCTAATGGTTTTCCTCAATTAAATGTTTTATTACCCTGATATTGTATCATGATTGATGTTCCTATATGAACTATGCCTTACATACATCCAAGATTTTTTTTACAACTCAAGATTTTGATATTTAAACATTATGTTCATGTTTTGAAGTTCAAATGTATATGGTTTGTTTTATTTTCTCCATGCTTACCCTTAATAAGAATTTTAGCTCACCCTTTAAATGTTTTATTTTCCCCTGGATATAAAGAAATATTTTAGGTAAGAAAACAAAAGGAGAAGATCTTTATGGGAGATGTTGATGATCTTTCACCATGATTAGAAGAATATGTTCTGAGTTTCCAATGACTCTAAACTATCATGGTCCTTGTGTGTTGGTTAATGTTATGTATTAATTATTCCGCAAAAGTAATTTATTGTACATGTAAGTCATGTTTGGGGTCTCTATAATGGATGTTTTCACCTCGATTTTATATTTAATTTAAAATGTATTGTATTTAATGTATGCTCTGAGAAAATATGAAGTACTAGTTTAGGATAATTTCCCAACTAGTGGCCCCAATTATAGTATTCTCCCATATTCGGGAATACTGTTCCCAATTATTACATTGAGGGAAAAATAAGTTTCACGGTGGCTAGATTACATTAGACCTATCAATATAGATGGATCAGGTAAAGTATGTTCTAAATTTTCCCATGATCTCTTAATATTTCCAAAACCACTAGTAGGTGGTTATATTATATTTATTATATTTCCTACATAATGATATGACTAGATACTATTTTTAAATTCTTCTTATACCACATATATTCCCACATTTTTTATTTTAACTTCATCAAGATTCCTATGTATTTTTTTCTTAAATAAGATAATGGTGATACAAATTTTTAAAAAATGGTCTTCGATATTTTTTTTAAAAATATTTATAGAACCATCAAATTTAATTATTTCAACCACTAAGGTTTAAAATTGAGCAATATTCATTGAAAAGAGAAATTTTTTATGATTTCATTTTAAAAAATGAGAAAATTAAATTTTATAAACTGTATTTAGAAGTATCTATGAGTTCATATTTTTAAAAGGTAATTCCAATGGTGTGGTTTTATTTTGAATGGCCCCTTAGATTTATTCTCATTGAAAAAAATTTCATTTATGTTTCATGTTGAGGTTTAGTTTTCATTACTCATATAGAATTATTATTCATGGTTAAATGGTGACTTACAGATTCACATAGATATTTAGTAAATTTTTTATATTTATTTAATGTTTATTTTTAATTCTATTTTTATTTCACAATTTGGAAAATCATATAAAAGGCGTTGGTTATAGATTTATTTTTCTTTTGGCCACATTTATTAGTTATGAATTATTTTAATTTCAACCATAGTTTATCTACTTGAGATTAATGTTATTCGTACTAGTTGGGGTTCATTTTTTTTTAATTTTTTATACTTATTAAATGTTATTTTATTTTGGTGAAATTGTAACCATTGGGGATTATGTTACCTATTTCAATTATACTCACTCTATGGTGATAAAGGATATACATCATGGATATCATGAGATAGATCATTTTCCAGAAATATATGATGGCCCTGGTTGGTTTGTGAAAAATGTAGTCATGGCCTAGGTTATATACAGGGATAGGGTTATTAAGTCACCCTTTGTTATTTGGGTGCATCTCATAGATGGGAGTTAGGATCACCAGTGCTCGATAGGTAAGATGAGGGACATTATAACTAACTTTTAATTTCCCTAAACCTTAATATTATATGGTATTTTAGGTTATTATTATTTAATTTTGAGCTTACATCACATAGCTTTAGTTTTTTTCTTGTTTTGGATTCATTTTTTCTGAGATTATGATGATTTGGAAGAGTAATCCAGAATTGTTCTATATATTGGGTGTAAAAAGGAAGGGATAACCTGAGGAATATGGTCTATCGGCATGACCTAGAAAACCATGTGAAGCTCATCCATTAGGTTCTCTCATATACCGTGAAATATTTATGGTTGTCACATGGTCTTCGAAACCGTGTAGCCAAACCATGCATAGCCTTTAGCTCCATAAAAATATTATTTTTTGATGTTGTTTTAAATGGAATTTCCTTTTCCTATTGGAGGATATTATTTGGAATAGATTTAAAGGGGTTTACATTATTATAAATTTTATTTAATATTTATGAGTTGTATTTGATAAAATCATTTTTTTTAAAAGGGTTAAGTTCCACTTTTTGAATTTTTTTTTATTAAAGGTGATTTTAAATGAATGGTGTCTTCTATTTTAATAAGGGGATTAGTTTTAATATTAATGAAGTAAAAATTTAATGGAATTTTAATGATTCATTAGTGAAAATTGTTGTTTTAAAAAAATTAATCTCAGTTTTAATAATAAATGACTGATTTTTATTGTTACAAAGGGTATTTATAAAATGTATTGAAAATACCGATGGATCCTGTTATTTTATAATGGAACTAAATTAGGGACTTGAATAAAAAAAATTTGGGTTTCAAGTGAATATTTGAAACTAATTAAGAGTTTACTTAATATGTAATTTTAAAATATATTGTTCAAGGGGAGTGAAAGAATAAAATATTATTAATACATTACTTGTATATTTTAAAATTGATATTCAAATTGTGACATGATATTTAAGACTAAGGAACTTAGTTTCAAAATTAATTAAATTGTATCCTTTCTGATTTGATATTTTAATATGGTTTTGAAGGATACATTATTATTTTTTTTATAGTTTTTTTATTCTCTTAGTTATGGATTTGAATGGGGATTTGTGTTTTATTAAAATTTGTTATTTTTATTTTATTTTATGGGTTTTGAGATTCATTTTTTATATGAATTATGCATCCCAAAACAGTCTCATAGAGTCATAAATCCTATTCCTAGGGGATTTATTCAGAGTCTTATCTCATAGTACTTGATTATAGTGTTTTAAATTGTAAATATTAAAAATAATCGAACTTGAATGGTAAAGTAAACCCCCATATTCAGTGTTCCCTCTAAGTTTCATTTCCCCCTTCTATATTTCTAACCTTATTTTTTGTATATTCTATATCTTGTGATTTTGGAGATAAAAATTGTTTTTTAGGCATTGGAAGTGTTGTGAATTGATATTTCAGCATGATTCAACATCTCTTTTAGGAGAAATAATATGTTTTATAGACCTCGTTTGGAATTTGTTTATCATTTTAGTCTCACTTTCTTATAAATTCATGTTAGTATGTTTAGGTTTCTTTATTGATTGGGATTTTTATATGTGGTGCTTTTGGATATTTATCATGACACACGGTTGTGGGAAGGTTCATTTGTATATTTACATGTTTATGTATATAGTGAGTTTCTCTATAGGTATATTGATCATGAGATAAACCATGGATGAGTGATTCAGATAACTGTGATGGATATTGGGAATATCATAAGTGAACACTGACAATAATTGGTTTGGTATTATTTAGAATCATTCATGAATTTAGTCCAAGGCCATATTTTTTTGTTTAAATTAATGTAAGAGCCTATACTGTTTTGATAATTCATTCCTATGGTTTATGTTTCCTATTTTTTCTAGGTTTTAATGATATAAATTCTGACACAATAATATTATGTTTGATAATATTTATTTTATGGTTATTTTAGTTTTTTATTTCTTTTTAGGATAGTTTAAAAAGATAGAGTTGTTCCTTACTCTCATCAACTAACTTGGGCTTTATTTTCAACTTGATTATTTTAGTTGAGGTTCCATGATTTAATGTTTTGTAATTTTAAGATTTTTTCCCTTATACCAATGTTTGTGTCATTTTTTGGATAAAATTTTTGTGCATTACATTGAATTATTATTTAACATACTTTTTATTTGAAGTTTTGTTTTTATCATAGAGTGTTATTTTATGTTACCCTTTTCATAATGGTCTACCGTAGTAGTGAGGTTGTAAATTTTTTGGATACTAACTGTGGATATCACTCATGAAATATTCATGTTGCAATGGTATGGTGTGTGTTTTCTAGAGGAGATAGAATTATTATATAATATATGGATTTTTTCAGAGGTATTTCTATACCTAGTTATAGGAAAATCATTAATTTTTCAGTTTGGTCCTTTGGAGTGTTTTCCCTTTATTAGAACATGGTGAATTATTTAGGTAAGAAAGTTCTATGGTAAGGAGTATTATACCAACCAGACCCAATTTTTAATAAATATCATTCTTTTTTTGAGTCTCTTCTTTTAACCTCGTGTTTAATGCTCATTTTTATTAAAAATTATGTAATATGAGGTTTCTGAGTTGGGAAATTGTTGTCAGAGTTTGTACTATCTATATGATAACCATGTGAATTTTTTATGTTTTTTAGCTAGCTATTTTAAACGTTTGGAACATGGAATCTTAAATCAATCAACTGACCATAAAGTGTAATCTTCAAATAGATTCTCGTTATCTTTACGTGATTGGAGAATAGTTTTAAAAACCGTGTGGATAAACCATGTTTTTTTTCCGATGTTGTAAAAAGAGGGAAATTCTAATTCTTCCCTACCTTGATTTTTAATCCCAAATCATCATATTCACTTCATGTTATCTTTGAAAACCCTTATTTTTCATCCCCATTTTTCACCTCCTCTAGGGAATCAATTGTGGTCCTTCATGTTTTGATAATGGATTCTATGGGTAATCACTTTGTAGCCCTCTAATCTCGTCCTTTCCGTTTTTTTCATCATCTTTCCTGCCCAAATATACTATTAATGACATATAATATCCTTTTTGTTGAATTATAATTTAGTATTTCATTTTTAAATGGAGTGGTTGGGTTCTCAAAGGGGTTTTCATACCTCCACATAGTGTATTAGAAATATCTTAGATGAAAACGAATTCTCTCTATCTCTTTTTGATAGATTATTACACATTGGTATTGAAATTTTAGAATCATGATTTATGCTGCTTTCAAATTCATAATTTATTATTTAGTAGTTTAATTTTTTATATTAATAGTCAATTTAAAATTAAAATCATGTTTCACCTGATTTTAATTTCAATACAAAGGATTTCTCAATTTAGAAATATTGTTTAAATCTATTTTATACAAATTCAGACATAGAGTGTTGATGAAATACCAGAATAGAATTTCTAAATTTTCATTTAGATTTCAAGGAGTTTATTGATATAAAAATTATTTCTCAGTGTTTTAATAAATTTCTAAATATCCACTTTGTAATGAAATTGGTTTTCAAGAAGAATATTTTCCTTATAAAAAATATGTTTATAATTGAAAAAAAATTATGACAATTTATGTTAACCTGAAAATAAGTCATAAAATATATGAATTTAATTAAAAACACTTTATTCATTCATAAGTTTAATTTTACAAAAAAATAAAAAAACTATTTTTTCACGGCATTGATTATTACTCACTGTATATTAAAAACATCCAGTTAAAGTGAAAAATAGGGGGGAATAGATGAAAAAGTGAAAATCATCATGACTAGGAAATCACATTGGTTATCATCCACCAGGAGGTCCACTAAGATCCAAAATAACTTATAATGATAAATATCACAATGAAAGGATAATGTATAATGAAAAACATATTATATGAAATAATAACCTCCCCTTTTAAATTTAGAGAGGAAGGAATGAATGATTTGGTAACTATATATAGGAATGAAATTTGGATGTTATAAGTATTTTCATTACAACTAGAGTCTTCTCAAATATGGTCATTAAAGATATCTTCAATGGTTATATATCTAATAGGTATTCTAAAGTTGATTATTATTAAGTGATATATTTAAATATAAATCACAATAAACAAAGTATGTTAACAAAATATTATATATATACATATATTGTATAAATATCAAAAAAAATATTTTTAAAATATGATATGATGCATAAATAAAAGAAAAATAAATATTTTAATATCAATGTTTTAGTAAAATATAATTTTAGAATATAAATTTTTAATTTTAGAGGCATTTGTTAAAGCATATTAAGTTCAAATTAATATTTCTTTTTTATTAATCATTTTTCATCTTACTCTAATAGATTAAATTTATTACATTTAGAATAATATAATATATGAACTAACACTTTAATATTAAATAAATTATAAAATTATATTAAATAATATTTATAACACTTAATTCTTAAAAATGTCGTTTTCATTAAAAAAAATTTATTTATATTTTTTATTCATTTTAAAAATAAATTCATAAATTCATAAATTTAATTATATGACATAGATAAAAATAATTTATTTTTTTTTATTTATATTTTCAAAATTAAGATACAGTGAATTTTTGAAAAATTTAGAAATATATTTATGTTTAAGTGAATTGTGAAAAATCATTTTTTCATAAATAAAAAGACATTTATGCCATTATTATTATACGATATTGAAATAGATATTAATGGAGCTATTTTAGAAGAAACATTATTTAATTTATAAGTCACTTTATAAATTTTAAAATGTTTTTTATTTATAAATCCAAATTTAACATTTTAATTTTTAATTTAATTTTTTCTGAACAAAATATTTTAAATTCATTAAAAAATTTAATTTAAAATAATTTTCTACATTTTAAAAATTGTTTCAAAAAAATGTATTTCAAAATAAGAATCTTTTTTTAAAATTTTATAATAAGGACCCTTTTATTTTTGGTAGTAAAGGATAAATTACCTAGGTAAAAAACTAGTTACCATAGAGAGATCAAAAATGGGAAAAATAAGTAACCTAAGAGGTAAAGGGTCCAAAATTTTTTAAAATTGTTTTAAATTAGTTATTGAGATGCTTATTGAAAATATATATTCTATTTTATATTATGTATCATCTCTGGATCCATTTCCCTTTTTATAAACATTCCATTGTTTAAAAGTATTGGGTATTAAAAAAATGTTACTCTTTTTCACATACAAATGGGGGTCTTATATCCTCAACATCCCTCACAACTAAACCCCATTATTACCTTATAATAACTTCCAAAAAACACATATAATAACTCTTATCCACCTTAAGGTTGGTAAGGTGTTTTCTATATACTATCCTAGAAAGGTTTGACTTCGTTCACAAAGGATATAACCCAAGTAGTTAGGTATAGATTTATAGATTCTTCATCCTATTTTCTTTTTTCTATACGTGGAGTTCCTATATTTAAATTTACGTTTAAATATATTTAAATTATAAAATAAGTATCGCTATTATATGGTTATGTTCTTATAATTATGATACATTATTTAGAAACCCATTCTTTTTTACCAAATAAAAGAGAAAATGAAATTTGGGTGTCTGCGTACTACCACCTCCACAAAATTTCATATTTTATTTTCCTTAATAAAATACTTGGAAGGTAATAATGTTGAATTTAAAAATTAATTATGATACATATAACATATTTTGTAATTTTAAATGATAAAAATTTTATTACTTTTTTTACATTCTATGAAAAACAAAATCGTCAACTATGAATATGTGTGAACTACCGCCTCCATGGGCTAATTGATTTCAATTTATCTTTTCACCAACACAATACATGGATATTCAGGATAATAAGATTAATGGATAAATATTATGTTTATTATACCATTCTTATTATCTACTAAAAATTGGACACCCCATTAATTATATGATCATGGAATGAATATCATTAACCCAATAATTTAAAATAACAATATTTTGAGGAAAATAATTAATTAAAATTATTAAATATTTTTAAATAAATGTATTATTAATTTAATTAAATAATAATTATGACATTTAATAATGATAAAGACTAAATGTTTTTAATATTATTTTTATTTTATGATATTTGAACTAAATCTCCTCATAATCATCTATTAAGTTTCGTACGTTCATGTTGGGGTTGGTTTGACCGCCATTTGAACAATGATTTTAAATTATATCATGAATTATTATGAAAAATTAATAACTATTATAATATTATATAAATATTTGAATTTTTTTTGCGTTCATAATGATACATCAGTATTTAACTCATTAATTTTTAAAAGAACCTCTGTAGGTTAAAAATCACAGTTAATGTTTGATATCGATTTAAACTTCTAGGATAAATACTAATGAACTCATGAAAGGAAATTTAAACATCATTAGTGATTATGAGTCATAAATTATATTAACATTATTAAAATTTAATCAATGAAATTTGTGAAATTAATGAATAAATTCATTAGTATTACAAAATTAGTTCAAAATAATCATGATGAAACACACCTAACAATGAAAATAGGTAATTACTAAATAATATAATTATGGATAATATTTATAAATTAATTTTAGAAAAAGTTATTTATATGAAATAGGATCTAATATACTTTATTATGATTTATAGTTTTTTATTCATGATATTATATTGCATTCCCATAAGTAGGTAAATAATATAATTGGTTTTTTGAAACAAATTTAATTTCTTGAGACTTATTTGTTAATCTGGACATTGAAACATTTAATATGCCATGATTACTACCTAACGGATGTATTTTATTATATTCATGTTTTTTGGAGAGAAAAATAATTTAATTTATTTAAAATTATATTTATTCAAAGGATATCCAACTTGAATGTTGTTGTGATCATAATGTTTCTCAAACCATAAGGGTTTCTTTTCCATTCTTATTATAAAATCAAGATTATTTCCAAAAGATATTCAATCTAAGGATTTTGTATTATTTACTAAACGTCACATCATTAACATTTTATATTCATGATTTTATATATTTCCCCTCTTAATTTAAATTTCCTTTGACACATATTTTTCTTTAAGCGCTTATTGTAAGTGAACCCATCCATATATCATCTTTCTTCATCAAGATCCTCCTTATTTCCAAGTCATATTTCATTGTTTGATTGCCAAAATTTCGACATATATTCTTAAATAATGAATTATGATAATTTTATAATATTTTATATTGTTCATAAATTATGAATGAAATTTAAGTCATTCTCCATATTCTTCATTTTCATCAAACAATAAGAAGAATACATTTTTCACGTTTTCCATGTAAACACCTCTTTCTTCCATATTTTTCATTTTCTATGATACTTTTTTATTATATTTAAGAGTTTTATAAAATAATATATTATTATAATTTAATTATACAGCTTTTCTATCTATTTTTTTTCAAAAAAATTGTGGATGTTTCTTATCTACAAAGTGATTTTCATGACACTCCTAAATAATATCATCTAAATTTAGAAACTTTGAAAAACATTGTGATTGAACATTGATTTTCTTCAAATTTAAAAATCCACATTATTTTTATAGAGACTTATATAAGGTCCTTATATTTTTTAGAAATGACTCATCACTTCATTTGTCTTTTCTAACCATTTATTTTATTAATTCATAATTTTTAATCAATTATATTTCTGATATGAATTCTCTACTGGTGATTAAATTGATAGAAGGTTCTTCACATTGATTATATGAAAAAATTTATTTGGGTGAATAATTTTTATGACTGTATATACTTTATTTGTAAGGTGTAAATACGGTATACTTTATTATTTGATATAATGGTATTATCCTAGAAGTTACATGATGTAAATGGATACCCATTTATTTCCAAAGGTTTGATATTATTTTAATTATTGATTGAATAACGAATGATTTAATTAAGTGATTACTTTTGAAAAGTATATGAAACCAATTTTATTTCCATTTATTCTTTATGATATGTTTAATGAATCCCAATTTATTTCCATTTGTTCTTTATTATTTGATGAATGATTAATTATCTTATGGATTTCATATGAATGGATGATGATGGGAGGGGTCATATACCAGCCTCCAATGCATTATTTAATTGTTTATACCTCATGAGATCAATATTTATTTGTGTATTTTAGTTTCTCATAATCATGGGAACTAATGGTATGTCTCATGAATTCAATGTTACCTATACTTATATATGATCCATATTTAAATAATGTTTCACATATTTCTACTTATTCTTAAGACTATGTTTTTCTCTCATTTATCATATTTATTTATTCACAATATCGATTCATATCTTATTTTATGTCAAGTTTATTAAATGTTTTATGATAAAACTTTTTTTGGTTATAACTTTCTTATATATCTACATTATAACCATATTCTAAATATTATATTCACTTATAATCTGTAATTGTTACCACATATTCTTACAATTAAAGAGAATTAGAGATCACCCCTTTCTTAAATTTCCATTTCCCCAGCATATGATGATAAAAAGATTATATAATATCTAGAATAAAAACTTTTATATAGAATTTTTGGGATATATTAAAGACTTATTATGGATTAATTAGTTTCTCACATATTGGAAAAAATTTCCATTATTTAAAAGGTAAGAAGTTTTTTAATGTTTTTTCCTAATTCATTATAAATCTAAACCCAAAAGATCTTGGTAATGTGATATATTGAAATATTTACCATAATCCATGTAATTAATGGATGATTAGGTTTTGGTCATCATGGTTTGTATAATATCATGGATTAAAGAAATTCAGATATTTTGATGTTATCAATAGAGGATAATATCAGTGATTGAAATTTAATCAATATTTTTATGTTAAGGATTATCCAAATTAGAAAGGTATAGATAATGTTTTAGGATATTTTATGTAATATAAAATATTATGCAGATTAGGATATAACAAAATGATGTTAAAACCCTAGAGAACTGTCCAACAGATATGTCCATGTATTGGATAACATTTATAAATTTGGGTAAAGTATAAGTAGTGTGGATTTATTAGAAACTAAATCCCTATATAGATACAAACAAGTAAATGTATACTATAACATAGTTATTCCTAGGGTTAATGACCATAAAGAGGGTGTGTTGGGAATTCACTCACCAATGAACTAGTGTATAACAAAGTGTCCTAATTATAACCCAGGATATACACTCTATGTGCTATTCGTTACAAAATAATTTTTTATTTATGAACCACTATGTGGGATTTATTTCCTAATTATTTTAAGGGATTCTGTGTAATAGTATGATCGAACAGAAACTGTATTATCTTAAATGTAATTAAGAGATTTATAGGATTTAACAATAATGTCATATTTGGAATAAATTAATCAAAGAATGAAATTAAGGTGTCATTGGAGAATAAATCATAGGATTAAGATTTCATATTCATATAATCTTATTCATTTTGATATTTTCATAACCATTTTTTATTATATCGTTAAATACTAATAATGTAAATGAATATGAGAATGTCATGTATCCAAAAAAACACTATTTGTTATAACTGAATAAGGGAGTAAATGTAAATTGTTGAGAAAATTATTAAGTTACAATTATATCTAAAATTTTAGTTTCTTATCCTTACTTAAGGTAGTGATGTTGATATCAAAATAGAAATTAATTAGTGATAATCATTGATATTTTCATTTATGAGTGATATTTATCAATAGTATTTTTTCTTTTACTAATATTTATGAGGCTTAAGGATTATTCTTCAATAGTTATTCTTTACTGTTTTTTTATAAAATATTAAATGGAATTAATAGCAATAAAATTTGATTTTATGATAATTTTATATATTTGGTAAAATTATCGAAGAACCCATGATTGAGGCATGGATGACTCATAGGATTAATATAATCATGATGTTGAAGTAATAAATGGATGAATAATTTTGAGTAATGTGAGGTAGATATTGTTAGATTTGACTATTGATTTATAGAAAAATAAATCTATGATATTTTTTAGTTATGTTTATCTTACATTTTTTAATATTAAATATATTTACTATTTTCTGAGCATATGAACTAGGTATTAATAAATTTGATTGTTAAAAACAGAGTTAATGTTTTTGAGGAGTATATAATATCAGAGTATTTTAACAACTTAGAGATTCAACTAGTTTTGGGAGAGGGATGTTATGGAGAATATAATATTAGGTTATACAAATACTGGGGTGCCTGATTTTATGAATGATTAATGTTGTTTTGGGAAAGATAAGTAACAAGGTATAGCCTAATAATGTATGTCAGTTTTCATATAAGATATTATATTCCAAATGATGAATATGGTAAGAATACCTCACCTATTGTTTTACTTATGAGTAATTAAAATTTCAATAATATAGTTTATTTAATGTTGTAAAATGTAAAACCCCATGTTTTCAAATGTATATTTTTTTCGATAAACAATATGTTTATAATTATAAATATTTTTTTTAAATTGAAATTGATTGTAAAATAAATCATTCAAGATATAAATTAATCTAAAAAATTTATTTATAAGTGGAAAAGTTACCCCAAAATCACATTAAAATATACTTTTCACATCATAGATTATTACTATCTTTGGATGAAATACATGTATTAAATGTTCAGAAATATATATGGGGAAATAGATAATAAGGAATAAAATATTCATGAGTAGAAAGTCCTATCAATATACTTTAACCATGAGGTTCACCAATATCTAAAAAACTGATAATGAGTGAAGACATCATGAAAGTAGAAAGAATATTGAAAAATCAATAATATAAAATAATAAATGTTCCCTGCAATATGAGAGTGGAATTAATTTGCTCCCTAGTAATATAATATATATGAATTAAATTTGACCATTATAATTGTGGTCCTTGTAAATGTGGTCATTAGAAGTATTGTACTTTCAAATATCTTCATTGGTCATATATCAAATAGGTACAATGAAGTCATCCATAGTTATGTGGTAAATTTGAATATTACTCACAACAAAATTAAAATCGATATCAAAATATTATATATATATATATATATAAATTACGTATATATATTAATATCATTAACATAAAAATATAATAAAATTTATATATATAATTAAAATAATAATTTTAATATCATCAGAATAGTAAAATTGAATTTTAGAATATAAATAATTAATTTTGAATATATTTATTAAAGGGTATTTAGTATTAAAGTAATATTTAATTTTAATAAAGTATTGTATATTATATGTTAATAGATTAAATATAAAATATTATTATATTAATATAAATTAACTAACAAATGAATTTATTTTAAATTTTAAATTGATGTGAAAAAATACTGAGAACACTTAATATTTAAGAACACATTTTTTTAAATAAAATTAGTTTTCCTCTATATTTTTATATTAATTTAAAAACAATATATATAAATAGTATAATCAGAATTTGATAAAAAAATTAATTTATTAATTTCTTTATATTCTCATAATTATCCTAGCATGGATTTTATTGGTTTTTATGAGAGGGGTTAATATTTAGTAAATGGTGAAAATACTTTTTATTGATAACATGAAATTGATGTCATTTTTAATTTTATAGTGTAGATGGAAAATTAATGAAAACTTTTTATAAGATCAATTATGTAATTTTTAAGTTAATTTATGATTTAAAAAATATTTTTTATAATTTCAAAACACATATTTAAAATTTTATAATTTTTTCTATATTTTAAAAACAATTAACACATTATAAATGAAGTAAATAATTATTTATATTCATTTTAGAGTATACAAAAATTCAAAATTCATTAATAAATAAAACAAACTTTATCGGTGAAAAAACCCAAAAATATGTTAGTTGTTGATTTCATCATCCATGAAAAAGATTATTATAATTGTTAAAAGAAATTTAAACATCATAAAACATTATACTTAATAAATTAAATTAATGATAATAAACATGAAATTATTTACTTTGGGATAATAATGAATTACAATAAAACTATTACCAAACTAGTTAAAGATGATAAAGATTACTCACACCCAAAATCAAAAAAGAGTTAATAACAAAATAATATGAATAGAGATAATAATTATAAATGAATATTATAATTTTTATGTATATAAAATCATTTGTAAAAATAGTATTATGATATTTCTTTTTTATATAGTAGTTTAGAGTTCATTCAACTAAACTAGGAAATATTGTAAGGGGTTCTTTGTCCCATATTTAATATCTTGAGACAAATATCTTAATGTAAACCTTGATACCTTTACTATGTTGCAGATTATTTCTAATGGAGTCATTTTTCCATATTAATCTGGTTTTAGGACCATATAAGGTAATTTTTTAAAATTTACATTGATTCAAAAGGCACCTAACTTCAATGATGTTTTGATCAAAATGTTACACAAACCATAACAGTTTCATAGCCAAAGTTATTTTCCATCCAATGTTGTTTTTGAAATATAATCCATATACAGGTTCTGTGTTCTTTATAAAACCTAAAAATATTTCCACTATATACTGACGAGTGTCATTTTTTCCATTTATATTTCATTTCGCCTTGACTAAATGTTTACTCAAAGGGTTTCATATATGTTAATCTAGCCCCTTTTTTGTGATGAAAAACCCTTTTTTCATGTCCTAATTAATTTTATGATTATATAAATTTCATTTTATATTCCTAAACAAGTGATTAAGGTCATTTTCTACTATCTGGTCTTCTTCAAATAGTTTTAATGAACATTTTAATATTCTCTATATGGGCCATTTTGATCAACATATAAAAATAATTACATTTTAACATTTTCTATTTAAAGAGTACATTCCAAAATATTTTTAATTATATATGATAATTCATTTATAATCATTAATGGTTTCCTAAATGAAAATATAGCCACATTTTATTTTTAAAATTCCTATATCTAATATATTATTAACAAGACATTAGATGTCTATTATTTCCAATCCAATTTTTCTTAAGACACCTCAAACTGACTTCTGTTCAAATCCTCATCCTTTGGAATAAATTATACTTGATATTGGATATTATTATAATTTACCCATAAAATTTATTTCTCAACAATACTTATGTAACACCCTTATCTTTTAGATAAATGATCCGTCACTGAAATTTGCATGCCCAACTTCTTTCTATATTACCAAAATTTTTCATAAAATGCATTTATTCTTTGAATACCCTATTAGGGAATACTTTATTTCAAGGGTTTTCAAATAGATTTAATGCATTAATTAATTTGGGAATTTTTTTCTTAAAAGTATTTCCTTTATATATATGGTGTGAAAAATTTATTCTTTATTATCCTGATGGAATGTAATTTTCCTAGAATGTGACATGATGTTATTAAAACACATTTATTTCCCATGGGATAATTATTTTACGATTATTGATGGAATTTTGAATGATTTTCTTAAGATCTATCTTAAAGTTAATATGAAACCAATTATCATTCCATGGTTTATTTATGATATATTTAATGAAACCAATTTTCTTTCAATGAGTACTTTATGATATGTTAAAGGAAACCCATTTTCTTTCTATAGGATCTTTATAATATAATGAATGATTAGTTTGGTTATAGAACACAAATGTATGGATGATGATATGGGAGGTGCTATATATTTATGTAATTAATTGGTTAAAGGTTTATATATCATTAGATAGGTATTGAAGAGTGTGATTTAGTTTCTCCTAAGAATGAGAATGGATGGTGTGGATTCTAAATATTTTTTTCCCTATACTCATTTTTTTGATATAATTGAAATTTGTTTCATAGTTTTATACTTATTATCACGACTATGTGATTCCCTAATTTCATATGTTTATTGACTCACAATTTTGATTCATGTATTATTTTATATTTGGTTTTATGCCATGATTTATGAATTATGGTTTGTTTGGTATGATTTTATTTAATATATTGATTACTCTTATATGATCACCTAATGATCTATTATGATATTTGATTTTCAACTCCATTTTTTTACACATTATATGAATATGATATTAACCCCTTTCTTATGTTTTTATTTCCATAGGTTATGAAGATAATAAAAGTATGTAATATCTTGAAACTATTATTATGTCGATTTTTTTGGAGATACTAGAGAATCATTTTATATTAAATAGTTTATCTCATAGAATTTTCTTTTCCATTAATTAAAATGACATGATTTTTTTTAGTTAATGTCTTATGATAATTATATAAAAAATTAATCCTAAAAGGACTTGGGTATTTGTTGTGATGAACTATTTTCCTTATAAAATTTGAATATATAATTATTAGGTCAAGTCCATAATTTTCTTAGTAATTAAAAATTTAATTTTATGGATAAGGTTATAATTTTTTTTAAAGCCTATTAAAAAATTTTAAAGAGATATTTTCATATTAAAACCCACCCTTTGCACGTGAATCTTATTTTATTTTTAAAATTGAAATTTTCTTTTGTTATATGATGATTTACTCAGAGGGGGAAACATTTATATTTATTATTGTTCTCAATGAAGGGGAAGGTACTATTTTTATGAATAATGTTTATAGGTGAGGGATAGTTTATTTATTGATTGTTATAATTTTAAAGAAATGTGATAGTTAATTTCATCACCTCCACTTTTCTACAACATCAAAAAATGAGATTTACTACTTTTTATTTCAAGGAAAATTTTTGAACTAGTTTAAGATTATTCTCTAACTAGTGACCCCTAGTATAGTGCTCACCCACGATCTGATATCTTCTCCTATAATTCACCTTGTACGGAAGGAACTAGAGTTAAAGGGGTTACATTTCATTAGCCATACCAATTTTAATATGACTTATTTAGTATTTTAAAGATATTTCTTTGAGTTCCTAGGATTCCCATGATCACTAATATTTGGTTATATTGTATTGCTTATATTTATATATTACTATTAAAACATGATACTGCATTCACATTTCTATTATACAACTTCATATACCACTATTTTTATTTAAACTACATTTTGGTGATTATATAATATTTTTTTAAAAAGGAAAATATTTATTTTAATGTTTCTAAAATGGATTCGGATCCTTATTATGAAAAATCATTACAGAACCATGTATTTTATGTATTTCAACCTTTATGTTTTAAAAATTAATTGTGTTCATGGAAAAGGGAAATGTATTATGATTTGATATTGAACTAATCTGGGTAAAATGATATTTTATAACTTCTAAATGTAAACTAGCATTAAATGATTCTTTTATTGAAGGTTAATTCATGTTTTTTAGTTCTATTTTTCATTCCAACGAAGATCTATTCTTATTCCATTATTTATTAGTTCAATTTTTGGTCAAATTTCAGTTCTAGTAACCTGTGGAAAATATATGGTTGATGATAGATAGAAAATTATAGAGTTACTTTGAGATTTGTTTAATTTATTTTATTTCATTTTTTATATGTATCAAATATGTGATTCAATCTACTAAAATACCATGGGTCCAAATTTATTAATTTTTTGACCTGTTTGGAAATTATATATATTTTTTTAGTGCTTCATTATTTATATGAGTTAGATGCTTATTATTCTAGATATTATTTATTTTAATTTTTAAAATTACACTATTTTTAGATAATATATTTTTTATATAAGTTCTACATCTTATTTAAATATTTTTTATCATGGAGAAGCCATTATCATTAGCTCATATGTTGGGATTTGGTGCTTCTCGATGCCCTTGATTAATTGTGAACATACCATGGGTATGTATAATTTTTTATCATAGTTTCTAACTCAAGGGTTGGCCCAAGATATTTCATGAAATATAGGGTATGATGAAAAGGATATTCTTTTTTCACCATAATTTCCAATGATTACTCATATTGAAAAAAATATATACAAATGAAAAACCTATGGAGTCATAAACAAAGGTTAAAATGAAAAATATATTTATTGTTTTAAAAAATTAGAAATAATTCACATTTCTATAAGAACAAAATTATAATTAATGACATATATATATATATATGAGAGAGATATAGATATGGTAGTTGATCAGGTAAATATAATCAAAGAAGGTTATGGTGGCAGAAGATTCCTTTATGACAAGTGATTGATACAAATTATGGATAGTCTATAAAAATACTCTAAATGAGGAATAATTTTTTGATGAACGTTTAGTATGATAGGATGTTTACATAATAATTTACAAGGATAAAGTATTTTAAATAATTATCATAGTAAATTTAAACATTTATGGAATATATGTGAGTAAGATGGTTATTCTAGTTTTGAAAGGACTATGTCAATATTTACTTAACATAATAGAATTATGTGAGCAGTGTCATGAAATTAATTTTATGAAGAATACATAATCAGTAAAAAAGAAAGATTGAAAAATTTTAATGAAACAAAGACAATAAAATGGTAATATATTCTAAATTAATGGTAAAGAATACTTTTTATTTATATCAATGTAATTTGAAAATAATTACATCACAAGTGACTTGGACACCTGAGGAAATAAAAAAATGTGTGAGGCAGTGCATCATAAATCTGAATAGGATATTCATATATAAATAAGTAACAGATTTCATACAAGTGTTCTATTCCCAATAATAAAATACATAAAAAATATAATTTTAATAAAATGCAGTCAACAAAGAGGTTTCATGAGATTTTTATTGTTGATTTTTTTGAAAATAAATCTAGAGTCCATTGATGAAAGAATTTATAATATAATATTTATTGATAAGTATAGAATGAAGGATTGGTTTTTGATAATCACATATAAAACCAAGATATTTTATTGAAATAAAATAAATTAGATCTTAGGGGAAGGTATGTAAAAATAAAATGTTCTAATGGAACAGAATTTAAAAATATCCAAATTATGAATATATTATAATGAAATAAATATGGAACTAATTATTGAGATTGGCTACACCTCAATAATATATATTTTTTGGATATGTGGAACTGAAAAATTAATGAAAGGAAAAAAATGATGATGATAAAAAAAATAACATATATTTTTAAAAGAAATTGAAAATAATAATAGTTTGTATCTATACTATATCCTTTTTATCTTAGAGATTTTAATTGAATACACAAAAGATGGGGTCAAAATAATCTTGACATTAAAATACTTTTGATTGTTTGGGAGTATATTATTTATATTTAATATATTAAAAATATAAAACAAATTTATAAGTAGGGGTTCTGAAGTATGTTTTGGGAAATACATCCATAATCCCAACATTAAAAAGAATCAATAAATAACATTTAGATATCATAAAATACATGATGTAATTGTTTTATAAAATTAACAAGGCATACATGAATTTAGTGATGAAATAATTATATAATATTTTGATGAATTGAATACTCCATGAGGGGTATATTAGAGAATTGATGTCTCAATAGTGAAAAATAATATTGATAAAGATGATTCAAGATAATTAACAACACAAAATTGATGAATATGTTTTGAGGTTGAGGAAAACAACATTTTTAGAGAAAAATAATCTTATGTGTAAACCTAGAAAATTAAACACAACTTATATAAATTCTCATAAAAAATTTAGATGTAAATAATACTGAATAAGAACTACAAGATGAATTCCATTTTTATTATAAGAGATAATATATTGATAAAGATGATAAAATCAAAACTTGTGTGATTATCCTAGGATTGGAGGATAAATATATTATTAAAAAATTTTATTTTTCCAAAACTATTTGAATCAAGAACTAATGTTGATTCAAAATGTGGCTCATTTACTATGAAATGATTAATGAGAAAATAAAAGAAATAATAATAACAATTTATTTGCATTTATATAATTATTAGATAATACCTTTCTACATTAATAAATAATTTTCTAAATAAAGTTAAACATATTTTACATAGATATAAATTGTATGTTTTATATTTGAGTATCTGACGAGAATGTCTATATTATACAACTATATTATTTTCCTTTAAATCAATAAGAAGATACTTTTTATTAAGTGAATAAATAATTATATAGATCGAATTATGCCAACATAGTATAATATTCAATGTTGAATTAATTTTTATTAAAGATAAAATTCAATGGGAATATATATAATTAGAAAAATTAAATGAAAATGGGTGTTAAATATTGTTTATTAGTGTTTATATATGTTGAAGATATAGTCATTTGGGTATTATATAATTTATTATATAATGAATTTACTGTATTTGTAAATATTGAGTTTGAAATATAAATATCTATGGAGTTGAAATTTCTATTAGAGATTATAGGGTTTTTAAGGGATATATGGTTAATTTATTTCTAATTAAAAAAATGTAATGTAACTATGGGAAATATTTTATCAGGATAGGAAAAGAATAGTGACACCAATAACAACTAAAATGAAATTATTAGAATATGTGAGTGAATGGTAGATCAATGTCAATTGTTAATGGAAAATAATTTGAATAAGCCTTTATTTGAAAATATAATGACTCAATATTGTATCTGTAACATCTCAAGTACAATGGTAACACACAAATACAAAGGAAAGACGCTTGTTTGTTTTTTAAAAAATAAATTTGTGTATCAAAAATTCAACATTATATTTGTTACTCTATATGTAATAATTGTGTTGGAAATTATAGGCCTTATGGATTCCTTTTATATTGGTTTTTCGGTTGAAAAAAGTTCATCTACTTTAGAATATTTGTAATAACACTATATTATAACTTTTTATTTAATGTATTTTTCCAAAATCATGGTCAAATTATTAATGATTAAAATATTTTATCTGGATGAATTGTTAGACACATGGGCTTGGATAATATTCATACTAACTGTGCATGTTTTGATATATGTAGTATCTCAACATGGTTAGACACCACATCTAATTAAATATTTATCTCAATCATAAAATTATTAAATTTTAACCTGAAAAATTATTTTCATGTTACAAATCAATTAAAACCTTTAATATTTGATTAAATATTTCTATAGTGGTGTCAATGGATAATTATTATGATTGATGGGTTAGTAAGTTTATTTCTTATAAAATAAATATTATTTAAGAAATTATATGTGCACTTCATATCCTTTATTTGTTGATATATTATTATTACTACATGTGTCATTGCTTTATTTCTTATTTATATGTTATTAATTGTGTAATATAACTACATGGGAAACAATTTGATGAATAATTCTATGTCTTGTTAATATTAAATGTTATAAATATATATTTACTTTATTTAAATAATTATATAATTTCTTAAAAAAAATGATTGGATAATGCTCACAGATAATAGGGGTTGGGTAACATGGTTCTTCTTCCCAAACATATCTCTATTTAATATTTTTCGAATATTTTATGGTATATACTCCAACTATTATTCATTTTCTCCTTCTATTATATTCTTCATTATCATCCATCTTCAAGTTATTCTCATCCAATTTCTAGGGCATTAGGAAATATGAGGTTTCTCTATATCAAGGATAACCCCTAAATCCCTTAGGTATTTTGATATGAAATGAACATAAATGCTTTTCTCAAACCTGGTGCATCACTGCTTAGAGAAGTAAAAAAGGTGTAATTACCATTTAAGAATGTGTTTCTCTGAAATTACATTTACATAAGATTGTATATATTCTTGATTTTCAGAATTTTTTCAACCATATTAAATGAATCTACTAGTTATTTATCATTTTTTACTAAAAGGATTTTATGCAATGATTCAAAATATGAAATATTTTAAATCATTTTTATGAAGAATCTTCATAAAATTATTTCTTATATTGTTTTGTGCATACATGATGTTTAATAAATTATCATTGAGTCCTTTTATATACAAAATAATTTATAAATGTCATTTTATTTATATATTTTAATTTAAATAAATTTATATTTTATTTTTAATCAATTTTTTCTATGAAATAATAATTGGAATTATTTAGATTACTCGTTATGTTAATGAGTGATAAAGGGGTTCATTTTTTGGATTTGATTAGATAACATGGTATCCTTTGGTAATTGATAGGTAATAAAATATAATTTATACACGAGCTATGATTTCACCTTGCCTCAAGCCTCTAGTTAGGATTTTTCTTCCACTAGAACATTTCCATCTAAATAATACATGTGAGTAAATTTGAGTCTTCTTTAGTGGGTTTACACCATTTTCTATCATGGTATTTCATTTTCAATATCCTAGGTTTTCCCATGTATCATTTGTTTGATTACCACATTATTTTTTTTGTTTAGGTTGATCATTATTTTTAAATATGACTAACCTTTTTTCAAGAATATTATTATGATTTATATTCTGATTTTTTTATGCTTTATACCATCTGGTACTTTTTAAATTTAATTTTTGGTAATTAAATTTGTTCAATTTTTTTTAAAAAAAAGTAAAGTTGAATGGTTTTAATCTCCACTTAAAAAAATAAATCATTTTAAGACTATATTTTGAGCTATAATTTTTGGAGTTTCACATAATTTTATTTACATTTTTTATTATGATACCCTACTCGAAAATATCTTATACCCTACATAAACATGTTAGTGTGTTTGTAGATTATATAGTATTGGTTTTTTAGGAAGGTATGATTGCCATAATTTTTCTTTAGAAGAGGAACATTCACACAGTTATAGGGATATGAATTTTCTATCGTGTAGGATTAGTTGTGTGACCTTTGGATTTAAAGGTTTCATATTTTTATTATTTTATATTCATAAAGTAATTTTGTCCCATATATATAATCACTTGTTTTAATATTTTTTCTTGGGTAATTATATATTTAGGTAAAATTTTCATTCATTTAATTTAGTCTTTTTTGTTTATGAAATGATAAATTATTCCAATATTTTCCTTGTGTAAAACCCTTAAGACTTTTTTTGAATAAGGTTGATTGAGAATATTCCCTAATAATGTAAAAAATTGTTTCATGTTTGTGTTTAATGACTTTTATCACAATGTAATACATATTTAATATCTATGTAGATAGAATAATTTCACTTCATTGGGAAATTTTGATGTCAAATATATATATTTTTAATTATCTTTTACATAACACATATGGTTAATGATAAATTTTAACCACAATTGAGGAAATAATGTTTATCCTCTTTATATTAAGTTTTACAAATCAAGTATAACAAAATTAAAAAAAATAAAGTGCATAATTAAAGAAAATTACATTGATATGATGTATTGTTTTTTCAAGGAGAATGTATACATTGTTATTGTGAAGATAGAGTATCCTGTAAATTAATATAAAGTTAAAAATGAGATTAAAGTGGTACTTGAAAAAGAAATTTTTAAGTAGTATAAGCTGACACTTTGAGTTCAAACACATAATTCTACTTATTAGTTTGTATACCCCCCCACCTATTTGTTTCTGTATATTCAGGTTTCAAATATATCAAAAGATTTGGATTATATGATGTTTTGAAGATGATTATCATTGGTAATGTTGAAAAGGATTTATTTTAAAGTAGAGAAATTATTAAAACATTATAAACATAAATTTTACGATGTAAAAACATAAATACATAGAGATATTTTTATATATCAAATAATGGGAGTAATTTTATATGATCTTGTGATGGATTAATTCCAGGGGAATGGCATGGAATATGATCATGAGGAAAATTTTGAGATGGATAATGAAACACTTTCATTGGAATATTATTCTGCCTAATAAGTGAAAATAATAAGGTCATTGGAATCCCCAAAACTTATAATCCCAGATCCATAGAATTATATTTTTATATAATCGATTATATGGAATAAAATACTAATGGACATCAGTTAATTGGTATTATTAGACTAGATTATTTTCAATATACGCATAATGCATTGGGGAAAGGAAAAAAACATGATACATAATAACATCAAATAGAACACATCCTTGTAACCCATTTAAAAGATTCCTCTTCGTAGACAGGGGAAATAAAACATAATAATGGTGTGCTAAAATGATCAATAAGTGTTATATGATTAACTAAAAAGTGAAATAATTCAATAATGAAAATATTTTATGGCTAGTTAAATAATCTAAAAAACATGTGATATCAATAAACATGGAACGAAAATACATCCGTAGATTTTGTCATAGTGAAAATATCAATGAAAGGGATAATTGAATAATGAATGAATAAAATTATTATTTAGTAGAAATCATGTTTTGGGAACATGAACCATTATACCATCAAGATGGTTTATGTTTGTGGGTAGAAACCATTCTGATTCGGTTTGGAAATAATTATTAAGGGTTTTTTGCCAACTTTTTTGTCTCATAAGACCGGTCAATGTATCGAGGGGATATAGTGGGAACCACCCATCACTGAATTTCTGTATAATGATTTATACAAAGATTTAATTCGATAAAAATATTCCTTAACAAAAAATACCTCTTGATTAAAGGGTACATAGGCATTAATATTTCTCTAGTAAAAACTATATTCAGTATAAACACTATATGTAAAATTGTATTCATCTAAGAAAATAATCATATCCATGATACAATATTATGGATATTTTATAAAAAATAATGTCAAATGAAAAATAATATCAAAGGGTATGTTGATATACCACATAAAATTTATTAGTTAACCAATACCATGTATGTATTAATGAAATGGAAATTTAGAAGAAGTCAATTCCCTTATACCAGAATGTGTTGTGAACATCATCTTAATGTCATGGATAATCAAATTATGTCCATTAATTAATTAATTTAGAACATTTTATACATTTATTGGATTCATTATAGTTTTATTAATTTCATTTATGTTTTTTTAATGAGTTATAGAGTTTAATTTCATCGTTCGAGAGCATTCATTTTCTTGTTTTAAAATATCGGTTCGATTGTTTATAAGTAATGAAGCTCATGTAAAATGTGAATAATTAAACCAAATATAAATTATATGTTATTAATTAACATGAAAAAGATTTAATTGTATTATATACTATTTTTTCAGATATTATTATGATTCATTAAATATAATATTAATGATAATCATTTAGACCATTTTGGCGGTTTGTACATCATCACAAAATAGTTCTATCATAGTAATTAATATCATGTACATGTACTAGTTCTAGAATACCAAATAATGTATATTATATATTATTAAATATTTTTTAACCATAATTATTGGATTATGACTAGCCATTAAGGCCTTAATGGAAAATTAAAATGTAATTTCCATAACGTTAGTAAATTGACACATCACGAGTGATTTTTTCATTTATAAAATTAAACAGAGAGGGAATATATCTTATTGATGGATATTTAATTAACAGGACTTAATTACAATATATTAAGGATAATATATTTATTAGTTCTCTTTGTATATAGTAGGTGAGAACATAATAAGAAATGAAAAAGGAAATTGAAAGGAAATTAAAATAAAAAGAATCCGGATTTACCTCTTGAATTATCCTCTTTGAGAACATCCTTAAGGGACCTTTGTTTGGCCTATTGTTATGACCATTAACTTATTAATTTTGGGTGGAAATTGGAAGAGTATTTTGGATGAATTTTTAAAATCATCAAGGATTAGAGTTGGGAGGAGAAGAGGTGGTGAGGGTGGTATTTATAGTTGAGAAGAGGAGTGTTTTCATATTATTTTGTTCAATAGTTTATTATTTTTCCTCAATAATATGAATAGTTTGAAAATTATCACCAAATATATAAACAAATTTAATTAAATTTCAATATTATGGTTTTATATCATACTTATATAATCTATGACCCAATAATTCAGGTATTTAGTATTTATTGTAAATTATCGAATTTCAATATTCAGAAAAATTTCAATTATTTTAGGAAAAAAAAAATTCACCCTAACCATTTTTTGATGTGTATAATTCAAAAATAAACTCTTTTTTTTAACTAACTTTCAAAATATGATAAATTTATTTTCTAAATAAAATCATCATTTATATTAAAAATATAGATTTCAAAATAAATAAAAAATTTATATAACATTGAAAAATTAACTAAGGTCCCATTATTTTATCTTAAAATCATAATAAAACAATATATTAATTTATCAATACATTTTATGAAAGTAAAATTTCTTTTACATAATCTTATTAATAATATTATTAAAATTAAATATTTTTAAACTACAAAAATTCCAATATTTAATTAATAATTTTCTAAATATTTATTCACTTATATTATGATATAATTATATCATATTTGTATTTATAATATTCCTATATTTTATATATTCTTTCATATATGTGGGTAATATTCTATTTGATAAATTACTATTCATAAGGGTAACGTTACTATTCAATAGGGTCAAGTTATTGTTCACCAAAAAATTAATTTGATCCCATGAGACTCAAAAAAACATACTAATCCCGGTAGGGAATTTATAATTTTTTAAATTCAGTTCACTTATGTTGAAAAATTATATTTTATGCTAATCCTGTAGGTTTGGCGAGAAGGTGGGTAAAAATAATGTTCCAAATTTCAAAAAGTTTTCAAAATATAATTCCAATATAAAAATAATTCTAATAATATAAATTGGATTAATATATGTGTAATTGATTTATTATTAAATTAAGAAAAAATTGAATGTATAATTATTATTTAAATGAAAAAAAAATTTACTACAATGCAGTATTTTTCACAATTCAAAAAATAATAAAAATTCTCATAAAATACAAAAAATTGTACCATAATTAATCTTGAAACTCAAAATTAAAAAATGATGTTCATTTTACCAAAAAATATAAAATCCATTATAGATATGTTTCATTTATGTGAATCCATTATAAATAATATTTAATAGTAGTTATTAATATTCATATTTCAATTTTTAACAGCATCATTATAACTATCTCAGTTAAATACTTATCATAACAATGTGTTGTTTCATAGAGGCTCATTATTGTGTGCATTATATACTATATTAAATTCATTTTTAAATACTTGAGTTATTATAGTCATAGAGTTAATTAATGTTTATTAACATAAATCACTATGAAATATCTTTATATAAATTTAGGAGTTATTTATTTATGATATTGAAGCTATTTTGTAAAAAAATAATGGGGGTATTGTTATAAATAAATGAAAATATACATTTCAATGATATTTTTCTTAAAAAAATTAAGATACATAATTTATCATCATTGAAAAATATAGGTATGTTTTATAAAATATATAAGGGGTTTGATAACTTTTGTATATGAGTCTAAATAAAACATTATGAATAAGTATAGAATTTCATGGTTAGTAACCAGTGGTTTTGGAAGTAGTCTAATTAAAAAATTGGACATCTACATGGTGTAATAGTTTATTTTTGGGAAACTAATATGAACCCTAAAAATTTACTACACTTATTATGAATGATATTTAATGAATAATTCACTTTCAATGTCCCCTCCAAAATAGGATGAATAAGAAACATTTCATGTTTTCAATGTCATTGGATGTTAGATACGGAAATTGGTAAGGAATAATGAAATAATGGACAAACATTGTTTCTAAATTATAATGGTGAAATAAAAAAAATCATGATGGAGTCTTTTTTATGAAATTTCATTTATAATATCTATTTATTAAGCATTGAGACATCATAGAGTGAGTCATAGAGATGACTATTTTAATATAGTAAAAAAATAGACCATATATAATTTTCTGGGATCTGAAATACCACATCATTATTACAAACATATATAAATAATATTTTTTGTAAATAAATACAATTTTGGAGGGTAATAGTCTAAAAACATGGTTTTCAAATGTAATTTGTTGAATCAACATTCAACGTAATGGTTATTGATGGCCACACTGTGGTTTGAGTGATTCTAAATAAAATATTAAAATTCATATATTATATAAACAATGAATATTTATTGTTTTTATTGGATGTATTAACTCTGATTTTAATTGTAATTTTTAAGGTTATTGGACTTCTTTGATGAAGTTATTATTTTTATAGATTGATATATAGGATCTGTTTTAATTGTAACATTGATCAAAGAGTAAGGTGTAGAATTTGTTGACAATAAATAGTTGTATATATTTGAATATATTAAATGAAATACCTAGTATAAGATGAATGATATTACTTATATGTTACATTAATATATTTAATACATGGTAAGTATTGATCAACATGATACACCTATTCTAATTGTGTATTTATATTATATTATAAGTTGTATAACATTATTCAAAGGTAATTTCTAGTGAACCAACCTATTGAGGTTGAGGGAGATAAAGAGATAGGGAGAGTAGTTTGCCTTAATTTTGATAGTGAAAACCATAAAATATAGATAATCTACTGAACTATTGAAATATTTTGACCATTATGGATTTTTGTACATCAACATATCATTGAGTTCATACTCTTTGGAGAAAGTGTACATTGGTTGATGTAAGTAAAATCATGTGTTTCTTCTTTATTCTTATTAACATTCATCAAATTGGAAGATAAAACTTTCATAACTAATTCTAAGAAAATGATCAATGAATGGGGAAGATTTATAACCTAAAACCCTTGATTCAACCCTCTCACATTCTTACAGTACCATCCCTAAGTGAGTCTTGATAGTTTTTATTATATGATTGTTATACAAATTTTATCATAAGTGAAAAGTATATATCTCCTTAGTTCATGAAAAAAATCTATTATACCCTTATATTACATATCGATACATAGTTAGTGTATTTTACATAAATATTTGTTTTTAAAACTCTTCAATATCATGAATACTATCATTTTTTAATCCCAAATTTAAAAAATTTAATGTTCTATACCACTAATTATTTTTCATTTATACTTCATTTCAAGGAAAGATATTTTGGGAGTTACAAATACTTTATGATTAATATGTTGAAATAAATTTCACATTGTCACTTTTGGAGAACTAATAAATTAATACTTAGCTTATTTAGGTTTAAGTTAGCATTAGGTGATATTTCATTCATATAACTCACAACCCCAAATCTTCTTGAAATATTTATTGGGATTATTACCATTCCATAACAGATATACTGTCTTTTAAAAACATTTTTATTGATATTGATTTAGAAAAAATGAATTTTTCTATAAATAAATACTATATAATGAAATAAGAATGTTTACATTACTCATCAATGTTTATATAATACCCCATTTTGTTTGGTTATTTCTTTCAGATATTCTATTTAGTAATGATATACTAGATAGAGTTAGTTTTTATACTATATATAAATCAAACATATTGTCATGAAATTCTTGTTTCATGTATTCACCAGCTTAATCAAATTAAGTTATACAATAAATTTATTTAATTTTATTTTAAACCACATTTTTTGGAAAAAATGTATATTTTGATGGATTCATTATTTTATTTTATAATATATATATATATTAAATCTATTAAAAAAATAAATTATGTATTGAAATTTACCTTAACAAATATTTCTAGTTTTTTACTATATAAATCGATATAAATGAGTGTTAATAATTCATTAGTTCTTTTCCCTTTTCTATTAAAATCCTATTTAATCATTTTTTGATATTA
This sequence comes from Viscum album, assembly GCA_963277665.1. Classification (NCBI taxonomy): domain Eukaryota; kingdom Viridiplantae; phylum Streptophyta; class Magnoliopsida; order Santalales; family Viscaceae; genus Viscum; species Viscum album. The sequence goes on along the minus strand of OY728152.1, from coordinate 1,548,295,279 downwards.
AAAATTATTTATTGATTCACAATCATACAAATATAGTAATATTTTATCATAAAGTTATTTTAAGTGATTCATATTTATATAGCCTTTGAGAAAATTAAAAATATAAGTTGAAGTCAAATAAATATTTTTTATTTCTTATAATTTATAATTTATGTTCGACTATCATGATAAAATATGTAAAAAATATTAAACATGTAAGAAAAAAATTAAAAAAAATCAATCACGTTAGTGGAATAAAAATTTTCCATTATTAAAAATGAAATAATTTACCTAATAAGAAAGTTAAAAAAATAAAGTTATTCATAGTGAGTATTAATAGTTTTCATCAAATATTGATAATCAACTAAGAATATGAAATTTCTTCATTATCATGGATAATTCATCAACATTTTTCCATTACAAACTCTTATGTTGACTTCTCAGTTAAACAATTTTTTTTATTCTATAAAAAACTCCACATTAACACAAATATGTTTTGTATATAAAATATCTAATTATCAAGATTTAATATTAGTGATATTTATCATTATAAATTACAGTTCCTCTTTTCAATGATACATTTATTATTTTCATTCAATCAATCACGTTCAATGAATCCATGTTTTTATATAAATTTTGTAGATTAAATATAATTAATGACAACATCAAACAACTTATATCATTTTCATCCATCCAATAATTTTCCTAAAAATCATTTCCACTTATTATATAGAATAAAATATCATATACAATATATATTTCTTTAGAAAATATAGATTATATTCCTATTTAACAATAATTAAAATATTATGACACTAATCAATGAAGTAATTACACTTCAATTTTTTCTTCTCGAGGATAAATATCAATGATACATTTGCCTTTTTTATTTCATTAATATCAAAAAAATAATTTTTTTGGAATTTATATATATATTATTATTTAGTATTGTAATATTTTGACACACATCCACTTAAAAATATTACTCAATATTATGCAATAGAAATCTAGTTGTCAAATATCATTATTTCTATATTTATTAACTCTTATAATTTATTATTTACAACCATTGTGTTTTAAGGGGAAACCATGTACACATAATGTGGGAATATTGACTCAAAACCATTTATACCATATTAAAATTCCATTTATTTGGACTGAATAAAATAAATAAATAATTTTACTTTTTCTGTATTGATTATTTATATCCATGATCTACCACATGATATTGACACAAAGAACTGACAATAAGCTAAACGTATCCTTTATGAAAGTGTATACATGGTATTTATAAATATATTGATGATTGGTAAGGATTTAATTTGGTATACAACCAACTAAAATAAAAAACTAAATATTATTTCAGGTTCAAATATACATCCAAATAGACTCTTTGGATTACAAAACATTTATCAAATTATCAGATATTAAATGGAAACATTTCATAAATTAAATCTCTTTATAACTTATATATCATCACTAAAATCAATTTATTAATATTTATACAATTTATTTAGTCATTAAATTTTTTAAAATAGTCACCACATGAAAATCCTAAAAAATATAATCACTTGTACTAGTTGAAGGACACATTATTCCATTACATACTCACTTCCTTACACTAAACCAAGACATAGTGACATTCAATAATATAGGTTCTATCTTAGAATAAACTTTGAGGTGTTAAAACCTACCCTGATAGTGTTTTATCTTTAGTACATATTTCTATCAATCTCTCACTTTCACTAAATCCATATAGATTATAAAACGTTCACCTTATGTCACATAACATATAACAACTTGTGAAACTATATCAAAAATTTGATTTTAATATTTTCTAAAACACAATTCAGATAACATGTCATTTATTTTTACCACATGTATCCTAATATACAAAAACATATAACAATACTATAATAATTCCATTTGGATACCCCCCCCCCCCTCATTATGGATGACCCTCACAACTTTATTCAAGTAAATTATGAAAAAAATAATCCTCATTAAAATAACCACAAATTATGATAATAGATAAATTTATATCATTAATTATAATTATTAATAAAAATATTTGTAATTGTGAAAAAGAGGCCTTCATCAAAGTGGTAAAACTTCTCAATATACAAATGGATCTTATATGATCTATATAAAAAAGTAGTTTTAAAAATATGTCCACTTGATGTATAATATATATGTATTGATATTTATATATTCATATATTCATATATTTCAATAATTTTAGTGAACATAACAAACATGGTATGATAATATTTTTCACTTTACTCATCTGATTTGAAATCTATGATTATAAACTAACCAAATGGATGAAAAAATTAAATTTGATTCACATAAATCGATGAACACTTATTGGAACCTCATCCAAATAGGTATTATGTAGATACTTGGATTTTTAATTTTAATACCATGAAATATTTATATATATATTTCCAGAGCTGGGAACTAAGATTGAGTGTGATTCTGAGGCTCGGTTTGACCAGAATTAATTTTACAAAAATATTAAATATATTTTATATTGTGCATGAAATATTTATTAATTAAAATGGGATAACTATTAAATGTTTTATCATATCCGAAATATGAGAGGACAGTTTATTTTTAAATGCGGTGTAAACCTTAAGCACTACATAAAATAAGTCAGTGTTGAATGTTTAGACCCTTCACTGGTTGGTAGTTCGGCTAAGGAATTAGTTCATTTATTTTTTTGATCAATAGATAAGATTATAAGTATATCACCAACGAATACATTCCATGGTTGGATCCTGATTTCTGGAATTCATAAGGAAAAATCCTTCTTCTTCCCTTCAACGAACTATGACGAAACTCCATAATTGATCTGATCAGTACATAGTGAATGCAACATCTCTTTCCAAAACATTGATGAAAACAAGTTACATTATTGATCTTAATAAAATATAGGTAGTACTCAACAATTTATTTATCACCCTTTATTAATTTATTGAGTAGATAGTTAGTTTTTCCTCGATTGGTGCCTCTTTTGCAGCCTTTAAATGCACCCATGTAATGAAATCTCAATTTTGTTTGATATTTCTAATATGAAATCTTTGTTATTGGTTGTTTTAAAATAAATCATGGCCAATGATGATTAAAATTTTGTGTATGGGGATTTTCACCCTTGATACATTCTATTCCTCTTCCATTGGATCCCTGCGGTCCCTACATGACTTTTTTGGGATGTACAAGCTCGATCAAACCCCTAGATTAATGAAAAATCAATGAATTAAAAATGATTTGATGATATGAGAATAGATCCAGGATTATTTCAAGGATATGATGATTTATTCGGTGTTTAATAGTCATGTTCAAGATGAATGGAGGTGTGATGGCGGGAATAACTACTGACCAAACCCCCATGGAATCTGGTGGCTAATTTCTAGTGAAAATGGCCAAAAAGGGAAATCCATGACTAGATCCTAATATTTTAGGATGATTCCAAATGATATCTATGGAGGGTCTATCAGATATAGACATGTAAGATCATATTTTTTTTGAAAATTATAACTACACACCAATGTTGTTGTATAAACACATATTGTGGAGCCCCCTATGGTAGAGACTAGGTTTTGAGAAAATTTAAGGGTTACAAGGAATGTCTCTCCCCATCACACTTCGTGTACTCTATCTCGATTGGATAACCAATGTGGTAAACCACCCAAGTGGTTGTCTATATATAGGTACATGGACATTGGGTCTGGTACACATACATGGACAGTACCGCATAATCCTAGTCACATATATCTAGGAAACACCCTGTAGTCTACCTAACCTGTGAGTAAAACTACACAGACATGGATCTATTCACTAGAAGGGACACAAATAGGTGGCAGACACAAATCCATGTACTGGATGGGACATAGGTTGGTGGTGAAGTGGGGCCACACATCATGTGGGTCCCCTAACTTGCTGTGTAGCACCTTCATCCATTTTGTGAAAACTTTTTCTCTATATCTCATTCATTTAAACTCGTATTTTTTTTAAGTGAGTAGCCTATCATGAGTGTGTTTTTGTGTATAACATGGAAGTTCCCTTACCTGTAGAAAATGAGATACCAAATTTTCTAGGGATGACACTTTCTGAGGTGACACTAAGGATGAAAGTGATCTGGAAGGACCACAAGATGCTTACTATTGAGTAAAATCCTCTATTTGGGGTGGTAATGGGTTATTGATGACTTATAGTTGAACCCTCAACCTGATCTGGAAAAGGTTTGTCGACTTCCTGAGTGGAACCCTCCTATGGTATCCGGGGATGGTCCCTGTTGATAAAGAGTTTAACCCTCTAGTTGGGCTGGGTAGGGGTCCTAGAGTATTAGAGTGAAACCCTCTAACTAGATAGGGCATGGTTCCTCCATCGACTATCATTGTGGAACCCTCTATTCGAGCTGGAAATGGGTCCTAGACCTCCTGAGTCGAACCCTCCTGCAGTATCAATGTATGGGTCCCTAGTCAAATTGAGTGGAACTCTCAAACTGGCCTATGTATGGGTCCTTGACTATTAGTGTCACAACCCCTCCCCTAGGGCTCGTGTCGTGACTACCCCATGGCCTCCATCTGAAGGCCAGGGGCTAGCGACTAGCACCAAAGGTGTAAAGCCCTAAAACTAGGAAGGCATTGGCTTTATAACATGAAATCGCACACAACAGAGTACAAGATGGAAGAAAAACACTAAGTAAAACTGTATAAAAAAAGAGTGATGAAAAGTAAAATGGGGCTGGCAATATAATATCAAATGTAAAGTAAAAGAAACTAAAAAAGTCAAAACAGCTCCTGGATAATCCACCGGGAAATCCTATCTGAAGGGTAGGTACAAATAGCCTCTACAGCAGTCCATGTCCGTCCGTCTCCTCTGTGTACTGTCACACCTTGTGGTCCACCTTAGCGTACCGTCAAGTCCTGGTACACTCAGCCTTAGTCAGTGTTGTCTGTCATCAATATCCAACACAACGAGGTATGTGGGTAGCCCGTGCAGCGGAGATTATAACTATACTCAGTAGGGACCCAGAGAGCATCAAGGTCTCACAAAACCCAACAAGAATAACCACAAGGTATGAAATCAATTTTAACCCCACCTAGGTATATTCCCATACATATACCTTAAGTTATCAGCTAATCCATCTCAATAATGAGGAAAACACAAAAGTTACTGACTTAGCTCACATAGGTATACAACTTTTGAAGAGATTAATAGATGATTAGATGTAGACACTAAATCATCTATTCTGTCGAACTCACATAGGATCCAAGAATAATAGTCAGATCTTTAAAACCCACACAAGATCCAGGAACACTAGTCAGAGATGTCGAACCCACACAGGATCTAGGAACAGTAGTCAGAACTGTTGAACCCACACAGGATCCAGAAATAGCAGTCAGAATTGTCGAACCCACACAGGATCCAGGAATAGTAGTCAGAGCTATCAAACCCACACAGGATCCCGAAATAGTAGTTAGATCTCTCGAACCTACACAGGTTCCCCGAAAGAGTAGTGAGAGCTGTTGAACCCAAATAGGATCCAAGAATAGTAGTCAGAGCTGTCGAACCCACACAGGATCTTGGAACAGAAGTCAAAACTGTCGAACCCACATAGGATCTAGGAATAGTGTTCCGAACTATCGAACCCACACAGGATCCTGGAACAGTAGTCAGAGCAGTCGAACCCACACAGGATCCAAGAATAGTAGTCAGAGCTATCAAACCCACACCGGATTCATGAAAAATAGTCAAAGAGAAGCCAGCCACAAGGTTTCCACACAAGCACTATTGGTTTTGGGAGGGTACAATCCTCAAGCCATGTGTCGATACATCATCTTCCACAAATTCCCACAAAGAAATAACTTGAAGGTCCACCTCATAATAGGAGTCTCAACGCAACAGACGGTGCATCAATCAGATGCCTGGTCTATGAGTTATTAGACTTTTAGTCCCGGGGGCCCGGTTGGATTCGTGTACGATCCAACCTAAATGTTTCTCAACTATAACCCAAAATCTAGTGGGGTATACTCTAAGGTCCCATCATTCCCTACGATTTCTAGCACCCCTGACGGTTTTTCAAACCAATTTTTGGTGCCAAATATATGGTCGTAGAAAGTAAAGGGGTTGTAGTGGGCCTAGGTCCGGTCCGACCAAGTCGGACCAACCCATTACGACTTTGTCTGAGCTGACCCGTTGGGTTCGGCCTAGCCCAGTAGGTGAAAAATAGCGTGAGGTTGTAGACTAGTCACAAGGGTATGGACAGGCCACGGGTCAGAGTAAGGGCGGTTCGGCCTAGAGGAACTGCGAGGGGCATGGAAGGTCAGATCGGCAAGGCGAGCGTGGGGCGTGGCTTGGCGGCTCAGCCCGGATGGTTGTGTGCGGTTTTGGCCAGCGCCATGAGAGGCGCGCATCGGGAACCTCAGCCCTGATGGTCGAGGCCGGTTTGGCTACCGCCATGAGGGGCGTGGCTCGGGCAGCCCGACCAGGATGGATGAGGCCGGGAGGCCGAGTCAGCATAGCTGGGAGGTGGATGGGCTGGCCAACTGCAGGTCGACGGGCGGCCGGGCAGGCCCGGAGGCGGACGTGTAGGCTGACGGGGAATCATTCGGGGCTGTTTCGGCCAGTGGCGGTGCGAGACGCAATGGGGGTGGCGTGGGTCACGGAGGTCATGGGTAGCGCAACATTTGTCTTTACCTCCTTCATCGCCTCATCGTTTCATCGTCATCTCGAAGGACATTACAAAAGAGATCGACGGAGGGTGTCGGGCCATGTTAGTTTGGCCTGCACCCTCCACATTTAGGGTTATGGCGTTTGGTCCTTTAGAATGAAACACAAAAATACACCCACAAAAAGAAAGCATCCTCATTCTTTGTTTTGAAGGAAAGGAGGAACATGTGACTTAAATAAAATTAAACCCCTACCTTTGTTCGTTGTTCGACGATGAAGTCATGGGAAGAAGATGGTGTTGTCGTCGTTCGTCGCGTCCACCACAGACTTCCATTCCAAGCACGTGTGTCAGTTTGTTGATGATGATCTGGAGGGAAGATCGGTTGAAGACGTCCCAGGTCAAAGGGGTTCTGAGGAAGAAAATCGAAGATGCTCTACGCCGGCGTTCTTCTTTGGAATAACGTTTTCTTTGTTCTTCATTCTTCGTTGGGGAGAGCTTTTCTACCTAATCTTTCTCTATTCTCCCAATTTCCACAAAAAGACAAATGCCAACCAAAATAATATACTGTGATATCTTGTTAATCCATTGGAATAATATTAAAATTGGATAAATTAATTATATTGGCTCCACCTAATTAATTCATGGGGTTGGAAAAATTTAACTTAATGAGGAGGATTCGAACAATTTAATTTTAATGAGGAGGATTGGCACAATTAAATGTTAGGGCAGTTGAAGAGGCTCCCCTACACTTAATGGATGTTTGAGGGTTTCTCCCATTTAATGGGGAGTTTCAAGTGGTTAAAAACCCGGGTGGTCCCCACCATATTAATCATGAAGAGGAGTTTCGGTTCGGGTGGGACACACAACTATAACCTCTCATTGTATGTTACGGTGTGGTGGTCCCCACCTCCAACTTCCACATTGAGGCTTTAACCAACCAAATAAAAATAAAGCTACAAATTTATTTTTATTTAATTCGTTCATTAAAAATCCAAAACTATCATTTATTTCTGACCATCTATCGTCGAGGTAAAAGTTTTCTTAGGCATATATCGGCACTACGAGTTCAACGGTGCCCTTAGATTTCAATTCTGAGCACCGATTCAAAAGCTATAAAACCCCACTCATATTTTTACTGAATGTACCTAAACAAAAATTCAGAAAGTGATTTTCAGCACATTGGGCCTTGGAATCACGGGCCGTAAATTTTCTTGGACTCGTAAAATTTCCATGTATTTAAGAATTTTTTCCCATGGAAATTCTTGGACTTTGAATTCTCCCCACCTTAGGGATTTATGTCCCCTTAATCTACAACTCGATCAAAGGGAAAAAGTGGGTGTACTGAGCACGCATCTGAGCCTCCTGCTCCCATGTGCTCTCCTGGAGGTTACCGTGCTGCCAACGAACATGCACTAGAGGTATCAACCATCCATTTAGGACCCACTCCTTTCGATCCTCAATCGCCACTGGAACCTCCGTAAAATTCACCCCATCATCGACGTCCATCTTTCCATGGTTGATGATGTGAGAAGGGTCATGCATGTATCTCCTCAGCTGAGATACGTGGAAGACGTCGTGCACCCAGTGCAATGGAGGTAGAAGAGCTAAGTTGTAGGCCACCTCTACAACTCTGCTGAGGACCCAAAATAGTCCAATTAATCTCAAAGATAACTTGACGCCTTGGCCAAATCTCTGTATACCTCGTCAGGTTGAGACCCGTAGAAAGACGTGGTCTCTATCCTCAATCTCCGTAGGTCTCTGTCTCCTATCGGCATATGAATTATTCCTACTCTGTATAGTCTTCATACGCTCCTCGATGATCTACACCTTCTCTATGGTATCTCGTACCATCTCTAGTCCCACTAGTGATAACTCCCCTGGGTCAGTCCAGCATAGAGGTGATCTACAAGGTTTCCTGTACAACACCTAAAAAGGCGTCATCCGTATGGTGGAGTGATAGATGTTGTTTTAGGAAAAATCCACTAAAGGTAAGTGGTCCTCCCAGCTACTACCAAAGTCAAGTACACAAGCACGCAGTATTTCCTCAAGGGTTTGAATGGTCCGCTCAGTCTGACCATTGGTCTGAGGATGGAAGGTGGTGCTCAAACGAAGTTTCATCCCGAAAGCCTCCTGCTAACACTTCCATAGCCAGGAAGAAAATCGGGCATCACGATCAGAGACAATCGTTAAGGGTATACCATGTAGACACGCACTCTCCATCATATAGAGGAATCCCAAGCTCTCTATTCTACCATGCTCTCTGATCGGTAGGAAGTGGGCCGACATGGTGAGTCGGTCATCGATCACCCAAATAGAGTCATGTCCCCTAGACATACGTGGATGTCCTATCACGAATTCCCTGGATATCCCATCCCACTTCCACTCTGGGACCTCTAAACGTTGCACCAAGCTTGCTAGTACCTGGTGATCCACCTTCACATGCTGACAAGTGAGGCATCAAGAGACAAACTATGCTAGTACCTGGTGCTGCTCCTGAAGTTCCACTGGTACCATTGAAAGTCATCTGAAGAGGAAGACTTTCTCCCCACCTTCAGAAAAACCATCAGGTTCATGCCCTGTGGATATATGAGCATGTCATGTCTCACAGTTTGCATCCCCATGTTGTACCTCCATGACTCTCTAAATAAGTGGGTGAGTGACTGTAAGAGATTGAAGAAAGACTGGTCCATCTCTATCTACAACAGTTATCTGTAAAGTATCCAGCTTCTCTGTCACCTCGTCTAGCTGCTGTATATCGGATCTCCTACTGAGTGCATCTACAACAATGTTCCCCTTCCAAGGATTATAGACTATCTCGAATTCATAGTCTTGTAGGAACTCAAACCAACTTCATTGTCTCAGGTTCATATCCTTATGATATAAGATATACATGAGACTCTTCTGATCAAAGTACATGGTAAAACACACGCCCATTAGATAATGATGCCACATCTTCAAGAAGAATACCACTATTATTAATTCCTGTTCATGGGTAGATTAGTTCTGCTAATGTTGTCTCAGCTATCATGAACCATAAGAGATCACTACTCACTCATGCATCAACACACATCCGAGTCTTGTTCCTAATGTGTCACAGTAGACTATGTACCCAACGCCTTCCTCTAGAAGCCTCAGAATGGGGGCACTAGTCAGACATTGCCTCATCTCTTGAAAGCTCTGCTGGCATCTATCCAACCACACAAAGGGTTTCCCCTTCTTCTTCAAGGCTGATAGTGTTGTTGCAACTCCGTAAAAGTCTGGTACAAATCTCTGGTAGTATCCAGCCAAACCCGGGAAACATTGTACCTCCGTCACACTCCTTGGTAGCTCCCAAGAAAGCACCACCTCAATTTTCGCTGGATCCACTGTAACTCTAGACTTCGAGATGAAATATCCTAGAAAGTGATCCTCTCATATCCAGAATTGTCACTTAGAGAGCTTACCATAAATTTGGTGTGTTAAGAGTGTGTCCAGTACTACCTGGAAATGGTAGGCATGCTCCTCCTAAGTATTCGAGTTGATCATAATGTCATCGATGAAGACTACAACAAATCAATCGAGTTACAGATGAAAGATCTTGTTCATGAGTCCCATGAACCCTGATAGAGCGTTGGTCTCACCGAATGGCATAACCGAGAACTTGTAGTGGTTGTGCCGACATCTGAATGCCATCTTCTGTACATACTCATCTTGAAATATGTGCTTGTGATAGCCTAATCTGATGTCTATCTTTAAGAACCACCGCGCTCACTTCAGTTGATCAAAGAGGTCATCAATCCTCTAGAGAAGGTACTTGTTCTTCACGGTCACTTGGTTTAGGTGAAGGTAGTTAGCACAAAACCTAAAGCACCCATCTGCCTTCTTGGTGAACATAATCAGGGCTGCCTAAGGGGAAACATTGGGCTGGATGAATCCCTTCACCTGCAAGTCCTCTATCTACACCCACAGCTTGCGAAGCTCTGTGGGTGTCATCCGATATGCTGGGGTAGATATCAGTGTCATCTCTGGGTACAAGTAAATGTAGAAGTCCACCTCACTGTGAGTAGGTAGACATAGGACATCATCTGGGATAACATCAGCATACTGGTCCACCACTGCAGGATAGCTTGGACTCTCCACATCAACTTCTCTTAGTGTGAGGAAAGACAACTGATGAGTGATCGGCTGCACCCTCCTCAGGGTAAGTCCGTATTGTGCTGCAAAGACTCTCTTCTTGCAAGTTAAGGTGAACTTGGTCCCATCCTTGCGGAAACACCGAACTTTGCGCCTAATACAGTCTATTTGAGCTTTGACTGTAGATAACTAGTCTATACCCAAGAAGACATCGTAAGGCCTCAATGCTATTAATAGGAGATCCCAGTCAAAGCTCTCACCACCTAGAGTAATATCACACTGCAACCACCAGTGTGTAATCTTCAAATCATCTCCCATAAGATTCTCTATCCATAAGGATCGAGCTAATGTCTCTGTCAGAATCTCGGAGCTCCGAACGAGGGCAATGGCAATGAAAGCGTGACTGGAACCTGTGTCTATAAGAGCTATAGCTAAGGTTTAATAGACACATATCATACCTTGAATTATCTTAGGAGCACCATGATTGTAAGCCTCAACATCCATAATTTGAGCTCTCCTTTTTCCACCTAATCCCTATGGTCGGTGTGGACCTCCTGGTTGTGGTGGCTGTATCACCTCAAAATGACGTCCACCGCCAGCTGTACGACCAACTCCTCTACCACGTCCACCTACTCCCAGCGAACTTCCTTGATGGAACCTCTACCTTTGACTGGGAGGTCCCTAAACTCTCTGCTGATCATCCAAACGGTGGGTCGGACATTCACGAGCCATGTGACCCTACCTGCTGCATGTGAAACACTGACTATTCCTCCTATTATTTTCTCTGTCTCGTGTGTCTCGCACAACCGAACCCATGTCCTGAGGTCATCCATCGAATGGCTTGGTTCTATTTGATATCTGTGACATATATTTACTTCCAGATGTAGAATACTCCAATACGTGATGTCCAGTGGTGGGTCTCATTGCTGGTGACTACTCAGCAAAGAAACTCTCCACTAAGAGGGCTCGCTCCAACAACCCTTCCTGCGTCCGAATTATAAGGGAGATCATCGAAGCCTTGATCTCTCAACTGATCCCCTACTCGATGGTTCGGGCCCTAAAGAATGGGACCCATACCATATATGTGGAGTATCATGAGAGATCAGTGAACCTCACTGAGTATTGGTCCACCGTCATGCTGCCCTACTGTAGGTGAAGTAACTCTTGTATCAGCACAACACGTAGGGTGGCTGGGACAAACATTGCCCAAAACAGTCTCTCGAATTCTACCCAGAAAAGTATCGCCTCGTCATGCACCTGGATCATCAAGCTCCAACATCTACCTATTTCTTCCTGAAGGAGAATAGATTCAATGATCACCATAAGGTTAGCTGGTGTCCCTACTGGTCTAAAGACTCTCACCACAACCACCAGCCATTCCTCAGCTTCATGCGGGTCTGACTTGTCTCTGAACCTGGGTGGCCTCTGGAGTTGGAACTTGTGAAACGTTCTTAGGTGGTTTGAACTCTCTACTACAAGGTCTGGTGGCATTGGTGGACCAACGGGGAGTGGTACCGCTGGTGCCTCCTCTAGAAATGGCCCCTGCACCGAGGCCTCATCACTCAGTGGGATATCTGGGTGTACAACACTCGGAACCCTAGCTGGCTGTCTGGGTGGAGCAATCCAGAAAATAAATAGGTATTCCACGGTCAGTATGTTATACCTGGTGAACTGAATCAAAATATCACAAAGAAAACTCTTGAAAACACGCACGCAATCATTTTTTTTCTTGCATTGAGTTGGAAATAAGAAGTGAGGGTCCTAGTGTATGGATACGTCAGACACCACACCAACACTAGAATCCCAGTACTGAAAACCAATCTTAGTATCCTTAACACTATATCTTCACAAAAAAGATCATAGTCTTATGTTCTACGGTAGAACCAAATCCTCTGATACCAATTCGACATGACCCATCTCTTGGGGCCCATGTCATGACAACACCAAGCCCGCCTTCCATAGGTCAGGGGCTAGAGACTAGCACCAAATGCCTAATGCCCTAAAACTATGAAGGCATTACCTTTATAACCTAAAAACACACACAACAGATTCCAAGATATAATCAAAACAATAATTAAAACTGTATAACAAAAGAGAGCTCAAAATTAAAAAGGGGCCAGAAATAAAAGCCCAAATGTAAAGTACAAGAAATTAAAAAAAAGGAAAATGGCTCATGGACCATCCATTGGGAAATCCTACCTAAAGGGTAGGTACAAATAGCCTCCACAACACTCCATGTTAGTCCATCTCCTCCATGTTCTGTGACACCATGTGGTCCACCTCCGGGTACCGTCCAATCCCGGTACAGTCAACCTCAGTTAGCGATGTCTGTCATCTTCATCCAACACAACGAGGTGTGGGCATAGCCCGTGCAGGGGTGAGTATAACGATACTTAGTAGGGACCTTGAGACCCTCAAGGTCTAGAAAAAATGAACAAGGATAAACCACAATGTATGAATTCAACAGTTAACACCACATAGGCATATTCTCAAACATATACCTATGTTATCAAGTAATCCATCCCAATCATGAGAAAAACACAAAAGTTACTGACTCAACTCACACAGGTATACAACTTTTTCATAAAGTTAGAGAATATTAGATGTAGACACTAAATCATCTATTCTGTTGAACCCACACAGGATCGAGGAACAGTAGTCAGAGCTATCAAACCAACACATGATCTAGGAACAGTAGTCAGAGCTGTCGAACCCACACAGGATCCAGGAATAGTAGTCAGAGCTGTCGAACCCACACAAGATCCAGGAACAGTAGTTAGAACATTCAAACTCACCGAGGATCTAGGAACAGTAGTCAGAGCTTTCAAACCCACACAGGATCTAGAAACAATAGTCATAGCTGTTAAACCCACACAGGATCTGGGAACATCAGTTAGAGTAGTTGAACCCACACATGATCTAGGAACAGTAGTCAGAGTTATCGAACCCACACAGGATCTAGGAACAGTAGTCAGAACTCTCAAACACACACAGGATCTTGGAACAGTAGTAAGAATTCTCGGACCCACACATGATCCAAGAATAGTAGTCTGATCTATCAATACCATAGAGGATCTAGGAACAGTAGTCAGAGCAGTTGAACCCCCATAGGATCCAGGAACATTAGTCAGAGAGCAGCCAACCAGAAGGTTTCCTCACAAGTACGCTTGGTTCCAATAGGGTCCAATCCTCATGCAAAGTTTTTATACATCAACTTCTATGAATTCCCATGAAGAAATAACCCTAAGGTCTACCTAGTCATAGGGGTCTCAACAAAAATAGACGGTGCGGTTCTCGGATGCCCAGTCTGAGTGTTATTAGCCATTTAGTCTTGGGGCCCAGTTGTATTTGTGCACGATCCAACCTAACCGTATCTCAACTATACCTCAAACTCTAGTGGGTGTACTCTAAGGGAAATTCATGCCCCATGATTTCCATCATTACTGATGGTTTGTCAAACAGACGTCTAGTGCCAATGATATGGCTGAAATAATTAATGGGGTCATAGTGGGCCCATGTCCGGTCTGACCTGGCCTAACTTAGTCTGAGCCAACCCATTGGGTTCTTCTTGGCGCACTGGGACTGGCCCCGTAGGCCACGTATAGCGTGAGGGCACAGACCAGTTGCGAGGGCATGGACAGGTCGTGAAGGTGCGGACCGGCCGCGGGTCTGTGTAAGGGCGGTTCGTCCCAGAGGCGCCGCTAGGGGCACAGAAGGCCGAATTAGCCGAGCTTGTGTGGGGTGTGACTCCGTGGCTCGGTCCAGATGGTTGAGACTGGTTTGGCTAGTGATGCGAGGGGAGAGGCTCAGGCTTCTCGGCCTCGATGGCTGATGCCGGTTCATCCAGCGCCGCGAGGGGCGCTACTCAGGAGGCTCGGCCAAGAAGGACGAGGCAGGGAGGCCAGGTCAGCTGGGATGGAGCCAAGCAAGAAGGTGGGTGGACGGGAGACAGCCTGGCAGGCCGACAGGGGTTCGTCTAGGTCGGTTTGGCTGGTAGTGGTGTGGGACGCCGCGGGGACAATGCAGGTCACGGAGGCAGTGGGTACTCCGACCTTTGTCTTTTCCTCCTTCGTCACCTAGTTGTTTCGTTGCAATGCCGAAGGACATCACAAAAGAGATCAACGGAGGGTTTCTGGATATGTTAGTTTGTCCCACACCCTCTTCATTTTGGGTGTTAGTAATAGGTCATTTAGAATGAACCACCACAATCCACCTGCAAAAAAGAAAGAATCCTCATTCTTTGTTTTGAAGGAATGGAATAACATGGGAACTAAATGAAATTAAACCCCTACCGTAGTTCTTTGTTCGATGATGAAGTTGTGAGAAAAATACGGTGTTGTCTTCGTTCATCGCATCTTCCACACACTTCCAATCCAAGCTTATGCATCGGCTCATTGATGATAATGCGGATGGAAGATAGGTTGAGGATGTCCCACGTCGAAGGGGGTTCTGAGGATGAAAGTGGAAGATGATCCACACCGGGGTTATTAATTGGAAGAACGTGTTCTTTGTTCTTCATTCTTCATTGGAGAGAGCTCTTCTCCCTAGGCTTTCTCTTTTATCCCAATTTCCACCAAAAGAAAAATTCCAACCAAAATAATATATTTTGATATCCTATTAATCCGTTGGAACGATATTCAAATTGGATGAATTAATTAAATTGGGTCCACCTAATTAATTCATGAGGCTGGCACAATTTAATTTAATGAAGTGGATGGGCACAATTTAATTTTAATGAGGAGGATTGGCACAATTTAATGTTAGGGGAGTTGAAGAGGCTCCCCTATACATAATGTAAGTTTGAGGGTTTCTCCTCTTTAATGGGGAGTTTCAAGGGGTATAAAACCCGGGTGGTCCCCACCATATTAATCGTTAAGAGGAGGTTAGGTTTGGGTGGGCCCCACCACCATAAACTCTCATGGGAGGTTATGGTGTGTTGGTCCCAATATCCAACTTCTACATGGAGGCTTCAACCCACCAAATAAAAATAAAGCTACAACTTTATTTTTATTTAATTATTTCATTAAAAATCCAAAAACTATCTTTTATTTCGGACCATCTGCCGTCAAGGTGAAAGTCTTATTAACCAAATATCAGTGTTGTGAGTTCAATGGTCCCTTCAGATTTCAATTCCATGCACATGTTCATAAGTTATAAAAACCTTCTCGTACGTTTATTTAATGTACCCGAAAAAACTTCAAAAACTGATTCTGGGCACACATGGCCTCAGTATCCCGCACTGTTAATTTTCGCGGACTTGTAAAATTCCCATGTATTTAAGAAAAAAAATTCATTAGAAATTCCAGGTCTTTAAAATTAGAGTGTAATACTCATTTTTTATAAGTAATGATTCCTTTATATATAAATGGTGGCCCCTCAATTGTGTAAAACAATTACGAGACGTGGTTTGATGTATTTTTGGACTCATGAGGAAGACAAATTCTTTCCCCATCGAGATGTGTTTTTGTGATGCGACCATAAACCATATGAGTGAGTTAGTTTTTCCAAAATCAAATAGTATCAAGGTGTGGTGAATGAGTTTCATAGACTTGTCTATTTGGGGATGAAATGTGGGATATTTTCCATCTTTGATGGACTTTTAGAATTGCTTGGTACACATCTTCTTGGGATGATCTGGGAGATGGATATTCCCTTACACTCTCATTGGGGCTTCTTGACTGAGCATAATTTTATATATCATTCCTTTGTACCCACTCCATGGGTTTGGTTACTATCTATCCATGAGAAGAAATTATGTGTAGGGTATGTTACATGATTTTTGTGCCTAGATTCTCATGGTTCCATGATTCTAATCTTCAGCTATATGTGGCGAAAGATCAACAGGTAGTTCACATAATAACCATCATTATCTCCCTGTGCATGGATGAGATTACATTCATTATTTTTGGGTTGAGATGTACTATTATATTGCAACTTGTGCATATTCTATATTTCTATTCTATTGTATCTCTTACTGCACCCCAAAGATTTCAGCGCATCCTACTAGGTATTTTTTACTCACCCTTGCATGGTTCTTAACACACATGTATCGTGTCTTATGTAGATGACAATCAGGATTTCCCTAACAATAGAGGTGCATAGTGATATTGGGTTCTTGGACCACATATGGTGGTATTATCTTGGAATTTAAGATCTTGGATCTCTTAGTTGTTTACTTTTTCTAGTTTTTTATTAGGTTGCACACATTTCAGGATGGGTGTGTATTTTTTCACTTTAATTTTCGATTTACACTACTGTACCATTGTAATATCAATAGGTTCATACATGATTGGTTTATTTTATAGTAGTTTTCAGACCTTTAATCTTTACATATGAACATTTTAATTTATTTAGCTATTTTTGTACATACACGTACATCCGAAAATGCCTCCCCGAATTACTTATGCCTTTAACACCTGTTTCCACCCAATGGACTATGGTGGTAGGCTTGGGGTAGCTGCGGCTCGAGCCACAACATGGGTCAAGTCATGAAAGACTAGTATCCAAGAAAGATCATTATTTGGGAAATTATTCAGATGTTTCCTCTTGAAGAGTATTGGTTGGTTAGGGAAACAATATAAAAATATCTCGTGTGTAGCTCTCAGTACAGAGAATCTAGTGATGCTGCAATGGTCGATGTATCCATTCCCCAAGACCATGACTACCTTATTGTCGACTCGAATCTTTGAGAAATTTTTTTTATTGTAAATGGTACACAAATCATATATTATTGACTCATTTGAATTCCTTCTTGGGTAAGATCCCCATTTTTTGATATATATATATATATATATATTCCATTGACTACGGGACTCCTTGATAACTTTTAAGATTCCTCTATGACAACAATAATCCTGGATACCATATTTGGTTCCTGAAAAGGATATAATGATCAATGTGTCCTTAGTTAATGGTCCATCCCACAACCCCCTTTCTCTAGGTCTATTAGTAGCAGTTCATAAACATGAAAAGTAATAGATCATACCATCATAGAAGGTTGAGGACATGCACATGCTCTGAGCACTCTATGAGTTCTATTATCAGAGACTATTGAGGTTCCATGACAAGCCCAATCCTTAGATAGAAGAGGTCTGGATAGAGTACGTGTTATATATCATCGTGATTTTTTAAAACCCAATGGATCAGGTGGTATCTGGAGTTGTCAACCTTTTTATTGGAGCAGTTCGCCATTGGTGGGCACTTGTTACACATATTTTGTATGAGTTGAATCTCTCAAGGGATGTATTCCACTAGTTTTTCCCTGACAAGTAATACCCCTCGTTCTTACACTCATTTTTTATCTAGGAGATTCAGGAGTTGAATAATGGAGGTATGATAGTGTTTGAGTACATATAATGTTTCACATACTTTATGCGATGCTCCTTGGACAAGATCTAGGATGGATACATATAATCAATAAAGTTTGATTAGGGACTCTGTGGTTATATATGTGCCACTTTTGTTTCCCTGTGCAACCACACGTATTATAGGGTGAAAAATAATGTGCTTTTGATAGAGAGATTTTTACTATATGGATTAAATATGGAAAGATATTGTAGTGGGTGATAGAGAGAAGAGTCCTCTATAGATGCTAGCAGTCATTTGGTGCCAAGATCTCAGCACAGGAGATCCTTCTATGATCATACTTATGATAATGATCATAGGAAACATGGAGAACCAGAGTAGTCTTGAGTGGAGTGGTTCTTACATAGGATGGGCAATGTCACATGACATGAGACTACTCGACCCGACTTTCTAAGGACCCTAGAAGATAAATGATTAACCTTTGCGGTATAGGAAGCGTTGTGATTAGGGATATCATGGTCATGGATATGATGGTATCCAGGGAGGTGGAGTAAGCATAGAATAATGAGGAGCTGTAAGTGGAGGATTACATTATGAGATTCTTCCTCCACCTCCCCTAGGATTCCCACATCACCCTCATGGATCTGGTAGCTAGGGCCACAGATAGCTACAGGATTTGGATGATTATGATGATGAAGCATTAGAGATGGTTTGAGGTACAATTTTTTATTATTATAATTTGTCTTAGTATTGGTACACATAGGTTCTATTCATTCATTTTTCTATCGAATCGTGGTGCAAGAGATAGAGCTCCTATTGAGATTCTAGGACAACAACATTGTCTTTAGGTTCATATAATGAACTATTATTTTATATATTTCATCTCCCGGAAGTGAGACCAATATATTAGTGTCTAGAGGTTCACATGGGACCTTTGGTTTGTCATGATGGGACCCTATGATATCATCTTGGGAATGGGATGGATTTCCATGGATTGATCACAAATTTATTTTAATTATAGAGAAATCAAATGCCTATGCACTAATGGGATGAGGATCTCCTTCTCTGGTGAGAGAGATCTCATGGATGGACACAATGATTATAAAAGAAGGAGGTTACAACCTATCACCCATCAATTAGAGAGTGTAACCTTTGGTGCGGAAGGGTATTTACGTATACGGGATCCTTCAGTTGTGGAGGATTATATGGATTTATACTCCAAATACATTATAGGACAACATTTTAAGTGGGATATGGAGTTTTCTGTTGGATTTTTTTTCTGAGACTGCATCAATATCTTGTGAGGAATATCAGATGGAACTTATTAATCTTTTATAGCTATGGTTGCAGGTGGAGGACCTTGTGGAGAAATGTTTCATCATACATAGTCTTTCCTATTAGACCGCTCTGGTCCAATTCATGAAAATAGTGGATGGGAGCTTACATATTTTTGTAGATTATAATCACATGAACCAGGACAAGATAAATAATATGTACCCATTTCCAATGATTTACAACCTCTTTAAACCCTTAAAAGGAATGATATGGTTTTTGAATATATATATATATATACAGTCTGGATACCACAACTTGTGGGTTCTCATAGCTGATATTAAAAAAAATTCATGTCGATTTTTCTATGTAGATGATGAGTTCCTAGTGATGTCCTTTGGTGTGATGAATTCCCTTTCCCTGTTTATGGATTTGATGAACTGGACCATCCAATTGTAATTGTACTAGTTTTTTATTTTATTTAGTAATGGAAAATTTTTTACTCTGCATTAGAGGAGGAGAGGAAAACTACTTGAGTATGGTTCTTGATTTTCTTTGAGAGAACCTGATTTAGGGAATGCTCTCGAAGTGTCACTTATGGAGCTAGGAGGTTCAATTTTTGGGGAATTCCCTTTATGACAGGGGTTTATCCATGGATCCAATGAATATAAAATCATATCTTTCATGGGATCCACCCAAGAACATGTTAGGGATTTAGATCTTCCCTGGCTTGGAAGGGTAATATATGAGATTTAAGGAATAATTCTCTAGAATCACACCCCCTATGACCACCCTGATGTGGAAAGTGAAGCGGTTTACCTGATATAAGCTATTACAGAGGGTTTTGAGTTGTTTAGGTAGATTATGATGAGTGATCTATTTTGGATATTACTAGTGGAGGGTAGAGAGTTCATAGTTTATTATGATACCTTAGGAGCTGGGTTTGATAGCATATTGATACAGAGACATACAGTTATCACATACAGGACAAGACAATTAAGACCCCAAGAGAAGAACTATGGGATGCACGACATAGTGCTAAAAGTTGTATAATTTTTCTTGAGGATGTTTAGACACTAAATTCCAGGGAATAATTTTTTGGTTTACTCAGACCAATATAGTCTCAAATACATCTCCACTCTGAGAGACCTGATCTTGAGTTAGTGATTTTTGTTGGAATTCCGGCAGAAATATGATATTTAGATATTCTATAATATAGGTAACCGAAGAATTTTAGGATATTGTATTAGTAGAAAGTCCATGGACCACCTAGAGTAGGATGATTCAGACAAATTGGCTTCCCTACTGCAGACCCTGGTGAGCAGGAGGGTACAACATTTATTCATTTGATGGTGTTGACTGCTTTGCTACCAAAGAATGTGTGAGAGTCGTAGTTAGAAGACAGAAATTCTAAGGTCTTGTGTGACCATATATCCATAAGAGAATCACAAGATAGATATTCTGGAGGAAGGAATCATGTCATCTTGTTAAAAGGTGTAACTATGGTTCTAGTCATGTGGTGGGAAGATGTGATGAATGAGTTCCACACATCTCCCCTAGTTATAAATCCCCGTGTTTAGAATATGTACATATGTATTAATATGTAATTTTTGTTTTCCAGCATGAGATGAAGCACATCTACATTCATCTCTCGATGCCTCACCTATCAGCAAGTAAAGGCTAAGCATCATTCTCGGATAGGTTTGTTGAAGCCTCTTGAGTCCCCAGTGTTGAAGTGGGATGACATATCCATTGACATTTTTCATAGGGCTTATATGCATAGAGAAGGACAATGATGCCATATGGGTGATATTTGATCAACTCATGAAGTTAGAACACCTCATCTCTTTTAGGGAGCAGAGTTCATTGAAGAGTTGGTGGCAGTGGTATGTATGGGAGATTGTCCACCTTCAATAAGTTTCCTCTATGATTTTCTTTGTTCATGATGCATGTTTTACATCAGGATTTTGGGGAGGCCAATAGGAGAAATTTAGGACCAAATTGTGGATGAGTACAAACATTAACCCCCAAACTGATGGACATACCAAATTCCATATACATGTTCCAGATGATATGTTAAAGTCTTGCATGTTGGACATCAACTAGAGTTGGGTGGGATCACCTACTATCGGTAGATTATGCGTAAAACAATATACACCAATATACCATCGACATGGAACCATTTAAGGCCTTATAAAGGAGACCCTACAGGTCACCCTTATACTGGATATAGATTGGAGAGTCATTTCTTGTGGACCTATAGATGCTGTATGGGAAAATAGAGAATGTCTTGTTCATCAATGAGCAGATGAGGATTGGACAATGTAAATGGAAATATTATGCATATTTTTTGTCATAGGCCCTTGGAGATCAAGTATGGAGACCATTAATTCTTGGGAGTCTCCCCATGAATAGAATTTAAAAGCTTTGGCCAGGGAGGAAAGATGTCCTCAAGGTTCATTAGGTTGTTCAATATTTTCATGATGGTTGAAGAGTTTTTTACCACCTCAATCTACCCCCACAACTAAAGAGGTTGTAAAACATCTTCCACATGTCTTAGATGAGTAGATACATGAATGACCACATGCACATCATTTACTTGGGAGATCAAGACATAAATAATGGAACCAACTTTTCAGAGCAGCTGGTGGAAATCTGGATCGGTAGTAGAGGACCCTGCGTTGATGGACCACCCCTTTTTTTTGCGTGCTCTGTCAGTACAGAAATTTACAGGAGAGTTCTTAGTAGTGGGAGAGCCATAAATGAAATTAGAACTGGGATATTTGGTCAAATATTTTATTTTTTACGATGAAAAAAATTTGATGGAGTGAGTGATATAGGGACCTAGTTTTTTCCAAGTAATATTATGAAATATTTCTATATGTATATCCAGATCATTTTGCTGAGAGGGTGTATGATTCTGAGGGTCGGTGTGCCCAAAATTTATTTTATAAAAATATTAAATATATTTTATATTATGTGTTTACATATTCTTAAAAAATATAGAAATATTAAATGGTTTGTTAGATTATAAATATGATACTTTTGTTGGGTCTGGAATATGGTGTTTTCTGCAAGAGTGGCATAAAATAAGTCAGTGTTGGATGTTTAAACCCTTGCTCATTAGAAGAGTTTTTAATGAATTAATGAATTAATATTTTAATTAATAAAATTATTTTTAGTGAAATAGATAATATTATAAGTATATTACATTGGAAAACCATAATATTGTTGGATCATAATTTATGGAATTATTCAGTGAGAGATCCTTCGTCCTTTTGTTAAAAATGATGACTAAACTCCAGAATCAATCAGATCACGATGCAATGAAATATGTAGATCCTTAAAAATCATTGATGAATGCATTATTAATAAGTTATGGATCCAAAAAAATAGGTAGGAATAATAAATTGGTTTTTTATTCCATTTATTAAATGATTGAGTTGATCATTAGTTCCTCTTTGATTTGTGAATATGTTCTGTACTCTAGGTGCACCCAAGTACACAAATCCCAATTTTGGTTAGTGTATTTATAATATGAAATCCCAATTATTGGAAATAATCTGATAATTATTGTAAAATTATTATTTAAAATTCTTTTATAGTGATTTTCTTCCTTTATTCTTCGCGTTTTTGACTGGTTGGATCCCCCACAGTCACTGCTCGACCATTCTTGGATGTACCATTCTTGATCAGACCCCTGTGTTAATTTTTAATAAATGAAATAACAATGAGTTGATGAACCATGATTATATATGATATATTATTGATGTGAAGATGATCGATTAAATGATTAATTGACTTGGTCCTGATGAAAGGAGGCACAATGGTGGGATGAACAAACGATGAAACCCTCATGGAATCCAGTGGAAAATTTTCAATGAAGGACTATTGGGAAGCACAATATAAATCTAGATAAAAAGATTATAGGACCATTCCATGTTATATCTATGGAGTATTGATTATATATAGGCATATAAGATAATATCTATATTTCTATGAAAAATTTGATTACTCGCCTAGTGTATGAAATAACACATGACATGTAGCCCCTATAGCGGCGACGATAAGTGTTTGGAAAAATTTAGGTGTTACAAGGTTATAAATCTCAGACAGATGTCATTTACCATATCCATATTGGATACCCCATGTGGTGGACTACACAGGTGGGAATCAGTGTACAAGTATATGGACACATGGTCCAAAACATGGACCTGGACATCGACAAATGACCATTGTCCCGGATAGCCAGGACACACTATGTAGTCCACCTACTCGGCATGTATTGATACAAAGACATAGATCAATTTACTGGTAGGGACATGGGAAAGCTATGAAGTGTTCCCACACATCATGTGGGCCCCCTCACACAATGTGTACACCCTTTAACCTATTTGGGAAATTTTTTATCAATATATACTTCACTTGAACTCAAATTCTGGCCTTCAAGTTGCTTATACTATGTTTTTTTCAGGTAGAACATTATGGTACTTATAGTTGTGTATTTAGAGAAATGATGGGAATTGATCTGAGCACGACACCTTCTAAGGTAACCCTGATGAAATTAGTTATAATTAAAGATCACAAGATGATTACTCTCTAGTCAATCCATCCAGCTTGGTTGGGAATGGGTCCTCAATAACCTAGAGCGGAACCCTCCAGTTTGGATGATAATGGGTCCTCAAATTTCTGAGTGGAACCCTCCTTTTGTATCATTTAATGGGTCCTCAACCACCAAAATGGAATCCTCTTGCTAGGCTGGGAATGGTTCATCCATCAACTCTTAGAGTGGATCCCGACACCTGGGAAAGACATCGGTCATCGACCTATCTAGTAGGACCCCAGTACGGTATCAGGGCATGGGTACTTAGTGAATTAGATTTGAAGCATCTATCTAGGCTAGGAATTCATTCTATACTATCAGAGTGTAACCCTTATATAGTACTAGGTCATGTGACCTCTATCTAGAAATGTTTTCCCCTCGACTCTTTGTTATAGTGACAATATTTGGTTTAACGTAGCATTCAAATCAAGAAGAATGAGATCACTTTCCCCACCAAGACACATTTTTTTGATGTGACCTAAAACCTCATGGGTGAGTCAGTACCACCCAAAGTGGATACTATCATGGTGTGGTGAGTGAGTTCCATAGAATTTTGTATTCGGGGAAGACGTGTGGGTTGATGAGAATTTGTGATGGGTTTTTGTAACTATTTCCTACTCTTTTTCTTGGGATATTATAGGTTATGTAGAACCCATTACATTATCATTTGGGATTCTAGAATGAGAATAATATACATATATATATATATATATCCTTCTTTTATACCCACTCCTTGGGTTTGGTTAATCTCATTCTAAGAGTGGCAAAGATGAGTGGGGTATGCCACTTCCTTTTTCTGTCTAGCATCTCGTGGTTGGATGAGTCCACTCTCCTGTAATATTTAGTGAAGTCTCTGTGGGTTTTTCATATAATAACCATATTTATCCCCTTGTTAATGGATGATCTTACATTAACTCTTGTTGGGTTGAGTTGTAAATTTTCATTTGTGCATCTACTATCTCTCTCTTCTATTTATCTCTTAATACTCCCCCCTTAGAATTCATGGCATCCTATATGGTAGGTTAATACTCACACCTTCTTTGGATTTGTGTGTATGTCTCATGTATTATGTAGAAAAATACATTTCAACCATTACTACAAAGGATCATAGGGATAATGGGTTCTTAGACCATGTACGATGGTCCTAGATTGAGATTCAACAACTGGGATCTCTCAACTGTTTAATTTTTCTAGTTTCTGTTAGGTTGGAACACATTTCTAGTTTCGAATATAATTTTCATCTTTACATTTCATTTGGCACTATCATACCTTCATATTTTATATAGGTTCATGAATTCTTGGATTATTTTATAGTATTTTTACATATTTTATTATTTCCAACCAAAATTATTCACTATGTTTGTTGTTTGGGTGTGTATAGGTACACAAAAAATGAATCCCCATGTTATTTATGCTTTCAGTGCTTATCGCCTCCCATAACCTATGGAGGAAACCTTGGGGTACTTGCAGTTCGAGCCCTAGCATCAGCTAGGTCATGACATAAGAACACCACATATACATTATTTATCCTTATCTATAAATGTATTCAGTATATATAAATTTAGTGCGTCAATATAATTCTCATCATATTAGTGGAAAATCCAATATTTTTTCATTCTCAACTTACAACTAGATCAATAACATACCTAACCAATAATTAATTATATAATCCCCAATGTTAGTGTAAGAAATTAATTATAGATAAATTATTCTCATGAATGTTTTCATTTCATCCATAGGTACATTGATTCAATTAAAAATATGTTCCATTATTATACAAAAGAAAAAGTTATGGCTTTTAATATTGTATACTTTATAGATCCTACTACCAAAAACTATTCTTTTTTATTCCTATGAATATTGTGTATCACACAATGAAATCCATCCCATGTTAGTATTTAAATTTCATTAAATAATATAATACTCCATGATGAGAATAAATTATAGATGCCTGATATTCATTGTTTTAGAAGTGAATTATTAGTTGACATAATTAATATATGTTTCTAAGATGAAGGAATGATAAATTAGAGGCTTATTATTTATATAATAAATATTATGAAACATCTTCATGAATACAAAAACCCCAAAAATAAGTTCCCCAATAGTTGTATCCCCTATGATATAATATCAAATAATCTATATGACTTCTATACTTTTTTATTATTGATTAATATATTAAATATCTATGTACTTCCTACTATATCAATATATGATAATCTAAAAATTTATCTAAGTAAACTCCATTAATGGGTAATATATTTTATATAACCCTATTAAAATATTGGTTGGATGTAAATTATAATCCCTTTTTTAATTCCATCATCATATTGTTTAGAAAAATTACTTCAAATCATCCATAATTACAAGCCAAATAACATTGGTTATCGACTAAGAATACTTTCTAAGATCATCGTCATCATCTTAGATCATTTCCATTCAGAAATTTCCTTTCATATCATTTAAAAAAATTAAATCTATAACATTACATTTGATATCATTCATTATAATAAATTTATATAATATTTAATGATATAAAGTTACACACACATTGATTTAGTCTAATAGATTCATTTATTTGTTACACATTGAACTTTTCTATGTTCAAATATACTCCAACTAGAAACTCAAAAATATTTTTTCCCTAACATATTTTTTTTAAAACCCTCATGTTAAGAAATAATAATTATTTCCTCGATTTTGATATTTAAAAAATATCCTATTAACTCCACTATATTGAAAGATATCTTATGAGTTTAGAAATATACTCAGAATATGGATTTTATTGATTTAAATATGAAATTATTAGTGGATTAAAACTATTTCCCTCACATTTTAACAAATAAAATAAAAAATCAATTATCGTTGATGAAAATTATATTTTATTTTTATTCTCTTAAAATGTGTTATTTTTCTAGATTAATCATAACTATTTGTGTAAAAATCCACATCATGTCATATATATAATAATAATTTTTCAAAAATAACTCATATTATCTTATAGGAGAAAAAACCTAAAATATACAAATTATTTAACATAATATACTAATGAATTCACAAAATCCATTTTATTCAAGTTGTTAACATATAAATTCTTACCCAATCACTTGAATAGATACCTCAAATTATAACCATCAGTAATTATATTTTTAACTCCACCATACATACAGAATAATATTTTAATTTTTTTCTAATATCATATACCATTAAAAATAAAAGGATTAAATTAATTAACATAAATACAAGACATGGACTCTCCACAATTCCCTTTTCAACCCTACAAAAAATCTATAAAATTTTCACTCCATCAACTTGGTTTTATATAATACAGACATTATCCATCCTTCTGAAAACATATATTAGATTTCAATGAAATAAGATAACTATTTAACACTATAATATTATTTTTTCAGTTTAAACCATTACACTTTTATACAATCATCAAAAAATTAATGTTTGGATCTCCCATACCCTTATAATAAATCTTATCATATTGAATAGACTGAAAAAACATCTATTTAAATCATTTGTATAGTAGTTCACAATGATTTATAAGAACATTTTTGAAAATAAATGTTGAATGATATTTATTTATACTTCATGCCTTAAAAGGATACCTTATCCTCTAAATTTTATCAATGTTCTAAAAAATATAATAAATTAGTATATAATAATGTTCCTTTTATTATATTACATACAAATAATTACATTGAAAATAGTATAAATATCATTCCTATACTATTAAGGAAGAATCCTTTTAGGTTTTCTATCATGATGAATATATCCATACATTCGTATATAATTATAAACATAGAATACTTAGATCCTATAACGAGAGTTGAGACATCAAATGAAATAATTAATTTCATTTTATAGTAATTTATATCCACTTATTAATCAAATTTAGTAGAATGATATTTTCATATGGGGTTTTTCTAAAACATATAATTATTACATATTCTTAAGATTGATTACTATGTTATATTCTCTATATAAGATGTTTTTTGGTAATCATTAACTTTTATATAATTAATCTCAATTTTTTTTGTATGGTTCTTATAATGATGATTATGAAATATTTATCTAAAAATGTTTATAATATCATGATCATGTTTTATAAAAATTTAATTGGTAATTATATTAAATATTCTAAAACTAAAATGATGATCAATTTTAAATAAAATTATACATATTGGTAGGCCATGATCCATATTTCTCTATTTATTGAGTCTTTTGTGGTGCGTGTCTATTCACATAGATATTTAAGAATACAATATGTTCAATCATATCATATATAACTCTTTGAAAGTTGAGAAAATTAAACGTTAAATAATCTATTATATAGATTATCCCCCACTTTATTCCTATTTCATACTACCCATTGTTATTTTTCTAACAAGTGTATCCAAATGATTAGTCCAAATATAAAAATTTTTTCTGTTAGGGTAAGCAATAACATTATATCTGTACATAAGAGAATAATTCAGAACCCATCTATAGCATAAAACTATATGGTTAGATGATTGTGGTCTAAAAAAGGTATCAATTGAGAAGGAATCTAAAACATAATATTAAAATTTATATTCTGATCTCAACATATTGTCTTCATGAAATTCATTTAGGTATACATGATTCTGTTAATATAGTTTAGAAATCCACTATCGTTAACCATATTTATATATTCAAAGCATAATAATTTATAATAATTTATATAACCCATTATTTTTATCACTTTATATAGAAGTACAATTATATTCACATATATCCAATTTTTCCTTATACCCAAGGTACATGAAAATATTTTATATACAGTCTTAAAATCATCTGAATGAAACCTCATAATAGAAAGTGTGATGCGATGGGGATGCACCCTACAATTACTAGATAGATCCGAATACCAAAGTCCATTTATTATTCTATCCGAATTTTCCACTATCTATATATCAATAATCAATAGAAACCACATTTACAACACAACATTGAATGAAAATACGTATAAATCATAATGAATATGTACTTTCATGTTCATAAAATATAATTAAATCATCGTAATGGTTGAATTTTACTAAATATCATGTAATACCAAGTATATAAGTTTATATATTCATGGTAGGATACTTATATACAGTATAATAAAATTTAACACCAAATATGCGTCAATTCATAATATAAAAATATTATATTTAGGAATAGAGTAGGGAAAATTGAATAACTGATCATTTATAAATATATACAAGATACAAATATTTATGAATGTTTTATAAATGAAGAAACTTTAAATTATTTATAATTATACTTCCCTTATATACAACATTCAAATAGATTAATATGAAAAATTCCTACTTATTTCAATATTAACCATTTCATTATATTTAACCTGGAATTTAAAATGTATCCATTAATATCTCATAAATATGTGATTTTTTTGTAAAACAAGTATAATAATATACGAATTTAAAAGTTTTATAAAAACATTTTGCATAAAAAAATATGACATATTTCATTTTATTTAAACCTTGATAAAATGAACCCAAATTCCATAGGAAGTCTTGAAATAAAATTATTAAATATTACTTTTTATAGGAATAGTTATTATTATAAATTATATTCTAGGATACGAAGATGTTTAAGAGTAATGATACATTATGATACGATTATTTTAGTAAAGAAGGAAACTATTTCTTTATAGAGAGGTTGAGTGTTTCTTATTGGTGACAATGGGGTGGTATTGTTTTCAATAAGTGAACATAAATAACTCAAAAAATTAAAAATGAATCACAATTTAATTATTTGAATCCCACATGAGTAAAAATAGTGTATGAAATAAGAATAAAGAACAATAGTATCAAATTTTTCAATAAACTTAACTGTCATAATAATATAGATTTTAATATTTCACTTACCCTCTTCATTCTTTTTTCAAAAAAATTCTTGTACATGTTCTAAATAATTATTCATGGACACATAGTCAAGAATGACACTAAAATATTTCACACACTAACCAATTCATAAACTCACACACTAAATTCTTAGAGTCACGCATATAGACGCCATTTTGGTGCATTGGATTCACAGTATCCCCCTTTAAAAGACTCCCCATTAATATAGTCCCCCCATACCACAGAATTTCTTCCCTACATAGAAAAAAGAATACATTTTTAGATTAGTTATTATATAATTCTCACAAATTAATAGTAACATAAAAAAAATTGATATAGGGTATGGAACATCAATCTCTATCCTTGAGAAGAATGAGGTTGAACTCCCATAATAAATAAAATTTATTGAGATGAATCCCTTGGAAATGGTTTTATAAATACAAATTATATTTACCCTATTATAGGAAAATATAAAACATTATCATATCTTGATTAACTAATTCATTCATGTGGTGTTAGATGATATCTGTGTTCTTAAATTAAGATTTCCAAACTTGGTTTCTTAAAATATTAATTACACTTTTTTATTATAACCTACTAGAAATTGTCACTGTAGCTCCATCATTATATAGTAATTTATTATCTTATAAACATTTACAATATTGTTTCATGATTGGAAAAAATATACCTTGATTATACCACACATAGGGTAATATAACTTTTAATATTTATATATCAACCTACATATCTTTTTTCCAATAATAATTCTATCATGGATACATACTTCATGTGATCAGAACATTATAACCCACCCACATTCGCATCCCTAAATTATTCAATATTTGATTTTATTTTATATTTTTAACAAATATTTCGAGAAAGATTCTCGTACCATAGAATTTTATTCACTACTATGAAATTATAATCCATTTTGTAAACATTAACACATTAAAAACAATATAAAAATACAAAAAACAATATTTCAATATGATTTTCATAATAGAACTACCAATATGTTTTGTGATATCCTTTTAATAAAACTTGATTCATTATTAATTTTTAATGAATTTTTACAATATGAATTGGTGTAAAAAAATGTATCAACCTCCATTCAGATGTTATTCAATAAGTATCAGAGATACTTCTATTGTGAAAAATCATATAATACTTCTATTGATAAATTTTATGTCTCATTATGTATATCATCTATTCAGACATTAAAAACCAAAATATATTCTTCATTATAATGGATAATTTCTAATACATAGTTTCTTTATTTCTAATTAATATAAAATCATCATTGTAAAAAAAATAATGTGTACCATGTCACAATCATAGATTTAGTGGTTGTTTTCTCAAAATTGTTTTTTGAAATATAGTATATTTAAAAATGATTCATGATTTTAATACCATTCCTTCAGAGCCAATTCTAACACATGCATTTCATCCTTCAACCTACACATGCCTATTTTATCATCTCCATGAATTAATCCTTCATGTTTTTTATATACACATCCTCTAAAAGCATCCCATTTAGCAAGGATGACAATAGATCTATTTAAAAGGCCATGTTTCTAATTTGATAAGTGATTTATATAAAAATAATTATGATCCTAATAAATGAAATTGAAGAAAATGTATCATAAAATTAAATCCTTTTAATCTATGAGTTGCTCTAGAAAATAATTTTTTATTTAGGATTGATCACTTACCAACATAATTAATCATTTTATTAGAGATTAAGACATAGAAAGAGTCATGTTAAAAAGATCATGAGGATAATATGGGGAATACGTAATGTATCCCAATAGAATAACCTCTAATAATATCCATACAATTGGGGGACACATACTAGAATAGAATGTAAACATAACTTGTTGGGTTGCCCTTGAAGTGAGATAGTCAAAATATTTGTTCCCCTTACACTACATGTGTAGTAAACCAAATTGATTGATGATTACATTCTTGAATATAAGAATATAATATGAAATAGACCATGGAATAGTAATTTTACCTTTTAGAGATTTATGGATAGACCAGGATTCTATTTCATACACTTTCAACATAATATTGTTTGAACTACAAAACCCTAATCCATTAATCATAGTACATTCCTCTCCCAGTATTAATCCACCACTCCCTTAGTAAGTGGTTATGGATATTATAACCAATAATATAGGCTTATATATGATGTTTCCACCCTACATAACACTTATATTATAGGATCCATCGATGATATTATTAAGGATAATTTTTAGATGATTCTAGAAGTTCCACTATTGTAAGTTCTCGAACATTATAGAGATTCATTGTTATTTTTAAGGTATTTTTCTTCACTTATTTTATCATTAAATTTTTGGTGGGTTATTAAGAGTTTTTATGGGTAATTTAGAGAAAATTTATGCCTATAGGGTCATGCATAGTTGGAATATGTTTAGGGAAAACGATGCAGTTTTCCCCAAGAAACTATGTGCTCCTATTAGGAGCCATATGTGGAGACACACGGTTGGCACATGGTTTGAAAATACCATAAAGCCTCCCTCCCCAAATAGTTTATAGTAAAATAGAGGATATTTTAATGGTGGGAGAATTTATTTTCAAACCGTGTTCCACTTACGAAAAACAGTTCTACCCATGGGTTGGGGCACACGGTTATGGTGCATGACTTAGAAAATTGTTTTCCTCCACCCAGGAAACCATACATGTTAGTTATA
Source organism: Viscum album (assembly GCA_963277665.1). Taxonomy (NCBI): domain Eukaryota; kingdom Viridiplantae; phylum Streptophyta; class Magnoliopsida; order Santalales; family Viscaceae; genus Viscum; species Viscum album. Next base: position 1,548,262,735 of record OY728152.1, on the reverse strand, counting down.
AAGACCGTAAAAATTATATTAAAATTACCAAAATCCACAATTTTGTATCCCCATTCTCATTCGCAGGACCTAAAATTCCTTTATTTTTTTTTGAGTTCCATGAGAGGATTTAAAGGCTCGTCAAACACCTTTATTAGCGTTTTAATGATCTAATTGAAGAATGAAATCCTCGATTATATGTAATATATTCTCTAATTTATTTCCTCTCTATATAATCTCTATTTATTAATAAATATAGTTTACTTTTTCCTCAATTTGAGATGGTTTATATCCAGGTTGGTATGTTTGTGTTTTGTTGGATCTTGGTCTTAGGTTTTTCTCCTCAATATTTTTTATCATTGTGAAATTGATTGTTTAACATCTAATTGAGGGTTAAGGGTTGGACAACATTCAATAATTAACTTGAGTTAAGTGGTCTAATTTTCTATTCCCATATTATTCCTTATAATTAATTATTATGTAATTGAGAAATTTTAATTTCCATTTTGGGAAATTGCATTTATTTTATATAGAATTAATTTATTTATTTTTCATCTATTATTAAGAAATTGGCTGAATAAAATAATTTTTAAATTGATGGAATAATCGGTTTATGAATTTGATAAGATAATGGGTTTTTGTAATTTACAGAATAATGTGTTTATGAAATTGGAGGATGATGAAATTGGTTTAATAATGGGATTATGAAATTAGTTGAATAATGGGTTATAAGGATTGTTAAAAAATGAGTTATGATTATGGAACCATGGTATGTGATACTGTGAATTATGTATACAATGAGTTGCGGAACATTGATAGATAGTAAAAATTCCTAATGGGTGCTAGATTGTTTCTTTATTCCTCCAAGTATTTATATTTATTTAAATTTGATCATTGTCTTTTGGGATATGGGATCCTTCTCCAAATACCCATAGGGTACCAGATTGCTACTCTATGCCCCTATTGTACGATTGTTAAGTTTTTGTTAATTAGTAAATGAGATATAAAAATTATTTAACTGTGATATTCCAATAGTGTATGTTGGGACATTGTAAGGGGAAAAATAAGTTATTATTAGTTTTGGTGTCACCATGAATCTGAGGACCTAGGTGGTTACTTAAAAACCAATTTATTGTAAAATTTCATTACCTTGTAATTATCTTTTATTATTTACAAAAATGAATACACTACTATATACTGAATAACTTATTTTATCACATTGGTGGTGGCCTACGAAGTTGTACTCACAACCTACTCATGATTCCTTATCAATGGTCAAATAGACTTCATGTTTGAAGGACAATATAAGGGAAATAACCCTATGTTAGATGGATGAGTTGGTATTTCTGATGGAGCATGGATGGAGGAACGTGACATGATGTCAGGACCCACATAGGAGTTTTTGGTGTGTATTTACTTTAGGCATCCATTCGATACTTGAAACTTATTTTGGAATGACATACATACTATTATGGTTTATGGTTATTTATCCATGTTTAAGGATTATAATTTGATATTGATCTTTATTGGTTATGTTATTATTGTAGTTATTGCTTATTATCATTTTGATATTATTTATTAATTTCCACTATTGTCCTATATTCATAAATAGGGTATTTTATCCAGACATTATATATCATACCCTCGCTACTAGTTGTCCACATATGGTATATAAGGAGGCTCTCCCGAGGACATGTAACTAACCAGAATGGGGTACAATCAAGTGGCACCTGGGTCAGGATGTTACAACCACTCTTGGTGGAGTGTCCTCTATATAGTAGATGGGGAACTCCTAGTACCTATGATACTCTTTAGGGAAGGTGTGAACTCGCATCATCTCACAGGATTTTATAAATCAAACAATAAGGTTCTAGTTTTAATGATCAATGTTATCCTGGATATTGGGGGGTCCATCATGTCATTCCTAATTCCTTGTATTATAAATTATCCAATAGCCAGCCTCTAGGTGGGTGGATCATGAATTATCCTTTTAGTGATTGTTTATCATTTCATGGAAGGAAAAATAAATAATCTTTTCATTAGTGATATATTGGGATGAAAACAAGGTAGAATCACCAAATGATCCCCACATAAAAGTTTCCTATTCACCTAAAAATAATATATGATCATTTAATTCAACTCTGGGGTTTCATAAATAATAGAATTTAGAAAAAATATTGATCACCTAACTTTTTCATCATTGTATATATCCTAGATACATATATTCAAAATAAAAAATTTTACATCCTAGATATTTCATTACACAAGAATAGATCTCTCTATCTATCCATCACTTGAGATGCTTGTATAAAATTATATTATTCCTTCTTAATGAAATTCTATGATGATCATTCCATGAAAAAACATTTATCAAGTTCTTCTATCATTATTATCAAGTTAACGGTTACATATATATCCTAATTCAATATACTATGGATGGACAAGGGATGCTTACTTACTTTACAGAATGTAAGGTATGATGTTGAGAAACCTAGGAATCATAGCGTAACTACCACCCGGTTATGATCCAAAAACTAATCTCTCTCCATATAGTAATCCATCACACATGGATTTATGGAATGGGGATATTGATATAGATCTTTTTACAAAATATAGATACCCTCCACTTCAAATAAAATGAATAATTCTCACACATTCTGGCAATAAACTAGGCCCAAAGTGTGAAACTTTTAGTAACCTCCCATTCCATCATGTTAAAAAATATACATCATGTTGGGTAGACTCCTCATAATGATTCTACCATATACCATTTCCTTTGTCACCATTTCTCACTATTCCTAGTTATATCTATCATCTGAGTGAGTTCCCCAAATAAATGAGTACATTTGATTATGTATACCACTGAGAAAAACCTTTGGAACCTTCATAGGTGACTGGAAATCAATTTTAATTACTATGAGAACATAATTTATAAGAGTATCTATTCCTAAAATGATAGGAATAACTTCTTATAGTTTTTATGTTGTTAGTCATTCTTTCAAACACCCCCAAAAAAATGTAGGATACACATTTTCTTCATAATTGGAAATAGATTCCTAGTATTCCATGTGGAATCACTTCATGTGAATTACCAAAAAAAATCAATAATACAAGAATGTATCTTTGTATATAACTTAAATATTTATGTTTCTCTCTTCCCCCAATTCATATATTCGTCACTCCATGTACAACACTCTTGTAGAGTCAAGTTAATTCTTTGAATATACATTCTACTCCCACTTGTAAATAGAATCATTTAATCATCAAATATGAGATGCGAGACACCATTGAATTGAGGATTTCACAAAAAATAAAATATAATACTATTTTAATAATTTTATTGAGATATCTATTGAGTTCATCCTAAGTGAGATTAATGACACTTGGTGATAATGGATCCTTTTCCACAGCCCCCATACCATCTTGATGAATCCACATTTCCTCCCCATGATGTTTACTGATATCTAAGTTGATTTGTATAATTTAAATATTAATTCAGTATCCTTGGTGGGGAAGCCCATGAAAACCATCACCTTAAGTGTAAAATTCAACACAATCCAATAATTTGGTTTTCTTAAGTATAATTTTGAAGGAATGTAAGATCCATTATATTTATTAATAATTTGTCCAACAATTTATTCTACTTACTTAATATCCCCCAAGATTGATAGACACTTGATGAATACATGATGTTACTGATAAATCCATTTCATAATGTGTGGAAATATTCTAATGTTTATAACACTAGAAACCACATTATATGGGAATTTTTTTCATACTAATAGGTTTTTACAATATCAATATTTATGGGTCTTTAACATTTGGTATGATAATCAGAGTGGTAGAAAAATCCACATGAGGGATTACACCACTTCATAAAAAATCATGCACTACCTCCATGATATCAACATTAAAAGGGTCCTAAGAAGCTGTGTAGAAATATCTGAGGAAGTCATCATGGACAAAATATTATTTGGGTTTGAATATAATAACAACAAACCTACTATAATTATCATATTAGATATCCTCATAATGTCATTATAATCATCAGACACCACTTGAGGAATAACATCAAAGAGGTTAGCATATCCCCTTTCATAATTTTCTTGTCTTCAAGGTTTATGAACTAAAATTAATTTTAAAAAATTCATCACATCCATACCTCCCAAGTCATAAATATTATTGGTAAATACATATATCATCCATGGGGTGCACATGTTCTCTTTCAAGAACACTTATAAGTAATACATGTTCATGTATCCCTATTTAGGAAAAGAATATATGGACTAATATTGTTAAAAATGTCCTCATTTTATGAAAATATCAATTAACTAGATCCAATAATTGACAATAGCGATGATAATATCATCATACCATCTTTCTATGATCATAGTCTTTTATTTCTTCATATCCAATTTAATGGAGTTAAACTTGTATATAGGGGTGTTGGTTATTATTCCATGAGTAAAACTATACATTAAATCAGCTTTACATTTTATTAAGTATGAACCACATTATTTCATTCATAGTTTAGTACCATGACATGTGCACCACCTGGTGATAAATTGGATCGAAGGTCCATTAGCTACAAAATGAAAAATGAACACTACCATCTCTTTTGGGTGTTAAATTAACATGGAATATGGATTGATATAAAAGGCACAATCAAGGTGAAATAAAATTAAATTCAAATTATAGGATATGACTTTGAGGTTAAGAGAACCCTGATGAATGATGCATTAGGTACAAGTACTTCATTTCTTATTATTTCACCATCTGTAGTTTCCTCCAACAAATAGAATTTCCAGGATGTCGATACAGGATAAAAAATAATAAATGTCTTGTCTATCCATTAAATGATAGGATCATCCTCTATTCATTTCTAAGGGATCCAATATAACATTTAGATATCTTATGATAAACCTGTCCAAGCCCACTGAATTTAAGGAACCAAGATCACGCCAAAACACTCTCTATCCAACACATCACACTTGTAGTAAATGATGGAAATGAATTAATATTTTATGCCTCCTTAATATTTAAGTGGTATGGCATTTTTTTAGATAACCATGAATTGTAGAGTCCGAGAAATTTAAAGGAATTTTTTTTCTTAAATACTTTGGAATTTTACGAGTCTGTGGTTTTTGACGACACTTAATTCTGAGGCCCAGTGTGCCCGGAATCAATTTCTGAAATTTTGTTCAGGTACGTAAAGTAAACGTACATGCGGGGTATTCTATCTTTTGAACCAGTGATCGGAATTGAAAACTGAGGACAATAATGAACTCGCTGCGCCAGTATTCGTTAAAGGGGACCTTCACTGCAGTTTTGTTTTATGCAGGTTAAAAGTTATATTTTGAGGAATTCATACTAAATTAATATAATTGTTGGTGCACAATTTTATTATTTAGTGGCGGTTATTTCCTCCAAAGAGGAGTTATAGGTGGGGCCCAGACCCACATAACCTCCCATGAGAGGATTTAGTGTGGTGGGGTCCACACGAACCCTAATACTTTCATCTCCCCTTAACTTCCCCTTTTTAAAACTCTTGTAATTCCCATGATTTAATGAGGACACCTCTCCTCTCATAAATTGTGCAAACGTAAATATTTAATGTCCTCATTAATTAACTTGGGTGTCAATAATGTTTTTTGAATTTTTTTGAATTGGTTGGAAAATATTTTAAAATTGGGAGAAGCCTTACTTTAATATTTTCCTGGAAAATATTTTGGTGGAACCTTTGGAATTAGAAGAGAGATTCATCCTTTCATGAAGAACGGAATTCTCTCTCGATGAACTTCATTTTTTCTTCTTCCTCCATGACAAAGTATAAGACATCGTCCACAATAACTTCCACTATGCTTCCTCCTCAGATGCACCTGACGTCGTATCCGAATCCTCTTTCCATGGCTCGACGATGTGAGGCGTCAATTACGAGGTAGGGGTGTGTTTTTATTTGAAAAACGTTGAATATTATTTCCTTCTTGTTTTGTTTCTCTTTAACCTCCTGATACCGAACTAATGCGGAGACACCGAGCCAACCTAACACGGTCTAAATCCTCTTCCATTATAGTGATTGTTGGTGGTTCTTCATGTTCTTCACGAGTGACAAAAAATGGATCGTACAGGTTCGTTATGTGACACAACGATCTCAAAAATTAAAGACTCAACATCATGGTGACTTAGCGGATGTGCGACGACGATATAGGGAGACGATTCAGACATGAATGGGATGGACTGTTCCTCGACCGTTCTTCGAGCAGGAATTCAAAACGGGTTTTCATAACCAATTGGAAACCCGAAAACACAAAAATCGACTTCAGCACATTGGGGTGACCTAGAGTCTGAAGTTTCATGAAGAACGAACCATCGGGATGAAGAACATGCATCAAGGGTGGTGTGCTGGCCAGAGGCGTCGTTTCTGGAAAATTCCAGACTACACGGCATGTACTCCTTGAGAACACGCCGTGTAGTGTGGTCATTCTATGGCTAGGGTTTCGAATGTCAGATGACTAACACACGTAATGTGACCTCTGTCACATGGCATGTACTCGCCACATAGTAAGGAGGTGGCGGCTATGTGAGAATCTGCATGTATTTTGAGAAATACATGGACACAGACAGAAATACACGGACAAGAGGCACAACATGTACTCTCTACGAAAAATGGAAGAAACGGGTACGAGATACTCGACATGTATCCTGGGGATACACCAACAAGATGTGGAGTACATGCGCAGGTACTCTACCACACAGCCAGAGATGGCCAGTGGTACGGGCTAACCCATGTACCAATTACATAGGTTCGAGAACATAGGTTTAGGCCGTGTACGGGCACATGGCCAGTGTACGCGGATCCGACCCTAGATGTTTGGACACGGCATGTAACCATACCACACGCCGTGTACTTACTTTTCTATATGACCATCCCTTCTACATGGTCCATTTCACATGGGTAGTACCCGAGGTCTGACTACACGGCGTGTGCCATATACCAACACACCGTGTACTTTTTAGTAAAAGACTTGGTCATCTTGTACACAGTATCTTCGATATGTTTTGTTTGTATTATCCCCCTAAGACATGGCGGACCTTCGGAATACATCATTTTGAGACTTCATAGTAGTTGATGTATCGAACCCTTAGCTTGAGGAGTGGACCCTCCCTGAATTGAGCGTGTTGTGTGTGGGAACCCTAGAGTTGGTTGCATCAATGAAGACTACCGTACTGTAATCCTTTGTGGGTTCGGTGACGACGAATACTATACTGTAATCCTTCGTGGGTTCGATAGAGATAATTAATGTTCTTGTATCCTACATGGGTCTAACTGTTTGACTTCTATTCTAGTATCCTATGTAGGTCCGACAGAGTAGCTGGCCTAGTATCCTATGTGGGTCCAACAGCATAGATGGTCTAGTATCCTACGTGAGTCCAACAACATAGATGAATCAGTGACTACATCTGATCATCATTATCACTTTATGAAAGATGTATACCTATGTGAGCTGAGTCTTGACTTTCAATCACTATCAATGATGTGATTGACTTTATTATTGTGTGGACTCGGTTGTGCTTGGGCTCGAGAGTTAGAGTTGAACTGAGATTGATGACTTAGGTATATATATGGTTATATACTTAAGTAGAGTTGGTTGATACTTCATGATTGTATATTTTCTTTTTGGTTTGTCCTTCATGGATTCTGGGAGACCTTCAGGGGTCTCGGGGTCCCTACTGAGTATCGTAATACTTAACCCTACACCAGTAATGCACGTACTTCGTTGTGTTGGCTTCAGATGACAGACAGCATTGACGAAGGTCGGGAGTAAGCCTAGACCGGATGGTACTCAGAGGTGGACCACACGACGAGACAGTACACAGAGCGTACCGATAGATGTGGAGTGATGAGGTGGACATCTGTACCTACCATTCAGGTTGGATTCTCAATGGACATTCCAGGAGCTGCACTTTTTTGTTGTTGTCCATTTTTAAGTTGAACATGCTTTTCAGTTGTAATGTAATTTACTTTTGGGCTTGTATTTATGTCCTCTTTCCATTCATCACTTAATTGTTTACTCAGTTTTTCTTAGTACATACATCACTTGTGTACTCTGTTCTGTTTGTTTACTTTTATAAAGGTAATGCCTTCCCAGCTTAGGGATTTACGCCTTTGGGGCTAGTCGCCAGCCCCTGGCCTATGGAAGGCGGGCTTGGGGTAGTCACGGCACGAGCCCCGAGGATGGGTCATGACAAATTGGTATCAGAGGAGTCAGTTCTGCTGCAAAACTCGGGACTCTGATTATTTATTCTCTTAGAAGTAAAAGTGTTAACTGTTTTGGGTGTGGTTATCAGTTTAGGGAAACCGATGTTGGTGCGGCGGCCGACATATCTATACACTAGGACTCTAACTCTTGATTTCCGACATAGTTCATGAAAACACTAATTGCGTGTGTGTTTCCTTTGAAAATTTTTCTTTGTGATTACTTTGTGTTAGCCCACAAGGTATACTGTTTTGACCATGGTACACTTGTTTCTTTCCAGGATGGCCCCCCGAATGCAACTAGCTAGGGTTCCGAGTTATGTGCGGGATGGTAGCCCACCGAGCGATGAGGCTTCGGTGCGGGGCCCCATCACAACGGAGGCACCAGCGGTACCACTACCCGATGGTCCACCGATACTTATAGCCCCAGTAGCAGAGAGTGCACGCCGCTTGAGTGCGTTTCACGAGTTCCACTGACAAAGGCCACCCGAGTTCCGTGGAGAGATAGACCCTCAGGCACCTGAGGATTGGCTGGAAGCTATTTTCAGAGTCTTCATATTGGTAGGGACACCATCCGAACTTATGATGATCCTTGTCATATGTCTCCTGCACATAGTAGCAGGAAGATGGTGGAGCCTGATTCTCCAGGTGCATGAGGAATCATCTCTTCTTTGGACAGACTTCAAGAGTCTCTTTTGCTCGGAGTTTGTTCCATCCACCCTTTGTGTGGTGTGGATTCAGGAGTTACTTCATTTGTGGCAGGGTAGCATGACAGTAGCTCAGTACTCAATGAGGTTTACCGACCTCTCACACTACTCCACGGACATGGTACGAGACCCATTATTCTGGGACTGGACCTTTGATCAAGGACTCAGACATGAGATCAGGGCTTCGATGATCTCCCTCAGCATTCCGACGTAGGTAGGAGTGTTGGAGTGAGCCATTCTTGTGGAGATATTTCTCGCTGATCCGACACAAGCAGTGAGACCCACTACAGGGCGAAATGTAGCAGAGTCTTCTACATCCGGTAGTAGATAGTTGACACAGAGGTCCATGAAGACTAGGCCATCAGGTGAGCAACAATAGGATATAGGTTCGGTTGTGCGGGGCACATGGAATAGAGCCAGCTATATGAGGAGCATACATTGATATGCATGCGGCATGCAGGGTTACATGGCTCGAGACTGTCCGACCCAGCATGCGGACGAGCAACAGACAGTTGAGGGACCTCCCAGGTAAAGGCTAGGGTTTGACCGTGGTGGTCCGCAGGAGGCAGGCGGATGAGGTAGAGGAGTTGGCTGAGCATCGGGTGGTGGATGACGCTTTGAGGCTTCACCACCACCACCACTAAGAGGACCACCCCCACCAAAGAAAGATGGCAGACAGGGGTAGACTCAACTCCATACAGTCAAGGCCTATGACCATAGCTCACCTGAGATGATTCGAGGTACTATCTGTGTCCACTCCACTCTTGCTGTAGTACTTATAGAACCAGGTGAGAGTCATTATTTTATTTCTCCTACCCTTGTTCAGAGCTCGGAGATCCTGACGGAGTCGTTGGCTCGATTTTTATGGCTATAGACTCCTACAGTAATAGACTTGATGATTACACACTGGTGCCGACAGTGTGAGCTTTCTATAGGAGACGAGAGTTTCGGCTGGGATCTTCTTGTAGCATCGTCGAGGCCTTACGATGTCATCTTGGGTATGGAATGGTTGTCTACAGTCCATGCTCAGATCGACTGCGTTAGGCACAAGGTGCGGTGTGTCTGCACGGATGGGACCAAGTTCACCTTCACCAGCGAGAAGGGAGACTTTGCAGCGCAGGATGGACTTATGCAGAGGAGAGGGAAACCGATCACACATTAGTTGGATAGTTTTATCCTTGGAGCAGTTGATGTGTGGAGTTCAAGTTTTCCTATTATGGTGGATCAGTATGCAGACGTTTTTTCGGATGATGTTCCAGGACAACCTCCTCGCAGAGAGGTAGACTTCTACAAAGACTTGTACCCTGGGACAACACCGATATCTACTCAAGCATATCGGATGTCTCATTCCGAGCTTCATGAGCTGGGGGTATAGCTGGAGGACTTGTAGGGGAAACGATTTATCCAACATAGTGTTTCACCTTGGGCTTCTCCGATTTTGTTCTCCAAGATTGCAGATGGGAGCTTGCGACTGTGTGTCAACTACCGTCGCCTGAATCAGGCGACCGTGAAGAACAAGTACCCACTCCCAAGGATTGACGACGTCTTTGATCAGCTCAAGGGAGCCCAATGGTTATATAAGATAGACCTGAGGTTAGGCTATCACCAGCTCAGAGTTCGAGATGAGGATGTGCAGAAGATGACCTTTAGGTGTCGGTATGGCCACTACGAGTTCTTGGTTATTCCTTCTGGCGTAACCAATGCATCAGCAGTGTTCATGAGTCTCATGAACAGGATCTTCCAACCTTACCTCAATCGTTTTGTCATAGTCTTCATCAATGACATACTGATTTACTCGACTGTTTAGGAGGAGCATGCCTACCACTTGTGGGTTGTACTGGATACACTCTGATAGCAATAGCTTTTTTGTAAGCTCTCTAAGTGCCAGTTATAGATTCGAGAGGTTCACTTATTAGGACACGTCATCTAGGAGGATGGAGTTTCAATGGATCCAGCAAAGATCATGGATGTACTTGCTTTGGAGCCACCCAGGAGCGTGACAGAGGTGCGGAGTTTCCTATGTCTGGCTGGGTACTATTAGAGATTTTTGCCAGACTTATTCAAAGTTGCAGAATTGGTTTCAGCCTTCACGAAGAAGGGGAAACCCTTCATGTGGTCAGATAGATGTCAGTTGAGCTTTAAGGAGGTGAAGCAAAGGTTGACCAGTGCGCCCATCTTGAGGTTGTCGAAGGAGGGTGTTGGGTACATAGTTTACTACGATGCATCAGGGACCAGAATCAGGTGTGTCCTGATGCAGAAGCGAGCAGTGGTCGTGTATGGTTTATAGCAGTTGAGACAATATGAGCATAAATATGCTACCCATGACCTAGATTTAGCTGCAGTGGTCTTCTCTTTGAATATGTGGCGGCACTATCTGATGGGAGAGTGCTTTACAGTCTACTCTGACCACCAGAGTCTTAGGTATATTTTCTCCCAGAAGGACCTGCACCTGAGATAGTGGTGATGGATCGAGTTCCTCCAGGACTATGACTTTGAGATAGTATATACTCCCGAGAAGGGGAATGTTTTAGCTGATACTCTCAGCAATAGATTGGGCATTCAGCTACTAGGAGAGGCGACAGAGCAGCTAGCCGAGTTGCAGATATCATTTGTGGATAGAGATGGAGTAGCCTTTCTACAGTCACTCACAGTCACTCCTCCATTCCTTCAGTGATTCAGAGAGGCACAACGTGGTGATGTTGACTGTGAGATGTGACATGCTCAGATATCTATAGGGCAGGTGCCTGCTAAATTTTCTGAAGGAGCGGAGCACGTAATCCTCTTCAGGGGACGTACTATGGTACTAGTTGCACTATAGGAGGATGTGTTGTGGGAGTTTCACACATCCCCTCTAGCGGTAAATCCAGGGGTGGAAAAGATGTACTAGGACCTCAGACGACATCATTGGTGTTCGGGTATGAAGAAGGATGTAGCAGATTTTGTATCATGATGCCTCACTTGTCAGCAAGTGAAGACGGAGCACCAGGTACCAGTGGGCTTGGTTCAGCCCTTAGAGGTCCCAGAGTAGAAGTGGGATGGGATATCCATGGATTTTGTGATGGGGATTCCACATACATCTAGAGGAAATGATTCAATCTGGGTGATCGTAGACCGACTCACCATGTCAGCCCACTTTGTACCGATCAGAGAGCAGGGCTCAGTAGAGAGATTAGGACGCCTCTACATTCAGGAGATTGTACGGCTTCATCATGTGCCATAGTCTATCGTTTCCGATAGAGATTCTCATTTCACTTCCCGGCAATGGAAGGGGTTACATGATGCTTTTAGGATATAGCTATGTCTGTGCAAAACCTTCCATCCACAGACAGATAGCCAGAATAAGAGGACCATTCAGACTCTCGAGGACATGCTACGTGCATGTGTCCTTAACTTTGGTCGCAGCTGGGAGGATCACCTACTCTTGGTGGAGTTTACGTACAACGAGAGCTGCCACTCCACCATCGGTATGGAACCTTATGAGGCACTGTACGGCCGACCATGCAGATCACCTATATGCTGGACTGACCTAGGGGAGTCAGCACTTGTTGGACCAGGGATGGTTCAGGATATTACGGAGAAGGTGCAAATCATCCAGGAGCGGATGAAGATTGCACACAGTAGACAGAAGGCCTATGATGATAGGAGATGAAGACCACTGGAGTTCAAGGATGGAGACCACGTCTTCCTATGCATCTCACCTCAACAAGGACTATAGAGATTTAGTCGGGGCGTCAATTTATCTCCGCGTTTCATAGGACCTTTCCAGGTCCTCCATAGAGTAGGTGAGGTGGCTTGCCGCCCCGCCCTTCCACCTCAGTTGCACCTGGTGCATGACGTCTTCCACGTATCTCAGTTGAGGAGATATGTGCACCACCCATCCGACATCGTCGAGTATGGGGATCTAGACATCGATGACAGGGTGGCATTTATGGAGGTCCTGGTGGAGATCGAGGAATGATAGAAGCAGGTCCTATATGGATGGTCGATTCCTCTGGTGTGCATTCGCAGGTAGCACGAGAACCTCCAGGATAGCACTTGGGAGCAGGAGGCTCAGATTCATGTATAGTACCCCCATTTTTTCCCTAGTGTGTGTTTATCTTTACAGTGACGTAAATCCTAGATATTGGAGTAATGTAAAGACGCTAAATTTTAGGAAATTTTTTTTTTCATAAAAACTTTGTAATTTTACGAGTCTGTGGTTTCTGACGACACTTGATTCTGAGGCCCAGTGTGACCGGAATCAATTTATGATGTTTTTTTCAAGTACGTTCAGTAAAAGTACATGCGGGTTTTTCTATCATTTGAACTGGTGCTCGGAATTGAAAACCGAGGACACCGATGAACTCGCAGCGCCGATATTCGCTTAAGGGGACCTTCACCGAAGTTTCGTTTTTTGCGGGTTGAAAGTTATATTTTGAGGAATTCATACTAAATTAATAAAATTGTTGGTACTTAATTTTATAATTTAGTGGTGTTTATATCCTCCGAAGAGGAGTTAGAGGTAGGGACCATACCCACATAACCTCCCATGAGTGGATTCAGTGTGGTGGGGCCCACATGAGCCCTAATCCTTTCATCTCCGCTTAACTTCCCCTTTCTGAAGCTCTTGGAATTCCTATTATTTAATGAGGCCACCTCTCTCTCATAAATTGTTCCAACCGAAATATTTAATCTCTTCATTAATTAACATGTGTGTCAATAATATTTTTTGAATTATTTTGAATTTCTTGGAAAATCTTTTAAAATTTGGAGAAGCCTTAATTTAATATTTTCTTGGAAAATATTTTGGTGGAACCTTTGGAATTAGAAGAGAGCTTCATCCTTTCATGAAGAACAGAATTATCTCCATGAAGAACTTCATCCTTTCTTCTTCCTTCGCGACAAGGGAGAAGACATCGTCTGTGAGGAATATCGACTACACTTCCTCCTCAGACGCACCTGATGTCGTCTTTGAATACTCTTTTTGCAGCTCGATGACGTGTGACGTCAATTACAAGGAAGGGGTGTGTTTTCATTGGAACAACGTTTAATATTCTTTTATTATTGTTTTTTTTCTCTTTAACCGCCTCCTACCGAACTAATGGGAGAGATCGGGCCAACCTAACACGGTCTGAATCCTCCGCCATTATTGTGATTATTGGTGGTTCTTCATGTTCTTCACGGGTGATGGAAAACAGATCATATGGGTTCATTATGCGAATCAACGATCCCAAAAAATAGAAGACTCCACATCACGGTGACCTAGTAGAGTTTCAACAACAATAGAGGGTGACAGTTCAGACCAGAATAGGATGGACTGTTCCTCGACCGTTCTTCAAGAGGGAATTCAAAATGTGTTTTTGAAGCCGATCAGATGCCTAAAAACAACCGAATCAACTTTGGGACATCAGGGTGACCTAGAGTCTGATGTTTCGTGATGATCGAACTGTTAGGATGAAGAACGGGCATCAAGGGAGGCACGCTGGTCGAAGGCATCGTTTCTAGGAAATTCCAGACTACACGGCGTGTACTCCTTGAGAACACGCCGTGTAGTACGAGAATTATGCGGCTAAGGTTTCGAACATCAGACGGCTAAAAAATGGCATGTGACCTCTGTCACACGGAATGTACTCGCCACACTGAAAGGAGGTGGAGGCTACACGAGACTCAGCGTGTATTTTGGGAAATACACGGACACAGACAGAAATAAACGGCCAAGAGGCACGATGTGTAATCTCAACACAGAATGGCAGAAACGTCTATGTGAGACTCAGTGTGTATCCTGTGGATACATGGACACGGTTTGGAGTACACCGACTTGTACTCTACCACAAATCTAGACATCGCCAGCGGTACGGGCTAACTCATGTACCAATTACACGGGTTGTAGAACACGGGTTGAGGCTGTGTACGGGCACATGGCCAGCATACATAGAGGTGACCCCAGATGATTGGACATAGCATGTAACCGTACCAAATTTCATGTACTTAATTTTCTACATGACCAGCCATTCAACACAGGCCGTTACACACGGGCATTACCCGAGGTATGACTACACAGCGTGTACCATATACCAACACGATGTGTACTTTTTAGTAAAAGGCTTAGTCATCTTGTACACAGTATCTTGGATATATTTTGTTTGTATTATCCCCCTAAGAAATGGTGGACCTTCGGAATAAATCAACCTGAGTCTTCATGGTAGATGATGAATCAACCCCTTGGCTCAAGGAGCAGACCCTCCTGGAATCAAGCGTGTTGTGTGCGGGAACCCTAGAGCTGGCTACATCTACGACGACTACCATACTAGAATCTTTCGTGGGTTCAGCAATGATGACTACCATATTGGAATCCTCCATGGGTTCAATGGTGATGATTACTATTCTTGTATCCTACGTGGGTCTGACAGTTTGACTTTTGTTCTAATATCTTATGTGGGTCTGACAGAGTAGCTAGTCTAGTATCCTACGTGGGTCTGACAGCTTAGCTGGTCTAGTATCCTACGTGGGTCTGATAGGTTAGATGAATCATTGACTACATCTGATCATCTTTATCACTTTACGAAAGATGTATACCTGTGTGAGTTGAGTCTTGACTTTCAATCATTATCAATGATGTGATTGACTTATTCCCTGTGTGGACTGGGTTGCACTTGGGCTCGAGAGTTGGAGCCGAACTGGGACTGATGACTTAGGTATATGTATGGGCATATACCTATGTATAGTTGGTTGATACATCGTGATTGTATCTTTCCTTTATGGTTTATTCTTCATGGATTCTGGGAGACCTTTGGGGGTCTCGAGGTCCCTACTGAGTATCGTTATACTCACACCTGCACAGGCTATGACCGCACTTCTTTGTGTTGGTTTCAGATGACAGACAGCATTGACGGAGGCTGAGAGTGAGCCAGGATCGGATGGTACCCCGAGGTGGAAAACACAGCGAGACGGTACATGGAGTGGACCGATAGACGTGGAGTGCTAAGGTAGACATATGTACCTACCCTTCAGGTAGGATTCTCAGTGGACGTTCTAGGAGCTTCCCTTTTTAGTTGTTGTCCCTTTTTCAGTTGTACTTGATTTTCAGTTATAATGTACATTACTGTTGGGCTTGTATTTCCAGCCCCTTTCCTTTCATCACTTACTTTTGTACGCAGTTTTTCTTAGTTCTTAATTCAGTTGTGTACTCTGTTGTGTTTTTTTACTTTTATAATGGCAATGCCTTCCCAACGTTAGGGATTTACGTCTTTAGTGCTAGTCGCCAGCCCCTGGCCTATGGAAGGTAGAATTGGGGTAGTTATGACATGGGGCCTAAGGACAGGTCGTGACATGAATAATCCTATCAAACCCTCCTTGATAATACTTCCCAATGTTTTCGTTTTTTACTATAACAAAACATCATGTTAGAACTACTTGAAGCACATCAGACTTGGATTTTTCTTATTGTATATTTTATTATGTCAAATTGAAATATTTTTAAGATATAATAAATGGTTTAGAATATGTATCATTGCCCCATTTAGTTATCACAAAAATAACTATGAAGCATCATGATAAAAAAATTGTTTAATTAACTTACATGTTATTGTTATTTTTCAATTCAGAAATCAATTTTTTTTGAATTTATGGTTTACTAAACTAATCTATTATAAAATTGATTTCCAGATAATATTTTTTACTATACACCTGGGTATTTTATTATTTAATCCATTATAATTATCATTAATAAAAATGAACATTTTTTACACATCTCCTAAAATAAGTAGATATATTCAAGTACTCTATTTTTTATTCATAAACATAATAAATGTAATTTAAATAAATTCATTAATAAAATAAATAATTTAATTGTATATATTTATTTATTAACTTCTTATAAACCTAAAAATAATTGAATGAAGATATTATATCATGTGTAAAATTTAAATCATATCAATCTTGTATAAATATATAAAAATCGTCATCTTTTAGGAAGTGGAAGAAATCCAATTATACTATATTTTCAGCATTGGAGACACAAAAACACTTTTTCATTTAGCAATATTATTCATGTACTTTTTTATATGATTTCCATGTCCTCAATTCCATAAATTATTATCATTCATCAAGCTCAAATAGTAAAAAAAATTGTATATCCCACTTGAAAAAGGTTATTTATATTCGACAATCCTCTAGTGACAACATGGACATCCTTTATCTTCTTCAACAATAATACATAATTTTTATTAATCAATCCATTAACTTTACCACATAGTTAAGAAAAAACTATTCATTTTATCTTTTAACCCATATACATTATTTTTATTATTTGACAAAAAAATATTCACTCTAATGTCCATTGAGCCAACACCTATGATTTGGAGTGACCTATTATTCCTAAGTGGAATTAAACCTTCATATCTCTTTTAAAATTATTTTATAAACTCTCTATAACTTTTCATTTTATAAGAGAACCTACTGTCTAAAATCAATTGAAATTCCTTTTTAAGATATTTCAAATTGACATCCACCACATATTTATTATACATTAATTCCATTATTGAATTTTAAATTATTTTAGTATTAAAATTTAAACTCTAATGAGATGAAAACTATTTAAGATAATTATTATCCATAGGAACTAGTTGGTCATATGTTCCAAATTTTTAATTAAACATATAAATTTCATTTTCCAAATTCACTTCCAAAATATCTACCTTTTTCTTTAATTTCATTCTTTGAGAGGTATCAATCCACCTAAAATTCAACCCTGAAAATATATTATATTCATTGAAATAAAATTTATTAATATGAATCCTTATTTTCTTATGTATAGATATAATGGAGTAAAAGTAATAAATATAAAATAATAAATTTTCTTCAATAAATTGCTTGTTTTATATACTTTATCCCCTAAAATCCATTAGAATTATCAAATATAAAATTGACACCATTGGTTAATCATGATTATTGGATAATAGTAACACATTTTTATACTCATTAATGTTTTCTTGTTACTATATTAATATTCCTCTTATTTCGTAATTTTTATTCTTATTATAAATTTCAAAATTTATAGATTTTTCCAATTTTTTTATTTTACAACAATACTTAATTTCGTTGACATTAAAATAAAATAATTCATTTTCTTCCACATAAACCTAGTATTTTATTTCTAATGAATGTTTTATATGATAATTAAATCATCCATCTAACTTCTCCAAAGCTTCATCCCACCTAATAGTACACTTTAATCATTCTCCCATTTTTTGTTTATGTTTCTCAAAGTTGAATTTTAACTCGTTTTAATCTTATTTTAAATTATAATTGAATATTTTAAAGATTATAAAGTACTTATTTTTTCTTTAAACATCACTTATATAATATCATTCAATATCTTTTCTTTAACAAATAACCCCTTTAGATATTCATTATCTTTTAACAATATTGATTTTTTCTCATAATTAATTTCATTTTTAGTATCTTAATATTATTTTTTTAAAATTCATGAAATACTTATAAAAATTTTACATTTTTAAAATAAAATTATTTATTTACAGTAATAAGATATCATTTTACTCAATTTATTCATCTACTTCATTAATTATATCTTCTACACTAGTGAAATCATCTTCATTTACAATACTGATCAGTGATTTCTATACAGGTTCACGGGTAGAGACACATGGGTTGAAAACATGTATTGAAACACGGATGGAGTACATATGTGGACCCTGGATGGAAGGACATAGCATGTTACTTCTTATATACATCGTGTACCAATCTTCTACATAACACAATTTTGAATCACATCATTCGTTGTACACAGGCAGTACCTGAGGTCATGGGACATGGCGTATGACACAACTACATGTTGTGTATCCTTTTCTACATGGATGGAATATATTTTCCACCATACCATGGAAATTTTTTGTTTGGGTCATTCCCTTTATTACTTCCCTGAAGGTTGGGGGTATCATTTCCTACTCATAGGAGTTTAATCCCTTCTACATGACATCCTGGATTGATTATTTGGAATCCCCTAAGATGCCCTATGTGGGAACCTATATTAATTCTTCATTTACTAGGTAGATTCCTTGGTATTTATGTGACCGATACTACTATACATCGACCCTCTACTCAGTGGGTTTATGTAGACATAGTTGTGGGTATCGCCCCATGGCATGGGATGTGATCCTCATCTGGTGTATCATATCTCTCTTTTGACTTTTCAGCATATCCCTCCCTCATGATGGTTCATGAGGAATAGTAATTCTTAGATATAGGTTATCATTGTTGTTGAAATAATAAGTGTGTTCTTCCAAATTGGTACTTCAAGGATTCTTCTTGCTGAATCAGTAATGTTGGTATGCGATAGTTGTGACTTATGTCTAAACTGCATGTCTTTGTTTGATTATATATGGATATTATTATTATATGTGTTGTAGAAATATACTGTGTAGATAAAACTGTATCTTCATTTGTTTATTGCCTTATGGTTTTGGGGTGTCCTTCTGAGTATTTTTATACTCACCCCTACAAGGGCTTTTCCCACATGTGTTATGTCTTGTGTAGATGGGAGATCTTCTGATAGAGTCATAACAGGACCAGGTCCAAACAGAGCTTTGTGATATTAGGTAGCCAAATTTTTTTCCATAAGGAAATAGATTAAAATCCATGTACCTTTTCATATTGGACTTGTTCTTATAGACTTCTTCTGGTGGGCATGAATTTGGACTATATTCACTTTACTTTCCTATCGTACTCTAGTTGTGATATAGTGTTATGTATGCATTTGTTTTGTTTTTGGTTTTTACATTTAAATATTTTGTGGGAATGGAGATGTGTGTGTGCATACTGGTACATAGTAAATGCATCTCATGTTAGTAATTTACCTAGTTGGTGCTAGTCACCAGCCCCTGGCCTATTTGAGGCCATCATGGGGAGTCGTGGCATGGGCCCCATTGGGATGGTTCATGACAGAGTGGTAGAAGAGGTTGTTGGTTCTACTGTTGGACTAGGAGTTTTTGAGATTGTTTTGAAAAAATAGTGTGGTGTATTTCATGTTAGGCTTTCAGGATAGGGATTCTAGTGTTCTTATGGGCAGCTGACTTAAACATACACCAGGACTCTGATAACCAACTTTTCTACACGGTCCATGAGAACACTGGATTCAGGGAAATATGTTGTACATGAATCATATAAGAATGGTTTGGGTTTTCCATATCCTTCTTGAGTCAACTCCGCAGATATAATCATTGACTGTGGTGCATCTTTTTTTCTTGAAAGATGAACTTTAGAAACAACCCAAATAGGATTCAGCAACCCATCCCTAAGGATTACCTCCTTAATGATGAGGCTTCAATACAAGGACCAGTTCCCAAGATGTCACCTCCAGTTGATGCACCAACCATATCTCTTCTTGTATAGAACCACATGGTACTTTCAATACTATAATTCAAGGAGAATGGGATGAGATCTCTTTGTCAGTTTCAAAGATAGAGGCTATTTATGTTCTAAGGCCAGCCTAACCTTCCAATGGCTAAGGATTGTGATGGGGCTGTGACTCAAGTTTTTTGACAACTAAGGACACCATCAAATCATATGGTTTTTCTAGAAGTGAACCTTCTATAGGTTTCAGCAAATCAAATAGAAGAGTTTGTATATCCAAACTCAATACAAGGTGACTCTTTCATGGATAGAGTTTGAGCACCTATACATAGAAGAATTCACACCAGTTATGATAAGAGATGTACCTATACAAGATCTTCTTCATATCTAGTAGGTAGACCTGATATTGGATATTTATAAATCTAGGTTCACCAACCATTATATGTACTCGATGGATATGGTTAGAGATTGGTACATCAGGGCTTGGACATTTGTGTGAGGTTTGTGTAGAGACATTTGAGCCAGTGTTATCCCTCCATACATTCTAACATATGCTAGGGTTATTGAGAGATCATTGGTGGTTGAAACCTTCTTGGCTATGAAGATATCGCTGGTGTTAGAAAATAGTGGATAAAGAAGGTATTGAGACTTTGGTAGTAGGGAGTCGACCACAATCTTAGGGATCCAGACATGGGAGATATTTCAAGAGGAGGCCCTAGGAAAGAGGATCTATAGTTCGGGGCTAACAGGTTGGGTCCAATCAACCTAGGGAGAGGTGCTGCTATTAATTTTATGGTAGGGTAAATATCAATTGATATTGTCTAAACCACAATGCTATTGATTGGGAGACAGTGGATGGACAACCAAGGCAGAGACAATGATAGGATAAGGCATATCCACAGAGTAGATGATGTGGAAGATGAGAGAGAAGGGAAGTAGGTGGTGGTCAACATTTTGACATATTTCCACCACCAACACTAGGCGGTCCATGTTAGGCTCAAGAATTTGGATGAAAGGGGCTGGGAAAACTACATGTGGTTGAGGCATATGACATAGGGGTCCGATAATCATTTGAGATTCAATCTTTTAATTTTCCACATAAGATGTTGCACTGATAGGCATTGGTTCTAGTCATTCATTTTTCGCCACATATCTAGTTAATGACATTGAGATTCTATTTGAACTGTTGACTCAACCCTTATGTTTGGAGACACCTAGTAGAGAAGGATTAATGATCACACATTTATGTCGATAGTGTGGCTTGCATATTGTAGGTGAGAGTTTCGGTTGTAACCACTTGGTGGAAGCAGTAATCCCTCATAATGTCATTCTTGGTATGCATTTCTTATCCACAACCCATGACTAGATTGACTGTTTTAGGAAAATGGTGTGGTGTTTCCATATCGATGGAATGAGGTTCTCCTTTTTCTATGAAAAGAAACGCATGCATCACAAGATGGACTCATGGATATAAGGGTGTATCCAATTACTCATCAGTTGGAAAGCCTGACCCTCAGTGAAACAGATGTTATGAGCTACCGGTTTCTTGTAGTGGTGGTGGATTACATGTATGTATTTCAAAAAGATGTTCTAGGATTACCTCACTACAGGGAGATAGACTTATACATTTATTTACACCATAAGAAAACATTTATATTATTCCGATCATATTGGATGGATCCCATAGAGCTTCATGGGTTGAAGGATTTATTGGAGGACTTTTAGAAGTAGGTATTCAAGAGACCTAATGTTTCAACCATAGATGCCCTAGTTGTTGGATCGAAATATAGATGTAAATGTATATAAGATGGCACAATACAAGAGGGGGTGAATTTTAGTTTTAAAAACATTGTATTTAAACTCTTAAGAAGAATATTTGTTTAAGATATCTTAAACTAATACAATTCACAAACTACAAAAATGATCTAGCTGATCCTAGATCTAATGGATATGATATGATATGACACTATAACTAATAAAAAACAATTGTATTTAAATCAAATACACTGATTAGAATATAAAAAATTTAATTGATTCTACCATATAGCGTATAGAATATATTAATACAATATTGAATGAATGTATCATAATTAAAATAATTACAGTAGAAAAGAAAATGAATAGAAAGAGGAAACAAAATTATTCCCTTTCTATTAAAAATAGGAGCATAAAAGTAAATTATTACAATTATATTATCCCAAAGAGTAGGGTTTCATTTTAGTTAGGATAAAAGGTTTGTCTTTCCACCACCCAGGTAATCCCTTCATATGATGATTGGCATGTCTGTATTCATATACATGGAATCCCTTGATTAAGAAGGTAATTGTAACCTCCATCTTTTAAATACTTGAAATCTATCGATATAATGATCAACATCACTTTCTTTCAATCCCCAAAAGCCCTCGATCATTATCACAATGTTCGGTCTCCCAAAGGAATAAAAATCTATTATTGAAATATAAGAAATAAGAACCAGTCATTCACATCTTGTCTCTTAAAATCTTTTCACATAAAGTAAGAGAGATGTCGCAATGTCTCTATCCAGAACATGGAAGATTAAAAATTTGATTCCTCTAGTTAAAATGACCTCCTATTTATAGGCCTCTAGTTCCATCAAACACATTTCCTCCAACAGTCATATTTCCATAGAAAATTTGGAGTGACTCAGACACCAAGCATTACAATTGTCAAAAAAAATACATGACTTAATTTTGATTGGTATATAACTAGATTCACATCATCGTTTTGGTTAGAAGAAAGTAAGTACAAAAATATAAAGGAATAAGTATGATGAATTATAATGAAAAACATTAATGTGATATTGGAGTAAGACATGAGTAAAATGCATTACAAGAGTATGATTTATAACTTAGTTACAATGAATATAATGGATATGATACAAGATTATGATGCATAATATGATTACGATGTGTAACATAGTTATGATATATATCATGGATACAATACACAGTTACGATGCATAACTGGAATACGATTCATATTATGATTATGATTCATGTCATTGTTATAATGCATAATGTGATTACGATGCATAACGTAATTAATATGTATATCATGGATACAATACTCGGTTATGATGCATAATATGAATACGATGCATATTATGGTTACAATTCATAATAGAGATACAATGTGTATTATTATTACAATGCATAAAATAGTTATGATGTATAATATGGATACGATGTGTATTATGATTATGATGCAAAACATGGTTACAATGTGTGGTTACGAGGTAAAAAAATATCATTTATTACAATGTAAATAAACATATATGGTTATGATGAAAAACAACATAATATCATTATGATGTAAAAAAAACATATGTGATTAGGATGTAAAAAAGTATATATGAAACACAAGAAGTAATTTTTGGTTTCCTAAAAAAATAAATGGGAAATTCCAAACACATTTTGAAATAACAATATCCCCATTTTTGGAAAGAAAAAAATAGATCAATCAATAAAGACTTCTACCCCCCAATGTTTAGTAACTCTTTTAAAAGTAATAATAAATACTACTAATTCCACATTAAGATGAAGATTAACTCTAAGGATCTTATTCTTTGTAATTTTACTTGTGAGTTCTCCCCCTTAATAATTCATTCACCCTTTTTCCTTTTTATGAAAGCAATTTCTTCATATCCAAATTATTCTCTACCAAGGTGATTTTCAAAAAGAATAAGGGAAACTTTGTTTTCCTTCAAGGATTTATAGAAACAGAGTACGAAACAATATACATTACTTAGAATGAAATAAGATTTTATTACAACAAGAGTTCAAAAATTCATTCTTTGTCCTTTTTTTCAATAGGTTGAACATGGAGAGCTTTATCATCATGAATTATTTTTTATCCACTAAATTTTTTTCAAGAACTTCATTCTGAGCATTCATCCTCACATCATGTTCTACAATAATGTTTTCCCTTTTCTGAATCCTTTCTTCGTGAAGCCGATTAACTGCTTCCTTTTCTTTGAGCCTTGCATCCAGGGAATCTTAATCCTCCATTAAAACTTTTTTCATCTTTTCTAGGATTAAAATTTTATTTTATATAAAAAATATGCATTATATTCAATCTCAATTTTTGAAATAATATGTTCAAGCTCTTCAGAGAATAATTATTTTGACGTACTCGGTCCTCGAAAGACTTCTATTTTATCATTCAAATTTGTGAGAAAAATTTAGTAGACTGAGTTGAGATCATTTACCATATTTACAATTCACCAATATTTCCCACATAACACATGATATTATCATCAAAGTTTTATGAAAACATTAAAACATTGTTACAATCCTTGCTATTCTCAACATCATGTTCTTGGATTAATTTGAAATCAGCTTCAAGATTCAAAAACTTTTTCATCAGATTATTGAAAAAATTTATCCATTCATTATGAATATTTGTCATGATATCATGTCTAGATTAAATTTATGGAAAGAAACAGATAATATTTTCCAATCAATTCATGCCATGTTCAATGTATTTAATCCCCTTCACTGTGATTGTCCTTTCTAAATCTGTATCATCATTGTATTCTAGGAGATCTCAAAAATGAGTTTCTGTGCCAAGGAATGTTGCTGGTTGATTATGATTCTTATCAGATTCTTCTTGTTCTTATTTTTCATAGATTTTTATGACTTTCTTGGAATAAATCCTTTGAGAAATTTTTTTGTATGGTTGAGGATCATGAGATGGAAACATAAAAGATGAAACTTCTGACATGTCTACTAAATGATTTTTCTTGTTTACATCTTCATTCTCTTCCAACACTTCATATTCATTTCCTTGTTCTTATTCTTATTCTTTAGTTTCTTGATTGAGACATTGTGTTAGTGATTGTTCATATGCCTATTTCTCTTTCCCATTCTCTGATGGATCTGATTGAGTTTGAATAGGTGGTTCCTCATTACAATTCTAGCTGTAGATTCCTATGATTTTTTAAGAATACTATTAATATAAATAGACCAATAATTTATCTTCTCCATTCTCTTTATCCTTTCTTCTTTATTTAATGTTTACTAGATTCTTCTTTTCACTGTTGGGGCATTAGCTAGATCCTAACTAAATTGAGGATCACCTTATTTCTTTTATTCCTTATTATTCCTATACTCTTCTGTAACCCCATCCAATACTGATTTTTGTTTCTATGATTTCATGGGGGTTGTATCTTTAAAAACCATTATTTTTCTAGAAGTTGATTTGGATGTAATTTATGGTTTTTCACTACCATGTTCATTTCTCAGCTTCTAGATCTTTCTCAAACTTGTTGGATCCCGGATTTAATCACAACATGAGTCTCTTGATAATATAATTACTGATTAGAGGCTCCTTGAATATTTTCAGATATGATTTAATTAAGGTATTTCAAAAACTTTGGAACTACTTGAAAAAAATCCTACGGGTCATGGAAAAAATTATTAGCTAAGAGTTTTTGGAACAAGATTTAAGTTTCTATATTTTACAGAAACTGAAACCCATAAGATTGAACTTCCTCATAGTCACCAGATAGTTAAGCCCATAGACATCAGAAACGTTCATAGATTCCGTATCTCCCTTTCTTGGTACTAGGAATCCTTAAATCCCTTGGGAAATAAGATTATTAGACAATTATAGATGATATAACTTCATCTTATCATCATGAATCTCAAAAAGTTATTCCACTTCTTTCCTTTTATCAAAAGTCTCATCATGCTCCGGTAATTTGTGGGATAGAAAAAGCACATATCCCTCAGATAGAATTCCTAGGAAAGAAGTTACATGTCTTATTCAGGATTGTATTTCTTATCATACATAATAAATGATATTTTGAGACCGTTATCTATCTCTATTATATTATAAAATTGTAACACTTCCACATAAAAGAAAAAAATATTGATCTGAATCAAGTTTTTCAATGTAGAGAGATTCCCACCCATATAAATTTATTATCCTTTAAATGAAGAATCAAAAGTCGCATAAAAATCTCGAGAGACAAACCATTCACCTACAAAGGGCATAGAATAGGAAAAGTTTGGGTATACTTTCTTTTGAGATCAAGTAGTTGAGCCACACATCAATGGCATGAAAAAAAAATCTCGACCAATGGATTTTTTCTTAGTTAGGAAAGCTAATGACTTCTCTGATTATGAAATCTTAAGTAAAAACTAATTTCCAACCATGCTGATTATTTACAGAGCACCAAAACATTGGAGGAAAACAGAGAAATTCAATGTGGGATGGGTAGGTAATGGTTCTTTTAAAAATTAATTTGATGTTTTAGAGTAGATATAAAATATCCAATGGTTGATAATGACTTTGAACTATTGATGATTTATTAAAAAAACATATACAGAAAGAATTTTGTTGCGGGTTAAAATAAATAATTGAAATAACTACAATTTAAAATATAATAGACAATATAAGGTTTTAGAATTTCTACCTATCAGTGTATCAAGATAGATATATTGGTTTCAGTATACTATTCTTATGATAACAAAACTTAAGTAAGAAAATTTTAAAACAGATAAGCATATGAAACCAATTAGAATTCTAAAACAGATAAAATATTCTAATAATGATAAAACATAAAATCGATAACCATGAAACCAATAAACATGAATCTGATAAACATGAAAACAATAAAAAATAATATGATAAAATGTAAAACTGATAAAATGTAAAAGTGATAAAATATAAAACTGAAAAAAATTTAAATCTGATAAAATGTAAAACCAATAAAATGTAAAACAGATAAAATTTAAAAAAGAAAAAATGTGAAACTGATAAAATTTAAAATAGATAAAATGTGAATCAAATAAAATATAAAACCAATAAAATGTAAAACCGATAAAATTTAAAACATATATAATGTAAAATTGATATAATTTAAAACTGATAAAATGTAAAAATGATAAAATGTAAAACTGATAAAATGTAAAACCGATAAATTTTTTGTATACTCCACCTTTGAAAAGGAGTAATTTAATGTAAGGAGATGGTTTAAACAATAAGTAGATGTGAATTATTACGTCACAGTGATCATTCTTATCATATGTTTAATGTATTCAAACATATCAGAAGATAACGGTTTTTGAACTTTTCAATAAGTTGTTTTTGCATTCTGATGAATTATAAAATAATATCTCCTTTTTCTGTGTGTTATCTAAGAAATTTGTGCCCAATATCTATGTGTTTTTTATGTGAGTGATGTGAATGGTTTTACCAATGGAAAATAGAACTAGTATTATCACATAGTATTTGAGTTTTGGAATAATTCAAGCCATATTTAGTGAATGTATATTGCATCCAAAACACTTGAGCACAACAACTTCCTGCTACTACATATTCAGCTTCAGTAGTGGGAAGTTCTACTTAATTTGGATTTTAATTACCCAAAAACAAATGAATCATTTATGAAATGACATGTTTCAGATGTCCTTTTTCTATCCATTATAAAACCACCAAAGACAGAATCTAAATAAATTTTTGAAACAAATTCATTTCCAGAAGATTAAAATAGTCCTAAATCCATTTTTCATTTTAATTAGAGTAAAACTCTATTCACTTATTTTAAATGATATTCCTTTGGATTGGATTAACATATTTCACATAATCATATTGAAAACATTATGTCTAGATGGCTAGATGTTAAGTATAACAAAATTCTTATCATACCTTTAAAATTTATTAGATCTACTTGTTTCCTAGCTTCATCTAGATCAGGTGTATTTGAGGTGCCGATTGGAGTGCTTATACATTTAGTGTTGTCATATACATATTTTTTAGGTAAATCGTTGATATACTTATATTGTGATATATAGGTTCCTTCTGGTTTTTCTGAGAGATTATAAAAACTAAAAACAACGTTAACTCTCCCATCATAATCATTTCAACCTAATATTTCATGAGATTCACAAAAGAATCTGTTATGGATTTCAAATTTTATCTGAATTGTAACACCCCAAGCTTCTATGGTACGTTTCTCTTTGAATAATGTGATAGCGTGTGTTGTATGCAACATCGAGTTCTAACACACACCACAACCGATCAAACTAGCCGTTATGAATAGTAATACCTACTTTATGAAATTATATATATTTTATATTTCAAAATGGACTTCATTTTTGGATTCGAAATATCGAAATTATCCAAAGATTAATTTTTCGTATTTTTCTGAGAACATCAAATTTTTATGAATAGTGAAAAATACTTAAAAACAAATATTTTAATCAAAATAATTTTTAGTGATAAATTATTTTATTGAGTGGTTTTAAAGTATAATTAGAATATATTTTTACCATTTTATCCAATGGTTTTCAATAGAATTAATTTCACTTTGAAATTGGACCTAAACAATTGTCAATCTTTTGGTATATATTGTTCCTTAAAAACACGCTATTTGTTGTGACAATGGGAATTAATTATAAAATTAATTAATGCAACTTATATTTTTGGAATTTTTTAAAATATACATCATTTTTGAATTCGTGATATCAATTATAGGTTAGGGTGAAATTTTAGCATTCTTCTGAAAAACATCAATTTTTGATGAATAGTGAAACTACTTAGTGGTAGTTAAAAAAACTGAATTTTTCATAAAACATAATTTTACCACTTCTGTGAATGGAATTTCAAAAATCCGAGACACACGGTTAATATCAAGAAATAAAATGTGGTTCAATGAGATGAAAATAATTTTTGGTGAATAGTAACTTTTTACTTTTATTTACCACGGTTAAAAGTAAATAGGGTAATTAAGGGTAAAAATGATATTAATATTACCCTAACACATGTCCTAATTCTATTGGACAAGTTTATCTCGACCAAAAAAACCTTAGGAATAAAATATTATCATTTAGGTCCAGTTGGATTAGATTATGACATTTATTATTTTTTAATTCAAAGAAGAGTCAAAAGAGTTAAAATCAAAGATTATTTACTTAAACATTTTTAATATATGGTTATACATAAGATAAATTCAATAGTAAATATTAATTAGAAAGATAATAATATTTCCTACATAATGATAGTTTATTTATAACTTTTATACTTTAAGTAATTTAATTTATTTATGACACAATGATTATGCAGTAATTACCATAATAGGGACAAATTAAAATAATTGTTATTATAAATATCCAAATAAATATAATTTGATACCTTTTATGAATTAAAATAATTTTATAAGTTAATATGACATGTTAGGAATGATTTAATTAATTGTTTTCGAAGTAATCATTCTGTTATGAGTTTCAAAAAATAAACTATTGAATAGTGTCAAAATTTACATAAAAGAGTTTTTAAAAAAAATACTATATTATTAATTGATATTAAATTCCTAAAAATCTACGGTTCGGCCAAGAGACTTATATCATGATATTTGTATCATTAATGGACCACTTGGGGGTCGTTGGGATGTATATAGTAGGTTTATTTACTATATAATATAAAAATACAAAGTGACATGGTAAATGTCAAACTAATTAACTAAGAGTTAAAACTAAAATATAAGGTTAATATAGTGACCCAAACCTATCTAAATTCTATTGGTTGAATGGTTTTCGACCTATAACCTCCTTAAACTTTGCATAATAAACTTTTGAGCCATTAGAAACCGAATATGAATTTATTATAAATTAATATTTCTTGCTTTTCCAAAGGTTCCCTTCACCCCTCTTATAAAAGGGCACTCCCCCTTCTCATTACTTCACACCTTCAAAGCCTTTTGGATCGGCCAAACTCTGCCCAACTACTCTCTCAACTTCCCTCACTACAACCTAGAGGCCTTAGTTTGATCATAATGCCAACTTAAGGAGCCCTTTTGATCAAATCAAAAGGAAGAACCCGAATAAGAGGTAATGATTTCACCACCCTTTTCCAAGTTCCTTTCTTCTTCCACTTCTTCTTCCTTTGTTGTTACCATTATAAAATAATAACTCCAGTATCATATATATACTGTGATGTTATTATAAATATGGTACAACCATATTCAGTATTCTATCCATCCTTTGTATAACATGTCACCATACGTGCGTACGTACGGCTTACCGTATCCACGTCGTGGTGTAATTGTTATTCAATAAATTATTATTTGGATGGGTATAATAATGATGTGTAATTAATGTAAATAATAAATGTAACATTATAATGATTCTGTATAAATGATATACCATCCAATTATATGTTATTTTAATATCAAAAGAATGATATTGTCGCTCGTGCGTACGTACGGACTACCGTCTCCACGAACGTGATGAGATTCATTCACCATCATATCCATTCAAGTATAATTATCATTTGTTGATTAATAATAGTATATAAGGACTTAATATCATTCTGGATATGATTAAGATACAACCTATCCATGACAAACATGGCTTACGTAACAAAACATATAAAAGAAAATGAGTAAGTTAACACCCGAAAAAATAATAATACTAAGATATTATTAACAAATCACTATTAAAAGATAATATATGATATCATATTAATATATATGATTCTTGTATAATTTAATAACAATTATTTCACCATTTTATAGGAGGTTAACCTACCCTCAACCAAGGAAAAGTTCAAGGTAAGGGTTATTTCACAATCTCTTCATTATCCGAGGTTGTTTATACGTAATAATCTAATGGGATCTCTTTATCATCCACATCCATGTTTCTTAAAAATGTATTTCAAAAAAAAATTACTATTTAAAAGAATATGGGTTAAATTAATTTATACCATTTTTTGACTTTTTATAAGAGTTTTATACAGGAATCTTTCCGTTGTTTTCCAAACAAGGTGCTTTTTAACCTTTTTGACAGAATTAAGGTAAGAATGTTTTTTTAACTTATACGGCGGGTGCGGCTATTTTCCAACATTATAAAATCGTTGAAGCTTCCCTTACAAGCTTATAAGAATATTTTCAAAGAAAATGTTTTATTTTATAAAAATATGACTCTTAAATGATTTCAAAATAGAAAGAGATATTTCTCTAAAAAGAGTTTTGATATCATCTATGTCAACATCCTTTGATGGATTTTACGCTTATTTGAAGATGATTTATTATGATACAAAACTTCTATGTTGTATTGAAGGTTTTGTGATATGTTTGATTGTGAATGTGCTATTTTTATTCCATTCATGGTTTATGATGAAAGTATTGACATTTCGTATGCTAGTTTTAATACGAATGTTTATGTTATGTTTAAACCTTTTCATATGGGAATGCATTGGACTTAATACGTGACGGGTGGAGCCCTATATATCTCCTAGATGAATCATTAGGTCTCATGAGACAAACTAGTGTCTTGGAACAAGGCGTTGACAAAATCTTATTTGTAGTCTTGGCACGAGGCCTTGGATATGTGGTTATGATAGTCTGGCATTATGCATTCCATCTTTATGAAAGTGGTTATTGATATTGCATGTGATTATTTGATTAGTAGAATATCCATGTGAATAAGTAAATGGCATTATTTCATTTTACTTTTGCCATACTATGTTGAAGTTCAAATTTAAAAGGCTTTTGTTTTAGTTACACATTGCATTAAATGTTTATTCTTATTTATGAAAGTTCCTGCTATATTGTTATCCTTACTGGGCATTTGAGCTCACCCCTTTTCTATGTTTTATTTTTCCCAGGATGTGAAGAAGTAATTTATGAATGACCTGCAGGGATAGTGTGAGGGGATAAGAGCGTGGACTATGGAGACTATGTTGTTATAGTTTTCATTTTATGATGTAATGTAAACCTTATGAATATATCTAGTGTTTCCAAGGCTACTAACCCAATCAGCCTTTTGAGATTTGATCTTTCTTTTGATCATGCCAATGTTATCTAATAATGCACTGAATCTGGGTAACTGGGGTCGGGGCATTACAGTTGGTATTAGAGGAAGTTTAGTACAATCCTTGGAAGCTAGATTTAGATAAAATCTGATTAGATCACATATATTTAAGATGGACTTTGAGGATTAGTATAGAAGAACTTCCTAGAATTTAGGTATTGTAGAGATTTTGGGAGTTTTCCGAGAAATACATCCATGTCTGGATACGAGCAGGTAGAGGCGGCTCTGGCACAAATGTACCTAGGGGTAAAACCCAAAAACAACGCTTTGAGATAGACTCGAACGGGAACTGGTGCACGACAATGGTCCTTACTGCACTCTTGGTTACGACACTCCCGGGGGATATGCTTAGGATAACTCTCATTTTCATTACAAATAATTATGAAGGGTTTATGAGTATAAACTTCCTAAAAGAAAGCATTTTTATGATTATGGATTATATCCATAAATAATTCAATTTATGTTAAGTGTTTTATAAGTATGGGATTATGAATCTTGATTCATAAACTGATTTAGTTCATTCCATTGTTTAGAAATGGAACCTAGTGGAATAAATGGAAACTGTATCAATGCACGCACTCCATGTAGGGATTTCCCTCCTGCTCAAGATAATTATAGTGGAGTTGGTGATGCAACTGGTGCCGATCAGCTAATCACCATACTGGGACAACTCACTCAGGTGATGAATAATAACCTTACCCGTATGGAGCATCCAGATCCGCAGTGTGGAGGATCAATGTTAGATCGCTTTATGAGGCAACAACCACCAACATTCAATGGGAGTACAAATCCCTTAGTATCTTAGTAATGGATAAATTCTCTAGGGAACATATTTTAGGCTTTGGGGAGTTATGAAAGGGAAAATTTATCATGGCAGTTTACCGCCTCACCGGAGATGCTGATCAATGGTGGTCATTGATTCAAAACACGAAGGAAGATGACTAAGTATCAAATATGGAATGGAGGTAGTTCAAAGATCTGTTTTTAGAAAAATACTTTCCTCGTGACCATCGAGCAGATATAGAAAGGCAATTTCTAAGTCTGAGACAAAAGGAGGATGAGAATGTTGCAAAGTATGAGGCTAACTTTACAAGGTTAGCAAGGTATGTTGGAGATTATATACGTAACCCAATAAGTAAGATTTATCATTTCTTTGATGGGTTAAAATCATTTCTCCGTCGATCATATGTCTCACAATCCTTCTCGTCGTACGAAGACATTGTCTCATGTGCTATCAAAACAGAAAATGAATTCTCTAAGTCTTATGACTTTAATGAAAAGCAAGAGAAGAAGAGATCTGCTGATCAATCTGGGAATGGAAATAAGGGGAAGAAGGGAAAGGTTGAATATCCATACTGTGGTAAATGTGGGAAGAAACACCCCGGTACTTTCTTGAAGGGAATGGGTGTCTGTTACAAGTGTGGTGAAAAAGGCCACCAAGCTCGTGAATGCAAAGGGAAGAAGGAATCTACCAATGTTCAATGCCACAATTGCAGGGAGATGGGACATTATGCAAATGAATGTCCTAATCGTCAAGGGAACTTACCTCAGAAAAGGACAAGGGATCAAGGCCAAGCTTATGCTATCACTACTGTTGAGGTAGAAGCTTTAAAAGACGTGGGGGAATGTTATTTAAAGGTTTCCTCAAGTTTAGAAAATGCATTATTTGATTCTGGATCATCTCATTGTTTCATATCTTCCTAGTTTGCTAAGAAAATTAGATATTTCCAATATGACTTAACAAGGGAGTTATCAGTGAAAACTCCTTAGGGAAGTATCATTGGAACAATGTTTTGTGAATCAGTCCCCATTAGAGCACATAAATGTTCTTTATCTGATGATCTCATCATCATACCTATGATTTAGTTTGATATAATCCTCGGTATGGATTGGATTTTAGACTATGATGTGAATATTTATTGTAAGAAGAATGAGGTTATGATTCTTGATGATGATGATAAGTAACACCTTATCTTTAGAGCAGAATCTTCACCACCTAATTCTTATCTAGATCCACCCCCAGTAGCTCAAGTAAATTCAATTATTGGGGAGGAAGAGAATGAAATTACTGTGGGTGAGGAAAGGAATGTTCAAATAGATGATGTACCTATTGTGAAAGAATATGTAGAAGTGTTTCAGGAATATTTACCTGGACATCCACCAGAACGAGAAGTTGAGTTTTCCATTGATTTAATTCCTAGATCAAGGCCTATATCGAAGACCCCTTATAGAATGGCCACTATAGAATTAGGTGAACTAAAGAAACAACTAGAGGAATTGAGTAATAAGGGATTTATTCTCCCTAGTGTTTCTCCATCGGGATCCCCTGTTCTTTTTGTTAAAAATAAAGATGGATCTATGTGGTTATGTATCGACTATAGGGAGATTAATGCCATAATAATAAAGAACAAGTATCCCCTACCTCGCATTGATGATTTATTTGACCAACTGCATGGAGCTCAATACTTTTCAAAGATTGACCTTCGATCTGGATACCATCAGTTGTGTGTAAAGAAGGAAGACATTCCGAAGACAGCATTTCGAACTAGGTATGGGCATTACGAGTTTACTGTAATGCCCTTTGGATTGACTAATTCACCCTCTATATTCATGGATCTGATGAATAGAGTTATCAAGGAATATCTCGATGAATTTTTGGTGGTATTTGTTGATGATATCTTGGTATACTCTAAAATCTACTAGGATCATGAAAGTCACTTGCGCATTATCCTGAAGACTCTGAGAAGACATGAATTATATGGGAAGTTTAGCAAGTGTGAATTCTGGATTCATGAGATTTCTTTTCTTGGACATATTATCTCTAAATATGGAATCTATGTTGATCCTTCTAAGACCAAGGCAATCCATGAATAGCCATCACCTATGAGTATAACTGAGGTATGCAGTTTTATTGGTTTGGTAGGTTATTATCGATGTTTCGTCTAGAATTTTTCCCGATTGGCAAAACCATTAACGAAGCTCACACGTAAAGGGGTAAAACTTGTTTGGACAAAAGAGTGTGAAGAATGTTTTGAATAACTGAAGAGAATATTAGTCAATGCTCCTATATTGACTCTACCATTGAGGAATGATGGGTTCGTTATTTATAGTGATGCATCAATGAAAGGACATGGTTGTGTCCTTATGCATAATGATAGGGTTATTTCCTATGCATCACGATAGTTGAAAATTCATGAGCAAAACTATCCTACTCATGATCTTGAGTTAGCAGCTGTGATCTTTGCTTTGAAGATATGGAGGGACTACCTTTATGGTGAAAAATGTGAGATTTATACTGATCACAAGAGTTTGAAGTATATTTTCTCACAAAAATAACTCAACATGAGTCAAAGGAGATGGATTGAATTACAAAAGGATTATTATTGTACGATACACTACCACCTGGGGAAAGCAAACAAGGTGGCAGATGCTTTGAGCAGAAAATATCATGGAGTTTTGAACAATATGAGAATTGAAAGGGATCCAATTTTCATGGATCTAGTGAAGATGGACATGGGAATAACCAGGGAAGGTGAAACATCAATTCTTTTTCAAATGGTTGCCAAATCATCTTTACTAGAAAGGATTAAGAGTTCTCAGACCGATGATGAATAATTTAAAAAGAAGATTAAAGCTATGAATGATGGGATATTGAGAGACTTTGTGTATGAAGAAGGAATTTTGAAATTCGGGAAGCGGCTTTTTGTTCCCGATATACCTGATCTAAAAAGGGAATTGTTGGATGATGCTCATAGTTCAAATTTCTCTATACACCATGGGAGAACCAAAATGTATAGAGATTTGAAGGAACATTTTTGGTGGGACAACATGAAGAGGGAGATTTCTGATTTTGTGTCAAGATTTATGGTTTGTCAACAAGTGAAAGCTGTAAGGAAATATCCTGGTGGAGTCATGCAACCTCTTCCCATACCGGAGTGGATATGGGATAATATTACGATGGACTCTTTCATGGGACTACCAAAGACTCCTAGAAGGAACGATGTAATATGGGTTATTGTTGATCATCTTACCAAGTCAGCACATTTTCTTGCTATAAGAGAAGATCTACCCCTGGAACGTCTAGCAAGACTATATATTAATGAAGTTGTGAGACTTTATGGAGTACCCCTATCGATTTTTTCTGATCGTGATCCCCGTTTTACTTCAAGGTTCTGGAAAAGTCTTCAGAAATCCCTGGATACTGAACTTCATTTGAGCACTACTTACCACCCTCAAACGGATGGACAATTAGAATGAACTATTCAAACCATAGAAGACATGTTGAGATCTTTCTCACATGACTTTCCGGGTATGTGGGATCAATATTTACCTATGGTAGAAGTTTCCTATAACAATAGCTTTC
This sequence comes from Viscum album, assembly GCA_963277665.1. Classification (NCBI taxonomy): domain Eukaryota; kingdom Viridiplantae; phylum Streptophyta; class Magnoliopsida; order Santalales; family Viscaceae; genus Viscum; species Viscum album. The sequence goes on along the minus strand of OY728152.1, from coordinate 1,548,226,243 downwards.
ATTCGAGTATTCATATGGCACCATATGAAGCGTTATACAGAAAGATATGTCATACACCAACCTTTTGGGATGACGTTGGTGAAAGAAAACTTGTAGGCCCCGAACTGGTGGAGGAAATGATGGAAAAGTTGAAGGTAATCCAAATTCACATCAAAGCAGCTCAAAGTAGGCAGAAGAGCTATGCCGATAATCGAAGGAAGGATTTGGAATTTCAAGTCAGTGATTATGTTTTCCTGAAGGTATCATTATGGAAGGGAGTCATACGTTTTGGTAAGAAAGGTAAATTGAGTCCCAGGTACATCAAACCTTTCGAAATTCTATAACGAATTGGGGCTGTAGCTTACCGATTGGTAATGCCGCCAACTCTCTCCAAAGTTCACAATGGGTTCCATGTATCTCTATTGAGGAAATACATGCCTGACCCAATGTATGTTCTCACCTATGAGGAATTGGAAATGGAACCCAAAATGTCTTATTGCGAAGAGCCCATCAGGATTCTTGATACGAGAGAACAAGTACTGAGAAACCAGACGACGCGTCTGGAAAAAGTTTTGTGGAGAAATCATAAGATGGAAGAGGCAACGTGGGAACCCGAGGAACTTATGATGAAGAACCACCTGATTCCTTTCATGCGGTAGTATTCTAGAAATTTCGAGGATGAAATTATTTGAAGGAGTGGAGAATGTAACACCCCAATCTTCTACGGTACGTTTCTCTTTGAATAATGCGATAGCGTGTGTTTTACGCAACGTTGAGTTCTAACACACACCACAACCGATCAAACTAGCCGTTATGAAAAGTAATACCTAATTTTTGAAAATAAATATATTTTATATTTCAAAATGGACTTCATTTTTTGATTTGGAATATCGAAATTATCCTAAGATGAATTTTTGATATTTTTCTGAGAACTTCCAATTTTTATGAATAGTGAAAATACTTAAAAACAACTTTTTTAATAAAAATAATTTATAGTGATAAATTATATTATTGAGGGGTTTAAAATTATAATTATAATATATTTTTACAATTTTATCCAATGGTGTTCATTATAATTAATTTCACTTTGAAATTGGACCTAAACAATTGCCAATCTTTGGGTATATATTGTTCCTAAAAAACACGTTATTTGTTGTGACAATGGGAATTAATTATAAAATTAATAAATGAAACTTATATGTTTGGAATTTTTTAAAATAGACATCATTTTTGAATTCGGGATATCAATTATAGCTTAGGGTGAAATTTTGACATTGTTCTGAAAAACATCAATTTTTTATGAATTGTGAAACTACTAAGTGGTAGTTAAAAAAACTGAATTTTTCATAAAACATAATTTTACTGCTTCTGTGAGTGGAATTTTGAAAATCCGAGAGACACATTTAATATCAATAAGTAAAATGTGGTTCAATGAGATGAAAATAATTTTTGGTGAATAGTAACTTTTTACTTTTATTTACCACGGTTAAAAGTAAATAGGGTAATTAAGGGTAAAAATGATATTAATATTACCCTAACACATTTCCTAATTCTATTGGAATAGTGTATATCGACCAAAAACAACCTTAGGAATAAAATATTATCATTTAGGTCCACTTGGATTAGATTTGGACATTTATTATTTTTTAATTCAAAGAAGAGTTAAACGAGTTAAAATCAAAGTTTATTTACTTAATCATTTTTAATATAGGGTTATACATAAGATAAATTCGATTGTAAATATTTATTAGAAATATAATATAATTTACTACATAATTATATTTTATTTATAATTTTTAGACTTTAAATAATTTAATTTATTTATGACACAATGATGATGCAGTAATTACCGTAATAGTGACAAATTAAAATAATTGATATTATAAATACCCAAATAAATATAATTTGAGACTTTTTATGAATTACACTAATTTTATAAGTTAATATGACATGTTAGTAATGATTTAATTAAATGTTTTCGAAGTAATCATTCTTTTATGAGTTTCACAAAAATCAACTATTGAATAGTGTCAAAATTGACATAAAAGAGTTTTTAAAACAAATATTATATTATTAATTGATATTAAATTACTAAAAATATAAGGTTCGGCCAAGAGACTTATATCATGATAGGTGTATCATTAATGGACCACTTGGGGATCATTTGTATGTATATAGTAAGTTTATTAACTATATAATATAAAAATACAAAGTGACATGGTAAATGTAAAACTAATTGTCTAAGAGTTAAAACTAAAAGGTAAGGTTAATATAGTAACCCAAAAATGTCTTAATTGTATTGGTTGAATGGTTTTAGACATATACCCACCTTAAAATTTGAATAATCAATTTTTGAGCCATTAGAAACCGAATATGAATTTATTATAAATTAATATTTCTAGATTTTCCAAAGGTGCACTTCACCCCTCTTATAAAAGGGCACTCCCCCTTATCATTACTTCACACCTTCAAAGCCTTTTGGTTCGTCCAAACTCTACCCAAATACTCTCTCAACTTCCCTAAATACAACCTAGAGGCCTTAGTTTGATCATAAATCCAACCTATGGAGCCCTTTTGATCAAATCAAAAGGAAGAAGCTGAAGAAGAGGTAATGATTTCACCACCCTTTTCCAAGTTCCTTTCTTCTTACACTTCTTCTTCCTTTGTTGTTACCATTATAAAATAATAAATAGAGTATCATATATATACTGTGATGTTATTATAAATATGGTTCAACCATATTCTGTATTCTATCCATCCTTTTAATAACATGTCACCATACGTGCGTACGTACGGCTTACCGTCTCCACGTCGTGGTGTAATTGTTATTCAATAAATTATTATTTGGATGGGTATAATAATGATGTGTAATTCATGTAAATAATAAATGTAACATGATAATGATTCTTTATATATGATATAACATCCAATTATATATTATTTTAATATCAAAAGAATGATATTGTCGCTCGTGCGTACGTACGGACTACTGTCTCCACGAACGTGATGAGATTCATTCTACATCATATCCATTCAAGTATAATTCTCATTTGATTATTAATAATAGTATCTAAGGACTTGATATCATTTTGGATATGATTAAGATACAACCTATCCATGACAAACATGGCTTATGTAACAAAACATATAAAAGAAAATGAGTAAGTTAACACCCGAAATAGTAATAATACTAAGATATTATTAACAAATCACTGTTAAAAGATCATATATTATATCATATTAATATATATGATAATTGTATAATTTAATAACAATTATTTCACCATTATACAGGAGGTTATCCTACCCTCAACCAAGGAAAAGTGCAAGGTAAGGGTTATTTCACAATCTCTTCATTATCCGAGGTTGTTTATACGTAATAATCTACTGGGATCTCTTTATCATCCACATCCATGTTTCTTAAAAATGTATTTGAAAACATTTTTAGTATTTAAAAGAATATGGGTTAAATTAATTTATACCCTTGTTTGACTTTTTATAAGATTTTTTTAAAGGAATCATAACATCGTTTTCCAAACAAGGTGCTTTTTAATCTTTTCGACAGAATTAAGGTAAGAATGTTTTTTTTAACTTATACGGCGGGTGAAACTATTATCCGCCATTATAAAATCGTCGAAGCTTCCCTTACAAGCTTATAAGAATATTTTCAAAGAAAATGTTTTATTTTATAAATATATGACTCTTAAATGATTTCAAAATAGAAAGAGATATTTCTCTAAAAAGAATTTTGATTTCATCTATGTCAACATCCTTTGATGGATTTTACGCTTATTTGAAGAAGATTTATTATGATACAAAACTTCTATATTGTATTGAAGGTTTTGTGATATGTTTTATTTTGAATGTGCTATTTTTATTCCATTCATGGTTTATGATAAAAGTATTGACAGTTCATATGCTAATTTTAATACGAATGTTTATGTTATGTTTAAACCTTTTCACGTGGGAATGCATTGGAATTAATATGTGACGGGTGGAGCCCGCTATAGCTCCTCGATGCATCGGTAGGTCTCATGAGACAAACTAGTGTCTTGGCACAAGGCCTTGAAAAAATATTATTTGTAGTCTTGGCATGAGGCCTTGGCTATGTGGTTTTGATAGTCTGGCATTATTCATTCCATCATTATGAAAGTGGTTATTGATATTGCATGTGATTATTCTATTAGTAGAATATCCATGTGAACAAGTAAATGGAATTATTTCATTTTACTTTTTCCATACTATGTTGAATTTCACGTTTAAAAGGCTTTTGTTTTAGTTATACATTGCCTTAAATGTTTATTCTTATTTATGAATGTTTCCGCTATATTGTTATCCTTTCTGGGCATTTGAGCTCACCCATTTTCTATGTTTCATTTTTCCCAGGATGTGAAGAAGTAATTTATGAATGACCTGCAGGGATAGTGTGAGGGGATAAGAGTGTGGACTATGGAGACTATTTTGTTGTAGTTTTAATTTTATGATGTAATGCAAACCTTATGAATATATCTAGTGTTTCCAACTATACTAAACCAATCGGTATTTCGAGATATGATCTTTCTTGTGATCATGCCAATGTGATGTAATAATGCACCGAATCTGGGTAACTGGGGCCGGGGAGTTACATGAATTTAATGTAATATACATATATTTGGATAATAAAAATATTTTTGTTTGTTATTTTTATAAATAGTTGGATCTCCAATACCTTTAGCATACTTTTTTTTGTAAAATAAATCCTATAAGTCTATCATAGCAAGACCTAGGGGCTTTTTTAAGGCCATACAAAGATTTGGTAAGTTTAAAAACATGATCAGAATGTTTTGAGTAGGCCAAAATAGGAAGTTGTTCTAAAAAACTTCTTCTTGTACATAATCCTTATGAAAAACAAATTTTACATCCATTTGAATTTTTTTGATGTTAAATAATTCTATAAAGGATAATATAATATGAATAGATTCAAGTATAGATACTAGATAATATTTTTCTTCATAGTCTATTACCTCTTGTTTATTATCACCTTTAGCAACAAGTCTTTATTTATTTCTTAAAATAAATCCATTTTCACCACATTTATTTCTAAAATCCAATTTTACACCAATTATAGTAGTTTATTTAGGTCTTTCAACTGTGGTTAAAAAATTATTCCTTTAAAATTCATTTAGTTCGTCTTACATTTCTTTAATCCAATTCTCATCACCTGAGGCCTCGATAAAAGTTTTAGGTTCAAATTTGGATAGAAAATCACGATGTACTATTTCATTTCTCATGTAATTTCTAGTCCTTATGGGTATATTTACATCACCAATGATATTATCGATACGATTATTCATAAGAAACTATTGATTTGGGTTTTTTAAAACATGTTCATCAGTATAAGTTATAATTTCTTCTTGGGTAAATATTTTAGAAACAATTTATTGAGTATTTCCCTTTTCAGAAGATTTTTCAATCAATGATTAATAATAAGATTGTGAAAACACATATACTAATATAGTTATGGTTTATTTAAAAAAAGGATATGTTTAATCAAATTTAAAATGTATTGTTTCCTTAATAGTACAATATTTCTTGTCAAAACACTATAAGACTTAGAAGTATGGGAATAGCCGAGAAATATTATTCGTCGGATTTCGGTGGAAATTTATATAGGTTACCTTTAGTATTCAATATGAATAATTTTCATTCATATTCTTTGAGTTATGAAACTTTAGGTTTTCTTCTAGTATATAATTCATAAGGTTTTTTATTAAGAAAAGTTATAGATAAAACTCTATTTATATTATAATTTGAAATACTCACAGCTTCAGCCAAGAAATGCTTACCAATTGGGTATTCATAATGCATGGTTACTGTCATTTCCTGAATAGAATTATTTTTTATTTCAATAACATAATTTTTATGAGGGGTTATTGGAGGTGAAAAGTTGTGAGTAATACCTTTCTTACTACAAAAAGTTAGAAAATGTGAATTTTGAAATTCTCCACCATGCCCACTTCGAATAGTTATCAGTGGTATATTTTTCTCATTTTTAACATGGGTTCTAAATTTTTTGAAATAGAAAAAGTCTCTGATTACTTTTCTAGAAAATATACACATGTAAATCTGGTTTAATTATCAACTAAACTAAATACATAGTATTTTACTCTAATACATCTAGTTTGTGTAGGACCTAAAATATCCATGTGCAGTACCTATAATGAATTAGAAGATGAAACTTCATTAATTAATAAAAAGTGAGTTGTATGTTACATTCTGTATTTACAGGAGTCCCATACTTTTAAAGACTCAATTTTGAGATCTAATAAATGTTGGAACCATGGTCTTCTATGCATGATTTGGAGTATGATTTGTGTTTGTTGTCAATCCTCAGTGGATGTTCAGAATGTGTACCAGCAAAGATATCATACAGTTCAAGCAGAGGTTGTGCGCCGGTTGTTGGTTGTGTGACCAAGGCAGTTGGGGAGTTAAAGGCACAACATCGCGCAAGTTCAGAGTTGAAAGAGGCAGTGTCGCGCAAGTGGGTTGGTGTCACCTGTGCGCTGAATTTGTACCATGCAAGTGACTTGCGCGCCGGGATTAAAACTTGCGCGCCGGGCTTGGAGAAGCGCGCTAGGGTTGTTAAATTACATATGTCCTCTTAAAGATGCACGAAATCTAGAAGATCGCCCGATACCCTCAGCGCAAAGTGAGATTTATCTTCTAGTGACAATTGGAATTCAATAGAGAATCTACATACAACGGAGGATGCATTCTTATGAAATGATGAAGAGACCTTCACATCTATAAACTGAGTGTGTCCTCGCCAAGGGCAGTGAGCCAGGGGGAGTCAACGGGAGTGACCCGAGGGAAGCAGTGAGCTATCCTTAAACCTTTGTAAAGGTAGTGATCCTGGGATAGAGTGACTCTGCCCAAACCTTTGTAATCCACAGCTAGTGAAGATTAGTGGAATTTGGTACGACTGAAAACTTGTCGGCATATGCTCCTTGGATGTATCCCTTAGTGGTGAACCAAGTAAAAAGTGTTGTGTCATCTCTGTGCATGTGAATGTTTACATTCTGATCATATTCGTCATACAGGTTCAACAAGTTCCTACCAACGTGGGAACAAGATCCATCACATTAAAAGAAAAATTTGTCACCCTGATTCACCCCTCCCCTCTCAGGGTGTCCCTGGGTCCTTCAAGTGGTATCAGAGGGTAAAGGTTGTTGGTTTTGAATCTGTCCTTTATCGTCATGGAGAATGCAGTCAATGTCAGGGGAGTCCCTCACTTTGATGGAAGTAATTTCCAGATCTAGAAGAATATAATGAGATCTCATTTAAGATCTCTTGGAATGGTTGTTCTTTTTTCTACTGTCTAAGGAATACAAGTTACTGATCCAACAAGCCTGGCTATGACTGAAACAGACAGGAAAATTCTTGATGCAAATTCTAATGCAAAAAATACACTCACTGCATCCATTTCCGATCAAATCTACCTAAAGTTGATGAATTGCACCTCAGTAAAATCCATGTGGGATAAACTAGAGAATATTTATGAAGGAGATAGAAAAGTGAAGGAGGCGAAGCTACAAGTGTTGCACAATCAGTTTGATGATCTAAAGATGCATCCAGATGAGAATGCAGACTCATTCTTCAATAAAATTACTGAAGTGGTTGGAGCAATTCGGGGTCTAGGAGATGAAATCAAAGACATTGATATTGTAATGAAAATATTAAGAAGGCTTACACCTCTGTAAAATGCAAAGGTGTCAGCTCCGGGGGAAAGAGATCTTTCCAAAAATTCTCTGGATGAGCTACTGAGTCGCATGGAAGCATATGAAATGAGAGTCAAACCAAAAGATGCTACGACTCATGTGAGCAAGGAAATAGCATTCAAGGCCATGGATAAACTGGAAATATCAAAAGATAGCAGTGGTGAAGATGACAAAGAAAATGAAATTCTGTCTCTCATTACAAAGAAGTTCCCAAAGGGAAAAGGGAAATTCAAACGGAATTTACCTCTCACATGTTTTCGTTGTGGAAAAGTTGGGAAAATTGACTCTTAGTGCACAAGAAAGACCAATGATGATGATAGTGAAGATGAACGCTTTGAGAAGCCTCAGAGACGGTTCTTCAAAAAGGGAGACTTCAAATATGGAACGAAAATGCAAAGGAAGAGTTTTTTCTGTGAAGAGGAAGAAGATGATAATGAATTCTGTGATGAAGAAGAACCAGAATTCAAAACTGAGAACCATGCTTCCATGATGGAAACTGTTGAAAATTCAGAAGATAATGCTGGAGAAAAACAACTGAGAACTTGTGTATATCCCGAGATGAAACTTAAGGATGCAGTTAATAATATTAATACAAAATGTAAGAGTTGAAATAAGTTGAAATCAATTGTAGAAGAATCAACTGAATACATTGATCAAATTGAAGCTGAAATTGAACGACTGGAAAAATTTGTGAAGGTACATTCTAAAATAATTGAAAGCAATGATGATGTAGTGGATCTGAAGCAGAGAATTGAAGAGCAGGAAAAGTTCATCAATGACCTCACCTCTAGACTAGATGAAAAATCCAAGACTGCTGAGGGTCTTAAAGAGGAAGTTGTTACTCTAAGGAGTAAACTGAAGACTGAATCAATTCCAAAACAATCAAGGAATAAAATATAGTTTGGAAGATTCTCAGATGCAGAATTACCGGCCAGAGCCAAGTGTGGTTCAGATGGGGTTGGAAAAATCTTGAGTGATTAAAGACCTGCTTGCATGGGAAGGAGTGGAATTGGCTGTGAAGCTGAGACATCAACTACTGGAAGTGAAAATATCCAAATGAAAGATAAGATGAAAGTCGAACATGTTGAAATGTTTCCTAAAGTGCTGAAAAAGGAACCCCCAATCCAAACTAAAGGGAGAACTGAAAGTTTTCCTAAAACATTCAGAAATTACAGACAGTCTAACTATTCTCCCAAGGAAGAAGGTATGAGGATAAATTCAAGTGAGAAGACATTTCCTCTCATAAAGTGTAAGTTCGGTGGCTATCTGGGCCATACCATGTCTTATTTCGAAGAGCCAAGAAGCTATCTGAATGGAGAAGATATAGAAGTTCAACAAAGGAGAAAAAATTCATATCCTAATTCTTATAGAAGAAAAAATTTCTATGGATATTGTTATCGTTGTTCTAACTTTGGTCATAAGGATGCTAATTGTTGGCAGAGAAGGGACATGGATACCTCATACCGAAGTTCAAGATAATTCAAGTCTCAACAGTAAGACATTGTTTCTCTCTTAAACAGGTTCTCTCCTCTCAAATAAGATTTCAACTATGATGAACCAGGTTATGTGGAAGAGATAATTGAAAGGACATCAGTACTATATAATAAATCCAATGTCTCATGGAAGGAATGAAAGAAGATTGAGAAATCTAACCTTGCATAGGTGGCCCTCAACGAAACAAAGAACAACAATACCTGGATTCTAGATAGTGGTTGTTCATCTCATATGATAGGTAATGTCCTCGTATTAATGGATATCAAAAGGAAGGTTGATGGTACAGTACGATTTGGTAATTATGGATCTCTAAAAATCAAAGGGTGTGGAAGTATAGAATTATATAATGGAGAACTGAAGAAGACTGAAGTCCTTTACGTAGATGGCCTACATCATAATCTCCTTAGTGTGAGTCAACTCTGTGAATCGGGACTTATAGTTACTTATAATCAGAAAGGCTGCACTATCAAGGGAAAGATATGAAATTCACTTATGAAGGGATGCAGAACAGAAGGCAACTTGTATCAGGTTGACAGTTAAAAAAATGTCTGTTACATGACTGTTGAAGAAGAAAAAAATTTGTGGCATCGGAGACTAGGACACATCAATCAACAAGACATGGAGAAAATATCAAAATTGAGAATTTCCATGGACATTCCCAACCTGAAGCATGAGCGTGAAAAATTTTGTGATGCTTGCATTCAGGGGAATATGGTCTGCAGTTCATATTGGCCAAAGATGAAAAGGGCATCTCACCTTCTTGATCTGATTCATACATATGTATGTGGGACAATAAATGTTGATGGAACTCATGGAGAAAGGTACTTTGTCCTTTTCATAGATGATTACAGTAGAATGGAATGTGTGATGGTCATCCACAGGAAATAACAAGTCCTTGACTGCATGAAAACATATCGGGGAATTGCCGAGAATGATACTGGACAAACAATCAAAGTGTTGCAATCTGAAAATGGAGGATAATACACATCCATTGAATTTGAAAATTATCTAGAGAAGAATGGGATACATCATGAGGTAGCTTTTGTGAGAACTCCACAACAAAATGTAGTTGTTGAACGTAGGAATCGACAGGTGAACAACATGGCACGAACTATGTTGATTGAGAGTTGTATTCCATGACATTACTGGAAAGAGGCTATTCAAGATGCAGTGTATATTTAGAATCGAACAGGACTTTATATGGATGAGATGAAAAAACCATATGAATTGTGTCATGGATGGAAGCCCTCTTTAAAATACTTTCGTGTCTCTGGAAGTAAATGCTTCATCAAGAACAAAGAAGGAAAACCAGGGAAGTATGGAGACAATTCATATGAAGGAATTTTCCTCGGTTACTCAATGAACAACAAAGCCTACAAATGTTCCAACAAGCATTTAGGAAGGATTTTGGAAAGTAGTGATGTAAAGATAATTGATGAGAAAACCACAAATGCTTCAAGGAAGTCATATGCTGATGTGATAGAAAGTCATGAAGAAAATGAACGTGAAGAAAATAAAAATTCATAAATAGAGGAAGTTGTACAAAACACTCATCAGTCACATCAGGATGTTGACTCAAAAGAAGATTCTAAAGAAGAAACTGTGGCTGAAAAGAATAAAACTGAACCTTACCAGAGAAATCGAAGAGCTGAGATTGATCCATCAAATATAATTGGGGAAAGGAGTGCACCCACTCAAACAAGAAGGATGAGGAATAACACGCAATCTGCATTTCTGTCAGTTGTAGAGCCATTTTCATTCAAAGAAGCTACAAATGATGAATCTTGGGTGAAAGGCATGAGTGATGAATTAGATCAGATTGAAAAAAATCAGACATGGGATCTTGTCCAGAGACCCGAAGGTCACAATGTGATTGGTACCAAATGGATCTTCAATAATAAGTTTGATGAGCATGGAAGTGCCATCAGAAACAAGGAACGTCTGGTATGTAAAGGATACTCCCAGATTAAAGGCATTGATGTCGAAGAAACCTTTTCACCAGTGGCTAGACTGGAGTCAATCAGGCTTTTTTCTTTCAATGGCACTCCAAAGAAGATATAAAGTATATCAAATGGATGTCAATACAGTATTCTTGAATGGTGTACTCCAATAAGAAGTCTACATTGAAAAACCAATGGGATTTGTTTGAGGTACTGATGAAACAAAGGTCTGCAAACTGAAGAAAGCTCTATATGGTTTGAAGCAGGCACCACGGGCGTGGTACTCACGACTAGATTCATATCTCAAGAAGCTGGAATTCAAAAGAGGAGGAGTAGATCACAATCTCTATGTGAAGAATTCTCCAAAAGATCAATTCATTGTTCTAGTCTACGTTGATGATATCATATTTCATGGAAGCAGGCAAAAATCAGTGGACAAATTTGCCAACCACATGAAATCAGAATTTGAAATGTCTATGATTGGGGAGCTTACATATTTCTTGGGGCAGCAGGTGATTCAAAAGAAGGAATACACTTTCATTTCTCAGGAAAAGTATGCAAGAGGTCTACTGAAGAAGTTTAATATGCAAGACTCCAAACCAATGTCAACTCCGATTGCAGTTGGAACTAAACTTGGAAAGCCTGAGGATGTGGACTCTACTGATCACACCATGTACAGGAGGATCATTGGGATCCTACTGTACCTGACAGTGACACTACCAGATATTGTCTTTGACACATGCCTTGCATCCCGCTTTCAGAGTAATCCAAAGGAGGAACATATGGCAGCAGTAAAAAGAATCATGAGTTACATTCAAGGTACACATAACTTAGGGTTATTTTTTGATGTAGGTAGAGACAGTGAATTATCAGCGTTTTCTGATGCTGACTGGGCTGGTGATGTAGTAGACTGAAAGTCCACTAGTGGTGGAGCCTTTTATATTGGGCAGAAATGTGTTGGCTGGTTGAGCAAGAAACAATAAAGTACTTCTCTTAGTACTCCTGAAGATGAGTATATCTCTGCCACAAAGGCATTCACTCAACTACTATGGATGAAGCAACAATTAATAGATATTGGTGATGAGGTAAAGCAACCAATGGTGATTTACTGTGATAATAAGAGCACAATTGATCTTACGAAGAATCATGTTCAACATTCACGTACGAAACATATTGAAATCAGGTATCACTTTATCAAAGAAAAAGTTGAACAAGGAGTGATTGGAATGGATCATGTGGGAACTAGTGAGCAAGTGCCTGATATCCTAACAAAGCCACTGTCTGCGGCTGTGTTTGAGAATCATCGGTTGAACCTTGGTGTTCATCCACCTCCCAGTGAAAAGGGAGGTTACTCAATACCCCTCTCCCCGATTATGATAAATGTTTTTATCTGTTTATGGATGTGATGAACGATTTTGGAGGAGATACTATCTAGGGGGAGTATGGTTTGAGATGAACAATGAACAAATAACCAAGCTTCAGGTTTATTTTCAATGGGGGAGAGAGGAATAAATTCATAAATTTTCAGTCATATAATGCTCTTATGGAACAATGCGAATTCAGTGTCACTGATAGGATGAGAAGGATAAGAAGGATTTCATCGGTCATGTAATGATTCTTGGGCATAATTGAGAATTCCAAAACACTGGAACCCAATTAAAGATTCCTCTCTTGTTTTCTACACCAAGAATTGCTCATGTAGACTTAGAGTGTTGGCTGAGTTGATTCTTGCATTTTTGGTTTTCACATGGATGCAGATCTATTGAATTTATTTTCTGATTTCCAACAAACCCAAAGGGGGAGATTGTTGGAACCATGGTCTTCTATGCATGATTTTGAGTATTATTTGTGTTTTTTTGTCAATCCTCAGTGGAGGTTCAGAATGTGTACCAGCAAAGAGATCATACAGTTCAAGAAGACAACAGTATTGAAGGTCACACAAGTTTTGGTCTGGTCGCGCAAGTGACCTGCGCGCTGTCAAGAGACTTGCACGCCAATGCCTAGGAGGACAGGAAACTTGGGCGCCTATTGTTTTTCAAGATCATTACTTCAAAATATGGCAAAGTAAAGAAGGTCGCGCAAGTATTTGGGTGGTCGCACAAGTGAGTAGCGCGATAGAGGCTAGGGAGGATGAGCTGGGCGCCAGAACCTGCGCGCCGAGGGAATACTTGCACACCACCGTGCAGGGTGGTCAAATTTCCTATAAATACTGGACCACCCCTCCTCATTTCTAATGGAGTTCAAGACTTAGAGATCTTTCGAGCTCTCGTCATGCTGGTGGTTGAGTCGAGCAAGTGGTTGTTGGGTCGCACATGTAGAGGTTGCGCGCCAGTTGTTTGTTGCACGACCAAGGTGTTTGGGGAGTTAAAGGCGCAACGTCGCGCAAGTTTAGAGTTGAAATAGGCAGTGTCATGAAAGTGGGTTGGTGTCACCTACGCACCGAATTTGTACCGCACAAGTGACTTCCATGCCGGAATTGAAACTTGCACGTCGGGCTTAGAGAAGCGCACCAGGGTTGTTAAAGTACATCTGTCCTCTTGAAGCTGCACGAAAGCTGGATGATCGCCCGGTACCCTCAGCGTAAAGTGAGATTCATCTTCTGGTGAGAATTGAAGTTCAGTAGATAATCTACATACAATAGAGGATTCACTCCTATGCAATGATGAAGATACCTTCACGTCTATAAACTGAGTGTGTCCTCACTAAGGGAAGTGAGCCAGGGGGAGTCAACAAGAGTGACCCAAGGGAACTAGTGAGCTATCCCTAAACCTTTGTAAAGGAAGTGTGCCTGGGATAGAGTGACTATGCCAGAACCTTTGTAATCCACAGCTAGTGAAGATTAGTGGAATTTGGTACAACCGACAACTTGTCGGCGTATGATCCTTGGACGTAGCCCTTAGTGATGAACCAAGTAAAAAGTGTTGCGTCATCTCTGTGCATGTGAATGTTTACTTCCTGATCATATTCGTCATACTGGTTCAACAAGTTCTTGCCAACGTGGGAACAAGATCCATCACATTAAAAGAAATATTTTTCACCCAGATTCACCCCTCCCCTCTCAGGGTTTCCCTGGGTCCTTCAATAAATCCATAAAAAGTATTTTCTTTAAGATTTTACAATGGTTCCTAAGGTTACAGTGTTCTAACCATCTATGCCATAACCACGATTGGTCTTACATTAAACCTAAGCAAGGTAATTTGTGTCTCATTAGGACTTTTATATTAACCTTGTATACAATATCATACTTATGGGGAGATATAATTAAGTCATCCTTGTAATTGTGAGCTAAAAATTTATCATTCCTAAAAGACACAAGGTGGCCTTCACCACTTAATTAATTTAGGATTATAAGGTTATACATAATAACTTTAACAAACAAAATACTTGAAATTAATATATTCCCTAAAAGAACAATGTTACCTCTACCAATGATTTTTCCTTGATCATTTTCTCCGAAGGTCACTCTCTTACCAGGCATTTCAATTATCTTTTCAAAAAAATATTTATTTCGAATCATATTTCTTGACTATCCACTATCCTTGAACCAAATTTTCTCGATGTAGAAACACTTTTTTCCCTAAAAAATAAAAAAAATTAGATTTTCAGAACCCAAACTTGTTTGGATCTAGAAATGTTAGATAAAATAACTTTAGGGATCCACATTTGTTTTGAAAAGTGAGATTTATGAAATCCAAAAGATTGGGTTTTATTAAGGGAAAAATTTATTTCTCAATGTCCATCACATTGACACATGGTGCAAAATTGAGATCTTTGGGGACAAAATAATTATGACTAAAAATAGGTTTTTAATGAGTATAATCAATTCTAGAACTATTCCTTAACGGACAAATTTGTGAATACATTTTATCAAATTCTTTCCATCCAAGGGTTAAATTTGTTAAATGTTTCTTAGGAGAAAAAATTCCACATATTAGTCTAATGACACAATTTTCATTCTCAAATCATAAGAATTTTTCTTGAAAACAAGTTGTTTAAATCCCTTAAGAATTTTACCCTTCTCAGAATTTACTTCTATATGGTTTTTTGAAATATTTTCAAAATCAAGAGTTTTCTGATCAAGATCTTTTGAATGATCTGATACTTCTTCTATGTGGTAGTTATTATAGAATTTCCTTATCATGATTTCTCTTGATTTTGAAACTCACATTCTCAAGTGGTTTTGAAAATCAATATACTTCATCAAATAAAGGTAAATTATCTTCTACTTTGGAAAATTCTTTATCTGAAGAGTAAGAATATTTCTCATTTGCATAATTTTCATTTAGAGATAAATTTGTGAGAGATTATTCATTTTGTACCTTATCCATGAGATAATGATTTTCAATAATTAGTCTGGATATATTTCTAATATTCTTCTAACTAGAAGATTCCTATTTTGAAGATTCATTTGATGAATCACCACCACTTTCACTCTAAGTATCATTTGTTTTCAATTCATTCTTAGTCATATACTTTTAATACTTTATCTTTTTTTTATGAATATTTATCCTTCTTGTATTTTATTTTATATAAAGGAAAATCTCGTATAATATGACCTTCTCTTTTACATTCATAACAAGTTACTTATGAGTCTTTATTATCCTTTCTATCTTTCTTTTTGAATATGTATTGAAAATATTTTTTCCCACTATCAGGATCATTCTTTGAGAAATATTGGCTAGTTCATTCTATGAATGATAACTTTCACTGGATTTTGATATAACAACATCATTCTTAGCTTTGTATCTTGTTTCCATTTTTGGTTCCATTGATTTATAAGTATTAGTTAAAGTTACACTTCCATTACCATTCTTATTCATATTAAAATCTGTATGTCTTTTCGTTCATGTCTCATGCTGTATGAGAGTACCAAGCAATTCATCAAGTGTGATTTGAGTAACTTTCCTATTCTCATCAATATATTTCCTTTTTGATTCCCAGTCATTTGACATTATATATATTATTTTGTCTAAAGGAACTTCATCATAAATACCTTTTTCTCCCATAGATTTATGACTTTTGAATATTTCCAAGAATGTTTGTTGAATCTTGCATACCTGCTCTTCATAGGGAAAACCCATGTTATTCACCTTAGATCATGGATCTTCATGTTTCTATAACATTAGATGTACCAAAATGTGAGACTTCTAGTTTCTTCTAGATACAATTTCATGCTTAACATTATGATATGTGACTATATATATTCTTGGTCATAGAACATAAAAAATTATTGGGTACCTTGTAATTTAGTTGATATTCTATTTTCTCTTGGATGGTGACGGTTCTTAATTACTTGTCAAGAATTTTGTAATCTCTATTCAGAATCACAATATTATTTAATCTAGTATTAATAAGAAAATTCTTCATTCGATCTCCCCCATACTCATAATAATTACCATCGAAAATAGGTTGTCTACTAGGGTTTAGATTTTGAATTGATCCAATATTAATTCTTATAATCTTATAATTCAACAATTTTCCACTCCACACATTAGTGTAGTAACTAATTATAAAAAAAGGGTTTATATCAAAAATATGTCTCTCTTATAGAAAGAAATAATTAATTTTAAACAAATCAGTGGAAACCTTCTCTGATACAAATTTTTGGATTGAAATATAGAAGTAAATGTATATGATATGGCACAATACAAGAGGGAGTGAATTTTAGGTATAAAATCATTGTATTTAAACTCTTAAGAAGAATATTAGTTTAAGAGATATTAATATTATACAATTCACACACAATAAAAATGATCTAGGTGATCCAAGATCTAATAGATATGATATGATATGATATCACAAGTTATAAAAAAAATTATATTTGAGTTGAATACAACGATTAGAGTATAAAATATGTAAATTATTCTTCCATATAGCCTATAGAATCTCTTAATACAGTATATAATGAATATATCATAATTAAAACAATTACTAAAGAAAATAAAATGAATATAAAGAGGAAACGAAATGATTCCCCTTCAATTACAAATAGCAGTGGAAAAGTAATGGTATTACAATTATTATATCTCCATGAGTAGGGTATCCTTTCAACTAGGATAAAAGGTATTTCCTACCACCACACGAGTAACCCCTCAATATGATGATCAGAACATCTATCATTCTATCCATGGAATCCCTTGATTAAGAAGTTAATTGGAACCTCAATCTTTCAAATACTTGAAATCCCTCAATACAATGATCGGAAACAACATCATCATATCCCATGAATCCCACGACTGATATCACAATGATCAGTCCCACAAAGGAATAAAAATCACATATTGAAATGCCAGAACTAAGAACAAGTCATTCACATCTTATTTCTTCAAGGAATTTCACACAATGTAAGAGACATTTCACATGGTATCTCTCTAGAACATGGAAGATTCAAAAGTTGATTACTATAGATTGAATTAACACGTACTTATATGACTTGGTTTCTAATGGTCACATTTTCTCCAACGGTTATATTTCTCTAAAACATTTAGTGGTACCTGGACACCTTTAATTATAACTATAATAAAAATTGAATACAAGACATCATTTTGATTGGATATAACTAAGTTCAGGAAATCATTTTGGTTACAGGATAGTAAGTACAAAAATTTGAAGGAATGAGTATGCTAAATAATATTGAAAAACATATATGTGGTATTGGAGTAAGACACGAGTACAATTAATTACATGAGTATGATACATAACTTGGTTACGATGTATATCCTTGATATGATACATGATTATGATTCAAGACATGATTATGATTCATAACACAGTTATGGTGTATATCATGGATACAATACATGTTTATGATGCATAAAAATAATATGATGCATATTATGATTATGATGCATATCATGGTTTTGATGTGTAATTTGATTACAACATATAACCCGATTACATTGTATATCATGGATATGATACTCAGTTATGATGCATAACTTGAATACAATGTATATTATGATTATAATTCATATTACAGTTACAATTCATAATATGGATATGATGTGTATTATGATAATGATACACAGCATGGTTACGATGTGTAATATGGATACAATGTGTATTATGATTATGATGCATAACATGGTTACAATATGTGGTTAGGATTTAAAACAATATCATTGATTACGATGTAATGCAACATCTATGGTTATGATCTAAAAAACATCATATTATTACGATGTAAAAAAACATATGATTATGATGTAAAACAACATAAATGATTATGATGTAAAACAACATATACGAAAAACAACAAGTAATTTGTGATTGCAAAAACAAAAAGATCAATGGGAATGTTGAAACACATTTTGACTTAACACCAGTCTGGTTTCTCAAAAGAACCAGTAGTTGAGGTTGTGTATGGAATACCAGTTGAGGAACTAGGTGACTATGGAGAACTATTATTCGGTAGAGAGAATTGATGACCACTTTGATTAGCTGGGAGGGGCGTGATGGTTCTATAAGGTTAACCTGCAATCAAGCTATCACTGTCTATGAGTACGAGAGAGGGATATACCAAATATGGAATTAAAATGTATTTATGGTCACTATGAGTACTTGGTGATGCACTTTGGTGAAATGAAATCCCCGGAAGTGCACATAAGACTCATGAACTAGATATCTCAGCCTTACCTAGACCATTTCATGGTAGTCATCATCAAGATATCCTTGGGTACTCGGCTTGAAGGAGGATCACAGGAGACAATTACAGATGATTATAGATGTACATAGAGAAAATCATCTTTACGAGAAGCTCTCAAGTTTTAATTTTGGATTCAGGCGGTCCAATTTCTAGGACATGTTATTTTCAGCGGATGGAGTGGTTGTGGAACTAGCCAAGGTTGAGGTAGTGTTAGCATAGGATCCACCTAGGATCATGATGGAGGTGTGGAACTTCCTTAGGCTAGCATGCTATTTTTAGAGATTCATTCCAAATTTCTCTAGGTTATCAGCACCAATGAAAACATTGAATTGGAAGGGGAAGACTTTTGTGAAGATTGAGATGTATCATCATGAGTTTCATCAATTAGGTAGTAGTTTAAGAGTGCTCCAATCATGGGATTTCCAGACGAGGGTGTTGAGTATATAGTTTTCTACAAAGCATCAGGGACTGGGCTTGGTTCTATCCTGATTAAGAAGATACAGATGATTGACTATAGTTCATGCCAGTTGAGGACACATGAGCACAACTAGGTGAACTGTGATCTTGATTTACCAGTGGTAGTCTTCTCTTTGAATATGTGGTAACAGTACCTGATGGGTGAGTGGTTTATTATCTAATATGATCAGAAGAGTCTCCAGTATATATTCTCTCCGAATTATTTGAAGTTGATATTGGGGTGATGGCTAAAGTTCCTCTAAATCTATGACTTTTATATTATATATACGCATGGGGAAAGGGAAAATGGTGGTAGATTCTCTTAGAAAAATAACTAGTTTGTAGTGGTTTAATGAGGATTCAATGTAGTTGGCTTATTATAGTTATCTTTAGTAGATGCAAATGGATCATTTAACCTCTAGTTGATGGTTTTACTCCTCATCTAATAAAAAAAGTTAGTGAGGCACAACTTGGGGATACTAGTAGCGAGCCTCTACACAGTCATATATCCCCAAGGCGTTCTCCTGATGGATATTGAAATGGTGTGGAGCACATCATCCTTTTTAGAGGATGTACAGTAATACTGGAAGATTTGCAGAAGGAGGTTCTGAGGGTGTTTTTTACATTCCCTTTAGAGATACATCTTGGTTTGGAGAAATTGTACTAGGACCTATGACTTTAATTTTAGTTTCAAGTAATAATTAAAGCAATGGAAGAGTTCATTTCTGAGTGACCTACTTCCCAGAAAGAGAAGACTTAGCACCAGGTTCCAGCAAGTTTAACCCAACACCATGAGGTGCTAGAATAGAAGTAGGATGGGATATCAATGGAATTCATGATGGGTTTACTACGTATGTCTAGGGGACAAGATTCCATCTGGGTGATTGTTTACCAACTCACCATGTCTTCCCACTTCATAACTATATGAGAATAGAGTTTAGTAGGGATATTGGGACACCTCTACATTTAGATGACAGTTCACCTCCATGGAGTCCCATCGAGTATTGTTTCATAGCATGATGATCCTTTTACATCATAGTTGTGGAAGGAATTTTAGGAGGATTTTGGGACCTACTTATGCTTTAGAATAATTCCCACCCCCAGAAATATGGATATACGGAGAGGACCATTCATGTTTTAGAGGACATGCTATGAGCTTCCATGCCAAACTTCGGTCATAGATGGAAGGATCACCTACCACTGGTGGAGTTAACATACAACAATAACTACCATTACACCATTGGTATGGAACCATTAAAGGCTTTGTACAAGAAACTCTGTATGTCACCACTGTGCTGGACCGGCCAAGGAGAGTCAGCACTCATGGGTGTGGAATTGGTGCAAGATACTACATAGAGGGTTCCAATCATCTAGGAGAAGATGACGACTTCATTGATCCATAAAAAGTATTATGATGATAGGTGATAGATGCCTTTGGTGTTCATGGAATTAGAGAACATGTTCATATGAGTCTCACCTCGATGGGGATTACATATATTTGTTCAGGGAGGTAAGTTATCTTCTCAGTTCATCAACCCTTTTCAGATTCTATGTAGAGTTGGTTATGTGGCATGCCGCTTTTCTCTAACTCTACTGTTAGATTAGGTACACGATGTATTCCACTTATTGCAGCTGAGAAGGTATGTGCATGAACCATCACACATCATCGACTGGGGTGATATGGAAATTGAGGATATAATGAGTTTTGTTGAGAACTGAGTGGAGATCGAGGATCGGTGGGAGCAGATCCTCTGTGGGTGAGTGATTCTGTTAGTTCTTGTCCAGTGGCAGCATGAGAATCGTCAGGATAGAACTAGGGAGAGGGAGGCATAGATTCATTCTTAGTACCCTTATATTTTATGTATCATTTGTTTTGGATTTTTAGGGACATAAATCCCCATGGTTGGGATAATTTAAAGTCTCATATGTTCATTGTATTGTTTTAAAATTTCATTAGCACTAATTTAGATACCATGCACTGAAAGGACGT
Source organism: Viscum album (assembly GCA_963277665.1). Taxonomy (NCBI): domain Eukaryota; kingdom Viridiplantae; phylum Streptophyta; class Magnoliopsida; order Santalales; family Viscaceae; genus Viscum; species Viscum album. The sequence continues at coordinate 1,548,204,982 of OY728152.1, read as the reverse complement.
GCGATTCTATGGCCCGATAAGCCCATAAAAAATGTTTCAATAATATTAATGTTATAAGTAGACAATGGATTTGTTTTTCATAAAAAGTGGAATAACATCTAAATGGATGCCAATATCAGAAATCTAAGGGAACCATTGTGTTTAGAGCAGCAACTTTACCTAAGGTATGACCTAACATCAGCAGACATGGGTTGGCTGCGAAAAGTAGTTTTAGGAGTTTTATTAAATAAAATAAATTGTGGATTTATTTTCTTTTAACTTTACATTGATCCGAAGATGCAGGGACATAATTTATTTTAAATAAATAGCTTCGTAGGATCCCATGGATAGACTCATGACCTTGAAAGCTACCTAGAGGATCTGGAGAGATTCCTTAAAAAATTCTCTTGGAGAACGACGATGAGACCAGGATCAGAGATCATTCTTGGTGAATAACAAGTTGAAATCATTATTCAATAGAAAATGACCCAATTACTAGGTAGGTAAAGTTTTTTAGATTTCTATTTCCCCATTCATAGATCTAACAATGAACACGTACCAACCAACGAATAGGATGATCCATGGTTCGATCATTCTTGCAGGATGGGTTTTAATTGTGGGATTTACTATGATTGAATGTTGATAATTGATTATTATTTATTGATCATTCTTATGATAATGGATTGTGGATGAAATGAACAATGGTCAACGTTCATTCCATGAATTTGTTGCATGTTTTTTTCTCCCCCATTCTTTATATTTTTTCTTTGTTCTACATTGGTTTATGAACAATCAATCATTGCGCCTTCTTTTCTTGGCCTAATGATCCTAAATTGATGATCCAACACCAGTAAAAACTAAAAAAGGTGTGACAGTGATAGATATGGATGAATTGAAGGGATTATGGTGATATTGTTCTTAGGGAAGTTTTCCAGATGGATTTAATGTAGTATTCTGAGCCGATTGAATCCCCAAAACAATTCTATTCTATGTTATGATGATGAAGGGACCTACGATATCGAATTTTGAGGATAAATGATCATCAAAATGAGATATAGATCATCAGCTAAGGCATGCAGAGGAATAATGAAGGATTTTGGAAAATATTAGTGAAACAGATGTGTAACCCAGAGCTGCACAGTATGTGGCCCCTACTAAGATAAAACTAGGGTTTTGAGATATATTTAAACGACACGCGATTTGTGACATTGTAATAAAATGTGTAATCCCTTCCCATATATTCTTTGAGTATATCAAGAGATAAACTGACACAGGGTGGAGTACATGGGTTACCTACATGGTGTCTACCCTGCCACATGATTTGGCATAGACCATATACATGGACTACCCCATGTACTTGTACATGGGAAGTTACAGATTGGTTGACACCGTGTACTAGAAAAAGTTCAGACTATACGGTTGGAGCCTGAATGGAAGGGCATGGTGTGTGACTTTTTCTATATGTTGTGTACCCATTTTCTATATGACACATACTAATATAATAGGGGTCGTTGTACACAAAAAATACCCTATGTCAAGGGAAATGACGTGCGACCCTACTACATGTCATCTATCCCCTTTTACATGGATTGAATCCCTTGTACATTTTACCTTAGACATGTTTTTTAGGGTTTATTCCATTTATCGCTTCCCTAAAGGTTGTTGGGTATCATTTCCAATGCATAGAAGTATGATTCCTTCAGCATGACTTCCTAGATAGAGTCTTTGGAATCCAACGAGAGGCCATGTTAAGGATCTTGTATTCATTCAACATGCTGAAGGTAGATTACTTGGTATTGAAGGGACCCATACTACCAGACCTGAATCCCTATGTAGAAGGTTAATCTTGATAGAGTTGTGTTACCCCCTATTGCCCTAACTGTGATCCTCGACAACTGTATCATATATCTATCTTTGGATCTATCGGTATATCACTCTCTTATGATGGTTCTTGAAAAATAGTACTCATGAGATGAACGTCGTCAGTGCTATCAGAATCCAAAGTTTGTTCTTCTAGATGAGGGCTTCTTAGAATCTTTGAATTGAATCCCGTGTGTTGGTAAGTGGTAGTTGTGACATAACTCTAGACTTCATTTCTTGGTTTGAGAATAAATGAATATTATTCTTATATGTGTTGTAGAAATATATTGTGTAGAGCTGACTATATCTTCCTTTGTGTATTTCCTTGTGTTTTTAGGGTGTCCTACTGAGTATTGTTATTCTCAATCCCACATGTTCTTTTCCAACATGTTAAGTATCTTTTTAGATGAGAATCATTTTTATAGAGGCCTAGGTCTAATAGTCATGGACAGAGCTTTGGGAGATCAAACAGGGTTAGGTGTGTTATTATGGTGATAGATAGTAGTCCCAGTACCTTATACAATCAAAATAATTAGATTTTTTACTATCAAATTACAATCATTTATGTTCTTCAGAATGTCCTAATGTCTATCTAATATCAAATTCCTCATGGACTTATATATTTTATTCTACATATTTTTGAAATTATTTTATTATAATCCTTACCATAATTCTCTATATTCATTCAATAATCCATAACCCTTTTAGTACCATACACATGAGAAACTTATCCATTTGTATTAATATACGGAAAATAAAATCATAACTTTCAAATTGTAAAAACCATTTTAAAAAAAATTTGGATCTTGTTTAGATTTACTAAATTTATATGATTGTTATGGAAATAAATTCAACAACCACCATAAAATTAGTAAAACAGAAAACTCATCACCTCCATTATTCAAATAGATTGTTATCTTTAAATGAAACAAATAAAATAACTATAACACCAATTATATATACATAGATATAAATTGGGATTTATGATATCTAATGATTCACATAGTGGGGTTGAATTATTAAATCAATTTATTTTACATTCCCTAAGGGAAAACATCAACCACCATTAATGAGATCAAATTTTTTTCTCTTTTTATTATGTATATTAATGATTTTAATTAATTAATTCAACTAACACAAACATCAACCACGCATACAGAATGTGGAAAAATTGTTATATTCCCTATTCATAACCAATTATTGCATCCTTGGAATGATTTGGAAACTCTAAATCACATGATCTACTAATCAATTGGATTAAAAAGGAGAAGAGTTTATCCATGAACTTATCCTACATACAAATATCTCCTAACTGAGGTAATGTTCTCATAAATATTTGTGATAAAAATATTTATGTAATTGAACAACATCAGCCTTCAACATTTAAAATTGACTCAAATTTAAATTATGAATGGTTCTCCATCACATAACTTCTCCACATATAGAATAATTTATCAAAAAAAAAATTTAAAACATTCTATGAAAAGAATAGATTCTTTACTTATACATAGAGTAATATTTATAATAGAAATAATCACTAAATATTAATCAGTAAAACTATTATCAAAAATCCATTTTTATACCATGTAAGTACACCTTCCCTACAAAAATAACATCATGTATCAAATTAAAAGTGTTAAAAATTAAGTAACTTAAGGAAAGAGGATTAACTAAATGTTATTTGTTTCAGGGGTGTAATCTTCTTCTTTTTCTAATAATACATTCTCAAAATTAATTTCAATATATAATATCTATCCAAAAAAAAATATCATCACTTCCACCTATCTTTCATTGAATTTTTAATTTTAAATTCAAAAAAACAGAACCACTAAAAATTAACAACTCTTTATACTTCAATCTAGTCCATTTAATCAATCATACCATTTTAGTAACTATTGAATTTTCTTTCAGATTAAGTGAATTAATTCAGATAATATCTTATTTCATCAAAAAAATCTATGTTACTAAAAAACAATTGAATTTAAAATGTTACACAGTACAAGATATGTTAAGACCAAAAACTTGTATAAATAATCACTAAAAGATAAAAATGATTTATTAAAACTCTATCTGACAATTTACAATCAATTTTAACCATTTCATAGTATTATTTAGTTTTATTTATAAACACATAACCATAAACCACTCTCTATTACATCAAACTAAATCCAACCATCAGTTATATCATCCTTCTGACAATAAACATTTTATAAAAACCTAAAAATAATGAATCACATTCTCAAAATTCCAATATCAAACATAGTAGATCTTATAATAGTTTATTTCCCCCACTAAAGATATTGGCCACTTCTCACATGACCACGTCATAGTAATCACTCCCCATAGAGGTTTGAAATTCTATAGAAATTCCTATGTAAGAAATTATTCATAAAAGACTAAATAGAATAAATTACAAAAAAAATTCTTATAATACATGTATCATGTAATGATTTAGACTAAACGATAGTATAAAAACTATTGTATTCTCTCCAAAAACTCTAAACAGTACACATCAAAATCTAATATTCATCATAGATATTCGAAACATCCAAATGTCCTACTACTCGATGTAATTAATAAAACCGAAATAATTTTGAATATGATTCGTATATTGAATAATTTATTTAGAGAAAAACACTGCACTGATCACATATTTTCTACATCTTAATTACCTTATAATATCACCCATTTAATAATCACAGATCTATTGGGGAACCATCACTATCAACAGTTTCCTATTCTCAAAAATCTCCCCTTTATGTTTTTTATCATCCATTGAATATAAAACAATATTAAACATAGTAGTAAATTATAATTCAATTAGTATAATCCATTGTTATGAATTTCTATGTTGTGAAACAATAATGAATAATGATATAAATGTTTTCTAGAAAATTAACTCACATTCACTTCTAAATATCCATCAACCACTAATATCCATAATGTAACATATTAGGAACATATTTCTAAACATGTCTCAAATAAAATATCATGATCACAAACCTAGAAAACATTATAAAAATATTTTTATATTTAGTAGGTAGATATAAAAAAGTGACCAAATGTTTTTTTTATCCTTAATAATTATTATGTAGAAATTTATAAAAAACCAAAATGAACATAATAAGGATAAATAATTTTTTTATAGGAATACCCTAAGTTGCATTCCATCTCTAGTTATGTATTCCAAATTATAATTTATAAAAAATATTCTATTTTATCCCAAATGGGTGTGTATATATACACAGGACTAATAGATCAACACCTAACACAATAAGTTACTACTTCTATAATAAGTCTTTCCAAAAGAATTAATTACATAAAATAACCATAAAAAGAGATACTTAGTAATAAAAACGGTTTGGTATAACATGTTATTTTCAATTTACCAATCGAATAGAGAAGTATAGGACAATTAATGAAAGAAAAAATAGAAAATTACTCCCATATAAATTTAACATGATATTCATAGATTTATAGTTCTTAGAAATTGATGTGATTTTACTAATAAGAAAATCATTTTATAAATATTTTCCAAAGGAGTTGAAAATAAGTTATTTATTACATGAATAAATTTTTCTCTAGGATGTTATACTTTTCTTATTATATATATTTCATAATATGACCATTTTATAAAATAATGTTTTTAAAATTAATTTTTATAAAGCCCCAAATTCTTTATCGGTTCCATAAAAGTCATTTTAATAGCTTTAGTATTCTATATTTTCTATTAACCCTAACATCATTATAATTATGTATATAATTATTTATCGATTATTATATAAATATATTAAAAATAATGTAACTGATGATATTATAGATATATATTATTATAATTCTAAAATTGTAAAGGTGATCATTGGTAGGTATATCAAAACGAACAATCTTTATTTGATTAACAATTTGGTTGAGGATACATCATAAATTTCTATACATATTTACTATGATATCTTGTAGTTTATCTAATACAATAATATTTGGTAGATTTTTTTGTTTATTATAATTCAACTAATAAATAATTAAAGATAGAATGATTACTTTTCCAAATAAATAATATCTCATTATATGAAAGGTGTTCTAATAATGAAAATTATATTGGTTAGAGAAATAATAAATGTTATTATTGATTGTTAAAATTTATAAAAAAACTGAGGATATCCAAATAATTACACAATAATAACCTCATAAAAACAACCATGATGTTATCTCAAAAGACCTTGTAGAATTGAATTTACTCTTTGGATTTTCATACACTATTATATTATTCAAATTTTCAATAAATTATAAATCCAAATCCAATTATATATAATCACGATGAATCAAATGATATAGATCCAATTAATAATTAATAATCATAAATATATGATTCACATCAGGTATTTTAGCATCCTTGAGCTTTAAACTATATTTTCATTAAATATTAAAATTCTATTTATGAATCTCTCTGAACACAAATGAGGCTTCAAATTACCCTATTTATCTAGATATTTGTGTCCTAGTCATTTTTAGAAATAAATAAAAACATAAACCTTAATTAAAAATTCTATATGTTAATATAACTTTTAAAAAATTTATTTTTATTCTACTATAATTTATATCTAACCTCTTTCTGATCAACTAGACAATATATATAGCTTTATGAACCAATTTTGTCCGAATAAAATATTCCACATAAACATTCATCTAAAAAATGTTGATTAGTGAAACCTCTAATAAAATTAATGATTCAATTTCATTTGTGTCGACTTTTGGTAGATATAGTTTTTTGAAAACCTAAGAAAGCTCATAAGATCACCCCAACAACAAGAAAAAATTATAATATATGCACAAACATATACTCTAGGATTTGGATATTTTACTAAACATATTCAGCATATTGAGTATAGTGAGTAATACATTGATTAACCTGGTTTCACAAAGCTTGTAACATCCCGGTCTAGGTTTCACCAATCAGTGCCCTATGCTAGTCAGGCCCAGGACATCTAGCGCCCTCCCCATACCCCGAAGAATACCAACTGGTAGTGAGGGTCTAAGATAGATCATAGAAAGATTATACAATATTTAATCAGAGTAATAGAAAAACATAAAATAAGAAACAATAATAAGGTCACATATAACCATAACAAGAACAGTAATACTATTATTATATGTCTAAAAAAATGAATACAATATCAAAATGGAATAGTATATATGCCATGACAATGTATGTGTCAATTGTAAAAATTAAGACTCAATTGTAATGAAGCTTAAAAGTCCTAACTCAGTCAGGAACCATGTATGGTTCCCTCCTCCATGATACATTCCAACTCATTCATCTAACATAGAGAAGTTTCCCTTATCCTACCCTACAATGCTGAAATTTATTCAAGTCCTGATTAGGAAACCTGAGTAGGGTGTGAGTGTGACTCAGAATGCGACCACCAATAGCATCTAAAATAATATCCATTGAAATAGTGTATTCGGTTTTATAAATAAGTAATTTCACCAATAAAGTAAACCATTTACACTTATTCAACTATTAATTATTTAACCACATATACTCATGTTCTACTAAGGACACCAGAACCTCAATACCTACTTTAGACCATGTTATAGTCTAAAGTACCATCATGGGATATCATATCTCATAATTCAACTGTTACCATTATTTGTCTCAATTCACATATGAATTCCATTATTACCATTCATTATATTCATATCACATATGAATTCCCTTGTTACCATTCATTATCTCATTATCACAGTAGAATTACATTTTAACTATTCATTATATCATTATCACATATGAATTCCATTTTTACCATTCGTTATTGCATTATCACATATGAATTCCATTGTAACCATTAATTATCACATCATCACTTGTGAATTTCATGATTACACTTCATTATCTCAATATAACATACGAATTCCATTGTTTCCATTTAGTATCTCAATATCACACGCCATTAATTAACTAAGCAATTAATTAATCACCTTGGTACCACTAATTAACTCAACAATTAATAGACAATATCAATCCCATTAAATAACTAGAAAATTCTATAATTATCTCATTCCCATTAATTAACAAAATAATAAATAAGTCATCTCAATCCAAATAATTAACCAAACAAATAATTAATCATCTCAATCCCTTTAATTATCACAATGATTATTTAATTATCTCAATCACATTAATTTACTAAAAAATTATTTAATCTTCTCGATCCCATTAATTAACTCAATAATTAATTAATCATCTCAATCCCATTAATTAACATAATAATTAATTAATTATCTCAATCCCTTTAATTAACTCGAAAAATAATTATTCATCTTAATCCCATTAATTAACTCAATAATTAATTTATAATCTCAATCCCATTAATTAACTCAACAATTAATTAATCATATCAATCCCATTAATTAAATAAAAAGTTAATTAATCATCTCAGTTTCATTACTAATTTATCAATTAGAATATCACATCCGTACCCATAATTATTTCCCCAATTAATTAATCACATCAATCTCATTAATCCAATAATTAATTCCATAAAAAACTATCCTGATCAAATAATCGATAAGTATATAATTATTTAAAAAATTAATTATATATATTCAATCAATCTCAATTATTCCCCAAATCTCACAATTCAATATTAAAATAATTAATTCATCAATTAATTATTCTCAATTAACATCCCTTAATTAATTAATTTTTCAAATTAATTATTTTGATAAGAAAACAATTACCAAAATAAACTTATAAACTCTTCAATTAAATAGAGATAATTGGAATCATGACTATGAGATTTTAATAATAGATAACCTATCTTAATTATTTGATGAATGATCAACCAATGGAAATCCCCAATTAGTGGGGCATAAACATGTATAATGAGATCTGAATCATTAAACCTAAATATAGATCTAACAATCAAGATCCATCAATTCAAGATCTAGATCCAAAAACCCAAAATAGGGAAGAAAAATCATTTAGTGGATGGAAGAAGAAAGAGAAAAGAAAGGAAGCCTCATTGGATGAGATCCTCTTTCTATGAGGGTTGAATAAATTCACCAGAGATTAGAATCATAGAAAATGAATGTTGAGACGTATTGGAATCCATTGTGGAGGCTCCAAAAATGATATAAAAAAAACTTTGTGTGTGTTTGGGTTGGTTTGGGTGAGTTTCGAAGCTCTGCGGAATTTTAAATCTAAATTTTGGGGGATTAAAATCGCGTAAGCATGGTTTTCTTCTTAGAGAATATGATTTCTCCTAACGTTGTAGCTTAACCATGCACCTCATCAAGGGGGTGCATAGTTCATCCTAATAGTCTACAAAGATTTAAAATTGTGTACTTTCCATGTGAGTCCCCTTTGTTAGGGTTCACAAGTTTTTTTGGTCCAGGGTCCATCATTTGGGAAAATCATGCCCCAACACTGCTCTTAACCACATCCTTTCAAAATTTTAAAAATTTACCCAAACACACCCCAAGGAAAACCTAGTCAATGTATACTCTAACAAATCCAAATCACTACTTGAGAAAATCACTAGACATCTCTAAAAAATTTTGCGATCTTATAATATTCCCACCTTAAAACAACTCATCGTCAAGCTATATTCCTAAGGATCTATAAGATTCTGAGTGAAAAATATCACTCTATTGATACCTCTAATCCACTTCTATCTCCTTAGATTCTTCTTCCATATCCTATGTTTCCACAATACATTAACTATCAAAATGTTACTTACCCTCAACAGTTTCTAACTGTGATCCAACACACACATTGGATACTCCTCAATGGACGCATCTATCTCAAGATCAACATCATTACCATTGATCACATGATAAGGGCTAGAGTGATACTGCCAAAGTAGTGATGTGTGAAAAAAACATGAATAACACTTTTTGTATGTGAAAGATCCAATCGGTATGCCACCAACACAATTTTTCCCCAACCTCAATTAGTTCAATATTCATAGGCGACATCATTCCCTATCTCTATATCCTACGGTGACCCAATCATGGTGATGCACAAAGGAATACATGATCACCTTACGTAAAATATAGTGTTCATCAAAATCTCTCAGCAAATGACTTCTATATACTCTGAACCATATCAATTCCTTTTGGAATCAATTGAACCTATTCTGATGTCTCTTATATGAGTCGCAATACCAAAAACTATGACTCACCCGCCCCCATCTAGTATTGAGGAGATCTGTGTGGCCTAAAGTAAACAGACATGCTAGATTTCATCTATATTTTTTCATGATAACTATTACTATAGGTGAAATCAATAAAATCTACATTCCTCTACCAAGATCCAACAATGTCTAGAACACACTCTTGAAGCATATACTAACGAACCTGTATAGTATGCTCCAACTTCCAATATATCTATGTGTGGAAATACATACATAATAAAACATGTGTACCGAGAACCTTATACCAGACCTTCCATAAGCATGAAGTAAGACACGACTTGTGGTTTAAAACTATAATTTATAGAATCCCATGTATATAAAGTTTCTCATTAAAATATAGTTCTCCCAACTGATCCACTGAAAAATTATCTCATATAGGCATGAAATGTGCTACCTTTTTCAAATGGTTCACAATAACCCAAATAGTGTAATTATTCAAAGAAATTATTAGGAAAATCACCATAAAATCCAGGGAAACATTGTTCTAACTCTAGTAGATAATAGGAAATAGTTGTAATAAACCATCAGGTCATTAATGCTCGAACATCATCTACTAATAGGTATAACATCGTGTCATGAAGCCTCAAATATCCATTTTCATGCCTGGACACCAACACTATAGATGTTGGTCACAATACATTTTGGTTACACATGGATGTAACTACCACTTCTGGGTATGAAACTAATGAATCATATCCTCCCAGAAAATCATAGGCACAATAACCCAATTCCTAAGATAGATGATATTATCATCATCTATGACCTAATCAAAAGGTGACTCCCCACCTTCAACTCTTTCCCTCATTGGAAAATACTTCATATCCTCATAGTGCATGTCATTAATCTAGATCAAATGTTTGGAGTAATTCACTGAAACTTATATTAGATTCAACCAGTCAAGACTCTCTTGAACCACCACATGCATATCAGCCTAAAATGTCATGATCTTCCACTCAACACTAGACTATTGAACCGCTTGAGTCTCAATTTTCCTACTCAAAGCGTCAACCATGAAATTACCCTTTTAGGGAATATATTCTAGCTCAAAATCCAATGACTTCATATACTGAACCCACCAACATCATCACAGATTAAAATGTCATTCTAAAAATATTTTCTTTGACCTCTTGTAATCTGATTACACAGTAAAATTCACTTCTAATAGATAATGTTCCAACAATTAAAATAATAAACAAATGATAATGAATCAAATTCATGTATAGGGTAGTTTCATTTATTTGACCTCAATTCTAAAGACCCATATACCACAATTGGATCTCCCTACATCCACACTACTCCACGTTGAATCCTAAATTCATCTCAAAACACCCTATACTTATCATCTGGCTCAAGTTAGATTAATATTGGTGTCTATTTTAATAATATCTTCATCTCATGTATGGAATTTTCCCATGATTCCAACTATTAAAACATTACCCATTCTTGGTCAATCCTCAAATAGGTATTTCCAAATGTGAGTTTTCTTGAATAAACAACAGATTATATCTAGATAATACAAAAAAGATATGAATATCATCAAAATTCATGGGCTTCTTCCAAAAAAACTACTTGAACGTTCTCTAGGTCCACATACACACCATCCTCTAAGATGATGTATCCCAAGAAGTATACCTGATCAATCAAAAAATAACACTTAGATAGATGGATGTATAGTAGATGCTATATTTTTATACTCATTATGATGAAAAGATGTTGGGAAGGATCATCATGAGTCTTGGAGTACACCATGATGTCATCCACAAACACTAACACAAATAGATCCAGGATCATATGGGAGATTTTGTTCATAATGGCCATAAAAACATATAGTTTGTTTGTAAACACAAAATAAGTTAAGTAAAACTCATATATTCCATACCTTCTTCTCAAGGAAGTTCTTGATATATTAGATGTTCTAACTCTAAACTAATGATACCCTGATCTCAAATTGATCTTTGAGAATACACAAGATCCTATCAATTAGTCAAATAGATCATTTATATGTGGATGTTAAGACTGGTTCGTCACTGTCATCTGGTTTCAGATTTTGTAATTGAAACAAAATCTTAATCTCTTATCATCAATCTTTCAAAAAAACACTATATAACCCCAAAACAATGTACTCACACAGATAAAACCCTTATCCTCTAGCTCTTCTAGATGTGCATTGATCCCTTGAAGCTTTTTATGTTCTAATATATATGGTGGAAGAGAAATTGGATCAGTCCCCACCATAAGATCAATTGTAAACTCTAAGTCTCTCTCAGGTGAAAGACTTTATTATTCATCAGGAAAAGCATCCTGAAACCTATCCAGTATAGGTAGAAATTCACCAGGATTTACACCAACATCATCCATCAATAGGATCTAAATATGGGTTGTAAAATCTCCTGGTTGCTATGTAATTATCCCAGATAGGCCTTCCTAAAGATCCCACTCTCCATTGTGAATATAGTTTTCACCATTAGGAGATGTAAAATATACTCTCCAGTGGTATAATTATATGTGGGTTGGGTATGCTACCAAAAATTCCATACCCAGAATAAAATAAATGTATAAAATTTCATAGATGTAAATATCCCATAGAAAATGATCATTCCTAACATCGATATGAAACCCCTTGCATAAATATAGGTCTCTAGGTCTTACTACCAATAGTATATCTACCAGCAATACCTTTCTCATGAACTCCACCTACAGGATCACACCATTGAAAGGTTTTATAGAAATAATGGAATGAGAGGCACCATTATGAAATAAATCAGTAGCTATTATAGAATATAAAATAATAGTACCTACCATTGTTGATGGTCTAGACTCGTGGCATGTTCCTATCATGAGGTGTGGGAAAAAATTATTTTCTATGTAAAAATGTATTTTTGTGGTAAAAATATGTTGTCTCCAGACAGGAGTGTATTGAAATCATGCCTGTCACATTGTTTTTGAAATTTTTTGGTTTAGAAATTGATAGAAATGAAACAAAAGGAAGAAATTATGTAAAATATGGAAAAAATTAAATATCATGTGATTTAAAATAGTAATATAAATTGGGTGATCATTTCAGGGTTGGTTTTCCCATTTCAATGTTATCATAGTTCTATTTTATCCATTTCTCTTATGCAAAATCATTTAATGTGATATTTTACAATCGCTTCCTCTCACTCCATTAGTAAATGTTATTGGTGAGATTAAACCATATCAAGATATTAGTTTGGTCTAATATACATACTTTTGTGAAATATCTGTATAAAATACCCTCAAATGATTTAGGGAATTCTTAATTGGATATATTTCATCCTAAATAATTTAAAAAATTACTACAATTCTCACACATACAGATGATTTCCATGTAATTCACCACTAAGATATAATATATTCCATCATATATATATGATAATATAGTGGAGGGAGATAATTATATTTTAAAAAATCAATTATAACAACAAAATCTAAAATCATATGTGATCCCACATTATAATAAAAACTGATATTACAATTAAAATCAACATTGCAAAAGAGAGAAAGATTTCATAACATTAAGAACATGAAATCAAACATAAAAAGGTAAAACAACACCTTCCCCAATAACTTATTAGATTTTCCCCAGACTGTTAAGGGTAATTTAGATTAATGGGGAAGAAGAATACTTTACACAATTAAAAGAAATGAAATAGGTAAAAAGAATAATAGAAAAAATATTCTCCAGAATCTGTGCGCTAGAAGTTTTTCTTCGGTTCCCACACCATATGATAGAATCATGCCACTATACATTATTATAAGTACTAAGGAATGGGATTTTCCATATACCCTAGAAATTTCAGAACAATTTGGGTTGTTTTTAATGAGTCGTGGTTGTATTAATTCAACAGAATTATTCTGGACATCAATCATTATTCCACCATCCTCACTTTGACTGATTAAAGGGAAAACTTAATAAAATCATTTCTCCCCGAAATTTAATTTGAAATGGATTCATCGAGTTTTATTTCTAACATTGATTAAATAACCCCATTTTGTGGTCAGTAACATGAGATATGACTCTTTGAATGAGGTAAGGTTCATTCTACCGGCCAGAATAAGTGTTCACATTTTTTTCGGTTTATAGGAGTTCGAAGGGGATCACGGTCCAGATGAATATGTTGTATCCCACAAACCATGGAATACTAAATAAAATAAATCACCCAAATTGGATCCATATTTTAAAATTTATTTTTGAAATACATAGGAAAATTAAAATCATTGATTTTATAGAATTAACCGGTTTTGATATTTATGCTCAAAACTCATCAAAAAACATGAAATGATACAAATAAGCGCACATTGATTAATGTATAGGGATTAAATCAATGAAAAACACATGATTAATGGTGAAAATATTATATCTATATTCTATATATCCACATGTGTAGGATGAAATTCATATACCTTTCTTAACCCTCTTTTATATGATGCAATATCACTCCCCTGAGCTACACCACCATGATGATAGAAGAATTATTTCCCAAAAGCACCACATCCACCTCCTATAATAGAAAAAGCAATAGAAATCTAGATTCCAGGCAGATATGGTGCATAATATCCCCTTCCCATAGTATGTTCATATATTGCTCACCGATCACTACCTGTTTTTCGTGGGTTCCTGCGTTAATTTGGTAGATGTCACATCATATCACAAGATCTACTCTCCATTTGTGGTTAGGGATAGCTTCTATGATAGTGGACAACCATACCAAACTAGTAGCAAAAAATCTAGATAATTTCCTGAGTAAATTATATGTCCCCCAAGATTCTCTTCCTACTAACCCCCTAGATAACACCCTCTTAGCTACACTTCCTTATCTCGGAAGATATACCTTCATATCATATAAATGAAAACAATTATATTTCATAGGAAGCATCCTTCATGTTCCCCTCATTTATAAGATCCTGATCCACTACCTTTGTCAATTTCTTGAATTAAAAAAATGTTAATTTTGGATTCAATATCACATTTAAGTCCATCATGGAAATGTATATCCATATTTATCTCATCCTTGACCAATGTTTGAAAAAAACCAATGCAAATATGTAAATCATCTAGAATAGTCAATAATGGGAATTATACCCTAATCCATCCCCACAAACTCATCTCCTCTCTCCTATTATAGAGTTTTTAGATAAATGTGCTCTCGAAACATCTCTAAAAGTCAATTCTATAACATATCATCATCCATTCTAGTCCAAGCCTGAACGTCCAACCAACACTGTTTTGAGCCTTTTAGCATATAAGTAGCCAACATGACCCTTTTTTTACCTGGTGTATCAAAATGACCTTGTATTGTCTGGATAAACTTCATCTAAACTTTACTACCTTAGGTCCACCCTAACCTATTAAATTTGGAGGGTACTATAAATGAGACTCCTAATTATGTCCATACATAATCATTAAAACCCACCATGGGTCTCATTCCATAAACCATATCAAGCGAGAAGCGTTCTCCCCAAAATACTCCCCTACTTCCTTACCTGAAACTATCGATGCCTCAGGATCCACTACTGGTAGATCATCATCATCCATATACTATTATTTCCCACTTAAGAAGAATTATCTTGGAGGAATGTATCCATAATGAGAAATACCCATCTTAGGACACATAACATCACTCTGTCATGCTTTTTTAAGAGGGAAACACAATAAGGCAGAATAAGTCCTTCCCCCAAACCCTCTTACTCAGTCAAAACTGATGTGATATCACAACCCTTAAAAATACTACATATTAGTAATGTCTAACCAAGGCTAAACTCATTCTCTTATAAAATATCCACATTTAGATATCCAATTACTCACAATTTGCATCATTTATTCATTCTCAATTTCACATTATGCACCTTTTTATTTCAATTTAAAAGAATGGAAAAATAGTTCAATAACTTACCCAAAACCCATTTCTCATGCATTCCAAAAGTTAAAAATGTCATATAATAACCATGAGTGACTAGAATTATTCATTCTTATAAAACTCTCATGACTTATGAGGCCACCGAGTTAAACCTAAAAAATTCTGTGAAATAATAATCAACTTACAACACCAGTGCATCACCCAAGGTGAAATGATAATCAAATGTAACAAAAAACAACTGTAACAGAAATCCCACCCTTAGTACTTGGGCCCTCTCCTATACTTGGGTTAAATACTCTGACACATGTGCTCATAAATATGGAATGAATCTTCCCAATTTCGTATCTACCTATCCCAAAAACTAAGACAAATGAAAAAAAACTCCTATGGTACAACTTTGTACCATCTATTCTAGGATTCCACATGCTGGTACACTATGATGGTAAGTCACATGACCCCAGACAAGCCTCCCCATATTCTAGTCACTAATGACTAGTATCAAGGGTCTAATATATATCACGGGGAGACTATACCCAATTCTATCAGAGTAATACACAAGTAGAAAATAAGAAACAATAACAAGACCACATATAATGAAAACTATAATAGTACCACTATAATATGATAACCAAAGAAGGGAATATAATTTCAAAACTAAACAGTAGATATTCTATGCCAAAGTAAATATCAAGTTTCAATGTCCAAACTCAAATGTAAATACCCTGAAAACTCCCATGTGGGCCTTGAACCACCCATGGGTCCCTCCTCCATGATACATCCCAACTAGCCATATGACGCAAGTCCTTTTTCATTATCCTATACTGAAACCATGAAATCTATTTAGTTACTGATCTGGAAGCCCGAGAATGGTGTGATTATTACTTATTAGGACACTAACAACAACTTTTAAAACAATATCTTGTCTAAAAATGTTTTTATTTTTATAAAAAATAAATACCAACAATAAAGTTAAGAGTTTTCACTTATTAAATTATTTATTATTTTACCACATAAATCCCCTCGGTTACTGAGGAAACCCAAACCATAATACCCACTTTAGTCCATATTTAAGACTAAAATATCCCCGAGGGATATCATATATCAAAATGTAATTGATACCATTCTTCATCCCAATTCACATATAATTCCATTTTTAGCATTAATTGTCTCAATATCAAAAATGAATGACATTGTTACCATTAATTTTCTCATCATCACATATGAATGAAATTATTACCAGTCATTATTTCATTATCACAAATTAATTACATTTTTACCATTCATTATCTCACGATCACGTTTAAATTACATTGTTACTAATCATTATCTCACGATAACATTTGAATTCTATTCTTCCCATTCATTATCTCACCATCACATATGAATTCCATTTTTTTTCATTAACTATCTCAAAACCACATATGAATCCAATTTCAACCATTTATTATCGTTATCTCACAATCTAGTAATTAATTAATCAATTATTTAATCACCATGATACCACGAATTAACTTAACAGTTAATTAAACAAATCAATTCCATTAATTAACTCAATAATTAATTAATCATCTAAATACCATTAATAAACACAGAAATTTACTAATCATCTAAATCTCATTAATTAACTCAATTATTAATTGATCATATTAGTCCCATTAATTAACACAATAATTAATTAATCATCTCAATAAACATAATTAACTAAATAATTAATTAATCATAACAATATCATTAATTTACTAAAAAAAATATTCAACTAAATCCTATTAATTAACATTTTAATTAATTAATCATATCAATCAAATTAATTAAATAAAAAATTAATTTCTCATCTAAACGCCATTAATTTACTCAATAGTTAATTAATCATATAAATGCAATTAATTAACTCAATAATTAATTAATCATCTCAACCCATAAATTAACTCAAAAATTAATTTATCATCTCAATCCCATTAATTAACTCAATAATTAATTAATCGTCTCAATTTTATTTCTAATTCAACAATTAATATATAGTATTAATCCCATTAATTAATTACCTAATTAATTAATCACATAACTCCCATTCAAACCATTATTAATCAATAAATTAATTATATTTATCAACTAATAAACACTTCTATAATTAATATGATAATTAATTATCTTAATTTAATAAATCATAATTATTCCCCTAGTCCCACAATTCATGATTCTAATAATTAATTAAATGATTTATTATTCATGATTCACAACCCTTAATTAATCAATTCACCAAATTAAGTAATTTATTATAAATCCAATTTCTAAATGAACCATTGAAACTATACAAATACAACCTCATAATTAAGATTAGACTATCGGATTTGAATAATAGAAAAACTACTTCAATTCATTGATTAACAATCGCACAACAGAGTTCCCTAGTTTTTAGGCACAATGAAAAAGAATGAGAATCGATATTAAACAATAAATAAAGATAAAATATTCAAGATCCCTAAATTTTAGATCTATATCCATAATCCTTAAACACAAAAGAACAATCCTTCAATGAATGGAAGAAAAATAGGAAAAGAATGGGAGCCTCATGTAATGAGATCCTCTTACTAGTAGGGGTGCAGATATTCAATACAGTATAAGAATCGAAAATAACAGAGTTAATAAGGGCTTGGAATCCCTTCACGGGGATCTTAACATGAGAGAAAATGACTATTTTTGGTGTTTGGGTCAATTTGGGTGTGTTTTAGGGGTTTATGAAATTTTAAATCTAATTTTCAGGGGATTACAATCATGTATGCACCGTTTTCTACATAGGGGAATGGTTTCCCTAAATAGTGTTCCTTAACAATGTGTCTAATCTTGGGGGATCCTAGTTTTTCCTAATAAGGAACCCAGTTTGAAAAATCATACAACATCAATGTGAAAATTCTCTTTTTGGGTTTGAACAGTTAGCTTGTACAGTGTGCACTATTTTGGAAAACTGTGTGCTTTCCATGCACTTCCCCACATCCATTCAGAATTTCCAATTTTCACCTAAACACACGTGAAGTAAAAACTCAATAAATATATTCTCAATCAATGAATAAATAATACCTGAAAATAAACCCAGGAAATCTCTAGATAATGTTAGGATATTACAAAGCTCCATGTAACCCCTTCTAAAATTGATTAGTGGATCATATCATCTATAAATATATTAGGTTATTTGGTTCTCTACAAAACATAAGGATATATTTATCATATTTATTCCTTTACTAACCAAAAATATAATTTCCTTTTAATTTTTAGTGTATGAATTTTTACTCAGTTGATTACCTATCACCCTAAATTTATGAGTTTACTCTAAAGACCATAGAAGACTCATCCGAAATTCCATCATGATCTCATCTTATAATCTTTTCAAAATGAGCTCAAAAATTCCTTATAACAATTTATTCTCTACCTTTATCTATATACAAGTACAGAGTCAAGAGAAAACCCAATGAATTTCTCTCTTTATCCCTGAACACTATAATTATTATCGATCACCACAGAAGATTATGGTGAAGAAAGAATAAAATTCACAAAATTAGAAATGAATATCCAAAATCACTTATTTTGATATAAATCATCCATAGTGGATTTATATGAAGTATATATTCAAAATTAATTGAATTTCCTAACATTAATTCCTTACTATATTAATTTCCATGACTGAATTACAATATGGAGTCTAAAAATTCTATATCCTTTAATTTTTTAATCAAAGATATTTTTATACTCAAATGTGTCAAAACCATGTGACCCTTCTACAAAAAAATATCAAGATATTATTCTATAAATTGATATATGGGATTTTACACATCTCTTGATTACTAAAACAAAAATAATTTGGGTTTCTCTACTCAATTCGTCCTGGAACATAAATTCATTTCCAAAAATTTAAACTATACTCATGTCAAATGACAGAAGATAATTTACACTTATCTTTTTCTTAAGAATAAAATACTATTGAGTGAAAAAATAATTTGGGATATTATAAATTATATAAAAAATAAAAATAATAATCAAATAGATAATATTATGAACTCTTTCACACTGAGACAATGACCCCCATATCAACATCATGAGTGGCATATTTGTTCTCATGTATCATAAGATATTGAGAACCATAAGTCCATAAAATAATCATTATCCATTAGAATTTATAAAACAATTACACTAAATGAAAAGAAACAAACTTCATATCACAACCCCATCTTTCATAAGGTAAGAATAAGTGTGTATTTCGACAATCTTTTCAATTTTTTTAAAAATTAATTTTACATACTATAATGTATAGTCTACATCCCTCTCTTTTTCATAGGTTCAAATAGTATTTTTGGTAATATTAAATAGTGAATAAAAAAATTATAATAAATAATCATCTCTAAGAATTAAATAATGTTTAAAATATTCTTGTACACTTACCAAGATTTAATTTCTTCCATATTTTTATGATCTAATGAAATTACATATTCTGACATCACTTTACCAAGAAATATTACTTGCCAAATCCAATAATATATTTACTTTTATTTTAGAATTAGTTTTATGTGTCCATAGAGTATATAGACAATTATTTGATTATTTACCACGATCCAATTATAATTTAGAATAAATTAATATATCATCAGCAAACAGAGATACGAAAGATTGCATACAATGATGGAATTTTGTTATCAAATCCCTGAACAAAATTTGTGAATTTAATACTCTAAATTTTTTCATAAAAAATGAAAATATAAAATATTTAACTCTATCCTTTATTTACCCTCACCACTAACTTTCAGTTTCTGATGTTATAATAGAAGATCAATATTTCTAACCATTAGCCCCCCCACCTCAACAGTTCATGTTGATCATAAAATAATGGATATGGATTTCATTTATTTATATTAACCTAATTTATATGCTGATAATTATAACATAGTGTCATGTACACATCATTGTTTTAAAAAAAACTATAGGAGAACTTCAATTTGATATACCATACCAAATAAACAACCTTGACTCAGGATCTTGTAATTGGATTCTAAACGTCAAAAGTTTAGTGGAATTTGTATAATATAAAATGATAAAATTGTCCCAATTATATGATCATATTATATCATGAACTCTTTCACTTTATCTAGAGTCAGAACGATGATATCTTGAGTAAACACATCTTTAAATGGTTTAACCACTAGAGGAAAAATAACACAAAACTCCCTTCATATAAAATAAGAAACTTCCCTATAATTTGAGATGCAATTATACTCAAATGAAATATATAAAAACTGAATCAAAATTATTGATAATTTGGTTAAAATAAGAAATAAAAAAGATGTTAAAAATAGTGAATAAAATCAACCATATTCGAAAGAATTCATTGAGAAATTGGGAATACATCAACTAATTCCTACAAAAAACAATACTAAAGCCTATTATTATAAAATATAAAGAACATTGAAATTTTTACATAAAATGATAATAATGGAAAATGTTCTGAATCAATTGATTGGTTTTTATCTCATCCCCTGTAGAGTATCCATGTTTAATACTTCTTCCAATAACTATACATACACATCAAATTAAGGGAAAAATTGGTTAGATATAAAAGAATGAGACTCACTAGTATACAATAATAATCTTTCCATGGTGGAAGTGATAATTATCTTACCTATACTAGGTTAAGTCACATAACCATTATCCACTTGTTTTTAACCCCTAGTTAATAGTTCATTATACAAACTATATAATCTTTGACCAAAGTCTCTTAACTACCCTAAGTCACATAACCCTTTTAAGCCTTCCACTAAAAGGGTCTACAATATCCAAGCCCAAACCTTCAAACTGACATTTGACTACCTCAATATTTTGGTTTAATCACCCACATAAGATATTCTCTACTTCTATCAAATTTTCATCCTCTAATCGTCTAATTAACTTTCCAATAGTCATCTAAATATGTTGCATTTTTTATAAGAATGTAACTTCATTGTCCATATAGGACATATAAACTGACTATTTCTCTTCTAAATCTAGTGTTTCCCTTCCCTAAGAATATAAAGAATATATATTATTCCCTTATCTTCAATACCACTCACCATACAAATTAATTCCATCAAATTTCCTCTTCTTATCACTTATCTACCCATTATCACACATAAAATTCGTATGATCTACATCCCAATATTTCTTAGTTATTAATAATTTACATATCTTCTTTGAAAACATGGGTAAACAAATATTCTCACATTGTAACAAATAAATGTTAATGATATAAACATAAACAAATAAGCCTTAATAGAAACATCCTTTACCAAAGACTGAGTAAAATGAAAAAATAATCCAATTTGTCTAAAGAATCTAAAATAGGAAAATTATGATATTTTTATCTCTAAAACACTTTACCATTATCAGTCCTCAATGATTATATATATATTTTTTTGAATAAACTATTATCAAAAGACTCCCATATTATCCCATTAGTATTCCAAACCTACACAAGTAAATTCTACTAATGTCACACTTATCTTTTAAGAAAAAGTATAGTTAGTGTCAACTTATTAAATTATGCGTCCTTTATCAATTAAAACACACTACAAATAACTTTGAAGGACTATTATATACCCAATTATCTAGTATTTAACATATCCGTAGGTAGATATTATACCAAAAAAACATTAACAATATTATTTTACTGCTTCTTCCCTTTGAGCATGTCTCATACACACACACACACACACACACAGACATATATATATGTCTTATAAGGCACCATGAGTATAATTTCTATGATTTTAGTCTCCAAAAGAGTCTTTTGTATTTATATGGGTAGGACATACTAAACCTCCCCCTCATGGAACTCATCAACACACCACTCAAAATACACAATATCTCCACATGGATCCACAATATACATTTTTTATGACACACCACAATAAAATCCACAAAAAATAAATATATAAATATTCAAATATTAGTTTAACTATATATATATATATATCAGTATTTCATGTACATTTAAACATTTTAATCAATAAAACAAGATCTATTACAAAACATCAAGAAATAAATCTCAAGTACTATCATTAACTAGTAAATTATTTATAATATATTAAGAAAAAATTAAACTAATTTATTAATAAAAAAATATTTAACAAATGCAATTTTTCCAATTAAATCATAGATTAAAAATAATCAAATGAATTTAAATTTATTAATTATACCTTTTATAAAAAATAATGAATTTAAAACCTACTATTCAGTCTCAATATATATTAATATAATACCCAAAATTCTCATTAAAATCGTGAATCCCAATTTCATTTATCCCTAGATACTTTAACGTCCATTATGTTTATATCTTCCATGTATAAATTCATACTTTTCATAAATATTGTCATCCTCTATTATCTTTTCAACCAATTTCCTCATGTATTGAGATTAATAAAAGGTAAATTCGTGTTTTCTATTTTATAATATCCCACCCAAATATGGATATAACACTAACTTAAATTATACAGGGCCCCACATATTTTCCCCAATCACTAGAGGTTGGAGACTTTCTTATAGGGTTTCAAAATATCAAATTATTAGTTATTTACCATATAATATAACATTAAATGTAAAATATAGTATATTTAATAAAAATAATCTAATTAAGGATAATAGTGTAAAAAATATAATCAAATAACCCTAAAATTCTTCATCAATAATAATAACCAAATGAAACTATACATGGTATAAATCCTTACTAAATGTATAATATCATAATGAAAACCAAATATAATATCTAAAACAAAAATATAAGAAACAATTCATCATTGTAAATAAAAAAACACCAATGAAGCATCTCTTTGAATTCATTTCCTCCCACCGTCCACTATTAAATCACTCTTTCCAATACACGAATAAGAATAAATGAAAAATGTACATACATGATATATATATATATAGTATGAGAAATATATTTTTATAAAGCCCTTATAAATAAAAAAATATCTTGTATTTTTACATGATGTTACATGCACGATGTTTCATTCTATAATAATATTCACATTTAAAAATTCAAAACAAGATATATAGTACAAAAAACAGTTTCTAACTAAGAAACCCCAAAAAAATGTCAAACTTAAGCATTAAACATACTTAGAAACATAATATGTCTTTAAAAGTGTTTTATAACCAAGTATTGGATCCGAATTTCTCAGGGAAATATTTATCAAAAACACCATTATTTTAGAACGTGAGTCGTCTCATCAAATATCCAAACCCATTTCTAAAATTATCTTTATTTGTTTTGTGATCTTATTTATATCTTAAGATCACTACCAACAAATATTACCAATTCCTCAATATATGTCAATGCCCAAGATGTAAACAATTGAATGTTCAACCCCATTTACTATCTCAACTCGAATAATTCCCTATGGAAAGGATTGGGATAAAAGAATATTTGTGAAACATCTATTTTAAACTATTCAATGTTTCATATTTTAAATATATGATTTTATATTATTATGTGTTTTCATGTGGTTTAGAGCTGTATGAGTGACTTAAATAGAGTAGAGGATTGGTTGGTTAATAAATTATTGATTTTAAGCTATACCAGTCTCATAGACCAGTTTGTGGGAATACACCCACCAACCAGTGAGATTCTTGGGAAGATGAAGTTCTTCCTAGAAACCATCAACAAGACAGTGGAGACCATAGTCTAGTGAATGAATCTCTTAGACTGAACTAGGACTACCTAGTAGTCACAGTTCATTTGTGTGAAATCCACCTGCTAACTTTTGTCATCTTGTTATGCCCAATGGGGTCACAAAATTTTAATATGTTTTTTTAAAACATATCCTCAATTAATTTTTAATACTAATATTAATATTTTTATGGATTCTGCGCACCCTAGGATCCCCCTTTAGAAATTTTGGGACCTCTCCATCATTCAAAATATTTCATTAAATCCCCAAACAATGGACTATTCATGTGTTTCCAATCTTGTTATTTCTTATTTGTTCAAGATCATTCCATTTCACTTATCCTTGGTCAAAACCTATTAGATCATAGTTTTATTAATTTTATATTTTGGTTTCTAGAATTTATAAAATAAAATTATCATCGAAAGAATCAGCATGTGGATTTTAGAATCTTTCGTATGCGCATTCATTAGACCTAGATAGTTGAAAGTATTTCATATTATCAAGTATATTGATATTTAACTACCTTTTGGTTTTATTTTCTCTTAAAAATTGATACCATATTTCTTAATAATTTTTAAAGTTATTTTTTAGGATTGGTTAGAGTAATTGAACTAAGACATTGACCCTTTCCATCAATCTTCATTCTACCTAAAGTGGGAATCTATAGACATAAACACATGTCATATAGGTTCTTGGATTGATTATTGGAATGTGTGTGTATCTTTATGAAACCTAATAATATTTTTGATTTCATGTAGATTAGGTTGGTTAAAAAATTTTCTTTATATGATGGGATATTTGATCTATCATTTTATTTTTTATTGTATGTTCAATTATTTTATCCTTATAGTTGAACATGTAGGTTTAGCCATATAGACAATCCCCTAGACATGGATGTGTGAGACTGTTTTTCAACATACATCTAGGATATCTCTTTTAGGGATATATGTTAGACACGTTTTTGGTCTAACCCATCAATGGTAATTTTTTATTCTTCTAGTATATGTTTTTCCTTTATGGACTGAAGTATGTAGAGGCAGTCTTTGGGGACTCAACATGTGTTTTTATTCTTCTTTTATATGATTACATCTTATATCTTTTTGGTTTAGTTTTATATAATTAACCAATATACATTATGGAATTATAATAATGGATATTGGTGGTGTACTAATGAGTCTTGTACTCACACATTACACATGAATTTTATGACACTTGTAGACTTCATGACTAGGGTTCTTGTGAATGGAAAGGGTCATGTGGAGGACTGTTGATTAAGTCTTGTAGGAGGATGTGGGCATGGTAGGATGGATGTGGGTTAAATGTTCACAATTGTTCCTATTAGATTTATTTTCCAAGAACATGGTCCACTATATATGGTGACCATTTCATTTATTATTTTTGGTTTATAAATTTGACAATCCATATTGATACTACGTGGGTTTATATTTATTGTGTATATTTCTACTCAAATTATTATATATTTATTCAATAATTTTTGAGGTATTTGTTATTGATTAAATTATTTTACTCTAATATTTAACTGGTAATTAGGGAATAGTCTCTCTATGATTTCCCTTTTTCCATCATAACATGTCAATAAACTCATGCATAAGAAGAGGGAAGCATGAGGTTGTGTGACATATCAGCTCATACACAATGCTTCAGGTCTCGATGTTCTAAAATATTATAGGATAAAAAGTTTCAAAAAATTATTTCTTCTCTTTTAACTGATATGGTATACATTAGACATTATTTAATATTTTTTTGGAACTTTAAAGTGAACTATTTCATTGTATGTCAAGAACTAGAAAGTGGATCTATGAGTTTCCATAAAGTGGGATTTTATGTTCTTGTTATTCAGTGTTGCCATTGATTTAAATTCACCTAGGGTGATTCACTTTTTATTTATGTACTAGTTTATTGGATTTTTTATATATTTAGGTGTCTTGTTTAGGCATGTAGTATCCATTACCATATGCATGTTTCTTGAATTAAACAAAACCCAAATAAATAAATTCCTCTTAAAATTATGATATGTTCATTTGATGCATTATTTCATCCATTATTTTATTTGATCCTGATTATCCTATGATTGAGTGTGTATATATATGTTAGTGACAAAAATGTATGTATTAGATGAAGTTGATAATTTAAGGGTAGTTATTATAGGTTTGCGCCTTGTTTTTCTGGTATCCTTTTAGGTAAACCATTATTATAAACCCTTCTATGTTCCTTGGATCTATAAATGTTATTCTTTTTTAAACTATTTGATTTTACTAAGGTTGGACCCAGAATTTTATGAAATTCCATCACATAGAATTCTTGTGAATCTATTTTCACCACCTAGAGTATTGGAGAATGAAATTGTTCATGCCTCCATGGTTTCTCTAGTGGGATAAGATATAGAACCAATCAAAAACATGAATTGTTCTACATGTACATATTCAAGGTGGAGGAGCTCACACGGTTGGGCCAGCAATGGTCAGTCATGCATGTGACTTATAGCTCCAGAACCACCATCCTTCTCATGCACAAGAGGCTCCTGATATGTGAAGGATTGAATATGATTCATTGAAGAAATTATTTAGATTGGGGAGAACCTATAGGTTTGGATGGTTAATCTTGTAACCTTCACGATTTGGGGAAAAGTAATATAGTGTTGGGGTTCCATGCTTTATTTTGGATGATTTCATGGGATTTCAAGGGAAACATTTAAGGGCCTCTTATTTGAGGACTTTATTCCTGATGAATTAAAGCTATAAAGTGCTCATAAGTTTATGGAGCTCTAGTATATTATGATGATAGTGTCCTAAAATTGTACACTCTTCACCAAGTTGATTTTATACCTTCTTTTATTGGGGAACGAGGTGAAGAAAACTAAAAAATTCAAAATAACTATACACCTAGAGCTCTAGAGCATGTTCGTGAATTTTATTTGAAAAATAATTCCATAGTTATTCCCAAAGTACTAACTATAGTGAATTAAATTGAGGATGATTGTGTTGTGTGTATTATCCTTACTGTTATTGGTTCAAAAATTTCTTTTCAAAAGTGTTATCCCTATTAATTTTTATAAGAATAACAGAATGATTTTATCGGATATAAGAATGGGTATAGGTTATTAGTCTGAGAATATAAGAGTTCCATCAACTCTCTCTATGGGAAATGATTTGTCTATGTACTATAGTTGTGTGTGGAATGGGTATTATCTAAAAGATTTTATTTTTTATCTCAAAACATATCACTAGTTTGGTAAGAACAATCATCTAAAGATGACATTTTCTAAGGATTACCTAAAATAGACAATAAATTTAATATATTTTTTAGGTACCTGACCTTAATATTAGGTGTGAAACCCATGATTTTTGGTAAATGAGGTGAGCCATGATCTTTCAGGGCATCATGGAGTGGTTGGTAATGGGGATTATGTATTTGATTAGGCATAGTCTAATGGCGGAGAGGGACCATCACCACTTCGAGGTATGATCTTCATCTCTTCTACACTCTCAGTTGATTTATTGGAAACATTTCTATCTTATTCGTTCATATCTAATAAAATTGGTTTTATGTTGGATTTATCGATGAGAAGCACTTCATAATTTCTTTCCATCAATAAACCCCAAGTAAAGAAAGTGTATCATGTTAATATCTTTCCATAATGCTAATGGTGGTTTCTATCTGTATGAATGTCTAATAGTCCTCAATTCTTGAAATTTCATGCTTTGATGCAATATTCATCATGTATTTTTTGATGAGATACCATCCACACATTTATTTATATCATAACTGACTGACTTTTACATCACATAAAGGATAAGTTTTTTTTGTCGACTGATGAATGTGATGTCCATGAAATCATAGTTAGACCAAAACCACATATAAGATAGGTATTTTTAGTACTGGGGGACACCATGATCCTTGAAGTGAACCAATCTATGTATTCCTCACATTTTCTTCTATGGTAAATTGATACCAAGATGACTTTCCAAAAAAATTAATAGGGATACCTCCACATAAGGGAGCTGATATTAAGATGAAACTTGTTCTTAGGGAAGAACCTATAAATATTACACCATATCACATGGAATTAAATTAGTTAAAATGTATAAATTCCTAGTTATATTCTCTTGAGTAAAACATCTTCATCAAAAAAGGACTTCTACTTATGGTGCCCCTTTTTTGTTCCCCTAAATGGTGGAATATGGCCTTTGTATCTTCTTGTAATACCAGAGATTAAATTAAATCATTGTGAATATTATATTACTGTTTTCATGAATTTATGACATTTTTGAATAATTAAGGTAATCTTTGAGGTCTTAAAAGAATTATTTATATTCTTTATAACATCTACATTATGTTAGAGATGAAGAAATATCGAATACAATTTTTAGGACTAGGTATGGGTTCTATGATTTTATCGTTATTCATATTAAATTCATGGATTATTTGGAAATCTTCATGGATCGGATGAACAATATATTTCACCCAAACATGAAATATTTCATTGGTGTTTTCATTTTTTACTTATTGATATATTTTAATATTTTTTAATCACAGGATATACACCTAAATATCATATTAATTATTCCTTTAGAACATTATATTTTTCCAAGTATTCTAAGATTCATATTTAGATTTAGGTGTTCTAATATTTTAGGCATGTTATTTCTCAAGATTGAATATCATGTGACCTATGGATGATAGATGTAACTTTTTCTTGGGATTGGGTGAAGAACTTTTTTGACATTTAGAGATTATATGGGTTCTCTAGGTAATACTGGAAGTTCAATCTGGAATTTTCTAGCATAGAAGAAACCTTGAATTCCCGAACCACGAATGGAGTCATGTTTGAATGGATAAAATATCATCAAGGGTACTTCTTCGATTTAAAGAAGATATTGGAACAACATCAAATAGTAATTATTTTTACCCTATAATATGGAATATATAGTATTGATATGTGTATGGAACTAGCATGAGATTTGTTCTGATGAAGGGTAAATGGTATTTGTTTATGGGTATTGTCAGCTATGGAATCCTGAGAAGAACTACCCTAATAATGAATTAGAGTTTTTGGTTCTGGTTCATGGTATGAAATGTTTGTAACACTACTTATTTGGTGATAGATTTTTCATATTTATGGACCAAAATATTCTATGGTATATTTCTCCCAATGTGACATGAATCTTCATCATAGGCATTGAGAATAAAACTAGAAGAAATTTGAACTGTAGATATAGAATATTACACAGAAGGGATAAGTAGTTATATATGTATTGAGTAAGAAGATACATGAGGATGGGGAATACAATCTATAAGCTATGTGAAAGATAAATTTTCTTTGGATGATTATACATTGGGTGTGGATAAGGATTGAGGGAAAGGGATTTGTAAACTCTAAGTGATCATTTACTCATTGGTGGATTGAGTGAAGTCCAATAGTGATCTTGATGTAGAGTGTATCAAAATGTGTGAGTGTTTGAGAGTGAATAGTTCCATACTAGATAGTTATTATATAGACATAGAGAGCTTATGGTTTATGGAAGGGTGAGGTTTACTTCTTTCATTAGAGAGAAAAAGATGAGATCATCCAGTGAATTATAGTGGAAAATTCACCATGGGTCAACAGAAATGTATCATAACATTATACGATAATTTTGTAGGAAATTCATGATGAGAGACATTATAGGATTTGTATCCTATATTCTGGCTTGTCATAGAATCAAGGATAATAACTAGAGACCTAAAGGTTTTTTCATCCACTTTCAATGCCTTTGTTTGTGGGATTAGGTAACCATGGACATCATGATGAGTTTTACCATGAAACATGGAGGATTAGAAACCATGTGGGTTATAGGGGATCTATTTACTTAGGTGGGTTTGGAACCTAATTCTAATTGAGGCTAAGATTGAGATTCTTTGTGAAAACTAAATATTCCATTTGACACAATAGACCATTCCAGTAAGTCCAAGGCAGTTGCGCTTAAGTATGGAGACCTATGCGTCAGAAATAAGACAATGTGTAAAACCCTTTTTCACCCAATGGGATGTCAAACCCTCCCTTTAGTGCCACCTTATTTTACATTCCTTCTGATAATTTCAACTATAAATAGAAGTTAACCCTTCCCTTTTCAAGATAACTCTATGGAAGTCAAAATGTCGCTCTCGCACACGCAAGATGCCCCCTTCTAGGACCACACACAAGTCATGGATTTATGGTAAATGATCTTTCATAATAGGTCCACCATGGGTCCCCCATTGGGTGGGACCAAAAGGGCTTAAACCTCACCCAGTTTCCTTTTTGGCATAAGGAATGTGTACACAAAATAACTTTCTTGTGCACATATATCGCTGGAGAGAGGTAGGCACAAAAGACCCATCTTGTACCCACCACATTCCCTTCTGCACAACCATCAATCATTAAGTTCAATTATTCTTTTTGGAAAGTCCATAATCTCACACACACCTCCTCCTTAGGCCTAAAATAGATTTAATTACCTTAAATTACCATTCTCAACCATTTATTTCACAAAAACCCCACATCATGCATGCACTTCCATCGTGCAATCCTCCAGGATAGTACATAGTGATTTCCAGGTTCCTCATGAACTGTACCATCTCAGTTGTCCATACCTCTTACTTATTGGCATAGGTACACTAATGGATCTTAATTTTTTATAATATCCATGATAATGTGGTCCCCACTATCTATAACTCCTTCGTCCTACTCATGTCAGAAATTGTTGATGCCTTCCCTTCCCTAACTATGGGTGGGTATCAGTTATGTATGTTCAACGGGTGAGGAGGGAGTCCTCCCCATCTGATCTAAATGATGTTAAACTGTTATGCCCCATCATCCTTAGCACATGACATTAAACTGGAGTCTTTCCATAGGAAATACACATGGGTCATCACACCTTAGTTATTCTCCACAACCATTCATATCTATGGGAGAGTGATTTCCCGGCCCTCATAGAATGGAATGACGTCATCCTCACATTGAATGAGATACAATTTAAAAATACCTCCATGATTATTCCCCAATCTCAATCTCCCTAGGTTATTTAAGTATGTAAGGCCCACATCACCTATCATGGACGCACCTTCTATGATGCAATCATTAGGTCTACTTCTACCTCATGTTTCTAACACTGAGCATGAATCACATGGGATTATAGATTAACAGTGACCATGAAAATTCATCCTAGGAATCTAACCAGGAATAATCCTCATTCCCCTCACTTATAAACTATACAGGTTTTGATCATTGTCTCATAAACTAGGTACATTGGAACCCTCCCCAAAGTCTAATCCCTATAATCCATCCATTCAGTCTGTTTAAAAATGGTTCACTATCAAACTCAACATATGACATTAAAATATATTGGACTTATAAACTATCTAGGTATTGATTCATGTCCTCCATAAAGGGAATATAATAATTAACCCTATGTTTAAATCCCAACCAATGGTAAACTCATGTTTTCCCACATTAGGATATACCCTATGGAGATACTAACCATGCATAAGTATCATCTTGTTAGAGGGGAGATAGAAATCTATATGCCTTGATTCAATCTATAACTACATGGAATTATATCCCTATCTCAAAAAAAGTGTATGTTGGAAGCCTCCCTGAGGTTTGAGCCCATAATTCATTCCCAGACTTATATTTCCCTCAAGTCACTATATCTTGGTAGGATCATGCCTTAACCAATGGATATAAAATCTTCAGGTCCCAATCCATACACTCCATTATCATGTGTCATCTCCTTAGGTGTCTCACTGAACCATTTTTGAACTATGCTGACTTTGATTCCCAACATCTGAGAGACATATGAATCCTCCCTAAGGTTCAAGCCCATCACTCTCCACACTCGATCTACTCCATCATCTCTTCCTCCATTATCATACTAATTCTTACACAGGCCACCACATCTCTGTGAGATCATTCCATCCTCATCATTATTACTCATAGAAGAACATGGAATGTAATCTTTGTATAATCCCCCACACAATACATATCCATCAAACCAAGTGTGTTCCTCTTGCGATGGGCAGCTAACCATATGTAATCCTCAAACCACCACTTAGAAAAACATGGGTATTGATCCTTACCTTCTACACAGGGTATATAAGAATCCTACCAATGGTTCAATCAAGCTAATGGTAAACCTTAATGTCCCCATCCATAGGGTCCACCTCACTGATCCACCCTCAGTGGTGTCCAGATTATCCTTTATTGTGTGAGATCTTCCCTTTATGGGACACACCTACCGGGGTCATCCCTCATTGGGAATTCTGACTCATCGATCCGATAAACATTATAGGTTCTCCTTTTTAGGGATATACCTATCTGATCCACCTTAAAAGTGTTATAATCATTCCTTCATCTTTGTAATATTTCACTCTCATGGAATACCCCATCTTAAACATGTGATAGATGGGGAAACATTATAATACATGCCTATGGAATAGGATACCTTGTGATTGATGTGGGATTAATCGAGATTATACACCCTTGATAATCTGTATTATGAGAAAGCATATGGGTGCACCAATGTTATAGTGTCCATACATGCTCATTCATGCCCAATGTTACTACATACCTGATCAAAAGTTGCATCCCTGACTTGCCCCCTTGCAATGCCCAGACAGAAAAAACATAATTAACCAGCTTCCTTGATGACATGGAACATAGAATGAGGTTCCAAAACCAGATATTAATTTATAATGGAGACACATATTAAGTGATTAATTCATAGGAGGAATCCAAGTAAGGAGGAACCGACATCCCATCATCATGTTTTGATCAAGGATTACACATCTTTGAGAAGGTGATGAATATTGCCCGCATTTGGATAGTGGGAATGCAGGGTAAAATTCAATCTGTCAGCAAAAAGGAATGCTCAATGAGAATATATGAACCTCATTGGAAAGAATCGAAAATAGAAATTGTGAACCTGATGTGAACTCTTCTACTAAATATGATATTAGTTGAATTTGATAAATCACCATATTAGAATGTCACTAGATCCAGCTATCAGGTTCATGGTCCGACAAAGAAAATTGTTTTTCTGGCATAAAACACACCAGAATTTGGGGTAGTTTATCATTGGTATTTCAGAATTGTGATATCATCATTGTAGATCTATCTCTATTCTTAAAATATTGGATAGTGTTGGGACATTGAGAATTTCATCCCTTGCATTGATATTGAAAACTGAATGTTCATGGATTGTAGGATCCCCACTACAAGAAACCAATCGCCCACCACCTATAGATGAAGGGGTAGAAGGAACATCAATGTGGAAATCCTGCATAACCCCACCTCTACAACGACTTCATTTACAACCATAGCTACGGGGCACCCACATAGTATCTCACCCTCAAAAATGATACCAGGAAGTGTGATAGACACTTGTGTTCGTCGATATGAGCATAAGGGGTCATTACCATGTGGTACATATCATACATTGACTAGGATGATTTTAAACCACACCATCATGACCACCCCCAAGGGTCGTGCAGGGATACACTCATTGCCACTTGTACTTTCAACTACTTCAGAAGCCTCTATATGTAGCGATCTAGTGACTCACTCCCCTATGTTGATGACTATATATATATCAAGGTCATCATAGCTATGAATACTGCCCTAGAGAAAACAAGGTGATCTCCAACCTAGCCAAATCAATTCCACCAACCATTCCCTCAACACAATGAACATGATTTTTATATCCCTTCTCCATCAGCCCTGATCCGGGTAACCTAATGCCATCATCAGGCGCTATCTCAGTAAGGTCCACGTTAGAGTGCAACCTCTTCCATGGATGCAATGGCCCATTCCACCACCATATAAAGTTACGAATTCCCTAATAATGTAGTCTAGGGATGCATCAATTCTCAATTGGGATCGAGACCTCAATCACCTCATAAGAAAGTTGGGTTGACTCTTTTGGTCTCTTGTGTGACAAGTAGTCTTCACGGGCCAACCTATGATGATGAGATCTAGTAAAAAGTTCTCTATGTGCTTATGAATCTAGATATTGAGGTCATACCAATCTCTTAGATAAAAAACATGGATGTCCTCCTCATGTCGTTCTCATCTTAAGAAGAGGTGTTCCCTGTGACTACTTTGACTAGAGTGAAGGTCCTTCTCTCTCCATTACCCGTCAATATGGATTTACTACCCACATTCTTACCAGCTCTGGTGGAGGTACTCCTAGGTCCATTTCCCATCAAAGAAGAGGTCCTCTCTATATGTATACCAATCGGTACCTAGGTCCTCCCTATTCCAAGGCTACTCAACACAGAGGTCCTCCCCTTATCTAATTTGATATATGCCAAGGTGCTCCTCACACCTCAGCTCACCAAAGTGAATGTCATCCCCACACACATATCCAATATGGAGGTCCTCCCCATGTCTTCAGTGATCCAAGTAGAGGTCATCCCCACATTGAAAGAAACCAATTCAAAGGTCCTGTCCATATTCCAACCATCTCAGGAAATGATCCTCCCTACACCAACAACAATTCACATAGAGGTCCTCGCCACATTGAGGAATTAACCTTCCTTAAAGAGAAACCCCAAGGTAGAAGGGATAACCATCACTAATGAAGGGAAAACATCAAGGAGTGAAATTTTATAGTGAAACCACTTCACTTTTTTATTCTGAAGATGAGTGGGACCCAATGATAGATCCTTTACCTCGATCATCTACATCATAGTAAACGGAAATAACCCGGTATGTGAGTTTCTTCATTCTGAAAGGTTATATATATCAAATCCATGAATACCTTTGAACTTAAATCCTAATGAAGGAAGATGTTTCTCCCTAATTGAGTCTCACCATCCATTCCACTCTATCATCACTGGTTTTATTCTATAAATCAACATGAGATCATAAAGAGTTATTTTGGGCATGATAGGTGGTAAGAACCTTCTATAGTAATTAACAAAAACCACTCCCCTTGTGCAACAAGTAGTATAAAACACCCTGTATTATAGGTAAATGATGATGTAGTAACCACCATCTCTGAGAGACGACCCAGTGAGTGGCGGACAGTCAGCTCGTGTTGTGTTTTCTTCACCAGAAATCCCACCGCTGCAATGGTCCACATCAGTGTCACTTCTTATTCCTCATTCAACCCTGATTGAAGATGGGGGAACCAATAGATGGACCAAACATCTGAGAATAGAGTCTTGTGAGACACTCTAGCCAATAATAGGTTGCCCAAGATGTTTTGGTTGATCACTACTAAAGAATTTGACATTCCATGGTTTCACACTCAAGATGAGGTCTTTTACATCCACCAAACCCTCTGGGTGACGCATTTCTACCTTTCTAATTGTCAATTATATTATTCAATGGGCTAGGATCATTGGGATGGAATTTTCTAGTAGTGGAACATGGTTGATATAGAGATTCTTCTCATGTCTCATCACCCTACATCAACCATCTATCACTAGATCCTTCAGAAATGATGAGTTCAAAGATTCTCTATGATCCTTATATTTGTTAGAGTGGCAACCCACATGTTCAAATATTTGGACATGGTAAGTATGAAGACCTTCACATTAATCACATATTGTGATAGTTGTACCTTCCTAGGGACATCTATTACATGCCTCAAGACACTATTGTAGTGAACATGGTTGTCCATGAGATATGCCCAGAAGGGGGAATGACATAGGATCTAAAAGAGAGAACCTACCCCCTGGGGTAGAACAACATCTTTTGGACTTCCCATGTGTTGTCACCCTTAAGAAAAGGTAGATTCATGGTCTTGTATATCCCTCTGATTCATTTCCCTTCGGTTAAGACCCTAATAAAGGTAAAGGGGTGACTGGGACCTCTAATTAATCTAACTCGTCTATTTCAGCATATAAGATAGTGTTTGATCCTGTTATGGCCACCTTGCTTTAGAAACATTCCAAATAGAAAAGGATCATTGTCAAGGTGCTTGTTGAGTCGAGTATAGACTATGGTGATCCTTAATACAATCATGTCCCTCTTCTACTAGGTTTGTAGGTGTATCCACAAGTCCTCCTTGTCCAGAGGCCTTCCATAAATCTTAACAATCATCTTAATCTCGATAAGTTATATATAGAAGCTAATGCAATTTACCACAGTATGAATCCCCCAGTAGACCTGAGTTACACAAGGATCCTCCTCGAGACCCATCTCTGGTCGTTCCCCCAGTAGCTCCTCAGGATATTCCTCCTGTAGTTCCACCATCCACTCCATGAGCCGCTGAGCTTTCCTATCATGATTATTAGTCTTCCAATGCATTGGTGGTAATGGATCCTCACCCAGATAGGAATATACATTAGGAGGACCCCATGATGACTCTCATCTCCCACCTTGACTCACATGATACATAGAAGTTGGTGATCCCACATGATAAAAAACCATATATGGAATACCTGGAAAACATGAAGGAACACCTAGATTTCATAAATACACCCTTTTCCTCCTTCAGCGGGATTATAGACTAGCAACATCATATGGGTAAATTTATATAAATGTGTAGACACATGTTAGTAACTATAGAGCAGTAAGAGGATTCCATGTTCTATTGTTTTTTGTAGAGACTGGAAGGCCTTGGTTGGCCTAGTACATTTACCTGGTTAAAAATATCTTTTTTGGAAGGTTCATTGTCATTTCATTTCCACCACATACATGAAAAGTATTTATATCCTCTTTAAGGGTAAGAAACAACCAGCTTAACGAGTCATAGGCTTTTTTTCTAGGTGGAAGGGACTCACCTATTCATTCGACATGTCCTTAACTCAAGAGTAGCTATGGAAGATGTGTGTGGGGAATGTTAAGACCAAAATTTTCCCCTATACCATCACACATAATTTATCGTGTGGCTTTCCAGACTTTTCTAACAAGGCTCAGTGCCTCAAGGGATACTTATAGTATGCTAAGAGGGAATGTCCATTTACTACTCCATCTATTATAAGAAGCACCTCTAAGGCTATGACTATCATAGTCGCATAGATAGAGACCCCCCAGACAACTAGATTTGTTACCAGAAGAGCCTCACCGACATCTTCATTGAGGGAAACAACATCAGGTCCTTACTCATGCATATCATCGCTCAGTGTAAAATTGGAATGTGCTACCATGCAAAGCATCGGTGCCACCTAGGTGAGAAAATCAATATATGTCACTGGTCAGCCTCGATCCCCTTGAGAGTGACTTTCCCCAAAAGTTCCATTTTCGGATAGTAGAAATTAGACCTAATAATTTAATTAGGATCAGGTCCTCAGTTATTTCCATTGTGCCTTTTATCATGGGATTCTGAGACTTCTAGAATGCAGGATTCCCAAGGAGGCGGGTCTCATTGATCATCCCAACTACTATACATATCACCAGTTTCTTATAAATTCCATCAAGTAGTGATATGTATTTAAGAACTAACTCCAAGAACAATTTTATAACAATATCTTTATATTGGGCACTACCACGACATATGTAGCATGCATTTATAAAAATCATGACAGCGATAGTGAAGATGAGTGGTAGTAGGTCGCCAGCCATAGAGACATAGAATTGTGATGATTGTCATTATCACAAGTATGTTTCTCATTCCCATGGTATCATCTATGCCCATTTGAATTATACCTTGCCTCATGAATTCGCCATGCCTTCTCCAACATCAAATTTTTCATCCACATTATATCCTTCTACTTCCCAGAAGAGAATGTGATGACACTGTAAGGGAAGGAAAAGTCTCCCGCTGGTGCCAAACCCATCTCAAACCCTTGGTGATTTCATGCCTCCATATATGGGAATTCCACCGCTTGAATCCAACTAGTATTGTAAAATTCCTCGATTGATGGGTAAGAGTGTGACATTCTGAATACCATTGAGCTAGTGGGCCCTTACATGGTTCCCAAATATGTGTAGTATCATGTCGATCCTTCTAATATGCTTTGTCGACACCATCATTTACATGAGTGCAGCTATGTGAATAATTCAAATGCTCAAGTGAGTGATTTATGCCAAGCCATGGATGCTACTAAGACCATACAGTAGGCTCATTGCTGAACCCAACATGCACCATTCTTTCAACCAATTTTTTCAAATTCACTACCACCAACATTAATTCTACTTGACCAGGAATAGATTCTATGAACTAATTTTAATTAGTTGTTCACCAATATGGATTGACCTCAATCATCTTATAGTCATCTGGTAGTAATTTGTTTTGGTTCAAATAGTGAGTAGTTGGATATTCCCAATACCATCTAGAGTCCATTGGTTCGACCAGCAACTCCTATCATACCTCTTGCCAAAGAGAAACCGCCACCTAGAAATAATGTGAAACTAGAACATAAATATGAATTGCATAAAAATATTTCTATCATTATATAAAATATATCGATTCTCAAGGACCTTTTATTTTTAGATGAGATTTATGAAGCCCTTGAATAGGCTTTATAAATCCATCTATTGTTTGAAATATTTATAGTAGCTGTTGTGGCCTTCCATGATGAGGAAGTTTAATGAGAATAATTCCAATTCATCATCTCATTCTCAAGAGAAGATGAAGGTTCTCCTATATAGGGTCAGATTCTCACATTGTACATCAAATGCAAATTAAATATCATGGAATTCCATCGTTTTTTCATCAAAACAGGTTCAAGGATAAATCTCATTTGTAAACAAATACTTCATAGGAATGGACTGACTAATGTAGATCTGAGTCCATATTACTTGAAAATTTAGGGTTGTGAAAGTACCGAGTAGAGACTATGTGGAATAATCCACCTGAATACTCAGATCAGTGGCCTAATTTCACGCACTGAATTAATGGTTGTCACAAAGGATAACCCATACCATGAGTTGATGGCTACAATATGGCTCCATATACAGGCATCAATTCCCTCTTCATATCACCAATTTTTAAACTACTCTCTCAATTTTCAAGTGGGTGTGCTCCCTGGTGATGCATCTTCTTCCTCATCTTGTGAATCCCACTATTTGGATGTGGATTATTATATTTGAAAGAAAAAATGGGTTTTGACCAATGAGGTTGAGCACTCTACTACTATGGTCAACCCTTGGATGGACTTGGATGATGATTTCATCCTCCTGTTTCACCGGTTGTAGGATACAACACCAGACATGGGGATTTTTTCGTCATCTTTGAGTTGAGGGGAAGACACATTCCTAGGTAAAAGGAATATCATAAGATTACCTTATACTCTGATATGGGTAATGATAGAGTGATACCAGATCCTCTTACCCTTATGAATGATTGAGATGTTCGCCTAATAGCTATAGTTGTACACCTTATGAGTTTGTTTTACTAGACCAAGCTATGTCGACATAGACAGACCTGCTACCACTACTTTACCATTGTCAAGAATGTCCTCTAGGTCAAAGGCCCGATAGAACCGGGTCAAGAGCTTTTTTTCCATGGTTTCAACAATGGAAGAGTCTCCATATGAAAAATCCACTGCTCCTCATTCCAGCACCATTGTAATACCCCGAGATTTTATGAGATATATTTTTTCATATCTTGTTTTGTACACTACACCAAGTTTATCTTGCGCTATATGAAACACCATATTAGCTTGCAGTATACGCAACACTAATCTCGGATCATGTTACACACAATTTCAGGTTTGTTTGATAGAATTTATTCTACGCAACATTTAGTATATATATATATATATTCAATGTATAAATGAAATATGGTTGGATT
Organism: Viscum album; assembly: GCA_963277665.1. Taxonomy (NCBI): domain Eukaryota; kingdom Viridiplantae; phylum Streptophyta; class Magnoliopsida; order Santalales; family Viscaceae; genus Viscum; species Viscum album. The sequence continues at coordinate 1,548,164,657 of OY728152.1, read as the reverse complement.
CTGTTATAAGAAACAAAAAAAGAATCTTTCACTACATGCAACCCCGATATGTCTTGCATTACACACAATAGTGACCTTCCACGATAGTGTGTGTTGTACGCAATACTGAGTTTCACTAAACAGTGATATGTTATTTTAATATTATATAAACTACACGTTATGAATAGTAATACCCACTTTTTGAAATTTTATAAATTTTATCTTTCAAAATAGACTTCATTTTTGGATTCGGAATATTGAAAATATCCTAGGGTGAATTTTTGGTATTTTTCTGAAAACTTTCAATTTTTGATGAATAGTGAAAACACTAGCTTACTATTTAAAAAATGAATTTTTATTTAAATAATCATTTATTTTATTTAAATTTATTTTAGGTCAAATTTGATACATAATACCTATATAAGTTCAATTTAATTCATTTGAGTAAATTTATAATAATTTTAGATGTATAAAAATTTTATTGAACTTTTCACCGTCTTTTACCTACCTCCTAGGGGCCTTTTGCAAACTTACATAAAACATTATTTTACCGCTTCTGTGAGTATAATTTAAAAAATATGAGAGACACGGTTAATATCAAGGATTAAAATGTGGTTCAATAAGATAAAAATATTTTTCGGTGAATAGTAACTTTTTAATTTTATTTACCATGGTTAAAAGTAAATAGGGTAATTAAGGGTAAAAATGATATTTTTATTAACCTAACACATGTCCTAATTCTATTGGAGAAGTGTAATTCGACCAAAAACAGCCTTATGAATAAAATATTTCCCTTTAGGTCCACTTGGATTAGATTAGGACATTTATTATTATTTTATTTAAAGAAGAGTTAAAATAGATAAAATCAAATTTTAATAACTAAAACATATTTAATATAGGGTTATACATAAGATAAATTCGTCTATAAATATTCATTAAAAAGATAAAAAGATTTCCTACATAATGGTATTTTATTTATAATTTTTAGACATTAAAAACTTTATTTTATTTATGACACAATGATATTGTAGTAATTACCTTGTTAATAAAATATTAACATAATTGATGTTATAAATACACAAATAAATATAATTTGAGACTTTTTATGAATTACACTGATTTTATAGGTTAAAATTAAACGTTATTATTGATTTATGTAATGTTTTTGGAACTAATCAATCTGTTATGATTTTCACAAAAATCAATTACCAAATAGTGTCAAAATTGACATAAAATAGTTTTTAAAACAAATATTATATTATTAATTGTAATTTTATTCCTAAAAATATAATGTTCGACCAAATTACATATATAAGGATATATATATTACTAATGAACCACTTGGGGTTCTTTTGGTTTGTTATAGTATGTTTATTACCCATATAGTTTAAGAAAACAAGAAGACACGGTAAAAGTTAAATTATTTAACTTAGTGTTAAATCTAAATGATAAAGTTAAAATAGTCACCTAAACTTGTCTAAAACATATTGGTTGAGATTATTTCGACCTACAACAACTTTAGCTTCTAAATAAATCAATCGTGAGATATTATAAACTTAATATGACTTTATTATAAAATAATATTTTATGTTTTTTCAAAGGTTCCCCTCTCCTCCCTTATAAAAAGGGCACCCCTTCCCTCTTCTCTTTACACAATTTTGAGCCTTGAAGGTCTGAAAAACCCTGAAAATTCTTCTTATGAACCTCTATAGTTATATCATAGAGGTTCCAGTCTTCTCAAAAGACCAACTCTAGTTCCCTAAGAAGAAGTTTAAAGGAGGTGCGTCGAGGAAGAGGTAATCTCTTCTACCGACACTTTCAGGTTTCTTTCTTATTCTACTACCTCTTATTTAGTTGTTTAATTATAAAGTAATAACATAAGTATTAATTATATATTGATATGCTATTATAAATATGAAAAAACCCTATTTCACCTTCTATCCATCCTACGAAAAACGAAATCACCGCGCATGCGTACGTACGGAATACCGTCTCCACGCTGTGGTGTAATCAGTTTTTCCACCACCACCGTACTTGGATGGGTATAATGGTGTAAAGAAGAACTATATATAATTATTATAACATCATACTGATTCTATGATATTATATCATCCACTACAATACCATTAAATAAATATGGGAAGGATATCACAGCTTGTGCGTACATACGGATTACCATCTCCACGACGTGATGAGATTCATTTTCCAAGTTAACAGTTAAAGAATGATTATAAAGTATATATAATAAGTAATCATGAAATATATGAAATAATAGTGCTACTGGATTAATTTATATATATATGTATTTCATCTACTTAATTCTATTCAATTCAATAAAGAAACGAGAAATAGTGTTCATGCGTACGTATGGCCTATCAGCTCCATGAACGGTGTATTTCTTTCCATTTATTGATCTATTATATATATGTATATTATGAAAATATATTATATATAAATCATGTTTTACATTTTGGAATTATCTAAATCATTATATAAGTAATAATATCAAGAACAACAATTTGAAACACGTATGATAAATGAAACAATTTTACCAAAACGCTGCTTTAACAAGGAATTTACAAAAGAACGGGTAATATAAAGTCATAAGTGAACCATATATGATATCATAACAATTAATATGATTCTGTAATAAGTCAATGAAATTATTTAAATCATTATACAGGAGTTTTGGATACATATGAAGCATATCAGACATAAGTTAAGGGATAACTTTTCCAATCTCTTTTTTATCTGAGATTGTTTATTCGTAAGTATTTACTGGGTTATATTTATTATCCATGTTCCTATTTTCTAAAAATGGTTTCATGTATTTTTAAAGTCCTTTTTACCCATTTTTGACTTTTAATACATGGTATGTAAGGAATTTTTCTTTTTATTACCATACGAGGTACTTTTTGACTTTTCCGACAAAAGTATGAGAAGAATGTTATTTTTAACTTATACGGCGTGAATGGATTTTTATGGTTTCATAACGACTTATTTCAATTATGTTTTCTCTACAAACTTTTATGAAAATTTTCAACAAAATACGTTTCTTTTAAAATTTCATGGCATTTTTTGAAAATAAAATGAATTTGAAGAAGAAATGATATTTTCCTCAGGAATTCATTTCAAGTGTTTTATCAATACTATTTTCCATATAAGATGAAATTATTTAGAATGTTTATATTTCAAGTATAATTTATCTATTATTTACATGGTGTGATTTTTCTTATTATGAAATGATATCCATTTGTTTAATATGGATTATGTGATGATGGGTTGATGTTTATGAAACCCATTTTATTCTTTGGGTTATGATGTAGGTTTTATGTTTATTTTGTGGCACAAGTAAGAATTATTTCATTATGAGATGGGTGAGACCTATATCTCCCTCCAATACATTGGGTAAAGATTTATATCTCATCATATAGACATTGATGGAATGGTATGTTAATCCGATTCAGTGATACAAGACTGGAACGAGGAGTGAACTCGATTTAGACATGGACTTTTTCCACTAAGATGGTCTTGGCAGCAATGCCTTAACTACTATGGAAATCATATCACGTGCTTAATGGTTTATCATAGTTACATGTTTTATTCTCATGTTATTTTATCATTATTTATGTTCCTTTATGATATATTTCTTACTTAATTCCAAGATTTATGCCTTTTCTCAAGATTTTGATGTTTAGATTTTATGTTCAAGTTTTTCCATTCCAATGTTTATGGATTGTTTTATGTTCCCTATATTTACACTTACTGAGCATTTGAGCTTACCCTTTTTAGGTTTCCTTTTCCCAAGGATATAGAGAAAGGTTTTAGGTAAGAAAACCAAAAGGGGAAGATCTTTATGGGAGATGTTGAAGATCTTTCACCATGATTAGAAGATTACGTTCCATGTTTCCAAAGACACTAAACTAATACAGTCTTTGGGCGTCTGTTTTTGTCATATATTAAGTATTCCACAAAAGTAATGTAATGTCCATGTAAGTCGAGATTTGGGTCTCTACATTTGGTATCAGAGCGAAGTTTTAGTTAACAATTGGACTCTAGGATGTGAAAACATTAGTGAAATCTCTAGAGATATTTCTAAGGTATGTCTAGGGTTGTCCCTAAGGATAAGTAAACGTATAGTATATTGTCCTAGAATTATGGTAACGATCTTAGAATTTAACCTAAGATGTTAGATATTGATGGTACCCCCCCTTGATTATGATTTTCTCCTCTCACACTATTCTTTTTGGGTTTTAGAAAATGGCTAGAAATAGGAAGATTCATGATAATGGAGGATATGATCGGAAATGGAATGATATTCTTCATGAGCAAACAAATGAAACGGGATTTGGAAGTCCAAACATCATTATTATGCCTAATCAGAAATCCTATAATGTGGTCAATAATCTCAACTTTGGTAAGTTTCCTGACTCAGCTAATAAGAGAAAGATGGAGTTTCATGATGATCATAGAGGAAAGAATGTTCAATTTCTCTCATGTAAATCATGTGGGAAGAGGCATCAACGAGAACATTTCAAAGGAACTGGAAGTTTATTTGGGTGTAGAAAAGGAAAAAAATATAGTAATTGAAAAGGAAAAGATTCTGTTAACACCATTGAGAAGGATAATGGTATTTCTATGACATCAACAATGATTAGATGTTTTAAATGTGAAATGTATGGGCATTATGCAAACCAATTCCCTAATGGAAAATATCATGAAGAGAATCAGCATGGTCATATGGGTAGTACTTATGTGGTTGATGATGAGGAGACTACAACTGATATATGAGATGAAATAAGTGTTGAAGCTTGGTCAGTGGTTTAAGAAGGTAGTGGAACGATTGTATGTTTATCAAGAGTTATGTTGTATAGGTAATTTAATGGAACTATGGAATAAAGAAACATCTAAGGATTGTTACACTATTATTTTTTCTAAAGTATTTGAAAGTATATGTTGAATGGTACTGGTAACCATGAAAGTTTATTCAGATATTTTTGGAAAGAAGATGATATGTTCATAATGAAGTGATAAAGAGAAAATGAAATTTTGATAGTATTTATGAGCTCATGACTGATATAATGACAAAGTTATATAATGTTTTGAGTATATACAAATTTTGGGATTTTGGTATGTGGAATGAGTTTACTTTTGATAGAATTCATGTTTCACTAAGGTTCTATGGTAGTTTATGTTTAAAGAGAATACATGATTAAGGTATTAACATGTTTGGAATGATATCAACAAGATATATCTTATGATATATGGGGGATAAATGATGTAATTCATGTTCTTGTTATGTGACCTTTCACGTAACCATTTTCTTTATACTGTGAGATTGGACAGATGTATTTTGGATAAGCCTAAAGATTAGAATGGATTATGTTGAACATAAGATAGTATTATTTAAGGATATAACTTGTTTTTCGATATTATTACTAGAATGTTATAGTTGTATAGTTTTAGAAAAAGGAAAACCCATAAGACGAGCGACAACCTGTCGCATCGGACAAGGCTGTGGGAATCGAACCCACAAATGAAGTGTGACAAGCCTTTATCGCATACCACTGGCCTACAGGAAGTCCCTGGTTAGTAGAAAATAGTTTTATTTTATTAAGCGCTATGATAGATGAAGTATAATTCTATTTTAGAAACCATATATGATTAATCTCTAGATAGAAGGACTTAGGTATATTTGGTAAATAGTGCTAAACGTTTTTTGATTGAAACATATGGAATGACCTATAATTCTATCGCATGATCTGATAACACTTCACGAATGAAAAATTCAACTTCATTTCTTTAAGAGATGAAGTGGAAATTGTTCAAGGCATGAACAACGATGAAATTTTCCCAAAATCAAGTAAGTATTTCTTTTAATTCAACAGTTCGTCAACATTAGGGAAATGATCTTGAGAACTAAAAATGTTTTCCTAGTACCCTCAAACCTGATGAATTAGATGGTACCTTAAATCATCACAAATTTATGGCTTTTTTATTGTTGGATTTTTCATAGCCATGTTCTCTACCACTCTCCATCAGAACTTGACGGTTAGATTTCTCTTCCATATCTATATTTTCAGCTATGATCTCCTATCAGGGAACCCAAGTGATGAGTTACTTTGGGTATCTGTTTTGTTTCTAATGTTCATTTTTAAAAGTAAGTTTTAGTATTCCTTTTTACGATGTGGGTTTCTATGAAGGAAACTCTCATGTAATAAACCATTTATAACCCTGATGAATTTTGAGGTCGAAATTCATTTTAAGGGGGGTAGAATGTAACACCCTGAGATTTTATGAGAAATATTTTTTTTTTCATATCATGTGTTTTACGCTACACAAAGATTATCTTTCTCTATACACATCACTGTATTAGCTTGCAATATATGCAACAATAATCTTGAATTGTGTTACACACAATTTCAAGTTTCTTTGATTGAAGTTATTCTACGCAACATTGAGTGTTTATATATATATATTCAATATATAAATGAAATATGGTTGGATTCTATTATACGCAAAAACAAAGGAATCTTGCACTACACACAACCCTGACTTGGCTTGCATTACACGCAATCGCAACCTTCCACGATAGTGTGTGTTGTATGCAATACCGAGTTTCACTAAACAACGATATGTTATTAAAATATTATATAAACTAGTAGTTATGAATAGTAATACCAAATTTTTGAAATTTTATAAATTTCATCATTCAAAATAGAAATCATTTTTGGATTCTAAATATCAAAATTAGCCTAGGGTAAATTTTTTGTAGTTTTATAAAAACGTTCAATTTTTGATGAATAGTGAAAACACTGGGTTACTATTTAAAAACCAAATTTTTATTTAAAAAAGCATTTATTTTATTTAAATTTATTTTAGTTCAAAATTGATACATAATACCTATATAAGTTCAATGTAATTAATTGGAGTCATTTTATAATAATTTTAGATATATAAAAATTTTATTGAACTTTTCACCATCTTTTTCCTACCTTCTAGGAGCTTTTCGCAAACTTACATAAAACTTAATTTTACCACTTCTGTGAGTGTAATTTCAAAAATACAAGAGACACGGTTAATATTAAGGAGTAAAATGTTGTTCAATAAGATAAAAATAATTTTTGGTGAATAGTAACTTTTTACTTTTATTTACCATGGTTAAAAGTAAATAGGGTAATTAAGGGTAAAAATGATATTATTATTATCCTCAAACATGTCCTAATTATGTTGGAAAAGTGTAATTAGGCCAAAAAAAACCTTAGGAATAAAATATTTCCCTTTAGGTCCACTTGGATTAGATTAGGGCATTTATTATTATTTTATTTAAAGAAGAGTTAAAATAGTTAAAATCAAAGTTTAATAACAAAAACATTTTTAATATATGGTTATACATAAGATAAATTAAACTATAAATATTCATTAGAAAGATAAAAAGATTTCATACATAATGGTATTTTATCTATAATTTTTAGACATTAAATAATTTATTTTATTTATGAGGCAATGATGATTAAGTAATTACCTTATTAAGAAAATATTAACATAATTTATGTTATAAATACCCAAATAAATTAAATTTGAGACTTTTTATGAATTAAACTAATTTTCTAGATCAATATTACATGTTATAATTGATTTAAGTAACTTTTTTTGAACTAATCATGCTGTTATAATTTTCACAAAAATAAATCACCAAATAGTGTCAAAATTGACATAAAATAGTTTTTAAAAAAAATGTTATATTATTAATTGTTATTTTATTCCTAAAAATATATGGTCCGGCCAAATGACATATATAAGGATATATATATTAATAATGAACCACTTGGGGTTCTTTTGGATTGTTATAGTAAGTTTATTAACCATATAGTGTAAGAAAACATGAAGACACGAAAAAAGTTAAATTATTTAACTTAGTGTTAAATCTAAATGATATGGTTAAAATAGTAACCTAAACTTGAATAAAACCTATTGGTAGAGATTATTTCTACCCATCCCAACTTTAACTTATAAATAAATCAATTTGGAGCTATTATAAACCGAATATGACTTTATTATAAAATACTATTTTAAGTTTTTCCAAAGGTGCCCCTCTCCTCCCATATAAAAAGGGCACCCCTTCCCTATTCTCTTTACACAATTTTGAGCCTTGAACTCAGAAAACCCCTGAATATTACTCTTCTCAACCTCTCTAGTTATATCATAGATGTTCTGGTCTTCTCAAAATACCAACTCTAGTTCCCTAAGAAGAAGTTTAAAGGAGGTGCGTCGAGGAAGAGGTAATCTCTTCTACCGACTCTTTCAAGTTTCTTTCTTCTTCTACATCTTCTTCTTTAGTTGTTTCATTATAAAGTAATACCATATGTATTAATTATATACTGATATGTTATTATAAATATTAAACAACCCTATTTCACATTCTATCAATCCTACGGAAAACAAAATCACCGCGCCAGCGTACGTACGGAATACCGTCTCCAAGTCGTGGTGTAACCAGTTTTTCCACCACCACCTTACTTGGAAGGGTATAATGGTGTAAAGAATAACTATGTATAATTATTAAAACATCATACTGATTCTATGATATTATATCATCCAATCTAATACAATTCAATAAATATGGGAACGATATCATCACTCGTGCGTACGTACGGATTACCGTCTCCACGACGCGATGACATTCATTTTCCATGTTAACAATTCAAGAATGATTATAAAGTATATATAATAAGTAATCATGAAATATATGTCATAATAATGCTACTAGATTTATTTATATATATTTTTATGTCATCTACTTAATTCCATTCAATTCAATATGGAAATGAAAAACAACGTTCATGCATACATACGGCCTACCGTCTCCGTGAATGGTGTATTTCATTCCATTTATCGATATATTATTTATATGTATATTCTGAATATATATTATATATAAATAATGTTTGAAATTCTGGAATTAACTAAATCAGGATATAAGTAATAATATCAAGAACTTGAAGTCAAAACACGTATGATAAATGAAACGATTTTACCAAAACGCTGCTTTAACATAGAATTTACAAACGAATGGGTAATATAAAGTCATAAGTGAACCATATATGATATCATAACAATTAATATGATTCTATAATAAGTAAATGAAATTATTTAAATCATTATACTGGATGTTCGGATACATACGAAGCATATCGGGCATAAGGTAAAGGATAACTTTTCTAATCTCATTTTTATCTGAGATTGTTTATTCGTAATAATTTTACTGGGGTTATATTTATTATCCATGTGCCTATTTTATAAAAATTGTGTCATTTATGTTTGAAGTATTTTTACCCATTTTTTGACTTTTACTACATGGTATGTAAGGAATCCTTCTTTTGATTACCATACAATGTACTTTTCGACTTTTCTGACAAAAGTACGAGAAGAATGTTATTTTTAATTTATACGCCGTGAATGGATTTTTGCGGTTTCATGAAAACTTATTTCAATGTAGTTTCCTCTAATTTTTTTTGAATATTTTCAAAAAAATAATTTTCTTTTAAAATTTCATGTCATTTTTTGAAAAGAAAATGATTTTGAAGAAGAAAGGATATTTTCCTCAAGAATTCATTTCAAGTGCTTTAACAAAACTATTTTCCATAAAAGATGACATTATTTATAATTTTTATGTTTCAAGTATAATGTATCTTTTATTTACATGGTGTGTTTTTTATTATGATGAAATTATATCCATTTGTTTAATATGGATTATGTGATGATGGGATGATGTTTATGAAGCCCGTTTTATTCTTTGGGTTATGATGAATGTATTATGTTTATTTTTTGGAACAAGTAAGAATGATTTCATTATGAGATGGGTGGGACCTATATATCAATCCAATGCATTGGGTAAATATTTATATCCCATGAGATAGACATAGGTGGAACAGTAAGTTAATTCGGTTCAGTGATACAGGACTGGAACGAGGAGTAAACTCGATTCAGAAAGGGACTTTGTCCACTAAGATGGTCTTGGCAGTAATGCCTTGGCTAATATGGAAATCATATCATGTGCGTAATGGTTTTCCACAATTAAATGTTTTATTCTCATGTTATTTTATCATGATTGATGTTTCTTTTTGAAATATGTCATACTTACTTCCAATATTTTTTTTTCTTTTCTCAAGATTTTGATATTTATATTTTATGTTCATGTTTTTGCATTCAAATGATTATGGATTGTTTTATGTTCACTAAGTTTACCCTTACTGAGCATTTTAGCTCACCCTTTTTATGTTTTATTTTCCCCAGGATATAAAGAAAGGTTTTAGGTAAGAAAACCAAAAGGGGAAGATCTTTATGGGAGATGTTGAAGATCTTTCACCATGATTAGAAGATTACGTTCCGAGTTTCCAAAGACACTAAACTAATACGTTCTTTGGGCGTCTATTTTTGTTATGTATTATGTATTCCGCAAAAGTAATGTAATTTCCATGTACGTCGAGATTTGGGTCTCTACAACCATCATTTTTTCAAGGCAAGTTAACTCATAAAAATTTCCTCCTCTCTGTGATCCTCACACCTAGGATAGTGAATTTGATTTAGAAGATTCTCCTCCCATATTCGATGGGGGTGTCTCCATCACCATTGGTGAGTTGGTACAGGTGAAGCTTTCCACTTAGATGGATATAAGGCTGACATAGATCAATGTATACATGCCTGTAGAGGAACAAAAAATAGTATGTTTACTTCCTAAACAAACATCCTGACATGTTTTCTAAATGTTATGGAAATATTTCTTGGTTAGACCCCCATGTCTCCATCCATCATCTTGGTCTCCCAATGAGACAACGAAAGTTCCAGAAACCTAGTAGGAAGATGCACTCATCTCATAATGCTATAATTAAGTCCAAAGATTATAATATCACTAAGGTAAACTTCATTAAGTAAGTTCAATACCCCATATGGTTTGACAACATCATTCTCATCATGAAGAAGAATAAACAGATCAATGGTTTTATCGACTTTTAGTATCTCAACATACAATTCCCAAAGAATGGATTTCCCCTTCTGGTGATTAAGTTGTCGATCGATTCCACAACTAGATTCTAGGATCTCTCCTCTATGGATGGATATTTTGGGTATAATTAGATCTAGATGGGTCCTAAGGATGAGGAGTCTTCCACCTTCAAAGCACCATAGGGTACCTTATATTATCAGGTAATACTATTCGGTTTGAAGAATTAATGAGCTTCCAATCAGTGTTCCATGAACTGTTTATTCAAACCAATCCTTTTGACACTATTGTAATTATATGTGGAAGACTTGTTTGTACAAAGCACCCATCATTAAAACCATCTCGTAGAGCTCAAGAAAGTGTTTGGCATTCTACTCTCCCACCATCAGATGATGAACTTCATGAAATGTGCTTACGGAGTGACCTTTTCAATGATCTTGGGTTTCTTTATCAGATATATAGGCATCAATATTTACATATAGAAGATAATGGATATCATTTATACTTCCCCTCTAATTAACCACTGAGAGCATAAAGGATTTAAAGTACGCTTATCCTATAAATATCGATTCATCGTGAATCTGGCCGAAAAGTGTAATCCATTTTCTAGACACATGAAGATAGTTGATATATAACCGTGGGATGAAGATAGTTAGAATGCTTTGCATGAGATCAGGGAGTATTCTTTATAGCCTCTGGTTTGGATTCCACAAATATCTTAGAAGTTGCTGGTCCATTTTGTGATCACCATAGAATGATCCCTCAGTACACTTCTCCCCTAGAAGAAAAATATGGGATAGAGAACCATTTTACTATCTTAGTCACATTAACCTTTCTATAGAGACAATATAATCTTCTATTTAGAAGATATTCCCTAGAATAATTTTCATAGTGCCAATTTTGTGACACTACCTGATGCATCATGATATATAGATGGCTTCTTGTGTGGATCCACTAAATTACATTATGAACTGCCCCATGTTTATAAGCCATCTAGCATGTTGGGTGGTTATTCTTCTATAGTGAGAAATTATATTTATTCCATAAATGTTCATTAAAGTTTAATCATTAGTATATTTTCTGGCTACCCATTCATCCCCCACAGAGCATTCTCTAGATCTTTATTTTCCTGATGAGGCTATTCTCTCAATTGATCAGGCAATGCAATGTTGGGAGATTCAATTAGATTGTTCCTCAAAGATTCCCATTGGTATAATTCAAAATTATTCATGTATAAAAAAATAGGCATGTAAATTTTCTTCATCACAACTATACAGGTTGTTTTTTTTTCTTATTTGTTCTGGTTATCAGAAGGAATCCCCAACATGAGGTGGTGTGTCTAGATGTCATTTCTAGCTTCATGTGGGATCTAAATATTTATTTTCCACACCTATATGTTAATGGAGAATCTGAGTTACTCATCATGTAGATCAATGGTGACTATGTCATCATGAAGCTATATCTCATTCTCTTATTAGAGTGAACTCACCAACTGATGGACTAGTTCCCCTCTCATATAGAGGTGACTCATGTTTCCAGATTGTAGAATGGTTGAGATGATACCATGGAATGTCAATCAGCTTCTCTCATAAATTCTGACTAGGATGATCTGTTCATTCATGTGGTGCATCAAAGAGTCATCACCCCTGTTGGTTAGGATGAATAAAAAACCAATAGGTGAATCACATTACCACTGATTCTTCCACATTGGGTCCACCAGATCCCCCTATAACAGAAGAATCCCCCGATGGGATGACTAATTTTTTGAGTATCTCTAGCAACAAAGTCTCCCATTCGATCGAGCCAAACACGGGTGGATATGTCTTTATTCAAATCAATTTACCCTCTAGAGTGGTCCAAACATGGATAAGATTATCTATAAACATGGGTTTGATGGAATGATCCTCCACTTTATTTACGGAGAAAATATTACCAGGGTTATGCAAGAATTACATTATGAATCATGCAGTGCTCATTTGTGAGTTATGAAGCTCACCCACCACATTTGAAGGTCGAGCTACATTTGGACCACCATGGTACATGATTATATCGAGTTTTTCATGAGGTTATTTGTGTGTCAAATTCATTTCAACTTTTTTGCATCGACCTCCAGAACCCCTCCACACTGCAATGCACTCTTGTCCTTTTTTGGTTTGTGGACTCAATGTTGTAGGACCATACTAACGATAAATAGCTCTCCAATTTATGTTCATTCTAACCAAAACTTATTTCCTTTCCAAGTTAGTAGAATATATTCCTTTCAAGGAATTCATGGCCCAATATATTGTTGAATTCAGGATATGAAACATCATCTAAGGATTTGGAGTCCCTACACTATTCTCATCGACAACGACCAAATCATCTGAGTAACATAGATGGATTTTTTTTATGACATGTATGATGTATTGTCCAATCAAACTTCTATATTCCAGGAAAAAGAAAATGTGATTATTGGGGTGTTCAATAATACCCTCTCAAACATTTTTTAGAATATGGTGGGTTAGAATAAGGGAATTTGTTTGGAAAATCTCCCCAATTCTCTCTTGTCTTATCGGATGATGACTCACAATTTCACCCAGGTGACTCCATATTCTTGGTTATATGGGAAAAATTAATTCCTTTCCACTGATATTCTATTACATTTCTTCTTACATTTTTATATGATATGAAGATGTAAAATAAATTAGAGGTACTCCGTCTAGCTGAACTGGATGCTCTTGATGAAAATAGGCTCTGAACCATTCATGTTCTAGAGAGGCACTAGAACAAGACAGATGTATCTTTTAACAAGAGAGTTCATCTTCATTCCTTCCTTAAAGGTGAAAAAGTTTTGGAACAGAGGACACTGATGATACATGGAATGAACCCATTGATGTTTAAGCCCAAATGGGAAGGACCTTATATAATCCACATGTTATATCCCAATAGTGCATACTACTTCACCACTATAAAAGGTGAGTGAATCACTCCGCCCAAAATTTAATGTTTCTCAAGAATTAATTCTCATGCATGCTCTTGTGATCCAAGCTCTACGACCCTAAACTAAGTTCTACAATGTCCTACAAGACATTAAATTGATTCCTCACACAACAGGATGTTAAACTGAAACCTATCATCTAACACGATGTTAAAATACCACAACGTCTTTACTACATGATGTTAAACTACATGAAACACATCCTTATTTCATGATGTTAAAGTGAAAATAGTATTTCCTACATGACATTAATTTTTTGTACTATATGGAATGATGATAAACTACACAATGTTCCATTGGTCTAAACTCTAAAATCATAAACTATGATCTCTATTGTCCTGCAATATATTAAACTTCATATCATTGATGGTCCTTTTAGAATGACTCTAAAACAAAATTTAATTTTTCATTGCATGAAAGTAAATTGTTTTGTCCTACATGACATTAAATTGGGTCCCACATCCTTACCAAAAGACATCAAACTACAAGGAATTCCTAATCCAATACCTGTTACATTAAACCGTGTGTGGTTAGTTTCTTGAAGATGTTCCATGGATTCGACACTCCTCCAACAATATTATGTGATATGGAGTGGTCCTCCGAGGCCACATTCACATTATTTTATACCATCCAAGTCTTCATATCCTTATGGTTTGATATTTTTTCCCACATTCTTTCATTACTAAATGATGCTAAACTGAAAAAATCTTTTGAACTATGCATGGATTGCTTCCCATACATATGGGATATGTAGTGATGCCAAGACACATTGTTTTGGTCCAAACCACCCAAAACATTTCAAACCTTTTTCATCATCCCCCACGATGTTAAAATGTTTGTGTGGTATTCTTAGGATTTTGTTGTGTGGTATTGGGAATCCTTTTCCCCATTCACACTAGGTGGCCTCATTGCATCACACTACATATTTCCACTTTAGAAGACTTTCCATTTGGTCAAAGATCTATGAACATATATAAAGACCCTCATAGACCTTGTCACATGGTGATAAACTTTATAAAATTCCTAGTCATTATTGTATGATGTTAGATGACATACTCTTCATCCTATATGTATGATGGTAAACTACATAGTGTTAGGATGTCTTCACCTGAGAAGTCATTTCCCATATGCATTGACCATCCACCATTCCATTTTCTAGAACTACATATGGATTGACACTAATCTTTATAGGATATGTAGTTACATTATCATTTCTTCTCAATGACTAGCCATAGAATCACAAGATCACAACTTTTTCCCCAATGGAATAAGTATCTTTTAGGAATTATTGGTTTGGTTTGGATCACTTGAGACCTCATTCACATCGGGTTACCTCATGGTGCCGCATTGCACATCTCTAATTTAATTGGTCTGAACTCTATGACCATAAAATAAAATTTTCAAAAATTAGTTTCATGAAAATAATCTATGTAACAACCATGATATTATCATTTGAGAGGATATCACCCCATCCCTTTTTAGCGTTGTTCATCTCTTGTGACATTTTCCTAAACTACATGTGGCTTGATTCCCATGCTTATTAGATATGTAGTGATGCCTGGATATTTTTTCTATTGGCCTAACCACAACATCATAATCCTTTTTTGTTCTTTGGATTAGATTTCCTCTTTGGAATTGTGTGGTGTAGTGTGGATCACATTGATCCTCATTAATGTTGTGTTATGGTAGTCACTCTATGCATGTTTACTTTGAAGAAACCCTCACATCTTCATCCTTACCTAATGTCATTAAACTATATAAATCTCCAAAAATATGTGTGGATTAATTCATAACTTTTTGAGTTATTTAGTGATTCCTGAACTTTTTCTTCCTAGGCCTAGTTGTAGAACCATAAATTCACCACCTTCCCTTTGTCTTGGGTTCCCCTTTGAAAATGTGTACTATGGTGTGGGCCATCATGGACTCATTTGTGATGGGTTATTGGTCACACCACACACCTATACATTTGGATGTATATGTTTTAATTGCATAATGATAAACAACGTGACATTTAGGACCTTACCGCATGACATTAAACTGAATGGATATGTGCCATCCACATGATGTTAGACTAGAAACCTATGGTTCACACTCTATAACCTTAATCTAAGGGACTCTGATATGAGAAACATAGCCCTTAAACTATTTTCAATACCCTATTTAGGATCTCGACCCTTGAAAGAAGATCTAATCCTGCATATATATGTTCTACACCTACATTCTTGAATGTGCGGTGGTATTAGACCTGGAGTGTTGGATTGCATAGACACATTCCCCAAATCTGTCTCCGCACATCATTTTTTCTGATATCTATTTCCTTATCTTCTTCCACCTATTAAGGGACTCCCAAATTTCCTAGATGTGCTACATAGGCTCACATACCATTTTGGTGAAACTCCCTAGAGGAATTTGGTCGACATTTTTGAGATAGTACGTGTGTTTCAAACATGGTTAGTGGTAGACCCAAATTTATCTTTCTCTATACCTAGTAACACAATATAAATGGTGTGTTTAAATTAAGGTCAAATGTTATACTACATATTCATTCCTCCAAAACTGTGTTCTAGATATTGGGTGTAGTGATTCATATTTGCCACCTCCTAATGTTCAGGTAGATCCCCAACAACCTTAGTGGTATACCTCTATGCAGTCACGCATGTTTATTGGGAAGGTTAGTGTGGTTCCAACATTCACTCCCAAAATTTCCTTTCCATATTTACATACTACCATATGATGGTTAATTCCTAACATCACTCATTTCCCCCACAATAATCATGGATCATGTTGGATTTGGAGTCTTGATAGGGTTTGTACCCACAAGAATTCGGTGCACCTCCCTCATGTTGAAACTCTATGACCTTAAACTGAGACCATCTTCAGGGTTCTATATGGAATATATGGAACGGTATCGTCCTCTTTGACCTCATTCACATTGTATTATTTTTCCACCACACACACATCCTCTTTGGGGTGCCTATTTTCCCCAAAACATCATAATCTCAAGATGATCAATGGTGTCTCCTTTTCATATTTACCCAATGTCACTAAACTATAAACATACATCCCATGAAAATTCCATTAAACTTGGCATCCATGGTCCATGAAATATGACTATAAAATATATTCTATCCTAGTTTCAGTTGTGTACTACCACTGACATTCCCTAATTCACTAGATCAAAAGACCGAATGTGTCGAGTTATATATAGATATCATCCCAATCCATCTCCTCACTTTGAGTCTTTTCAGGTTTGGATGTCCACTATCTTTGAAACCTAGAAGGACCCCTTATTGGTGGTGTTATCATGCAAAATTGGCTCACATAATGTTTTGGTACAATAACCTAATGTATTTCTTTTCAAAAAAATCATCAAATATAGTGTTTCAATTTTTTTCAAAATTCAATTCTGCGTTTTCACACTCCATCCTCGATTGGTGATGTTTGGATCCACTATTGTCTGTATGTTCAACTTCGATCATACTCGCCAGTATTTTCTATCCTTATTTGGACCCCAAAAGAATCAATTTACATCCTTTCCTCTTCTCTATGTTCTAGTGGAACTATAACGACCCTAGTGTTCCCCCTATGTTAATCTACACACATGAAGTGAGAAGATTCCATGCACACTCTTACATGAGGTAGGGAACATCTGACATTACTCATTTTTTACCATATCAAGCATGGATCTTTTGGGATTAGGATTCTTGAAATGGTTTGTACCCACGTTGACTTGTATCATGCCCCTCCTTCCATACTCTATAACCCAGAAATAAGAGCCTCTCCATAATTATTATCATGTGTTTTTAGTGTGGTGTAGGCCTCCGGGTCATCACTCATGTCAAGTTTATTTTTTTCCTATGCACATGCTTCCGAGGATACTTCTTACCAACATCTTACCAACATGAAAACAAACTAAATAGAAAACAGAATATTTACCATATTTCATTAAAATGCACAGACCATCCCTATCGTATGACCTTACACTCCAACATCATCATCCTGACCATATGAAAAAAATGGAACAACAGTTGGGTGTTCTCTCTTGAGAGGGAATCACCCTTGGCCCTAGTCATTAACCATTCCACTTGTGAAGACCAACATATATCTTAATTCATATAGCAATTCATTGACTTTCCATCCATAATCATCATCTCAAAAAAAGAACAAAAAAACCCACTAAATATCAAATGAATCCTATCGTTGTGAATGGTAAAAACCTTCATAGGGACATTTACATTCAAGAACTATGTGTTCCTTTATTCCTATCATTATGTGACACTTAGTGACACCTATATCATTGCTCTTGGGGCTAGCCATAATGTCATTTCCCTGATTCAGATTGATTCATCATCATCATTACCATATGATATTAAACTATATGGTATTTTATAAATACATGTAGCTTGATTCCCACCCTTATGGTATACTTAGTGATAACTTGGCCCTTTGTCTTTGGGCCCGGACACAATCTCCATCAAAACATTATCCCTTTGTCCTCACTCATGGTCCATTCTTTATGAACATATATTATATGAATTTAATCTTGAGGTATCTATGTGACACATGGGATCTCCTAACCCTCATTAACATAAGGGTTTCCCTCTTTTGTGTCACACACATTCCCTTAAGATGAGTGTTCTTCCTTATTGTCCAAGCTGCATGACTTTAAACTGCACGCAAGCTGCCTCAGGAATGAATATGTGGTATTTACTATCAAAACTAACCTCATTCACATTTGGCATATCATAATGCTCCGCCAAACCTACCCACTCAAGATTCCATATACCATGGTCTATGATCTATGACCTTAAACTATATACTCAATTCCAATACCATTGATTTAAACTATTTGTAGGCCTCTTCTAGGATAATTTATGTGGAATTGAACTTTTTGGTTCTCATTTGCACCATGATATATATAATACCTTCAAGATTATTCTATGGTCTGAACTCTATGACAATAAACTAAAAACCCATCATCATCAGTGCAAGAAAATAATCTAAAACCATAGCTGGAGTATGTTCATGATTCCCCATTATAATTATAGGATTCATTAGCTTCCTTTCCAGAGAGGATTTCCCCTACCAGTATTGGTCCTCCGCCACACTATGTTTTTGAGAACAATATAGGGTGATTCCCAAACTCACTGGGATATTTTACCCTCTCTATGTAACATTTGATTACTCCCCATATGTTACCAAATACTTTTATGGTGCAAAACCCTATTTGGAAACCATAAGATATGTTTAATTCCCCATTAAAATGGTGCTAAACAATGTGGCACATCCTGATCAAATGATGTTAAACTATTCGATGCATTGTTCTCATCCCATGATGTTAAAATATGTATTTTTTATATTATAATGTATGAAATAAAAATGAATAACATCCCAAGACCTTTTCAAAGAGTCCATTTCTGGGAAATAGGTTTGACCATTGTCCATACCTATGCCCCATACACTAGTGTTCTCTCAGTCGATGTGGCATAATTTCAAGAGTGATGGAATTCATTTAAAAATATTGTCACTCCACTCAACAATTTTTTCCCCTCATTTGGATACTCATACTCTATCTTGTATGAAGGGAACTTAATGGTTGGGATATCCAAGATATCAAACAACATTTCGAGTTAGGTATCATATTTCAAATATGCCCAGTGGTCATCCCTCATTTGATTGTCCCCATTTTAAGATAATGTTATGAATACTATTTCTCTATTATGGTCTATTTTTATCTCATGCCATCATTCCATCCTCTCCATGATTCTGAATTTTTGGTATCTTGATTCATAATTCCAATTTCCCCGGTGTTCTGATTTTTTCCAATGCCCCTGGAATTATCCCGCTCATCTACAAGAGAATATTTTGAAAATAAATTTGGTTGTTCTGAGAGCCCTATTCACCAGTAATAGCCTATATTAGCCTGAATAATCTTTATGGTTAGTCAATAATAGAATACCCTAAGTATTCAATGATTATATATCACTCTCATACAAAGTGAACGATTATGTGTTCATCTATTTTTTCTCAGACTGGGCATGACCCACATGAGTTTAGGAACTGATAATTAGTTATTTCATAGATATGATCAAGGTGAAGGAATTAAATAAAGAAATAAATAGGTCCATAAAAACATTTCAAAACAAACATAGAAAGAAATAATGCATGTTTCATAAATTCAACCAAAACATGGCCCATTTGGACCGACCCCCTCAATGGAACTCTTCAACACATTAAATTTTTTGTGTATGGATTCCAGAGTATCATGGAGATTATTGAGCTCCCTATCCTCATAAATGAACATAGATTGAAGCTTATTATCCATAATATATTGATGGTCATATTATTATTTGTGGTTATATAATTTTTTGCACACCAACTTCATCTACTCTTGCGCCTCCACTAGCTGGGCCTGAAATTATGGGACATGTTCCGATTGATTGGTGAAAAAGTTTGAATTCTCACTCATTGTGATTCTAGGTGTTTGATATCTTGTTAAACATCATAGAGCTTCTGGATGATGTCATATTTCATTATGCACCAGTCAACCTTTATTTTTTGACTACATTCCCAAATCTTCTCTGCATGGTAATCTCGGATTTTAATATGAATATGTTGAGAATCCACCCCTCCAACATAGAGACAAAAAAGAATGGTTTAGAGGGACCATATTTGGATTTTCCACTACACATTTGGAGAATCATAGAAATAAATTATTCACTTGCATTCCCTACATAGAGCCATGAAACACTCCTCAAACGCATCTAAATAAGAATCATTCATCTCTTTAGGGTATGCAAGTTTATATTCTGGAAAGATATCCAGAATCTCAGGGGTGGGATCTTCCTCTGGTATCCTATTTGAGGGACTAGGCTATATGAGATGTAGGCAACCCTTATTACTCATTTCCACCTCAACACTTTTTCTCTCACCAGCATCAGGTCCTACCATGGAAGTTGAAGCACCTGTAGACACAACGTCCTACAAACCAGATTCCATGGTTGGATCAACTTGAGTGGATGACTACTCACGGAAAGGTACAATCACTTGGAGAGATCCCTCATATGTCCCAGACTCTTCGGTTGGTTGTTCATATAGTCTTATGATCACTTCATGTTATAGACCCCATATTTGACGAACTGCTCAGGGTATAGGCATTGGTTTATCAAATTAAAAATTATTATATATGAGTGCATTCGGATCAAGTGCGTATGTCAATGAAGGAACATCCACCACAGGAGACCCCTTAGAACATGTTAGCTCTATTATTGGTAGGGTATCCTTATAGATAATGATAAAAACCCATGATTATAAGTTATTTACTTTTCCCCCTTCAATTGGATCACCTCTGGCCACTATAACCTCAATACGCCGTTTACATGTTTCAGCTCAATGTGTAGGACCATGGGCTAGTCCCTCTATGTCAATCGACACATTCTCACCCACTATAGTAGAGGTTTCCTGATTATAACTAATTTGTTCCTAAATAAGATAATGTTTTGTTAGTGGATATATGTTATGGAAAGAGAAGGGACCAGAAGTGATTAGAGTCTAGGTTTATATCAACATGTTTCGAATGATCCTCCTCAGAGCATATGATTTCACTACTCTACCATGGACTCCCTTGATGAGCTTTGGCCCTGGGGATCCCCTACCACAATGCTCTTCATCGTCATCCTCTCCTTATTCTTCTTTTTCTTCTTCTTTCTCCTTTTCCTCAAGCTCTTATTCTTATTATCCATCTTCTTCTTCATTGCGATCATCCTTCGATGGAATCTCTTCTAGTTCATGCCCATGGCTGAACATTACTTTTACCAAGAGAATTTGTTCTTCATGTTTCCCTTGTTGGAATGCATAGGCATCCATGGATTTCAGATATGCATATCGGTGATGAAATCCCACCTTTCCTCTATTTGAATGCACCCAACATCTAGAAGATCAATCCCAATGTGTTTCAGTCTTCTCCATAGGTCCTCATATGGTTGGAATTGTCCTAATTCCCTCAAATAATACCACAGAGTTGAAAAAATGAAATCGGTGGTTGGAAGAGGGATTCTTTCACCAAGGCCCATAGTTGTAAACATGAATCACTAATAGTTAAGGACACAAATGTGTTTCCCCTAACAAACCTATGTATACACATTATTTGGAATTATCTATAAGAACCCAAACTATTTGGAGGATCGTGATGGAAGGTATCTATCGAAAGAGATTTTACTTTCAATATGGGCTACTAACACCCCTCCCCTAAAACTATAGAGATATTCCCTCTGCTCTAGTGGACCTTGTATTTCATCTACCATTTGACTGACCAGCATGTGGAATGGGTGGATGTTTAAATTTTCATTACTTCCAATCTAAAGATTGATTCCTTCCTTGTTGAGAATAAGTGGTCGGTCAAAATAAATCTTCAATAAAGATTGTTGTAAGCTGTTTTCTAGAGGAATGAAGGTGTTTGGGAAGTCATATCTTCCAAAATGTGCTTGGATCTAGTTTCGGTGGATCTTGAATGTTCTAAAAACACTCTTTATAATTCCTCCCCTTGAGATTAACCCTATAATATTATACATCCATTCCCATAGAGGATCTCCATGATTCACATTCTTGGGGGATGCCCTGATCCCATCCATTAATAGCATCCCCTGATGGACCCCCATCCTTGTTTTCCTCAATGATAGTAGCAAACTGATTAGGAAGGAATCTATGAATGTAGCATATCTCACTTATGGATCCCGTCTCTCATTCACACTGAAGTCCCAAGACTGATATTCGCCTATTTTAAAAACCTCCCAGTATTATCTGGCCTTGCCCCATTGCGATGTGGTTGGGCACTGCCCCCTTGGCCTGGAATTCTTGTATGCTCATCCCTTGTAGGGTGTAGGTTGATCCATTCTAGTTAGGATATTTCTATCATAATGTTCTTGATCTCAAACCTACCCTTCTCCATGTCCAATAGATTCCATTTGAAAATGGGGATTCATGCTATATCATCCCAGATATTCCGTTCCCACATGAATTAATCATATTGGAGTCCCGCTAGTGGAATTCCCATAATGAAATGAATGTCTCAAAGACTGATATAGAACTCCCCATGGTGGTGGTGTTATATTTTTTTGTTAGGGGACCACCAGCTGAACAACTCTAGAACCTATTCCTACCAACATTAGAGGTGAAATTGCAATATCCATAGAGATTCAAATATCCTAATGTTTTGTAACCCTTCCCCAAAATATTCTCTTGTGTGGCATACCAAAAATTATCATTCCCATTCACTTGTAAAATTACACATCAACCTCAAGCCCCAATCTTTCTACTAGTGGACATTTGTATTTGTTATGACAATTCGTAAGGTGCTCACATAATGGGCGGGAAATTATTCACCCACTAGTTATCTCCCCATGAATGTAATGTCTTTGGATTCAAAACATAGAAATTCATCCATTTTTTTCTCCCTGGAAGGATGGCCATGGTTTTTTATGTTTAACCGTTGGTGGTTGTCTTCATGTGTGACCTGGAACCGTGGAGAGTCAGTCTCAAAGCTCAGAATGGAAACATCATTTAGTATCTATAAGTTCTATCAAAGAATAATATCCCTTAAAACATCGTACTCATAATAATGTGTCATCATGCATAAAAGCATCTGATTATCTTACATCACCCTTATTGGTTGATGTATTTGTGTATTTTCAATAATCACAGACCTCCGTATTGTAAAGGAAGCCTCCCTCTCAACTTCCTCTTTCTAACCAGATGTTTTTGGGCTTTCCATGTCTGTTGTGAATTGAAAGCACCATAGACATTGTGAAAAATATTGAGGATTGAAAAAATATTATTGAAAATATGTAATATTGGAAAAAAACTATGAAACATTTACACAATTATTTTTTCTGCAAGATTCACAAGCAGTGCCTATAGCACTGGCAGAATTAGGATCTTCCATGCAAAATATGAAAACTTACACGCACGAGAGAAGAATCCCTTGTCATATGAAAAGTCAATTTACTACACAGATCCCCCCCACATATTTATTGGAATATAAAATGCCTTTTAGGAACATATAAGGTGCCTTCCATGTCAATCCCTAGATTTTGCGTCACCTTTAAGAATGCATTGTTTTATTCATCATTTTTCTTAGACCCCAACCTTTCAGTCCCCTTTCATCTTAGATTATCATGAGGGAATTTCTTGGCATAAAATTCTACTTGAGTCCACAAGTGAGAATCATTGAGAAAACTAAAAACCCTATTTGACTCAAAGGACCATTCCAGGAAGGCTAAGGAAATCATACATAAGTTTGGAGACCTACGTGCAAGACATAAGACAGTGTGTAAAACCCTTACATTCCCAGTATGATGTCAAAATATTCCATTAATACCTCATTATAACATTATCCTTCTATTAATTTCACCTATAAATATAATTTAACCCCTCCCTTTTCATGGTAACTATATAGAAGTCAAAACTTCACTCCTATGCGTGCAAGATGACCCCTTTTGTGACTAAGCACATGTCATGGATTCATGGTACAAGATCATCCATGACAGGTCACCCATGGTCCCCCCTCTGGAGGTCCTATAAGGGATTTACCCATTCATAGTTTACTTTTTGTCCTATGACACGTGAAAACAAAATACCATTCTTTCGTGCATCAATCACCTAAGATGGGTGCATATAGAATACCCTTATTGCATGAACCACATTCTTTTATGCACATCCATGTTTTACTTAGTTCCCTTATTTTTCCTGAAAGTCCCCAATATTGTGTGCACAAACTCCATAGGAATCCATGTGTTGTAATTTCCCAAAATCACCATTTTGAGAACTTATTTCGAAAAAAATCCCAAAAATTGTGCAATCATCTCCCATAAATCCCCCTAGGCTAGTACGTAGTGATTTCATGGTTCCTCGTGTGGTGTCCCAAATCTCATTCCCCTACCTCATAATTTTTTTCATAGGTATGATAATGGCTCTTTCTTTTTATTCATAGCTAGGAAAAAATGGACCCCATTATCAACCACTCATTCATCTCACTCCAATCATGCATTTTTGATTCCCTGCCTTTCACATATGTTAGTGAGATGTTAAAATAATTTCTCTCCCCATGAAATAAACATGGGGTGTTGCACCTCGGGTGTTCTCAATGCCCACTCATCTCCATGGGTGTGAGATATTCATTTACCTATAAGAATGGAATGACATTCCCATCAAGTGGAATGAGATACTATCCTATCAACCCTTCGAGGTTAATCCCCAATATCCATCTCTTTGGGTCATCTCAGTCTGTAATCCCCACATCACGTCTTGTGGATGAACCTTTGATGATTAGATTGGAAGGTTTACAGCTAAATCTTATTTCTTACACATAACATGAATCATGTGGGAATAGAGGTTAATAGTGGCCATGAAACTCAATAATGGGACATTAACCATATGTAAGCCCCATTCCACTCACTTTCGAACAATATGGTTTTTGAACCCTGTGTTCTAGACAAGGTATGTAGGAAGCCTCCTCCAGGTTCAAGCCTCATAATCCATTCATTCCATCTGTTTCAAATAGATTCACTATCACCCTCAATATTTGATATTATTCTCTAAGGGACTTCCCAAATATGTGGGTTTTGATCCATTTCATCTATATAGGGTATGTAGGAATCCTCCACGTTGTTTAATCGAACCCAATAATAAACTACGGTACCCCCTCCTAGGCCGCTAACCATGCGTAAGACTGAGCATTTCCATGTGATGCTAGACATGTGTATGACATAATTCTATCATGAACTACATGGAATTTGATCCATATATTCTAAATAGGGTATATAGGTATCCTACCCAATTTTTTATCCCATCATTCATTCTCATCCTAGAATACCTCGAGTTACTATATCTTAGGAGGATCATTCCCTATGACAAAGTTAGACTTCTTTTGGGTCCTTATCATCGAGCTCCATTCTCACAAGATACCTCCTCAGGTGTCTCACCACCCCATTATAAAATTATGTGGACCCAGATTCCAAGACAATTAGACAAATAGGAATCCTCCCTGAGGTTCAATACCATCACCCTCCACAATCCATCCACTCCATCATCGCTTCCTCCATTCCCATCATTATTCTTACATGGGACACCACATCCCAGTGAGATCATTCCATCCACATCATCAATGATCCTAGAAGAACCCATGCATATGACCATGCATAATCCCCATACAATCCATATCCATCCAACAAAGATCATTCCTCTTATGGCAGGCAGTTGATCCCATTGTCGAGCACATCAAATTAAATGTTATGTTTTTACTAGATTTTCTACGGTATAGTAGGAACTCTAGATCATCTCTTGACAGAGAATTATATGAATAATTTTAAAATATTTTTTTAATTAATAAAAATGGAATTGATATTGTAAAAAAATTGGGTTTTTTTATTTAATATGATAAAATATAAAAAAAAGTGATACAAGAAAGTCTAAATTAACAAATTTGATTAAGCATTATCAACCTGGGGAAAATCATGATGATCATCCTTAGTATTTTCAAGAGATAGGGTTATGTTGTTTTTAACAACTATAACAAGGATATTACTAATTATAATATAGGATAACTCCTTGGGTTCATCCAAAATCACAAGAAGATTCACCAGACACCTATAATGATTGAGTGATTTTTATTCAACTTGATAAATGAAACTCACCAAGTAAACACATGAAGGACTCGATGTGTAGTTCATGGTTGTAATTTATTTATGTTTTATACCATTAAATAAATTTGGAAGACCTTTATGGTGTTTATGAGTGTTATTTTCACCAATATGAACCCCAAAAACAACTGAATTAAAGGAGAGAATAAGAAATGGTGAATGATGTGTGAAACATCACATAAAACGGTACCCGTAAAGATGATCATATGAGTAGAGTATGAAAAATCCATACATAACTCAATAAAATAAGAATAAAGTACTATAAAAAACATCACACAAACTATACTTTAATATTACATACAAATATTACAAAAACAAAGCTCAGGGTTTACAAAATATTCCTCACTGTGTGATCATGAGGAGTCTAAATCTCTATAGGAGGAGAGTAAAGAAAGGATGTTGAAGTAGAACTTCCCATAGCCTCTATTTTTCTAAACATGGTGATAGGACTCAATTTTTTGTCAAAAATTTTAACACATTTCCTCCTGGTCAATCTCGTAATTTTTTTTCCTAATGTGTTATTTTATAGCCAAAATGGGAGGTTGTTTTGGGGACACTTATTTCGAGAAACTAATGATCTCATGGTTTTCGGGCACTGGACAACATTATATCACTTTTCAAAAAACGAAAAACCTATTTTCATACTTCATGTATATATCGATGTAAAATTTGGTTTCTATATAATCCATATTATAGGATATATTTTCAAAATATGGAGGCAAACTTTTTACTCAGTGCAAATTCGTTTTCTTGGAATGATTGGTTTGGTTGGGCCTCAAAATTGACATGTTAGGCTTGGAATACTTCACGAAATTTTTATCCTAATAAATTTTGAATCATTTGAAAATCTTGGTGCTAAATTTATTCATTTATTAGTACAAGTGTTTGGTTTATTCCACTCGTATAGTTGGATTCATGCACAGTTTGGGCCGCGTTTCTTGAACTTCATTATGGATCCTCAAAATCACCACCATATAAAAAGAAAATATCTAATGAAGTAAAATATCCCTTTTTAATAGTGATAAATTTTAATTTATTTAAACAATAATGAAGTTTAAATATTTATAATTATTAAATTTATAATACAAAACCTGTTTAACATTATGGTGTAAGGGTAAAAATGAATAGGAAATTGCGGTGTGATCACAACCCCACACCTAAACATTTACACCCCTGGGAAAAGTCATATATCTTACCCAAGTACCATTATTAAATAAAATGATAGAAAACATACAAGATTATTTCTAAAATAAATTCATCATGTATTGTCTATGAAATCAAATTTTATATCATTTTTCTTCTCTCACATTCAAATTTGTTCAAATTTATGTTTTTACCAATGAAACATGTTGCAACCAACATCACTTATTAATTCTCCCACTTCAATCATTGAGCATTTGAAATTGTATTTACGCTCTATTCCCATATTTAATAGGATCTTACAATATTCTTTCCATGATTCTTAATTCTCTGCATATAGAAACAAGTGTTCCACTCAGGATGAAATTGAACAGGTTGCTTCAACATTCAAGGATTATTTGGATTTAATGTATCAAAATATGAAGTTAAAGATGTTTGTTTTATACATCTTGTAAAAGACATTTCATAATTTCCAAACTATTCATAATGAATGTACACACTCAACCCTCACAAAGTGTATCACATACAAATCACTATCCCCATGGTCTGTTTCTGTGTGTCATAGTCGATCAGTTAATAATAATATATAAACTTACCCATTTTCCATTTTTATTCTTTTGTTAGATTTTTTTTTTCAATATGTAGAACTATATTTTATTCAATATTCATTAGAGATAAAGAGGTAATCATGTATAAAACAATGATACAATATGGCTTGTGAACCCACTGCGTATGGAACTTTAGGTAACCTTTCTATCAACCCATAACAATGATGTTTTAATTATAACTCCCATGGAAACACATATACCATACACTAGATGAAAGTAAAACAATAATACACACAAGTGATGGGTAGTTAGGGATAAATAAGCTTGAAATTTGGCTACCTAACATGCATTTTAAGGCCTCTAAGGCTTAAGAACGGTAAAATGAAAAGGCACCTAAAAGT
This sequence comes from Viscum album, assembly GCA_963277665.1. Taxonomy (NCBI): domain Eukaryota; kingdom Viridiplantae; phylum Streptophyta; class Magnoliopsida; order Santalales; family Viscaceae; genus Viscum; species Viscum album. The sequence continues at coordinate 1,548,135,915 of OY728152.1, read as the reverse complement.
AGAGGTTAATTGTACAAAGGGATTTTCAATGAACAATGGCCTCTATCATACATATAGAACACTGGAATATTATAAATTCAAATAGAATCAAGTCAATTTATAGTTTCTCTACATGACCCATGACTCTCAATATTGTTTAGGAGGAAGAATATTAAATAAGGATATTATAATTTTTCTCATGTAAGGGTTTAAAAAAAATTTCCCCTATAATGAGGAATTTGTTTCAAAAATCCATTAAACATCAATGATTGATTGTAAAATTCTAGAAACATATTCCATATCAGCCTTAATTTAAAAAAAATCAAAAAATAATGGAATTTTCAACACAATCGACTCAACCATAAAAAATGATTTTGGATATTATTTTTTAAGATCAATACTTATCTATAAAAACAAAATAAAGAAAACAGATATTTTTTAATATATTATATTTTTTTGTAACTATGACAATTTACCTTCCCCCACACCTAAAAATAACATTTTCTTGAATGAATGTATTTTAAATAAATAGGAATGAAAATAAATGTAGTGAGAAGGGAAATCCAACTAATTGGTGTCATATGTGGCATTAATTAATCGGATTCCCTCCCTCAAATGCTTTGTAAAATACTCATAGAAGTGTTTGAACCACTTCCCATTGACAGTAAAACTCTTTCCACTCTTCTCATGAAAAACCTATATAGAAAAAAATGGTAAACATCAATAAAAATATAAGGACTGATCCAACTAGAATAAATATTACATGGGTAGAACTTTAGCCTAAACTTTTCCGTGAGGACATTATCACAAATATGGAACTTCTATGCACGAATCATGCTATCATGGATAAATTTTATCTTCTATTTATAGATATTAATTTTATCATATGCATCACTTCAAATTTCTTCCAACTCATGAATATAAAGCATCCTATGATTCCCATTATCTAACGTATTAATATTACATTATTTAACAACCCAATATTAATGGTGATCTACCTCCATCGGGAGGTGAAATGTATTTTCAAACATAATCCTATATTTTGACATTCTGATCATGGTTTTAAAAGATATACATTATGCCCAAAGTGCATCATCCAAGTGCAACCTCCAATATTCCCTTTTGGGTTGTACCATTTTTCAAAGATTATATTAACTTCTTGATTTTAGATTTATACTTGTGCATTATTTTGGGGTGATATGCAGTAGAAATTTTTTTAAAAAAACCATACTTATGGAGAATTTTTTTCATGTTACGATTGAAAAAATGTGAAACCTGAAAACTATTGATGAATCTTGGCTAACGAAACTAACTAAAATTTTAGGACCCCGCAAAATCAAAAAAACAATTGAGACTCATCGGTCCAAGTAGCAATTGGTTCGACACATTTAGATATTTTTTTCAAAAAAATGTAATATTTATACAAATCAAGTTGAATTTAGAAAGGGCCCCAAGAATTAAATTCCCCCTACATTGAAGATTTCACAAAATAGCATGGTATATTGAAGAAATTAATTACCATTGAAGATATTCCCTATGAATTGAGCTTTACGTTGATATCCAATGTGGCCCCAATAGTCCAAAGTATGGAAGATTCTCACAATAGATGAAAACTCATGTTTCGGGACACATTGGCGAACAACTAGGTCACTAAAAATTCTCTACAAATATGGGTCATCAAAAATGTACCACTATGAATTGTTATCATGTATCTGTGATTGTGATGTTTTAATATTAGGGGGTTAGATGTTTCAAGAAAATTCACAATGTCTATGTACCAGGGGAAATTTATACAAAATCACATAGGTTCTCATGAAGAAATAATTATCTATTAGGGAGGGATGAGCGGCATGGTGGTCCAACGGTGGTAACATCCTTATAATGTGGTCAGCTACCACATTTCCAACTCCTCTCTTATCTCTAATATAAAGTTCAAACTCATGGTGGAGGAGAATCTATGGAATTAGGTGGGCTTATCTTCAGGTTTATTTAAGAGAAAACAAATAACATCTCGATTAGAAAACACAATGAATTTTGACCCAATAAGGGAGGAATGAAATTTTTCCAATGAAATAACATTATAATGATGTTCTTTTTCATGGGTCATTTAGTTTTAATAGGCATAATCAAGGGTATGAAAGGCTTATGATAGGGAAATATGATACTTCTTAACCATTTTTGACAAAGGTTCCCCAACTCCAAAGTTAGAGGAATCACACATAAGTTCTAATGGGAGATCCCTCCATGGTGGTGGAATGATGGGAGGAGGTGTGAGAATAATATTTTGTGTATTAAATGAATCCTAAAACATTTTTACAAATAGGAATTAAAAATTATTTTTTCTACTATAGAGTTAGGAGAAGTGTGATATTACTAAATTATTTAATGAATTTGGGATAAAAACCAACATCAGTAAAGAAAGATCGCACCTCAAAGACAAATTTTGGATATAGAAGTTATGAAATTTAATCAATTATTTATTTATCCAATTGAATTCCTTATTTTGAAGTAACATCCTAATAACTATCTCACACACAACCATGAAATGGAATTTCTAATAATTTAATATTTGTTATTTTTCAATGCAATGAAGGAGGACATAACCTAGGTGTGTTAAAAATAATTGAAAGAAGTCCCATAAACCGTGAAATAATCCATAAAAACTTCCATAAAATTCTCATGGTTGTCAGGTGAAACACTAAGCATAAATAACTGAAAAGTAATATGATTCTTACATATACCAAAACAAATCATTCTGTATGAAAATATGTTGAATGGATAGGTAAATATTGTATTTTATTGATCCTAGTGGTATATGTGGATTTCAAAATAACCCTAATAGCCATCAATGAAAAAATAATGAGAGTTATTGGATAATATTTATATCATTTATTCAATCAATGGTATGGGAATGTGGTCATTTCACAAGGTTTTATGCAGTTGACGGTAGTCAATATTGACTCACCAACTATTTTGCACACATGTTGGAACCAATTCATTCCTTTCATTTGACAGTACTATTATTCCAGTTTTTTCAGGAAACATTTGCACAAAGCTAACCCATTTACTATAACATATGGTATACATTATCCTAGTTGCAAGTAATTTACTTACTTCTAATTTTACCACTCCATAGAGAGTGAAATTCAAATGGTGTTGAGATTTCCATATAGGCACATCCCCATCATCAAAAATTATATGGGGAATATAATGATATGGGATAATATCAACAATATCATCCAATTTCCGTCCGATTTTCTATTTACACTCTCTAAAAATTTATAAAAAATTATTCCTTGTTTGGGGAGAGATCATTGAATGTATTGAATGGTAATTATCCAATAACCTCAAGATATAAATATGTTAAATTATATAGAGGTGGATTTAGTTCCAAAAATGGTATTTTTTAGATTGGGGGAATAGATATAGGGGGAATGAGGTCTATTAAACTCTATATATTATCATGTCTATTCTCTGTGGAATTTGAATCAATGTAAATGATATTTTCATAATCATCTATATTCATGGGTACCTCTGAAGGAACATGTTTTTCAATTAAAGAAAAAAAATTAGACATTTTGGAACCCAAAAATACTCTATACATGAATCAAAACTCCAATCATCCACTAGTTAAGAGGATTTGATATAACATCCATAAAAAGGATAAGAAGAGTGGATTTCTCTTCAATGGGGTGTTTCATGGCATAAAAGATATTAAAATATCCCTTTTCTCCATAAAAATCCATGGAAAGTGTGTTTTTGTGTATTTCTATGATCACATTTGTTGTTTTAATAAATTACCTCCAAATTATGAGAGGATCATGTCCTTGGGTTCAACTATCTTCCATTTTGAGAATGTAGAAGTTAACAGGGAAGATGGGATTATTTACTCTTATGAGTACTTTCATGATCCCTCCAAATGGGTGTGTTGTGCTTTGGTTGAAAATTACCACAAAAATTCCCATCAGATTAATATTTCCAACATGAAAAGAAGTATACATAGAACAAGTCATTGCATTAATTTAGGAACCCAAGTCTATCATTGAATCATAAAATATGGTATCACCTATGGTTCAAGGTATCATGAAAGTGCTTGGACCCTTAAATTTTAGTGGTATTTCTAGTTGTATCAAATCTGATAAAATCCTTACCAGGTTTACTCTCTCATTCTATTTTAGTATCTACCTATGGTTACAAATCTCTTTAAGAAATTTATCATAGTGAAGGATTTTTTTAACTTCATCAAATAAAGTAATGTTAACCTATACCTTTTTAATGTATTCATTATTTCAATGTCTTTCTCATTATCAAAAAATTTCTTTGATTTAGATATTCTTTGGGGGAAAAGAAGAGGAATAGATTATTTAGGGAAATCCTCAATGATATTTTTTTACTATTTTTTCCTTGTTTGTAATCACATGAATCTTTATTTGGTATAGAAATAGATTTTTCCAGAGGATGACATGCATGTTTGGAAGAATCATTGGAATAAGAAACTTCATTGCAACTATAAATTGTGATTGCTGAAAAATTACTATTTTCCTTTGGATTAGTAATTGGTTGGTATGGTAGTTGTCTTGAACCTTATATCTTTATATCACTGATGGTGTTTTCCAATTGTCCCATGTCAGGTTTTAGGTCTTGAATAGCCGATTGTGTGGTCTTTTGGAACTGGAGGTTCAGGGTTGCCATTTTCTTAACCTTGTCTTCAAAGCATTGTTTATATTTTGGAGAAGGTGGATGGTTTTGTGATTTTGAAGGATGATAAGGCTGTATAACATGACCATGTTGATAGTAGTTCTGTATATGGTAGCTCGAGTTTCAACCTTATTAGTAATAAGGTTGGGATTTCCACCTGGGGATTGGATTTGGCCTAAAATGTTCTTTTTTAAGGGTGGTTCTTGCTGAAAAGGAAGACCTAGGAATACTAATGAACATGAATTAGATGAATCCTGATGTTTTGGTCACTAGTAAAAAATGAGTGTTATCGGAACAAATACCACAATGTAATGGAATGAAAGAACAATGCGAGTTACCTTCTGGTTGAGTTAACTACCATATAAGGTTAAATATCTCATTGTGTTTATTGTATACCTTTTTTCTATGGATGAATTACATACTTCATGAAATCCTTAGGTTGGTGAAATTTAGTGTGTACCAAATTTTTATGAATTTTGATCCATGTTGGCTATTAATTCAAGAGTTCCAGAAGTATTTTTATCAATTAGGGAACCACAACCTGCAACATCTATCATTCCATGATCCCTGGGGATAGATCCCTCATAGAAGTATTTAAGTAGTAATTTTTCACTACTCTGTTGCTGGGGAATACATGAATTATGTATTTGGTATCTATTCCAATATTCATCAGGGGTATATTCTTATGATTATCTAATTATACAGTTTCTTTTCTAATTGAAATAGTTTGAGAGTCATGGATGAAATTATATATATAGTTTCATTTTAGACTATTCCATCCCCCAATTGTGGTAGGTAGATAGTATATTCATTATTTCACTACACCATCAATTGGAGAAATGGAAGGCCCTAAACATAATGAGATGCTCAGAAACATTTTAGGGATTCTTGGTGGATCACAAAATTTGAAACTATTTATGATATTTGTGAGGTTCCTCACCAGGAAGGCCATGAAATTTAGGAATTATATGAGTCTTAATCTCATATCAATGTTGGTTATTTCTTTACGTTATTGGATATATGTAAGTAGGTACTCTATATCTAGGGTGGCCAGTTCTTTTAAGGTTTGATTATTTGCATCCATGTCTTCTAGGGTCTGATTTTGTTCAATTTTATATTTTTAAGGGATTATTAAGAATCCACAAGTTGTTCTCCAATGTCACTTTATTTTTCAAACATTATATGAACTAATTTGTGATTGAAGATTCTTGTCAATTTTAGGGTCTTTTTCAAAATGTGTTTCTTTTACTAACCAGTTCACGTAAATAAGATGTGATGTATTTTTATTATTTAATATATTTATAATTTATTATAGATAAAATAATTTTTTTAAAAAATAATGATCGTATAAAATTAAATATAATTTTATAATACAGTATTAGATAGAGAGAATAAGATAAGGAGAGAGGTATAACACACAAAAAGAAACAAAAAAAAACAATCAAATGGGGGGATATCAAAAGGAGTTTTAACTAAAAATAAAATTAATGAAATAAAAGGAAATAAATAAAAAACTAACTTGGATCCTCGACAATGGTGCCAAAATTACATCACATTATTGAGCTTGTCAATTTAAAGGTTTAGTTCTTACTATAATTTATACAATATAGTAAGAACCCTAGGTCATCTCTCAATAGATCCTTAGATAATTAATTTAAAAATAATTTTTTGATTAAAAAAATAGGAAATTTATTTTATGAAAATTTGGTTTTCTTGATTTGATATTAATGAATATAAAATAAAGCAATAAAATAATGTATAAATTGACCAAATCGATTAAGCATGTCCAACCTGGGAAAATCTCATGATGCTCATCATTTATTTCATTAAGGGATAAAGTTATAATATTTTAATACATGGTTTTTAAAACATATAACTACGATATTACTATTTTTATCCACGTATACCTCCTAGGATTCATCTAAAAAAACAAAACAAATTCAGTAGATATTGCTGATGATTGTGTGATTGGTATTCGACTTCATAATAGAAAATCACCAAGGCTACATATGAAAAACTCAGTGAGTTGTCCAAAATTGTATTTTATTTATTTTTGATACAACTAAATAAATTTTTATGGCCTTTAATTTTTTTGAGAGTTTAATTGACAAATATGAACAAGGCAATCACCATAATTAAAATAGAGAACAAGAAATAGTGAACAGTGTGTGAAACATCACATGAAAGTGTACCCCCAAATCTGATCATATGAGTCGAGTATGACATAACCATACATATATTTATAAAATAGTAATATAGAGTGAAAAATAACAACACAAAAATACTAATTTAATATTTCATTAACTTATTACAAAAACAATGCTTAGTATTTATAACATGTTCCTCTATGAGTGATCATACAGAGTTTAGAACTCCATGGGAGGGGAAGAGGAAAAAGATATTGAAGTGGAACTTACCATAGCCTCCATAACTTCTTTAAATTATGATTGGAAACCTTTGGGACTCCAAAATGGTAGTATCATTCCTCCTATTTGACACTTAAATTTGGTTCCCAATGAGTTCGTTTATAGGCAAAATGGGAGGTGGTTTTGGGCACCCTAATTTCAAGAAACCAATTGTACCATGGTTTTAAAATAATAAAAAATATTTTCTAGATATTAATAAAACTATAAATTTATTGGAGGTCCTACTTTATATATATATTTCAAATTTGGAGGCCATATAATGTATAAAATAATAGATATTTCTAAAATCTGGAGGAAACCCTTTGACTTCATGTATATTCATTTTCTTAGACAGATTGGTTCAATTGGGCCTCATAAATGCAAAATAGGTATTGGGTTCCTAAATTAAAGTTATATACCACTAAATTTTGGATCATATCACAAAATTTCATCCCAAATTTATTCTTGTATTAGTATTTTTTTTCTATTTATTCCACTAGTTTGATTGGATTCATGCACAATTTTGGATGTATTTCTTGAACTTCATTGTGGATACTCCAAATCACCTCCACCTACAGTGAAAATATCAAATAATGTTAAACATACCATTTTAAAAGTGACGAATATTATATTATTGAATCAAAATGAGGTTAAATGTTTTATAATAATTGAAATTTATAATAAATAATCAGTTTCACAGAGTGTTGTAAGGGAAAAAATGAATAGGAAATAATAGTACAATTAGCAGCTAACCATGCGTAATCCCCAACACACACCATTGTACTATATGGGTTTTAATACCTATATTCAAAAAAGGTTATATAGGAAGCCTCACAAAGGTTATATCCTATCCAATGGTAAACCTCAGTGTCCCCCTCTATAGGTTTCATTTCCTTGATCTTCCATTTGTGGTGTTCAAATTAGCCATCTCGGTGTGACATCTTGCATCTATGGGATTCACCTCCTTGAGTCCTATCTCATTGCACGTTCTAACCCATTGTTCTAATAAACATTCTAGGTTCTCCCTTCTAGGTATATTCTTATCTAATTCACCTACAAAATTGTTTTAATTAGTCCTTCATCTTTGTAATATGTCAAAATCATGACATACCCCTTGTTAAACATAGGATGCCTGAGTAAAATATCAAAAGACATGCCTATGGAATGGGAAACTATGTGATTGATATGGGATGCCAAAGGTTTCCACACCCTTGAGAATCTATCTTATAGTGGAATAATACATGATCTTCAATGCTCCAGCGTCCATACATGCTTAGTGATGACCAACGTGACAACTTCTTGGGCTGAAGGTTTCTACCCTAACATGACCCCTTGAAATGTATAGATAGAAGAAACATAATTAATAGGCATATACAAAGAGATGTAACCAGAAATGAGGTTCATGAACAACATCTTAATCTATAAGGGAGGCCTGAACTATGTGATGAATCCCGAGGAGGAATCCACGTAAGGAGGAAACGATATCCCATTATCCTATTTCAATCATGGAGAAGATGTTGTTGAGAAGGGGATAAATGTATCCCTCCTATGGAAAATGCGAATATAGGGTACAATGTAGTCCATCAATGAACATTGAATGCGTGATGAGTGTATCTGTGCCCCAACAGAAGGCATCAAAATTGGTGGATTAAATGATATAGTTATTGGAGACTAACTCAGTAAATGATCATATAAATACCTATTTTGGGAGATCATATGGCTAGACAGAGTAACTTTGGGTTTGGTATATTAAATGGATTCTCAATACATATAGTATTTTAGGAATGTCTTATTAAAGGTGATGTCAACTTAGGTCAAGATGTGTACAAACAATCCTCCTCTGAATTATGGAATGTATAAGAGAATGATCTAGAATTTAAAGGATATGTACCACGAATTTATTATGTATTTTAGGTGATATTCAGATGAAAACTTGGATTTATTAGTGTTTTCTTCCAATAATATATTTCATTCCTCAAATTAGATGTCTCTATTTGTTTATTTGTTTGAGTAGCCTTATTATTCACTATTGTATTGACAGAAGGCATGTAAATCTTCTGTTTCTTGGTTGTGTATTCTACAAGATACCTCATAATGGTAAATGTTGATTCAAAAATAGTAGTTCAAATCTTAGAACTATAAAATATATTATTTTTACTACTATGACTATTTTTTCTGGAAATAGATGCATATTTTATAGAAAAACCATTTTGGAAAATGGAATGATGAAAAACTGTTTTGTGGGATAATATTTCTCATATTTTTCTAGCTAAATTGTATCATTTTTATGAATAAAACGTTTAGTGGGAACTAATTATTCATATTAATTTTCACATGTGTTTTCATGAAAATATCTTTTAAAGATTCTTATGTATGAGAATTGTGACAACCTCCAGGTAATTAGTACATATATATTAGATTTTTTTATATTTTACTTCATTTACTGGTTTCCCGCATTTCAAGAGTTGAAATTTTCTTTTCTAGGGGAAACACAACCCTATGCACAGTTGGTGGATAGTTTCTCTATGTGGCTGGATAACCATGTGATGGAGCCTATTTTAGAGAAGGAAAAATTCTATGATGGTTTTAACAAGGTTTTTAAAATAAATAAAGTCCTTGGGGACACAATGGAACACTATTTTTTGGAGACCGGATAACTCACACAGTTGTTGTTTAGTTTGATTAACCATTCAACCAAACCACATGAGTTCCCTATATCATTTGAAAATTAACATTTATAAAAAATTACACTGAAATGTTATATCCTTTCGGCACCTTTTTCTCTCTCACCCATTCATAACCCCTCCCATATGAATTTTGATGGTATCCCTTATCTTTTTTTGGTTGTTTTTCCTGGTATTTATACTATTTTGGCTTTATCTATGTACTAATAATCAATATTCATCCACAATTACCCCTTATTTTCTCTTATTATTCAATCTTAAAGGATGTTTGAAATCCTAGTGGGTGGGTGTGGATGAATATTAGGTTTTTAATTGGGGTATTTGTTTTTATTTCTTATGTTTATGGATTGTAAGGCCTTCTTCATTCTAAATCAGGTGGGTTTCAATAATAGAAATATGTTTGGAACCACCTACCAAATATTTATCTCTATTAAAGGTTATTTTACATTTATTATCATATATATCATAATATGTATTATTTTATTTTCATTATATATATTTTTAAATTATTAATTATTGATTTTTATTCCATGTTTTATGTGATCATGGATATTTTATTTTCAATTGAAGGTTTTGGGTGGGTTTTCTAATGAGAGGTATCTTATATTCACTCAAATGGTTTGATGAAATGGTTTAAAATTATTTTATGGTTTGAAATGGACTTATAAATTGGTTTTATATGTGGTGATACCTTGAGGAATGTGTTTTATAAAAATGATAATGTTTGATTACAATATTGCTGGTTAAATAACTTTTAATGTATGGAAATTTTTATGTGGATATATTTGGAATAGTGTATATCATGGGATACCTAGGATCCAAGAATGGTTTGTCTAAGGGACTCTGATATAATTTGAGAGGAATATTGATAGATATTGCACTTGTTGTTCACATTACAGTCTGATCCTTTTGCGAGGAAGGCCGAGAGATATTCCATTTTTTTCAAAGGGAATATGAGATCCATTGGGGAGGAAGATTAAGAGAGTTACACATTCTGGACATTAGAATTATAGATCACTTAGTGTTGGTACCCTAAAAGATCATGAGATATTCCCAACTGTTTATCCAGTTATAAAACAATATTTTAGTTCCAATCACATCATACCCTTATAGTTTGATCATGCAGTGCACATTACACAAGTTGGGTATATTTACATGCTTTTTGGCATGAAATGAGTGCCTTGTTTTATATGATATCATGTGTGATGAATTTTTTTGGTTATATTATGTATGTAAATAAATTTGGAATTATTTCATTACTTTATCCAAGATAAGAAGTATTTTGATTTTTTTAAACAAAACCATAGTTGTTTAAGAGGATTGATTTAAAGTGAAATGTTCTCCAGGTAAAATGGATTTGTAAAATTAGTTTCCAAATTTGTTTGTTAGTTGTAATATTTTAAAGTACAATAATATATTCTTGTAGGCAACATACTAAACTTTTTTCTCGAACCCTTTATATGCCTTTTGGAATACGTAGTATTTTTCTCACCAGATACATGCAATCGAAAGGGATATATTCTTATATGTGGATATTTATCAATACTATAATCAAGGAATTTGATTGTGTATAGTTAGTCTCATAGGTGTTGTTCATGAGGATATTTCTTGGAGTTTCATTCACTTGGGTTTTATGTTTTATCCGTGACTATTTTTCTTCTCTATTTTTGGGTTTTTAGCTTTGACATGAGATACCATGTTTTTGTCTTGTTTTGTAATATTATGTATATAATGTATTGTTGGTATATAAGTTATCTTCTCTATGCATTTCTTTATTACTATGTTTGGATTTTTTTTTTCATCGACTTTAATTTTGTTAATTTGGATATCCCATTTCATGTATGGGTTATGTCACTTTATCATAGGTGAAAATATTTATAGGAGGTTATCTGTTATTTATGGTTCTTATAGTTACCCCATGGTGATCGGGAATGTGCTTCGGACTATGTAGCCAGCTAGCTCATGTGAAATGTTGGGTTGAACCATGTTAGCTCACCAAAAATGCTATTATAGAACTAATTATTTTGCGATAATTTATAAAATTGATCTAGAACCATCGAGACATAAGAGGTAGGAGAATAAGATTAATTTGATAGCTCTTCTTAGTATGAATCATTGGGTTTCCATTGGTTGTCATGGATTTTTTGTAGTTTTATTTTCAGTTAAATATTGTTTTATTGGGATTTGATGTGGTTCCATGGATGATTATGAGTTGTGGGTGAGCCTAAGAGTTTATTATTCTTTTGGAAGTGAAAAATAGAATGTCTGTAGAAGGCACACTATTTATAAACATGGTTAGTAACAACTATATTTATCCTATGTGACCTAATATTTCACCAGCCATGGACACAGACAAGGTTGTCTCACATTTTTAATAACTTTTTTGGCCATACCATGCATACTAAGTAAATTTCTAATGTTTTTATTATTTCCCCATTACTTAATTTGAATCTATTTTTAATTATAATGATGTTTTCTGGGACTTATTATTTAGATTTATGTTGATTTAATAAATTATATATGAGATTATTTTGTGAAATTATTGATATTTTAATTTAAATTGTAGATTATGCCTCTCAAAAAGAAGGATTTTTAGACTTATCAAGGGTGTTACAGATAATTCCCTATAGGTTGACCCTATAGTTGATTCGTATGATCAAATCCTTAGGAAAGGTGGGTGTTCAAGAGAAAACATTGGTGATGGACCATTCACATAATTTTACTTTTAAAAAACATTGGTTTTATATAGTAAAAAGGATGCCAATGAGCCTGAGTTGTGGTTGGATAATATTGAGCATATATTTACATTTTTTGAAGACCCCTGAGACCTCTTGTGTTGTATTTAACACCCATATATTGGAATATTCAAGTATTTTTTTTTGGAATCCATGGTTTTAGAATGTTTGAATGGGGATCTCACATATACCCCTTTCAAATATACTTTTAATCGATAGTTATACTCAGATAAATTAAGTGGGGAGACATCCTATTTTTTTGTAACACTATTCAATGGGGAATATTCAGTGTTGGAGTACAAACCTCAATTCATCGATTTAGTTCATGTCTCTTCAAAACTCAATATGAATAAATATCTCAAGGATTGAGGATTCAAAATGGGATTTAGGCTTATGATTTGGTCTATGATTAATCTTATTTGACTTCTATGATTTTCAATGGTGTTTGATAAGGTGTCCATTATAGAGGCAGACTTGGGAAAAAAGTAAGTCCCAATGGTGTACCATTAGAAGGCGGTAGTAATTGATCATCATCTCATCAGATGAAGAAGTGGGGAGAGTATTATCGAGGCACTGGTAAGAATGCAGAATAGTCATCAGGTACAACAATAGTGGATTCTATAGGATGAAAACTAGTTGTATTTTATTAATGTGGTAAGATTGGTTATATTAATCCTGGTTACCTAGAGGATATAAGGATGTTCCATCAGTTTGGATGTCTTGGTTATCTTCAATTATTTTTTCAAACATCCACAGTAGTGATTAGTGCTGACTCCATGTACTCAAATTGTACTTAATTGTAGTCTAATGCTTTAAAGGGTTGAGTATATCACTCTCAGAATAATGGGTGTTTCCACCAGGTGAAAAGACTTAGGGAAGGCATGAGCTAGGAAATCTTTATGCTTCACATGTTATAACAGGGGGCCCAATTTCATGGATCACCACCCCGAGAGGTATGATGTTTGTTTCTTCTTCCATGTAATCTATTTTAATCCACAAATGTGATACCATTATCATACCTCGATAAAAAAAATTATGACTTATGTGAACTAGTGGATTAGATAATTTTTCACAGATTTTCTTACCGAGTTATGTAGGAAGATGAATTAAGGTTTCAAATTACATAAGCAATGTGTTCTGGTACCTAATATCAAATTTGTTTGGGATTCCCAAATATTTGAACAAGTAATTTTTGAAATTATCATTAGAATATACTAGGTGATTATTTTCAAGGACTAGTTTGATTTTTTTCACCACATGTTATTGTTTCTAACTTTGGATGGGACCACTCTCATCCTCTAGGGTGAGAAGGATCCATGATTCAGAAGTGTGGGAGAATTTTTTTTGAGATTTTTTTTTATTTCATGATTTTTTCTTGGATATTCATAATTTCATCATAGAAGGGGTTTGAGATTTTCCTACCTATAGTCGTGGAAATGTACTCGAACATCATTATGAAGAATGTTTTTATTATTTTTTCCATTGAGAGCTATATTTTACTATTGATCTATAACATTTGATTAGTCCCAATTATCTACCATCCTTCTTGATATCTCTATTTAAGCATAAATTGTTGATGGTTCAACTAATGGACCTCAAGGGAAATGGATTTATCCAACAAATAATGTCACTGTTGGATTCACTAGTTCCATTTTCAAGGAAGTCAAATAGATTCCTTAAACTCTACATTGAATATTTTAATCTTAATGAAGTGAATATAAATAATAAATACAAATAACTTAAAATAGAAGGTTCTTTAATCATATTATATGATTACATTGGTTTTCAAATATCGAATTTAGATCTTGGTACCACTAGTTGAAGTAAAAGGATATAAATGTCCCAAAGACCTCTTCTTGAACTGGTACAAAAAGTTTGAGTATTTTTTTAATTCCATTTGGGATTATCAATGCTACTTTGGTTCTTTTTAATTTAATAAACCAAATCTTCCACTATTTTTTGGATTGCATTTTATTCACGTTCTTATGAAATTCTGATGTATTCTAAGGAGGAACATGACGAACATCTAGAAAATTATTTTTATATCATTAGGTACAATAATATATATAAAAATATTCCTATATTATAGTTTTATATTCATGAGTTAAGTTTCATGGGACATATAATATCCAATTGAGGAGTTTCAGGGGGTCAAGAGAAGGTTCAAGAAAACATTTCTTGAGTGAAGACTTAGAATATGTTTGATATTTGATTTTTTTAGTTATTCCCTTATATTATAGATATTTATATATAAATTCTAAAATAGAGTCTCTATGTTGATGGACTTGACTAGGAAAGGGGTGATGTTTGACACGGATGAGAAGTGTCGAATTTCATTTAAGTTGTTGAATAGTTTTTTCCATCCTCCCCAATATTGATTCTTCCAAATCCAAAGAAATATCAAATAGATTATTTTTATTCTACTAGTGAGGGTATGATATGTAAATGGATGTTGAATGACCATGTTGTGACCTATTTATTATGGTAGTTACACACACGTGTGTGAAAATATCCCAAACAATACTAGGAGCTGGCATCTCTGATTCATGTATTGAAGACAAAGCAACATTACCTCTTCAAGGTGAACTTTAATGTTTACCTAGATCATAATTGTAAGAAATTAAATCTTCACCTAGAGATAAATGAACCTCAAATGGATACTATGGGTTTTTTAACATCAGAAATTGTATTTCAAAATTATTTCTACACCTTGGAAGGGGAGCATAGTCTTTGATGCCTTGAGTTGGATGATTTTAATGTAGGATATTCGAGAAATAGTAGATGAATGGTTTCTAATGAGTTTTTTGATATGATTCTAAAGGTGCATGAGGTTGTAGATTAGGCTCTCTTTAATAGTGTATAGTTCTCACCCACTCTTATCGATCTGGTTTAGAGTGATATGGTATCTGATCTTGAATTGAATAAAATTATTATATCTTTAAATGGAGGGAAGACCTTTAGTGATTGATCATGGTCTCTAGATGATTCCCTCTATTACACACGTCTGATGGTAGTTACATTGTGTTTGAGTTAGGAGGATATACATGATGGTAATATTTTATATTAGTCGATGCACCCTAGGGTGAAATTTTTTTTATACCTTGATAGGTCTCTATTGGTGTCACGGGATGAGGTTTTCAGTTTTATACATTTTTCCACAATGTTTGACCATCTATAGAATCAAATCATACTATCAAACCCCAATAGGGTAGATACTGCCTCTTCCCATCCCTAAATATAAGAGACATGAGATCATAAGGGAGTTCATGTCCAGACTACCTTGTAATTTGAGTGGGAAGGACTCTATATTGGTGATCATTTACTATTTAATGAAAACAATCCAATTTTAGTTTGATCGGTGACTCAATGAAGGTAGATTATGTTGGGAAACATTATATTCTAGTGGTTGTTATGATTCATTGAGAACCATCAGTGATATTTTCTGATCGAGATAACCCTTTTCGTTTATGTTATTGAAGTGGATCCCAGTGTCTTTCAAAACTATGATTAGGTTTAGGACTATGTATCATCATTGGACAGATGGCCGACCTTAGTGGACAATCCAGGCTCTCAATGATATTCTTGTAACATGTGTGGTTGAATTCAGGGGTTCATGGGAAAGGGACCTGTTGTTGAATAAATTTTCTTATAATAATATTTATCATGCCTCGATAAGGATAGCCCCATTTGAGGAATTATATAGGTTTCTATTCCAATATCTATTGTATAAGGTGGAATTTGGTGAGAATTACATATTGTGATCATGTATCATCTAGAAAATGATAGGGGAAGTGAAAAAGATTCAAAATAGGCAACCAACTGCTTAGAGCTGCTAAAAGTCATTATCCAATCAGCATCATCACTGGATGGAGTTTTTGTTTAGTGATTAGGTGTTTTTATAAGTATTTTATTAAATGGGAAGCCATTATTTTGGAAGGGGGAGGAAGATAGAACCATTTTATATGTGCCTATTTTGAGTTGGGGAATGTGTTAGGAAGGTATCATATCAGTTGTATTTTCCACCATATTTGACCTCGATCAATGAAATTATCCTTGTTTCCATATTGAATAGGTACCATACATACCCATATCATATGATAGAGTGGTCATATTTAGATTTTGAGAATGATTCCATCATTATGGAGTAGCATGTTTGTATAATGCATTTGAAAAACAACATACTCCATGGTAAATTGATCCTCTTTCTCTATGTTCTTTGGTAGAGTTGTGGTGATAAATAGAATAAAGCGTAGTGTTATTCATGGGAGGGGAACCATTGGACAATCCTAATTGATTCTATAGATTCTCAAAAACATTCTAACAACAAAAAATGGCATGGTGATAATGTTTGTGAAACTAACTAGGTTAGTCATACTTATATATTTAATTTTTATTCACATCTTATTTAATTCTTGGGATTCTTAGGTTTCAAGGGTAAAAATTATTATGTTCATGTAAAAAATACCCACACACGTGGTAATTTCATGGATTTCTTAACCATATGGATAACCATGAGAGGGTGGATATTTGATAAAAATTACACTTTTTCATGGGTCGAGCTTTGTTTTTCAACCATTTAATGTCCTAGGGGAAACTATGAGACATGTTTTTTAGAGAGAGGATCTCCCTCATGGTTATTTTATGGTTTTTCTAAATATAGTTCCAAATGGTGTGAGTTTTCTAACTCATTTAAATTTTTTATTTTTAGAAAAAATAACCTAATGAATTTATATCCTTTAGTACTTTTCATCTCCCTCCTCATGTGCATCCCTCCCCCTAGTATTGGATATTTTTACCACTCTTAGTTGGTATATTATCCTTGGATTTAAGGTTTCATGACTAAATATAAGTCATAATCTTAAATATTCCTCCTATATTCCCCCTTCTCATCCCTCATTATTATATTTTAATGGTAGTGTGAATCCCTAGATAGTGTTTTGGATGAATTTATTGTTTTTATTGGGGGTTTTAGTTTATTTTTTGTGGGTTAGGTGTTTTAGGAATTCTACATCCTAAATCATATATTTTTCATTTATGGTGATAGTTTTGGAACAACTTTTGAGGTAATTTTACATATTTAATGGTGTCTTATGTGGAAAGATTTTGATTCTTCATTTAAATTTATTATATATTTGGAAATGTTACATTTAAATGATTTATGATTAGTTTTTATTCAATGTTTAATGGGATCCATCATTTATTATTTACAATTTATGTTTTAATGTGGTCTTTACAAAGGTAAATAGCTTATGTTAACTCTAGGTGTTTGACAAAATAACTCAAAATGTTTTTATGGTTTTATGGTTTTAAGTTATTTTCTAAATATCTTTTATAAATATTTTGTCCATGATTGATGTGTTTTATCAAAATTGGAATGTTTTTTATTAAAAATTCTTGTGAAATAGAATTTTTTTGTAACTTATGATGTCATCATATTTGGAATTGTGTATACACTGAATTTTTTTTGGCATGAGCATGTGTAGTCCAATGGATATGGAAACAATTATAATAATGATCAAGAGACTGTCTATTTTTTACAAGGTTCCATGAGTTCCTTTGTGTGTAGAGAATAAGAGATATTATATTTTTTGTTTAATTGACCATGATATCCATTGGGGGGGACAAGAGATATTTTACTAATTACTCAAGAGAACAAGAGAGCTTTTAGCATTGGGATTGGGGAAGATCATGAGATATTCAAATTTGTTTAGTTGGATATAAAACTATATTTTAGATTTAATCACATTGGGACATTATGTTTAAGGCCATTAATGTTCATTACTCATTACATGATGATTTACATATATTTAATCATTATGTTAGAACCTTGTTTACTATGATATTATGTGTTTTTCCTTGATAGCGTATATTGAGAATGTTATTCCTTGTTTCCTTATATGATTATCTAAACCATTGGGATACATATTTTTTAAAATATAACTAAAGGGGTTTTATAGGATATTTTAAAATTGATATATTTTCAATGTGAAATAGTTTTGGAAATGATTTTTGAAATTTAATTTATCAGTTTTCATTCTTTGAAATCCTTAAATATATTAATGATTTTATCCTACTGGGCTTGTTCCCAATACCATATATATTCCTTTGAGTGCTTTTAGACATTTTTGTAGTAAATATGTAATGGAAATGGAACAATTTATATAGATGGATCTTCTTGATTACGATCATTCAGGATATTGATGGATGTTACATGGGGTAATACATGTAGCTCAGGTAGCACTATATTAGAGTTTCATAACATTGGGGTGTTTTTTTTCATGTATGGAATTATAACCAATTTTGGCAGTTTTATCTTAGATTTGAGATACCATTTTTATGTCATATTATATCATATTATGTTAAAAATGATCTAATTCTATTTATGGTATCTTTTTTAGAAATTGTGGCATTACTCTTGTTTGATGATTATTTTCTGAAGACTAAAATTATGTTGGTTTTTTATTCCAATTTCATGGATATACCATGCTAGTTTACAGTGGGATAAAAAATTCTTATGATGTTATCCATTTTTATCAACACTTATCACTAGCCAGTGGTGATCAGGAACATACATCAGGCTGTGTAGTCTACCATCTTAGTTGACGAGTCCAGTTGATCTCAGTTGGTTATCTACAAGAAGTTATAATAAGGGAGAATTGTGACATAAATATTTCATTGTACGAATCATTTTTTATTTTATATTTCATTTTTATGATTTATTGTGTTTAGGTGTGTTAAAGGCATTTGGGAGGCTTGAAATGAAAAGTGGACAGGATAGTGGACATACTGTATAATTTCAATCTATAACAGTCTCCTTGAAAAGATGGTGGAATGCCACCATCCATCCAATGATGTTTTTGGGCCGAAGAATTTTTTTATGAAACCAATGTCATGTTGATTAGTCTCCTATGAGATGTAGTTCTACCGAGTTTCATCCAGCCAGCCGGTAGAGTCCACAATCTCACCGATGGAATCTTTTGGAGCCTCGTAGGTTCGTAGAGCTGTATGGAGTCATTTTATAAATCCAACCTCCTATCATTTATATCTTTTTATAAAACTCTTCTTGACTCCCAACACCCATTAATCCCCATATAGATATATTCAGGCCCTCTCCTCCCTTTAATCTCCTTAATTTGAATCATGAAAAATAGATCAATCCTTTTTTTTCAGGTTTATTGAGCTCTACATAGTTCTAGAAAAATATCATACCATTATCCTTGATCAAAAAAATTATATTTTATAAATATATTATATATATATATATAGTTTTTGACATGTTATAACTAGGGATTTTTAGATCAATAATAGAATCAGTACCCAGATTCATGTATTTGGTATCTATGCATTGATCTTACTAAGGTCATTGATGATAATGTATCTTCTCAGGTATAGTGATCTTGACCTACATTTAGGTTATGTTTTCTATTCAAAATGGATCTTATATTTTTAAATAATTTTCAATTGATAATGGTTATAGGATTCAATGGTGCAGTTGGAATGATATAGTGACCCTAGAAATCAATCACCCTTGTACCTAAGGAAGGAATCCCTTGACTTTAACCTGTGTTATAGGAGTTCTTAACATGATTCTTTGAGTGTGTTTGTGTGTATACCCATATGAAACATTTTATTTTTCTTCATACATGAAGTTTTATATGGTTATTTGTTTATATATATGAAATGATGTTTGATCTATCATTTTTAACATGTATCATATATGTTCTCCTTATACACTATAAATTGAGTGTATATGTTGAACCATACAGACTATCCACAAAGGGGGATGTTTCAAACTTTTGTTTAATATTAACTATGGTCATACCTTAAAGGAATATGTTTCGTACATGTTTTCAAACTATCCCATCAAGGGATATGTTTCATGGGTCTAATTTATGTCCCTTATAAAATGGATTTGAAGAACCAATATATAGTCTCAGATAACCAAAAATATATTTTTGTTCTAGTGTGACATATTTTCTTCTTTACATATGTTCTATTTACATTCACATAATAAACTGTTATATGTTATTCACCTATGTTAAGTGATATTTGTGTTTTCTTACCATTTCTTCTTCTCACACCCTACACAGGAATTATATCATGTTTCATGACTTCATGATTCAAGATCTTGTTAGTGGAAAGTTCCTTGTGTTATATGGTGAGAATGTCCAACATGTGATTTGGGAATTGCAGGATCAACATGGGATGGAAATTTACTATCTTTCGTATTTATTTAATTTACCTATTACTTGATGGGCCTCCTCTAGGGACCCTTTCAATTAATAGATATGGTATATGTGTCTGAAATTCCATATTTATTCAAAATCAATTGGTTTATATTGTTTATTAGTATACTCATATGATTATTTATTTAGTAATTACATTTTTGGTTATTTTTTATCACTTCCATTGTTTTGAACTGAGGATTACCTAGTATTGAAGGAATATTCTCTCAACGAATTGTCTTTATTACTCGCCACTATTCAGCAACTATTTTCATTTATAGAGGTGTGCATGAGTTCATGTGGAATACCAACTCATACACGGTGGTTCAAATTGGGGTGTTACAATAACATATCTCAAGGAAAACCCTTGTAGTGTCTCAGTTGGTATCATCATCGCAAAGAAATGAAATATCACAATTTCTTATCATAATATAATACAAATTAATTTATCTTATAGATCAATTGATAATAAATATACGTAATATATATTATCATACAACACTCATTTTGATAAATATTATGCATTTAACTCAAAAATTATTATTTATTCATGAAAAAATTCATTTTAAATGTATTGAATCACACATTAATTACATTGTATTTATAGAAAATTCAATCTATTATCTTATAAAATGTCCCGAACCGTCCTCGGGGCCCGTGCCGTGACTACCCCAAGCCCGCCATCCATAGGCCAGGGGCTGGCGACTAGCACCAAGGCGTAAATCCCAACAAAAGGGAAGGCATTGCCTTTGAAAAGTAAACAAGCACCACAGAGTAAGCAAGTGGAAAAGTAAACACTATGTAAAACTGTAACAAGCTGTGGTGGAAGTAAAATGGGCCGGAAATACAAGCCCAACTGTAAAGTACAAGTGAAGGGGGGAAAAATAGCAACTGTAAAGAAAGCCGTAGCGTCGAGCCGTCCTCTGAAGGTCCCACATGAAGGGTGGGTACAGATAGCCTCCACTGCACCTCGGGTCCACCTGACCGCTCCGAGTACGTCCCGCCCAGTGGTCCACCTCCAGGTACCGTCCTGCTCCGCACGCCTCCACCACGATCAGCGTTGTCCGCCGTCTGCAACCAACACAACGTAGGGCGGGCATAACCCGTGCAGGGGTGAGTATAAGCTACTCAGTAGGGACCCTGAGACCCCCGAAGGTCTCCCGAAATCCAAAAAGGATAATCCACAAAGGAAAGATACAATCACGAAGTAACATCTGACATGGCTTAGGTATATGCCCATACATATACCTAAGTCATCAATTCCCGTTCGGATCCAACGTCTGAGCCGAAGCACAACCCAGTCCACACAGGAAAGCAAAACATATACCCACACAGGATAGCACAACACAATCCACAAGGAGAGTAAACAATAAATCCACACAGGATAGCTCAACACAATCCACAAAGGAGAGTAAACAGTAAATCCACACAGGATAGCTCAACACAATCCACAAAGGAGAGTAAACAGAAGATTCAGCTCATATAGGTGTACTTCATCGAAAAGGTAAAAGGGATGATCAGGTATGGATACTGAATCATCTACGCTTGGACCCACATAGGATACAAGACCAGCACGGCTGGGACCCACATAGGATACAAGACCAGCACAGCTAGGACCCACATAGGATACATGACCAGCTGTCTTCATTGATTCATCTATACTGGGACCCACATAGGATACAAGACCAGTATTGAATCATCCAAGCTGGGACCCACATAGGATACAAGACCAGCACAGCTAGGACCCACATAGGATACAAGACCAGCTGTCTTCTTTGATTCATCTATACTGGGACCCACCGAGGATACAAGACCAGTATTGAATCATCCAAGCTCGGACCCACATAGGATACAAGACCAGCACAGCTAGGACCCGCATAGGATACAAGACCAGCTGTCTTCTTTGATTCATCTATACTAGGACCCACATAGGATACAAGACCAGTATTGAATCACCCAAGCTGGGACCCACATAGGATACAAGACCAACATTGAATCTTCTAAGCTGGGACCCACATAGGATACAAGACCAGCACAGCTAGGACCCACATAGGATACAAGACCAGATGTTTTCATTGATTCATCTATACTGGGACCCACATAGGATACAAGACCAGTATTGAATCATCCAAGCTGGGACCCACATAAGATATAAGACCAGCACAGCTAGGACCCACACAGGATCGGGCCCACACATGACCTGTAGCACTGATCCACGTAGGATCGCTGAGTCCTGTAGTCATCACAGTCCACTGAGGATCTCTGCACAGTCGTCGTCACAGTCCACTGAGGGTCTCTGCACGGTCGTCGCCGCAGTCCATTGAGGATCTCTGCACGGTCGTCGTCGGAGTCCATGGAGGATCTCTGCACAGTCGTCACTGTCGAAGTAGCAGTCGCAGCCAACACTAGGGTTCCCGCACACAGCAAGCTCGTTCGGGAGGGTCCGCTCCACGAGCCGAGAGGCTGATACATCAAATATCACAAAGACCGAAGTTGATGTATCCAAAAGTTCTGTATCGCCAACAGGAACTCAACGTCGCAGACGGCGCGTCAATCGGACGCCCGGTCTGAGAGTTATTGGCTTTTTCGTCCCAGGGGCCCGGTTGGTTTTTAAGGCAAAAACAACCCGACCGTACTCCACCTATGTCCAAACCTCGGGCGGAGTATGCCAAAAGATCTGTCTCTCTTAGAGGAATTCAACAAAACAGACGGCGCGTCAATCGGACGCCCGGTCTGTTAGTTATTGGTCTTTCCGTCTCACACCCACCCAGGGAAACTTCCCAGGAGGTCACCCATCCTAATCACTACTCTAGGCCAAGCACACTTAACTACGGAGTTTTAACCACGTAGGCTCCCGAAAAGGAAGGTGCACCTTGAGTATAGTATACCGAAACGACCGTCTCATTCCAAGGATCGCGTTGCCGCTGACGGCGCGTCGTTCGGAGGCCCGTAGCTCAAAGTTACTGGCGTTTGAACGAAAACCGTCTGAAGTCGGGGGTCCGGACCCAGGCCGACTCGGCCCGACCCCCCCCCCCGGGAGTCGGCCGAACCGGGTCGACCCGACCCGGTCCGGTCCGGCCAGGGCGCGGCCCGGCCGGTGGGACCGGCCTGGCCCGGTTCGGCCGAGCGGCCGAACGGCCAAGGCACTGCGGGGCGCCGCCCCCGCGGCCTAGTGGTGCCGCGGCCCCCCGCGTGAGGCCGCACTAAGTCAAGGATGCGGATTTTCCGCGTCCGGGTGCACCGGACCCGCGTGGCCGCGGGTCCGCAGGGGCTGCCGGCGCCGCCGCGCCGGCGGCCCGCACCGCCGGTGAGTTCCGCGGGCCACCGGGATCGCTTCGGTGTAAGATTTTGTTCCCGCCTGCGCCGCTGCTCCTCCCGGGACTCGTCCTTCACTGCGGAATCATCAAACATCTGTTGTGTCACGTTCCGTCGTCGCCCGTCAATTCCGCACAAAATGAAGAACGGCGGAGGTTCGTCAGGCCGTGTTCGTTTGGCCCGCACCCTCCGCGTTAGAGATAAACAAACGGGAGAAAATTGTTCAACACATGAACCGACAATTTTAATAAAATAAAATTGTTCATTTGAACCGGTTCTTTAATTTTTAAAGAACGTTCACGGGAATATAAAGAGGGGTATTCCAAATTATAAAATCCCTACCTCGGAGTCGTCGCGCGGAAGCGTTCTTCGCGGAATTGCTCGTCGCGGAAGAGGGGGATCGTCGCGTCGTCGCGGGAAGGCGTCGCGTCGTCGCGGAACACGGCGTTGAGTCGGCGAACTCAGGCATCCGATCGAAGATCCGTCGCGGAGGAAGAGACGTCGCAGAAGAACGTTGTCGGCGTTGCGGATCACGGCGTCGCGTTGTCGATTTCCGGGTTCGGCTTCTTCGTGTTCTTCGAGTTCTTCGCGTTCTTCGCATTCTTCGCGTTTTTCGCGAATGAGGAAGGAGATACAAGGATTCTGTCTCAATGAGTAATCCCTCAAAAGATTTTGGTTGGTCTTATTTTATTATTATGCCAACACTCGAAAACGGGTAAGAAACGACCCATCAATTCGTTGAATTAATTCAACGAAAGAAACAGATCATTTAATTTACGAAATAAACCGCCCAATTAAATGGTCTGTTAAGAAAACAAGAAAACGCGTCAGTTGACTTTCATAAAGACGGGTTTTCGCGGGTGCGTTACTTAGCGGAAGAAACGGTGGGGCTCATGTGGGCCCCACCTCACAAATATCCTACCAAGAGGGTTGGATATTTCTGGATAGCATCCTATCTGGTTCAACCCAGTTCAAGCCGCCATTAAGTGGCTTCAAGTGGCTTCCAAGTGGCTTAAGTGAAATAAAATAAAGTTGTCGCAAAATTATTTTATTTTTTTAACTTTAAGCCCGAAAATTAAAAACCACACCCGAGCAAACGCAACTCCGAAAGAGGCGTTTCTAAGCGAATACTGGCGTTGCGATTTCATCGGTGCCCTCAGAATTCGATTCCGGGCAGCGGTATAAAAGTTAGAAAAACCCTCTCATCCGTTCACTGAACGTACCCAAGCCAAACTTCGGAAAATGATTTCGGGCACACCAGGCCTCGGAATCAGGTGCCGTCAGAAACTGCGCTCTTGTAAAATTCCAAAGAAAAATAAGAAAAAAATTCCCTTGAAATTTATGGGTCTTTACATAAAAGACTTTTGAATCAAATAAATATGAAATGATATAACATTCCATTAATCCATAGGTATTGTGAAATCATAATACAGCAATAAATTAATAACCAATATCTCTATTTACATTTTTCCTTTTTAAATTAATTAAATAACACTAACTTGTTTAATTAACATTCATAATAACATTCTAACATTATTTAAACTATTTAAAAAATATTTTATAACATCTAAAATCACATAACATGATCCCTATTAAAATAGATTTCATAAATCACCATTATAAAAAAATGGTTCATAAACACTAAAAATTGTTTATTCAGAATCATGTCAATATATTCAAGGGCACTAGAAATTTTTTGTATGATAACTCATCTAGAACCCCCATTTAAAAAAATATTTTCATAAAATATTTTATCATTAATCATGTTAATAATCAGTCATATTATTTCTCAACAAAATCCCGAAAATTCAAAAAAAATTACCTTGTTAATTATAGAAAATAAACATTTCCATCACTTAATAATTATCCATATCTAATAATTTCTCCTTTAATATATTCAAAAAATCATATAATTTAACATTATATCTTTTTCAATCACTAATACTTTCAAAACAAACTCCATTGTATAATAAATATATATTTTTAGTCGATATTCTCCATTTGAGTTATTCATCATTAGTGGTAAAAATCAATTTAATATTTTATCTCTTAAAACCTGAATAAAAAAATTAAAACTCATTAAAATAAAATAGTAATGTATTTTTTTATGAAAATATAACACATAAATACTATATTCCTTCTAATTAATTCTATATCTAAGTTAATTTAATTCGATTTCCATTTTCTAACTCAATGCTAAATTCAAAAATAAAACACATAAGATTGGAATGAAAGATTTTTAGGAGACCGAGACCACTTACCTATCAATTAATAAATATTTTTAATCAAGAATGTATTTCCTGTCTTTAAATAATTTCAAAAAATTATAAATTCAATAAAACAATAAGTATTGACTAGTATTTAAATATAAACAAAGATGTATCACTCCACATATGGAAAGAAACCATTGATTTATTGATATTTTTATCATGAGGATTTAATCACACCAGAGGAATCATAATTCCAGTGAGAATTGAGATAAATATATTCAGTAGAAGATCAAGGGAAAATGAGAGAGTTTATAGAAGTCAAATATCAGGAGAAAATACATTTTAAGAATAAAACACGGTTTTATCCTGTATACGAAGTCTAGAGAAAGATAAAATTTCTCCCATTTAAATGAGATAAATGTAACCCATAAAGATCATACTGAAACCCTACTAAATAACTAGTGGTTCACCACAGACCTCATAGGGGTCTACCCAAAGCCATGTCTCCTTTTTCCTTCTTACCAAGATCCCATTGATACATACTATACTCTTTACAGATTATTTTAGTGAACAATAAGTTCTCTCGTATATTTATTTCCTCAAAAATACTCATCTGCATCCTTATCTAACTCATAATCTTATGTAAAGTATGTTAAAATAAATTCAAAACCCCAAAAAACAAATTCAACACCTTCCATTAAATCATAGATTCATTAAATAAAAAAAATTAAATGATAAATTTAGAAATGTTGTTCCTTTGATTGATGAATTTTAGAAAATATTGGATAATAATTTAGATATGTATAAAATATTATAAGAATAAAATTTATTTTTTATGGTAATTTTATTTGGTTAAATAATTTAATTTATATAATAAGGTAAATGTTAATTTTTTTAATATCAAAATAGAATCTTTATTTCATATAACAAAAGAAAAAACAAATATAATTATATTAGAGAAATGTATACAAATAATTTTCATGATAATTGTTGGTTACAATTTTTATGATTTCATTATCATTGTTGGGTAAAATATTTTAATGGGAACATAGAATAATATATATTAACATCATCATTATCATTCTAAAAATTATCAGAAATGGCTAAAAATGCGGATCATATTATCTATAAAACATTTCGAAAAGGCCTTGTAAAACATAAATATATATAGAGATCGTTTTTTTAATAATAACCATATCAAATTTTTTAAATATATTATAATCATTCTTGATGTGTTTCATATTGAAATTGTTCTGTGTATTATTATAATGTTGAAATAACTAATTATTAATATAATGAATAATTATTGAAAGAATATAAGGTGAAATATAGTTAATACGGGTATAAGATAACAAATTTCATTATTATTAGAAGAACGATATACATTTCTACCTCTAAATTCTCATAATATATCAAGAAAAGAGATTATTTATTTTTGTATGCCTTAAAGTATTCAATGTTCTTTAACGTTTGTTAGAAAACATTAATAATCAAGTTTTAATGAAAGAATTAAATATATTGTGGTTAATTTTTTTTTATTTTAACATGTTAATGGTGAATTTTTTGAATATGATATTACATTTCAATTTATTAAAACACTTTGGACAATCACCAAATTTTTATTTTTATTTAAATCAATTTCATATTATGTTGTTAAGCCTTGAATGTTTTAAAAAAATATAAAATCTCTTTAATTTTATATATGCATGAAATGTATTTATTATATCATACAATGATTAAAATGTATATTAAAAAACTTCTTAGTAGGAGAACCATTATTATGTGGCCTATATTGTTTTCTATTGTTATATGAGATTGAGTGTTAAACAAAGAAACTAAAAGTATTTGTTAAAAATAAAAGTTAATGATAAGTTTTTATTTTTTTAATAGTGTATAATTAAATATTATATAAAATATTATACTTAATATTTATCAAATATTGAAAATATTAGAGTTACATGGTCTCTCTATATGTTATGAACAATATGGGAAATAATTTCAGAGAAAAAATTATTTACCATATCAATGAAGGTGTGGTACCAAGCCCACTATATAATAACCTACATTATAAAAAATCTATAATTATATGATTTATATAAAGTTGTTCACTTTCAAACATATATAGGATATTTTATCATTATATTTTTATATAATTATGAAAACCATTACATAATAATTTGTATATTTAGACACAATATACATTTTTTCCAAAAAAAACATATTCTTATGATTACATTGTTGTTTTATTCAAAAAAACATTTTATTCCTTCAATATGTGACTCTATTGAAATTTATATTGTTATTATACATTATTAGGGCCTATTGATTTTTTTTTATAATTTTAGATGAGTGAAAAAATAGCTTTGTAAGGGATATAAAATGAAAAAATTAAATAAATATTTTAACAAGAAAATACATAAAAAATTTGGGATTTATAAATAATGAACATTGAGTTAAAAATATTAATTAATTTCATCAGGAAAGTGATGGAACATCGGTAAATTTGGAGGCATGAGAAATTTATTAAAAAAATCTATCCACTTAAATGTTGAAACATCGATTCTGGAGAATGATGTTTGGATTCTCACATGGATTATAGACAAATTAATTTGCACTTAAAGAACAATATCAAAATAATCTTTAAATGGTACATTTTTCTTTGAGATTTAATGATACGATCTTCTCATTGTTGTTTTTCTATAACTAAAATGTCCTAATTGTGGAATCTTCTTATTTTTCAAAAAATAAGCATAGATCATAGATCAATTATTTCAATTCACTGGTGTTAGTGTGGGAAAGGAATGTTCCTTATGATATAAATTCGATCAAAGTATGTACATTAACTCAATATACTAATGAAAGATAAATAAATTAAATTTATTCTATTAGTTTATGTCTTTAGAATTTGAGATATGGAAGGATATCATAAAATAAATCTCTAAATTCTTGTAAATGGTATTGTTCACAATTTATGAGTCTAAAATTCAATTATATACTTAGGTAATAGTTTCCAAAAGTATGTTTTCATCTATCAATGTTTATAACCAAAATTTTATACCGTTATATATTCTTATTAAATAATTAAATATGTCATAAACATAAAAAATATTTTATTACTCACATATAACAGTATTACATGTTATACGATAAACCAAGAACCATTAACATAGCTTGTTCCCCCTGTAATTAGTTATTGAATATTTAATGCATAAATTATGTTTGAAAAATTATATTTTATCATATTCACTTATGTACTTAAATTTAATATCAATATATTGATAAATATATTCATTTATTATTATTTTTAACTCAAATAATTTAATATAAATATTTTACTTAATATTGTTTACACTGTAATGTTCATCTGTCCCCATACATGGGGAGCATGTCATCTTAAACCCCTATTCATCATAATTAGTGGATCTACTATGTAAAAATTATGTGCGTTCTTATAGGAAATTTTTGATATATTACTGAGTAATAAGAATATCCCAATAGTCATGTCTAGAAATTTATCATTCCACCTAAGGAGATAAGTGTAACTTATAGCCACAATAACCTCTTACGAACATGCATTATGTAATAAAAACTCTTTCTCTCCTGATATCTCTTAAAAAGAACAAACAATTATTTTAACTTCATTATTATTCTTTATTTATTAAACATACTTACTATATGTGTAACACCCTGACCCTAGTTACCTAGAGTCGGTGGGTTATTACATAACATTGGAATGACCACCAAAAATCCAGTCTAAAAATACTGATTAGTTTACTAGCCTTTGAAGTATTAGATACATAAATAAGATTTATATTACATTATGAAATGAAAAAAAAACAATATTTTTCCCCTTTTACCTCACTCATACACGTTATCCTATTAGTTTAATCATTGTATACTTCTTCACATCCTTGGAAAAATAAAGCATAAGAAAGGGTTTATCTTAGATTCTCAGTAAGGATAACAATATAGGAAATACTATCAAAAATAAGAATAAACATTTAAGGAAATGTTTTAGACAAAAACAAAATCCTTTTAAACATAATCATTGAATAATATGGAAAAGATAAGTCAAATAATTCCATTTACTTATTCACATGGTTATTAAACTAGTAAAATAATCCCATGTAATATCAATAGCTAATTTCATAATAAGGGACAACATAATGTCAGGAATCATAACCACATACTAAGTATAATTCATTCCTCATATGAAAAGATTGAAACATAACATAAATATTCAAATTAAAAACAGAATATGAAATGTTAATACTTTAACCATAAACCATGAATGGTTTAAAAATAAAAGATACACAGTCAAACATATGGCAAAAACTTCAATACAATATGAAAGATTTTATCATAATAAATCGACTTCAAACAAGTGTAAAATTCATCAAAGGATGTTAACATAGATGAAATCAATACTAATTGAGATAAATATCTCTTTCTATTTTGAAGTAATTTAAAAGTAACATTATTATTAAAAAACATTTATTTATAAAATATTCTTATATGCATGTATGTGAAGCTTCGAAGATTTTATAATGGAAGAAAATATTTGCACCTGCCATATATGTTTAAAAACATTCTTTCCTTAGTTTGTCGAAAAGGTCATAATATGACTTATTTGGAAAATGATGGAAATACTCCTTAAAAAACATCATATAAAAATTAAAAAAAAAGGTATAAATAAATTTATCCCATATTCTAGTAAATATTTAAAAA
The DNA here is from genome assembly GCA_963277665.1 of Viscum album. NCBI lineage: Eukaryota > Viridiplantae > Streptophyta > Magnoliopsida > Santalales > Viscaceae > Viscum > Viscum album. The sequence continues at coordinate 1,548,104,936 of OY728152.1, read as the reverse complement.
ATTTAAATACATTTTTAAGAAAAATGGATGAGGATGATAAAGAAGTCCCAGTACATACACATGTATAAACAACCTCAGATAATAAATATATTGTAAAATTAACCCTTACCTTGTACTTTTCCTTGGTTAAGGGTATGTTAACATCCTTTATAATAGTTAAATATTTTTTATTAAATAATAATAAAACCATATACAAAAATATTATATCATATATTATCTTCTAATATTTCTTTGTTAATATTATTTCAGTAGTATCGCTGTTTTGGGTGTTAACTGATTCATATTCCAATATATGTTTTGTTATGTAATTCATGTTTTTTATGGATAGGATTTATTGGATTCATATATATAATTATATTATGTTATTAAACATTTATTTAAAATAAATAAATGAAAATTATTCTTGAATGGTTACGAGGGGGAATGAATCTCATCGCCTTCGTGGAGACGGTAATCCGTACATACGCAGGAGCGATAATACCATTCTATTGACGGTCAAAAAAATGTAATTGGATGGTATATTACATATAAAAAATCATTTACATGTTACAATTATTATTTAAATCAATTATACTCATTATTATACACATAGAAATAATTAAGTATTGAATAAAAAACTACACCATGACGTGGAGAAGGTAAACCGTACGTACGCACGTATGGTGACTTTGTCATTCATAGGATGGATAGAATAATGAATATAATTGCATCATATTTATAATAACATGAATTTATTTAGAAGTTACTAGAGTTATTACTTTGGTATGGAAACAACAATGAAAGAGGAAGTGGAAGAAGAAAAGAACTTTGAAAGAGGTGATGAAATTATTACCTCTTCTTCAGGTTCTTCCTTTTGATTTGATTAAATGGGATCCTTATATTGGATTTATGATCGACTTAATGACTCTAGGATAATTTAACAATATTTATAATGATATTTAAGAAGGTTTTGGCTGAGAAAAATGGATTTGGAAGTGTGACATTAATAGAAGGGGAAGTACCCTTTTGTAAGAGAGGTGAGGGTCACTTTAGGAAAAGGTTGAAATATTATTTTATTATAAAATAATATTCGGTTTCTAATGGCTCCAAGAATATTTATTTTTAGTCTAAAGTGGGGATGGGTAAAAAAAACTATCAAAATTAGGTTTTATATAGTTTTAGGACACCATATTAACCTTACCTTTTAGATTTAACTCTGTTAAATAGTTTAACTTTTACCATGTATTATTGTATTGTTATAATAAATGGTAAATAAACATACTATAAAATTCCTAATGAACCCCAAGTGGTTAATTATTGACATATATAAACTTATATATTTTTTTGGCAACTCTTTATATTTTTAGGAATATTATATCATTTAATATTATAGTAATTTTTTAAATACTCATTTATGTCAATTTTGACACTATTTAGTATTTGGTTTTTGAGAAAGTCAAAAAATATGATTACTTACAAAAAAATAAATTAACTAAATAATAAAATTTCATATTAACTTATAAAATTAGTTAAATTCATAAAAGGTCAAAATTTACATTTATTTGGATATTTATAACATCAATTATTTTTATCATTCATTAATAAAGTAATTACTGCATCATAATTCTGTCATATATTAATTTAATTATTTAATTTATAAAAATTATAACTAAAATACTATTATGTATGATGTATTTTTATCTTTATAATTAATATTTATAGTCGAATTTATCTTATGTATAACCCATTATTAAAAAAATTTTGGTTTTTAAAATTTGAATTTAACACTTTTAACTATTTTTTAAATAAAATATAATAAATTTCCTAATATAATCCAAGTTGACCAATGAGGATAATATTTTATTCCAAAGGATGATTTTTGTTGAAATACACTTACCCAATATAATTAGGACATGTGTTGGGGTAATTACAATATCATTTTTAAACTTAATTTCCCTATTTACATTTAACAATGGTAAATAAAATTCAAACGTTAATATTCACAAAAAAATCCTATTGAACCACATTTTACATACATATGTCAACTGTGTCTCTTAAAATTTTTAAATTAAATTCATAGAAGCATTAAAATTATGTTTTATGCAAATTTACAAATGCACCTAGAAGGTGTGTAAAAGACGTTAAAAAATTCAATAAAATATTATATATCTGATCTTATTATATAATGACTCTAATGAATTGTATTGAATTCATATAGGTATTATGTATCTATTTTTACATTAAAATAAAATTAAATTTGAAAATAATTATTTAAATAAAAAGCTAGTTTTAATCATTAATTCATTGTTTTTCACTATTCATCAAAAATTGAAAGTTTTAAAAAAAATACCAAATTTTCACCTTAAGCTGATTTTGATGTGATAAATCCAAAATTGTAATTCATTTTAGAAAATAAAATTTATTATATTTCAAAAGGTGGGTATTACTATTCATAACAGCTAGTTTGATTGTTCATGGTGTGCTAGTACTCGATGTTCTGTACCATGCAAGATATTTCATTATTCAAAGAGAAACGTACCATTGAAGCTTAGGGTTTTTCATTCTTCCATCCTTCAAATAATTTTGTCATAAAAATTTCTAGAATACTGCTACATAAAAATATTCTAGTGGTTCTTCATCATATGTTCTGCGGGTTCCCACATCGCCTCTACTATCTTATGGTTTCTCCATAGAACATTTACCAGGAGAGTCATCTATTTTATCAATGATTTTTCTCTGGTATCAAGAATTATGATAAGCTCTTCCCAATAAGATAGATTGGTATCTAGTAATATTTCATCATAGGTGAGTACATGCGTTGGGTTGGGCATATACTTTCTCAACAGTGAATCATGGAACACGTCATGAACTTTAGAGTGACTTGGAGGAATTTCCAAATGGTAAGATACAACCCCAATTAATTATATAATTTTGAAAGGTTCGATGTACCTGGGACACAATTTAGCCTTTTTAGAGAATCTTATAAACCATTCCATGGATATAACTTCAAGAAAACATGATCTCCTACCTGAAATTCCAAATCCTTCATTTGGTTATCAACATATCCCATTTGCCTAATTTGACCTACTTTGATGTGGTTCTGGATAATCTTAGTCTTTTGCATTGTTTCCTCAACAAGTTATAGGCCTATGACTTTTCTTTCACCAACATCATCCCAACAAGTTGGTGTGTTACATCTCTTTCCATATAACGCTTCATATAGTGCCATATGAATATTTGTATGGAAGCTATTGTTATAAGAAAATTATACAATAGGTAAATATTAACCCCACATTCCTTGAAAGTCATGTGATCATGATATCAAAATGTATTCTATGGTTTGAATAGTCCATTCTGGTTGTCCATCAATTTGAGGGTGGTAGGCAGTGTTCAAATGAATATATGTATCTTGGGACATCTAATGACATTTCAAGAATCATGATATCAAACAGGGATCCCAATAAAAAAATATAGTGATACTCCAAGAATTATTACAACTTCATTAATATATAGTCTTGCTAAAATTTCATGTGGTAAGTCTTCTATTATAGAAAGAAAATGTGCCAACTTGGTAAGACGATCAACAATGATCCTTGTTGCATCATTTCTTCTAGGAGTCCTTGGTAGCCCCATGACAAAGTCCATCGTAATATCCACCCATTTGCACTCAGGTATGGGATGAGGTTGCATTACTCCTCTAGGATATTGTCTTCCAGCCTTCACCTATTGAAAAACTGTACATCTTGACACATTATTAGAAATATCCCTCTTCATTTTGTCCCACCAAAAATTTTCCATCAAATCTCTATACATATTAGTGCTACCAGGGTGTATTGAGAAATTGGAGCTATAAGCATCATCCAATAATTCTCTTTTTAGATCAGGTATGTTGGGAACACAAATTCTCTTCCCAAATTAAAAAATTCCATTTTATATATAAAGTCAATCTATCTCCCCTCATTCATAGATTTTTTTGAAACTCTTCACCATCATTCGATGAAATTTGTATCCTTTCTAGAAAATATGGTTTATAAAAAATTTGAAAAAGTATTGGTGTTTCATCTTCCATGATTATTCCCATATCCATCTATTTTTTATCTATGAACATAGTATCCCTTTCAATTCTCATCATTTTCAAAACACCATGAGATTTTCTATTCAAAGAATCTTCCACATTATATTCCTTCTCTGTGTGGTAGTGTATATTGCAATCATAATATTTGAGTAGTTCAAGCCATTATATTTGCCTCATATTGACTTATTTCTATGAGAAAATATAATTCAAACTGTTGTGATCGGTACATATCTCATACCATTCACCATAGAGAGAGTGTCCCCATATCATCAAAAAAATATTATAGCTCCTAACTCAAGATCGTGAGTGGGATAGTTTTGTTCATGAATTTGTAGTCGTCGTGATGCATTTAAAATTACTCTATCATTCTGTATAAGGACACAACCAATTTTTTTCTTTGAAGGATCACTATAAATAACAAACCTGTCATTCCTCGATGGTAGAGTTAAGATAAGAGAATTGAATAATATTATCTTCAGTTCATCGAAACATTATTTACTCTCTTTTTTCCAAACAAATTTAACCCCTTTTCATGTGAATATGGTTAATGGGTTAGATAATCGGGCAAAATTCTGGATGAAATGCTGATAATAAAATTCTAATCCTATAAAATAGTATTCCTCAGTTATACTTTTAGGTTCTGGACATTCTTGTATCAATCTTGTCTTAGTATGATCGACAAATATTTCATCCTTAGAGATAATATGGAAAAGATAAGAAATCTCCTAAAGCCAAAATTCACACTTTCTAAATTTCCATATAATTAATTTCATCTAGGAGTCTTTAGAATAGTGCAGAAGCGATTTCCATGATGTCCATTGATTTTTAAGTAAACTATGATATCATCAATAAATAGAACTAAAAATCATCAAGATATTCCTTGAAAACACTATTCATTGATCCATTAAAATAAAGGGTACATTAGTGAGTCCAAAAGGAATTATTTTAAAATTGTAATGCACATACCTAGTACAAAATTCTGTATTCAGAATGTCTTCCTTCATCACACACATATAATGATATCAAGATGAAACATCAATCTTGGAAAATTATTCAGCTCAATGAATTTGATCGAATATGTCATCAATGTGTGGTAGGGGATACATGTTCTTTATTGTTATTTCATTGATCTCTATATAGTTAATGCAAAACCTCAAAGATCCATCTTTCTTCTTAACAAAAATAACATGGTATCCCCTTGGAGAAACACTATGGTGAATAAATCATTTATTACTCAATTCCTCTAGTTGTTTCTTTAGTTCTACTAACTCCACAATGATCATTCTATAAGGGGTTGTAGATATGGGCCTTGAACCTAGAATTAAATCAATGGAAAACTCAATTTCTCATTCTAGACGATGTCTTGGAAAATCCTCTAGAAACATATCAATATATTATTTCACAATAGGTATGTCCTCTATTGGATCATTTCTTTCCTCACCAATAGTTATTTCATTCCCTTCCTCCCCAATAATTTAATTTAGTAGAGCTATTGGGGGTTGATCTAGATAAAAATAACATGGTGATGTTTCTACTATAAATATAAATTACTTTTTATCATCATTGAAAATTGTTACCTCCTTCTTTTGACAGTAAATTTTTGCAAAATGGTCTGAATTCAAATACATACAGATGACTATATCAAATTCAATGACGGGTATGATGATGATACTAGCAAATAAATCATGTTTATATTCTATAATGGGAACTGATTCACAAAGCTTTGTGGTAATGATACTTCCCATAAGAGTTTTTACTTACAACTCCCTTGTTAAATTTAATTGTTAATATAGAAATTTATTAGAAATATGGTAAGATATAAAATAATATGATGATCGAGAATCAAATAAATTAATGGATAAATTTGAGGAAACTATTATATTACATGCACCACGCCATTTGGAGCTTCAACCTTAGGAGTAGTGATCACATAAGCATGGTGTTTCTCCCTTGTCCTTTTCTAATGTAAGTTTCCATTGTGATTAGAACATTCATTTTCATAATTCCCCATTTCTATACAATTGTAGCATTCAACATTGACAACCTCTTTTTTACCTTTGCAATCACTAGCTTAGTGGCTTTTTCTCCAAACTTGTAACAAACTTCCATTCCCTTCAGGAAAGTATCAGGGTGTTTCTTCCAACATTTACTGTAGGATGTAAATTCAACTTCTCCATTCTTCCCCTTATTTTCATTTTCATAGTGTTCAGCAGATCTCTTCTTCTCCTTCTTGGTTTTAATGTCGTAACACTTAGAGAATTCATTTTTTATCTTGATAGCACATGAGACAATATCTCTATATAATGAGAAGGATTGTTAGACTAATACTCGGTGAATAAATAGTTTTAACCCATCAAATAATCGATCAATATTACTCTTTGGGTAACATATATAATCTAAAGCATGCCTTGATAACCTTGTAAAGTTAGCCTCATACATTGCGACATTCTCATCCTCCTTTTTACATAGACTCAAAAATTGTCTTTCCATATCCACTCGATTGTCCTGAGGAAAGTATTTTTCTAGGAAAATATCTTTAAAACCCCTCCATTCCATATTTTATACTTCTTCATCGCCCTTTGTGTTTTGAATTAATGAGCACCAATAATTTGAATCTCCTTTAAGGTGATAAACTACCATGAAAACTCTTTCCCATTTGCTACACCCCAAAGAATGAAATATTTTCTCTTAGGAACTTATCAATTGATCATCTACAAATGGATTTTTAGTCCCATTGAATTTTTGTGGTTGTTTCCTCATGAAGCAGTCTAACATTGATCCTCCACGTTTTGAATTAGGGTTCTCTATAAGGGTAAGGTTATTATTCATAACCTAAGTGAGTTTTCCCAGTATGGTTATAAGCTAATCAACACCAATTTCATCGCTAACTCCACTATAATTATACTTTTTAGGAGGGAAATCCCTACATGGATTATGTGCGCTGATAAAGTTTCCATTCCTTCCACTAGGTGCTATTTCTAAACAATGGCATACACTAGATTTGTTTATGAATCGTAAAACATAATTCTAAACTAGTAAAACACATAACATAAATTTAATAGTCTATTCATATAATATATAATCATAAAAATATTTTCTTTAAGGAATTATGTACACATAAATCCTTCATAATGGTTTCCAAAGAAAATGTGAATTATCCTAAGCATATCCCCCAGGAGTGTTGTATTCAAGAGTACAGCAATGCTTCTTGTCGTGTACCAGGATACCCTGGGTCAAACCCGAAACTAATTAGCAGAGTTTTCACTCCTAGGTACATCTGTGCTAGAGCCGCCTCTACCTTCTAGCATCCATAAAATGATGTATTACTTGGAAAACTCACAAAATCACTACATTACAAAAATTCTTGGAAGTTATTCTATACTAGTCCTCAAAGTTTATCTTAGAGTAATGTTCTCTAATCATAGTTTTACTAAATCTAGTTTCCAAGGATTGTATTAAACTCATCTGATACCAACTATAATTCCCCAACCCCAGTTACCTAGAATCAGTGCACTATTAAATAACATTGGCATGATCACAAGTGATCAATTCTCGAAATACTGATCAGTTTAGTAGCCTTTGAAGTACTAAATACATACATAAGATCTACATTACATTATGAAATGTAAAAACAACAACAATGTGTACCCTTTTAACACACTCATATCCCTTAGCCTATTCCATCTAGTTAATCATAATATACTTCTTCATTTCCTGGAAAAAAGAAAACATAAGAAATGGGTGATCTCAAATGCTCAATAAGGATAACAATATAGTAGAAACTAACATAAATAAGATTAAATATTTAAGGTAATGTATAAGACAAAAACAAAAGCCATTTAAACTCAAACACCATCATAATTCGGAAATGATAAGTCAAATAATGTCATTTACTTATTCACATGGATATTCTTCTAGTCGAATAATCACATGTTATATCAAAAGCTAATTTCATAATGATGGAATGCATACTGTTAGACATCCTAACCACATAGTCAAAGCCTCATTCCAAGACTACAAATAATATTTTTTCAAGGCCTTGTTCAAAGACAATAGTTTGTCTCATGATACCTACCAATGCATTGAGGAGCTATGGTGGGCTCCACCATTCACTTACTAATTCTAATGCTTTCTTCCTATGAAAAGTTTGAAACACAACATATTCATTTGTATTAAAACAAGCATATGAAATATTAATAATTTAATCATAAATCATGAATGGTATTAAAATAACACATCCACAGTCATACATATCACGAAACCTTCAATAATATATGGAATATTGTATCATAATAAGTCAACTTCAAACAAGTTCAAAATCCATCAAAGTATGTTGATATAGAAAAAATCCAGACCAATTTAGAGAAATATCTGTTTATATCCTGAAATCATTTACAAGTCATATAATTATGAAATAAAATATTTATTTTGAAATATTCTTATATGATTGTATGGGTTTCTTCAAAGATGTTATAACGGTGGAAAATAGTTGAACCCGCTGTATACATTAAAAACATTCTTAACTTAATTTTTCGAAAAGGTCATAAAGTCCTTTGTTTGGAAATTGACAGAAATATTCATTTGAAAACATTTTACAAAAAGTCAAAAATGGTATAAATTTCGTCAACCCATAGTCTATGAAATATAAAAAAAATTGAAATAAATTTTTAAAAAATATAGATGTGGATGAAAATGAAGTCCCAGTAGATACTCACGTATAAACAACCTTGGATAATAAAGCGATTGTAAAATTAACAATTACCTTGTACTTTTACTTGGTATAGGTTATGTTATCATCCTATAAAATAGTTAAATCATTGTTATTAAACTATACAAGAACCATTTGAAAAAATATGATATCATATATGATCTTCTAATATTTCTTTGTTAAAATTATTTTAGTAGTATCATTATTTTGGATGTTAACTGATTTGTTTTCCTTTATTGGTTTTGTTACATAATTAATTTTGGATACTGATAGGATGTATTTGATTCATATCAATATTGATATTAAGTTCTTAAACATTATTATAAATCATAAAATGAAAATTATTCTTGAATTTTTACGATGGGGAATGAATCTCATCGTGTTCATGGAGACAGTAATTTGTATGGACATGCGAGAGAAAATACCATTCTATTGATGATGAAATTGTATATAATTGGATGGTATATTACCTATAAATAATAATAAACATGTTAAAATTTTTTTTAAAATAAATTATACTCATTATTATACCCATCCAAATAATTAAGTGCTGAATAACAAACTACACCACGACGTGGAGACGGTAAGCCGTACGTACACACGTATGATGACTTTGGCATTAATAGGATGGATAGAATAATGAATATGGTTCTACCATATTTATAATAACATAAAAGTATATATATGTTAATGGGGTTTATTACTTTGGTATAGAAAAAACAAATAAATAGGTAGTGGAAGAAGAAAATAACTTTGAAAGAGGTGATGAAATTACTACCTCTTCTTTGGGTGCTTCCGTTTGAATTGATAAAAATGGATCCTTACGTTGGATTTTGGATCTAATTATGTTCCCTATGATTAATTGAGGGTATTTGGGAAGATATTTGAGTAGATTTTTATCAATCCAAATGGATTTGGAGGTTTGATATTAAGAGAAGGGGAAGTACCCTTTTGTAAGAGAGGTGAGGGTCACTTTAAGAAAATCTTGAAATATTATTTTATTATAAAATAATTTTCGATTTATAATTTCTCAAATAGGATTTATTTCTAAGATAAGGTTGGGTTGGGTAGAACCTGTCTCAACCAATAGGTTTTAGACAGGTTTAGGTCACAATATTAACCTTATATTTTAGATTTAGCTCTTCGATTAATAGTATAACTTTTACCAAGTATTCATGTATTTTTATAACAAATGGATAATAAACTTACTATAAAAACACAATCGAACCTAAAGTGTTTAATTATTGATATATATAACCTTATATAATTCCTTTTTTAGAACATTTTATTTTTAAGAGTATTATATCATTTAATAATATAGTACTTTTTTAAAACTCATTTATGCGAATTTTTACACTATTTAGTATTTGGTTTTTGTGAAAGTCAAAAAAAATTAATTATGTCTATAAAATAAATTATATAAATCATAGCATGTATTATTAACATATAAATTTTTTGGAATGCATCAAAGGTCTATAATTACATTTATTTGGATATTTATAACATAAATTATTGTAATCATTCATTAATAAGTAAATTACTACATCATCATTGTCTCATATATAAATTTCATTATATAATGAATAAAAATTATAAATAATGTTGTATTATATAGTAAATCGTGTTATATTTTTAATAAATATTTATAGTATAATTTATCTTATGTATAACCCTATATTAAAAATGTTTTAGTTATTTAAATGTTAATTTACCACTTTTAATTCTTCTTTAAATAAAATATAATAAATGTCCTAATTTAATCCAAGTGGATCAAATAAGATAATATTTTATTCCTAAGTATTATTTTGGTCAAAATAAACTTATCCAAAAAATTAATACATGTTTTGGGGTAATTAAAATATCATTTTTACAATTAATTACCCTATTTACTTTTAATCGTGTTAAATAAAATTCAAAGTTAATATTCACGAAAAATATTTTTCATCCAAAGAACCCACATTTTAATTATATATGTAAACATTGTCTCTCGTATTTTTGAAATTAAATTTTCAGAAGCAGTAAAATTACATTTTTTTCAAATTTGCAAATTTGCCTAAAATGTGGGTAAGAGATGCTAAAAAATTCAATAAAATTTTATGTATCTAAAATTATTATAAAATGACACCAATGAATTACATTGTATTAAAATTCTTATTATGTATCTATTTTAAAATTAAAATAAATTTAAATTTAAAAATTTTTATATCAATAAAAATTCGGTTTTAAACAATAACGTAGTGTTTTGCACAATTCATCAAAAAAATTGAAAGTTTTTAGAAAAATACCAAAAAATCACCCTAAGATAATTGTCACATTATGAATCCAAAAATGAAGTCCATTTTGAAAAATAAAATTTATAAATTTTTAATAAGTGGGTATTACTATTCATAAGGGCTAGTTTGATTGGACGTGGTGTGCTAGAACTCGAAGTTGCATACAACACAAGCTATTGCATTATTCAAAGAGAAACATACTTTGGAAGCATGAGGTGTTAAAATATGGAATCTCCTTATACTACCATGGACATGGATATAATATAGCTAATACCATCTTGATCAGTTGGTCTTGATATATCTTTTTAATTTAGAAACTAATAATCATATATTGATCATTAAATGAATTTCATACCACTGATGAAATACTTAAACAACACTGCCACAACATGACATAAAATTCATGGCATTCATATTGTATGAATTTATACAAACATATGGTATCCCTGGATATGTGTTTAATGTCAAAAAATAAATACACTTTCTCATAAGTAGGAAAACCCAATGAAAATTGTAACATTTAGTCTTTCTATTGGTGGGTAAGTCTTTAAGATCTGGTTTACTGGAGATCACTATGTTTGAACTTCATTAGTAGAAGTATCAATGATTATGACCCGCATCACCAAATTTTTAGATATTATCTGTATCATTTAAATATCATATATCCATATTATTGATTATATTTCTTATGATTTTATTCCAGGTATACTAAATTTATTATTACATATGGGAAATTCAATAATCATGCCATACCTTAAATAATCTAATTACATTACCATGTTAATAGTGGATAAATAACAATAATCACTATTATTGTAGGAATAAATCATGTATAAATCTATTTATACATGATTGTATAATGGAAAAGTACTTCTCAAGTTAATCTTGGGTACCACTTTTACAAAACACCCACATTCACTAGATACATTTTTAACTATGATCATGTTAGCTTTCACAGTAATTGATCATTATTCTATTTTTTGTGGCTTTTTTCAGTGATAATTTATACTTTCTACCTAACAACTCTCATATCTATGACTTCACCTAATTGAGAAAAATATCTCAAGAGATGACATATCAATTTTTATTCATTTTGTACCCTATCATAAAATTAAATTTTTGTCTAGTACAAATATTCTATTTCTCATCATAATTTATATTATGATAACCCTTTATGAATTATTTCATAGAATTGAAAAAATATTATGTATATTAAATAATTAGTTAGATGCATTAAAAGCCACAATACACTATACATTTTCAGATATATATATTTTAACACCCAAATATTTTATGATGTATTTATTTTTAAATAAATTTAATTTCCTGGATAGCTTTATTTATATCTCACCATGAGTTTAATGGAAGTACGATTTAATATAAATATATTAAAATATAATGTGATAATTATCTCATAGTAATTATATTTTAGGGTAGGTATATGAAAAACTAAATTATGAAACAAATTAAAAATTTATAAAATGAATTTATTGGCTATCAATTGGTTAAAAATGAAAATAAATTCATTTTAAGGAAAGAAATTTGGTCTTTTAGAAAAAAAGGGTTTCATTAATGCAATGTGATTTTTATAATTTTAAAGTAAACTAATCCCTATTTAGGAATGATTCAATTGATATGTGTTGATTATATATTCAATTAAATGTTTCAATATTCATCTAATGTTTTTTACTTGCTAAGGAATAAGGCTAAATTAAGTTTTATGGTTAAAAATGTATTTTTCTAAAATTATTTTCACTGTGTTTTTCACACTTATTTTATAATAAATTTTTATTCATATTTAAATTTAATCCTTTAAAATTGTTTCAATATATATAATCATCATAATTAATATAATTTAACAGGATCCAATTAATATTTTATCACTATTTACAATGAATGTGGTAAAGGATTAACCATATGGTAAAAGAGTAATAACTTTGTTAATCATATTTGATGAGTGGATTTGAATAAATATTGTTTATGTAGTTAAATAATGTATTTTAAAAAAATTACCTTTTTATCTAAATCATGACCTTTTGTAGGATAAGTTTTATTTTATTTAAATTCAAAACTATTTTTGGTTAATTGAATTTAATGGCATTGTTGGAAGATCAATTAGTTTTTGTAATTATAAAAATCTATAATAATATTATTTTTTATATTACTTAACCAAAAAAATGTGTGTAAACCAAATTATTACTTGATTTCAAGATGAAAGGATATTTTCTCTTAAACCATGTATTTTACAAAAATAGGTTTTCATGTGTTTTTTGTTCTTATAATAAAAGATATTTCTACAATATATAATAATTGAATATAATAAAATTTATTAAAAATTTTGAAAAAAAATTCAATATTTAGATTAAATTATTCTTTTATTTTGTTTCTTATAATTATTTTATGTTGGTAAAAATTCAAGTTACCAATTTTAAGGTTAAAATGCGATTAAAGTCGTTTAAATAAAATATATGTCTAAAAATGTGTCTAAAACATGTCTAAATTTGATTTACTAATTTTATTTATACTCTATCAGATATTATATTTGAATATGGGTTTCCTTGGATCCACATAAAATTATTATGATATATATTATTTTAGATTATATATAATTCCAAGTGTGACATTTCCCCCACTTGTAAAAGGGAACATCAAGTCCTCTATTATTCAAAAATATTAATTCTTTTATATTATAAAATACATAAAATAATAAAATCATTTATTCATTCCAAGTTTAATATATGTTTTTTTAAAACTACCATCCTTTCAATGCTTATGTTTTAAGATGAATGATGTTTTTCAATGAAGATGCATAACTCTTAATCGAGTACTTTTAATTTTAATTCTTCTTATACCACCCCTAAATCAATGGAATAAATTATAAAATATTTTATTTTTTTATCTTAAATATATTTATTTTATATTATGATGATGGAACTACCATTATCCATCACTTTTCCGTCATATGATAAAATAAAACATCGCTTATGCGTACGTATGGACTACCACATCCACAAAGAGATGCATTTGGTTTTTTATCACTGATTCATAATGATGGTTATAATAAAAAAATTTATAATTTTATATTATATTTATGGTATAATTATATTTCTATAATAGTGAAGTATTATTTAATTTTATTTCCTGAAATCTATAAAAAAAGATGAATAATCAATTTTGGGTACGTATAGATTATTATATCTAGGAAGTGATGAAATTAATTTTTCATCACCACATTATATTAATTATTATAAAATTGTATATATTAAATAAACAAAATACATATTTCATTATTAATATTATATATGTTTTTAAATAATTACTAAGGTGTAGGGACCAGAATAATCAAACTGATACATGCATGGAAAAAGGACCAGGTTTCACTCGAATATCCAATTTAAGTAGAAATTGTAAATAAAAGAATAATTGAAAATTATAAAAGATTGGTATATAGTTTTTTAAACATGAAATTGGTTATATAATATATTAATAATAAATCTATATTTATTATAATAGAGGATTCAATTAATTTCCAAAAATACAATACTTTAGGTAAGTGATTTATATTTCAATAGCATTTTAATTGGGATTATTTTTTCATGTATTTAGATTGTGTGAAATTATATGATCTTTATTTAATAAAACCATTTTATTTTATTTTTAAATTGTTACTTTTTAATTTGTTTTTTCATTATTAACATCTTTCTATCATTGATACTCAAAATTGTTCTGAATTTTATTTAAGAAAAGACACCCCAATTTATTACCGGTTATCCTAGAATATTTATCCACTAAATCCTTATTATCTATAAATATTTAATAATATTTTTAATATACTTAAATAATTTTTTAAAAAATAATTTTTACCCATGATTTAATTTATATAAAATCTTTTAAAAGCAACTTTCTTGTTATTTTATGATTGTGGTACATTTTATCTAACATGTGAAAAGAATATTTTTATTAATGATTACGAAATGAATAGTATTTTCTATTTTCATGAAAACTCAAATATTTGATGATTATTTTAGAATTTTTTATATTTATATTTTATGAATATGTTTAAACATTTTTTTTGTATTTTTTTAGATTTAATATATGTGATTTCGAAATGAAAATCGTATTTTGAAAAAACAATATTCTCATGATTTTAAAAGAGTTTGTTCAACGATGATATCCTTTCTTGTTAGCTCAGAATTAATGGGAATAAGATATAATTATGACATATTTATTATTTATATGGGTGGTTTATATTATAATGAAAAAAAAGTTCTTGCATCTGTTTATTTTCTATGGGTTATTCAATGATGATATGATCAATGATTTATGATCATATGGCATAAATGTGAATGGATTATTCTTATACGATGGGTGGTCCTAGATTATATAGACATAAAATTAATGGTGTAATGATGAAGGATTTAAAAAACTACTAACATATAGAATAATAAACTATATGTAATTTACTCCTAAGAGAATTTTTGGAAATGTCTGGGTAGGTACTTCTATTATGGGACTTTGTCCACAATGATTTTTTTGGAAGTCAAGCCTGAATAAGAAAGTGATTTTATATTCTTATGAGTATCCCAAAAAACATAGTTCCTATAATTATTATATTTTATCATGTATGATGATTAATTATTGATGATTCCATAAACTTATAAAATATTTCTATTATTATGAAAAAATATTACACTGTGATTTTTGTTCAATGACCTTTAACTGATTGGGAATGATTATTTTAATTTATGATCATGTTATCATATACTTATTCTACTCTTATTATCACTTATGATCATTTATTGATATCTCTAATTTTTACCATAATTGACCGTAGTATCTCACAAATTCTTATATTTCCTTTCCTAATGTTATAAAGAAATGTTTTAAGAAGGCTATATCTAAGAAGTGTTCTATGTGAGAAGATATTTTGTGATATATTGAAGATATTTTATGAAATATGATGATTATGTATATATATTATAATGAATTGAAAACTTTTCATTTATGGGGTATTTATTATTATAAGATGTTTTGAAAATCCTTCTAAAATAATGTAATATATTAATTCATAATACTTGGGTTTCCTTAATTGGTATCAGAGTAGAGTTTAGTAAATTTTTAATGATCAGGATTTGAAAACATTGGTGAAAACTCTAGAGATAAGACCAAGTATCATTTAACATCCTAATGTTTTGGTAAGGTATATGTTATGTGGTTTTCCTAGAAATTTTCACTATTTGAATACTAAATGTGGATATTGTTTTAGAACATATGAATCTAAGGGTAATAACCATGAAAAGGGTTAGCCATGTATATCTTGAACATCAGTCAGGTTAATAGTGAATGGAACTTTACTACTCACCTAGTATGACACTCCCAAGTGATATTCTTGTGTTAATTCACATTTTATTCATAAAACATTATGAATGATTTGAAAAAAAATGATGACTATGAATAACCTATGATAAATCCAAGTTGTACTAGATTAAAAGGAATGTGTCATGATTTAGACTTTATATTAATGATTCTTCATGATTACATGATTACTCGCTATGATTATTATTTCTAACACAATGGTTTTTAGTCTTAGTAAATGTCTTGACGAGGGTGGAATTGTGTTATCAATGAAATTGATTGGAAATAAGACGACTATCCTTATATGAAACCAAACGAATTGTGAGATGGGATGATAAATTTTGTGGATATTCTCACCCAACTTATTAATTATATTAATAGTAACATAAATAATGCTGATATTGGAAATGAACAAAGGAAGGAATAACTCAATATTAGGTATCTTATGTTGAAACTTACACTTTAATTTAGTAGTACCTCTAATCAAATAGTTTTAGGGAAATGGATTAGTACAGATGAAAAGTTATATATTATTCTAAATTATTCAAAATAAGAAAAAAAATTATAGGTAGTATATAATTTATAGGGTGAAGCATATGATTGGTTAACTCTTATCAAGAATATGAGGAAATGTGAAGAAATTGATGCCTTTATATGGGAAGAGTAAAATAAGGTATTTTTAATGAGTAATTTTATCAAAATCGTAACATAGTAATGAAAATATAATACCTATAAATAAATAATATGAATCAATAAACCATTATTACCAATGAAGAAATTTTCAAAAAACCTATAGGGTATGTTTCACATTTTATCATCAATCCAGATTGAAATTTTCGTTGATTATTTAGTTTCTTAAGATGATGTATTTGTAATGAAATCCATATAAGATACATTGATAGGTATGGATAAATAATTTAATGTTTAAAAAATATCTTATTTTAAATTTTATAATATCATTATTCTTGTGGTATTGGTGTTAAAAAGATAAATATGTAATTGAATAGAAATTATAATAATAAAACACAAGGAATATAGAAAATTAATCTTACATTATGATAGATGTTTTAATAGAATAATGGAGGAACTTTATTTAGGTGCTCTTATAGTTTTTTTGGCTAAAAATGACATGGATAAAAATTGTCCAAGTGATGTAAAGAGACCATTAAATGAAAGGAATGATGAAAACGATCACATGAATATTCAAACTACAATCCAAGTATATAATTGAAAGGATTGTAATCATTATGTTTATCAGTTCAAAAAGATATGGGTTATTGATGATAAACAGTTTCAATAACATATGAAACCCAGAGGCAAAGTGAATGGTCATGTGATAATAACTATTGATGTTGTTTATGAGAATGAAGTGGTAAAATGTACTGATGCAATCCATTCTATAAATAGAATTTTGTTTTTTATTTTAAATCCACGTACTCTTCTAGTTTAATTTGATCTGATTTTGGGAATGGATTGGATAAATCTTCCATATATAGCTAATATCAATTGCCAAGGAAGGAAATTATTGTTTTCTATTACCAATAAGCCTAAAATTTTACTTAACTGAAATAATTATTTTGAACATCTGATCTAATTTACTTCCATTGTATAAGTCTTTCTATATAATTTTGAGGGCTATTTATCGGATCTTTTTAGGGAGAAACTAAATATTTAAGGTATTCATATTTTTTGGGATTATATTAATTTATTTCCTAAGGAATTTCCTACTTTCCCCCAAAATTGGGAATTTGAATTTTCAATAGAACACATATATGGTGTTGTACCTATTTCAAATACTCCATATTGAATAATCATGATTATGTTTTAGGAATTAAAGAAGAATCTCTAAGAGAATATAAATAAGGGATTCATGAACACTATTGTGTAATGAAGGGGTGAACCAATTCTTTTTAATATAAAGAAATATGGACCAATAAATTTTGAATTAATTATTTAGAACTTAACAAGATCACTATTCGTAATATAAATATATATTTTGTATTGATGATAGATTTTATCGATTATGAGGAGATCAATATTTTTCATGATTAATCTTTGAATTAGATATCTTCAATTGAGTTTCAAGAAGGAGGATATACAAAAGAAAACATTACATATGAGGTATGATCATATTGAATTTATAGTAAATATATTTGGAAATACTAATTCTATAACTCTCTTAAAGGATTAAATGAATAATGTCTATAGAAAATACCCAGATTAGTTTCTGGTAGTATTTATAGATAATATTTGTATTTATTAAAATATGAAGGAAGGTAATGAAGAACAACTAAGGATTGTGATGAAGTCCCTGAATAAAATTAAGTTGTATACTTAATTTGAAAAGTGTTAATTTGGTCAACAAAATATGCCTTCATGGTTCATATAATTTAATGTGAGGGTATATAAGTCTATTCATATCAACCATGGAAACTAAGATCCATAGTTTTCCTGGGTTTCCAAGATACAACTTTTTAAGTGTGGGGGATTTTTCATCTATATCTAATCCAGTAACCAAGTTAAATTGGAATGGATCCAAATTCCTTTGGAAAAACGAATATGTAAAAAAATTTAAAGGTTCTAAAATTATTATTAGCTAGATTAATTTTACTTTAACTAATATATAGTGAATAATGTTTTGTGATATTTTGGGACCTATTAAATAATTTACTAGGATTTATCATCTTATAGAATGATATGTTTGTAGATTTTGACTTGGTAAATTTTAAAATTCAAGAGAAGAACTACTTGAGAGATTTAATTTACCACTAAATATATATAGTAATTATCATAATGGTGGAATATATTATATATATATATAGATTATAAAATACTATGGTTTATATTCACATATATAGAGTTCAATATGATACAGAGAACATAGTTGAAATTTATTAAAGATTATTATTGGTCAATACATTACAACACTGGGATGTTAAAAAAGGTGGTTGATGATCTGAGTCAGAAAGGAAATTATATTTCTTCCATGATGGTGATTGATATAGAAAAAATATTTCTAGATATTAAAAATACGAATCTTTGAATCATGTGGAAAAAGGACATATCATATCTTTATCATATGAATATTCAACCATTAATCTATGTGACAATTAATGAGGTGTTGAAGTAGGACGTGGAACTATAGAAGATGGTATGTAATATTCATATTTTCAACCATAATTATGATGAAATGATAAGGTCCAATAACCATGTTTGTGTCTCATCAATATCAGATCTGAATAAGGATTTATTGGATAAAGCTAACAGTTTAATATTCTATTTTAATCCTGGATGTAAAAGAATGTATAGAAATCTAAATAAATATTTCTGTTTAAAAAACATGAAAAGGGATATTTTAGATTATGTATCATGATTTCTAGTCTATCAAAAAGTAAAATATAGTAGACATAATATTAATGGGATGTTACAACAACTACCCTTACCATAATGGAAATGAGAAAACATTTATATAGATATTTTCATTATATCCCACAAAATATATAAAGGGAATAATGTTATTTGGTTTATAGTCAAAAACCTTATGAAATAATAAAATTTCATTTTCAACAAAAAATATTTCTCTATTGATAATATTCCCCATATATATATTAACGAATTGGTATGGTTTTATGGCATACCATATTTTGTTATATATTATCAAAATCCAAGATGTACCTGAATGTTTTGGATAATTATTCCATATGCTCTATATATCGAGCTATTTTTCAGTACTATATATAATCCATATAAAGATATTATTTTTTAGAGGACCATTAGAAAATATAAGATATACTGATATCATGTTTTATGGATTTCAATGTTGGATGGTATGAACACCTTACATAAGTATAATTTTCTTACTATTATATATTTCTCTCAAGAATAGAGATAGCTATTTATAAACCCTTATATAAAAGAAAGTAACTAACTCTAGTGAACTGGCATGATGTTGGATGTAAAAATCCATTCAGACATAATCATGATGAGGAAATGGTGTAAAAGATCAGATATATTCTGTACAGAATTAAGGCTGCTCAAAGTTGACTGAAAAGTAATGCTTGAAATCATCAGAGAGATCTATAGTTAAAAAATGTTGATATGGTATTCCTATGAATATATTTTTAGAATGTGGTATTTAGATTTTTAAATAAGGTAATTTTGATCATTAGATACATCAGTCCCTTCAAAATTATTTACCACACCAATATGGTTTTCTATCGTCTTATCTTAAACAGAGTCTCTAAAAAGATCATGATGTGATCCATGTATCTATCCTCAGTAGTACATATATGATCCTTCACATGTAATAAAATAATATTTTGTACCATTGGATAAATCTCTACCTAATAATGATCAACTGATGGAGATTCTATATTAAATATAGAATGTTTTTCAAAAAAAAAATACCACTCACATGGTCAATGTTTTATGGAAAAACTATAAAATTGATGAAGCCATGTGGGAAGCTAAGTATGTGATGAGGAATAAGTATCTTGAGTTTCCCATATTATAGTGAATACATTTAGAGGGATAAATTATTATAATGGCTGAAATTTAACCCCCATATATTTTATGATATATATAGTTTTAAAAAAATTAAATTCCCTTGATTGTTTTTTATATACAACACCAAGTTTATATAAACTACGAAATAATATTAAAATATTTTTATTTAATTTACAGTTATCACATAAATATTATATTAGTTTATATGAATATTATTAATTATAATATAAAAAATAACCATTTACACATTTGTAAACTGAATTTATTTATTATCAATTCGTCAAAAATAATGATAAAATCATTTGTAGGTAAAAAATGTTTTTTATCAGGAAAACAATTTTTTTTTTCACGCCACGTTTTTTATCCAAATATTATAAATTAATCTATATTTATTAATTATTTTATGGAAGTGTATGGATTATATATTTAATTGAATTTTTAAATATTTATATAATATTTTTTATAGGCATCTTATAAGAATAAATCCAGTTTTATACTCAAAATCCATTTTTTAAAACAAATTTCTTCAAATTTTACCTATAATTTTAAAACTAATTTGAAAAAATATAGAAATTTAATATTATAAAATGGATTAAATATTTTAAATACTAATTATTAATATAATTTAATAGGTTCAAATAATTTTTTTTCATTATGAATAGAAACTATGTTAGTGATTTGTCACATTGGTAAAAGAGGTAAAACTAAGTTAAAATAACAGAGAAAGTATTTCCAATCCATCTAACACTTTTATTTGTCATTTTTTATAATTTTTTAATGCAATATATGTTTATGGAGTTAAAAAATTTCTTTTGAAACATTATTTATTAAATTGGTAATCCAAACATTAATTTTGTGAATATAGGTGTTATTTTTTGCAAATTTAGAACTATCATGGTGAAATTATTTTTACTCTTTAATCAAGTATTTTCATAAGTATTTTTTTCTTGATTTTTGTGTTATTTTTTAAATGAAATTACTTATACTTATTTAAATTGATTCAAGTAAAATTGATTTCAAATTTAAAACCATAATTTACAAAAAAAAATATATAACCTTTTTTTACGTCATATAATTACGTTATCATGGAAAAAATTTATATTATCATCGTTAAGGTTAAAATGGATTTAAAGTAGTTTTACTTGGATAAAATGCATAAAATATATCCATAAATTATATAAATGTGATATTTTGTGTTTATTTAGACTTTATAACATCTTATTATTTTATTTTAGTGCTTCTTTATTCCACTTGACTTGATTATGACAATAATTTGTTTAACATTTCTATTATTTCCAAGTGTGTATTTACCATCACCTATAGAAGGTCACCTACTATAAATCCTTATTCACAATTATTAATCCTTATTTCAGAAACATGAACTACCATCACACCATCCATTTTTTTATCCTATCATCCTGGATATTTTTACTTCCAAAAATACCATCATTTTTAAGTCTAAAGGCATAATCCAAATGAGATTTCTAAACAAAACTGAGTACATTCAATTTTATGAATCCGTATACATCCTATAAATAACTTGTATCAAATAAAAATTAATTCTTTTAATATTATAAAGATACAAAATAGTTATTATTAATATTTAAAAATCATTATCTACCTCATTTCATTCATATTAGAAACGAAAACATCATTTGTGCGTACATGTGGACTACCGCCTCAATGAAGTGATGCATTTAATTTTTCATCACTACATAATATTGATAATTATAATGATGTATGTAAATAATATATAAGATATTTATGATATTTTTATAGTTCTTTGATGTAAAATTATTATTTTTTCATTCATTCTATCTATTAAACTCTGGAAACATCACTCATGCATTTTTAAGGACTATCGTCCCCAAAAATTGACATAATTAATTTTTCATATCCACCTTATATTAATGATTATAAAATTTTATATTGATAGTAAATTTAATACATATATCATTATTTTTATTGTTCATATGATGAAACCATTACCAAGGTGCAAGGATGAGAAGCATCAACCCAAAACATGGATGGAAAGGACTGGTTTTCACTCGAATGTTCATTTTAAGAAAGAAATATTAACAAAAAGATTATAAAAAATTATAAAGGAATGGTAAATAATAAGTTATAATTTTTATGGTTCTATAAAAAAATTATTTTAAATATATCATTATTATATTCGAGGTTTGAACTCATATAATACAATACTATACTTGAGGTATGGTATTTATGTTTCGATATCATCTTAATTAAGATTTCAAATTCTTGAAATTATATTGAGGTAAATTATATGATCCTTAACAAATAAAAAATCTATTTTATTCTATTATGATTTTTTTAATTTTTTGTTTTATTACCATTTTCTCTCTTTTCTATGCAAAATGGTTCTGAAACTATTTTGAAGAACATATAACATTATTTCTTATTTTTTGGTCGGGAAAATTTATCCTCCAAATCCATGGTCTTTAAAAAGTTGTTGAGAATTTTTTTCAACGTACTAAAATTATATTAAAAAATCATTTTTACAAATGTTTTTTTTATAAAAAAAATTAATTTAGTTTTTATTTTTATTTTCTAAATGTGGATCTTTTTTACCGAAGTTGTAAACATAATCATTATTTTCAATTATTACACCAAGAATTTAATTTACAAATATCATGATGAATAAATGATTATAATATTTCATTACAAGATTCCATGGGAATTTTAAATGAAATTATTTAGATAATATTTTTTAAATTTTTTTTATTTTATATAATTCACCTCAATATGAAAATGGTATTCTAATTTGGAAATATTCTAGTGATTTTAAAAGTAATTTTTCGTATCTGCTAACATCCATTGATGTTACTTATGTTGTATTTATGACATTATCCAAAAATATCATCCTTATTATTGTTATATATGGTTAATAATTCCTATGATTAGCTGTTTAATATTCCCATTTATTTCTCATGGGTCATGCAATGTTGATATGAAAAATGTTTTTTGATCTTATGGGATATATGTGAATGGGTTATAATTATATGATATATGTGACCAAAATTAATTATCTCTCTAATTAATTGGATAATGACGAGAGAGTTGAAAAATTATAATAGATTAAGGAGTTACTAATCTATTAAATGATGATAAAGTGAACTATATAGAATTTAATCATAAAGAATGTTGGAAATGGCTGATCTAACATTTCTATTACAGGACTCTAGCCCCTATGGCAGTCTTGGGAGTAAAAATTGTCAATTAATTTTATTTTATTCTTTTTATGAAAAAATCCTATTTCTTATTCTTATGATATGATCTCATGGATAATGATTAAATATTTATGTTTTTGCACATATATGAACTATTTATTTTGTTTTGACAAGTCCTTATTCCATGATTTATGATTATTGATCATTGACTGATTGGGTATGATTATTGTACATTATAATCATGTTCTCATAAAATTATGATTATTTTTTTTCACACATACTATGAAACAATATATTACATGATGGAATAATCCAAAATATTATTTTTTAATTATATTTTAATTAAATAAAAAAGAATTAAAATTTTATTAAGAAAGAAGGGAGACACAAGAAATTAAAACATCATGGGGGCCAAAAAATAGATTTGAAGTGAATATCCAACAAAAATGATGAAACTAACAGGGTTAACGGACCCAGTGTTGGAAAATTCCATGAGAGGGAACTCAAGTGAGGCATGTGATGCAAAAAAGTCATCCACATGAATACCTTCATTCCACATGTGGTGAATCTCAATACCATGGGTTAGGAGGTAACTAAATTTATGTACCATATAAATGATTATATATGGAGTCTAAGAGTACTATTTTATGTATTTCAAGAAAATATTTGACTTAGACACAACTAATGATATAGGGATAAAAGTTTCATGGCTGAGCTCAAGGCCCTAGAATATAGCCCTTCCTTCAACATCAAGACAGTCTCTGCTTCCATAAAATGCACAGAAGGGAAAAACATTTCCTACCAAATCACCCCCCCAATTACTTAGAAAAAAAGAAAAATAAACATTGAGATTAATACTTAAGGCCAGTGGGATCCAACACACCTAGTGTCCTGACGGTGGAGGACCTGGACAAACTATTGCGGTACAAGGATCCAGGAAGAATTTTAGTGAGAATGAATTATCTCCATTCGTAATAAGATGATAAATCTCTATAATGAGGCATTTATACCTTACCAACGTGGCTTGGATAGACATGATAAGACCCACATGGTAGTCCAGGTGATTGGTTTCCCAGATGCACCAACACCCTACTATGAGGAGGAGTGCCCATGACTTCACTTTGGAATCGATGCCACTTTTTTTAGATAATCACCCCTATATGAACACCTCATATATCTCCTCCTCTACCTATAAAATAACAAAATTATCCAAGACACCCCACATGAGGTAATACCACTCACTATGGAAGAATAAGTGCAATGATCATTCCACCTTATGTAACGAGCACTAGATGTCTTTTCAAGCCAGGTGAACACCCTTGTCAAGAATAGCTATGTTATTGGAGAGTTCCAAGTTCGGTATTATCCACACATAGAAATTTAATTTCGTAGTGATGTACTTGCACGATAATATACCCCCCCTCCCCATTCATCCCAAGTTGTGAGACAGTCATCACCTATTTATATGATTTTTCTGTAAATACACTAGAGGAGTTACATGTGAAAACACACAAATCTAAGATGTCCTCTTTTTGGATCATCTCAAAGAAATCTTGTTGTCCTAGATTCATGACCACTTACAAGAGGGTAGGGTGTCCACTAAATTTTTTGAAGGTGATTTTTAGTGTGGGGTATCCCAAATAGCTCAGGACCTGGACCACCCAATTAAAATCCAAAAAATTTATGTTCTGTGGCCCCAAAATCAACTCGGAGTAATTTAAAAGTTCAGGAATATGGCATCGGAGTGAGTTCTGCATCCTAGAGGGATGTTCACTTATTATTAACAATACATTACCATTAGAACTTGATATTAACCTTCTCCAAATAGACCTCCCTTCAAAAACCACAAAATATATTTTCAATAGATTAAACACACAACATCCTTAATGTTTCTTAAATCGACACCCCCATGTTTAACTGGCCTGGCCAATTTATTCTAGGATACCCGGTGCATCCCCCCTCCTCATGAGAATCCCAAAGGAAGGAACATAGTAACTTATAAATATCATTGAACTTATTCTTTGGCACCTCGTTCTTTGCAAAAATGCCCATGGGAATCAAGGATAGAACATTGTTGATAAGGTTAATCCTCTCCCCAAAGGAAAAGAATTAATTTTTCCCATCGGTAAGTCGACTAGATATTTTGTTAATTTATTTTTCAATGTTCTTGATCTAGAATCTTCCCGAGGCCAAGGGTTCACCCATGTAATACATATGGATTTTATGTCTCTAAATTCCCAAGATGTTCTATATTATTCTCACTTATGGTCATTTATTTATATCAATTTTGTTTACCAATAATGAATATCTTAATTCACAATTTATTATATTTAATTTACTGAGGTTATAAAGAATGGTTTTAGGTTGGGTGTTACTAAAAAGTTTTCTATGTTATAATATCTTTTTGGAATGTAATAATGATCTTTTTTGAAATAATTTTTTAGGTATATAGCCTTTTAAGACTATAAAAATTTACCATTCTATGTTGTTTATTATTTTTATATACACTGAATATTAATATAAAATTATGTAATATATATGTATGTAATTTTCTTATCATCTAAACTACCGATGGAATTAATAATCTAATCATAATCCATTCAAGGGACCCTCTATGATATTAGATCAAATTGATCAATTGGAAGATAATTTTTTAGGTTTTGTATGAATCTAATAACACTTATTAGACAAAATAGAAGTAATATCAAACAATTTTATTTGATATCTCTTGAAAGATAAACATAACATGTGATAAAACCAAAATGAATATATATTGTAAACTTTTCATACCTTACATCGAAGAGAACATACAACTATTTAATATTTTTCTAATATTATTGTTAATGATAACAACCTGTTAAAAAAATAACCCCACCTCTATAGGTATGGGAAAAATGATTTAAAAAACTTCAATTTAGAGTAAGATCCACCAGCCACCATGATGTTCTAGCATCTCACATTGCAAAGGATAGAGATAAAAGATAGCTTTAAGGTCCCTTGATTTACTAATAAAATATCCCTATAAAACCCAATACCATGGAATGGAAGTTATTTATAAAAATCTTGAAGATTATCTAAAGGTTTTTTCCATTTTGAGTCAGGAATTAAAACACATGTATAAGTACCATGGTCGGTTCATTCATATTATGTATTTACACTATGTATGTAAGAACCCGATTATTATTCTTGAGGTACGTGATTCTTATTTTCTCCTTTACTTAAGTGTTTTTGAGAAAATAATGAAAAGGGGGAAATCCTAAATTGTGGGACTACACGCCATGTACTTTTCCACACATCATGTACTTTGTCCATGTGGGATGAGTACACAGGGTGCGTAGCCTTGTTGGTGACTAAGGGTTTAAAAACTGACTACATGTCGTGTAGTGGTCCTTTACACGTCGTGTAGTCAGTCGGCAGAAGAAATAGTAAGGTGGTGGGAGCATCCACCAATTGGGCGACAGTACACTCCGTGTAGTCTGGAATACATGTCATGAACTCATGTCGATGGATGAATAGTTTGGCAGTGCTGCAAGAGGAACAGTTAAATGAGGGGAGTACACACCATGTAGTTAAAAGTACATGTAGTGTACTCTATTTTTATTTTGTTTAAAATGGGCAGTAGCCAACCCTGTTCACAGGATTGGCTTAGAACCAGACGAGAGCGTGGGATAGGATGGAAGAACCTTCGTGGATCTCCAGATCGAGCGTTGGGAATCCGTTTCCGCTTCCGTCGATCACGTTGGAACCGCACTGGTAAGCCCTCCCATATCCTTGCAAAGTTCTTACGAATTATTCTTCTAATGGATGTAATTTGAGGTTAAATGAGAGTTATTTTACCTTAGATCTATGACGTTGTTGGATGTTTTAGAAGGCGTCATTCGGTTATACCATTCTTGGGTGTTTAAGTTATGTGGATTGGTGTTTAAATTACAACTGTTTTGAATTTGTGTGTAATTCTATGCTATGAACCCATGTTGGGGTTTCGTGTGGCTGAGGCCTTATCTATTTTAAATACCAATAATTGTATAGGTAATTAAATGTGATAATAAATTTCTGTTTGGGATCGCTTCTTGGATCCAGGACCACCTTGGGGGTTCGTTCCTCTATTTAGTCGTTTGGCCAGGTTACCCGAGGGTATGCCTTTATAATAATGATTATAGAATTTCCTTGAGAGAAATTGCATGTGTATTACTTGTTTACATATTGGGAAAGTCCCAGTTACTTGTTTAGCTTAAGGGTAGTGTTGTGATTAGCTGGTGGGTAATGTAATACTTAGCATGTGGGATACTTCTTCTGTGCCTGTGGGTAGTTGATTCTGTGCCTGTGGGAGACACCTCGTACGCCTGTGGGAATTATTCGATATTCCAGTGGGAAGATTCCTGTGTTTGGATTCTCTTTACCTAAGGGTAAGGGTTTACGTGTCTGAGGACTCTGGCAGTTTACTTAGAAAATTCAATGTGGTGATATCTTAAATTGAATGTTAAAAAGAATAAATAAAATGGCAGTATAACTGGTAAAGTTAGTTACTTTTGAGTACTGCTTAGTTTATTGCATTTTACTACTGTGCACTGTTGTTGCATCTTTTCACACAGTTGGTCATGGGTCTTTGGTGGGTGCCTACTGGGATTTGTTTCTCACACCCTGTTTGGGTCATGTCTTCGGCCCAAACACATTACGTTTCTGCAGGTTTGGATAAGGGAAAGGGTCCCTATATAGGTACTTGATTGTTGCTAGGAAGTAGGGGAGCATGGGACCGAGCTTGGCTCGTGATGCTACCGGCTGTTTTGTTTTGTTTCTCTCTACTCTATATTATAATATACTGTATTGTTGTGTAACATGTTCTGGCTGTTTTCTTAGAACTTGAGACCTGTTGCATCATCATCTATAGAATTGTTGGTTATCTTTTACTGTAGTTTTTCATTTTAAATGAGTATGGTTTGTTGCTTTCACTGTTGTTTTGTGATTTTTATTTTATTTCGATGTGCTACACTTTGAAAAATGAGGGCATAGTTTCCCCACTATCAGACATGGGCCATCGCTGCTAGTCGGCAGCCTCTGGCGGTTAGGGAAATGCACTTGAGGTCATGTGACTAACCGGGTTCGGGGCACCGTTGAGTGGCACCCGGATTTGGGATGTTACAAAGTGGTATCAGAGGGGTTCTTTTCATTGACTTACTATTTAGAGTCTTAGTCAGGGATAGGATGAGAGCGGTAGTTGGTAATAAGTTGTGGCCGGGAGTAGCTAACCCATGTATAGGAAAAAGCTAGTCTACCTCATATTTTTGCAATTCTTATGATTTTTCAAATTTTACAGGTGATTTGATTTCACCGTTGGGTGACGCACTTGTATTGTGCTGTTGATATTTTATTCATGGGATCTATTTAGTTGCAACCCAATGAGATGACGGTATTCCATCTCATGCATCATTTAGGCACATGCTAGAAATTGCATTCCATGCATAGTTTCCATGCCATGTTGGTTCATTAGAAATTGAATTTGTTGTGATAGATCTTGTGCTAGTTAAATCATGTTGTTGTGATATCTTCTTGGATAGATACCAGCTGTTTGATAGGGTATTATTGTGTGAGCCTGTTTATAGAATGGATTCCAAAATTTGTTTTTTGGTGGATTATGGGCCCTCATTGACTGAAATTTGGTGGATCATTGGATGTTTATTCGGTTATAACACATATAAGATGGAAAACCTAGATTAACGGGGAGTATGGGCCCTCACGGATCGGAATTTGGCACTTAGGTGTTGTTTTCGGTATTTTCTAGGTTCCAGAGATGTTTCTAAGGAATAATATCTGGAAACCCAATATACATGCTGTGTAGTACCTTAAACATGCCGTGTATGTCCTTCTGTTCGAGAAGAAAAGAAAACTTTTTGAGTACACATCGTGTACCATAAGTACACGTCGTGTAGCCTCTTCCCACGTCATAGACCGTGTAGGCGGGGACACGAGGAGGGGAAGTGCTTGGGGAGAACATGTCATGTACCGTAAGTACACGTCGTGTAGTATTGACCTATAGTCCACCCGTGTAACTAACAACACGGATGGGAAAGACCTTAATATATACACGTCGTGTACACTATGTAACATGTCGTGTAGTCTGACCTGGGATCCAGCCATGTATCTAACAACACAGGTCGGTGTAATCCTTTTGTGTACACGCCATGTGTATATTGACAACGCCATGTAGTTGGAGCCGTGTATTCAGTTTTGTAACTAACAACATGGGTCGGTGAAGCCCGTCCAGTACACGCCGTGTACCTATGGGACACACCGTGTAGTCTTGTCCGAGGACAGACCGGGTGGACTTATCCATGTAGATGGGAAGACTGAGTGGTGTACACACCGTGTGCAGGTGTAACACGTTGTGTAGTATCATGCCGAGTAGTTGGTCATGTCACAAACGACACGTGCATTTGGAAAATTACACCATACATGTCGTGTAGGTTATGTACACTCCATGTAGTTTTTTTAATGGGAGTTGTGTGGCTTGGCCATGTAGAAGGACCCGGGAAGGGGAGGAAAATTTAGGTACACACCGTGTAGTCAGTATACACGCCATGTAGTCTTGTTGTGCAATATTAAATGCCTTCTTTTTCCTGTTCCCCTTTGGGTTCCTTCGTTTTCAGACTATGATAATCTTGATCTAACGTGTGTGTTTGACCTTGTAGTGTCATGCCACCAAGACATTCACTCGTTATTCTCTAGGAGATCAGCAATGATTACACTCCAGAGATGGTGGGCCATGGGCTACCAGTTGATCCTCCAGTAGATCCAGATGTGGTGCCAGCCGTTATTCCAGAAACAGGAGTGGATGCGCAGTTCTGTGAAGGCTTTATGTGGTTTATGCAGACCTTTCAGGAAGAACCATTGGCTGCCACATCTATGGAAGAGCTGACACATATCATCCTGCAGCAACATCCACCTATGTTTTCAGGGGATGGTAGACCACAGGCTGCGGAGTCATGGTTTGGGGTCTATGCAGACTATTTTCAATCACCTAGAGACGCCTCCAGGGAGGAGGGTTAAACTTGAAACTTATATGCTGCATGATTCGGCCAAGAGGTGGTGGGATGTTACCACCTAGTCAGAGCATCACAGAGACATGGCGTGGGATGATTTTCACAAAGCCTTCTATGAATTCTTCTTCCCAGATATGCTGAGGGAAGATCGAGCTCGAGTGTTCATGAATCTACAGTAGGGCGCTATGTCAGTGATGGATTATTATGCTCGTTTCACCCAGCTTCAGCGTTTTGCACCCGTTCTGGTGGACGATGAGACGCTGAGATCCAGATGATTTGAGGATGGTCTTCAATATGACATCTGATCACTGGTGAATGTTTTCAGGTTTCCTTCAGTACATGCTATTGTGAACCAGGAAATGATTACAGAGAGGAACCTGAAGGAAGCTACTTGTGTGGGTCAGGGCGGTTCAACACTAGTTTCTGGTATTATTTCTAATGGTAATAGGAAGAGACAGATGGACTTTTCCCAGGGTGGTAGTACCAGTTAGAATATTGTTCCAGGTGGCCAGGTTATGTGCTAACAGTGTGGTAAGGAAGGGCACAAGATACCTCAGTGTCCACGAGACCTAGTGGAGTGCCGAGCTTGCAGTAAGATAGGTCATCTACATCGCTTTTTTAAGGCGTTTCCACCAGTGGATAGTGAGAGGGGTTCTGTGCAGACTCCGTGTGTGGGGGCAGGACTAGCATCTTATTACCAGTCGGGGAACTAGAATACATCAGGGCGTGCAGGCAGGGATGATGGACGTGGTCGTGGTAGCCAGACACCAGGATCCCAGAGGCAGTAGGGTGGGATAGCTCTGGGTATCCAGGCTATGTCGTAGGGCTGCGGCACTAGGCAGACATATGCATTGCAACAGACCCAGTAAGAATAGGATCCTGAACCTTCTACTGCCAGAAGTACTATACTAGTAGCTTCTGTTTTATCTTCAGTACTTTCGATATGGGTGTTACACATAGATTTATATATGTGCTCATTGTGGAGAGCCTTGGGCTCTGTGTTTCTACTTCCTCTGATGTTATGACGTTAGATACTCCATTGGGAACTAGAATGGATAGTGTGCATTAGTGCAAGGAGTGCCCCCTTGAGGTTGGTGGGTGTCACTTCCTTTAGGACCGCTATGTCTTAGAGATGATGACCTATGATGTCATTCTCGGGATGGATTGGTTGGTTCCATTTCAGGCCTTTGTGGATTGCTATCATTGCAGGGTGAGTTTTAAGTCACCAGAGGGAGGAGAGTTTATATACAAGGGTGAATGGGATGTTTAGGCAAGTCAAGCTGGACCAGAGCATCATGGGCGAGGTGGTATCACAACCCATATTGCATGCTTATATCTGAATGATCAGGGGACTTGTCAGAATGATTTCCGTCCAGTGGTTGATTGTTTCATGGATGTATTCCCGGATGACTTTTCAGGTCTTCCTCCGGAGCGTGAGGTGGATTTCTCAATTGAGCTTGTTCCAGGAGCAACACCGGTGTCCATTCCACCTTATAGGATGGCTACACTAGAGTTGAAGGAGCTCAATAGATAGTTAGAGGAGTTATAGTAAAAGGGTTTCATCTGACCCAGTACTTCTCCATGGGGTTCTCCTATCCTTTTTGCTACGAAGGCGGATGGTGCCCTCAGACTCTGTGTGGATTATCGGAAGCTGAACTAGTTTACTATTAAGAACCGATATCCCTTTATAAGGATTGATGATCTTTTTGACCAACTTCGGGGAGCACGAGTGTTCTCGAAGATTGACTTGAGATCAGGATATCACCAGCTATGCATTAGACCATCTGATATACCTCTCACATATTTCAGGAATAGGTATGGTCTATACGAATATTCGGTTATGCCGTTTGGACCCACGAACACACCAGCAGTTTTCATGGCTCTGATGAATCATGTGTTCCATCCTTATCTGGATTCTTTTATTGTAGTATTGGTGGAAGATATCTTGGTGTACTCTCACACTCGACACGACCTTGCCACCCATCTTGAGATCGTATTGAGTACACTGAGAGAGCATTGGCTATATGCTAAGCTCTCAAAGTGCCACTTATGGATAGACCAGATACACTTCCTGGGTCATATCATCTCAAAGGCAGGTGTTGCAGTAGACACAGAGAAGGTGAGATTAGTAGTTTCCTGGGAGTAGCCTAAGAGCATGTTTGAAATACGGAGTTTCTTGGGGATGGCGGGTTACTATAGACACTTCATACAGGACTTCTCCCGCTTAGCAGCACCGTTGACGGGTTTGACTAAGAAGGGTGTGAAGTTCGTTTGGTCAGAAGCTTGCGAGACAACCTTCCAAGAGCTGAAGGGAAAGTTGACATCAGCACCGATCCTGATACTCCCAGAGTAGGGTAAGATCTATACAATTTACTATAATGCATCAGGTATTGGGATATGAGATATGTTGATGCAGGTCGATAAAGTAGTTGTGTGTGGGTCTCGTCAGTTGGGGTCACATGAGAGGAATTAGCCGACGCATGATCTCGAGTTGGCTACAGTTATTAATGCATTGTGCTGTTGGAGACATTATCACTTGGGGTGACATTTTGTGGTGTTAATGGACCAAAAAAGTCTCAAGTACATCTTTACCCAGCGTGACAAAAACCTGAGACAGCGAAGGTGGGCTGAATACCTTCAGTCCTTCGATTTTGAGTTTTCCTATACACCTGGTAAGGGTAATGCAGTAGCTAATGCACTGAGTTGGAAGACTCAGATACAGGAAGTGCAAGAGGCCAATGGTGAATGTTAGCTTATGGATCTTTTCTCTAAAATGCATTTGGAGGTGCACGATAATCAGGGGCATAGCTATCTTTCATCTTTAGATTTGACATATATCCTCCTGTATAGAGTGAGGATGAGATAGCTATGCTGATTCAGAAGGCCTAGTTCTACAGGAGTCGGTGACCAGTGAGGACCATTCTCCTGGTTGGACGATAGACGATGATGAAGTGTTGAGTATCCATGGACGAGTTTGGGTTCCAGGGTGTATACGCGAGGAGATGATGCGGAAGTTTCAAGCTTCATCTTGGGCAGTTCATCCCGGAGTTACCAAGATGAACCGTGACTTGAGACATCAGTACTAGTGGCAAGGTACGAAGAGAGAAGTAGCTGGTTTTGTTACGAGATGTTCCACCTGTCAGTAGGTGAAGGAAGAGCATCATAGCCCAGCCAGACTGTTACAGTAGTTACCCATCCTGGAGTGGAAATGGGATGATGTCATAATGGACTTCGTGACTAGGTTATCGAGGTCACCTCGAGGCAATGATGTCGTGTGGGTTGTTGTGGAAAGAATAACAAAGGTAGCTCACTTTTTTCCGATCAAGGAGACCTTTGGAGTTGACGAGCTTGGGAAGTTGTTTATCAGAGAGGTCATACATCTTCATGGGGTCCCTCATTCTGTCTTTTCATATGGGGACGCTCATTTTACGTCTCATTTATGGTAGAGTTTTCATAGGGAACTAGGTACATAGGTGCTTATGAGCACATGTTACCACCCACAGACCGATGGTCAGTCAGAGAATAAGATACAGGTGCATGAGGACATGTTGTGTGCATGCG
Source organism: Viscum album (assembly GCA_963277665.1). Classification (NCBI taxonomy): domain Eukaryota; kingdom Viridiplantae; phylum Streptophyta; class Magnoliopsida; order Santalales; family Viscaceae; genus Viscum; species Viscum album. The sequence goes on along the minus strand of OY728152.1, from coordinate 1,548,070,251 downwards.
TCCTAGACTTTAGGGGCTCTTGGGAGAAGCATATACCCCTTGTCGAGTTTGCCTATAATAATAGTTTTCATGAAACTATTGAGATGTCACCTTACGAGGATTTATATGGTAGGCCATGTCGATTACCCTTACGCTGGTTAGAGGCAGTTGAGGTAGCTTTACTGGGACCACGTCTCATGCATGAGACTTCTGAGTAGTTCCAGTTGATTCAAAAGCGGATGGCTACAACACAGTCTCATCAGAGATTTTATTCTGATCGCCGCAGACAACCCTTGGAGTTCGTGGTCGGGGATCAGGTTTTCTTACGTGTTTCACTGAAGTTGGGACACATGCGGATCAAGAGACGGGGTAAACGTTCACCGAGGTATGTAGGGCCATTTGAGATTCTGGAGAGAGTTGGGCCAGTTGCCTGTCAGTTATAGTTACCACAGAGGTACCGAGACATGCACGACGTCTTCCATGTATCTCAATTGTGTCGCTATCATTCAGACCCATCTCACATATTTCATCCCGAGGAGGTTGAGATTGAGGTCGATGCATCCTTTGAGGAGCATCCAATTTGTATCATTGATAGGAGCATGAAGGTTCTCCGAAGAAGTTCAGTTACTCTCATACGGGTGCTATGGCAGCATAGCCGAGTGCAGGACGAAACCTGGGAGAAGGTGACCGACATTCATGCTCAATGGCTAGAGTTGTTCACGATTATATCTTCACCACCCTTGGAAGGGAAATTCGGGGCGAATTGCTTTAATGGGGGACGATTTTAAGAACCCGGTTCTTATTCTTGAGGTACGAGTTTCTTCTTTTCTCCTTTCCTTAAGTGTTTTTCAGAAAATAAGGAAAATTGGGGAAAATACTAAATTGTGGGAATACACGCTATGTAATCATCCACACGCCATGTACTTTGGCCGTGTGGGATGAGTACACAGGGTGTGTAGCCTTATTGTTGACTAAGGGTGTAAAAACCGACTACACGCCGTGTAGTGGTCCTTTACACACCGTGTAGTCAGTCGGTAGAAGAAACAATAAGGCGATGGGAGCAGTAGCTAGCTAGGCAACAATACACACCATGTAGTCGAGAATACACATCATGTACTCATGTCGACAGATGAACAGTTTAGCGGTACGTCCTGAGGAACAGCTAAATGAGAGGAGTACACACCGTGTAGTCAAAAGTACACACCTTGTACTTTGTTTTTTTCACTTAAAATGGGAAGTAGCCAACACTGTTCACATTATTGGCTTAGAACCAGATGGTAGCTCGGGAGAGGACAACCAAAACATCTTGGATCTCTAGATCGAGTGCCGGGAATCCGTTTCTGCTTCCGTCGATCACGTTAGAACCGCACGTGTAAGCCCTCACATCTCCTTGCGTAGTTCTTTCCAATTATTCCTCTAATGGAAGTTATTTGAGGTTGAATGATAATTCTTTTACCTCATATCTATGAAGTTCTTGGATGTTTCAGAAGGCGTTATTTGGGTATACCGTTCTTGGGTGTTTAAGGTAGGTGGCTTGGTGTTTAACTTCCAACTATTGTGCATTTGTGTGTATTTTTGTGCTATGAACCCATGTTGGGGTGTCGTGTGGATAAGGCCTTAGCTGTTTTAAATACCTAGAATTGTATAGGCAATTAAATGTGATAATAAATTGCTATTTGGGATCACTTATGGGATCCAGGACGACCCTGGGGGTGCGTTCCCCTGTTTAGCCATTTGGCCAGGATACCTGAGGGTATGCCTTTATAATAATTATTATAGAATTGCCTTGAGAGGAATTTAACATGTATTGTTTGTTTAAATATTGGGCATGGCCCGGTTACTTGTTTAGCCTGAGGGAAGTGTTGTGATTAGCATGTGGGAAATACACTACATAGCCGGTGGGAAACATCTTCTATGCATGTGGGCAGTTGATTCTGTGCATGTGGGCGACGCCTCGTACGCCTGTGGGAAGATTCCTATGTTTGGATTTTCTTTACCTGAGGGTAAGGGTTTACGTGTCTGAGTACTCTGGTTGTTTACATAGAAAATTCAATATGGTGATATTGTAAATTGAATGTTAAAAAGAATAAATAAAATGGCAATATAACTGGTAAAGTTAGTTACTTTTGAGTACCTCTTAGTTTATTGAATTTTACTACTGCATACTGTTGTTTCATATTTTCACACAGTTGGGCACAGGCCTTTGGTGGGTGCCTATTGGGATTTGTTTCTCACACCCTTTTTGGGTCATGTCGTCGGCCCAAACAGGTTACGTTTCTGCATGTGTGGATAAGGGAAAGGGTCCCTATACAGGTACTTCATTGTTGCTGGGAAGTATGGGAGCATGGGACCGAGCTTGGCTCGCGATGCTATCGGCTGTTTTGTTTTGTTTTGTGGTACTCTGTATTGTAATCTACTATATTGTTGTGTAACATGTTCTGGAAGTTTTCTTAGAACTAGAGACATGTTGCATCCTCATCTATAGAATTGTTGGTTATCTTTTACTGCAGTCATTTATTTTAAATGGGCATGGTTTGTTGCTTCCGCTATTGTTGTATGCTTTTTATTTTCTTCTGCTATGATACACTTTGACAAATGAGGGCATAGTTTCCCCACTATCAGACCTGGGCCCTCGCTGCTAGTCGGCAGCCTCTGGCATTTGGGTAATTTCTCTTGAGGTCATGTGACCAGCCGGGTTCGGGGCACCGTTGAGTGGCACCAGGATCTAGGATGTTACAATGTACATTTCACATAAGTACGAAATGATTTAATTTAATGATATCTTACATGGGTGGAATTATTTTTGTGTCTATATTACACAAAATAATATTATAAATTCATATATATGAAATTTTTTATGCAATCAAAAATACAACCCATAAGTATATAATATATGAATATAGATGTTTTTTATATCCCATTAAGTCCTTTAATAGAACTAAATCCAAATGAACTTTTTTCCATTTCACCTTATATTGTCTGTTATATGATAAATTTTGAAAAAAATTCCAATTATACTTTTGAATATATTCAATATACAATTAACTTCACCATGGACCACATCATATGTAATTCCGTTGGAATACCCATCTAAAACACTTTTTTATTAATTATAAAACACTCTTAATATAGCTTTATGATTCAAAAACAGTACCCATTTAGTCAAATAGAATGTTTGATCCAATGTAAATTTATATAATTCAAAACAAATAAAAATATTGAGGTCTATATATGTTATAACAAAGTATCCAATAGAAAATAATTAATTCTTATCAATATATGAAGGGATCTATTTTGATCTCCATCAAACATATGTGTCTCTATATAGGTGTTGAACAGTTTGCATCATATAGAAATAAGAATCATAATATTTCCCCTTTTTCTAATACATCATATGACTTTGGGACATGGGTCATATAAATCCCGTATAACTAACTCATTTGTTCTTGATTCTCAGAGTATTGAATGATATGATCGATGAATTCATCACATCCATTCATCCTTATGAATAATCACATAATAATTCACTTTTCTTGATAGATATATAATATCTTTATGTGATTGTATACTCCCATAGTCTATCTAAATTGAGGTTAATGATGTCATAATAATCAAATGGGTGAAAAATACTATCTCTTTTAAGCTCTAAATGATGAAATGATCTACAATATACCCATACACCCATGTATTTTATAAATCCACATTTTTTATAAATGATATCAAATTATCAAGGTTCTCTTAATAGTTATCTCTTCGACTTTAGGTCTAGGGGACTCAAACATTTTCTATATACCCCTAGAATATCAAATACATTTATGTGACACTTAATGTGTCCAACCTACTAGGTCTTGCAGTGTAAAAAACAAATAATATTATTTTTCTTGTTCTATTGAATAATATTTTATATATTTATACAAGAATCCTACTCATGCTAACATTAACATTTCTTCATAACCAATAATACTCTATAATCAAAAAAAATTATAGATAAGATCAATGTCATACATTTATAGGTCAATTACTATTTCACTTAAAAATTATATATATATATATATTTATATACAACATTAAATAATAATAAAATGGAGTTTTACTTTAATATGATACATTTAAATTTTCAAAAAAAAATAGTAGTATTTTATAAATTGAACATATGAACTGGTTTAACATATCATATATGATGAACTAACTGGTCAACTATATGTTTTCTATGATTTATATTTTTTTAACACATTACGTCATATGTAATCCATAACATATATCTCTATGAACATCCGATAAAACCATCAAACTAACTCTTTATTGAGAAACATCTACAAACAAATCTAGTTATAATAATGGTGAGATATATGACTCAAATTTCTATCATTTCAACTTCATGAACATATTAAAACTTATTAAATTCACTACATAAAATTTTAGGATGTAAGATTCAATTGTATACCAATAACTCTTTCTAATATCATCATCATTGTCATTGTAACTCTATTAGATCAATAGTTTTCCTTAAAATAATGAACGTATATACATTATTATTTACAATCAATCAAAAATTCATTTAGGATAAATTGATATTCACTTTATTATAACAACTAAATGTAACTCTTATATTTATCTTTATTGAAATATCCTAAAATATTTTTGGATAAATTGTTATAGAATTTTTATGGTAAGTGGTGTAAATATTTACAATTATCTTTAACATTATACCATAAAGTATTTTAGGAAATAATTTGCAATTCACTTTTTTTTACTGGTACAATCTTTAAAGAAATAATGTCTTTAATATTTCAACCTAACTAGAAGTTACTCTATACAATTTTTAATTATCATTACATATCCTAAATTTTTTTTGGATATTTATTAAAAAACATCCTATTTTCAAACTGGTATAATTTCTTAGGAAGTTTCTATGTGGTAACTATATGTAACACTTTACATTTTTCTCTATCTTATTTAATAAACCATTTATGATATTGAGTGAAAAATAATTCAATTTTAGATTATTTTTATACTTTATCTTTTATTTTTAATCTTATCTATATGCCAAAACACTCCAATTATACAATATGACATTATATTATTTTTAGAATGTGTTACTAGGATACACAAACACCCTCATGTTAGGAAATGAAAATTATTTCATTTTATTATGAATATTTTATAAATAAACATTTGTTTACATATCAAATATTATTTTTAATCTGTTTGAAATATTTTTCAAATAAAATAAAAATTTATTAAAATATATTAATAATGGTTGGTGGGAGAACATTCCCTCATATTTTCACAACCACTGGGACATAAATTTTATCATTTATAAACACTTTTATATATATCTTCTCATAAATCATGTTATTGAAATTTTTTAACCATAACCCATGTGTATAAAATTAATCATATGATACATATTAATAATAAAAAATTATAATAAAACATCTTCTCTTATCACATAAGAAAAATGAGATGTGGATACACATTTTTACAATGATTCATTTGAGTATGATAGAATCCATTACATTCAAATCCTTTATGTAGTAAATATTTACTAAATCTCGTCAAAATAAACTACAAGCTCAATTAATTATTCCATTGATTTTTAACACTAGTATGTCAACTAGACTTTGTAAAATTTACATTCATTAACATTTACCATTCATAATCAAGAATGTTAATTTCTATATCATCTTCACCTATCATGTAACTTCCATGGAGTTTAAAAAACTCTTTTAGGTATGCCCTGGATAATCGAATCATTTTGAATTATTACTATTTAGACACATAGATTTTTTTAATTTTTATTATTATATTACTAATATTTGTTAATAAATTTTAATAGGTTACTAGTATTATGATCTACTTAAATTAATATCCTCCTAAGTTAGGATTAATTACAGTGTTTATCCTCTTTGGTGTGAAGCTCACCACATAGATATTTATGTAATTCCCTGACCCCAGTTAACTAAAGCTGATGAATTATTGTATTACATTGGAATGATTACAATAAAGCTATATCGTGAAGTACTCGGTAGTTTAGTAGTTTTGGAAAACTAGATACTTATATGCATTCAACATTACAACTTGAAATGTAATACAACATAGAATATCAATTAGTAACTCCCATAACACCTAGTTTATCCATGCAAGAAATTTATAATACACTTATTTTCATATTGGGAAAATATAAAACTTAAGAAATGGTTGAGTTAAGATGCTCAGTAAGGGTAAATAATAAAATGGATGTAATTATAAACATAAAAACTAGGCATAATGAATAATTAAAAACACATGTCGTTAAAAACAAACATGATCATAATATTGAAGGAATAAAAACAAATTAAATATATCCATCACAAAAAACCATAGATATTATACTAGATGAATTATCACATGTAATATCAAGGTCTAGTTTCATAATGAGGTAATTTGTAATGGCAAAAATCGTAATCATTATGTCGAGGCATGGTACCTAGACCATAATAAAATGGATAAAAACTAAAATTGTTTGTCTTGTAAGACCTACTTATGCCTTTAGGGGCTATAACGGTACCCACATATCACGTAATAATTAAAATTTATTACTCATGTGATTTAGGAAAAAAATAAACAACATATACATTCATATTTCAAACTAATATATGAAATATAAATAACTTTCCCAAGTCATTATATATGAACCCTAACTATTTAGAATAATATGACGAATGGTATCAAGATAGAACATCCACAGTAAATCTACTCATAAACCATTTAATAAAATATGTTATATTATATCATAAAATATTAATACCAGTTAAACTAAATTATCAACAAGAGTGTTGAAATAGATGAATATAATTTGATAAAATCATCGAGTAATTCTTAAGATAAAAACTCTTTTACTTTAAAATGTAGAATTATTTTGGAACACTCTTTGCATAAAACCATAGGATAATTAATGTAGTTTTTTAATAATAGAATGAGGGATTTTATAAAAATAATGGAGGCTAAAAACATATTATAGAGTGAAATTGAAAATTGTTAAGAATTTGAGAAGTTCCTTTAAAGCGGGCTTGTTTATCGGGATAAAGTTTTTGAATATTCTTTTAAAACATGTAAATATCAAAAAATAAAGAAGGATTATGTTGGGTAAATATATATATAAAATTAAAAAATAATTTATGAGAGTAAATAAGAATAATTTATAATTTTATTCAGGTAAATAGGGAATAAAAGTAACCTGAAAGAAAATCGATGTTCGGGTAGAAAACCCTTACCTTATGTCTGAACATGTTCTGCACTTGACCTTAACATCATGGATAATCAATTTAAATCCATTTAATAATTAATTGAAAAACATATCTACATTTTTTTATTCATTATAGTTTTATTAAGTTCATTTATGGCCTTATTGATAAGTTATATGACTGAATTATGTTATTCTGGAGTGTTTGTTTCCATGATTTCATGATTGGTTTTCTTGGTTTTAAGTAATGAGGTTAATTTAAAAATAATATAATTATAAATAATTATAATTGAATATTGTTAATGATAATAAATAAGTTTGAATGATTATACATATCATTTGGTTACATATTATGAGGATGAATCGTTAGATAATAAATTAATTGATAATCATTTAGAATGTTACATAGGTTATTGAACATAACAAATTCATTCTGTTTTATTGTTTTGTATTATGTAAATATGTTACATCCAGAACATAAAAATAATTATATTATACATTTTAAAATTTTTATCAGCCTGTAAAATACTTTCATGAATAGATTTGAAGAATAATTTTAAGAACAAAACATCATCCTCTACGAAGGTTGTAAATCTGTACCTCCCAGATGATGATTCCGTTTATAAAATAAAAGAGAGAGATTAAGAAAATTGATATTGGTTAATAAAATAACATGATATAATTATAGTTTATAGATGATATGGTAGTTACCATGATCAATTTTTCAAATGAGGTTATGAGAGAATGACAAAATAAGATTATTTGAAATGAAATTAAATCAAACATGAAGTTGATTTAACTCTTGAAATAACCAACTCGAGAACCCCCTTATGGGAATGTATTTTAGTCTTTTGGAAAGAACAGGGGATTTTATATGTGGGGAGGGACTATGGAAGATTATTTGGGTAGAACATTGTGAAGCTTCAAGGAGTGAAAGAAGAGGGAGTGAGGGTGGTTTTTATAGTGGAGGAGAGGAGGGTTTTCTATTATTTCAATCATTATTTTATTATTTTTGGTTCACGAATACAAATAGTATTGATTTATGTGAATAAATACAAAATTATGTGCTTTTGAATTCTAACCAATGGCCATTTACATCATGTATTACACAATCATAATGCGAAAATTCATTTATTTAGCATATTTTGTAAATTATCAAATTTCATTATTCACAAAACAATCATGTATTTCAGAAAAATCCCAAAAAATCACCCTATCTTTTTTTCAACATGTAGAATTCAAAAATTATCTACATTTTATCAAAATAATTTTATAAATAAGATAAATTTAACTTTTAAATAAAATAATTATTTAAATAAAATATAATGATTTTAAACTTCCAAATGATTTCATAATACTCTCAAAAATTAACCGAGGTCTCATAAATTTATCAAAAATATTAGGAAAAAAATATATTTATATAAGAATTAATTTTATTAAATTGAATTTTATTAATTTATTATTTTCAAATTTTAATTAAATATTTTTTACTCATAACAATACCAGCAATTAATTATTAATTTTTAAGGTATTTACTCTCAGTTATATAGTGTTGAAATTTTATTTATAAGTAAATAGGTGATGTTACTATTCATAAGGGTACATTACAATTCATAAGGGTATGTTACTATTCATAAGGGTAATTTACTATTCACTAAAAAATATTTGGTCCTATCAGGCTCTAAATATCTTACTAATCACAACTTTGTATGTCAGTTTTTGGAAATTTAATATATAAAAGCAGAAAAATTATATTCAATGGCTCAATTATGAAAAAATGTTGTTTCATAGAGACTCATTGATTATTGAATTCAATATTAAATTTATTTCTAAATTATTAGGGTTCTATATTCTTACCCCCTAAATAAATTTCATCCATTAAATTACCAAAATCCTACCTTATAAAAATATTTGGGTAGTTTTTCATCATAAGTTCCCCAGGATCCAATGTTGCCTCTTCAATTTTATGATTTTTCAAAAGTACCTTTACCAGCTGAGTCATCCAATTCCTCAAAACATATTCATTAGTGTACATAATCTGGATAGGCTCTTCATAGTAAGATAGTTCAACTTCCATTTCTCTACCTTTATAAGTGAGGACATGCATTGGTCTGGAATGTACATTCTCAATAATGAGACATGGAACACATTGTGTACCTTAAAAAGGCTAGGCATAATTTCCAAAAGACAAGGCATATCTCCAATTCTCTCAAGAATTTCAAAAGGATTAATGTACGGGGGTCTCAGATTCCCTTACTTTTCAATTCTAATAACACCCTTCGATGGAGATACTTTCAATAAAACATGATAATCCTTTTGAAACTGAAAATTCTTCCTTCTATTATAAACATTGCTTTTTTGAATTATTTGAGATTCATTGACATTTTTTTGAATAGTCTTTACCCTTTCTGTTGTTTTTCTCAACATAATATGGATAGACAATATTTATTTAGATAAATTCATCACCACATGTTGGTTTTGGAGATCTCTTTTCATAAAATGCCTTATATGGTTTCATTTTAATACTAGGATAAAATCTATTGTTGTAGGAAAACTCACCCAATGGTAAATACTGAACCCACATACCCTAAAATTCAAGTGAACATGATCTTAACATGTCTTCTCATTTTTGGATCATCCTTTCTAATAGCTCATTAGTTTTAGGATTATAAGAAGTAATCAATCAAAGATCAGTATCTAAATCATTTTGAATAATTTTCCAGAATTTAGATATGCATTATAGATCATGATCAGACACAATTGATAGAGGTTCTCCAAGAATTTACACAACTTCATTGATATAGAGTATTCTAGGGTTCCTAGTGGAAAAGTCTCCCTTATAGCGAGGAAATGTGTAGATTTCATAATTCGATCAACAGATACCATATTTCATCATTCATTCGTATAGTTTTCTGTAATCTAATGAAAAACTTCAAGGTGATTTCATCCCATTTCCATGTAGGAATAGGTAGAGGTATCATTAGTTCTCTAGGATGTTGTCATTCGGCATTAACTTATTAAAACACTGAACATATTAATTTATAATCAGAAATTTCTCACTTCATGTTGTCCTGCTAGAAATGTTCCTTCAAAAATCTATACATTTTAGTGTTACTAAGGTGTATAGAAAAGTTCGAGCTATGGGAATCCTTTAATAACTCCCTTTACAACTCTGGTATAGAGGTAACACATAGCCTCTTCCCATATTTTAGAATTTCATCCTCACACATGAATTCAGCCAACATCCCATCTTTCACACCTCTAATTTTCTTTTGAATATTATCATCATCAGATAGAGAAATTTTAATTATTTCCAACAAATATGGATGGGAAACCAACTGAAAAAGTAATGATGTTTCACCTTCTTTGATAATTCCCATACCCATCATTACTATATACGTGAATATAGGATCCCTTTTAATATTTATTTTGTTTAAAACACTAAAATCATTTCTACTAAACGAATTAGCTGCCTTATTTTCCTTTCTTTGGTGGTAGTGTATGGGACAATAATAATAGTATCTCGAGCCATCATCATTGTCTAAAGTTGAGTTCTTTCTATGAGAAAATTTATTTTAAACTCTTGGGATTGGTATATATCTCACACCATTCTAAATGGAGATATTTTCATCATATCTTTATCGAAACGATTATATATGATAAGTCAAGATCATGAGTTGGATTTTTCTTTTCATGAATTTTAAACTATCTTGATGCAAAAGCATTAACTCTATCATTCTGTATAAGGAAATATCCAATTAATTTCTTTGATTCATCACTATCAGCCACAAATAATTCAATTCTTGATGGTAGAGTCAGAATGGGAGAATTCATAAATCTCCACTTTAAATCATTAAAACATTCTTCACATTATTTTTTCAATAAAAAACATAACACTTTTATGAGTAATCTTTTTTATCTGTTAGAAAATCATGAGAAGTTATAAATAAAGACAATAATAAACTACAAAACCAATAAAACTACATATCTTGGTTTTATTTGTTGGAGTAGGACATTCTTGAACCACCATTTTATTTGTTGGACCAAATAATATTCCGTCCATAGAGACAATATGGCTAAGTAAATATACTTATTGAATCCCAAAATCACACTTACTGAACATCCCATATAATTCATTTCTTCTAACATTTTTCATAATAATCCTCATTTGATTCTCATGGTCTTCATCGATTTTGGAGTATAATAGGATATCACTAATAAATACCACAAAAAGTCATCAAATTATTACTTGAAAACTATATTTATTATATCCATGAAAATAGGGTGCCTTAATATAACCAGAAAGAAATACTTTAAACTCATAATTCCCATACCTAGTTTTAAATGTTATCCTTGAAATATCTTCCTTCCTCATCAAACTAATGATATCCAGATCAAAGTTCAATCTTCAAAAAATATTAGTCTTCGTGAATTTGATCTTATAAATCATCAATATGAGAAAAATGATACTTTTTCATTATAGTAATAGAATTGATCTCCCAATTGTCAATACACTGCCTCATAGATCCGTCTTTCTTCTTAATGAAAAGAATTGGTGCTCTTCATGTAGAAACTATAAGTACCCATCCTTAAACATCATATAATATTGAAGTAAGTTAATAATTCACATTGAGGATCTTTTTAGGTTTAGATTTTTAGATAATTAGGTTGTAAATATTACATTACATTTCAGAAATTACAAAGTATACACTTCTACACGACCAAATTTTTTCACAAAATAAAAAATCTTTTAAAAAAAGAAACATGTATAGTTCCATGTTTTAGACTGAAATACTTTTCCTTGATCACATCCTTGACCCTATTCATCTTTAAGGCATGTGTAAAACATTTAAAAACATGGGATAAGCATAAAAAGATATGTAAAGTTAATAAAATAAATAAATAAAACCTTAGTCCATGAATATATACCAATCAATGAAATGATAATTTTTATTCTTAAAAAATCTCTTTAACATACCTCACAAAATCATAAGATTTAGGAATAACACATAGAAATCATAAATCATAAAGTTAAATTATGGCATCCATAACATACTTACATTGTAGATTTCACAGCTACATAGGGAGTTACACATGGAATACCCATCAAATTATATACCCTAAATATATTAGGAGAAACACTAACATTTACCTATGTCATGTTACCCAATGCATTTGAGAGATATCTTGGGCTCACCCACCCTAGGGATATCACGAAACCACCTGTATATGTTAATAATGCCCGAGAACCATAACATAATCACAACACATGAATAATCATAAAGGAAATATAAAATTTCCACATTTCAATCACAACATATAATTTAAATATATTGACATAAAAAATTAATTATAAAAATAATTTCAGCTCCAAAATACATAAAATATTATATGGTATTTATTTTTCATTTAAAAATATTATGTCTTCTTAAGGTAGCCAAAAATCAAATAATGCTCACGGTGGTGGAAAGGTCATTGTCATCACGTATGTTAAAATAAGAAACATTACCTTTGTCTTTTAATGAAACTCTATGTAGAAATAATATTCCCTTTGAATGAAATGAAAATTCATTGGGTTTTATACACTATATAAAAGAATGTTTTGTATAAAACAAAATATGTCTCAATGAAAGGAGATTGAGACGATGTCCCTTACAAAGATCATTTTGTAAAAAAATAGATTTATTATGTGTATTCACTATAGGAACACATAAATTAAGTAAAAATACATGATAATATATAAAAATTAATTTCTCTCAAAATAAAATATTTAAATTAACCAGAAAGATAAGATCAACCCAATGAATGGAAATTGGGTTAAGAATTTCCCTTACAATGATCGTATCATTACATTAAGGATAAACCAATGAAATAATTTTTTCTGAAAAATATAAATACACCCAATATAATTAGATATTAATTTTAAAACAATTATATTTAATTAGCACTTATTTATTTCATGTAATAATCAAGAAGTAGAAGATAAACCCAAATAATAGAAATCGAGTTACGAAGTTCTCCTACAAAAATCTGACATCCTAACAGTGTCACATTAAAATTCTGAAAATGAGTTGATGAGAGAGAAAATGGTATCTCATAACTTGGACATAATATTTACAGAAATAAGGATACATAAGAACATATCCCAACATTTGAAAATTTAAATTTAAAGACATAACATAAAATAAGTCTTTCACAAAAAGAGGATGCTGAAAGGTTCCCTTACCGATTTGGCAACTTACCAAACATACACCCCATGAAAGAAGGAGAACAAAATGAAGATGTAAATACCCATAAATTAATTTATATCACACAAATAATACAATAATGGTTAGTACTTACACCATACAAAAGGAAATATTGGCAAATATAGCATGAATCTCTTAGGAATAAAAAGTGAGATGAAATTCCCTTACCTCAAGTCCGATTTGTCATGTATGTTCCTTATTCTTCTAAAATAATAAACCTAAGTTAATTTCTAATTGTTAAATAAAAATTTTCAATTTCATTATTCCTTTTATAACCCTAATTACCTTGCAATAACCATTATATAATTATTTGAGTTTATATCAGACATTTTTTCGATGTTCAGAACTTGCATCAAAAATGAACATATTATAATTACAAATTGTCCATGGGGTAAAAATTTCATTATCTCCATAATGATATTAATGATTTAGATATAATATATATAATATATATCCTATATATAAATATATGTATTTATAATGGCACGTAACATTTAGAGATAGGAAATGAAATACACAAATTCATGGAGACGGTAAGCCATGTGTACGCATGAACTTTACATTCATTTCTATTTTATATTTAATGAAATTAAAACATAATGATACATGGGTATATTATAATTCCAGTATAATATCATATATAATTTCATTAACTCCATCCTTTATATCTTCTATGTTTCGCATTAATGATACATATTACTTTAAGGTGGCGGTAGTCCGCACTTCCTCAAATGAAATTATCGTGTTTACCCATTATAGGAACCATAATGGTATTATATAAATTAAAAGTAAATAAGTATAAAGATAATATAAATGTAATATATATCCCATATTATTACAGTTCTATCTTATTTTCCACCATAATAGGCGGTATAAGATAATTTAATAATCATCATTTCGTGAGGCAGTAGTTCGTCGTCCACAAAAACAGTATGTTCGTATCCATTAGATGGAGGTGTGTGGACGTTCAGTTCAAATAACCATCATAAAAACAACCTCCTATATTCAAGATACTATTTTTGATTTAAAATAATGTAATAAAAAGAGTTTAGAGGGTTAGAGAATGAAAATAAAGGAAAATAACTTGAGAGAATATGTTACCTTTAAATTGGTAACTCACTTTGGTTTGAACCAAAAGGATTTTTAAAGTGCCTTATGCATAAGGTAAGGATTTTAAGTGCAAGATAGAGATTTTGGTAGTTTCTTGGAGCATTTTTTCGGATGAGACAAGTGGATAGAGAGGTTTGAGTAATTGGTTAGAGGTGGTGGCCTTTTTTAAGAGCGAGGAGGGGCTCTTTAGGAATGTTCGAAAATATAATTTTATTATAAACTGAATTTCGATTTAAAAAGGTCCCCAAGTCATTTAATTAAAATATAAGGTACATATAAGTATAAATAAAAACATCCAATAAGAATTGGATAGGTTTAGGATATTTTTAATACTTATATTTTATATTTTACCCTTTGTTAACTTATTTAATGTTTACCATGTCCTCTTATATATTTATACTATATGGTTAATATATTGACCATAAAATTTCAAACGACCCAAAATAGACCATTAATGATATTTATAACATCATATATTTCATTTGACCGAATATAATATTTTTAGGACTATTTTATCTATTAATAAAATATTTATTGATTTAAAATCTCTTTTATGTCAAATTTAATACTATTCTAATCATGACTTTTTAGAAAATCCAAACCAACTAGATAATTTTAAAAAATATTAATTAATTCAAAGATAATAAGTCACAATAAATTATTAAATTATTATATGGCATAAAATGGTTAAAATAAATTTTTTTTATATTTATAATATCACTTATTTGAATCCTTTATTAATGAAGAAATTATTGTATCGCCATTGGGTCATAATTAATTTTTTTATTTAATGTATAAAATTTATAAATAAAATACGATTAGGTAAGAAATTTTTTTATATTTAAGATTAATATTTATAGTTGAAGAGATCACTTATATAACCCCATATACAATTGTTTTACTAAATGATATATGTTTTGGTTAATTTTGTCCTTACTTTTAATTAATTAATATAAAGTTTCATTTTCACTAATAAGTTTCCCCATGGGGTCCCAGAAATATACCAAAGGATGCTAATGGTCGAACATGAATCATTCAATA
The DNA here is from genome assembly GCA_963277665.1 of Viscum album. Lineage (NCBI taxonomy): Eukaryota > Viridiplantae > Streptophyta > Magnoliopsida > Santalales > Viscaceae > Viscum > Viscum album. Next base: position 1,548,054,648 of record OY728152.1, on the reverse strand, counting down.
GGATTTGAATATATGTTAGGCTAATTTAATATTGTTATAATATTATTTTTTTACCATTATTTACCAGATTTACCCTTTAACGATGGTAAAAAAATATTTACTCAAGTATATATTCATAATGTCTAAAAATAAAACTAACCTATTTACAAAATTTGGAGCTCCTAATTCCAAATATGAAATCAATTTTTCCAAATTCAAAACATATAATTAGATTAAGTAAATTTAAAATTAATTCATTTTGTCAAAATAAAAAAAGCGTGTTTTTAAGAAATAATAAGTATCAAAAGAATTACCTTTGTTTATGTCCAATTTAATAGTAAAATTACATCCAATGACCAAAATTGGATTAAATGCTAAAACTATAATCCAATAAAACTTTAAAAACTATTAAAACAACCATCTATCTATATAAATAAATTATATTAAAAGGCTGCTTGGAATTAAAATGCTGTATTTTTCACTATTCATTAAAAAATGAATATTATCATAAAAATTCCAAAATTTCATCCAATGTAAATTTTGATGTCCTAATTCGAATGAAAAATATTATTTTGTCAAATAGAACATATAAAAGTGACCAAAAAAATATTTAAAAAAAATCACCATCAAAAGGCAGTAAAACTACCTTTTAAAAATATTTGATTATTTATGTTTAAAATTGAATTTATTCTCATTATATCGCTTAAACTTTTACTGGATAAATATAAAAACATTTAACAAACATGTATAATCATAATTTATTTAGTTCATTTCATTTCTACCAATATAATTTTTTGGAGTTAACTACCTTTTAAAATAATATTATATTATTATTATTTTGTATGACTCAGCCTCTTGTACAACATGATATTTCGAAGAAACCCATTGTTGTATGTCGGGTATGCCACTGAACATATACGCCTATTTAAAGTAAAATTTAAATTTATTTCAAATATATTAATAAATATGAAAATTTTATATTCTTTATTTACCTGGGATGTTAAATCCTTCCCCCTTTTGAAAATTTTGTCCTCTTAATTTTAAAATTGTGTTCAGAAACTTCATTGAAATCCCCACATCAGAAAACGTGTCAATAAAACTATGGGTCTAACAGAATGAAAGAGAAGTAAAAATGTCATCCTAGATAACCCATAGTACGATTCCATGAAAACATGGATATGTATGAGAAACTAAGTATCATGTTCTGATGGAGAGTGATAGAAAATATAATTAGGAGAATGTTAACCACCAGAAAACGACAAACATGGAATAGGTTAAACGAACATTGATTCACCAAAAGTAAAAGTAAACGGACAACGTTTTTGTTTTATGTTACCTTTTATAAAGTTAAAGAATTTATTTATGATATTGACTAAGTACATAAGGACATACACATACTTTTCATGTAGTGTTTCATCCTGTAATAAGATTCTACCAAAAACTCATATTTTCCCCAAATGATGAGTATTCAATATGACTTGCTCACACCTAAAGCACTGGAATCAACATATAGAGAATCACATAATTCAAAAAAGATAAACTATATATTTCCCTTATCCTTATACATTAACCAACACCAAAAATGGTTAGTACGAGATATGATAATCCCCAAAAAGGAAAATCCTTTATAAAAAGAAATACTACTCTTAATATCCAAAATTCAACAAAGACCACTCAATAAACAACTATCCTTAAATTCTTCAAATTAACCAAAACTGAGATTCAAACCCAAAACTCATAAATATTTAATGACATAGTCATCCACATTAAATATTAATATTTATCTTCAAATAACATTGGGTACTCTTAATGTCCCATATTGAAAAGTAATTAAATGAATCACATATTCTCTATGATAGGTTAATCATATCCATAAAAAACCCAAATTGTTATATGTCCATAATGAAAAACATAGATCCTTACAAAATAAAATTATACCATTACTCCTCAAATGAAATATCATAGTATTCTATTTTCCTTAAACATATAGTATTCCCAAAAGAGGAAACGTCTTCCAAAGTCACATTTATCATCTAATCACCAAATCATTTTACTATACTAAGGATATACATTTAATAAAACATAAGTTCCCAAAATCAACTTATTTTTTATCCATAAAATCATTTAACTAAAAATAATAAGTCATACTAACCTAGGAATTCACGTAGGCCAATGGTTAGCGATAAATCCCAATCGCACATTGGTTGGGGGTTCGATTCCCACAGCTTTGTTCGACACAATGGGTTGTCACACAGTCTGCGTGTTGTCCTTTTTCAAAAAATATATAATATTATATCATTACCAAAAATGAGATAAATTCCTTAAAAATTACCATATAATATTTTAACCCAAAAATTTCTCATTAGCGCTCCCATTTCATTTGGTTTATCCATTAGAAAACCACCACAGTTTTCCTTCAATTCTATTGTTACGTTGGTTCATGCTAGATCTATCCATTTACTAAAACCAAAAAGGTCATTGTGGTTATATCAGTAAAATAAACATATAATATCTTATAAGGAGTTTAAACACTATGATGTACTTATTCATGTTATTTTAAACCCATTGAATATATCTAAAATAATTATGACTCTTTCAAATATATTAACCATTATGGTTATGTCACTTATGCTTAAATAACACCATAACCTCTCAAGTTATATAAACTGACCTCTACTACCAACTATAAGGCACTATCATTAAACATTACATAATCATGAAGTAAGTTAATAATTCACATTGAGGATCTTTTAAGGATTATATTTTTAGATAATTAGGCCATAAATATTAAATTATATTTTAAAAATTACTAAGTAGACACTTCTAATGTATCCAATTTTTATCATAAAATAATGACTCTTAAAAAAGAAACAAGATTAGTTCCTTGTTTTATACAACGTGACTTTTCCTTGATCACATCCATGACTCTATTAATCATCAAGTACTATGGAAAACATTTAAAAATGTGGGATAAGCATAAAAAGCATAGTAAGGGATATAAAGTAAGAAAATAAAACATTATTCCATGAATATATACAAATAAAATAAATAATACTTTTAAATATTAAAACATAATCTCATTAACATACCTCACAAAATCATAGTATTTATGAATAATAGATAGAAATCATAAATCATAAAAGAAATATGTAGAATACATAACGTAATTACATTGTAGCATTCAAATCTACAGAGGGAGTCACACTTAAAATACCCATCACAGTTTATTTCCAAAATCTCATAGGAGAAAAATTAACTTTTTCATCTGTCACATTACCCAATCCATTGGAGAGCTATTTCAAGCTCACCCACCCTAGATTTATCACAGAACCAATCGTATATGTAAACAATTCCTAAGAACCATAACATAATTATAACACATGAACATTCATAAAGGAATGATACAATTTATACATTTCAATCACAATATATCATTTAAATATATTGAAATAACAAATATATTAACAAAAACATTTTCAATTCCAAAATAAGTAAAAGAGTACATGGTATTTATTTTCCATTTAAAAACATTATGACTTGTTAATGAATTTAAAAATAAAATAATGCTCATGGTGGCTGAAAGGTCTTTTTCACTATGTACATTAAAAAAAGAAACATTCCCTTTTTTCCTTCAGTAAAAAACAACTTAGAAAAACTATTACCTTTGAATTAAATGAAAAGTGAAAGGGGTTTATACACCATATAAAATAATGTTGTATATAAAAAATATGAATCAATGAAAGAATATTAAGAAAATGTCCCTTACAAAGAACATTTTATAAATGAAATATATTGATTATGTGTGTTCACTATAAGAACACATAAAGTAAGTATAAATACATGAAAAGATATAAAAATTTATTTCTCACATAATAAATGAACTAGGTAAATAAGAAATAGAAAATCAACCTAAATAATGGAAATTGGGTTAAGAAGTTCTATTAGAAAGATTGTATCATTACATTAAAGATAAACAAATAAAATAATTAGGTGTGAAAAATATAAATAATCCCAATATAATTAGATATTATCTTTAAAACAATCAAAGTAAATTCACACATATCTCCGTCATGGTATAATCAATAATTATAAGATCAACTAAAAGAATGGAAATTGGGTTAAGAAATTAACTTACAGACATTCGATAGCCTAATGGCATCGCTTTCAAATTAATAAAATCAGTTGTTGGGAGAGAAAAGGGTCTCTCGTCAATTGGACATAAAATCTACAGAAATAAGTATATATAAGAACATATTCAAACATTTGAAAATTGAAATTTATATACATAATATAAAATAAGTCTTTGACAAAAAGAGGACGGTGAAAGGTTCCCTTACCAGTTTGGTAACATACAAAACATACACCCCATGAAAGAAGGATCATACAATGAAGAAGTAAATACTAATAAATTAAATTATATTACACAAATTATACAATCATGGGCAGTATATACACCACAAAAAAAGAAAATATTGGAAAATATAGCATAAATATCATGGGAATAAAAAGTTAGATGAAGACCCCTTACCTCAAGTACGACTTCTCTTGTATGTTCCCTGTTTATCTTGGATAACAAACCTAAGTTAATTTCTACTTTCTTAATATAATTTTTCAATTTTATTATTCTTTTATATCACTTATTACCTAGTTGTAACAATTAGTTAATTATTTGAGTTGATATTAGTCATTTTGTCGATGTTTGGAACTTGTGTAAAAAATAAAGATGTTATAATTACAAATTGTCCATGGGGTCAACTGTCCATCACATCCAGAATGATATTATGGATTTAGATGTCATATATATCCATTATATATATTTATTTATAATAGTACATAAAAATTGGATATTAGAAATGAAATGCATCGTTCATGGAGATGGTAAGACGTACCTACGCATTAACGCTACATTCATTTATATTTCACATTTAATGAAAAGAAAAATTAATGATAGAAAGGTATATTATTATTACAGTATAATATCAAATATAATTTCATTAATTCTATCTTTTATATCTTCCATGTATGACATGAATGAGTCATATCACTTTGAGGGAGCGGTAGTTCGTACTTCCGAAAAGAAATTATCTTGTTTTCCCATTATGGAAACCATAAAGGTATGATATTAATGAAAAATATATAAGTATAGAGATAATATAAATATAATATATATCAAATATAAATACAGTTCAACCTTAATGTCTACCATAAGAGGTCGTAGAAGATAATTGAACAATCATCGTTTCGGGAGGCATTAGTTGTCGTCCATAGAAACAGTATGTTTCTATCCCTTGAATATAGGTGTGTGGATGTGTATTTAGAATATCCATCATAAAAAACCTATTATATTTAATATACTGGTGTTTTTTATAAAATAATTGAATATATTTTTGTTTTGGGGTTGGAGAAAGAAAATAAAAAAAATAACTTGAGAGAATATGTTACTTTTAAATCAAGTAACTCTCTTTGGTTTGAACAAAAGGCTTTCTTGAAGTGCCTTATGCCTAAATTAGGGCTTCTAAGAGAAAGAGAGAGATGTTGGTAGCTTCTTGGAGAAGATTTTTTATGAAAAAAGGGGCATGAGATTTTTGATTAATGGGTTAGAGGTGGTGGCTTTTTATAAGAGGGAGGAGGGTCTCTTTTTGAATGTTTGAAAATATTATTTTATTATAAATTGCATTTATATTTAAAATGGTCCCGAAGTAATTTAATTCAAATATAAGGTACATTTAAGTCTAAATAAAATCATACAATAATAATTGGATAGTATTTGGATATTGTTTAGTCATTATCTTTTTTATTTAACCCTTTTTTAACTAATTTAATTTTTACCATGTCCTCTTATATATTCACACTAAATAGTTGAAATATTTACAATAAAAGTCCAAGAGACCTCAAATGGATCATTAGTTAAATTTTTAACATCATATATATCATTTGGACTAATATTAGATTTTTAGGACTATTTTATCTTTTAATAAAATATTGATTTATTTAAAAACTCTTTTTTGACAATTTTAATACTATTCATATCATGACTTTTTAAAAAATACAAAGCAACTCGATTATTTCAAAAAACCTTCATTAGGTCAATGTTAAAAAAGTCAACATAATCTATAAAATTCGTTTATGGAATAGAAAGGTTCAAATTAAATTTATTTTAATATTTATAATATCACTTATTTGAATCCATTATTAATGAATAAATTAATGCATCACCATTGTGTCATAATTAAATTTATTTATTTAATATCTAAAAATTCTAAATAAAATACCATGATGTAGGAAATAATGTTAGATTTAAAAGTAATATTTATAGATTAAGAGATCAATTATATGACCACATATACAATTGTTTTACTAAAAGATATATGTTTAGGTTATTTTTGTCCTTACTTTAAATTATTTAATATAAAGTGTCATTTTCACATACAAGTTACTCCATGGTGTCCCAAAAAGAAAACTAAGGATGCCAATGGTCATACATGTATCTAAAAATAGTATTAGAACACATTTTATGGTAATTTAATATTATTACAATATTATTTTATTACCCTTATTTACCATATTTACCATTTAACTATGGTAAAAATTTATTTACCAAAGTAAATATTAATAATGTCTAAAAATAAAAGATACTTATTAACACAGTTTGGACCTCTTGATTCCAAATATGTAATATATTTTATCAAATTCAAAATACATAAGTGGTAGAAAATAATTTAAAAATAATTCCCATTGTCAAAACAAAAAGCATGTCTTTAGAAATAATAACTATCAAATTATTTACCTGTGTTTATGTACAATTTAATAGTGAAATTACATCCAATTACAAACATTGTATTAAAAAATAAAAATATAATCCAATTAAACCTTAAAAATAATTAAAATAAAAATCTAAATATATAAATAAATTTGATTAAAATGCAGTTTTGAATTAAAATGTGGTATTTTCACTATTCATTAAAAAATGTACATTATCAGAAAAATACCAAAATTTCATTCAATGTAAATTTTGATGTCACGATTCTAAATGATAATATTATTTTTCCAAATATAACAAATAAAAGTGACAAAAACTAGATTTAAATAAGGGTACACTGTCAAAAGGTAGTAAATATTCATTTTAAAAATATTAGAGTATTTATGCTTAAAATTGGATCTGTTCTCATTTTAAACCTCTAAATATTATTGGATAAATGTAAAACCAGTTAAAAAACATGTATAATAATATTTTAGTTATTTATGTTCATTCCTGCCCCTACAATGTCTTGGAGTTGACAACCATTTAAACTAATATTATATTATTATTTTTCAGTATGACTCAGCCTTTTGTGAAACATGAGTTTCAGAAAAGCCCTTTGTTGTGTGTCTAGTATTCCGTTGAAAATATCATCCATTTAAAGTAAAATTAATATATAATTCAAAAATATTAATAAATATGAAAATATCATATTCTTTTTTTACCTTGGATGTTATAGAAACATTAGGGAGAATTAATCATTTATCACTCAACTCCTCTATTTGTTTCATAAACTATACTAACTCTACATTGGATAATCATTAATAAGTCTTTGGTATAGGTATTTACCGAGAATTAATTAAATAGTCAACTCAACATCCCTCTTTAGAGGAATCCTAGGTAAATCCTCAGGAAACAGATCAACGTATTCTTGCACAATAAATACATCTATAATTTTAAGATTCATTTCCTCACACATAGATATAAAAACCTCATCATCCCTAATAATTTAATTCCATATAGCTAATGGGGTGGATATACATAATAATCCGATGATTTTGTTTCTTCTCTAAAGATAAGGTATTCTACATCATTTTCAAAAAAAATTAACCTCTTTTTTTCTAGAAATACATTTTCACATTATAATTAGAAATCCAATAAAAACTAAGGATTATATCAAATTAAATCATATGTATTATAAAAATATCAGCAATTAAATCATGTTTATGTCTCATAAGGGGGCCGATTGACACATCTTTGTTGCTATGATACATCCATAAAGAGTTTTTACTGGAAAATCCATTATTAATTTTAATTGGAAGTGTATAATTTTCTTAGAAAAATGGGAAGATATCAAAGGATCAGATTATCCAAAATCAAATAAATCATTGGCTTGTTTGAGGAAAAGATTAAAGTACCTACCATGACATCATTACGAACTTCAACCTTATAAATTATGATGGAATAAGCATGGCCTTTCTCCCATTGCCTTCTATGGAGAATGATTCCTTGAAACCTAGAAATATCATTTTTGTAATGTCCCATTACTGTAAAATTGTAAAATTGAACATTGAGGATTACTAAATTCTCGTACAATCTTGTGATTTATTTTTTTTCATCCACACTTATAGAAAACCACCATAACCTTCAGGAAAGTACTAGGGTGTTTCTTTCTCAATTGTAATAGGATAGAAAATAAGTTCTTCCCTTCTACCCCTTTTCCTTATTTCTTTTTATAGAGTATTCAACATCCATTTTACCCTCTTAAATTCACTTAAAATCATTATAAATAGAGATTAATTATTCTATCTTGATAGTACATGAGATTATATCTTCATATAAAGAGAAACGTTGGGAGAATAGTTCCCTTCAGAATAATGGTTTTAATCTATCAAATAATTGTCCAGTTTTTCTTCTTGGATTTTATATGTTGTTTTTGGAATGCCTTTATAACCATGTAAAGTTAACTTCATGCATTGCAACATTTTTATCCTCTTTTATCCTCAGATTTATAAACTTCATTTCTATATTTTATCATTGTTCACAATGAAAGTATCTTTAAAATAATAATTCCATAAAATCAATCCATTACATGTTTTCAATCTATTCCTCCTACTTTGTGTTTTGAATTAGTGACCACCATTGACTAGTGCCTCCAGATGAAAGAGAAACTGCCACGACTACCTTCTCCCTTTCGATACTCCCCAAAGTGAGAAATATCATCTCTATAGAACTTATCCACTACTCTGTTACAAATTGGTTTGTGGTACCATCAAATTATATATGTGGTTGTCACATAATGAATTATAACATTCCTACTCCAAATTTTGGTTTAGGATGATCCATTTGGGTAAGATTATTGTTCATAACCTGAGTTAGCTGTCCCCATATAGTTTGTATGTTTCTCAACATGAGTGGAATCCCCTAAACCAACAACATTATCATGCATAGTAGGTAAATCTCTACATGGGATATGTATGTTCATGTGGTAATCATTCCTTCCATTAGGATCCAATTCTAAAAAGTATAATACTCTCTATTAGGTTATAAATCATATTTCATAGTCTTAACTAACATAACACTAAATATAAATTGAAATCCTCTGAATAGCTAATACCATAATCATAAACATGGTTTATTTGAGAAATATTTAATTCTATATCCTTTATAATGGCTTGTAATTAAGATGTAAATTTTCCTAACCATATCCCTCATGATTTTCAAACTAGGTGCATAGTAAGGCCCATTTCCATGATCCAGGTTACACTGAGTCAATCCGAGAACATGTTGTTAGAGTTGTTAATATAAGGTACGTTTATGTCAGAACCATGTCCACTTATAATAATAATATAATTATGTATTTTATAAGAATTTCCACATAATATCTTCCTTACCAAAACACTAGGATGTTATTTTATAATTATTCCCAATTTCTACATAGTGATTTTTCCCAAATCTATGTTTTCCTAATCTAGCTTATAAGGGTTCTAATAGACATCATTTGATACCAATTGTAATACCCCAGCCCCAGTTGCCTGAATTCAATGCATTCTTTAATTACATTGGAAGTATTACAAGAAATTTTTTTCCCAATGGATCGAGTAGTTAATAAGTTTTGTAAATCTATACACATACACATTTTTAACATTACAATGTGAAATGAAATAAAATATATCAGGTCTATTAGTAACTCCCATTACTCCTAGATTACCCCTACAAGTCATTCATAATACACTTCTTCACATCCTAGGGAAATATAAAACATAATAATGGTGTGATATCTGGTTCTTAGTAAGGGTAAATAATACATAAAAAGTAATCATAATCATAAACACTAGGCCTGATAAATAACTAAAAACACATTCCTTTAAAAATAAACATGATTATAATATAAAAGGAAAAAAATATATTAAATAATTCAATAAAAATATCAATTGATATCTTACTAGTCGAATAATGTCATAGAATATCAATATCTTTTTTTATAATGAGAGAATTCATAATTCCAGACACCATAATCACTCTATCAAGGCCATGTGTTATGACCATAACTAAACTGGTAAAAACCCAAACTAGTTTGTCTCATGAGACCTACTGATGCATCGAGGGGCTATAGAGGGCCCCACCCATCACCTAATATGTTTAATTAATTCCTAAAATTAAGGGGTATAAACATAAGGAACATAAACAGTCATATTTGAAACTATAAAATGAAATTTAAATACCTTCCCTCAATCCTTAAATATGACTTCTAAACATTTGAATTAATATTATAAATGTTATCAAGATAGAATATCCACAGTAAAAATAATCATAAACTATTCAATAAAATATGGTATATGATATCATTAAATTTTAATCCCAATTGAACATAATAATCATAAAGAGTGTTTAAATATATTAAAATACTCTTATAAAACCATCATGTAATTCATAATATAAATAATCATTTACATTGAATAGAAGAGTTCATTTGGAAAAATATTTGAAAAAAAACTAGAGGTGAATTAATTAAGATTCTTCCTAAAAAAAATTAGTTATTTTTTAAAAGTAATGGTGGCTGAAAAGGTATTATAGATTTAATTTTAATATAGGTTACAATTCGAGAAGTTCCTTTGAAATGTGCTTGTTTATCAAGAATAATTTTTGAGAGATTATTTTAAAACATGTAATTCCCCATAAAACAAAGATGTATTATGATTGGTAAAAATATATAGAACATTTAGACATAAAATATAAAGAGTATATTAGAATAATTAATTATTTCATAAAGGTAAGAAGAGAATAATAGAAACCCAGAAGAAAATGGATGTAAGGGTTGGAAACCCTTACCTTATTTCTGAATTTGTTCTGAACATTACCTTAACTTCATGGATAATAAATTTAATCCATAAATTAATTAATTCATAAAATTATCTACATTAATTTGATTCATTATGTTATTATTAATTTCATTTATGGCCTTATTGATATGTTATATGATTTTATTATGTCATTCTAGAGTGTTTTTTTCCTTGATCTCTTATTCAGTTTGCTTGATTATAAATAATGAAGTTCATTTAAAATAGAAATAATTCTCAAGAATTGGAATTTCATGTTAATAATAAAAAATCATAATTTTAAATAATTATATATATCATTTGGTTACGTATTATGAGGTTGAATCCTTAGATAATACATTTAGTGATAATCATTTAGATTATTGTGGTGGTTATTGATCATAACAAAATCAATCTTTTAATAATTTTGTATTATGTATATATGTTACATAAAAAACATAAAAATAGTTATATTATTAATTTTAAATTATTTATCAACCATTAAATTTTTTTAATGAAATTATTTGAAGAAGATTTTGATGAAAAAACTTTTTCATCCATGAAGGTTGTTAATTGGAACCTCTCTGATAATTATTTCATTTATTACAAAAAATGGGGAGAGTAAATAGATTGATAATGGTTATTACATTAACATGGTATAATTCTAGTATATATATAATACAAGATTTATCATGATCATTTTTATATAGGATTATAGGAGAGAATAAAAATAAAAGATAAATTGAAATGAAATTAAATGGAAAAGGAAGATGATTTACCATTTGAAATAAGCTCCTTGAGATCCTCCTTAAGGGAAGGAGTTTTGGCCTTTTAGTAAGACCAAGGGATCCTGGATGTGAATTTGATATAATTCTATTTAAATTATCCATCACTCATGAATGATTCATAAATACATTTATTTAGAAAATTTCATAAATTTTTTAATTTCTTTATTCACTAAATAGTCTAGTATTATAAAAAATCCAAAAACATTATCCCTAATTGTTTTTAACGTTTAAAATTAAAAAAATGAAATATGTTTTCTCAAAATAATTTTCTAAAAAAGAAAAATTTAATATTTAAATGAAATCTTTATTCACATGAAAAATAAAGAACATCAATTTAAAACTGATTTTATAATACATTCACAAATTAACTAAGGTCTCATTAAATTACCCTAAAATCATAGGACAATAAAATATTTATTTATGAATACATATTATGATAAATAATTTTATTTGTTTTTCAATTTAAAATGGTAATTAAGTATTTAATAATCAAAAAAATTTAACTCTTAATTATTAATTTTTAAAATATTTACTTTTATTTATATGGTTCCTAAATTTTACTTATACTTACATGGGTGAGGTTACTATTCATAAGGGTACATTACTATACATAAGGGTATGTTAGTATTCATGAGGGTAAGTTAATATTCCACAAAAATGTATTTTGTTCCTATAAGACTCTAAATATCTTAATGATCACAACCATGTATTTCAGTTTTTCAAAATTTAAAACGCAGAAGATGAAAAATTATGTTCATTGGCTAGGTTATAAAAAAATGTTGTTGCATAAACACTCAATATTTCATGTATTCAAAATTAAATTTATATGTAAATTCATGGGTGGTATAATTTCTGTAGGAAATCATCTCAATCATTTCATATATTTATCATGGATAGTTAAGCGTACAAATCCTTATCTAATCCATTGGATGGATAAATAGAAATCTATTAATCTGATATCCCGACAGTTGGGGTTTCCCAGCTAGTGTAACGTAAATAAAACATCAAAAATGATCTAATCATAGGTCAATCTATTGTAACCATTATTTAATGTGAAAATACCCAAGGATGATCCATTATCACTTATTACATTATCAAATTACACAAGATAATACATAGGCACCCTAATATGGCATAAAACTACACTAATGGATGATCGAGGCCATGACAAGTACCACTTTGGAAGGAATCTAACAAAAAGTATGTTAAGGTAATTAATCTCATTATCTTATCTTAGGTTATTCTCTTTATGTATTCATGATTCTAGTAATATATTTTTTAATGGTATTCTACCCACAAAACCATAATAATGTGTTACTCTTTACACAACCCATGAATTTGTGTTACATACCCACTAATAGAAGTCAACCATATTAACACATATAAAGATTCTTTGTATACATAAGGTATATAAACACTTCATGTAAATACACATAATTATATTAAATCTACAATAACCACATGAGTATCCCCAAAGTGATAGATACCAAACCCCATTCAATTTTCATGTTACGGAATATGCAACTAGTTAAATATGTAGAATGGACCCAAGTCTCACTACTTTTGGATACATTACGCATGAGAGAATTTAATACATCATAAATCTAAAAGGTAATATGCACAAAATATATTCAATAATAAAATTCAAGCTAATAAATTCAATTACAAACTGAGGTCAATATAGATTGAAAATTTAATTCATCAAATTAAATATTATAATGTAATTAAAGTATCTATATTTGATGTTGTTTCTCATTTTTAAATAAGTCATATATAATATTCACACATCATAAACAATTTAATAAACATAATGTATAAAGTAATAACGATTAAAAAATGAACAATAAAATAATTTTAACATGATTTATCCCATTATGACAAATTCCAAATAAAACCTAATTATAAACTATTTTATAATGTTAATCTTACACATTATAGACACGCCATAATTCTTAATATAAACCTTTAATATTCATTTAAAAAATGGTAATATAAAAAATATATATTCATTATAATATGAACACTTTCATATTTAACATTATATTTCATTTTCGTATTAAATATTTGATATTACATTAATTATAAACTATTTATAATATAATTTATATTAGGTAATTATTTTACTTAATCTAAATATTATATACTTAATTATTATTTAAACCTTAATGGTATAACTCCTACAAAAAGTTATTATGTTTCCTAAATAATATATAATAGGTCCCCCTATTATTCTGAACAATTCAAAATAATTAATTATAAAATATTAATAATTTAAATATATTCATTATATATTTTGTCCTTATTTCATAATTTATAGTACTTTATAAAACACAACATATAATTTATAAATAAATGATTTTATTTTTTGATAATAAGTCAAGCTATATAAAGTTGGATGAGTTATTTCAAATATTAACCTTTAATGTTCGTATATAAAAATTTTCATAAAATTTTTTTATTTATAAAAAACTAATAATTAGTCAATTTATAAACCTTTTGTGAATTAAAATTTCCCAAAATACCATTAATATTGGTCTAAAAAAAATTTATATACCATATAAATTATTTTTTTGTGAAAAATATTTTTAAATAATTTTTAATGCAATTGTTATTACCCATATGTATATATGATTACTCCTCAGTATGTCAAAATACTTATACCCATACATAGACCATCTATAATCACTTGCATAATGGTAATACACTAATTATTTTTAAGCATATTTTGTAAAATTACATGCATAATTTAAATTTAAATACTAATTTTAGCGATATCATTTTTTGTATGGGAAAAATGGTTCTACATTTACATAAATGATTCACATAAGGTAACATATTGTTTACATTCACATGGATGTTAGACATTATTCCATAAGGGTACTACCTTCACACAAACCATTTACATAAAGGTAAAAAACTGGTTACCGTAATTTAGTCCTTTTAAATAATGTAATTACCTTTTTGAAAACTTTAAATCAAAAATATAAGTGGTCGGTTTCCTTTACATAAACCCTTTATAAGCACAACTATAATTACATAGCCATTAAATTATTTAAATATATGTTTTTATGACCCTTATTTGACAAATATGCATAAGGATAAGGTGATACAACACTTACACAAACCACTCTTTGTAAGGGAAATACCTTGGTTACTCTTATGAACATCAGATACATAAGGGTAAGGTTTTAATTAACTTTACATTTCAGAGCATTATAATGGAAAATCCTTTATCAATCCAAATTTACAAAAAACAAAACACTGATCTTTTTTATTGATTATTCTTTATTTTAATACGAGATTGCATAAATATAAATCATATTTTCCCCCTAATACCACTATCATGTTTTGTATGAATCTAATAACAATAATTAGAAATAGAAAATCAATAAGAAACCATATATGAGGATCATCCATGCATGTTAAATGAAACATGAAATAAAAATAAAATGAAGAAATACTATAAACATGATGTGCCTACCATAAAAGAGAATATTAAACATTTATAAGTTCATATTATATGATGAATAAATATTATAAATTGGAAAACAACAATCTGACCTCTGCATGTATTCCTATGGATGATCTGAATCACTAGATGTTCTAGCAGGATCCACCAAATGCCATTATGTGTTGGCATATGGTAGTGAAAAAGAGAAAGATGATAGAGAGATTTAGGTTCTTATGATTCACTGGATCAATATCAACCCAAAACACACTTATGATGCCTCAAATTTTTTTATATAACTGTAACACCTGGATATTTTGTGAATTATTTTGTCTTGAATTAATTTATTTACATTATATTTTTCATATCTCACAACAATGAATATAGATTTTGTTATATGAAAAAAATAAGTGTGGATTGTGTTATATTAAACAACAATTAAATATTCTATTATAAACAAAATAATTTTTAACTTTTTCTATAAAAAACAATGATTATATCTTGTGCTATACATATAAATTAATTTCCTCAATGGTTTGCGTATCACATAAGACAGTGATTTATCGAACAATAATATATTATTAAAAACATTGTTATTTAATATAATAAGATATAATCTAGCCATTAAACTGAAGGTTGTGAATAAGAATAACTAAATTATTAAAATATATAGTTTATTTAATTATTTCCCTATTAATTATAAATGAATATTGATACAAATTGATTATTAAGGGAATGATTTTTTAAATGATTATTTTTTCCGAAAAATGCCATTTATTTTAATAATATAATATAATTACTATTAGTAAATAACATTAATTAAATTTGTAAATTATATATTAAATAAAATTTTTTTAAAACGAATCTGATTGGATTTATAGAAATAAGATAAGAACATACCCAATTTTAAACATAAAAACCTATGTTTTTTAAAAGGTAGTTTTATCACATTTTAATAGAGAAACTATTTTAAATATGGGTTTTTGAAAATTAATAAATTTTATATGTAAAAATAAATTTCATTTTGGAAATAGAAACATAAAAAATAATTTAGGGTTATTTTTTCTATTTTTCTATGAAGTTTTTTTTGGATGAATTATGGAAAACAGTAAATTTTAATTCAAAAATTATTTTTCATCTAATTTATTTATATACCTAAATTATATTTTATTTTTTAAAAAATTTAATCTAGACCATTTTTACAAATATTAAACCAATTTATTCATTGTAACCTATTTCACATTGAAACTGGAATTGAAAGTATTTAAAAAATTTAGAGATTTTCTCTTAAAAACGAGTTATCATCAAACATATGCTGGATTAATACACATATAATTTATGACACTTATATGATTATAATTTTTAAAAAATAAATATTTTTAATTATCATAATTTATAATTTATAATAAAGAAAACATATAATTTGTTCAAAGGTATTTGTGATGGTTATAAAAATTTATGACATCGATAAAGAGAAAAATTATGTTAACAAAAAACTATACCCTAAACATAATGCCTAAAATGAATTATAAATTTGTAAAAAACACATTTAGTTGACATATTTCGCCCCTATATTCCATTTTCTCTATTTTTTACCATTATGGTTTCCTCATTTCATGGGGAAAATGTAGGTGTAATGTAAATCTCAAAAATTTACAAGAAAGTCACTCCTCAACTATAAAAAGGTAGTCACACCTCCCACTTCCTCACACATCTCAAGCTCTTTGCCTCAGCCATAATATACTCAAAAATCATTCCAAAATCTCTCCCTTACACCTTTAATCCTCTCTTTGGTAATATATTCAACCATTAAATCCCTTTGGTGCAAAATAAAATGAGTTACCCAAAGAAGAGGTAACATCCTTCCTCAAGCTCCTTTCATTAATTTAAATTCTCCACCACCTCAACCATTCTTATTAAATGCATATATAATAACCTGAGTATACTAAATAATTTTAGATATTTTAATTATAAGGGTTATAAGTACATTATTTGACAATGACATATAATTTGTAACGAACTAACCATTCTTGTGTTTGGAGAACTACAACATCAGGAAACGATGTTGTTCGTTATTCTTTTACCACCTCTCATGGTTGGAAATTATGATGGAAAATATTTTTTATATGATATATTAAATAATTATTATTTACTTTTTCTTCTTTAATAATTATATAAAACATACCTTATTTCTTTCTAATTTATTTAAAAATGATAACTTCGTATGTGGACGTGTGGACTACCACCTACTCAAAGTGATGTGATTCATTAAAACTCTACATGGAATTTATTAAGGATGTGTTTAAAAAATATATATGATATATAGGAAATAATTATAATAATTTAATGATATTATATATATATATATACATTTCGTTCACATTATTTCTATTAATACAATATAAAAACAAAAATAACATTCATGTGTACATACTACATACCGTCTCAATTAATATTGTATTTCATTTAATATTTTTATCATTTATATATTATTATAATTACATATATAATGACTATATATTATATTTATATAATATTTTACATTTTTAAATAATTAAATTTTATTCTATGTAAGATTACCATAAATAACAAGTCAAAAAATGTACGAAAAAGAAGTTAGTAATGAACAAAAACCCAAATTTAGCACGGATTAATTAATGAATAGGTATTATAAAGACATAATAAAATCATATATGGTATTATATATATGAATATAGTTCATTTAAATATTTATAATAAAATCAAACTTATTATATTGGATGTTTCAAGGAGTACAACGAGTGTTCAGACATACGGTATGGGTTTTCTTATCACACTAATTAAATCTGTGCGATAAATGGCATGTTCACCACTCATTTATTTCTTGTGGTGTGTGTAATTCCCATGATTTTTTTCTACTATAATTATAAAAACTATTTGTGTATTTACATATTGATTTTATGATATTTATTTCATGGTGTTTATGGTTCCAAATTAACCAAATTAGTACAGTAATTTTTTATAAATTTTTCATTCTTTGAGGCACATTCCATTTATTCATCGATATTTTTCTATGAGATGTATATACTACCATTTTAAAATTTATTCCATAAATATCCTTATTTTAATTAATATTAAGGATTAGTTTAATTTTATTTTATTACATGGGGAGTATAATTTATTGTTACCATGTTTATAGAGATGGTTGAAGAAATATAATCATTTATCATGATTGTTTATGATTAATATTACATTAACCAAAAATTATAATCCATATCTCATTAACAAAAATGATTTATGTTCTCCTCTGGTTATTTATAATATTTTCTTGTGTAATTACCATTTTTACACTCGTTGGTAATTAATATTATTAAGAATTTTTTTTTGGGAAAACATGACATTATCTCCCTTTTTAATCAGAAATATGTTTTCTTTCAAACAATATTTTATAAAAATGTTTTTAAAAAATTAGTTCTACTATTATATGATCTTTAAAATACATTTCTACCCATTTTTACCTTTTATGGTAAATGGTTTTTGAAAAAATAATCTATTTATCATTTTTATATCGAGACATTTTTCATATATTTTAACGATGAAAAAGGAATGTTTGAATATACAGACTTAACCGCCATCATGATCATCATTTCCTTAAGTACTCCTTTAAAATCATAAATTTTCATTCCTAAATGAGCGGTTTTCCTAATATTTTGGACATGTATTTTTTTAGTGTTTTCAAAAAAAAATTTAATAGTTTAATGTTTCAAAAGTTTATTATATTATTTTCAAAGCTTCACATTATGTTCTAAAAATATTTTTTTCGTAGAAAATTAATTCAATGATCTCACTGCTTCTTTTATAAGTATTAAAATTAATTACAAATATAATGTTTTTAGAAAATTTATGAAGATTTTTTATATTTTTTAATGGAAAATGGTTTTGAAAATCACTTCAGGCTTCTTTTGATAATTTTCAAGGAAAACTATTTTCAAAATATTTTTTATATATTTTTTATATTTTCAGGGAAAAAGGATTTTGAAATTATTTTAATCATTCAATTTAATTTTTCATGTAATTATCAAGGAAAATGATTTTCAAAAGTATTTATGTTTTATAAATCCTTTTATAAAAAAGAAATGATTTTTTCCTCATGAAATGTTTTTTTAAATGTTATTTCAAACTTATTATACATCTAAGATGACACTAGTTCATGTTAATCATGACTTTCTAGGAAATTATCTATAGGTTTCATTAATATTATTCATTTGAATGGTTTATTTTTTGATGGAATTATGTCTATGAAACTCATTTTTCTTTTATGACTTCTATGTTTACAATACCTACTTATTTCTTCTTCTTATTCTTTGATTAAATGATTATGAAACCTATATCGTTTTCCATATGTTTTGATATTATTACATGTTTATGATACCAATTTAATTTCATGGGTCATGAATTGATTTCTTATCATCTTGTGGCACATGTATTTATGATATCATTATGAAATGGGGGAGATATATATTTATCCAATTCATTGGGTAAATATTTTTATCTCATTAGATTGACCTGACTAGAACAAGGAGTGAACATGGTTCAGTAAGGGACTTTTTCTGCTAAGATGGTCTGGCGAGTGAACCTTGACTACTAAGATGGTAATGGTAGTGAACCATGACAACCAACATGGTCTTAGGAGTGAACCTCTACTACTCAGATGGTCATGGGTGTGAACCATGGCTTCTAAGATAGTATAGGGAGTGAACTAATAATACTAATATGTCCTTCTAAGTGATTCCTTGACTACAATGGAAATAATTTCGTTCTCCCATATGAGATTTTTAAACACTATCTATGATTGTAATTGTTTTAATTATCACAAATCATGTGATATATTAACATATATCTTACCTCATGAAATATCCTAAATTAGTTCAAAGAATATATTGTATATAAGACCATTTCAATAATATAACTAATTTTACTTTATTTAAGTCTAAATAATCATATAACTAATTATCTATGTGTAATTATGTGTATTAACACTTTATGACTTTGTTGGACTATAAGACAGACAAGAAATCTAAAATTATCTATGTATGAGTCACTAACATCGATAAAAGAATTGACTCACCAACAGAAATATGACCTACCAATGCAGATGACTCACTGATATAAAAACAACCAACATATGCATATGACCCACCAACGCAGACGACCTACTGATGCAATCGACCTACTGTCCGTACAAGTGACCTACAATTGCATGGTGCTACCAAAACATGGACTCATTGATAGTTAAATCGAGTAACCGATGTAATGAGTCACTAACATATGGAAAGACTGACATAATGATATACTAATGGGTTGGGTCAATTATAGAAGGAGACACCGACAAAAAAACTCACTGAATAATGTCTCACCGACAAGACAACTCACTGAAAAACTAACTCTCTGAAAAATGAGTCACTGATAGACTATTTAAATTCTTATTTATTAAATCAATTTCTAATATTCATATTTTATTCATTTAATGATACCGACATATTTAATAACCTTTTCTAGGACATTTAGCAAACATTACGGGCTATGATGAACTTATGCACATGGAAAGAACATGCTCTTTGTGGGCCATCAAGAATAAAAAACATTTTTGAAAAGAGAAGAAGCATAGGAGATAAGAGAAGTGTGGTGTGCCTACATGTAATACATACCAAAGAACATCCACTTCTCTCATACACCCACTGTGAACTTGAGAACAAAATAAGAAAACAAGAGGCAATATAAATCAAGATATACATCGATTCGGAAAACAACATCTGCATATTAAAGAAGGATATGGATATTCCTATATAATCATACTTTTACCTGGAATCCTGAATATGACACTTTTTTTAGTGTCAAATTCTAGAAGATGTCTCAAACCTCATCTTAGCTACATCCAAAGAGTCCAAGGCTACATCTCAAGACACACAGAGCCTTATAAATTCTTTTTCGTATTTATTTACTCTGTTATGTGAATGCTTACATACTTTTGAGCATTCTGTGTATCAATATGTCAAGCATGCACTATCACTTGTGTAAAACTGAATTATACAAGATATCCTTTCACTCATACCTTCTTACATTTGTTTAATATGACGGATAGGTGTGTAGGAGGTCCTTGTGTGACTTGGTTGTTTGTACCCAAGAAGAACTATGGAAGAGTTATTGTGAACTTGACAGCATGTGTGCTATTTTTAACCCCAATCCATGGTGTGGATCAAACTGTTTATTAATTTAAACTACTTGGTGATAGGTGATCACAAATTGGATAAGATAAATTCTCATTTTGAGATTGAACCTATTATTTCATTTTCACTGTGTTTTAACATTTAGTTTTCCACTTTTTTATCACATATTTCATAAAAATAAATTGATCTCTATTATTTAGTCATAGAATGTGTTTATAACAATATTTACAATTTTGTTTAGATTCAAAAGTTGCATTAATTATCAAATTGACATAACTGATAACTAATCAATCTTTTGAAAAATTAATCGAACAACCAAGCTCTTATAAATTCAATACTGGAAAACTGGTTAATTGAATTTTAAATTAGGTGGAATTTTAAATTATACATTTTATCATATATTTTTATAGGAACTGAATTCACCCACCACTTGAGTTTCCTACTTCGACCAACATTTGGTATTATAGTGTTCGAAAAACCATGTTTCATATTTTTTTAATCTATTTTTCAACTGTGATTTTAGTTGTGTTTTAAAGATATCAAAATCTCTGTTAGTTCTAAATTTTTTTTTTCTTTAAATTTCTACACTTTTTATTAAAAATAGGCTGGAAGGTGCTAGTACCAACAGAACTCTCTTTTTCAATGGAACCAACTATTCTCAGAGGAAAATTAAAATGAAAATGCACTTCGAAAGTATGGGTTTTGAAATATGGACTTCAATGGTTGATGAATATGAGATTCCTTCTACTTTTATAACTACTTGGGACGATCCAAATAAGACTTCTTATAATAATAATTGCAAATCCTTGAATTCCTTATATTTTTCATTAAGAGATAAAATATTTAATAGAATTTATACATGTAAATCAACACATGAAATTTGTGATACGTAGTTTGTTTCTCCTGAATGAACTTCTAGTTTTGAGGAAATGATACTCAACACATATACTATTAAATATGATAATTATAAAATGAAACATAATGAGCCTATTTCTAACATGTATCATTGGCTTAATGAAATTATGAACACTGTGATCTCTCTCCGAAGATATATTACTAACAAAGAACAAATTATGTGGATTCTCATATGCTTACCTGATATATGATGAGGAACTTATGTCTCTAATAGAGAATCATGTGACATTAGAAAACTACCTATCAAATAAATCATTCAAAAACCGATGATGTAGGAAAAATAGTTTGTAGTAAACTAGGAAGAAGAGGATGAACCTAAGATAAATTATTAGCCATCAAGACTACTACCTCTAAGAAAAAGGAAAAGAAGAAGGTGCTAGCCTCTATTGGAAGCTCTAGTAATGATGAATTAACATCAGATAGTGATGAATAGATTTCTTAACTAGCTAGATGATTCAATAAATTCTATATAAAGAAGATATTCTTTAGGAAAACCAATTATAAAGAAAGATATGATAACAAGGGAAACAATAAAAAGGACTGAAAACGAAATGATAAATCAGAGGTGATTTTCTGCTATGATTTTTATGAAGAGAGAACATGTCAAAGTCGACTATCCAAAAATAAATTAAAAAAAGAAGTATGAAAACAAAGACAACAAGTATAAGAAAGCTATTCACGCCACAAAGAGTTCCTCTGAAGATCTATCCAATGAATCAGTATAATATCATGATGAGAGAGATGACATGAAAATTTATGTTTTATGAAAAACACATCTGAGGTTACCTTAGATTCTCATTTACACAATTCTTACTATTCTAGATATGGAAGTGATTCTGAGAATTTGACAAGTGAGGAACTATTTTTATACTGTAACATGCTGGAAGAGACATGCAATGAACTAATATATATATATATATATATATATATATAAATCTTTAAAGAAACATCATAATAATACTATAAATATTAAGTCTGAACTTACTACTGAAAAAGACAAGAATGATTAAATGCTCAAAGAAAACAATGAATTAAAAATTTCTAATGAGAAATTAAATAAAGATCTAGAAAATTATACCAATGGGAAAAATAATCTTACACAGAAGCTTGGTAAATAGATAGTTCCTAAGTACACCTCTGGTATTGGATATCATCCTAGATATTGAAACCTATCTAAAACACATTTTGTAACATAATCTAGAAATCCCATTCTTTTACCTAAAAATCTAAATTAATCTGCAAGTCCAGTTTTGGAAAATATTTTTCTACCTCTAGTTTTTTTGGACTAAGTAATGCCTATTTTTAAAATATGTTACATAATGATTATAGAAAAACAATGAATGAATTTTGGGTACCTAAATAACTGATGACTAATGTTATTGGACCCAAACATTTCTAGGTACCAAAATCTGTTTTTTTATGATTATTTTATAGGAATTCTATTTGAAGAGCTCATGTAAATGCTTATGGTACTTGGACATTGGATGTTCAAGAAACATGATAGGAGACTACTAAAGCTTCAAGAACCTGATGAATATTGATGTTGGATAAGTCACATTTGGTGACAATTCTAAAGGAAAAATATTTGGCTTGGGCCATATTGGTAGCTCTATCATAGTTTAAATATATAAATTACTTTTTGTTGATGGATTTAAAAATAATTTTATTAATATTTCACAATTATGTGATGATGGATTTCATGTTAAATTTAAAAATGATTCTTGGAATATTTTTACCTCTACAAATAAATTAGTATTTGTACTCTTTGGAATGAACTTGTATATTCGGTTAACTTAGATTCTTTAGTCTCTAAAAATGTATCATGTTTCAGTGCCTTTCACAAAGAGTCTTGGCTTTGGCATAACAGATTATAACATTGTAATGTACACGCTCTTAGAAACCTTACACGAAAAGGACCAGTCAAGTATCTACACAAACATCAATTTACAAATGATAAAGTATGTAATCTTTGTCAAAAGTGTAAATAGAACAACATATATTTTAATAAAAATAATGAATTTTGAACTTCTCCACATTTAAATTTTGTTTACATTGACCTGTTTAGACCATAACCAGTTTCTTGTTTAAATGGTAAGCACTATGTCTATATTCTTATAGACAACTATTCTAGGAATACATAGACTTATTTCATAGCTTACAAAAGTGAATCATGTACTAACTTCACCATATATGCTAAAATAGTGGAAAATATTCGTAGACATAGAATAAAATCCTTAAGAAGTGATCATGGTTGTGATTTTCCAAATCAAGACATTGAATATTTTTTCTCACAAAATGGTTATAGTCTTAACTTCTATACTCCTAGGACACCTTAAAAAAATGGAGTTATGGAAAGACGAAATGGATTCATACAATACATAGCCCGAACAATGCTTAATAAATATGATCTACCTATTTACTTTTGAGGTGAAGTTGTGAATACAACAAGCTAAATTATTAATAGAGTCTTAATTAGACCTATCCTCAAGAAGACTCTATATGGGTTGTGGAACAACAGAAAACCCAATGTTAGTTACTTCAATGTTTTTGGTTGGAATGTATTTATTCATAATACAAAGTACAATCTAGAAAAAAATTCATCCAAGAGTGATGAAAGAATCTCCCTAGGTTATTCAACCTCTAGTAAATCCTATAGTATCTTTAATTAAATAAATAAGTGTGTGGAAGAATCTATTCATATCAAATTTTATGAAATGTATTTACATAAACCTAAGACCTCCCCATACAACCTTGAATATGTTATGTCAAATTTGGACCTAAATGAAAAAACATCTAGTCCTCTTGTCAAGAAATCTGTAAATAAAACTGTTCATTAAATTCTTAAAAATATGTACATGATGAACCCAAACCTATAGATGAACATGAAATTACTATCCCCTCCTTCTCTAGACAAACTATAATTCTTAATAATGGTATTTTAGATGATGTTGTTTTAGACTGAGAAAGAGGGACAAAAACAAGATATTCTCTTAGAAACGAGGTTGAACATCAAGCCTTTTTTGTAACATCATGAACCTGAATACATCAATGATACAATTAAAGATGAATTTTGGGTGATGGATATTCAATAAGAACATAATAAATTTAGAAGAAATACTATTTGGAAACTTTTGGACAAACCCAAAGACACCTTTATCATAGTCACTAAGTGGGTGTTTAGGAACAAAGTAGATGTATCTGGTAATATTGTTAGAAATAAATACATATTGGTTACACAAGGTTATAGTCAAGAATAATGAATTAACTATGAAGAAACTATTGCACCTTCTACTAGACATCATACCATCAGAATCATGCTTGCTTATGATACCCATTTTAATTTCAATCTTTACCAAATGAATGTTAAATGGG
Source organism: Viscum album (assembly GCA_963277665.1). Classification (NCBI taxonomy): domain Eukaryota; kingdom Viridiplantae; phylum Streptophyta; class Magnoliopsida; order Santalales; family Viscaceae; genus Viscum; species Viscum album. The sequence goes on along the minus strand of OY728152.1, from coordinate 1,548,028,882 downwards.
CATTCCAAAATGGGTATATAGTATAGGATGTTTTTTGTTGAACAACCCCATGGTTTTACAAACCCCCATTTTCAAAATCATGTTTTCAAATTAAAAAAGAATTATATGGTTTAAAACAATGTCTAAGAACTTGGTTTGATAGACTAATTACTTTTTTCAATACAAAGGGTTTTACGAAAGTAATTATTGATCCCAGTCTATTTATAAAATGAATTTCTAAAGATGTTTTAATAGTTCAAATTTTTATAGATGATATTATTTTTGGATCTTTAAAATATTCTTTGTGTATTGATTTTTATAAAATGATGCAATCTGAGTTTGAAATGAGTTTGATGGGTGCACTCAAATTCTTTCTTAGATTTCATATATTTCAATATAAAGAAGTTATCATTTCAAATCAAAGTAAATATACAGATGAGATTTTAAAATGATTTATCTTTAATATATTTAAAAGTAGTTACACTCCAATGAGTACTTCTTGTCTGTTAGACAATAATGAGGATAATTAATCTATTTATCAAACCACTTATAGGAGAATTATTGGATGTTTTCATTACTTGACTGCTAATAGCCCAGTTATAATGTTTAGTGTCTGTATGTGTTCCAGTTTTAAAGCTAATCCCAAATAATCTCACTTAAATTTTGTTTAATGTATTTTCGAAAACCTAAAACATTATATAAATTTAGTTTTTTAACCTAATGTACAATCATTTGATATAGTGAGTTATTCTGAAGCTGATTTTGGTGTATAGAAATAAGATAAAAACATAACCTTTGGGACATGTCACTTTTTGGGGAAAGACTTTTGTTTCTTGGTGTAGTAAGAAAGAAATCTCTGTTAAATTATCTACTACCAAAGCTGAACACATAGAAGGTGGTAGTTGTTGTGCTCAGATTATGTGGATGAAAAAAAAATTTCTAGACTATGGATATCAAAATAGACATTTACCTATAAATTGGGACAATAAAAGTGATATTAAAATTTCAAAGAACCCGGTTTCTCATTATAGAAAAAAATATATTTATGTAAGATATAACTTTTTGAGAGATCAATATCAAAAGGGTGATATAAATTTATAATTTATTTTCACTGAATATCAGCTTTCTGACATATTCATTAATCCATTTAACTATGAAAGAATGAATTACATCATACATGAGTTAATAATGATCAATCTATAAGACCTTTAGTTGTTATTCCATTGATTTTTTTAGGTGGAGTTGTCATGCTGACACTGATGCTATGTCATGCCAACACAATTGTCATGATGACACTGATGATATTCCATTCCAACACCATTGTCATACTAAGATCGATGCTATGTAATGCCTACTTAGTTATCTGGCCAACATCGATGCCTTGTCATGCCTACACCGTTAGTGTTATGAAAAAACTATCATCCCGACACAAGTGACTCACTATTTTTATACATTTTATGTTTTTATCAAAATGAAACTATTTAGTTAATTTTATTGAACCCGGTTCATGATATCACTATTGTGAAATTTAAAAATCCCTAAATTTTGTAAATTTGAATTGATCCACTCTACTCCATTACCCTTACACTCTCTCGTTCATTTCTCTCTCTTTACCCCTAACCTTTCATAGTCTAAAATTCAAACTGAACGGATTGTAATGGCATGTGTGAAGTGAGATCTTGATGATGGAAAGTCTAATGCTTCTAACAAATAGAAAGGTGAATCAAGAAAATCTTCAACACTCATAAATCCTACTCTAAAAAAATTTATTTTAACTTTAGAGAAAGAAGTTCTAGTATAATGGCTATTAGAAATAAATTCACTAGTACTCAAGGTACTGAAATATCAAGGTTAGCTGGAGTGGTTATCAAATAATGTAAAAACCTTTTACCTGAATCTAGTTCATGAGTTTTTCATGAATATAGAGTTTTTTTTGGAATGAATTTATTTTTCTTGGATAAAATCCCTAGTAAAAGGGAAGATAATCTGTTTCTCTTTAATATATTGGGAGGAATATCTAGAAGTTCTTCATGAAGTTTTATTTGATGATTATCTAGGTACCACTTCACCTGAGAGTGATATTTTTTTCTTTGAGACAACGTTAAAGGATATTACTAATAATGATGATCAAAGAAGACCCATTACTATAGAGTTAACTGGAGAATCCAGAATCCTGTTTATGTTTATTTTTCATCAAATATGTCCTTGGAAGGTGTACTTTTCTTCTATGAAATATCAAGAGGTATACTTGGTTTATTTTTTGAGAAAATAAATCAATGTAAATTTTTGTAGATAACTTGTAGTGAACATGAGTGAGATGATAAATATATCTTGGAAAATAAATTCCTTATTCTATGCAAGGATGATCTCAGCTATCCTGAAATAAAATAATTATGTTGATGAAGGAGAGGAAGCTATTTCTGAGTGATGTGAGATCTACCTCAGTAAAGAGATTTTTAAAAGGATGAAAATCATCTTGAACCCACGGAAGAGGGAATAGTTTGGAGATAAATATATGATCTATGACATGATAAATCTATTGAATTATGTAACTCGACCAAATAATATGGATAACCCTAGTCTGGGACCAAATGAGAAAGTTGTGTACTATTCAGAAGAAGATGAAGAGCTTGTCACTATAGTTAAAGATCAGGGATAATATATTTATGATAGGAGTCATCCTAAAACCATTAAACCTGACAAAGGTTTTTCCTTTGGAACTCCTAGTCCCCCACATACCTTACTCTCTGATGGGCTCACTTTGGATGATAATGGGGATGTGGATACAGAAGTATCAGGTAATATGGAATATATAAGTCGATCCAGTGGCCATGAAGAATAAGTAGAAAGTGAAGATGTTGACAATGGAAGTGGTAGTGAAGAGTAAGAATATGAAGAATATGGTGATAAAAATAAAAATGAAGAACATGTCTCCATAAATGATGATGATGAAAGAAATGGAAGTGGTAATGAACATCATAAGGATGATCAAGGTGAATATTTTGAAATGATTGAAGTTGTGGATCAGGCTTGGTTGGAAGAACCTCATAAAGTTGTTATTGAAGTGAGAGAAAATGTTGAAGTTTCTATTGAAGTGGAAGATCATGATATTAATGTAACTTATTTGGTTTATGAAAGAATAAAACTGCATGCTGAAGATGATAAACCAATAAGGAAATCTTATATTGATGGGGAGCCTCAAGATATAGAAATTCAAGCTGAAGAAGATAACCAACTAGTAAGAGTAAGGCTTGATAGTGTCACTCCTCTAGATGGTGATATAATAGTTGAATGGGCAAGGAATCCAAGTTATGTACGATTGGTATTAGATTTTTAAGATTTATATGATAAAGTCTTTGTACCTATTGCAAGGTAAATAGTGGATGAGACCCTTTCTAGTGACTATATCCCTATAACAAATTTGAAAAAAATCTAAGAAGGCATATGTTCATCAGTAAGATATTCAGTACAATCTCAGATGATATATGATATTGATGAAACTAAAAGAGAAAACACTGAGCTGACTGGTAACTGGAAATCTATCTGTTCTACGGTTGAAGGTGAAAATAAAATGATATCTTCTTGTTCAAATCCTACCTCAACCAGTGTATCTCAAGATAATATTTTTTTAGTCTCACATATTGTGATAAAGGAAATTCTACCAAATTTTTTTACAACTACTAAAACCATTGTGGATAAGAAAACCAATCTTAGTGATGAGATGAAGAAGTTAACTATTGGCATTAATGATTTAACCACTGAGTACAGGACTACAATGGAACGTGTCATGAAAGGACAAGAAGATCTTGTGCCTCATATTAAAGTTCCTGATTTTTCCAAAATGAGAAAGTTTGCAATGGATATTGTGTAATTTTCTTCAACATCAAATCCAACTTTTATTCATTCTACATCAGGTCAGACCTCACAGACTCTAGATACTGATTCAATTAGAACTTTTGTAAAAGAGGAGCTTAAAGATCTATTTGATTCATCTGGCTTGGGAAGCAAAGAAAAGATTGAGAAGAATAGTGATCATGTGCATGATATTGTAAGATTATATACCAAAGAAGAAACCACCACTCATGAAGAGTTTACAAAGAGGATAAATTCAAATTTATCAAAGATTTACTCAAAGCACCAATTGAAAAGACATTTTAAGTATTTGTCAGAAAATTTGAATTTACCCTAGTTACAAAAGCATTCAAAGAACAAGTCAACCCATTGAAGGGATTCACTCCTCAATTGAAAAAAAATCATGGAGAATAAGGATGACTTTGAGAAAAAATGAAATATGGTGGTGAGATTATTTAGGATTTCATCAAACTGTTAAATTCATATCTCCATGTTCAGAGTGAAGCCATTGTGGTTCATGTTGCTACTTCTCCCCACTCAGCTCTGCCAATGACTTCCTCTCCAATGTTAGTTGATTGTTTCTTGACCCAAATCCATCTTTTTGTCACAGAACAACCTCAACCTCAGCTATTTTCCTAGAACAAACCAATCCTGGCACCAAATTTTCTAGCTAGAATTCATTTGTGTCTATTAAAAATCCCTTCAGATGCTCTTGTTTCTCAACCACAACCTACTAGAAGTACCATTGATCAATCTGATAAGGGTAAGGAATACCTTGACCCTAAGAAGTATTGTATAGTGATTCTTTTTAATAGGGTTGAGTGATTATAATTTTTTTCTTTCAGTGTACATTGATTATGATCACTGGTTCATTTTTCCTACTTTCCTATTTTAGTTTTTAACCTTCCAATTTTTTCTAACCCCAAAAGGGGGAGAACAATATTAATAATAATTAATTTATTTCATTATTATTTGTTTATGTTACTCTGATAAATTTCACTTTCCATCATTATTTTTGAGCCTAATCATCATTATAGTAGCTAATAATCAGTTTGTTTACATTATTCATTATCTAATGGTACTTAATAATTCCATGTTTTTTTATCATCAAAACCGGGGGAGACTGTTGGCCCATAGGATATTGCTTTCCACTATCTATGACTGAAATGGTTTTAATTTTTACAAATCATTCCATATACTAACATATATCTTACCTCATGAGAAATCCTAAATTATGTCAAATCTTATCTTGTATATCAGATCATTTAAATCTTGTATCTAATTATGTTTATTTAAGTCAAAAAAATCTTATGACTGCTTATATATGTGTAATTATGTGTATTAACACTTTCTGACATTGTTGTACTATAAGACAGAAAAAACCTCTAAAATTATCTATGTATGAGTTATTAACACTAATAGAATAACTGAATAACCTTGAGAAAGATGACATACAGATGCATATGACTCACCGACAGACAAACGAACTATTGATGCATATGACTCGCCGATATAGATGACCAACTGATGCAATTGACCTACCATCAATACACGTGACCTATAAATGCATGATTCTACTGATATAAGGACTCACTGATAGCAAAAATGAGTCACTAACATATAAAAAGACCAAAAAATGACATATAGATGGGTTGAGTCACTAAAAGAAGGAGATACCAATAGACAAGTCACCAACTAATGTCTTATAGATAGAACACTTCACAGATAGACTGACTCACTGACAAATGTGTCGCCAATGGACTGTTTAAATTTTTTTTTGAAATCTATTTCTAATGGTCATATTTGAGTCATTTAATGATACTGACATATTTTATAATCTTTTGTAAGGCTTTTAGCAGATAGTATGAGGTACTATGAACCTACTAACATGAAAGAACATGTTATTTGTTAGTCATTGAGAATAAAAAAAATTTAAGAGAAGAAACATAGGAGAGAAGAGAAGTGTGGTGTTCCCACATATAATACATACAGAAGAACATCTGTGACTCTCATGAACCCACTGTGAACTCGAGCACAAAAGAATAATACACAGGGAAATCTCAATCAATTGGTAAATTTAATTGGAAAACTAATTCAGTATATCAAAGAAGGAGAAGGTCATACCAACATAACCTTAATTGTTCCTATAATCTTGAATACGACACTCTGTTGTAGTGTAAAAATCCATACGAATGTCTCAAACCTCATCTCAACTACTTATGAATATTCCTAATATATATATTAAGACACACAAAGCCTTATAAATCTTTTCTCATATTTATTTTCTCTATTGGGAGAATCTTTACATACTTTTGAGCAGTGTGTGTATCTGTCAGTCAATAACACAATATCTCCTATTTGAAACTAAACGATACAATATATCCTTCCACTCATACCTTCTTACATATATTTACTCCCATTTATAAGTGTGGAAGAGGTCCTTGTGTGACATGTTAGTATGTACCCATGAAGAATTGTGGTAGAGGTCTTGTGACCTGTACAACCTGTGTGCTATTATGAACCTCAATCCAGGGTGTGGATCGAACTGTTAATAATTTTAAACTTCTTGGTGAAACGTGATCACTAAATGGAGAGGATTAGGTCTCTTCTTGATTCTAAACCAATTTTTTCATTTTCTCTATGTTTTTACTTTTAGTTTTACTCTGTTTTACCATGTATTCCACAAAAACATATTGAACTCTAATAGTTAGACTTAGAAAGTGTTTATAATAATTTTGACTTATTAGGTTAGTTTCAAATGTTTTTTTAATTTTAAAATTGATATAACTGAGAAATAATAATCCGTTTGATAAATTAATTGAATAGTCAAGATCTTATAAATTCACTACTCATAAATAGGTCAATTGAATTTTAGATTTTTGGGAATTTAAAATTTAACTTTTCAGTATAAATTATTTTAGGAACTCAATTCATCCCCTCTTATTGTCATACTCCGACCAACATATTTAATGTGATTATGTGTCTTCTACAATTCCATGTATTATTACTATGTATTTTTTTCATGTATTTTTTCTTTAATCCTTTATGATTCATTTATTATGAACTACCAATATTTATTCCATGTCTCATTTTTTTTGTCTTTGATATGAAAGGTATGATCTTCCAATGTTATACTCATGTTATTTTACTTTTATGTTTTTGTTATCCTTATGTGTTTCCTTTATTTACCCTGGTTGAGCATTCAATATCACCCCATTCTTATGTTTCCTTTCCACATTTTATTAATAATGATTTTATGTATAATTAGTAAATGGTAATATCATTTTGTAAAACATTGAATATATTTTACAATTTTAGAATATTTTTTCCAAGATTCTAAAGACAATAAACTATTAATGTCATAAGGAATTTACTTTTTTAATGATCTAAACATTCATCTAAAATGAACTTATATTTGTGTATGTTAATCTTGGGATACTACAGATTGTATCAAAGGATGGTTTTATTCTTCCTTTAGAAACTACTATGAGAAAACATTAGTGAGATCCCTAGGTATATTTCTAAGTACAATTATATGTATATATCTAAGGATATGTATAACACGAATTAAAATATAGGAAAATTTCCTAGAATTTTGTTAAAGGATTGAGTGATTTATTTCCCAAAAATAAATTATTCAAAGGATACTACAAGTGGATGTGTTTCTGGTGTAGATGTATATAGGGTAAACCACCCTAAAAACACTATATCAAGCAAGACTCGATCGAAAACTGGTGTACGACAATGAGCCTTACTGCCCACCAAGTTTTATATTCTTAGGGGATATTCATTCATAATTCAAAAACATTTTATGAACTATCATGAAGTATTTAAATAGAATTTTACTATGAATAACATAGGACGAACAAAAGGAATCATAAATTAAATATGTAGGTTTCACTATTTATACATCCTATAAGTAATTTTTAAACAATATGTTTTTTCTATGATAAGTGTTTCCCATAGTATGATTTCTAGTTTTTTTCAATATTGGGAATAATAAAGAACTAGGTTAACATTGAATATTTCAGATGTTGAAATCATGGGCATGAGGAAAATTGATTTCTTAAGTGGAAATCTCATAAATAGAATAAGTAAGCTCTTTGAGTATTAGTTACACTACTGGTGATTATGAAACCCCAAATAACATGTGAAAGGTATTAGATATTATTTCATTATTATTTACATTAAACGAAAAAATCATGATTGTATTGAGGTTGATGAACCTTAATAAATGAATCATATTTCATATTATACGTAAAGGGTTATTAAGGGATGTGATGATGAAGCATGAGTACTATTTTAAGAATAAATTTGGATGATTGATGTCTATAGGTCTCATAATTCAAGACTTTTGTTATATGAATCATGAATTATATGTTTTTCAATGATGGATTTTAAAAATATATTGAATGGTTCTGATGAAATAGAAAAGGGATTTAATAGAAATGTGTTATTTTTATCAAGGTAATCTAACACTTAGTATGTTCCTGATGTTGAGAAAATTGTGTTTATCGTGGTTAAAGAGATGATTTATATGGATGAATTAAATTTGATATAACTGAATACCCTTGAACTAATTATTATTTTGTTGAAAATGTGGTCTATTTCATCATGGATGGAATTTAAAATATTTTTTAGATATAAGGAATTTTTAAATTAATCACTGGAATAAAAAATAATGCATGTTTTCTAGAATGAGTTATGGTAATTCAAGCTATTATAATATTTCAAGAGAATATACGATGAGGTAATTCACATGTTGGGAATATGATAACCAAGAGATATGACCTGATATATTGGGGATAAACTTTAAACAGATTTTGTGACCATATTTATAATTTCTGGATTTTCATCTTCAGGAAGGGTTATAATGTTAACAATTTATGGAATGTTTAAGATAAACTTCAGATAATGTTTGTGAGATTAAAGTGATATCTCACCACATGAAGATTTATTCATATTAGATATCATGTTATAACTTATTTGTTTTTACGCTAACTAAATATATATGGGATGACTTATCATGGATATCATGACCTGATTGTGCTTTAGGAATTAAAAAATCACCTTTCTTTTTAAGATAGTGGTGAAGTGGATATTGGTCAAGACAAGAGAAGGCAGTGTGATTTTACTTATGAAATGTAATTAAATCATGTAATTATATATTTTCATGAAATTTATTCAACATCTGTAAAAGGATCTTCAAATAAAATTTTGTTCTATTATCATAATTTTTTATGACGTCAATAACCTCTTCAATTCTTATTTAGTTTATTGTTTTGTGATTGATAACATCCTCTAGATCACCCAATTTCTTGTGATTAGTGATATTTATAAATCTATAGGATCATTTAATTTTTCCCTCCATGTCCATTTTTTCACATACCATAGATGTTCTACTATGTGGAAAAATAGTTTTTGTTACTCTGGGTAACCATTATATTTACAAATTTCCCTTTCTACAGCTTCTGGTGTTATGGTGATTCAGGATAATCCGATGGTGTCTAAGGTTTTCCAACGGTTAAGGTGGGACTTCGGAGTACCTGCAGCTTCCATGGTTGGTCTGGGTTCAGAGAAGAGTGGGGAAGGAAGAGAGGACGGTTCTGTGGAGGATTTCACAACGACTGCTGAGGCTTCTAAAAGCCTTGATCCTCTCGCTAAACCTTTTATAGATTTGGGTAACAGGTTTAAAGGGATTTCCGAAGACTTGTTGGACGCAGTTCTGGAGGATGTTGTTGTGGTAGTAGGTGATGTTGGTGCGGAGATCGTGGATGACCAGCAGGTTGAGCGTAGGGTGCACGATCCAGCTTCGATTGGTGAGGAGGCTAAGGAGGATCAACGGGTCAAATGTTTGGGGCATGAAGAAGGTATCATGATTTTGGATAACAATTACAATGTGGAAAGGTGCGATTATTTGGTGGAGAGTACTGACCAGAGACTGGTGGATAACATCGAACCATTTGTGGAAAATGCTACTACTAAGGATAAGCGCCTCCCTTTGATAGAGTGTAATACTCTAGTCCAGAGGTCGGGGAACAACTCATAGTTTGATGATGCTTCATTGAGGGAGAGAGATGGAATTGGAAGGGGGGATTCTGAGGGAGGGAAAGAGAATGTGAGCGGTCCTGTCGGTCATTCATTCAGTGATGTTGTTAAAAGTGGGAATCAAATGATGGATAAAAGTGATGGACCTTTATTTGGTACACCAAGAAGAAAACCAAGGAAGGACTACTCATTTATTTCGAAGCCGATGTGGACTAGATCTTCATCAAAGAGGAATAATGAGGTGATTTTGGCTTTTAAAAAGGGTATCGTGATCAAGAAGGCATAACCAGATCAATCTGTTCTTGATCTGCTTAGGATTCGGGTTCAAAGTGGAAGCTTTTGGAGGCATCCAGAATGGGAATGATCTACTTGTGAAGAGGTCTCCTGCTTGGGATGCAGAGATGAATTTGGTTATTATGATGTGTAAGTATTTATTGGTTTGTGTTGTCTGACTTGTCTGTGGTTGTAAGTTGGTGTATCGGGAACCCATAAACCGGCTTCTGGAAATGGAAAAAAATGATTTGCAGTGAAGATTCACATATTAAACCTCTGATAACTCAAATGAATATTGAGGGAAAAATTAATTTTAAAGTGGGGTATAATGTGACACCCCATTATTTTTTGAATTATTTTTTTCAAATTAATTAAAACTTTTTGATATTTTTCATTCCACACAACACTGAATATAGATTTTATTATATATAAGATCTATGTGTGTCTTGAGTTATGAGAAAAACCAATTACAGATTATGTTACATGAAAAATAAATATTATCTTTTTCAATATCTAACATAGATGATAGATTGCTTCATACACAATACTAAATTTCCTCAATGGATTGCATAACATGAAATACCGAGTTTTACCGAAAACAATATATTATTAAAAATATTATTATTTAATATAATAAGATATAACATATCCATTAAATCTAAATTTATTAATATTATTAACTAACTTATGAAAATATATATTTAAATTCAATGGTTACCAATTAATTATAATGGAATATAGAAACCAAATGAATATAATGGGAATGATTTTATAAAAGTCTAATTTTACTTGTAAATGGTGATTTATTTTAATAATTTAAATTAATTACTATTAGTGAATAATATTATTTAAATTTATATATTATATATTCATTAAAATATTTTTCACATTCATCCATGTGTATTTATAGGCATCACATAAGGACAAACCTAATTTTATACAAAAAAGCTATATATTTATAAAGGTAGTTTTACCAACTTTAAATGGAGAACTAATTTTGAATCTGAATTATGTAACCATTATAAATTTTATAATTAAATTTAAACATAACTTTTTAAATAAATATATCCATAAAATTTAGGGTTAATTTTTTGTATTTTTCTTTGAAGTCTCACTTTCTGATGAATAGTGAAAATTACTGATTTTAAATTCAAAAAGGTTTTTCTCCTAATTTATTTATATAGTTGAATTATATTTTCATTTTTTCTTAATGTTTAATTTCATCATTTTTACATAAAATAATCGAATAATTATCATTTTATCCAATATCACAATGAAATTTGATTTAAAAACATTTTAAATGTTTAAATGTTTTCAATTAAAAACGCACAATCCTAACACATCTATGAGATTAATTTCAATTTAATGGGTGAAAATTATGTGATTTTAATTTGGAAAAATGGGTTAAATATTTTTAATAATAATAATTTATAATTTATAATAATTCAAACATATTTTATGTTGAAAATTTTAAGTGAATGAAATTAAAATTAATGATATTGATTAATAGAAAATTACCTTAACAAATTACTAAGCCATAATCATAAGGCCCAAGATAAAAAAGAAACTTATTACAAAGATATTTTATGGAAACATTACAACCCTATCTTTTATTTTATCGGTTTTGGTCCATTATTGGAGCCACTTTTAATGGGAAAATTTTGGGTGGAATTCCTTTTTAAAAAATTTACTAAAATACCACTCCTCATCCGCTATATAAAGGCACTCACGCCTCCCACATCCTCACACCTATAAATCCATTTTTATTAATTAGTCTCAAGTTAAATATCTTTCCAAAATACCTCCCTTACTCATTGAACCCTCATATTGTACATAAATCTAACCATGTAGTATGTTCGGTGCAAACTAAAAGGAGTTTGCCAATGAAAAGTCCACATGCTTCCTCAATATCATTTCATTATTTTCTTTTTACACCAAATAAACAATTATTATTACATGAATATATAATATACTCAGTTTCCTAAATATACTGATATTTATTTACTCTATGTTTTACACCTACACTTACACACGCTTTTTTAAGAAGGGTAACGAACATACTATTTTGGTGTGTGGAGAACTGCCGCCACACAAAATGATGTTGTTCATTTTTCCATTACCACCTATCATGGGTGATATTTATGATTGAAAATATATTTTTATATTATATATAAGATATTTATTATGTATTTAATTATTATAAAAAACATACCCTCTTTATTTCCATTTTTTGTAAATACAATAACTTCGTTTGTGGACATATGGACTATTGCCTCCTCAAAACGCTGTGATTCAGTCACCCTCTATAATGAATTTATTATGGTTAGGATTTAGAAACATGTAATATATATACTGAATAATAACTCAACTTGAATGATATTATATAAATATATACATACATTTTATTTGATTCATTCTTTCAAAATGAAAAGAAAATAGAAGCAATGGTCATGCGTACGTATGACCTACTATCTCTTTGAATGGTGTATTTCATTTAATATTAATATATTTAATATATAATTATAAATAAATATATGATGAATATATATGATGTATATATAATTTTTCAACTTTTTGGAAATGAGTAAATCATGATCTAATTAACAGGACCCTTAATAACAAGTGAAAACATGTAAGAAAAAAGGTGGTTATCACCCGAAATATATCTTTTGAATGGAGTTATTAAAGAAAGGGTATTAAAAATTCATTAGTAAATAATATATATAATTATATATATGAATATTATTCTCTGATATATTTATAGTAATATTATTATTATTATTATACCAGAGGATTGAATATGTATGATGAGAGTCAATACTTATGATGAGAGTTTTCTCATCTCACATTTTATATATGTGAGATAAATTCCATGTTCACAACTCCCTTATTTTATATGCTGTGTATAAATCCCATTAATGTAGTATATTATAATTCTACATGAATTTATGGATATTTAAATTTTCATTTTTTGATCTTTCTTTCATGTGTTTTATGGTTAGAAAGTTACTGAATCGGTAAAGCAGTTTTGTCTCAATTTTCCTTTTTTGAGACACATGCCATGTAATGAATGTATATTATTCTAAAATGTGTATATAATTTCATCTTAAAATTTTTATAAAAAAATATAATTATTTTAATTTTATTTTTTACATCATTTAATTTCATTTTATTTTATGGGGATTACGAGTCATGTTTATCAAGTGGTAAGAGTTTATTGAAATAATCTAAACGTTTATTGGAATTATTTAGGATTATTCTTTAATTGATAAAATATTATTATCAATATCTGAAGATAACACACAAAGTTTCTTCTCTCGTGTTTATTAAAAATATCTTCATGTGTTAGTACGTTTCTTCCAGTCTTTGGTGCATAAAATTATAAATAATTTTTTTTAAGAAAACCCAACTTTATATATCTCTTTGGTTGGAAATATAAGTTATTTAAAACCATGATTTATAAAAATGTTATAAAAATGTTATAATATTATTATGTGATAATTAAAATACATTTGTACCCATGTTTTAACTTTTAGAAAAAATGGTTTTAAAAAAAATCTCTAGCTATTTTCTGATTGAATAACTTTTCTAAACGTTTTACGGTGCAAAAGGAATGTTTGCCATGTACGGACCTACCCACATTCATGACGATAATTTCATTAAATATTAAATTATAAGATTAAAATTTTATTCTTAATTAATATATTTTCTTAATATTATGTACATTCATTGTTTTTTGAGTGTTCTTCAATGAAATTTTTTTTTCATAAAGTTTATAATGATTAAAAAATGATTTAAATGATTTTCAATGATTCTTTTAAATGATGTAAAAGGTTTTTTTTAGTAAAAGGATTTAAATGAAATCAAATATTATTTTATATGTTTTCAAATTATTTAAAAATAAATTATTTTTCAAAATTTTCTCAATATTATGTAATAATGTTCTCAAAGAATACGGTTTTAAAAGTATTTTCAATCTTCATTTATATGTTTTTAAAGAAATTGATTCTCAAAATATTTTTGAGGTTATTTTATAAGCCTTTAAGGAAAAATGTTTTATAAAATATTTTAAGAATCTATTATATTTTTCAAGATTTTTCCATATAAAATGTTTTTCAGAAGTAATTTTTTTCAAAAATCCTTTTTAAAGAGTTTTTTAACCCTAATCCCCGAAAAAAATAAACCTTTACTCTGATACCAACTATAACAACCATTCTATTAATTTCAAATTAATAATTTATTTATTACATAAAATTTCTTATCATATAACCAAGATGATAAATAATTATCCTTATTTTTGGAATTAGGTACATTACATAACAATTTAAAACATAAAATACATCATATTTATTAAAAACATCAATAACATGCTCTCACTAAAAACTGCACGGGATAGCCTTGAGACATACAAATAAATTGGGTGTGATATAAATCTAAGGAAGAGAATAAAAATGTAATAAGGTGATAAATGTTATAAAATAGTCTTATCAATGGGGAATAATATGTTTTAGAATCATAAACAAGAATAATAAGGCATAATATATCACGATAATCAAAACATCGGAAATATGGAAAAAACTAAAAACATTGCATCATAAACATAGGTCAAGGATAAATTACAATACCTCATGATGGAAAAAGTACCATAAATTAATTAGGTTCACTCCCTTTCATAACATGAAGTTCAATGAGACGAAATGTTACCCAATGCATTGGAGTTCTATATAATTTTTGGCGGACACGTCACATTATTTTCATTCTCATGCTCAAGTGTCCCACATAAATCATTGAACATAGATTTTTCCATCATCATATTTTATTCCACGATCAAGGAGTGTGGAATAAATAAATGAAATTTCCATGTAAAATAAATATAATTTTATAAATTTTATCTCCCTTGATAATAAATGGGTTTTATATTTACTATACAATACTATTGGCATAGAAAATCACAGTGAAATTCCAGTAGCATAATGACACAACAATAAATTCATAAAAAGGGTTTATAAGAGAGAAATTGGTATATAATAATTATGAAATAAAATATTTAGTAGTACATACATGTAAATACACATCCCAATATAAGTAATTTTAAATAAAATGAAAAATATAATAATGTAACATGAATAAAGAAGATAAGATGAGGATCCATTACTTGAGTGTGTGACTCAAGATGCTTGGGAGGAGAATTTTTGTGAGCTTGGGGAGACTTGGGATTACTATATAGAGGTAAACTAAGAGTATGTATATGCTTAAAATATTTTTAGTGAAAATAAATGGGATATTGTGTGAGTTTTTATAGGAAATGAGTAGGGAATTGTTTTCATTTCTCAAACCTTGGTTTGGGACCCTATATAATAAAATGACCAAAACCAAAACTGTTCACATGGTTTTCCCATGGTTTCAACAAAATTGGAGTGGTTTAGATTATTTTATAATTCCAATGCCCAAATATATTAAAATAATTCCATCTCTTATGTGGAAGTGAGTCACACACTTAACTAAATGACTTGAAAACTGTAAAATATATTTAAAGTTTGGAAGGATTTGAAATGGGTTTATAAAATAAATCAACTAAACCTAAAACATAAATATTTTAAAATAAAATCATATATTTTTTATGGGATACATTTTATATAATCTATTACATCATTTTGGGACATGATGATGTCATAATACATAATGTATATTCATATGGTATTTAATTTTTACCCAAAAATTCCACGATCATTGAAAATTATGAAAAAATAACCATTGGATAATTTTGATGTTATAATTCCAAAAATAATATTAATTATATGTATATAATTTTATAAATATGTTCATTTTAACTTTTAAAATAATAAACTTCATTTATTAAAAAATGTTGTCTATTTTTTAAATAACTATTTTGAAACCATTATAAAAATTATATTTGACTTCATAAAAATTATATGATAATTTATATTTGATAAATATTATTTAATAATAATATTTTTGAAAATATTATTTATTTAAAAACGATATTAATTATTTAAAATAAATTCATTAATTATATTTGAATATTACCCAAACAAACTATTTATGTTTTATGGAATAAAAAAATTATAAAGTAACTATATAATGATAAAAATATACTCATTATTATATAAAAAGTAAAGTACATACTAATATCTCTTGGGTATTAATAAATGTGTCTTTAATGCACAAACAAATTTTCTAAGTGTAACATATGTAATGGTGATACTTTCTTGGGGGGTTTGACATACATAGTTTGAGATGTTACCTCAATTAGCTCGAACTTCTCTATTAAAAAGTTTTGTTAATGGTTAATTTGTTCAATCTCAGATTGAGAATGGTCAATGTAAAATACCAATGAAGCTATCTCCCTTAGAATCTCAAAAAAATGGGCTTCATAGGGTATTATCCTACTAGTTGACACCATCACATTCTTTGTCTATGTCAATTTGATTTGATAAAACCCTATATCTATATAAACCATGTGTTCACTCTTCAATGGATATTTTATCAATGATAAAGATTATTAAGGGTCATTTAAATCTAGAATGATATAATGAAACCAAATAAGTGGATTTATTTCTATAACCATTTTATATAACAACACATTTAATTAAATCAAAAGGGGGATTTTATTTATAACAGTTTGGGATGATACAATCCCCCCCCCCAATTATGAAATTTCTCCCTGGAAATTTCTATCTACCACACTAAAACACATGAGGGTAAATATTATTCCAAAATTCCTATGGTTCCAATGTGGTTTATTTAATCTTTGGATTTCTCCATAACTCTTTTTCCATGTGCATTGTCTTATTTCGCATAACTTTGTCTCTATGATCTATGATTTTTATAGGCTTCTATTTATATGAGAGATCATTCTCCAATGGTGCCACCTCATGATTGAGTACATGTTAGGGGTATTGTATGCACTTTCTTATGAGGGATACATGGAGTAAATCATCGACTACAGATAGGTCAGGTGGGATTTGTATGTGGTAGGTCACCACTCTGATGTAATCATGGATCGATCTTAAAGGAGCTGTTGTATCTTGGATTAATCATTACCTTCTTCTCAAATATTATCAAATTATATCATGGAGATATATTGAGGAATAAATTGTGTCCAAAATTAATATCTAATTCTCATCAATGTTTTTTATCGTATCTCTTATATCATCTATGAGCATCCTTGATGTGATGCGGAATAATCTTAACCATTTCCACCATTTACATAACCATTTCAGGACCAAGCAGTTGTTGTTCCCTGACTTCATCCCAACTTTTAGGTGTTCATCACCTCTTACCATAGAGGGATTCATAAGTATTCCATTGGATTATTTCTTGATAACTATTATTTTAAGAGAACTGAACCATTATAATATATTGATCCCATTGTCCATTGAAGTCAATTGACCATTCCCTTAAAAATTTCTCATGTGTCTGGATAGTCCTCTCATATTGACCATAATTTTTTGGGTGATAAGATGTAATGATGTTCATCTAAATGTTTATATCATGTTGAAGAATTTTCTAGGATTTGGAGGTGAATCTGAAGTCTCAATCTAAAAAAAATTGATAGTGGTACTCCATGGAGCCTCAACACTTCTTTGATATATATTCATGATAGTTGATCCAGTGAGTATTAATCTTGAATATTAAAAAAGTGTGATGTCTTTACAAGATAGTCTACCACAAACCATAGAGCACCATTCCATATTGTTGTCTTCAAAATAATATTGACAAAGTCTATGGTGATGTTTTACCATTTTGAATGTTGGTATAGGAAATGGTTTGATCATCTCCATGATTTTTCCCTTTCCACTTTCACTTCATGACATACAGTAAATCATTATGTATATTTTTTAATATTCTAATTCATATTCTCCCACCAATAGTGTTCTTGTATATCTAGATACATCTTTGTGATTTTGGGTTGCATGTAGAATGATGATCTATTTTAATTTTCCAATAGTTCATTCATTAACTCAAAAACATAGGGTACACATAGTATTGACACAGATCTCACAAATCATTCATTATTAACATTGAACTATGAGGATTTAACTTTCATTATATCTTTATGTTTCTTTTTAATTTCCACATAATCTATTTGATCATCCTTTAACCACTCTAAAAGAGAAATTTGAGTGATCACTTTTAAAAGTATTGAATATTTTCCTTCCATTATATTTTCCATGTCCATCCATTCCAAATCTAATACGACCAACTCCCTCTCAATTCAAATAAATGATAGAATTGTTGGATACATTCTAATTAGTTAATTTTTCACTTTATTCTCTTTACCAGAATGGTAGTGTATTGAGAAATCACATTACTTGATCATAAATAACCATTTTCATTGGCGTATATTTAGGTATTTCTATGTGAATACACATTTAAGAACTTTGTGGCCCATATAAATTTCACACATCACCCCAAAGAGATAATGACACCATTTTTTCTAATTGAATATTTTTGCAGTCAAATGAATATCATGTGTTGGGTAGTTCTATTCATGAAAATTAAACTTCCGTGAAGAATAGGATATGAAATTTTTATTTTTCATTAACACATAGATCAGTCCCTTATTTTATGTATCATTGAATACCTTAGAAGTTTCTCCACTGGAGGGTAGTGTGAGTACAAGGGTATGATAAGACTCTTTTTCAACTATTTAATCTCTCTTCATATTCATCATTCCATGAAAAAAATACTCTATTCTGAGTTATCTTGGTTAGAGGGTCTGATAATAATGAAAAATTTCTCAAAATGGATGATAATACTAAGCTAATAAAAGGAATCAATGGAGATCTATCACAGATGTTGGCCTTGACCATCTTTCAATTTATTATGTCTTCAAAGGGTCCATAGATAGCCCATTTCTTTTGAAGATATTCCCCAAGAATGTGACATTGTTCTACCAGAACTCACATTTGTTGTACTTTACATGGAGATTATTAATTTTCAAGGGCTTTAGAACATTGGTCATATTATCTTAATACTCCTCCTTGGTTTTGTTGAATATTATAATACCATCCATAAATACTTCCAAAAATATGTCAAGGTGATTTCTAAAGACCCTATTCATCAATTCCATTTTGATTGTTATAAAATAAGTGACTCTTAATTGAATTACTATGAACTCATAGTTCCCCTAGTAGATATGAAAAGTATCCTTGGGGATATCCTCCATCATCACCCTAACATGAAAATATCTTCAAAAACAATCCACCCTGGAGAAGTATTGTAATGCATGTAGTTTATTGAACAAATCATCAATTCATGGAAGGTGATACATATTCTTTAACGTGATCTTGTTGAGTTTACGATAATCAATGTAAAGGTGCATTGACCCATAATTCTCCATGACCAAGATGACTAGTGCACCCTATGGTCATGAACTTGGGACTGTAAAACTTTTATCTAGATTCTTATATCAGTGTTCCAGCAAATACTCAAGTTCTAGAACCACCATTTTATATTGAGTCGTGAATAATTGTAATTCCCCACGTATAATCTTGATTTAAAATTCAACCACTCATTTAAGAGAAGACTAAAATATTTCTCATGAAATACATCAGCATATTCCATAAAAATATACATGTATATGACGATGGATATTTCCTTAGACTCATTTATATGATCTAGATAAAAATTATCTTGGTAAATAAAATCCATGATTGGGATGTTTGTGATAAAAAAGATTCATCCTTCTCCTTTAAATTTCCCAGAATACTAGGTCTGTTTGAAATATAGAGAGTTATTTTCATCTCATGTCAATTTATGTTCTCTCTTAATAAGTCAATCCAATACATACCCATAATTGCATAAAATTTTATAAAAGGAAGTACAACATGGTTTCCAAGAAATTTAATCCCAGGATCTTAGGTAGGGGGATTTATATATATGGGATGTAATAATTTCAACATTTTATATTTCTACTGATTTCTCCACTTCCATGATATTTGGTGGTGTTTAAATAGTTGTAATAGACATTCATGATATAAAAGAATGCATAGAAATAGAAAAAAAATTACACTCTCTATTCTTGAATGAATACCAATAGTACTTATCACCACTTCATTTTCAGGATCCACCTCATGATTTGTGATGGTAATACCTCACCATTTATACCATGGAGGTTATTGGTTGTCTCTAAAAACCCTTTTTCATAGAGAATTGGTTTGAAATGTTCCCTTTTTCTTTGTATTTGAATCAATGAAAAATTTACTAAGGGGTGAATAGATAATTTCGTTCCTCTATCTCATTAGTTGGTTTCTCATATTGAAAGTCATTAGAGAGTTGTTCTTCCTTCCCAAACCTAATGAATTTCCTCATCCCCATTATGAGATTTATAGGGTTCTTATTTCCTCACCTATGACATGTGGGATAATTAAATTTTAGGGAAGTATTATATTTCTCCATCATAATTCTTGAATAAAATTCCACTTTTTTACTTCATATCCTCATGATACCCTTTAGATTCGCTGATATCCATTTCAAAATTGAGGGAACATCGAAAAATTTACTCGTAACTAGACTCGGATCCCTAGGGCCTTTCATATACTAGGCATTGTCCCACCAAATATGCTTTCAACCATGAATCGGGGGTAACACCAAAGACAAAATAATATCATGAAAATATTGTACTGATTCCCTTGTATGTATCAATATATTCTTTACCCTTTTGATTGTGTAAAACTAAATCACTTTCCATGGTAAGTTTAAGTGTGTGAGGAAAATATTTATGGAATAACATTTTTTTGACATTCCTTCCTTCACATTGAATTGATCTCTTCCTCGAGATTTATATTCTTGATCAATTTCCAAAATAGATTAGTTTTTTCCTTAATATGAAAATCATACTATAGAAACTTCTGTTGTTTTGATCATTGAATGGTGTAGAAGAACTTCTCAAGGGATTCGATCCATTGTTCAACGATTATGGGATCAAATGATCCATTGAAATTTGGAGACGTTTATCTCATAAAATAATCAATTTAATCTTATTATTTATTAGAAGAATTTTTAATATCCTCTTCATAAATTTCCTTTTTTAGAACCTTAATCATCTAAGATAGTGTCATCATAATTTTTTTGAATTCTCTGCTCCTTAGTTTGGGCATCTCATTGGGGTGCTCATCACATATCCCATCACATTGATTGTTTACTATATTCTTCATATTTCCATCCATTATTTAGAATAAAGGTAAAATTAGTGATGCACATTTTTAAACTATTAAACACATAAATGGGAATTTAATGAAATTAATGGGATAACTTATAACATAAATTAATTTTCTTAACTTATAAATTTGTAGGCTTCAATCTATGTTATTCATGATCTATTTCCAAACATATTTTATTATGAAATTTTTTTATTCCCATAATAATTTTTCATAAAGATATTATAAATTTACCAAAGTATATCCCATTGGAGTGTCAAACTAGTTTAATTGTAAGGATCGTTATCATGTATGAGGTCACATTGAGTCAGGCATGACACCCCTTATCAGAGTTGTCACCCCTAGGTGCATCTGTGCCAAAACCACGTCCACTTATAATATCTAGATAGGGATGAATTTTCATGATAAATAAATTAGAATATACTTAACAAATTCTATGGATGTTTTCTTATAATTAACCTTATTTCTAAGTCTTTTCCTATAGTTTTCTATTCCTAATCAAAAAAAATAACTAAAAATTTACTCTGATACCAACTATAACAAATAATATCTTTCTTTCACATTAATACATTATTTATTTCATAAAATTAAACATAATACTACCTGGTATATCTATATATCTCTCCAATTTGGGAATTTTGTACATTACATAAAAACATAAAATGAGAAATATATCATATTTATTTAAATCTTCCTTAACATGATGGCACTGAAAACAACATGGCATAACCTGGGTAAAAACATAATAAATGGGTTTCATATAAACCCTAGTAAGGTAATAAACAAGTCCAAAGGTGATACATGTAATAAAATAGACATATAAATGTGGAATAAAATATCTGATAATCATAAACATAAATAATATGGAATTATATATCATGATAATCATAACATGGGAAATACGGAAACAACATAAAACACTTCATTATAAACATATATCAAGGATAAATTCTCACATATCATGATAAAAAAAAGTCTCATAAATGAATTACGATCACTCCCTCTCCCATCATGAAGCCCTGTTAGAAAAAATGTTACCCAATTCATTAGAGCACTATATAATTTCTGGAGCACCCGTCACAATCTTTTCTCTCTCATGCATAAGTGTGCCACATAGATCATAGAACATGTATTCATCCATCATCATATTTCATTACAAAATCAAGGATTATATAATAAGTTCATTTAATTACCATGTCAAAGGATTATATGTGTATAAATTTGAGATCCCTTGGTAAGAAATTAGTATGGTATTCACTACAAAATTGTTTTGGCATGGAAAATACTAGTGAAATTTTGGTAGAATAAATTGATCACATAAAAATTCAAAAATAAGTTATTTAGAGAGAAAGTGGTATCTAATAATTTTGATATAAAATAATAAGTAACTGGTAAATTTAAATAAATATCCCGACTATATTAATTAGAAATATAATGTATAATATAATAAGAAAACTTGAATAAAGTAAATAATGTGAGGATCTCTTACTTGAGTGTGTGACACCAAATTCATAGGAGGATTTTACTGAGATCATGGGGGAGCCTCTGGACGACTATAGAGAGATAATTGTAGAGTAAGGATATTCATAAAGTATACTTAGTGAATATAAATGGGTTTTTTTGGTTTTATATAATAAATTAGGGGTTAACTCTTTATCATGTCTCAAACATAGGTTTTGGACTACATATAATAAAATACCGAGAACCACAAACAATCCCATGGTTTTATCTCATAATTTTTTCCAAATGAAATAAGATTCCATAATTTTAAGAGGAAAAGTAAAAAACATAATAATGTAAATCCCTTTATTATGTTGAAGTGAGTTATACTCTTAATGAAATGATTTTAAATCAATAAAATATATTAAAATTTTGGGAGGATTCATAATGGATTCATATAATAAATAAAATAAACATAAAAACACATAATTTTAAAATAAAAACATATATTTGTTATGGAAACGTTTTATATTATTTTTTACATCACTTTTGGGTCATTATGATATCATAATACAAAAATTATATTAATATGGTATTTATTTTTTACCCTAAAATTCCACTATCTCAAAAAATTATGAAACATTATTCATGGGATAATTTCTACATTATCATTCCAAAAATAATATTTATTTTACCAAAACAATTATATATATGTTATGTTTACCATTTAAAATAATAATCATTATTTATTGATAAATTATGGGTTTTTGGACAAAAATTGTTTCTGAACCCTTGTAAAAATTATATTTGACTTCATAAAAATTATATGATCATTTATATTTGAGACAAAATATTTAATAGAAACATTTTTTAAAAATATTATTTATTCCAAATATCCGTTTATTCTCCAAAATAAATTTCTTAATTGAATTTAAATATTATGAAAACATATTATTTTTGTTTTATTATATAAAACTAATTTATAAGCTAACAATAATAGGATGAAAATATATTCATTATTATATAAAAAATAAATTATATAATCAAAATGATTTGGTATTGATAAATAAAACTTTAATACACCAACAAAAACCATTATAGTATGGTGTGTAATGGTGAGACTTTCGTGGGGTGGTTAGTCGTACATGGTTTGGGTGATGATCTCATCATGCTTGAACTTCTCTCGTAAATGGTTTCACTCATGCTTACGTTGTTAGATATCAACTTGGGTTTGGTTAGGGTAAATTCCCAAAGATACTATATCCCTCATAATTTATGATAAATGGGATTTATAGGGTATTATCATACTGGTTGAGTCCATCACATCCTTTTTTTGTGTCAATTGAAATTGCTAAAACCCTATATATATACTAATCATGTGATAACTATCCAATGACTATTTTATCATTGGTAAAGATTTTTAATAGTCCTTTAAAAATGTAAAAAATTCATAAAATCAAATAATATAATATTATTTATAGAACCATATTATATAATAATACATTTGTTAAATCATAAGTAAACTTTTATTTATAAAAGTTATGGTCATTTGAGACTCAACCAGAGAGTGGTGCATGAAAAAGATCTTAACATCACACCTGGTTTGACACTCCTAGGTTATATGATTTGAGAATTATCAAACTATTTATAACCCATAATGAAGGATTTAAATAGAGGATAAAAATTAATAATCTTCAATAAACCTAAGGTTTCATAGATTAAATAAGTACATGCGATTATTTAGACATCCTATAAGTAATTTTCCATGATTATGTGGTTTTATATTATAATAATTATTTCCCACCTTATCATTTCGACTTTTCATCAATATATAGTACTATGATAAAGTTGGTTAACATCGAATGTTTCATATTTTGAATCTATGTGAATGATAAAAAGATATTTCCTATATGGAAATCTCATGAACATAGTGAGGAATGTCCATTAGTATTGGTTATACTGATAATGATAAAGATACCTCAAATGACATGTAAAAGGTATGGGATGTTGATCTAGTATTATTTACTTCAAATTTAAGAAGAATTATTGGATTAAGGTTGAGGATACTTAATACATGATTCATATATCATAATCTATGAAATTCCTAGTAAGGAATAATATCATGAATCCTTAGTAATAGTTTAAGAATAAATTCTAATTATTGAAGTGTATACATATAGGAATTAATGAATTATATTATATTATTCATGAATTATATGTTTTCCATTAAGGATTTGATAAAAAAATTGAATGGTTATGATGGATTAGAAAATGGATATCATGAAAATGTGATTTTTTTATTATGGGAAGGTAATTCTTAATGCATCCCATATGTTGGGAAAATTGTGTTTAGCTTAGATAATGAGATGATCGATGTGGATAAAGTTAATTGGATAGTTCTGATTACCCTAAAACTGATTAAAAATTAGTTGAAAAAGTTTTCAATGTCATCATGGATGAATTTTACTATAGTTTTTTAGTTAAGTAATATATCCAAAAATCCATCGAATTGGAAGCATGCATGCTTTCTAAAAGTATTTTCGGTAATTTAGTTTATTTGTATATTTCAATAGAATATAAAATGAGGTTATTCATATGTTTTGAATGTGACAACCCAAAGATAATTTTTGATATATGGGTGATAAATTTTAACATCATTTCATGACATTCTTTCTAATGTTTGGTATTTACATATTTTAGAAGAGTTATAAGTTTAACCATTTATGGAATTTTTAGGTTACACATTGGAAAATGTTTTTGAGATTAAAATATTATATCACCACATGAGGATATATGAATATTGGATAACCAATTATAACATCTTTTTTTATGGTAACTGAAGATAGATGGCATGAATTATCATGGATCTCATGATCTGTTTGTGCTTAGGAATGAAAAATTCACATTCCTTTTTTGAGAAAGAAGTAAAGTAGAAATCTGTCAAGACATAATGAAAGGGTGTGATTTTACTTATGAAATGGAATGAAATCAGGTAAGTATATGTAGATACCCAAAGATTGACATAAATGGACATTACATTACTTTTTCAGAATACCTAATACTTAACAAAAATAGACACCCAAGGACCATAAGTGTTTACTGTCTTCGGAAACTCGGAATATAATCTTCTAATATTGGTGAAAGATCTTCAACATCTCCCATAAATATCTTCCATTTTTTCGTACCAAAAACCTTTCTTCATATCCTGGGGAAAATAAAACATATAAAGTGTGATCTCAAATACTCAGTAAGGGTATGCATGGAGAAAATAAAATAAACCATATACATCTGAACTTCAAAACATGAACATAAAGTTTAAACATCAAAATCATGAGTTGTGAAATAAATCTTGGTAGTTCGTAAGGAATAGGTCATAAAGGAACATCAATAATGATAAAATAGCATGGGAATAAAACATTTAATTGTGCAAAACCATTAAGCACATGATATGATTTCCATAGTAGCCAAGGCATTGCTTCCAAGACCATCTTAGTGGACAAGGTCCCTTTCTGAATCGAGTTCACTCCTCGTTCCAGTCTCGTATCACTGAATCAGATTAACTTACCATTCTAGCCGTGTCTATCTCATGAGATATAAATCTTTACCCAATTCAATTGAGGGAGATATAGGTCCCACTCATCTCCTAATGAAATCATTATTTCATGTGCCACAAAATAAACATACATCATTCATAACAACCCAACGAATAAAATGGGTTTCATAAACATCATCCCATCATAACATAATCCATATAAATGAAATGGATATCATTTCATCATAAGAAAAATCAAACCATTTATATAATAAATACATTATTTTTGAAACATAAACATACTTAACAATGTCATCTTAGATGGAAAATAGTTTTGATAAAACACTTGAAATGAATTCTTGAGGAAAATATCCTTTCTTTTTCAAAATCATTTTCTTTTCTCAAAAAGCCATGAAATTTTAAAATAAAAGGATTTTTTTTAAAATAATCGTGAATTTTTTTAGAGGAATATTCATTGAAATAAGTCATTATGAAGCTGTAAAAATCCATTCATTCCGTATAAGTTAAAAAAACATTCTCCTCGTACTTTTGTCAGAAAAATCAAAAAGGTCCTCATGTAGTAAACAAAAGTATGATTCCTTTTATAACATGTGGTAAATTTCAAAAATGGGTAAAAATGAATTTAAACATACATGAATTTTTTTTTACAAAACATGGGCATGGATGATAACAATTACCCCAGTAAATACTTACGAATAAACAATCTTGGATAAAAACGAGATTGGAAAAGTTATCCCTTACCTTATGTCTGATTTGCTTCGTACGTATCTGAACCTCCTATATAATGATTTATATAATTACATTTACTTATTACAGAATCATATTCATTGTTATGATATCATATATGGTTCACTTATGACTTTATATTACCCGTTCTTTTGTAAATTCCATGTTAAAGAAGTGTTTTAGGTAAAATCATTTTATTTATCGTACGTGTTTGGACTTGTTGTTCTTGATATTATTATTACATATATAATGTTTTAAATACTTCAAAAATTTAAATCATGATGTATATATCATATATATTCAGTATATATATATATATAATAGACAGATAAATGAAATGTAATACACCATTCATGGAGACGGTAGGTCGTACGTACGCATGAATGCTGTTTTCCTTTCCTTATTGACTTGAATGGAAGTAAGTATATGAAATACATATATATATATATCCAGTAGCATTATCATTTCATATATTTCATTATTATTCATCATATATACTTTATAATAATTCTTGAATGGTTAACAAGGATAATGACTCTCATCGCGTCGTGGAGACGGTAATCCGTACGTATGCACGAGCGATGATATCGTTCCCATAATTATTGAATTGAATTTGAGTGGATGATATAATATCTAAGAATCAGTATGATTTTATAATAACAATATATAGTTATTATTTACACCATTATAACCATCCAAGTAAGGTGGTGGTGGAAAGACCGATTACACCACGACGTGGAGACGGTATTCCGTACGTATGCACACGCGGTGATTTCATTTTCCGTAGGATGGATAGAAAGTGGAATAGGGTTTTTTAATATTAATAATAACATATAAGTATATTAGTGATACTGATGTTATTACTTTATAAGGAAAAACCTAAATAATAATAATTTTATTAAGAATGAAAACTTGAATGAATCGGTAGAAGAGATTACCTCTTCTTCGACGCACCTCTTTTAAGATTCCTATTAAGGAACTAGAGTTGGACTTTTGAGGAGAATATAACCTCTATAATGTTTCTAGGGAAGTTGAGAAGGGAAATGGTCAGGTTTTGGCTGAGCTTGAAGGCTAAAAAGTTTGTAAAGAGAAGAGGGAGGAGTTTCCCTTTTATAAGAGAGGATAGGGGCACCATAGGAAAAACATAAAATATTACTTTATAATAAAGTTATATTCAGTTTATAATAGCTCCAAATTGATTTATTCCGAAGATAAAGTGGGTATGGGTCGATATCCTTTCAACCAGTAAGTTTTATACATGTTTAGGTTACAATTTTAGCCTTATCATTTAGATTTAACTCTATGTTAAATAATTTAACTTTTACTGTATCTTCTTGTTTTCTTAGACTATATGAATAATAAACTTACTATTACAAGTCAGAAGAAACCCAAGTGGTTCATTATTAATATATATAACCTTATTTAAGTCATATGGAATATCCTTATATTTTTAGGAATAGAATAACAATTAATAATATAATATGTTTTTTTAAACTATTTTATGTCAATTTTGACACTATTTGGTAATTGATTTTTCTGAAAATCATAATAGAATTATTAGTTATAATAATGTTAATTAAATCAATACTAACATGTCATATTATCCTATAAAATTAGTTTAATTCATAAAAAGTCTCAAATTACATTTATTTGCGTATTTATAACATCAGTTATGTTAATATTTCATTAATAAGTTAATTACTGCATCATCATTGTTTCATAAATAAATTAAATAATTTAATGTCTAAAAATTATAAATAAAATAACAATATTTAATAAATATTTTTATATTTCTATTTAACATTTATAGTCTAATTTATCTTATGTATAGGACTATATTAAAAAAAATTAGTTATTAAACATTGATTTTAACTCTTTTAACTCTTCTTTAAATAAAATAATAATAAGTGTCCTAATCTAATCCAAGTGGACCTAAAGGGTAATATTTTTTCCCTAAGGTTGTTTTTGGTCGAATTAAACTTATACAATAGAATTAGGATATGTGTTAGGGTAATAATAATATCATTTTACCCTTCATTACACTATTTACTTTTAACCGTGGTAAATAAAAGTAAAAAACCTACTGTTCATTAAAAATAATTTTTTCTTATTGAACCACATTTTACACCTTGATATTAACCGTGTCTCTCCAATTTTTGAAATTCAACTCACAGAAGTGGTAAAATTATGTTTTATGTACAATTTCAAATGCTCCAAGGAGGTGGTTAAAAAGACGGTGAAAAGTTCAATAAAATTTTAATATATCTAAAATTATTATAAAATGACTCCAATGAATTATATTGAACTTATATAAGTATTATGTATCTATTTTTACCTAAAATAAATTCAAATAAAACAAATTATTATTTAAATTAAAGGTCGGTTTTAACCAATAACTCAGTGTTTTCACTATTCATCAAAAATTGAATGTTTTCTGAAAAATACCAAAAATTCACCCTAGGCTAATTTCAATATTCCGAATCCAAAAATGAATTCCATTTTGAAAGATAAAATTTATAAAATTTCAAAAATTTGGTATTACTATTCATAACGGCTAGTTTATATAATATTTTAATAGCATATTTTTATTTAGTGAAACTTGGTATTGCATACAGCACACACTATCATGGAAGGTCGTGATTACGTGTAAAGTAATCCAAGTCAAGTTTGCATGTAGTGCAAGATTACATTGTTGTTTTGTATAATATAATCCAACCATATTTCATTTATACATTGAATATATATATACACACTGAATGTTGCGTAGAATAACTTCTATCAAACGAACATGAAATTTTGTGTAACACGATCCAAGAATATTGTTACATATACTGCAAGATAATACGGTGTTTCATATAGCGCAACATAATATTGGTGTATCATACAACACAAGACTTCCAATAAATTAAAAATAATTCTTCTCATAAAATCTCGGGATGTTACATTCTACCCCCCTTAAAATGGATTTCGCCCTCGAAATTCGTTGGGGTTATAAATTGTTTACTAATTAAAAGTTTCTTTAATAGAAACCCACATCGTAAAAATGAATACTAAAACTTAATTTTAAAAACTAATGTATGAAACGTAATGGTTACCTAAATTAAATTATCCTTGGGTTTCAACATAGAAGAACATTGGTGAAAATATGGATATAGAAGAGAAATCTAACCATCATGTTCTGATGGAGAGTGGTAGAGAACATGGTTTTGAAAAAGCCAACAATCATAAAGCCATAAATTTCTGATGATCTAAGGTACCATCTGATTCATCAGGTATGAGGGAACTAGGACAACATTTTCGGTTTTCATTATCATTTCCCTAATGTTAAATAATATTTGAATTAAAATATATACTTACTTGATTTTGGTAAAATATTATTGTTGTTTGTGCCTTGGAAAATTTCCACTTCATATTTTAAAGAAATGAAGTTGAATTTATCTTCTGTGAAGTATTAGTAGATCATTCGATAGAATTATATGTCATTCCATCTATCTCAAACATAAGGTTAGAAAAAGTTATAAGTCCATCTTATGGTGAGATTAATCATATGTGGTTCAAAAAATGGACTTATACTTCATCTATCATAGCGCATAATAAAATAAAACTAGTTTCTACTAACCAAGGACTTCCTATAGGTCAGTGGAAGGTGATAAAGTCATGTCACACTTCGGTTGCGGTTTCGATTCCTGCATCCTTCTCCGACGCGATGGGTTGTCTCCCATCCTACGGGTTGTCCTTTTTATAAAACTATACTATTATAACATAACAAAAAGTTGTATCCTTAAACAATACTATCTGATGTCTATCTTAATCTATTCCAATATTTAGGTTTATCCAAAATACTTCTGTCCAATCTCATAGTATAAAGAAAACAATT
Organism: Viscum album; assembly: GCA_963277665.1. Lineage (NCBI taxonomy): Eukaryota > Viridiplantae > Streptophyta > Magnoliopsida > Santalales > Viscaceae > Viscum > Viscum album. The sequence goes on along the minus strand of OY728152.1, from coordinate 1,547,997,948 downwards.
ACTTGAATGGTCACATAACAAGAACGTGTGTGCCATCATTTATCCCCCATATATCATAAGATATATCTTGTTGTTCACATTCCAAACATGTGAATACCTTAATCGTGTATTATTTTGAAACATGAATTACCATGGACCCTTAGTGAAAACATGAGTTCTATCAAAGGTTAACTCTTTCCACATACCAAAACACCAAAATTTATATATACTCAAACCATTATATCACTTTGTCATTATATCAGTCATGAGCTCATGAATACTATCAAACAATTCCTTTTCTCCTTATCCCTTCATTATGCGCATATCATCTGCTTTCCAAAATATGTGAATCACTTTTCATGGTTACTGGTACCACATAATTATTGAAAACCACAATAAACCAATACATAGATATTCAAATATTCCACAATACTATAAATGAGACTCCACAACATTATTTTGTAATCCCGTTACATAAACACAAAATCATTACACTATATCATTGTCATACTCAACACCGCCAATAGTGATCACATGTGACTTATTTCTGTTCTTTACCTTAAGATGTTGTTGTGGTCGATCTTTATTAAACCTTGGATTAGGGCATTGGTTAGCATAATTCCCCATTTCCTTGCACTTGTAGCATTGAAGTGTTGGTGGATAATTCTCTGTAGTCTTTTCTCTATTCACCTCATTAGAAACCTTTTTACCATTACATTGAAACCCTGTTTCTCGATGAACTTCTTTTCCACACATGAATCATTTTCTATTACCTTTTAGACAAACTCCATCATGCTTCTTTCCATACTTTGAGCATAAAGAAACATTCATCTTCTTTTCACCATTGTTCTGAGATTTTTCCATGAACTCCATCTTTCATTTCTTGTCAAAAACATGAGATGGATGTGTAACCCCAACATCTAGTTCTACCTTGATAGAACAACGCACAATTTCTTTATTGGAACTGAAGTCTCTTATAGCTAATTCTGTTCAAATAATTGGTTTTAAGCCACTTAATAAACGATAAACTTTACTTTCAGGTTTGATGATAAAGCCAGATGCGTACCTTTCGAGCCTTGTAAAATTCAATGCATATATACCAACAGATTCATCATCCTTTTTCTTAAGCTCAAGGAACTCATTTTCCATCTTTGTTTGAAGAATACGAGGAAAGTACTAATTGAAAAATAAGTTCATGAACTCATCACATTGCATGGATTCAATTTCATCTTGGGGCCTTGTATTCTTAATTAGAGTCCACCACTGGTCTGCTTTACCTTCTAACCGGTAAACATCCAAAATGACTTTTTCATGTTCTGAATAGCGAAGTATCAAAAATATCATTTCAATGGAACTAATCCATTGTTCAGCAATAAGTGGATCAGAAGACCCGCTGAAAGAAGTTGGACGTTGCCTCATGAAGGACTCAATATAATATTGTTCCTTTATCTCCTCATTTGGATGTCTAGAATGATTCATAGCTTGTGTAAGTATAGCAATAAAATTTTTCACTCCATCTCCCATAACAGTGGTTTGTTCAGGAGGAAAATCATTGCATTTTCTATTACATTGATCAACATAGTTCCTTCAGGTTACATCCATCGTCTAAAACCCAAAAATAACAGTGTGAGAGGAAAAAATTATGCTATGAAAACAGAATAATAAAGGGGGATTACATTCAGTATATAACATCTTAGGTTTAATTCTAAGATCATTCCCATAATTCTAGGACAATAACCTATATGTATACTTATCCTTAGGGACATCCCTAGACATAACTTATAAATATCTCTAGGGATTTCACTAAAGTTTTCGCATCCCAGTTTCCAAAGGTTAACTAAATCATTCCTCTCATACCAAATGTAGAGACCCAAAGCTTGACATACATGGATATTACATTTACTTTTTAAAATACCTAATATATAACAAAAACAGACACCAAAAACCATAATATTTTAGTGTCTTTGGAAACTCAGATATAATCTTCTAATCTTGGTGAAATATCATCAACATTTCCCATAAAGGTATTCCCTTTTTTTCTTACCAAAATCCTTTCTTTATATCCTGGGGAAAATAAAACATATAGGATGATCTCAAATGCTCAGTATGGGTAAGCATGGAGAGAATAAAACAAACCATATACATTTGAACTTCAAAACATGAACATAAAGTATAAACATCAAAATCATGAGTAGTGAAATAAATCTTGGCAGTATGTAAGGAATAGGTCATAAAGGAACATAAATCATGATAAAATGGCATGGTAATAAAACATTTAATTGTGGAAAACCATTAATCACATGATATGATTTTCATAGTAGCCAAGGCATTTCTGCCAAGACCATCTTAGTGGACAAAGTCCCTTTCTAAATCGAGTTCACTCCTCGTTCCAGTCCGGTAACACTGAGCCGGATTAACTTACCGTTCCAGCCATGTATATCCCATGAGATATAAATATTTACCTAATACATTGGAGGGAGATATAGGTCTCACCCATCTCATAATGAAATCATTCTTTTTTGTGCCACAAAATGAACATATACCATTAATAATAACCCAATGAATAAAATGGGTTTCATAAACATCATACCATCATAACATAATCTATAAAAAATAAATGGATATAATTTCATCATAATAAAACTCAAACCATGTAAATAATAGATAAATTATAGTTGAAACATAAACATACTTAACAATTTCGTCTTACATGGAAAATAGTTTTTATAAAACACTTGAAATGAATTCATGAGGAAAGTATCCTTTCTTCTTCAAAATCATTTTATTTTCTCAAAATGCCATGAAATTTTAAAAGAAAAGGATTTTTTTGAAAATAATCATGAAATTTTTTAGATGAATCTTCATTGAAATAATTCGTAATGAAACCGTAAAAATCTGTTCTTGCCTTATAAGTTAAAAAAACATTCTCCTCGTACTTTTTTCAGAAAAGTCAAAAAGTTCCTCATGGGGTAAACAAAAGTATGATTCCTTTTATAACATGTGGTAAAATTTAAAAATTGGAAAAAACGAATTTAAACATACATGAAAACATTTTTAGAAAACATGGGCATGGATTATAACAATAACCACATTAAATACTTATGAATAAACAGTCTTGGATAAAAACGAGTTTGGAAAAGTTATCCCTAACCTTAGGTCCGATATGCTTCGTACGTATCTGAACCTCCGGTATAATGATTTAAATAATGTGATTTACTTATTAATGAATCATATTCATTGTTATGATATCATATATGGTTCCCTTATGACTTTATATTACCCATTCTATTGTAAATTCCATTTTAAAGGAGTGTTTTGGGTAAAATCTTTTTATTTATCGTACGTGTTTGGACTTGTTGTTCTTGATATTATTATTACTTATATCATGTTTTAAATACTTTCAGAATTTAAATCATGATTTATATAAAAGATATATTCAGTATATATATATAATATATAGAGAAATGAAATTAAATACACCATTCATGTGGACGGTAGGTTGTATGTACGCAGGAACGCTGTTTTCCTTTCAATATTGACTTGAATGGAAGTAGATGGAATATATATATATATATATATATATCCAGTATCATTATCATTTCATATATTTCATTATTATTCATTATATATACTTTATAATCATTCTTGAATGGTTAACATGGAGAATGAATCTAATCGAGACGTGGAGACGGTAATCCGTACGTATGCACGATCGATGATATCGTTATCATAATTATTGAATTGAATTGGTTTCAATGATATAATATCTAAGAATAAGTATGATGTTATAATAACTATATATAGTTATTCTTTACACCATTATACCCATCCAAGTAAGGTGGTGGTGGAAAAAAAGATTACCCCACGGCGTGGAGATGGTATTCCATACGTACACACGTGCGGTGATTTCATTTTCCGTAGGGTGGATAGAAGGTGAAATGGGGTTGTTTCATATTTATAATAACATATAATTATATTATTGATACAGATTTTATAAATTTATAAGGAAAAAAATAAAGAAGAAGTTGTTGAAGAAGAAAGAAAACTTGAAAGAATCGGTAGAAGATATTACCTCTTCTTCGACGCACCTCTTTTAAGCTTCCTCTTAAGGCACTAGAGTTGGTCTTTTGAGGATACCAGAACCTATATAATGTTTCTAGGGAAGTTTAGAAGCGAAATTTTTAGGGTTTGGCCAATCTTGAAGGCTAAAAATTTTGTAAATAGAACAGGGAGGAGGTGCCCTTTTATAAGAAAGGAGAGGGGAAGCTTAGGAAAAACATAATATATTATTTTATAATAAAGTCATATTAGGTTTATAATAGCTCCAAATTGATTTATTAGGAAGCTAAAGTGGGGATGGGTCTAAATAATCTAAACCAATAGGTTTTAGACAAGTTTAGGTTACTATTTTAGCCTTATCATTTAGATTTAAATATAAGTTAAATAATTTAACTTTTACCGTGTATTCTTGTTTTCTTACACTATATGGTTAATAAATATACTATTACAAGTCAAAAGAACCCCAAGTGGTTCATTATTAATATATATAACCTTATCTAAGTCATTTTTCCGAACCTTTTATTTTTAGGAATAGAATAAAAATTATTAATATAATATGTTTTTTTAAAAACTATATTATGTCAATTTTGAAACTATTTGGTAATTGATTTTTGTGAAAATCATAAAAGCATTATTAGTACGAAGAAAGTTAATTAAATCAGTACTAACATGTAATATTAACCTAGAAAATTAGTGTAATTCATAAAAATTCTCAAATTACATTTATTTGGGAATTTATAACATCAATTACGTTAATATTTCATTAATAAGGTAATTACTGCATCATCATTGTTTCATAAATAAATTAAATAATTTAATGTATAAAAATTATAAATAAAATATCATTATTTAGCTAATATTTGTAGCTATATAATGAATATTTATAGTCAAATTTATCTTATTTATACCCCTATATTAAAAAAATTAGTTATTAAACATTGATTTTATCTCTTTTATCTCTCATTAAATAAAATAATAATAATTGTCCTAATCTAATCCAAGTGGACCTAAAGGGTATTATTTTTTTCATGAGGTTGTTTTTGGTCGAATTAAAATTATCCAATAGAATTAGGACATTTTTTATGGTAATAATAATATCATTTTTACCCTTAATTACCCTATTTACTTATAACTGTGGTAAATAAAAGTAAAAAAGTTACTATTCACCAAAAAAAAATTTCTTATTGAACCACATTTTACTCCTTCATATTAACCATGTCTCTCGTATTTTAGAAATTCTACCAACAGAAGCGATAAAATTACGTTTTATGTACAATTGCAAATTCTCCTAGGAGGTGGGTAAAAGACAGTAAAAATTTCAATAAAATTTTAATATATCTAACATTATTATAAAATGATTCCAATTAATTACATGGAAATTATATAATTATTATGTATATATTTTGAACTAAAATAAATTTAAATAAAATAAATGGTTATTTAAATAAAAAGTCATTTTTAACCAATAACTCAGTGTTTTCATTATTCATCAGAAATTGAAAGTTTTCAGAAAAATACCAAAAATTCACCTTAGGATAATTTTGATATTCCAAATCCAAAAATGAAGTTCATTTAGAATGATAAAATTTAAGAAATTACAAAAAGTGGGTTTTACTATTCATAACAGCTAGTTTATATAATATTTTAATAAAATATCTTTGTTTAGTGAAACTCGGTATTTCGTGCTTCACATGCTATCGTGGAAGGTCGTGATTTCATGTAAAGCAAGCCAAGTCAGGGATGCATGTAGTGGAAGATTAATTTGTTATTTTGTATAATATAATCCAACCATATTTTATTTATACATTCTATATATATATATATACACTCAATGTTGCGTATAATAACTTCTATCAAATGAACATGAAATTTTGTGCAACACGATCCAAGAATATGGTTGCGTATACTGCAAGCTAATATGGTGTTGTGTATAGTGCAAGATAATATTGGTGTAGAATACAACACAAGACATCAAATAAATTAAAAAGAATACTTCTCATAAAATCATGGATTTTTACAGTATACATTCTCATTAAAATTAGTCAACTTTAGGGGAAGGTAATTGTAATAAAATATTGTTCTAATATCATCATTTTTATGATATCAGTGACCTCTTTCATGTTTATTTAGTTTATGGTTTTGTGATAGTTAACGTTCTCTAGATCACCCACTTTCCTTTAATTAATTATATTAATAAATGTCTATGATTATTTATTATTTTATCACTTGTACATGTTTTGACTTCTCACTTATGTTATAATATGTGGAAACCAGCTTATGTTTTACATTGGGTTACTGTTATGTTTCTAACTTTTCCTTTTTTAAGGATGTTTTAGTATTAATTTTTATGATGTGGGTTTTTATTACTAGAAACTTCAAGCATTAAACCTTTGATATCCTAGATGAATTTTTTATACTGAAATTAATTTTATATGGGTAGAATGTAATACCCTGTGATTTTTAAACTATGTTTTTTAAAAGAATTTTATCTTTCTGATATTTTTCATTTCACAAAATAATGAATATAGATTTTTTTATAAGAAATAACTTTGTGTGGATTTCATTATAAACAACAAAAATTCAAGATAACATTTAATAGAACATAATTTTTATATTTCTCTTCACTAAACACCTAGGATTTCATGCATCATATGCAATAATGAATTTACTCAATGGCTTTCATAACACGCAAGATTGAGTCTTACAGAACAATAATATATTATTAAAAATCTTATTATTTTATATAATAAGATATAACCTAGCCATTTAATTCATGGTTATGAATAGGATTAACTATCATTGGAAAATATATAGTTTAATTCATTAGCTACTGAGTAATTATATATCAATATATAATCCAAATGAATACAAATGGAATAATTCTATAAAAGACTATTTCTTTATGAAAAAATAGATTTATTTTAATATGTTAAGATAATTCATATTAGTTAAAAATATTAATTAAATACATATATTATATATTTAATACAAAATTTACATTGAACCAATAAAATTTATAGGCATGTGATAAGAACAATCACAGGTTTCACATAAAAAACTATATATTTATAAAATGTGTTTTACTGCATTTTAATGGTGAACCAATATTAAATAAGAATTTTAGAACCTTTAAGAATTTGATATGTCAAAATATACATAATTTTTTAAATATATACATCATAATTTATAGGGTAAATTTTTGGAATTTTTCTAGTATTTTTTTTATTAATAGTGAAGACACTGAAATTTAATTAAACAATTATTTTTCATTAAATTTTATTTATATACATAAATTATATATTAATTTTATTTTAATGTTTAATTAGATAATTTGTATAGAAATTAAAATAATTTATTTCATTGGAACCAATTTATCATTGAAATTGGATATACATATATTTCATATTTTTAAACATTTTTGCATAAAAACCTATTTTTATGACACCTCTGTGGGATTAATATAAATTAATTTCAGCCAATTATATAATTATGATTTTCCAAAAAGGATTCCATATTTATAATAATTTTAATTTATAATTTATAATATTGTATACTATGTTTTTTACCCTAAATATTTTTTAAAGTGATTAAAATTGATTAAAATGATTAGGAGAAAATTTAGATTAACAAGGGACTAAAAACTATAATTAAGACCCAAAATGACCTAGAAACATGTCTAAAATGCATTTTATGGAAATATATAGACCTTATACTCACTCGTATTTATTTTTTAACCATATTAGTGCCACGTTTAATGCGAAAAATGTGGCAATAATTCCCTTTAAAAAATATAAAATAACACCACTCCACCTCCACTATGAAAAAAAATCACCCCTCCCACTTCATCACACCTCTCAATCCATTTTTCACATAAAAATAATCTGTAATATCCTCCAAAAATTAATTAAATACTCCTTGTATCTTCCCTTTGTGATGAAATCCATCCAAGGAATCCATTTTGTGAAAACCAGAAGGAGTTACCCAAAAAAGATGCAACATCCTTCATCGTGCTCCTTTATTTTATTTTCATTATCCACCACATCAAACCTTCTAATAACATCCATATATATTAAATTCATTATACTCAATTTACTGATATTTTTTTATTCTAATTGTTTTACCAACACTTAAAAAAACTTCCATTTAATGGGTAATGAATTTACCATTTCTGTGTATGTCCAACTACTGCCTCACCAAACTGTTTTGTTTATTTTTCCCTTACAGCCTCTCATGGGTGGGAATTATTATTAAAACTCAGTTTTAGTATGATATTTATGATATTTAAGATTTATTTAATCTAATTTAATTTTTATATAAAACATACATTCATTCTTTCCATTTCTTTGTAAATATGATAACGTCGTTTTTGGACATGTGAATTACCGCCTCCTCAAAGTGATGTGATTCTTTCACACTCTAGATGGAATGAATTAAATATGTTTATAGAAATTTTATATGGTATATATGAAATAATAATTATACTATAATTATATTATATATATATATACATACATGTAATTTACATTCTTTCTTTAAGTATTACAAAAAAACAGAAACAATATTCATGCGTACCTATAGCCTATCGTCTCCATGAATGGTGTATTTCATTTTATATTTATATATTTTATAGATTATTATAAACAAATATATACTAAAAATTTATGGTATTTACATAATTATTTACATTGTTTAAATAAATATATCAGGATCTATGTAAGAGGACAACAAATAATAAGTCAAAACATGTGTGAAAAATGAGGAGGTTATCACCAGAAACCTAACTTCCCAAGGAGGTATTACAAAATTGTATCATAAAGTCATATTTATATAATATATGGTATTATATAAATGAATATCGTTTTTTATATGTGTATAAAAAAATTATACTTATTATATTGTATGTTTGAATGGGTACCATCAAAGTCAAGAATTAAGGTAAGGTTGTTTCTCATCACACTTTTGTATCTATCATATACATGCCTTGTTCAGAACTTGTTTATTTTTTGTGGTATGTATAATGTAAATTAATTTTGGCTATTTTACTTATAGATAAATTTATGGGTTTTAAAATATATATATTAGGATCTTTATTTAATTTGGGTTATGGTTCCAAAGTGACCAAGTCGGTAAAGTTGTTTTAACTCAAACTTCCTTCTTTGTGACGTATTCTATGTTATGCACCTATATTCTTAAAAGAGGTGTATATATTTACCTTTGAGTTGTTATATCATGAATATTTTTATTTAAATGATATTTAAATTTTCATATAATTTTATTTTTTATATAGGGAGTGTGATTCAACGTTACCAAGTTGAAAGAGTATATTAAAACAATATCAACATTTATCGTTATTTTTTATGATTATACATCCATTTAGAAAATATTATGATAAATATCTAAAAATAATAATTAATTTCATTCTTTTATTGTCATTAATATTATCTTCATGTGTTAGTACCATTTTTTCCACTATTTTTTAATTAATATTATTAAGAGATTATTTTTATGAAATCCAGACTTTATCTCTATCTTTGGTCAAAATTATATGTACTTTAAAACCTTGTTTTATAGAAATACGGTAAAAAATTTTATATGATTATTATATTATCATTAACCCAAATTATTAAACATATTTTACCCTTTAAAAATACTTTTTTTTAAATATTATCCTCATTTTCCGATCAAAGAACATTTCTAAATGTTTTACGGTGAAAAAGGAATGTTTGGTATGTATAGATATACCCATCATCATAAATGGTATTTCCTTAAATATTACATTAAATGCTTAAAAAAATTAATGACTTTTTTCATTATATATTGTAAATACCTTGTTATTTAACGGTTTTCAAATAGAAATTTTTTCCAGAAAATAAATCTTTAAAAAGTGTTTTACATTAATTTCAAATCTTCCTTTATATGATTTTGAAATGTTGTTTTCATATATATTAGAACTACTAGAAATTTAGCCTATACCCACAATTTCAAACTATGGGTATAGCCCACAAAACCATGGGAATATACTATACCATCTATTTCAATGAACCGTGGGAAACTGAGGCGTCGGTATTGCCTTGAAATTTACCAAATGATTGAGAAACCAATATCCATGGTTTGAGAACTGTGGGTATAGACTATTACCATGGTTAGTCAAACTATGGGCCTTTAATGTGTGTGTATATTAATAAGCTAAACCCACTATTAATTAATGTTATACCCACAGTTTTGAATCTGTGGGTATAATCATTTTAAATAAAAAATGAATGGTTTGGCTTTCAAACCCTAACCTCTGCTCCACCACTGAAATCCTCTACCACTACACCATTTACACTTCTGTTTATTTATATATATTATGTTATATATATATTTATATAAACTCTGGAATAATTAAAATGAATTGAATGTGATTCAAACCCTTACCATTTCTCCACAACAGAACTTCCATCTCACCACATCGTTTTCACATACGTATATATATATCTATTATCTTATATATATTTATTTATAAACTATTGCATAAATAAATTGTCTCTTTCCAGTTTTAAACCCTCATCGTTCCTCAACATCTGAAGTCCCTTACCACTACACCGTTTTAACTTATCGGTATATATATATATTATATTATTTAGATATTTATAAACTAGAGGTATAGGTAAAAAACTGTGCAAATATGTTTTACTGTCTGATGTTTTTTCTCACGTAGACATAAGGGACCCAATACCAATGGTTCAGTAAAACTGTGGGTACAGATTTTAGTTATACCCATGGTTTTCATAAACTATGGTTATAGTCTTTGGAATTAAATCCTATACCCATGATTCTCGGAGAACTGTGGGTACAGGTTTATATACCAAAGTCTATACCCACGATTCATGAAAATGGTGGGTGTCATGGGTATTGGTTTTCCCATGGCATTTTTGTGCTTTTTTTCCTTCTCGGGCTTATGTGGGTACCCTATACAAAGATTTTAGCAAAAACATGATTATATGTTAGAAAATTTCACATATACCAATATTTCATGAAAATTGTGGGTATAGGTGGGTCTATACCCATGGTGTTTGGGAAAACATTGGGTATAGACACATTTCATAGTATTGGGATTTCAAGAATCATATGTTATTTTTATGTTTTCAACATATCTTCAATGAAAATAGTTTTCATAATTTTCTTAATCGTAATTTATATTTTGTCAAAGAAAACGATTTTCAAAATGTTTTCAAGAATCATTTATATATTTTAGTGGAAAATGGTTTTAAAAATATTTTCAATCTTTTTTAATATGTTTTCAAGGAAAATATTTTTCAAAATGATTTCAATTATTCTTTATATGTTTTCAAATTATTTTCAAAGAAGATAATTTTCAAAAGTATTTATTTTTTAAAATCACTTTTCAAAGAATAAATTATATTTTCCTTAAGAAATGTTTTTGAAAATATATTTCAAAATTATTTTCCACCTAATATGACATATGTTGATGTTATTCATGCCTTGCTAAGAAATTATCCAAAGTATCAATTCATATTCTTCCTCAGAATGCTTTATGATAGAATGTAAGGATATTTATAAAACCCATTTTTCCTTCTAGGGTTATATTTTTATGAAACCTACTTATTTTAATAGGATATTCTTTGATGAAATGATTATAAAACCTGTCTATTTTTTATATGATATAATATGATTACATGTTTATTATACTCCTTTCAAATCAAGGTTTTTTATTTGATTTCTTATGATCTTGTGGCACATATATTAATGGTTTCATTAATATATGGGTTGGATCATGATTATCCACTGAAAGAATGAAATATTAGTTTTTTATAATTTTTATTCAAGTGCTTCAATGTCCATAAAAATTAGTTTTGATGAATCTTATAAACTAAAATTCATTACTCATCACAAGTGTAATTAATGTAAAAAGTCAAAATTTGGGCCCAATTTGTCATCTATTTTTGGAATCCATTATTTTACTGTTTTAATTTTAAATTTTTTGATATGATTTACCACATTGAATGGATCATATTTTTATTTTAGGATCAATGTATTAATCATAAGGTAAGATGGATATTTTTTTCATGAATGCAGAAATTTATGGAAAAAGCATAATGGGCCTCGGGCCCATCAAACAGTAGTGGGAACCAGAATTAAATCCCAATTAAGAACATATATTATCTTTATAAATATAAAATTATTTTTTTCATTTCATGAAACATTGGACAGAGATAATTCTGATGTTTTAAAGGTGATATAGGGATCCCAAGTTGACATTTATTTTGTGGGATAGATTTGAAGGCCCTAAAAAATCAGCCAACAATTTCAAGTATAAAATCCACATTTCTAATCCAATACCCATGAAATTAATAAAAATCTATTTTAGAACACATGGAAAAATAAATTTATATTATTATTACATTAAATATTTTTCCATCTTCAATGTCATTTGTGAACTCTAAGAGGGGAGTGAATCTGGTCATATTTTTGTGGTCAACTTTGAAACGTCTAATTTTCCATTATTATCACCAACCTTTTGACGATCCAAATAAATTTGGTTGGGAATTGATTTTTTGAGGTTAAAAATAATCCTCCTATTATTCCTATATAATTATCTCATGGTGAATGGATTTAAGGGGTGAGTTTTATTCATTTGATTATATTGTTTCACTCTTATTTTTTAATTATATATTTTTTTCAATGTATTTTTTTTTCAATCACATTAGTTTCTTTATAAAAGGTCTATTTTTTCTCTTTATTCATTTAATATTTCCTTTTCCTTATCACATTTATATTTTTCCTTCAGGTAGTGATGTTATTCACATTATCTTTTGTGAAAGTTTTCACACAATGGTGGAGTAATCGTTATTTCTAGGTTTTCACTTATTCAATCCAGCTTATTTTAAGTCAAATCGCACCATCCATTGAGATATCTACACTGATGGTAGGATAAAAATATTTGGTTCAATTATAGGGATTTTTGTGGTGCTGGATTGGATGTTATATTGTGTTCTTAAATAACATAATTCATTCCATTTTTTGATATTTCATTTATTTGACTTATTTCTTCTTCATCTTCACCGACATTAATGACTACACATTTTAATTTCCAGTATGATTCAATTACATATAGTATTCATGAAATTATTCCTCTAATTTAATGTGTAATTATCATTTTAAATGTGTAAGGATTAAATTTAATATTGATATTGAGGACTTATCTCATTTATAGAACATATCTTGAACTAGTGAATGAAAAATTTATAAGAAATCAATTACATCCCTTCTTAACCTTAAAATGACATAGGATTAGCCCATAATATTTCAATTATTTAATTCATGTCATTATATTTTATTTATTGTTTTTTAAATCAACTAATTAGTTCTTAAAATCAAATCAATCCAATGATTTTCATTCAGTTGTAATTTTACGGGTTTATTTTGTAATTAGATCTTCAATTTTACCCATGTAAGTTTTTGGTTAACCATTATTTCTTAATAAAATTATATTCTCTTCTTCAATTATTTTATTATTTTCAATATCATGTTGATACAATTTAATGAATGTGTGAACTTATTCCCGCTAAAATATGTGAACTTCAACACACAATGGTGGATCGATTGTAATTTTCAATGTTATTCTTCTTCAATTCCTCAATTATAAGTACACACCTAGCTTCAATTGGTAAAATAGAATCTATAGAGGGTTAATCCTCTTATAGGTAAAAACAAGGAATTATAAAGGTTATTTATGGGATGTTATTTATCATTTTAATAAGTCTTAATCAAATAAATTATTTATATTTTCATTCAATAATTTATTTTCTCCGATAACCTCACTAATTTAAAGGGTACACATATTAAGTGATGAAACTTGTTCTCTTCCTTGAAGTGGTCCTGAATATTCTCCTTAAAGTTAATATATGATTATCCTTAGGATATAAAATACTCCAAATAAATTATTGAGTTTGGAATTTTATATTTTGTTGAAATAAATACTCGAATTTAATAGATTGAAGCAATTAAAAGAAATTCATCCAATCCACCCAAGAGATAACTTAGGATCGACTCATATTTTTTAATTGATTAGATTAAAATATTTTGGTATTTCATTATTAAATATAATCCATTCCCTTATGTACAATATCATTTTAGTACCGCAATTAAAATCAACAATAAATTTTTCCTTTTATAGTCTATTCATGCAAAAAATGTACATGCCTCTACGTTTCTTCTTTAGTATCTATGTATTCGATCCATACAGGTACTTTAATGACCACTTAAATTAGTTGGGTATATATGGGTTGAACCAGACTTATTCACCATTTCATGGGACCCACGTAAGTTATCCTATACACGTGCATCCTTTTCTCACCCTAAATTCTCTATTCTCACCCCTATTTCTATTCTCTCTTCCCCTTTCTATTTTTGTTTTTCCTAAAAATCTCACATCCAAATATCAATCTACTCTAATGTAATATCTTCAACAATTACCAAACATAAACTTGAGATGGAATCAAATGGAAAATAAATATTTGGAATCACCAAATTTAGTGAATTTATTTGATCCAACCTCGAATGAATACCCCACAACTGGTGAAATGTACAATCAATGGGATAATTAATTTTTAATGAATAAATTCCCATCCCTCTCAAGGATTCTTGAAAATATAAATACTTTTTTCACGAGGTAAAAACTCTAACAAATCCAAATATCCATCAACTTCTTGACCCTTTTTCCGAACAAATTGAAAATATAAATTTGTAGGTTTCACCACAAAAATTATAACTACAATGAATTGAAGCCATTAAGGAATTAATTCCCACTCATGATGTTCTTTCCTCATCACTTATTGAAGAATAATTTCTCCAAAAAACCTCTAATGAATTTTAAAATGAACAAACTTTTGGATATTGTATAGATGAAAAATTTTATGTAATGTTTTAAGGTTCTTTAAATTAAGAGAAAATTTATTTTTGGATTCAAAAGAAGAGAATTTGACATCATGGATTGACTCTCCTAAATATAAATAATTTTATGATTTTTCAAAAACACCAATAACTAAATCATTGGAAGAAGTCATAAAATTTGAGTCCATACCCATTCATGAAACTAATCTATCCATTGTTTTATTTTAATCTTATGTTCAAAAGGAACCAATTCTACTGATAAATTTGGGAAATGAAACTGAGTTCAATTCAAATCCCTGACCCATGTCTGAATGTCCTGTCCAATATGATCATTAAATTATTGTCCTTCTCCCCCACTCATGTATCCCTTCATAGTGTTTATCCATGTACATTTATTTAGAAATCATTCTTCCCTTTAAACTAATAAAGTATAGCTAATTATTGATTTTTTAGGTATGACTATCGAAGCAACTAGATCAACTATTTCTGATTGTCCTTATATTTTTCAATTCATTTAAGTGCGTAAGATTTTATAAGAATAAAATTATATATAATTAATCAATTTAATTAAAGTTTAAGTGGAGAAAATTGGGTAATTAAAATGTTGAAAGTTGGTTTTGGATATATTAGGGTGTCCAGGTCGAGCTATCAACTTCAAGATTACTATTTTCCAGGGGAAACCTGAATTTTTCATTTTTTTATTTTAGATTAGTTTCAACATTTTTCTTTCTTTCTTGGGAACCCACTTGGGGTTTCCAATGTGATATAATTTATCTTTTGTCTTACATTTAACAGATTCAACATTTTAATATTTCCAAAAAAACCCATTCTTTCTAAAGTTCAAAATCTATCCACAATCATCCTCAAAGAGACTACATGTGACATGAATCAAAAGTGATGAATTTATTTTGATGGATCGTCAACATAAAACCATGTGGTTTTTTTCCATCAATTCATTTCAAATCACTTATCCCCCTCTTTTATATCAATCAAAATCTCTCTCTTATCTTGTCTTTAATCAATGAGGGTACATTTATTCTAATTTGGGGGAGTGAAAATCATAGATATTGAAAAAGTAAAATAATGTTGGTCTTTTATGAGAAAAATTAATTAAAAAACATATTATCTTTTCATGTGTTAATGTATATTATTAAAGAAGAAATATAAATGTTAAAAAACTTTGAATTCCTTGATTATTATTTTAATGCATGTTTAATACATGATAATTGTTTCTAAAATGTGAGGTTCTCCAATATAATTCTTTAAAATTTATATTTTCATCCTATTAATCAAAATTAAACAATGAAATTACACTTTAATTTGGGTGTATGTTTGAGTCATTGGATCCCTTTCATCATAATATAGCATTTGTGGTATCATTTATTTTAATTTTACTATATAACAAAACAATTGAAACAAGACTACATAGAGAAATTATATTTCAAAATGTGTGGCATACATCACATGGGGATCGGGATTTCATAGATTTTTTCCCAGAATAGGATTTAAATATCTATTTTATTTCATGTAATTGTGAAAATGTTTGGTGTTCAACACTAGGGGATCGTGACTAAATAGTTCTCTTTCCAACAGTTGATCTTTTCAAATATATCATAGTTAAAAAAACAAAAGACAAAAAACAAACCAAAAAACAAAAAAAATATTAAATAAATGAAAATATAAAATTAGATAATCATCTTATGTTTTAAGGTACTTCCTACCTATTGCTTCCATTGTTTCCTTTGTACATCAAAATGGGCCACCTTTCTTTTTTGATACACAACACATCATCACGCTTAATAGAAATTAGATGAAATGGGACAATGAATTTGAACAATAGATTGTTATTGGGCTTGGGATAATTTTGAAGATAACTTTTGTGAAATAATTATTTTTTGATTCATGATTTATTGGATTGATTTATTTGTATGAGCATTGTATGTTAAAATAAATTTGAAAAGGAAATTCAATTGCATATTATTTCGATACTTTTTTTCTCGAGATAAGAAAAAATAAAATTGGGTGTGTGATTACTCACTAAAATCATGTAATATTGATTGTTTATGTTTTAATATACATGTGTTTCAAATTCCATAAACATCAGTTTTAGTTCATTTTATAAATTGAACTTTATTTCTCATCACATATGCAATTCATGTACAAAGTGTAAATTTGGGCCCAATTAATCATCAGTTTCTATAATTAAAATTTTTAAATATTTTAATAATTTATTTTGGAATATTACTTATCAGTTTTATTGGAACATTTTGTCTCTTTGGATCAATGGATGAATAACATGGGAAGATGGAGATTTTTGGTCATGAATGAAGAAATTTATGGATAAAGTAGAATCGGCCATACTCCCATATAAAAAGAGTGGGGTCCACAATTCAAAATCAATTAAGATAAAATATTAAATTTATAAAAATAAAACTATGTTTATAATTTATGTAAACTTTATAAACAGCTTATATTGTTGTTTTCAAGGATATATAGGGATCCCAAGATGACATTTAATTTGTTGGCCATATTTGAAGGCCAACAAATTCCCCCCATAATTTGGAGAAAAAACTTCTAACGGATTATCCCATTTTCATGAAATTATAAATGATATTATAGAAAACGTGGAGAAATAAATTTCACTTATATGAGTATCAAATATTCAGACATAGAAAATTATTTTTTTTCATTCCAAGAGGGGAGTTGAATCTCATCCTATTTGTTTGGTCAACATTAAAGTGCCAAATTTTCTGTTATTATCACCCAGCTTTTGAATCTCCAAATTACGGGCATGGAATTTATTTTTTGTGGGTAAACATAAGGATCATAATATTCAATTATTGGGAGATATTTTTGAATGTATTTACAGGGTCCATGTTATTCATTCAATTGTAATTTTTCTCTCTCATTTTGTAATTGCTTTCATTTTTTCCATGTGAATTTTTTATCTATCACATTACTTTATTTATAAAAAATCTTAATTTTGTTATTATTAATTTTATATTTCATTTTCCATATCAATTTGATAATATTTAATAATATATTTAGTCTATTTACATCATATTTTTTGAAACTCTTCACAGAATAGTGGAGTGATCGTTACTTCAATGTTTTCACTTCTTCAAACCAGCTTCTTTAAGTCGACTCTCACTTTCCACTATGAAATAAACATCGATGGTAGGATAAAATTTATTTGGTATGGTTATAGATAGTTTAATGGGGTTGTAATGGATGTTATTTTATGTTCTAAAATTCTAAAATTCAATCTACCGTTTTAGATTTCCATTCTCTGACATATTTTTTCTTTATGTTTACCGAACTTAATTGTAACAACCAGAGATTTTATGAGAATTATTCTTTTTAATTTCATTGATTTATTGTGTTTTATTATACACAAAATTTATCTTTTTCTATATGCAACACCGTATTAGCTTGCAGTATATGCAACACTATTCTTTACTCGTGTTAAACAAAATTTCAAGTTCGTTTTGTAGAAATTATTCAATGCAACATTAAGTATAGATTTTTTTAATGTATAAATGAAATAATTTTTTATTATGTTATATGCAACAACAAAGGGAGCTTGCACTACACACAACCTTGACTTGTCTTGCGTTACATGCAATCATGACCTTCCTTGATAGCGTGTGTAGTACGCAATATCGGGTTTCACTAGACAATGATATATTGTTATAATATTATTATGGACTAGAAATTATGAATAGCATTAACTAAATTTTGAATTTTATAACATTATTATTCATCTTACACATTTTCTAGAACATCTTATGAGAATAAAATAAATTTTCCGGGTAAAATAAGTTTTTTTTAAAAAAATGCAGTTTTCCCACCTTTTGATGGTGCACCAACATTAAATCTAGTATTTTATAGGTTTATCAGTTAAATTTGAAAAAATATAAATCTTATTTGGAATCCGGATATAAAAATTTACTTTGGATAAATTTCTCATATTATTCTGATAACTTTCATATTTAAATGAATAGTAAAAACACGCTATATTTTAATTAAAAACAACTTTTTTCATCCTAATAATTTATATGGTTAAATTATAATATTTAATGGTTTAAAAGTATAAATATAATATATTTTAACCATTTAATATAATTTATGTCCTATCATTGATTTTACTTTGAATTCATAGGTAAAATCATTTCAATCTTTTGCAATGTTTTAACTTTTAAAACTCGTTTTCTTAACAACAGGATTAATTTTAAATTAATTTCTGCAACTTCTATGATTTGAATTTGGAAAAATGGATTCCATATTTGGAATAATTAGGTATAAATTATGTTAATTAGCTACTTTTTATTTTTAGTCATTATGAATAGTAACTACGGTAAATTATATTTTCCGTAGTTAAAGGTAAATTGGGTAGTTAAGGGTAAATATAATATTATAAAATTACCCTAAAACTTGTCCTGATATAATTGGATGATTATATTTTACCCTAAATCATACTTGGGTCGAAATTGAATCTAATGTAACCCACTTGTATTTGATTAAGACCTTTTATTTATTTTATTTGAAGGAAAGTGAAATGTCTCATTCAAAATTTAATAATTAGATTATTTTTAATACAAGGTTATACAGAATATAAATTCTATTATAAATACTAATTTGAAATCTAAAACGTTTTTCTTTACCATGGTAATTTATTTTTAATTTTTAAGAAATTTTTAATTACTTTAATAGCTTAAATATTAATGATGAAGAATTTATTTATTTAGTGAAAAATCAATAATATAGTTTTTACTAAAATAACAATACCTATCAAAAGGACCAGAAACTTGACCAAACATTATTTATCGAGTATATATATACCATAAGAATCCAAGGGTCTTTTACTGGACTATTTGGTTCCTTATAAACCCGATTAGGACATTTATATTATTTTATTTTAAATGAGGTCAAAGATGTCACCTTCATAATTTAATAAATATAACAATTTAAATGTTGTGATTTTAAGATGATAAATTAATGTAAAAATATTATTATGAATGTTATTATATTTATATTAATCATAGGATTTTATTTTTAATTTTTATGCAACAAATAATTATATTTAATAATTATACAAAAATGTTGTAGTAATTATTTTATTAAGAGATATACCAAATAAATGGTTTTAAAAATATTAAAATAAATAATATATGTACAAATTAATGTGCCCCATGAATTTTTTTGATGAATATGACATGTTAGAGATCTATTATATATTTATTTCTATCATATCTTCTGTGTGGTTTTTATTTAAATTCAAATAATGAATAGTGTCAAAATTGACACTATTGATATTTTAAAAAAATAACATATTATTAAATTATTTAAAAATAACAAAAATATTTAAAAACTACAAATATAAATTTATATTTGGTCTGAAAGGTTATAAATTATCCAATTATGGTAAATTTGCAACATTTAAGTATGTATTTATAACATTTTATAATTTATAATTTTATTACCACAAATAAAATAAAATTGATTAAATAATGGTAAATCAAGTTGATATGGTTTAAAAAAATAAAACATTTATAAATTTTATTGGTTGATTATATTAAAACCCTATATCATCTCATATTCTAATTGAGGAATTTTTGGAAGATTTTAAGTGGGGTTTCATTTTATTATTAATTAATATTTGTAGGTTTCCAAAAGTGCCCCTCTCTTCTCCTATATAAGGGCACTTCCTTCCCTCTCCTCTTCACACAAATTTGAGCCTTAAAGCTCAGACAACCCCTACCCATTTCACTTATCCACTCCCATAGAAACCTAATATAGTTACTGGTCTTCTTTAAAGACAAACTTTAGTGCCCTAAGAGAAGGACAAGAGGAGCCGCGTTGAAGAAGAGGTAATCTCTTCTACTGATTCTTTCATGTTTCTTTCTTATTCAACTTCTTCTTCTCAAGTTGTTTCATTATAAAGTAATAAAATAAGTATCACTAATATACTTATATTTTATTATAAATATTAAACAACCCCATTTCATTTTCAATCCATCCTATGGAAAACGAAATCATCGCGCGTGCGTACGTACAGAATACTATCTCCACTCCGTGGTGTAATCTGTTTTTCCACCACCACCTTACTTGGATGGGTATAATGGTGTAAAGAATAACAATATATGGTTATTATATCATTATACTAATTCTGAAATGTTATATCATCCACTCCAATTTGATTCAATAATTATGGGAACGATATCATCGCTCATGCGTATGTACGGATTACCGTCTCCACGACGCGATGCGATTCATTCTCCATGATAACCATTCGAGAATGATTATAAAGTATATATAATGAATAATAATTAAATATATAAAATAATTAAGCTACTGTATTTATGTATACATATATATATTTCATCTACATACTTCCATTCAAGTCAACAAGGAAAGGAAAACATCGTTCATGCGTACGTACGACCTATCGTCTAAATGAATGGTGTATTTCATTTAATTTATCTATCAATTATGTATAAATATATACTGAATATATATGATATATAAATCATGATTTAAATTATGGAATTAAGTAAATCATGATATGAGTAATAATAATATCATGAACAATAATTCCAAACACGTATGATAAATAAAATTATTTTACCCAAACCGCTGCTTTAACATTGAATTTACAAAAGAACGGGTAATATAGTCAGAAGTGATCCATATATGATATCGTAAAAATAAATTTGATTCTATAATAAGTCATTGAAATTATTTAAATCATTATATAGGAGGTTCGGATATGTACGAAGCATATCAGACCTAAGGTAACAGATAATTTTTCAATCTCATTTTTAACCGAGATTGCTTATATATAAGTATTTACTGGGGTTATATATTTAATCCATGTCCATAAAATTTTTCTCATAAAGTGTTTAATATTCTTCCATGTGTGATTAAATTCCTTTTTACCCTTATTTGACTATTACTTTGTGTTATGGATGAAATCTTTCATTTGTTTACCATACGTGGTACTTTTTGACTTTTTCGTTAAAAGTAAGAGGAGAATGTTTTTTAACTTATACGGAATGAATGGATTTTTACGATTTCATAAAACCTTGTTTTCATGAATCTTAATCTACAATATTTCATGAATATTTTCAACAAAATCCTTTTCTTTTAAAATTTCATGGAATTTTGTAAAAAGAAAATGATTTTGAAGAAGAAAGGATATTTTCCTCAAGAATTCATTTCAAGTGTTTTATCAAAACCATTTTCCATATAAGATGGAATTATTTCATATGTGTATGTTTCAATTATAATTTATCCATGATTTACATGGTTTCACTTTTCTTATGATGAAATGATATCCATTTTTATATATGGATTATGTTATGATGGGATGATGTTTTTGAAACCCATTTTATTATTTGGGTAATGATGAATGATTTATGTTCATGTTGTGGAACACATAAGAATGATTTCATTATGAGATGGGTGGGACCTATATCTCCCTCCAATGCATTGGGTAAAGATTTATATCTCATTATATAGACATGGCTGGAACAGTAAGCTAATCCGGTTCAGTGTTACAGGACTGGAACGAGGAGTGAACTCGATTCATAAAGGGACTTTGTCCACTAATATGGTCTTAGTAGCAATGCCTTGGCTACAATGGAAATAATATCATGTGATTAATAGTTTTAAACAATTACATGTTTTATTCTCATGCTATTTTATCATTATTTGTGTCCCTTTATGATATATGCCTTACTTACTTCCAGGATTTATGTCTTTGCTCAAGATTTTTATGTTTAGATTTTATGTTCATGTTTTTTCATTCAAATGTCTATGGATTGTTTTATGTTCTCTATGTTTACCCTAACTGAGCATTTGACCTCCCCCTTTTTATGTTTTCTTTTCCCCAGGATATAAAGAAATGTTTTAGGTAAGAAAATGGGAAGATCATTATGGGATATGTTGAAGATCTTTCACCAAGATTAGAAAATTATATTCCGAGTTTCCAAAGACACTAAACTATTACGGTACTTTGGTGTCTATTTTTGTTATGTATTAGGTATTCTGCAAATGTAACGTAATGTCCATGTATTTCAAGATTGGGTCTCTAAATTTGGTATCAGAGGAAAATTTTAGTTAACCTTTAGAAACTAGGATGTGAAAACTTTAGTGAAATCCCTAGAGATATTTATAAGGTATCTCTAGGGATATCCCTAAGGTTAATTATAAGTATAGGTTATAGTCCTAGAATTACGGAAACGATATTAGAATTAAACCTAAGATTTTAGATATTGAAGGTACTCCCCCTTGATTATGATTTTTTCCTCTTACACTATTCTTTTTGGGTTTTAGAATATGGCTGGAAATATGAAGATTCACGATAATAGAGGATATGATGGATAATGGAATGATATTAATCCTGAGACACCAAATGAAATTGGATATGGAAGTCCACATTTCGTTATTATACCAAATCATAAATCTTATAATATGATCAATAATCTCAACATTTGTAAGTTTCCCGACTCATCTAATAAGAGAAAGATGGAGTTTCATGATGATCATAGAGGAAAGAATGTTCAATTTCTCTCATGTAAATCATGTGGGATGAGGAATCAAGAAGAATGTTTCAAATGAATTGGAAGATTCTTTGGGTGTGGAAAGGAATGGCCCAAAGCCAGTAATTGTAAAGGAAATGTTTCAGTTAACACCATGGAAAAGGATAATGGTATTGCTAAGACATTAATAATGGTTAAATGTTTTAAATGTGGAATGTATGGGCATTATGCAAACCAATGCTCTAACGGAAAATCTCATGAAGAGAATCATCATGGTCATATGGGTAGTATTTATGTGGATGATGATGAAGATACTATAAGTGATATGTGAGATGAAATAATTTTTTATCCCTGATCAATGGTTTTAGAAGGTAGTGGAATGATTTATTTTTATTAAGAGTTATGTTATATAGGTAATGGTACTATGGAATAAAGACACATCTAAGGATTGTTACACTATTGTTTTTCCTAAAGTATGTGAAAGTATTTGTTTAATGGTACCGATAACCATGAAAGGTTATTCAGATATTTTTGGAAAGTAGATTATATGCGCATAATGAAGGGATAAGGAGATAATGAGATGTTAGAAAGTATTAATGATCTCATGACTGATATAAAGAAAAAGTTATATCATGGTTTGAGTATATAGAAATTTTGATGTTTTGTTATGTGGAAAGAGTTAACTTTTGATAGCATTCATGTTATCACTAAGGTTCTATGGTAATTCATGTTTCAAAACAATACATGATTAAGGTATTTACATGTTTGGAATGTAACCAACAATATATATCTTATGATATATGGGGGATAAATGATGGTATTCACATGCTTGTTATGTGACCTTTCGAGTAATCATTTTCTTTATACTATGATCTTGGACTGAAGTATTTTGGATAAGTCTAAAGATTTGAAATGAATTATGTTGGACATAAGATAATATTGATTAAGGATGGAACCTTTTTTTCAATATTATTTCTAGAATGTTATAATAGTGTATTTTTAGAAAACGTACAACCTGCAGGATGAGCGACAACCCGTCACATCGGAAAAGGTTGTGGGAATTGAACCCATAACCAAAGTGTGACATGCCTTTATCGCCTACCATTTAACTACAGGAAGTCCTTGGTTAGTATAAATTAGTTTTAATTTAGTAAGTGGTATGATATATGAAGTATAAGTCCATTTTAGGAACCATATACAATTAATCTCACTATGGATGAACTTAAATATATTTAATAAATTTTTCTAACCTTTTGTTTGAGATAGATGAAATGACCTATCATTCTATCTCATGATCTACTAACGCTTCACGAATGACAAATTCAACTTAATTTCTTTATGAGATGAAGTGGAAATTGTTTAAGGAACGAACAATGGTGAGATTGTACCAAAATCAAGAGAGTATTTCTTCTAATTCTAATTTTTTTCAATATAGGGAAATAATCTTGAAAACCAAAAATGTTGTCCTAATGTCCTTATATCTGATGAATCGGATGGTACCTTAGATCATAACAAATTTATGGCGTTGTGATTATTGGGTTTTTCATAGTCATGTTCTCTACTACTCTCCATCAAAACATGATGGTTAGATTTCTCTTCCATATCCATATTTTCACATATGTTCTCCTATGTGGAAACCCAGTGATTAGTTAATTTGGGTAACCATTACGTTTCATAATTTAGTTTTTAATGTTATGTTTTGTTATTCCTTTTTACTATGTGGGTTTTATGAAAGAAATTTTCAAGTAGTAAACCATTTACAACCCCGACGAATTTCGACAGAGAAATTCATTTTAAGGGGGGAAGAATATAATAACACGAGATTTTATGAGAATTATTCTTTTTAATTTAATTGATGTCATGTGTTGTACGCTACACCAAATTTAGCTTGTGCTATATGCAACACCGTATTAGCTTGCAGTATACGCAACACTATTCTTGGCTCATGTTACCCAAAATTTCAAGTTCGTTTTGTAGAAATTATTCTATGCAACATTAAGTATACATTTTGTTTAATATATAAATAAAATAAGTTTTTATTATGTTATATCCATCAAAAAATGTATCTTGCACTACACGCAACATTGACATGGCTTGTGTTACACGCAATCGTGACCTTCCTCGATAGCCAGTGTAGTACGTAATACCGCGTATCACTAAACAACAATATATTGTTATTATATTGTTATGGACTATCCATGATGAATAGTATTAACTAAATTTTGAATTTTATAACATTATTATTCATCTTACACATTTTCTAGAACATCTTATGAGAAATAAATAAATTTTACGAGTAAAATAGGAATTTTTAAAAAAATGCAGTTTTGCTGCCTTTTGATGGCGCACCCACATTAAATCTAGTTTTTGACAGGTTTATAAGTTTAATTTGAAAAAATAAAATTCTTCTTTGGAATCAGGATATAAAAATTTACTTCGGATAAATTTTTCATATTATTCTGATAACTTTTGTATTTTAATAAATAGTAAAAGCACGCTATATTTAAATTAAAAACAACTTTGTTCATCATAATAATTTATATGGTTAAATTATAATATTTCATGGTTTTAAAGTATAAATAGAATATATTTTTACCATTTAATATAATTTATTTCATTATCATTGATTTAACATTGAATTCATAGGTAAAATCATTTCAATCTTTTGCAATGTTTTAACTTTTGAAACTCGTTTTCTTAAAAACAGGATTAATTTTAAATTAATTTCTACAACTTATGTGATTTGAATTTGAAAAAATGGATTCCATATTTGGAATTATTAGTCCAAATTATGTTAATAAGCTTCTTTTTATTTTTAGTCATTATGAATAGTAACTACGGTAAATTTTAATTACCATAGTTAAAGGTAAATCGCGTAATTAAGGGTAAATATAATATTATAAAATTACCCTAACACTTTTCTTAATATAATTGGATGATTATATTTTACCATAAATCATACTAGGGTCGAAATTGAATCTAATGTAACCCACTTGTGCTTGATTAAGACCTTTTATTTATTTTCTTTAAAGAAAAGTGAAATGTCTCACTCAAACATTAATAATTAGATTATTTTTAATATAAGGTTATACAGAATATAAATTCGATTATAAATAATAATTTGAAAGATAAAAAGGTTTTATTTACCATGGTAATTTATTTGTAATTTTTAAGAAATATTTAATTTCCTTAATAGCTTATACACTAATGATGATGAAATTATTTATTTAGTGAAAAATCAATAATATAGTTTTTATTAAAATAACAATACCTATCAAAAAGACCAGAAACTTGACAAAACATTATTGGTTGAGTATATCTATACCCTATGAATCCAATGGTCGATTTTTTGACCATTTGGAGAGTTATAAAACCGATTAGGACCTTTATATTATTTTATTTTAACTGATCTCAAAGATGACACCTTCATAATTTAATAAATATAAAAATTTCAATGTTGTGATTTTAAGATGATAAATTTGAGTAAAAATATTTTTATGAAATTTATTATATAAATATTCATCATAGGATTTTATTTTTATTTTTTATGAAAAAATAAGTCTATTAAATAATTATACAAAAATGTTGTAGTAATTATTTTATTAATAGATATTCCAAATAAATGGTTTTAAAAATATTTAAATAAATAATATATGAACAAATTAATGTTCCCCATGATTTTTTTGATTAATAATACATTTTAGGGATCTATTATATATTTTTTCAAACATATCTTCTATGTGGTTTTTATTTAAATTCAAATAATGAATAGTGTCAAAATTGACACTATTGATATTTTATAAAAATAACATATTATTAAATTATTTAAAAATCACATAAATATTTAAAAACTAAAAATCTAAAATTATATGGTCTAAAATTTTATAAAGTATCCAATTATGGGAAATTGAAAACATTTAAATATTTATTTTTAACAATTTAAAATTTAGAATTTTATTACCACAAATAAAATTAAATTGATTAAATAATGATAAATCAAGTTGATAAGGTTTATAATAAACTTGAAACATGTATAAATTATATTTGTTGATGATATTACAACCCAATCTCATCTAATATTTTAATTGAGTCATTTTTTGAGGTTTTTAAGTGGGGTTTCATTTTATTATTAATTAATATTTTTAAGGTTTCCCAAAGTGCCCGTCTCCTCTCCTATATAAGGGCACCTCCTTCCCTCTCCTCTTCACACACATTTGAGCCTTCAATATTGGAAAACCCCTGCCCATTTCACTTCTAAACTTCCATAGAAACCTACTAGAGCTCCTGGTATTCTTTAAAGACCAACTTTAGTGCCCTAAGAGGAGGATAAGAGGAGCCGTGTCGAAGAAGAGGTAATCTCTTCTATCGATTCTTTCATGTTTCTTTCTTCTTCAACTTCTTCTTATTTAGTTGTTTAATTATAAATTAATAACATCAGTATCACTAATATTGTGATATGTTATTATAAATATGAAACAAACCCATTTCACCTTCTTTCCATACTATGGAAAATGAAATCACCGCGTGTGCGTACGTACGGAATACCGTCTCCACGCCGTGGTGTAATCTATTTTTCCACCACTACATCACTTGGAAGGGTATAATGGTGTAAATAATAACTATATATCGTCATTAAAACATCATACTGATTGTGAAATATTATATCATCCACTCCAATTCCATTTAATAATTATGGGAATGATATCATCGCTCATGCGTATGTACGGATTAGAGTCTCCATAATGCGATGAGATTCATTCTCCATGATAACCATTCAAGAATGATTATAAAGTATATATAATGAATAATAATGAAATATATGACATAATGAAGCTATTTTATTTATGTATACATATATATATATGTCATATACTAACTTCCATTCAAGTAAATAAGGAAAGGAAAACAGCGTTCAAGCATGCGTACGGCCTACCATCTCCATGAACAGTGTATTTCATTTATTTTATCTATCTATTATGTATATATATATACAGAATATATATGATATATAAATCCTTATTTAAATTATGGAAGTATGTAAATAAATATATAAGTAATAATAATATCAAGAACAACAAGTCCAAACACCTACGATAAATAAAACGATTTTACCCAAAACACTACTTTAACATGAAATTTACAAAAGAACAGGTAATATAAAGTCATAAGTGAACCATATATGATATCATAACAATAAATATGATTCTGTAATAATTAAATGACATTATTTAAATCATTATATAGGTGGTTCATATACATACAAAGTATATCGTACCTAAGGTAAAGGATAATTTTTCAATCTCATTTTTATCTGAGATTGCTTATACATAAGTATTTACTGGGGTTATATTTTTCCTCCATGTCTAAAAAATGTTTTTAATAAAGTGATTAATATTATTCCATGTATTTTTAAAGTCATGTTTATCCTTATTTTACTTTTACTTTGTGTTATGGATGGAATCTTTATTTTGTTTACCATACGTGGTACTTTTTGACTTTTCTGTTAAAAGTACGAGGAGAATGTTTTTTTAACTTATACGGCATGAATGGTTTTTTAAAGTTTCATAAAATCTTATTTTAATGAGGCTTACTCTAAAATATTTCGTGACTATTTTCAAAAAAATCCTTTTCTTTTAAAATTGCATGACATTTTGTAAAAAAAGATGATTTTGAAGAAGAAAGGATATTTTCCTCAAGAATTCATTTCAAGTGTTTTATCAAAACCATTTTCCATATAAGGTTGAATTATTTCATATGTGTATGTTTCAATTATAATGTCTCTTTGATTTACATGGTTTCACTTTTATTATGATGAAATGATATCCATTTTTTATATGGATTATGTTATGATGGGATGATGTTTATGAAACCCATTTTATTATTTGGGTAATGATGAATGATTTATGTTCCTATTGTGGCACACGTAAGAATTATTTTATTATGAGATGGGTGGGACCTATATCTCCCTACAATGAATAGGTTAAATATTTATATCTCATGAGATAGACACGGTTGGAATGGTAAGTTAATCTGGTTCAGTGTTACAGGACTGGAACAAGGAGTGAACTCGATTCAGAAAGGGACATTGTCCACTAAGATGGTCTTGGCAGCAATTTCATGGATACTATGAAAATCATATCATGTTCTTAGTGGTTTTCCAAAATTACAAGTTTTATTCCCATGATATTTTATCATTATTGATGTTCCTTTATGATATATGCCTTACATACTTCCCAGATTTATGTCTTTGCTCAAGATTTTGATGTTTATATTTTATGTTCATGTTTTTGCATTATAATGTTTATGGATAGTTTTATGTTCTCTATGTATACCCTTACAGAGCATTTTATCTCACCCTTTTTATGTTTTCTTTTCCCCAAGATATAAAGAAAGGTTTTAGGTAAGAAAATGGGAAGATCTTTATGGGATATGTTGATGATCTTTCACCAAGATTAAAATATTATATTCCGAGTTTCCAAAGACAATAAACTATTACAGTCCTTTGGTGTTTGTTTTTGTTATGTATTAGGTATTGCAAAAAAGTAATGTAAGGTCCATTTATCTCAAGATTGGGTCTCTAAATTAATTACTGCACATTTTGAGTACTAGTAAGATTCAAATACTTATACTGATCATGAATTTGTTCCTATAAGTTAATTGGTGATTATACTTGTAATTTGGTAGGGATTAAATTCGATAATGATATGTTGGACATATCTCAATGATTTAACATATCCTCAACTAATCAATGGAAAATTAATAATAAAATAATTACATTCTTTCATTCCCTAACAACGACCTAGTATTGTCTCATCATCATTAATTTATTTAATTCAAGCCATTGTGTTTATATTATGGTTTTTTAAATCTACTCATTATTTATTATAATACAATAAATCCAATAAAAAATTATTTCCATTGTAATTTTACGCATTCATTATGTAATTTCATATTTAATTTTTCCCATGTATACTTTTCATTCACCTTCATTTATTAAAAAACCATTCCTATTATTGTCAAATTTTATTCTTTTTAATATAATTTTTATATCATTGAATCAAGGTGTGGAATTATTCACACAAAAACATCTTAATTTCATCACATAATAGTGTATTGATCGTTATTTCAATGTACTCCTTATTCAACCCCTCTCTCATAGGTTTACATCCTAGTTCCTTTGATAGAATGCCATAAATGGATGGTAAAAACTCTTATGGGTTGAAGAAGGGGTGTATAAAGGGTGTGTATTTGATTTTATTTATCTTTTTAATAATTATTAATCATTTATTTTATTGACATTTTCATTCAATGATGTATCTAACCATTTGATCTCACTAATTTATGGATACAAATCTTGATTGGTAAAAAAGATATTATACCATGGAGTAATCAAGAATATTATCCTACAACTGTATAGGTTATTAGACTTAGGATATTGAATACTCAAAATCAATATGTGAGTTGGTAAGATCATATTTCATTAAAAGAAACACTGGAAAGACATTGAAACCATTAAAAAAATTATACAATCCTCCCAAGAGACAACCTATGATCTACTCATATTCTTTAATTGTTTCCATTAAAATATTTTTGTGTTTCATTATTCACATTAATACATTCTCTTAGTTACATTAATAATTTATTATTACTATTTAAATAAAAAACAATGTTGGCCACATTATAGCTAATTCCTCTGTATAATGTATGTGTCTCTAGGTTTTTCATCGATCTATGTGGATTTGATCCCTAATTTATGTCATTGACCGCCTATAACAGTAGGGTAAAATTGGGCACAATGAAATTTTGGAACCATTTTTGGGGACCCAAGTCAGTTAACTTAGACAATAGAATCCTTTTCTCACCCCAAATTCGTTATTCTCACCCCCATTTCTCTTATCTCTTCCCCTTTCTATTTGTGTTTTCCATGAAAATCTCACATTAAAATATCTATCAAATCTAATGGAATATCATTAACAATAACCCAACATAAATATAAGCTTGAATATAATATAAAATTAATTTTTGTAATCACAAATATTAGTTAATTTCTTTGATCCAATCTTCAATGAATACCCCACACCTGGGGAGATGTACCGTCAATGTGATTATGAATTTTTAATGGATAAATTGTCATCACTCTCAAGTATTATTGAATATATCAATCCTAGGGATTTCTTTGATGTATAAAATCTCATCCAACCGAATCCCCAAAAAACTCTTGAAAATTTGTGTGAAAAAATGGAAAAAATGAATTTGGATGTTTTTTCATTAAAATTAGATCTACAAAGAACTAGAATGGTTATAGAACTAATTCCCACTCAATTTGTCTTTTCCTCATCACTGATAAAAGAATATTTTCTCCCATTAACATCTCATGAATTTAATAAATAACCATCCGTTAGATATGGTATATCTGAATAAGATAAATGGATTGCAGAAGGTTATTTAAATTAATAATAAATTTATTTTTTTAATTCAAAATTAGAGAATTTGACATAATGGATTGATTCCATGAAATATTACTCTTTTGTTGATTTTTCAGAAACACCAATCAATAAATTATTGGAAAAAATCATAAAATTTGAGTTCATAACGATTCATGAAACTATTCTATCCAATTTTTTGGTTGAATATTCTGTTCAAAAGGAACCAATTCTATTGATAAATTTTGGAAATGAAACAGAGTTTGATTCAAAGTCGTGACTTGGGATTGAATGTCCTTTATAATCCAAACTCAAAATTATTTTCCATTCTTTCCCACTCAAGTATCCCTTCATAGTTTATAACCATGAACATTCAATTTATATTGATTCTTCACATGAAACCAATAAAGTAACAATTATCATTTATGTCTTAGGTAATACTACCAAAGAAAATGGATCAACCATTTCTGATACTCTAGGGATTTTTCGATTCATTTTAGAGCATAGGATTGTACATGAAACAAATTATAAACAACATTATCAATATCAATCTTGTTTAAGTGGAGAAAATTGGTCCATAAAATGTTTTATGTTGGTATTGGATATGTTGGGGGTCTAATTTGAGGTAATGACTTTAAAATAAGTGCTTTTCATGAGGCAACCAGGATTTTTCATTGTTTTTATTTTATTTTATTTTTGGTGTTTTTGTTTTTTTTTTCAAGGTAACCCCATTGGAGTTTCCAATGTGATCGAATTTCTCTTTATTGTGATATTTAGCAGCTTCATCATTTTAATATTTCCAGATAAAACCCTTTATTTCAAAATTTCAAACCCAGCCATGAATCATTGTAACACCTCGACCCCTCTAGATAAGAGCACGTGCATTACTATTTACATTGGCATGATTACAAGGAATCAAATCCGGAAGGACCGAGTATTTCTGTAGTCTTGATGAAACTAGATACATACATGTAACTTGTAATACAATGGGAAAGGTAACAAAAAACAACACATAACAAAAACTAAAAGACTGCATCCATGAGAACTCAATAAATGGTCTCCTCTTCAAAACCAGTTGAAGGTAAACAAATGAAAGGGGTGTGCTCGAATGCTCAGTAAGGGTTACAAATGGCAGAAGAATGATTAAATAATAACTAAATTATAAACAATTAGGCATAGTCAATATAGGATAGTGAATAAATATAGAACATGTGCCTTTAATAACTGGAGAATGAAACCACGTCCATAGGTTTTGTCATAGTGAAAACCTCGTGGATAGTAATAACTAAAAATGAATAAAGATAAGGCTTATTAATTGGTAGTCATGTATAAGGAACATGATACCCCAATACCATCAAAACATTTTAAGCATGTGGGTATAAACCCGTCGGATTTTTTAAAAAAAAAATCGAAGAGTTTGTCACCAACTGATTTGCCTCATTATACATGTTGATGCATTGAGGGGATATAACAGGACCCACCCACTACTACATGTCCAAAACAATAATTATACAAAGATTTAATAAAAGTACAATATTCATTCTTAGTATCCATATATATTTGAGGATACAGATTCATCAAATAATTTTGACCTAAATAAAGATACTTTTAAATGAGACTATGGAAAAATTCTTGAGGAAGTAATCCTTAAACATTTCAAACTGTCCCATACTACCTTGAAACATTGAAATAATAATCCCTTATGTAACACCCCGGGTAAATAAAGAATATGAAATTTTCATATTTATCCATATTTGTGAATAAAATATTAATATGACATTATAGGGGATGCTATGCTCGATGGCGTACCCAACACGCAACAACGAGTTTCTTTAGAATCTTACGTTGCACTCTAATAATAAAATAATATTATTTTAAATGCTAGTTAACATGTAGCCGTTGTATTGTCGGGAATGGATAGAAATAACTAAAATATGATTATATATGTTTTTTAATGTTTTTACATTTATCCAATAAAAGATAAAGGCATAAAATACGGAAATAATTCAATTTTAGGCGTATATACCCTAGTTTTCACTAAAGGATCACTTATCACCTTTTGATGGAGAACCATAATTAAATATAGTTTTTTTCACTCTTATAAATTCTATTGGACCAAATAAAACTCTTCTTAAGAATCAGGACATCAAAATTTACTTTCTGTAAATTTTTGGTATCTTTCCGATAAAGTTCATTTTTTTAATGAATAGTGTAAAATGTTGTATTTTAATTCAAAACCTCTTTTTAATCTAATTTATTTATATGATTAGGTTATATTTTGAATTGGTTTTAAAGTGAAATTAGAATATATTTTTACCATTAAATCCAATAGTGGTCGTTGGAAT
Organism: Viscum album; assembly: GCA_963277665.1. NCBI lineage: Eukaryota > Viridiplantae > Streptophyta > Magnoliopsida > Santalales > Viscaceae > Viscum > Viscum album. Next base: position 1,547,963,703 of record OY728152.1, on the reverse strand, counting down.
TAATTTCACTTTGACATCAGACTTAGTGTCAATCTTTCGATACTTTTTGTTTCATAAACACACGCTATTTGATCTGACAACGGGAATTAATTATTAAATTAATTAATTTGACTTATATGTTTTTAATTTTGTAAAATAGACTTCATTTTTGAATTTGGAATATCAAATATAGCTTAGGGTGAATTTTTGGGATTTTTCTGAAAAACTTCAATTTTTGATGAATAGTGAAACCACTAAGTGGTACTTATAAAAACTGATTTTTCCGTTTAAATGAAATTTTTCCATCTTTGTGTTTTGAATTTCAAAAATCCGACATACATGGTTGTAATTAAGAAGTAAAATGTGGTTCAATGGGATGAAATTAATTTTTTGGTGAATAGTAACTTTTTTTCATTAATCGCGATTAGAGGTAATTAGTGTAATTTAAGGTAAAAATGATATTATAAAAATATGAAAACACCATGAAACTTGTCCTACCCCTATTGGATTAGTCATGTACGACCAAGACAACCCATGGGTAGATTTAGGGGACCCTATGGAGCCTCTTGGGTGAGATAATGACTTTAATGCCTTTTTTTAAATAAAGGTGAAAATGACACTAACATAAATTGTTTTACTAAAACAATTTTTAGAAGGGGTTATACTAATCATATTTTTGTCTATAAATACTATTTGGAAAGATAAAAATATTTCCTACATCATAGTAGTTTTTTTATAATTTTTAGACTTTAAATAAATTAAATTATTTATGACATCATGATGATGCAGCGATGACCTTATTATTTAACGATTTAAATAAAATGGAAAGATAATGTAATATCTAAAATCTAAACATGTCCAAAACCTATTGTATGGGAATATTTCTAAGCCTTATCATCTTATATTCTAATTATATCAATGTGGGACCTTAGAAATTCGAAACACTTTTGAAAATAAAATAATAGTTTCATGATTTCCAAAAGTGCCCCTCCTCTCCTCTTATAAAAGGCCCCCACCTCTATCTCATTTCACACACTCCTCAAGCCTTTGGCTCGGCCATACCCTACCCATTTACTCTCTACACATCCCTATCCACATCCTAGAGGATTCCCATTGGGCATAATCCTTTCAAAGGAAGCCTTTAGGCTCAAATCAAAAGGAGTTACACTTTTAAAGGTAATTCATTCACTCATGTTCATTTGTTTTATTTTGCTTCTCCAACCCCCTAAACTCTTTTTATTTACTTCTTTTGTAACAACACCAGTATCTTCAATATACTAGGATGTTGTTATAAGATTTATTATAGCTACACTCTAACACAACTACATCAAATGGTTAAAGAACATACGGTTTACGTGGATGGCGAAATTCTGCCTCCCGAAATGATGATTGTTCAATACTCATTTAACACCTTCAAAGGTGGCCATTATGATGTCACTATTTTTATATATGATATATAATATGTTTATTATTTCCTTAAGATTCTGTATTTTTCATTTATGGCCTACCATTATTGTTTCCATTATGGGTAAACACGATATCTTCATTTTAGGAAGTGCAGACTACCGCCCCCTGAAAGTGATTTGATTCGTTAATACCATATGTGGGATGTGTAAAGGACAAAGTTAATGATATTATATATGTTAATATACTGGAATTATAATATACTCTTATATCATTATGATTCCATTCCAGAAAATACGAAATAGAAATGGAAGTAGCGTTCATGCATACGTACGGCTTACCGTCTCCATGAACGGTGCATTTCATTTCTTACCTCTAAATGTGATTTAATATTATAAATACATGTATATGATGAATATATATGACATATATGTTATCCAAATAATTAATATCATTCTGTATATAACAAACCTTTGACCAAATTAACAACATGTATGTGTAAGAAGTCTATTTTTGACTTAAGAACCAAATACCGACAAAATGAACATTATTAACATAAATGATTACATGATTTTCATAACATGGTATAAAAGGAATAATGAACTTGAAAATGGTTCTTAAGCAAGTATAGATTAAATCAAGTTTATTATTCAGGACGTTAAAGAACGATCGAGTCAAGTCGGACCCGAGGTAAGGGATCCTACACCTCTCTTTCTTTTTAAGTACTCTCCTTTATGTCACTTATTTTAAGCTCCTCTTTGTTATGATGGGGGATGATATTTTATATTCCTCTTGATGTACATTTTATTTTAATGTGATGAGATACCCTATTAGATCTTATCAATCCATTTTTGTAAGTTTTATGTGGCGCCGTTAGGCTGCCGAGTTTTCGTAAGGGATTTTTCATCTCACTTTTACTCCCGTGAGATTTATGCAACATTTGCCACAATTTCCTTTGAGTGGTGTATGTACTACCAATTATTCTACTCTTTGTGTAATATAATTTCGTTTATGAGTATTTACATCAATGATATATTTTCCTTCTTTCATGGGGTGTATGTTTTGAAAGATACCCAAGTCGGTAAGGGAACCTTTCACCCTCCTCTTTTTAAAAGACTTATTTTGTTGGGTCTCTTAATTTACATATTTTTATGTTGGGATATGTTCTAATATATCCTTATTGATGTAAATTTTATGTCTAAGTGATGAGATACACTTTTTATCTCTCATCAACTCATTTTGATGTGATGCTGTTAGGTTGTCAAGGGAACTTCTTAACCCAATTTCGATTTCTTTGGGTTCAACATGTAGTTGTTGATTATGTCATCCTTTGAATATGTGTGAATGACCTTTGATTATTTTACACTTAATATCCACTTATATTTGGTTTATTCGTTTGTCACACATAATTATGTAATTGATTTATCCTTAAACCAAGGATACCGTCTTTGTAAGGGACTTCGTCTCAATCTCCTTTCATTGAGTCATATTTCGTTTTATACAGAACTTTATTTTATATGGTGTATAAACCCCTTTGACTTTTACTTTTATACAAAAGGAATCTTTTTCTACGAAGCATTTTACTAAATGACAAAAAGGAATGTTTTTTTAACGTATGCGGTGACAACGACTTTTTCCGCCGCCGCGAGTATTATTTGGTATTTGGCTTCCTCAACAAGCCGTAATGTTTTTAAAATAAAATAAATACCATATACTCTTTTATGTATTTTTTTATTGAAAATGGTTTTGATAAAGGATTCTATTATGTCAATATATTTATGATATATTGTGATTGAAATGTGGAAATGTTATCATTCCTTTATATTGGTTTTATGTTTTATGATTTTATATTGGTACTTGGACATTTTAACGGGTGGTTACGTTATAAACCATATGACGGGTGGTGCCGTGAATACCAGGATGGGTGGTTACGTTATAACCTCCAATGCATTGGGTATGGAAGTCGGCCGTATGGCTATTCCATTAAGTATGTATGGAAATTGGCCGTATGGCTATTCCATTAAGTGATATGTGTGGAATTCAACCATATATTTATTCCACTTAAGTATGTTTATGTCCCAAGTTACCTTTATATATGTTATGTGTTATTTATGTGGGTTTTATGGTAATCCTTTGGTTACAAAAGGTACGTAATGATACTTTATTCTGTGAAGAGTTTTTACAACTTCATGAAGGTGAAGGTATTACTTTGATAGAGTATACATGGTTTACTTGATGTTTGAAAAACTAACAGTTTTCATTCTTATATATACATGTACTCTTGTTTACTTTCCATATTTTTATATCCCTTACTGAGCTTTTTATTCTCATCCCAAGTTTTTGAAATATTTTTCACAGGTCAAGGGAAGGGTACATGATGTGATGATAGTGTCAAGGATGTGTCAAGAAAGAATCCATGTTTTATTTTAAATATGTTTCAGTTGATGGGAAGAATGAATACTGTCTTTTATGTAACCACTTTGTTTAAATGTGGAATGTAATGCAAGTTTCATGATCTAATTCTCTAAAACTCTAAACCTGAAAAGATTCCCAATGTGTAATCTTGTAATATCTCATGATTAATTAAGGTTTAAGGCTGTGGATTTATAGTTGGTATCAAAGGTCGGTTTAGATAACTTTAGAGGTTAGGGTATTCTTTAAGCATAAGTGACATTACCATAATGAATAGGATTTTAGAAAGAGTCTAGTTTTAGATAAAGTGAATGAGTAAGTGTATCTTAGTGTTTACCTTCCTCATTAGTACATGATGGTTTTGTTGATATACTCACACTGACATTTCTGTTTTTAGTGAATGGATGGATCTAGCAGGCACCAAAGAGACAACAGGTTTGAAGGAAACTGTGGTGGTTCTATGATTAAGATACTAGATAAAATTGGGGATTCAAATAGGAAACTCGTGGTTGTTCTAAACCAACTATCAAGGAGTCATGATCAACCACTTGAACCTTGGTATGATCATTGATGCATCATGTACGAGATGACCAATCCATGTGGAAGTTCAGGTAATAATTATAAAGGTTACCATTAGAGTTTATATGATCCTTACTTTTGAGGTAATTATGGGTTATTATAAGATATGCTGGAAAATGAAAGGCATGAGATAAACTTGAGGTTAAAATATGTTATGATCATTTTTGATGATTTTATCTATTTTTGGGGAATGATTTAAGAATTATATAGTTTTGGAAAAAGGACAACACGCAGACCGTGTAACAATCCGTCGCGTCGGACAAAGCTGCGGGAATCGAACCCACAACCAAAGTGCGACTGGTATTTATCGCCTACCACTGGACTACATGAAGTCCCTGGTTAGTTTGACCGATTCTTTTTAGTTAGATTATTTTTTTGAATGAAGAGTAAGTTGATTTTGGTTTATTTATGAAAATGATTAACCTATCATGGAGGATATGTGATTAGGTTAATTACTTTTTAATACGAGACTTTAGGAGCAACTGATATTGTTTGGAGATAAATGTTATGATTTAACTTGGAAGACTATGTGACTAAATCCTTCAAATATTTGGATTTCAATATTATATTGGTTTAATTTGAATAATTTTATGGAAAAATTGTTTATTGGATGGTCCTCTTTGAACTTTGGGTTTTGTTGGACAAATTTTGGAGATTAAGCATAGATTTTCTTTTTAAAGGGTTATCCTTTTTTGGATTATCTGACCTTGTACTAACCTTTTTGGTTTTGGTTTTGGTTAAAGCCTAATGACATGGGAAGTATATAGTTCTCTTTGGTGGATTAGTTGATTCTCTATAAGTTGATTATAGTATTCTTAATGCGAACAAGTTTCCCTAAAAACTCGTCTTTTGGAAAAAAAATATGAGTTTGATTAAGGAATATAGTAAAAGTTGAAAGTAAACATGATAAGTGATTATGTTTCCTTATTAATAAATTCCTCAATAAAAAGTAACTTAAAAAAAAAATTTGGTCTATTAACTTTTCCTACTGGGGAATCGAATACCGTTTAACCCAACACAAGTTTGTGATTTTCTCATGGTTAACTTTCTCCTAGACATGTTTACTATCACTCTCCCTCAAGAACATGACCCTTTGCTTTTTCTTCCATGTCCGTGTTTTTATACATATGGGTTAACTCGGATGACATTTGCACTTCTCTCCCATTCTTTTTAGGTGATTGTTTTACCGACTCTTGTTCCGATGTGGGACTTTCAAGGATGTTTCCAAGCTCAATTTTAAAAATTGCGAGGACGCAATTCCCAAAAGGGGGGAAGGATGTAACACCCCGGGTAAATAAAGAATATGGCATTTTCATATTTATCAATATTTGTGAATAAAATATTAATATGAATTTATAGGGGACGCTATGCTTGATGGCGTACCCAACACGCAACAACGAGTTTCTTGGGAATCTTACGTTGCACTCTAATAATAAAATAATATTATTTTAAATGGTAGTTAACATGTAGCCGTTGTATTGGCGAGAATGGATAGAAATAACTAAAATATGATTATATATGTTTTTTAATGTTTTTACATTTATCCAATAAAAGATAAATGCATAAAATACGGAAATAATTCAATTTTAGGCGTATATACCCTAGTTTTCACTAAAGGATCACTTATCACCTTTTGATGGAAAACTGTCATTAAATATAGTTTTGTCCACTATTATAAATTCTATTGGACCAAATAAAACTATTCTTATGAATCGGGACATCAAAATTTACTTTCTGTAATTTTTTGGTATCTTTCTGATAAAGATCATTTTTTAATGAAAAGTGTAAAATGTTGTATTTTAATTCAAAACCTATTTTTAATCTAATTTATTTATATTATTAGATTATCTTTTGAATTGGTTTTAAAGTGAAATTAGAATATATTTTTACCATTAAATCCAATAGTGGTCGTTGGAATTAATTTCACTTTGAAATCAGACATAAACTAGTGTCAATCTTTTGATACTTATTGTTTCATAAAAACACGCTATTTGATCTGACATCGGGAATTAATTATTAAATTAATTAATGTGACTTATATGTTTTGAATTTTGTAAAATAGACTTCATTTTTGAATTCAGAATATCAAATATATCTTAGGGTGAATTTTTGGGATTTTTCTGAAAAACTTCAATTTTTGATGAATAGTGAAACCACTAAGTGGTACTTATAAAAACTGATTTTTCCGTTTAAATGAAATTTTTCCATCTTTGTGTTTTTAATTTCAAAAATCCGACATACATGGTTGTCATTAAGAATTAAAATTTTGTTCAATGGGATGAAAATAATTTTTTGGTGATTAGTAACTTTTTTTCATTAATCGCGATTAGAGGTAATTAGTGCAATTTAAGGTAAACATGATATTATAAAAATATTAAAACACCATGACACTTGTCCTACCCCTATTGGATGAGTCATGGTCGACCAAGAAAACCCATGGGTCAATTTAGGGGACCCTATGGAGCCTCTTGGGTGAGATAATGACTTTAATGCATTTTTTTAAATAAAGGTGAAAATGACACTAACATAAATTGTTTTACTAAAACAATTTTTATAAGGGGTTATAATAATCATATTTTTGTCTATAAATACTATTTGGAAAGATAAAAATATTTCCTACATCATAGTATTTTTTTTATAATTTTTAGACTTTAAATAAATTAAATTATTTATGACATCATGATGATGTAGTGATGACCTCATTATTTAACGATTTAAATAAAATGGAAAGATAATGTAATATCTAAAACCTACACATGTCAAAAACCTATTGGATGGGAATATTTCTAAGACTTATCATCTTATCTTCGAATTATATCAATGTGGTACCTTAGAAATTCGAAACACTTTTGAAAATAAAATAATGGTTTCATGATTTCCAAAAGTGCCCCTCCTCTCCTCTTATAAAAGGCCCCCACCTCTACCTCATTTCTCACACTCCTCAAGCCTTTGTCTCGGCCATACCCTGCCCATTTACTCTCTCCACATCCCTCTCCTCATCCTAGAGGATTCCCTTTGGGCATAATCCTTTCAAAGGAAGCCTTTAGGCTCAAATAAAAAGGAGTTACACTTTTAAAGGTAATTCATTCTCTCATGTTCATTTGTTTTATTTTTCTTCTCCAACACCCTAAACACTTTTTATTTACTTATTTTGTAACAAAACCAGTATCTTCAATATACTAGGATGTTTTTATAAGATTTATTCGATATACACTCTCACACAACTACATCAAATGGTTAAAGAACATACGGTTTCCGTGGATGGCGAAATTCTGCCTCCCGAAACGATGATTGTTCAATACTCATTTAACACCTTCAAAGGTGGACATTATGATGTCACTATTTTTATATATGATATATAATATGTTTATTCTTTCATTAATCTTCTGCATTTTTCATTTATGGAATACCATTATTGTTTCCATTATGGGTAAACACGATATCTTCATTTTAGGAAGTGCGGACTACCTCCCCCTGAAAGTGATTTGATTCGTTAATACCATATGTGGGATGTGTAAAGATAAAGTTAATGATATTATATATGTTAATATACTGGAATTATAATATACTCTTATATCATTATGATTCCATTCCAGAAAATACGAAATAGAAATGGAAGTAGTGTTCATGTGTACGTACGGCTTACCGTCTCCATGAACGGTGCATTTCATTTCTTACCTCTAAATGTGATGTAATATTATAAATACATGTATATTATAAATATATATGATATATATGTTATCCAAATAATTAATATCATTCTGGATATAACAAAACTTTGACCAAATTAACAACATGTAAGTGTAAGAAGTCTATTTTTGACTTAAGAACCAAATACCGACAAAATGAACATTATTAACTTAAATGATTACATGATGTTCATAACATGGTATAAAAGGAATAATGAACATGAAAAAGGTTCTTAAGCAAGTATATATTAACTCAAGTTTATTATTCAGGACGTTAAAGAACGATCGAGTCAAGTCGGACCCGAGGTAAGGGATCCTACACCTCTCTTTCATTTTAAGTACTCTCCTTTATGTCACTTCTTTTAAGCTCCTCTTTGTTATGATGGGGAATGTTATTTTATATTCCACTTGCTTTACATTTTATTGTAATGTTATGATATACCCTATTTGATCTTATCAATCCATTTTTGTAAGTTTTATGTGGAGCTGTTAGGCTGCCGAGTTTTCGTAAGGGATTTTTCATCTCACTTTTATTCCCGTGAGATTTATGCTACATTTGCCACAATTTCCTTTGAGTGGTGTATATACTGCCCATTATTCTACTCTTTGTGTAATATAATTTCATTTATGAGTATTTACATCAATGATATATTGTCCTTATTTCATGGGGTGTATGTTTTGAATGATACCCAAGTCGGTAAGGGAACCTTTCACCCTCCTCTTTTTAAAAGACTTCTTTTGTTGGGTCTTTTAATTTACATATTGTTATGTTGGGATATGTTCTCATATATCCTTATTGATGTAAATTTTATGTCCAAGTGATGAGGTACACTTTTTATCTCTCATCAACTCATTTTGATGTGACACCGTTAGGCTGTCAAGGGAACTTCTTAACCCAATTTCGATTTCTTTGGGTTCAACATGTAGTTATTGATTATGTCATCCTTTGAATATGTGTGAATGACCTTTGATTATTTTACACTTAATATCCACTTATATTTCATGTATTCTTTTGTCACACATAATTATTTAATTGATTTATCCTTAAACCAAGGATACCGTCTTTGTAAGGGACTTCGTCTCAATCTCCTTTCATTGAGGCGTATTTCGTTTTATACACAACTTTATTTTATACGGTGTATAAACCCCTTTGACTTTTACTTTTATACAAAAGGAATCTTTTTCTACGAAGCGTTTTACAAAACGACAAAAAGGAATGTTTTTTTAACGTACGCGGTGAAAAAAACTTTTTCCGCCGCCGCGAGTATTATTTCGTCTTTGGCATCCTCAACAAGCCGTAATGTTTTTAAAATAAAATAAATACCATATACTCTTTTAAGTATTTTGGTATTGAAAATGGTTTTGATAAAGGATTCTATTATGTCAATATATTTATGATATATTGTGATTTAAATGTGAAAATGTTATCATTCCTTTATATTGGTTTTATGTTTTATGATTTTATATTGGTACTTGGACATTTTAACGGGTGGTTACGTTATAAACCATATGACGGGTGGTGCCGTGAATACCAGGATGGGTGGTTACGTTATAACCTCCAATGCATTGGGTATGGAAGTCAGCCATATGGCTATTCCATTAAGTATGTATGGAAATTGGCCGTATGGCTATTCCATTAAGTGATATGTGTGGAAGTCGACCGTATGGTTATTCCACTTAAGTATGTTTATGTCCCAAGTTACCTTTATATATGTTATGTGTTCTTTATGTGGGTGTTATGGTAATCCTTTTGTTACAAAAAGGTAAGTAATGATACTTTATTCCATGAAGAGTTTTTACTACTTCATGAAGGTGAAGGTATTACTTTGATAGAGTATACATGGTTTAATTGATGTTTGAAAAACTAACAGTTTTCATTCTTATGTATACATGTACTCTTGTTTCCATTCCATATTTTTATATCCCTTACTGAGCTTTTTATGCTCATCCCAAGTTTTTGAAATGTTTTTCATAGGTCAAGGGAAGGGTACATAATGTGATGATAGTGTCAAGGATGTGTCAAGAAAGAATCCATGTTTTATTTTAAATATGTTTCCGTTGATGGGAAGAATGAATAATGTCTTTTATGTAACCACTTTGTTTAAATGTGGAATGTAATGCAAGTTTCATGATCTAATTCTCTAAAACTCTAAACCTGAAAAGATCCTCAATGTGTAATCTTGTAATATCTCAAGATTAAGTAAGGTTTAAGACTGGGGATTTAAACCTTAAAATATCATGATAATAAGTAGACTCTTGATATGATATAAAAAAGGGAAGTACATACACCACAATAATGAAATAAGTGGGGAACAATGAATATATGTCATAAAAGTTAATGTGAGATGAGAAAAAAACTTTCTTCTACCGAAAGAAGATCTCTTTTGGAAAATCATTTATATTTTCCAGGAAATAAGATTTTAAAAATTAATATCCCCTGAAATAAAATACTAGGACATTGAAATTATATTTTAGTCCTAAATGATGTCTCAATGAAGTGAAATCATGTAAAAAGTTATTTTAAAGAAGTTTGAGAATAAAAAATTTTTATGGTGGTTTAAAGAATTAATTAAAGAGATTTTAAATTGAAAATGAATGTTTTATTTCATAAGACTAGAAATTATCCAAAATAGAATTTAAAATGTGTAATTCAAAAATATAAACATTGATTAAAACTGATTTTAGAGTTAACGTCAAAATATGTATGTTTTTTAGATGTTCCTTGAATCAAGCTTCCATATCAGATGAATTTTTTAACGATTATTTTAAACATGTAAATTCCAAAAAAAATAAGGATTCGGATTGGTACACATATATTAGAAATTGAAATAGAATTTATGAGTAGTATATAAGAATAGATAATAATTTTATTGATGTGAATAGAGAATAAGAGCAACCCGAATGAAAAATGGAGGTTTGGGTGGAAAACCACCATCACTTTATAATCAATCTATTCGAATACCCAAAAATTAAGAATATTAAGATGATACATTGAATACCATGATAATAAATTGATTCATGATATGAATATTAAATGGGATGTACACATACAATATACACATGTAATAGTAGGGAATACAGAAAATCTCACAAAAAATGGAAGTGAGATGAAAAAAATCCCTTACCAAGAACATATCATAAGAATGATAAAAATTAAATGAAATAATTATGTGTGAATAACATAAAACCACACAATAAAAGTGTATATATATAATAAAACAATCATATTTCATTCACACATATTATGGTAAAATACAAAACCAATAACATTGATGTTTAACTCAACGAATATAAATTGATTTAAGATATCCCTTACATTAAATCCGAATGTGTTACCCTCATGAAATTATGGTCATTGAATATGAAATTATACTCATTAATAACTTAATTCAGAGCCTATTATACATGTATTTTTTTATCATAATTCTATTTAGTTCATTTATGTCTTTATTGATAAGTTATAATATTGAATTCTGTCGCTACGGAGTGTTTTTTTCTTGATTTTCATAAATGGTTCACATGTTCTTAATTAATGGAGTTCGTGGGGAATGGATGTAAATCTCTCGAATTGAAATTAAATATTATTTAAGAACATATAAAAGTGTTAGTTTTCACTTATATAACTTGGTTACATGGCATGAGGATTAATTATTATATACAAATTTAATGATAATTGTTTCGCTTAATTTGTGGGTTTTGATTACAACGAACTCATTTTTATTTATAACATAATACCATTTGTACAAAGGGATTATAGAACCTTTCATAGGGTATATTACATATATAATAATCTAGTTAAACCATAACATGAATAGTTTCATGGCCATAATTGATAATGATAATAGAAATCAAAATCCCATCATCCTTTAATGTGGAAAATTGACACATCTCGGATGGTGTTCTTGGTACTAGTCTAAAAGAAGGTAAAATAAAGATGTTATGATAAAATATTCCACTATCAAAAAAAATTCCAGTACATGTATGGTAATGGAGTCATAAAAACATTTGGATAAGGAGAGGTAATAATAGAAAAATAAAACAAATAAACTTGAAAGTAAAGACAATGAATTGAAAAGAGGAATTTACCTCATGAACCAAACTTCATTGAGAGCCTCTTTAAGGGAGAGGTTTTGATATTTTATGAGAACAAGGCTTGATGGAAGTGGTAGAGACGGTTGGGAGGATATTTGGACAGAATTTGTAGAAGGAGTAAGGCTTTGATAGGAGTGAATAGAAGAGGCAGTGATGGGGGGTTTTTATAGTGGAGGGGAAAGGGGATTTCTCAATTTTATATTCATTAATTTATTATTTCTCCACAAGACAAGGAATAGTGAGTATTCCATGACCAATAATAGTAATTTTTTCATGAGAGTATTAATAAATTGGTCTTAAATTAGCAGAACATCTTACATGACTATATAATTAGTGTATTTAGCTTATTTGGTAAATTATGGTATTTCACTATTCATAAAAAATTTAAGTATTTCAAAAAAAATCCCAAAAACCCACCCCAATCATTTTTCAATGGGTAGAATCCAAAAATGAAGTCCTTTTTTCAAAAACAATTTTCTAAATATGATTAATTTATTATTTAATTAATTTATTCTAAAAATATATATTTTTAAAACATTTATTTACTTATTCCAAAACATAAATATATCGTACTCTAATGTGAATATTATTTATCTACTATCATAGGTAAGGTTAATATTAATTAGGTTATATCACTATTCATTAGGGTGTGTTAATATTTATAAGGTTACGTTACTATTCACCAAAAATTATGTTTTCCTTATTGGACTCCAAATAACTTACTCATTGCAACTATGTATGTCGGATTTTCAAAATTCACATCATAGAAGTGACAAACATATGTTTACATGGATATGGTGTAACAAAGTTGGGTTTATAGAGACTCAATGATCCATGCATTCTATAATAAATATATTTGTAAATTCTTGGGGTGTTGCAATCATCCTTGAATATCCTACATGTGACATGAATCCAAAGAGATCATTTGCTTTTTATGGGTCATCAAATTTAAACTAGGTGGTTTTGTTCCACAAATTCATTTAAAATAAATTCTCCCCTCTTTTGTACAAATCATAACCTTTCTCTTTTCTTTTCATTCAAAACTGAGGGTTTTTTCATTCATTTTTGGGGGTTGAAAATCAGGGGTTTTGAAATAATAAAATAAAATTAGACTTTTATGAATAAAAATCAATTCAATAAAAAAATTAATTAATTATCATTTCTTCCATTAATGTAAATATTATGAAACATGAAAGATAAATGTCAAATAATTTTGAATTCCTTGATTATTATTTCAGAGAAAGTTTATGTACATGAGAATATTTATTGGTAATTTTGTTTGTCTGATTGGATTTTTCAACATTTACATTTTCATCCTTTTATTAAAAATTCCACAATGAAATTCAATTGGATTTTTTGTGTATGTTTGTGTTATTTGACCCATTTCATCATAACATAGGTTTAGGGATCACATTTAGTGTAATTTGAGAATGACAAAAATTCAAAAGACCTCATATGGATATTTTTTGTGAAAATGTGTGACATCCATCACTTGGGGATCATGACTCAATCATTTTCTTTGCTAGATTTTGGCTTTCAATCACTATTTTTGTGAATTTAATTTTCAAAAAACATCTGGCATTTAGAACTTTTGGATCATGACTCTATAGTTGTCTTACCTATTGTTATCCTTCTCATCTCTATTGTGGTTAAAAATTACAAAAAAAAGAGAAAAATATAAAAATATAAAATTTGATACTCAGGTAAAGGTTTAATGTGATTCACACTTAGAACTTACTTTTTCCCTTTGAACCATAAAATTTTCACCATGTATTTTGTGATGCACAGCACATCATCATGCTTAATTGAAAGTAGATGAAATGTGCTGAAATATTTGAAGAAAGTAACAATCTTTGATTTTGTGAAAAAATCTTGTGTGAAATTATTTTGGTAGGTTTCATGATTGTTTGGGATGATGTCTATTTTTGAGCATTGTATGTTAAAATATTTTTCTAAAATGGAATTAAAGATCATATTTTTAATATAAACTTTTCTCAAGAATAGAAATACTCATTTTGGGTGTGTGATTAGGCACTGATAGAAGCTAATATTAATTTTTTATATTCTAATACTAATGTGTTTAGTCAATAAACATAATTTTAGTGAATTTTATAAATTGAGCGTCATTTCTTATAACATGTATAATTAATGTACAAAGTGAAAATTTTGGCCCAATTAATCATTTATTTGCGAAATTAATTATTTTAATTATTTTAATTTGATATTTTGGGATATGAGTTTTAACTTTTTATTGGAACATTTTTTTAGAATCAATAGATTAATCAAAAAGAAGGATTGGTATTTTTTTCCCCGAATGGGGAAATTTATAGACAAAGCATAATGGGACTTGTGCCAATCAAAAAAAAGTTCCACCCAAAATTCAAGACCAATTAAGATAGAATTTGAACTTTAGAAATAGTAAATTATTGGTATCATTTCATTCAATTATTAATGGATCTAATTCTAATTTTTTCAAGGAGATATAGGGAGCACAAGTTGATATTTAATTTGTGGGCCAGATTTGAAGGCCCATAAAATCAGCCGAACATTTAGTGCATAAAATCCAAATGAATGATAAAATTTTCATGAAATTGGGAAATATATTATTTAAAAAATTGAATAAGATATTTATATTCTATTAAAACCAAATTTTATGCCATTATAAATGACAGTTTTTTCATGCTATGAGGGGGGTGAATCTGGTCCAATTTTTGTGGTCAACATTGAAATATCTAATTTTATTTTATTATGACTGAAATATCGAATCTCAAAATTAATGGGGATGTAATTTATTATTGGGGTGTAAACATAAGTCTCCAAATATGAATATATAAGGATATTATGGTGAAGGGAATTTGGGTTGCATGTTATTCTTTCAATTTTAATGTTTTTCTCTCTTTTTGTAATTGCTTGTTTGTTTTTACCATGTACGTTTCTTCCATCACATTATATTATTTATAAAAGTTATTATTTTTCTTCTTCTTTATTTAATATTTCCTTTTCTATATAATTTTCATACTATTTCCTTATATATTGAGGCTATTCACATCATCTTTTGTGAAACATTTCACACTATAGTGGAATGATCGTTATTTCTAAGTTTCCACTTTTTCAACCTCACTTCATTAAGTACACTTTCACCTTCCATTGAGATATATGCATCGATGGTAGGATAAACCTTTTTTTGTTCTATTTTAGGGAGATTCACAGGGATGGATTGGTTGTTATTTTATGTTCATAAATTATTTAATTTGTTCCATGGTTTGATATTTCCATTATTTGACTTATTTCTTCCTCATCTTTACTGACTTTAACGACTAAAAATTTATAGTGATAGTTTGATCCAATTACATAGAGTGATCCATAATGTTTTAATATAAGTTAATTTTTGAGTATCATTTTAATTTTGAAATGATTAAATAATATATTCATGTTGTTTTCTAATATCATTGATTGAATATATCTTGAACTAGTGAATGGAAAATTAATAAGAAAAAAATTACGCACCCTTTTTCCAAACAAAGATCTAGGATATACCATTTATATTCAAATGATTTAATTCAAGTAATTGGGATTATTTTACTATTTTTTTATTAAACTCATTTGTTCTTAATGAATTCAATCCAAATTTCTTCTATCAATTTTAATTTTATGCTTTCATTTTGTAATTTCATCTTCATTTTTCCAAATGTATGTTTTTCATTCACCATCATTTATTAATTAAATTATTTTCTATTATTCTCTTATTTTACTATTTTAAATATCACTTTGATACAGTTTAATCATGGCGTGGAATTATTCACACCAACACTAGTGAATTTCATCACTCAACGATGGAATGATTGTTATTTTAATGTTATTGTTCTTCAATACTTCTCTCATAACTCTAATTCCTTCATCCATTGTTATAATAGAATTAATGGAGGGATAAAAATTTTATGTAATGAACCAATGGAGTATTAAAGGTAGGGATTTTATGTTATTTATCATTTTAATAATTCTTAATCAATTATTTTGTTGATATTTTCATTAAATAATGTATCTTCTCCTTGTATATTGCTAAATTTAATGATGCATGTCATGAATACTAAAAAAGATCCTCTACCTTGGAGTGCTCATGAATATGTTCCACCATGTGTATAGGTTATTATACTTATTATAGTGAAGTCTTTAAATCAATGAGTGAGTTTCTAAGTTCAAATTTTGTTGAAAGAAACACATGAATTTTAGACATTGAAACCATTAAAATAAATTCATCCAATCCACCCGAGTGACAACCTAGGGAAAACTAATATTATATAATTGTTTCAATTAAAATATATTAGTGTTTCATTATTAAAATTAATCCATTTTCATAGATATAATAGTATTTTAGTATCATAATTTAAATCAACAACAGTGTTGTCCACTTAATATCCAATTCCTCCATAGAATGTACGTGTCCCAAAGTTTCTTCTTCGGTCCGTATGGATTATATCGCTACTTATACTTCAATAAAAAGTTATTATAGTAGGGTAAATTTGGGTGCAACCATACCTATATATCCCTCTAATTAATTGGGTAATTATATCATGACATATACATGGTTGTGCTAGTTAGTGAACTCAGTTCAGTAAAAGTCCTTTTTGAAAAATGGTCTTAGGAGGGATCCAAAGCTTTTGATATGGTCATGGGAGTGAATAATGACTACCACGACTGTCTTAAGAGTGAATATAGACTTATAATAATGTCATGGGATTGAACCATGAATACTATGATGGTATAGGGAGTGAACCCATACTACTAAGATGGCCTTGGAAATGATTCCTTAACTACAATGGAAATAATTATATATGCTTATGTGTCTACCAAAATTCAATGTATTATTACTATGCTATGATTTTAGGGATCATGCTCCTGATTCATTTATTATTCGTGTCTTATAAACATCTAATCTTTATTCCATGTCTCATGATTCTGATCTTCAATATGCATGGCATAATCATCCGATTTTATTCTCATGTTCTAATACTTTTATGGTCATATTATGCTTACATATTTTATTTATTTACGTTTAAATTGAATTTGATATCACCATTTTTTTATTTTTCATTTCTTTAGGTTATGAATAATGGTTTTCAGTATAAGTACTGAAGGGAAACCTTTTTGGGGGAAATATTGAAGAACTTTCAGTAAGTTAGAAGATATTTTCCATGTCTCTAAAGATACTAAAATATTATATAACTAGGGAAATATATTTATTATTTTTCTGAATATTCATCTAAAATTGTGTAATATCCATTTATGTTATGCCCAGGTCACTATAATAACACATGTTGACACTAGAAATGTAAAATCTTGACCTATGTATAGATTTATTTTACTCATTTTCAGGTATTATATTACACTTGTTTCGATGATAACTTTGTTGGGTATTTAATTTGGTTTCTTTTAAGTGAATTTGGAAAATTTTGGGTGCCCATGGGGATAATAATTATTTTCACATTATTAGGTAAAACTATCTGGTTTTCCCCAGAAAATCGTGGACCCAGTTTTGAGTTATGGGAATGGGTTACACTGTTTGAACAAATAAGGAATCCACCCTCCCCAAACCATTAACCCCTTGAAAAAGGTGGTTTTTATGGTTGATGAATGGTTTGGAAACCTATTCACCCACAAAAAGGAATCCATTCAACCCATAAAATAGGGATTCAAGGTAAAGGTGCACAGTTTGTGTAACCGTACATCCCATCTTGGAAACTGTGTGCATGTTTATTTATAGAATCAAATGTTTAATTTTAATTTCTTGAACACATGATTTATATACCTAATAAATCCTATTTCGGATATAATAATTTTAATTTCTATTTGAGGCTCTTGAGAGGATTCCTAGACTCTTAGGAATCCTATTTTTATGAATCAAATATTTGGTGGATGAAATCAACACCTCCCTAGTTAGTGATATCTTCATTGATTAAGTTTCTCTATTTCTCACTCCTATATTTATTTCACTATGGAGATGTATGTATTTCTCATTCGATGATGGTTTTGGAATTTGTTTAAATAGATCATGTTTTGTCATGACCCCCTCCCACCAAATATTCCCCTTCTGAGCTAGAAATGGTGAAAGGGAGATAATGACCCCCGAGTCCCGCCTCTAGTAGGCCCCGGAGTGGCGACTAGCACCAAGGGTATGAGTTTTCACAAATATAGGAGGCATTACCCTTTTTTTAATTAATATTGAGAAATAGAATGAGTCAAATACCAAAATAAAAAGGAACAAGTAAATGAAAATAAACCCAAACCAATCCCACATTCATGTTTAAACAATTAAGAAACAAAGTACAAGTACAAGAAAACTCAAAAGTGCAATACAAAAAGAAACAATAGTACAACAACTGAAACACCTCCAACTGTCCGAACTAGTAGGGTCCCGCACAGCCCTGGTAGTCCTCCTAGAAACCTGAAAGTAAACGTAGGGTGATCATACAAGTATACTCAGTAGGGAAACCTAAAGATCTCGTGCACAGGTTGGGAGACACCCTAATGTCCTGTGAGAACAACAGAAGAAACCAAAACCTAGCAAAGAATTCTATCCACCAAACCTCACCAGCCACGATCACCAAAAACACAAAACAATAGGCAGTAGTATATAAGAACAAGATTATTGGGTACCCGTAACATTTACCCCCACTAGTTAGCTTCTCTTCCTAACAGAAAATGTCCTGACGCTACCACACTCTTCCTGCCCGCACACACATGGGCCTCAAAAGCCACACATCCCACCCGCACACACCTCGGCCTCACAAACCACAATCACATCCCCGCTCGAACACACCTGGGCCTCATACCGAAGATTCTTGGGAATAGTAAACCTACCCAAAGAGTCTTGGGCTAAAATCACACCAATTGAAACCTACCCAAAGAGTCTTAGGTGTAAGGTCACCTCAAGCAATCACAGCCTATGGAAGAAGGATCAGTAAAGAGATAGTAACTGAGGGGAAAACACCCTCTCCCATGAAATGTGAGTGTTCATCACTAGGTGCTCAACATGGGTGGGGTGTGACAAAACACAAATATACAGATACATATATGCATACCAAACACACAACCCAACCTATGGCCTCTAAACAGAGAAACTGAGCACATGCCTCAACACTACTACTATGAAGCGGGCATACAAAAACCAGTCCCGGCCGCATTTAGGTTTTCATGTTTCAACAGTATTAGTTTATTAGTTCCTTAAATACTGGGAAAAACATCAAACCGGATCAAGTGTTTCGTAGAAAAACCCTGCCAACCACAAATCAAGTTAGATCGATCACAAGATACACAAAACCAACCCTTTTACCGTCAATAAATCCCCATTGATTATTCCCAAGTTTAATTCATTATCATTCCCCACAGTTCATTTATCAACTTTCCACTTTATTTTAATATCACAACCCATTACTAGGGCCCTGCTGCCACTATTACGACATCTCCACAACCGTATAAAAAAACAAGGATCGTGCCACATCATTGCCCCTTTAATATCATTTACCGTTGCCCTACTTCTCATCATATTCGTAATAACCCAGGATTCACTCCTCTTTTTCACACACCACCTAACCAAACCAACACCCACATGTTCATTATTCCATTTTGTTCAACCAGGGTGATCACATAGGAGTTCCAGATATTCATTTAATCAGCCAAATTTACGTGATTAACCAGTTTCCATATTCAAAAAAGTTTTCATCCACAAAACGGTTTAGAAATATAGGGAAACATTTAATTTCACAAGAAAAGGCCCCCAACGACCGTGATTTTCAGTAGGCATAAGCCTATTCAATTCACAACATAACAATTGGATAAACAATGATAAACATAACAACTACCCTATCCACATTCTTTAAGTTAGTTATTATCTTAATTAAACTAGGTCAACTATGTCTCATGAAAGAAAGAGGACACCCATCCCGCATGATGCACAAATTAGAGAGACGAAGGTAAAATCCCTACCTCAACAGGTTCTGATAACAATGCTCCCCCAGATCAAATTTAGAAGACGTCTGTCGGCGTCCGTCACTTCTGTCAAAAACCCGCAAAAACCTCCTCGGCTGGAATCTAGGAAGGAAATACTGAAGGGAAAACAACAGATCCAAGCTCAGAAGTTCCGTCTCGTTGTTACGATCTCGTAGCCATTGACGAATCATAAATTGGAGCTCGGACGAATAAGTTATGTAAGAAAGGAGCTTTGGAGTCTCTCGAGAGGGCTCTGCTCGAAGGAATGGGGAGGATAGGAATGATCTGAAAAGGAAGTGAGGCCCCCTCATTTTATAGGTGAGAAAAACTAATGTACCCGGCGTGTACTTCCTAGTACACGGCGCATACTCGGCCATTCCACATGGTCGCCATGCGGCTTCCAACGCGGCATTCAACGCGGCACACTGCCGATGACTGGACAACACACGGTTTGTGGGTAACGCGTACGTGGGGAGAAACTAAACATCATGTAGGATGGGATACATGGACTATACTTATTTATTCCACGCGGCAAGGACACGGATTCAACATGGCACACCACCATTGACTGGTCAACACACGGTTTGAGGGTAACGTGTACGCAAGTAGAAACTACATGGCATGTAGGATGGGCTACATGGCAAGTACTTATTTATTTCACGTGGAAAGGAAACTGCTTCAACACAGGGTATACTCAGCAAGGTTGTACATGGTGTGTACTCATACTACACGGTGTGTAATCTCAAAATTCTAAAAAGTTTGGGAAAAGTCCATTCTACCCTCCAGAACACTTCATGACCTTCTTTTCGACAAAGGAATAGGCCGGGGAGGTCTGGGACATTACACCAGATACCTATTAAAACATTCTCATTCCTGAGAATTCAAAAACCAACATAGAGGAACCCAACAAGATACTTCCTAGGGCTCTCGTTATAATAGGAACCCAACCAACAACCCTAATCATAGGTGTTAGTAATTCCTTCTGCTATGTCGAGATATTATCCTCTTTAGGCAGCACTGACTCTCCTACATGGGTTTCATCGCATCTGCATTAATGCGTCTCGATTAAGAATTGGGTATTCCCACTTCCATATATTAGGATTTTTTCAACATACACTACCCCAAACACCGTACAACCAACACACATCCTGAACACATGGATTGGGTAATTTCATCTACCATGTCGAGATATTATCCACTTTAGGCGGAACTGACTCGCCCGCAAGGGTTCAATCATATATGCATTAATGCATCTCGATTATGTATCAGGTTTTCCCTTTCCCCACACATCCGGAGATGTTACACACTTCCAGAGAACAAGGAAACAAAACGTATCACAACCGAAAAGCCAAGAGTTCCATATATTAAATGGTATAGAGTATAACATCAAAACAAATCTTAGAAGAACAAAGAAAAACATAAGTCAAAACAACTTCAGGTACTGAGCATGCATCTAAGCCTCCCGCTCCCAAGTTCTCTCCTTGAGGCCACCATGCCTCCACAACACATGAACCAAGGTGATGGTTCATCCACAGAGCACCTTCTCTTCACGATCCTCGATTCTGACTGGTCGTTCCTCGAAGGTCGCGTTGTCTTCCATATCTAACTCTCCTCAGTCGATAATGTGAGAGTCGTCGTGTAAGTATCGACAAAGCTGGGAGACGTGGAAGGCATCATGAACATTCTCCAAATGAGGTGGTAGGGCCAGCTGATATTCCACCTCGCTGACTCGCCTCAAAACCTCGAAAGGTCCAATGAACCTAGGGGAGATCTTACTCCCCTTCCCAAACCTCTGTTTCCCCTGTCGAGGGGAAACCTTCAAGAACACATGATCTCCCACATCGAACTCCAAGGGCCACTTCCGATGATCAACATAAGACTTATGTCGGTCCTGAACCGCTTTTCTCCCCTAACACACAAGCTGGACATTCTCTGTCGTGATCTGTACTACCTCTGGCCCAACAGCACCTGTCTCACCAACCTCTACCAAGAAAATGGGTGAACGACATGGTCTTCCATACAAAGCCTCAAACGGTTCCATGACAATAGTAGAGTTGAAGTTGTTGTTGTAGGAAAACTCTACTAAATGCTAGTGTCAGACCCATGATCCTCCGAAATCCAGAACGCATGATCGCAGCATGTACTCCAACGTCTGAATAGTTTTCTCTGTCTACCCATCAGTCTGGGGGTGGAAAGTAGTTCTAAGGCGTAGCTTTGTGCCAAAATCATGTTGTAACCCCCTCCAGACTAGTGAGGTAAACTTAGTATCCTGATCTGAGATGATAGTCTTCGGAACTCCATGAAAACACACCACCTCATCTACTTAAATTTGTGCTAAGGTACTCACTGGGCCCGACTCCTTAATTGCTAAGAAGTGAGCTGATTTCATCAGTCGATCCACCACTACCCAAATAGCATCATAACCACTCTAAGCTCTGGGTAGTCCTGTGATGAAGTCCATTGATATTTCATCCCATTTCCACTCCGGAACATATAAAGGATTCAACAAACCACTAGGAACACGGTGTTCATCCTTTACTTGCTAACACACTAGGCACTTAGCCCCAAACTCCGCCACTGCCCATTTCACCCCCGGCCACCAAAACTATTCCCTCAGTCCTCGGTACATTTTTTAAACTCCCGTATGTACTTCCAAGGCTGATCTATGGAAGTCACGGAGAACTCCCACACGCATCACCTCCAGAACAAACAACCTTCCATGAAAAATAATCCAATGTTGACTGTCCTATGACCATCCTTCTAGATCGTTTCCCTGGTCGATACGATCATGCATTACTTCCACCTCAGAGTCTCCCCATTGAGACTCTTCCACCTGCTACAACAAGGAGGACTGTACCATCATCTAATACAAATAGCCTCTAACACCCTCTACCCTTGCATCAAAGTGTAAGGCAGCCAACTCTCCCATCACTTTCCAAGCATCAGCAGATTCCTGAACCACTTCCTCATGAGACTTCCTGCTCAGGTCATCAACCACAACGTTGCCCTTAAATTCAGAGTAAGAGATCTAGAAGTCATAGTCTTGGAGAAACTTAACCCATCTACACTATTGTAAGCTCAGGTCACACTGGGAGAAGATATAACATAAGATCTTGTGATCAGAGAAGACCACAAAGCGCTCCCCAAAAAGGTAATGTCACCACAACTTTAGTGTGAACACTACTGATGCAAGCTCTAGGTCATGGGTGCCATAGTTACACTCATGAGGGTGCAACTACCTAGACCCATAATAGATCACACCCTTCTTCTACATCAGTATGCACCCCAAAACAAGGCCAGAAGCATCACAAAACACCTCATACAATAACCCTTCCTCTGGAAATCTCAGTGCTGGAGCACTGACCAACGTCTCCTTCAGGTATTCGAATGTTTTCTGGCACTTCTCACTCCATAGGAAGACCTGGTACTTCCTAGTCAAAGATTTCAATGGAGTATCAACTCAAGAGAAGTCCGAAACCAACCACCGATAATAACCTGCCAACCCCAGGAAACTACGAAATTCTGCAATGCTCTTGGGTGCCTCCCAGGAAATAATTTCCTCCACCTTCGATGGGTCCACTGACACACTATGTTGAGACACCACGTACCCAAGGAAGTGTACTTCTTGTGTCAAGAACTTACACTTCGATAATTTCCCATAAAGCAGGTGGTGTCAAAGGACATCCAAGACTGCCACGAGATGCTCAACGTGCTATTACTTTGATCTTGAGTTGATCAGGATGTCATCGATAAACACAACGACAAACTGGTCCAGAAACTCTCGGAAGGAAAAGTTCATAAGTCCCATGAACACATCTGGTGTATTTGTAACTTCAAACGGATTCACTAAAAACTCGAAGTTCCCATACCTACACTTGAAATCCATCTTCGAGATTTCATTGTCCTTTACCCTCAGCTGATGATATCCATATCGTAGATCAATCTTAGAAAACCAACCTGCTCCCCTCTACAGGCCGAGGAGATAATCAATCCTTGGAAGGGGGTAACGGTTCTTGATCGTTACCTAATTCAACCTTCAGTAGTCTATGCATAGCCTGGGACCACCATCTTCCTTTTTTCACGAACAAAAATGGAGCACCCCATGGAAACACGTTGGGTCGAAAAAAACCCTTCTCCATCAGATCTTCAATCTGAATCTGCAACTCCCGGAACTCCAAAGGTGCCATCTGATAAGGGGCCATCAAAATCGGATGGGAACCAGGCTGTAAGTCTATCCCGAACTCAACGTCACGTTGGTGGGGTTGAGTCACAACCTCCTCAGGAAAAACATCGTGTAACTCCCCAACAACCTCTGGGACATCCATCATCTCTGTATCAGCTGAAACCACTAATAACCCGCCTAACATGGAAAGGGGAGGCTTCACATGATGGCTTCCCACCTGATAGCTCCTCTTGCCAACAAAAGCTACACGCTGCCCATCCACGTCAGAGAACACGAATCTTCTTCGGAAGCAGTCAATAATGGAACTAACAGAAAATAGCCAGTTGATCCCTAGAATGACATCGTATGGCTACATCTGTAGCAAAAGTAGATCCCCACTAGATCGATGTGATCCCAATGTCAGCCCACATCCCTGGAAAACACAAGAAACGCTGGTCTGACCTCCAACTGGTGTACTCAGCACCAAGGGTATGGAAAGACTCTCTACGTCTAGAACCAAAGCATGGTCTAGAACGGGTGCATCAAAGGAGTGTGAAGTTCCCAAATCAATCAAAGCAGAAAAAAGAGTTCAGAACAAACAAATCTTACCTCGCACCACCTCTGGTCCTGCCGGAGCTACCAACTCTACTATGTTCAACTGTAGACGCCCAGATCCTCAGCCTCTCTGATGTCGACCACCTCCCTGACCACACCCTGGTCGAGGTCCCTGAGGAGCACCCTGAGGTCGGCCTCCTCCTGCAGAGTCTGCCCTCGGAGGAGTAGGGTCCTACTGTTGCTGGAAGGGCCTCACCGGCAACTGATGTAGCTGAGGCAGGCGTTGAACCTACCCACCTCCACCGTACTGAGATCAGGTCGGGCACCGACTCTAAATGTGCCCGAAAACGCCATAAGAGAAACACTTCGGTCCTGGTCTCATGAAAAAGGTTCGAGGACCCAAAGATTTGAACTGGAACTGTTGGGGCCTGCTCCCTACTGGACTGAATCTAGAAGGTCCTATTGCATGAGACATGCTGCTGACTTCCTTCCCCTTCAACGAACCTGGCCAGATCCCCTCTCTTGTTGAACCTCCCTGATAGTGCATCCTCTCTACAACCTTTTCCTTCTTATTTACTTCCATGTACGTCAGAAGGGTGAAGGGGGTGACCGCATACTGGAGTGAAGGAAGAAGATCCTCCTCCAAGCGTCTTGCCTGAGACTCCTCATCCGAAAAGATATCCAGAACAAAGCATTGGAGACCCTTGAACTTGATCCCCAATTCTCATAATGACATACTCCGCTGCTGGAGGGAGAGTAACTCCTGCTGCTTCTCTTCCTTGATTAGGTAAGAAAGGAATTCCTCTCGGAACTCCTTCTCAAAGTCAGCCCACGGAACCTCTGCCTCTGACCTCTCCCTGAGGTAGAGCGTCCACCACTGACACGCCACACCTCTCAGCTGACTGACTGCTAGGGGAACCCAGTACACCCTCAGAGCACGGATCAAAGTAAAAGTGATCCCTATCTCCTCAAGCCACCCCTCTATCTCCATATCTAAAGTACTACCCTCGTACTTCTTGAGGGTATTTCACTGGAAAGAACGGAGAGTCTTCTGTCACTGATCATATTCCTCCCCTCGGTCAGTCCTCAACTGATCGACCGCCTGAATCTGCTGGCCCTCAACGATCTGAGTCACTTGGGGATGATGTCCAGGTGTTATAGCTGTACGGTAAACAAATATCTCACAATCCCAAGTAGAAAAGAAATTCCTCAAGGTTTCATTTTATCACTTTATTTCTATTTATTTCCCATAACACCCAAATCAAGTAAAACACAAACCTGATAATGCATGTACCTTCTATAGGGTCTCTACCTTGCAATCAATGTAGTCTCACTTGGTCATTCGGTACGCTCAAAGTCCTTGCATCGGATCATGGGGGGCCCTAAAATCTTGTGTCCTAGCCTGTCTTCCCTGGCCTATGTCACGCACCAAGATCACCTAACACTGTTGCCCTACCATCTGATGAAATCCTTTCTGTGTCTAACTCTAGACTTCATCTTATCTCTCAACCATCACCTCTGATACCATTCTTTCATGACCACCTCCCAACAAATATGCCTCATCTAAGCTGGAAATGGTGAAAGGGAGATAATGACCCCCGAGTCCCGCCTCCAGTAGTCCCCGGAGTGGCGACTATCACCAAGGGTATGAATTTACAAAAAAATGGGAGGCATTACCCTCTTTATTATTTATGATTGGGAAATAGGATGATTCAAACAAAAAAATAATAAGGAACAAGTAAATTGAAATAAACCCAAACCTATCCCACATGCATGTTTAATCAATTCTGAAACAAAGTAAAAGTACAAGAAAACTCAAATGTGAAATACCAAAAGAAACAAGAGTACAGAAACTGCAACAAATCCAACTATCCAGACTAGTAGGGTCCTGCACGGCCCTGGTTGTCCTCCAGGAAACCTGAAAGTAAACGTAAGTTGAGAATACAAGTATACTCAGTAGGGAAACCTAAAGCTCTCATGCACAGGTGGGGAGACATCCTAATGTCCTGTGAGAGCAACAGAAGAAACCAAAACCTAGAAAATAATTATATCTACCCAACCTCACCAGCCACGGTCAGCAAAAACCCAAAACAACAGGTAGTAGTATATAAGAACAAGAGTATTGGGTACCCCGCACCATTTCCCCCCACTAGTTAGCTACTCTTCCTAACAGTGAACGTCCTGACGCTACCACACTCTTCCTTCCCGCACACACCTGGGCCTCAAAAGACACACATCCCACCCGCACACACCTGTTCCTCACAAACCACAATCACATCCATGCCTGAACATACCTGGGCCTCATCCCAAAGATTCTTGGGAACAGTAAACCTGACCGAAGAGTCTTGGGCTAAAATCACACCAATCGAAACCCACCCGAAGAGTCTTAGGTGTAAGGTCACCTCAAGACATCACAACATATGGAAGAAGGAGCAGGAAAGAGCTAGTAAATAAGGGGAAAACACCCTCTCCCATGAAATGGGAGTGTTCGGTACTAGGTGCTAAACATGGGTGGGGAGCGACAAAACACAAAGATACAGATACATATATGTATACCAAAAACACAACCCAACCTGTGGCCACTAAACAGAGAAACTGAGAACGTGCCTCGACACTCCTACGATGAAGCTTGCATACAACAAGCAATCCCAACCCCATTTAGGTTTTCATTTTTCAATAGTATTAGCTTATTATTTCCTTAATTACTGGGCAAAAAATAAAACCAGATCAAGCGTTTTGTAGAAAAACCCTGCCAACCAAAAATAAAGTTAGATAGAACATAAGAAACACAAAAAAAACCTTTTTACCATCAATCAATCCCCATTGATTTTCCCTACGTTTAATTCATTAACAATCCCCATAGTTCATTTATTAACTTTTCACTTTATTTTAATATCACAACCCAATACTGCAGACCTATTGCCACTATAACCACATCTCCACAACCGTATCTCAAAAAAAGGCTCATGCCACATCATTTCCCCTTTAATATAATTTACCGCAGCCCCGCTGCCCATCCTATCCGTAATAACCCATGATTCACCCCCCTTTTCACACACCACATAATAAAACCAACACCCACATGTTAATTATTCCATTTTGTTCAACTGGGGTGATCGCACAAGGGTTTTGGATATTCATTTAATCATCCAACTTTACGTGATTAACCAATTTCCATATTCCAAAAAGTTTACATCCACAAAACGGTCTAGAAAGATAGGGAAACATATAATTGTGCAAGAAAAGGCCCCCAATTACCATGATTTTCAGTAGGAATAAGATTATTCAATTCACAACATAACAATAAGATAAAAAATGGTAAACATAACAACTTCCCCATCCTCGTTCTTTATGCCAGTTATTATCTTCATTAAAATTGTTCAACTATGTCTCATGAAAGCAAGAGGACACCCATCCCGCGTGATACCCAAATTAGAGAGACTAAGGTAAAATCCCTACCTCAAGAGGTTCTGATCACAACGCTCCCCCATATAAACTTTAGAAGATGTTTGTCGGCGTTCGTCGCTTCTGTCAAAATCTAGAAAAAACCCCCTCGGGTGGAAGCTAGGAAGGGAAGGCCGAAGTTAAAACAACAGATCCAATCTCAGAATTTCCACCTTGTCGTTACGATCTCGTGGCCACTGACAGATCATAAATCGGAGCTTGAATAAAGAAGTTATGGAAGAAAGGATCTTTGGAGTCTCTCAGGAGGGCTCTGCTAGAAGGAATGGGGAGGAGAGGAATGATATGAAAAGGAGGAGAGGCCCCCTCCATTTATAGGTTCGAAAAACTAAGGTACACGGCGTGTACTCGGCCATTCCACACGGTCACCATGCGACTTCCAACACAGCATTCAACACGGCACACGGCCATTGACTAGTCAACACACGGTTTGAGGGCAATGTGTATACGGGGAGAAACTACACGGCATATAGGATGGGCTTCATGGAGTGTACTTATTTATTCCACGTGGCAAGGACACGACTTCAACATGGAACACGGCCGTTGACTGGTCAACATAGGGTTTGAGGGTAACGCGTACGCGGGGAGAAACTACACGGTGTGTAGGATGGGCTACACATCATGTACTTATTTATTTCACGCGGTAAGGACACGACTTCAACACCGAGTATACTCGGAAAGGTGGTACACGGTGTGAACTCACACTACACGGCGTGTAGTCACAAAATTATAAAAAGTGTGGGAAAATTCCATTCTACCCTCCAGAACAGTTCATGACATTCATTTCGACATAGAAATGTGCCAGAGAGGTGCAGGGCATTACTTGTTTCATTTGATCTTGATCATATGTTTTGATCCCATATCATATATTTTGTTGTGAATTTGGAAATTATACATCAAATTGAGGACTATAGTTTAGTGAGCATTCATAAATGATCCTAAGGATTGTGGTCTAAATTATATTTACAATAATATTTATTATGAGAAAATGTATTTAATAGTGTCATTGTGTTTCAATGTTGTGAAATTGAATTTAAATTAAAATGGTGAATATAATTTCTTTATTTTTTGAGACCCTTCTCAGAAATCATTAGAGCAATTGAAGATTACAAGAATTGATTTGATGGAAACCTAGAGGGTGTAACAAATTTTATTGTATAGAATCCATGTTTCATTGATTGAAATGGTATTTAATGTTTTTTTTATATGAACATTTAAGGGTTAATGAGATGTGAATAATTGATAATAAATGGATTAATGGTGTTTTGTTCTTATTATTCCTTGTGATTAAAGTAAAGAACCATGGTTGTTCTTGATAAAAGAAATGGTGCCCCTTGATTTGAATGATTGATGACAAGGTTAAATATATTGTACCTTGATATATTTATGATGTCTTTTAATGATTTGTCAATTAGTCTTTAGTGTGGGACTAATGCTCCATATACCCATGGGGTGCTAGACTGCTCCTCTAGTACCTGAATGAAAGCATGTAAATTTGTGATATTTGAGATCGGTCAATGAGTTTTGGGTGAGGGATGATGATACAAGTTCCCATGGGGGTTTAAACTGCTACTCAATTTCCCCAATGGATACATGTGAAATGGTACCCATACTGATGTTCCAAGGTAATAAAATGAAAATTGGAATCAAATTAAAAATGATTTCCATGGATGAATAAATTGTAAAATTTCTACGGTGAATTGTTAAGACTTTGACCCAGGCCAAAGACGGTATGTTGTCGTGGAATAAAGAATAATAAATGTGAACCATTTTACTTCTATATTTTGGTAATTACTGTTTATACAATTTCATAGACAATTTTAGAGTGGATATTGAAAAAAAAATCATTGGTGTTGGCCTACTGAGTTGTACTCACACATTAATCATGCCTCTTGATTGGTACCCAAATAGACTACATGTTCAAAAGATCATATATGATAATGATCACTCTGTAAGATGACTAGGAGGGGATTCCAAATGGAAAATGGATGAAAGAAATGTACATGATGTTGGGACCCACTTGGGGGATGTTATTCTGTCTTTATTTTGGTCTATAATTAGACAATTGATATTTGTTTGGAATGATATATTTTATGATGTTTTTTAAGGTCATTTTTATTATTTTTTGATTCATCTTGAGATGTAGGTATTTATTGGTTATTTTTAGGTGTAGTATATTGTTAATATTTAATATTTGTTGTCACTATTGTGATTCTTTGTTATAGTTGGTATAGTATCACCAAATTTCATATTAGACCCTTATAACTATTCTACAGTCTTTGGAATACGGGAAGGTGCCCCTGGGGTCATGTGACGAACTGACTCGAGGCACAGGTATGTAGCACCAATTCAGGATGGAAAAATATATAATCAAAAGAGATTATTCTTTTCTCTTGAGTTATCTTTCTATTTGGGAAGGGTAGAAGTATATTATGATGAGTCAAGCCTTGGTCATGTGCTTGTTCATGGGAGTAGCAAACCCATGTGTAGGGGAAAAGCAATATACCCAGGTTGGGATTGTTCTTCTTTATTTTTTTCATTATAATTGGATGATATTTCACCTTTTGTGAGACAATTTTGGGGTGACATTATTTTTTTCTTGATATTATACTAATGGCCATGTAGGGCATGATAGTAGATCATTCATTCATCCTTCTATCACTCAGAAATTTATGGGACATGAATCATATTAGGCATGCACATTATAAGAAGATATTATTCCATTGTGGGAAATGAAAGTGGGGTTATTAATCTAAAAAATTAAAAATAAATGGTGATGAATGATGCAATAATAATTTTTTCAATGTCGTGAAATGTTTTTATTTGAAATTTTTTGGAAATGGGTGTCTAATGATAAATTTATTGAATGAAGAGTGGTTACCCCATTATCCCATAGACCATGTACAGAATGGTTAAGGGTAGTTCTACTGCCATAGTCCTTAGTTCATGGTAGAGTATACAAGATGAGTTGTTATGGAATCATGTGAATATCTATTTAGAAATAGTATTACTGATGTGTTGTGTGTCACATAATTTTGGCATCGAATTGAAGAGTCCTACATCCAGGACAACATTAGAGGTGTGATGATAGGAATACATTGAAAGAAATGTGCCTCTGAAATTAGGACAAGAGGACTTGATAGTTCTAGGTGAAGTAAATGGTGAGTGGTTCAATGAGATCATAGATCTCTCTATTAATCTCATGTAAAGAGACTCAATACATGATTTCAGAATATGTCTAATCTGACTCGGAAGTTACCGTTGTAGCACTCTTTGAAATTCACCATAGAGGGAGGACTTGAGGCTACTGAGTTCTATATTGAGTCTACCCTAACAATTATTGACTATTTAGAGACTCTTGTAGAGAAAATATTCATATTGGATGCTTATATATTATGATTTCAAGTGAAAAATTTGTCATATATTCAGGTTCCATATGATAAGTTAGAGGATATGGTATGGAAGAACATACAAGAAAATTTCCTAGAATAAAATTATTTAGTGATGCTAAGACAATAGAGGGAAGAAAAATTTATATAGATGACCTAGGAAAGCATGTTAGTGATGGAATATGCTAGTCACCTCACTAATTTGTAGTGATTTTTCTATGTATTGGTAGGAGATGAGGAAACTATGATGAGATATTCTCAGGATATACAAATATGACATTATGTCCTGAGTTAAACACTTCTGGTGGAAGTGTTTTCTATGGTGGTAAATCATGCTCACATTTATGATTGAAACATAATGAAGGATTACAATGGAGTACAGGTGGTTGATTTTTGATGACTAAAAGGTAAGTATTCTGAGGTTAGGAAGAATCACTATGATAATGTAAACTAAATTATTGGAAAATATAGTAGTCAGGGGGAATTATTGATAACATAGAGGAGTAATAGTGTTCTTCCATGAGTTTGTTAGAGTGGGTCACATTCCTATCCAGTGTTCCCAAACACCAGTGGAGTTATGATATTTCTGTAAGATCTCACTTTTACCGAGTTATTTTAGGAACCCTTGACCGATGGGTAGTGATGTGGGAGCTTGGTCAAACCAGAGTACTGAAAGTAGATCTTCTACCCCATACAAGTTGGGAAGTTGGAGATTTACTGGCTGTTCTATTAGGGGTGGTGGGAATGGTAATTTAGATGAAGATAAGCTGTATAATTATATTGGGGTCACAAAAAGAACTTAGACTAGAGAACATGGTAGAGGAGTAACTCAATTTCATGCATTTCAGCTTATAATTGTGGATAGTGAAGCTGGACGATCGATAGTAAGATGTAATATTTCTTGTATCTTATATACTTTCTAGTTATTTATTTTGAATATGAGGCTCACATAATTTTATATATTTTTAACCTATTATTTTTTTTATTTTTATGGTGTAATTTGGGTGTGTGGAGATGAATATTGACACACCATCTAGAGTGTGGTTAAGAGATATATGTTTATAAAAGTGGGGTTCCCTCAAGTTTGTTGAATATTGTTTCATTTGGGATCTTTAAATACATGGAAATTCATGTTTTTACAAGATTTTGGGTATGGATTGGTTGTTATAATACCAAGAACATATCAATTGTTAATGTAGGATAATGACATTTACATCTCTTCTGGGTATTTTTTTTGTTCATTGTCAATAATGAGGTATCATGGGAGGCTGTTCGGGCCTAGTTCATCAAAAACTCTAGGAGATCATCACACAGGTTGCAAGACTTGTTTTTCATGATAGAGGTGTGAAACATATAGTCTTTCCACCCATAGTGGTATGGTTTCAATACATTTTTCTTGGGGACTTATCATGGATGAAGCCTGATAGATGTGTTGAGTTTATAATTGAGATAATTCCTAGAGTTGAACTAGCTTCCATTCCCACTTATTGAATGGTACCAATAGATATTCAAGAGTTTAAGCCTCATCTAGAGTAACGTATGGCTTATGGATTGATATTTTTGAATGATACACATTGGGGTTCTCTATTTTTTCCTTAGAAGGCTGACGTGATATTGTGTTTATGTGTCACAAATTATAATCTGAACATAATGATAGTTAATAATTAGTTTCCTCATTCACCTATCGATGATATTTTTGACCAGTTAAGATGTGATTGAGTTTTCTCTTTGATCAATTTATTGTCAGGTTATCATCAGCTGAGAGTGAGGTCTTCTGATATACCACATGCTACTTTTAGGAGAATTTATGGAATGTATGAGTTTTAAGTGATTCCATTTGGTTTGAAAAATACTCTTATTAGGTTCATGGTTTTGATGAACTGAATATTCTTCCTGTACATGGATCATTTTGTGGTTGTTTTTGTTAATTAAATCTTGGTATACTCCCAAAATCATGATGACCAAGGACAATATTTTGTCACCATCATTTGTACATGAAGTGAGAATATTCTATAATCCAAGCTAACTAATTCTCAATTTTGGATCCATAAGGTACATTTCTTGGGTCACATAATATCTGAGAAAAGTGTGCTAGTGGACCAAGAGAATTTTTACTTTGTTTTTTCTTGGGAGAAACTAAATAATGTTTTTGATATCCAAATAGATTTGGGTTTAGTTGACTATTATGATATATTTGTCCAAGAATTATCTACACTAGAAGCTCCACTTTTAGGCCAGACCCCAAAGGGTGTCAAATTTTACTGGTATAGTGCATGCGATAATTATTTCTAGGTTTCAATGAATAGTTTTATTACTGCACCAATTTTGATTCTACCTAAGCTAGGTGATGAGTATACCATATTTTCTGAAGTTACTAGAATTGGAATTGGGTTAGAGTGGATATAGATAAATTTATTCATGGAGTATGGATCATTAAAGTTGATTCCACAAAAATATAATTATCTTACACACGATCTTGAGTTTTTAATTTTAGTTTATTCCTTATTGAGTTGGTAATATTACCTTTTGTGGGAAAGTTTGTTTTGTATATTGACCAAAAAATATTAATGTGTATCATTTTTTAGTTATATTTGAACCTATGTTAATGGATATGGGTTGAGTATATGGGGTCATTTGACTTTGATAAAGCCTATATGCTAGGGAAGGGAAATATTGTTACTGATGCTTTAAGTTGGAAGACAGAGATGATGGTAGTCCATGAGTCTATATCTAAGTGAATGTTTTTGGTTTTATTCACTATGATGCATTTATAGGTTTAATAGGTCCAAGAAAAGATGAAATTCATATCCTTATTTGTGGAGTCGACAATTCTGAGCCGGTTCAAGTAGAGGAAGTCTGAGGATCCATAGTGTTTTTCCATGATGGAAACCCTTGATGGTTGGGATCCACCTAGAAATTGAACTATAGATGTCGATGAGATCAACTTTGTCTAGGGCCAGGTTTTTGTGCCTATGAGTTTGTGAAAATAGTTGATTCCTCAGTTTCATTCATCAAAATGTGTAGTGAACCCTAATTTTTCCAAGAAGTACCATGATCTTCAAAGTCAATATTGGTGGCTAGGAATTTAAAAAATATATGTTTTTTGATGGGATGATACACTTGTCAGTAGGTGGAGGTTGTAAATCAATGAATTGGTGTATTATTATCGGTATTTCCTATTATTGAACCGAAGTGGGATGAAATTTCCATGTTCTTCATGGTGCATCTTTTGATTATACCTCATAATAATGATGTTATATGGGTGATTATGGGCAGGTTAAAGAAATTAAATATTTTCATATTAATTAGGGATACATTAATGTTTTTGTAGTTGGTGATCTGTATGTTCCAGAGACATTCTATGTTCATGGGGTTACATGAAGTATATTTTTAGATCATGATCCATGTTTTACTTAGTTATTTTTACATGTCTTGTATATGGATCATAGTACTCATGTGTTTCTGTGTATATATTTTCACCCATAGATAGATGGGAAATATGAGCGTAAAATCTACGTTATGGAGGACATGATGATAGAAAGCATCCTAGATTTTGGTTGGGATGGGAGAAGAACATAGAACTAGTTGAATTAACCTATAAATACAATTACCTTGAAATATATATATATAACAATTCTAGGCACTATATTTTTTGCCATGTAGATCACCTCTGTTTTGGATGGAGGTAGGTGACTGAGAGTTGTTGGGAGTGAGTCTCTTAAGGGACACATTATAAGTGGATCGGTTTATTCAGAAACATATGGGTATATTTTATAGTATACAAAATTATTATGCTGATTTATTTCATTAACCTTTTGATTTTACAGTTGTAGGTAATATATTCCTTTGGGTGTCATTGAGATTGGGTCACTGTTAGATATAGAACCAGGGCATGTTGTCCCCCAGGTTTGTTGGACTGTTTAGTGTCAGGTAGAGGATCAGACCAGTGGTTCATCAATTATCTCTTCCATAAAAGATTTTTTCAATAAAAAATGTATTTCATGTGTGATAGCTTCAGAAGTACCACCCAGAACCTTTCTATGAGATCGATATTGATGATGTTGAGATTGTGGTTGTTTCATCCTTTGAGGAGCATTTGATTTGTGTTGTGGATCATAGGGAAAATGTTTTTTGGGTAAAGACTCTCTGTTTGGTACAATATTTATTGTAGAATATCCATGATTAGGAAGAAAAAAGTATAGAGAATAATATGTGAGGGCCTAGTGGCCCGAACATTCCACCTTGGAAGCTTGGAGAATCCATGGAGTTCATCTTGATGATGAGATATTATAAAGTGGGGAGATTGTAAGATCTAAACCTTTCTGGAGACTTATTATAATCATTTTTATGTATTCATGTTACATTGAGGAAATTTTAGGTAAATTTTTAGAATTTTGGTAGCCCATGGGGTCTTTCACAATTTGAACATGGTTAGGGAAAATCGGGTTCAATTACCCCACAAACTATGTGCCCCATTTTTAACCACATTGAGGGGAAAACTATTTGAACAAACTATGTGGCCATCAAACCAAAACCATGAACCATTTGATAGAGTGGTTACTCATATATGGAAGACGTTTTGGAAAAAAAATTTACCATCTAGGAGAAACCATGCACCCAAGAATGTTGGGGGATTGTTTGGGTGCATAGTTTTTCTAACCATGCAGCTCGTTTAGGAAACTGTGTATGTGGTTATTATGTTCCCTACAATTTTAATTAAAATTTATTGAAAACTCAGTTTATAACCCTCATCAACCAATATTAGGATAACATGATTTAATTTTCTATTAGAGAATATCTATAATATTCCTAGTCTCTTAAA
Source organism: Viscum album (assembly GCA_963277665.1). Classification (NCBI taxonomy): domain Eukaryota; kingdom Viridiplantae; phylum Streptophyta; class Magnoliopsida; order Santalales; family Viscaceae; genus Viscum; species Viscum album. Next base: position 1,547,927,172 of record OY728152.1, on the reverse strand, counting down.
ACCCCTTTATTTTTTAATTGAAGATCCATTGAAATAAATCAACACCTCTAGGGTAAGTCATATCTTCTTTGATTAGGATCATGTATCTCAAATATTTCCTTCCATTTAGAGAGGGATGTATTCCTATATTTTTTATGTTTTAGATCTAGGTTATAATGGATCATATTTTTTGGATCATGATCCTAGGATTTGATCTTATATCAACACTATTTTTAATTTTACCATTCTACATTGGATTGAGGGATAAGGTTTGGTGAGAGATAATCCTTGATATTATGGTATGTGGTCTAAATTCTATTTTCCATAGTTTTGATTATGGTCTCATGTATGTAATTTTTTTATTATGTTTCAAATTATTACACATTCCTTAAAATTTAAAAGGTGAATTTAATTCCATGATTTTTTGAGACCCATCTAAAATCATGTTGGATATGGATTCAATTAAAAGACTTGGATTAAGGAAAACACATGTGGTGTGCCAATTTATTTGAACTAAATTTATTTTTAATGGTTTGAAATTTAATTTAAAAGGGTTTATTGACTTAACATTTAAGGGTTAATGAATGTGAATAACTAATGATAAATAGATTAAGGGTAATTTTTTCTTATTATTCCTTATGATTAAAGTAAATAACCGTTGTTTTGATTGATAAATTAAATGGTTCCCCAAGATTTTAATGATTGATGAAAAGGATAAATATGTTGATCCTTGATATATATATATATATATATATATATATATTTGTGTGTGTATGTATGTATATATATATATATATGTATATATTTGATTTTTTTTAATGACTGACCATCAAGTTGTGGGTGAGAGAGTAATACTCCAAGTACCCATAGAGTTCCAGATTATTTCCATAGGCCCATAATAAATGCATTCAAATTGGTTATATATGTGATTTATCAATGATTTCTGGGTGAGGTTCTAATGCTCCAAGTATGCATGGAGTGGAAGACTGCTTCTCTTGGCCCTGGATGCATGTGTTTGAAATGGTACCCAAACTAATTATCAAATGTAATGAAATGAAAATAGGATTTAAATTAATAATGAAATACATGAATGAGTAAATTTTAAAATACCAATGGGGTACAGTTCAGACCCCATCATGGACCGAAGTAGGAATGATGTGTTTGACTAAAGAATAATAAATGTGAAAATGTTTAATTAATTATTTTTATTATTATTAATTATACACCTGCATACACTATTATATAATGGATATTTTTTTAGACACTTTTGTGGTGGCCTTCTGAGTTGTACTCACAACCTACTTCGGACTCATGATTTGTACCTAAATAGACTTCATGTTTACAGAATAGAATTAGGGAAAGAGACCTATCAAAAATTGATGTGTTGCGAATCAAGATGTTTCATGGATGATGAAACTCGATATGATGTTAACACCCACTTGGGATATGTTATTGTGTCATTATTTTGGGTTTTCAATTGACACTTGATTCTTTTATGGCATGACATATTTACTGTACTGGTTTAAGTTCATTTTCCCTATTTGGGTATTTATCATGATACGTCTGCCATTATTGGGTTTTTATTATAATATCTTGGTTATATTTCACATTGATGTTTACTATTGTGATGTTATGATATAAAGGGTAAAATATCCCCATATAACATACTTGACCCTCACTATGAGATGTAATCCTATATAATATGGGGATACATGCTTGAATTCATATTATGAAACATCTTAGGGAACCAGTATGTGGCACTCAGGTCGAGATGTTACACCAAAGATGATATTCACATTAACCCATGTGTTAAAACACATGTATAAATTCCATGGATGGTTTATTAATTGTATCTATTTAATACTTCTACATTTCATAAAAACATGATATTATTTTATTTAATTACATCCTATGTTGGTGAAAATTTTTAGTATATAAAAAACACTAAATAATAAAACCAATGCATGTAATTCATTATTGGAATGAATCCTGAAATAAGGCCCATAAATATATCATATATATATAGATTTATTTTATATCCATTTAATAGTTTTTATATCCCATTACTAACTATTTTTCCACCCCCACTTTTTACCATATTCATTTGTCTTTTACATCATTAAGTACTACTGGATAGTTCTGAATTCAACCAATATAATTATCTGCAATTTATCAAATATCTACCAAGTATAATATTTTTGTTTGTAATAAAATATCTAGTATATTTAATGGAATATGTGATAGATCCATCATATAATTGTATAGATTTCATCTCACAATTTTAATTTACTATAATTTCTTATATATGTCTTCTTAAAAAATTTATACCATTTCAAATTGGAAACAATTCTCTATCAATTTTTATTAACATGTATTTCTCAATAACGTTTCAATATATCTAATATGACATGGTACATGTAAACCATATATATATATATAAACATATCTTGGACCCTAGAACTTGGGTTATTATCTTTAGTAAATATTTGGAGTGATTATTTCGATTTGTTCTTAACTAACTATATGACTTATAAATTTTCTCTTTATATAATTAAAATATCATAGATGGAAAACAATGGATCTCCTACTAACTTCTTGTTGAAACACAAAATTTTTTTATTCCAAACGTATATTCTATAATCGAAGTTATTTAATTAATTTATAAATAGATTTGTAATTCTTTAATTACTTATAAGAAATATATGGTGGCACCAACCCTTTCTGGTAGTGTCATATTGACTTCTTCTATGAACTGTGGTCTTGTCATACTATTCTCAATATAATTGTCAACAAATTTTCAACTAAATGTAAGATTCTATTCGAATTAATAAATATAAAATTTCAAAACTAATTGAACATTATTGATACCACACTTCTACAACCCATGTATAGTTTTAACTTGATACCAAAAAATAGATTCACATCTACTAGAAAAAATAAAAAAAATCTAAAGTAGATTTTGTACATTGGATCCTTTTTCAAAATTAGAAATCACTTATCATTTTATCTTCTTTAAATTTTACTTCTTCCTTATACGATAAGGATTTATTATTCTTAATGAATAATATATTACTACAATTTATTGATCATAAACCAATTCCTCATAGTATTATTAATTACCAAGTAGTATTTTTCTCTAGAACATTCAATTACATATGATATTAGGGGAACATGTTCCTTTTCTATATAATTTTATATATAGATCCTTGAATTTATCTAATCCAATATTGCCCCCAGTGTCTCAAATAGACATGTTCCCCATTTTATATAAATATATTTAATCACCTGACTATAGCTTCTCTACCTCAATGATTAATTTAATATCACATATGAAATTTAATATAATTAAATAACATTCATTTTTTTTGTTTCTCTATGATTATCATTTGTTTATTGAGAAAGATTTAACAAAATATTTACATCAAAACACATGTTTTGTGGTATACTGGATTTATTTCATATTATTCCCTATATGATTTCAATTCCTCATTATAGATTTCATATGGTTGTGGGTTGATTACTCTATTTACAATGTTTATTTAAAAAAAATAATTTTATACTTTTAGGGCTTATAAGTCAAATCATTGGTTTTCATTGTAATCAAATCATAACATTGATGTGTATAAGAAATGTGAGATTATGAATAAATACACTCGGCATTTAAATTATAAATTTATTTATGTAATACTCATCATCATTACTCATTTTACTACAACCATTACTATGATGTGTGTAAGTAAATACTAGTTTATGAATAAATACACTTAAAATTTACACGATCGAGGAATTATTGGTTAAGATTTTTTTCGGCTCACTGACCTAAAGAAACATGATTCTTTTGACTATTCATATTACTTAAAATATTTAATATTCTATAAATATTAATTTATTTTTATGAAGTATTTAAACACACCTATAAATTCTCCTTAGAATTGTTTTAAGGTTTAAGACAACCTGTCTTGGAAATCTTTTGGGCTTAGATTTATTTCAAAATGTTTCTTTATCTAAAACATTATAACTACGTACAAAAATAATACTTAATGTTCTTATATCCAAGTAGTATAAAAAAATAGTGTGTATATTCATGATAATTAATTTTTGTTTTAAATTTTCAAAAAATATCATTCCTTAAATAGGTATTATTGAGTCCTAATTATTTTATTTATCATTCATTGTCGGTGATTCATGTTTTACTGTACCATTAATTGAGTATGAAAACCCCACAAAAAAAATTTGTTCTAGATGGAAAAATGTAAAATTGTGACTTAATAATTGAGAAAAATGTTTTGGTAAATTTAAATATACAATTATAGTTTCAAAATAATCAATCCGGTAGGAAATAATAATCATGTTATTTTCACTAATGATGTATGGATCATTATTTCCTAGCCACCTATAGAATGTATGTTGACTTATAGTATTGTTTTTTTACTTTTTGAGTTCCTATATTTGAATACACATATTTGATGTTCATATTTTATTTAATACACAATAATTATAATAGATATATTACATTTAATTGATGAATATGTCTGAATTACATTTGACTACTTACTTCTTAAATTTATTTAAATTTTTCTTTAACTGACCAGTCCTTCCACAAGAAAATAAAATATCCTCCAACTCGATGATGTCACATTATATTTGGTTTCATAAAATGATTTTGTGATTTTTACATTAGTTGGGTACATGAAACTGGAATTTTTGTCTTATTATTATTATTTTTGATTGAAAAACCAATGGATTGAATTTATTTTAGTTCTCATTTTCTTGGATATACTTACCAAAAGTTATTAAAGTGGGTTCCCCATACGATTTATTTTGTAATTCTCAATAGTATTTGAATATTTGAGAGACAATTAAGGAAGATATGGATGTATTGGAAGATCATAATTCATCATTCAATATACTTGTTTTCAGTGTAATCATCAACGCATTAATCTCCTACATCAATTTCCCTCCCATACTTATAAAAATTTTAGATTTCATGGTATAACATCCAAGTCCTTAGGTTACTTATATAGCTCAAGGGACTTATTATATAAATATTATATAAACATCATATATTCCATCCATGAATCTCCTATAATCTTCCTTAATGCCTCGCATTCTTCTTGAGGTGTATTAATAAGACATTGGGACTTTGGAACATGTAATTTCATTATATCATGAATTAATATGTGAAAGAGCCTATACTACTCTTGGAAATCAGTGTCAGTGAGGATATGTTTTATCTAAAATTTATCCCATTGATTTTTTGTTATTATATTTCATTTTTCTAAAAAATTAAACACAAGTGGATTGGTTAATTTATCTTCAATATTTATTATTATACATTATATATTTATGAATCTTAAAAATATTCCCCAACATTATCATATCCTGATATCCATCATCTACTAGATTCAGAATAATGAGTCTCTTGAGTATTCTAATAGAAATGATCATGTAGCCTTTCTTCAGTTTCTAAACTATGGAATTTCAGCTACTATAATAGTATAAGGAATGATTTTTTTAGGGAAACTGCATTAACACATTGTTCCTTGATATGTTCAATAGATTCCTACCTCCTACAAAAAATAAAATTGATTACTGAACAATTTAGCTCAACAGTTTCAACTAGATATCTATGAATATTTCTTTGGTTCTAAATTTATTTATGTTAACCCCCTTCTTTCATAAGAATGCCTTGGTAGTAAGAGGTTGACTCAAAAGGGTTGATGAGAGCCTCGAACATGCAGTTTTGTTCAAACTCAAGCAATGGAATGTGTTGACTGTATAATATTTAATTTGAGATATTTTATGGGGTTTTTTACTTTTAACTAAACTAAAATTCCATTTGCCATTATTTTTACTACGTTATCACACTCATTTAATTTGAAAATCATAAATAAGACACATTAATTTAACATGTTCAATTATTTTATCAAACCATGATTGTTAAAATTTTTATACGACCATGTATCATCCACACTTTCATAAGCAATTAACCATGAATTGTGTATTAATCAAAAAAATGTGATCACAAGTTGTTTTTATAGGTTGATCAATTGATTGGAAGATGGATCAACAATGACCCAAGGGAAAATCCTTGATCCATGAACCATTTTTATGTACAACACTCATTAAATTCTTTTTAACATTACTAGTTTGGTTTCACACCAGTTCCCAACTCAAACTCTTATATTTTTACAATGTATACTCTAACATAGGTGAGGGGGTTCTCTAGATAATAAATTATATTTTATTCACTAAAAATGAGAATATTAAAGACCTTATAAATTTAAATATAGAGGTATTGTAAAAAAACTATCTAAAAATAATATTTAATTACAAATTATTAAGAAATAGTTCCATTGTGATAATTGAAATTAATTAAATAAACAAACCAAACATTCATGGGTTTTTCCCAACTCAAGTTCAATAAAAATGATTTAACATTTCAAAATAAAAAAGTATATAAGTTAAATTCAACTTGAGTTAATTTTTAATACTTTAAATTAGCATTATTTTTTTAAATTATTGATTTGTCACACGACACTTGAAATATTTCTTTTCAATAATCAAATGTTTTCATAATATTTTTTATAAATTATCTTGAATATTTGTTTCTTATTAGGTATTTAAAACCCTCTGAGGGGTTCCAGGTACTATTAATCAGTAATGTCAACCTATGGATTATTGTTTATCTATGGGAACTATTTACCTATGGGTTAATATTCACGTATAGGTATTGTTGAAGCAAAACACAAACATATATATATGTGTGTGTGTGTTTTAATATGTATATCTACATATAAATTTTTATACAGTGTGGATGAATGTTCAGACACATGTTGAAAATTCTAGCTTCCTACCGAGGTTATTATTCATGAAAATATTATCAAGGGTACTATTCAAATGATTAGAAATTATAATTTAATTTTTTATATCAGACCCAAAAATCTTTTCTTCGATCTTCAGATTTCCATAACTCATCCTTTGTACATTAAATCCAAGCATCTTCAGTGGCAGTGGGACTGTCTCAAATCGGTATAACCAAATTCTATAAAATTTTTCCAAAATGTGAAATTAAATATTACATTATCCTTTGATAGAAATTGAAGTAACTCATGGATTTTAAGAACTGTGAAAAATTTTACTTTAATTTATCTTCATCTATATTCACTCCACAACATCAATCGTAGAACCCACTTCCAAGATTCCTTAATGAATCCTTTGAAATTTACTAGATGCGTGAAAAATAAATTCAATGGAAACTGTAAATTGTACCTTATTCATTCATCAATGTCCATAAAATCCCCTAATTATTTATGAGTCACATCATAAAGGTGTCAAACAATGCATCCTCTATATCATACACTCATCCCCTGTAACTCCTAAAACATTATTCATTGATTCATCAGTGTTTTCAGGTAACATCCCTAGAGTAGTAATCCCTCACATAACTGAGTTGGTTGGTTACGTGACCATAAAAATCCCTCCACATATACCAGAGCTTGTCGACTAGTAGTGAGGGTGTAATGAATAAAGGGGAGAGGCTATAACCTATGGTACAGAGTAATGATCACAATAAAAATTAATGAAAAGATCAATCAAAGCATACCCCTCAAGATGATAATAGAAGAATGTAAAAAATATAAATAATAATAGTACACTATGTTTTTCCATACTGTATTCCAAACTAAATATCATGATAAAAATCATACAAGTAATAACTAATAAATTATATAATAAATACTCAAAAACAAATTTTTCTAAACCAATTTTTAATTCCTATATTTATGCTTCAATCTCCCTAGAAGATAAATCAATCAAGAAAAGTTCCCCTTTTCCTTTTCCAAATATGTATCCATGAAGTTTTCATGGGTAACAAATAGTTACCAAACTGGTGTGAGTAAAACTTAGTAGGATGAGACTAAAGGTGTATAAAAAATTTATCCTAAATAATTAGTGAATGAAATAATATGATAAGTAGTCAAATTAATTCATAAGTTAATATAGAATATAAAAACATACCTATTGACACTTGATATTGGAATGACACCCAAGGTCACCCAAAATTACTTCAACATGATGCTAGATATCCTTATGCATTGAAATATTATCCTACCTAAGGTGTATTTCACATAACATTGGTTAATTATCCCATTACGAATGAATTAACCATATCAAGTATCAAGGAATTATACATATATCTCGTAGGTATCAATATTGTCCTCTATGTAAATTCCAATGTCCTAGCAGCTTATGTTATCCCAGCGAACAATACTCATGATAAGGTTGAAGTTTCTAAGTCATAATACACTCTATTAAAATTTAAATGCTAGGTTCACTTATGTATTCCCTTGGCAAATTAACACTACCAAGTGAAAATTAATCATCTCACAAAAAATTCAAACAAAACCCAATGTATTTAAAATTCCTTAAAAATACCAAACATGTTACATAAACCATATTGGTTAATTTAGGTATTTTAAATATTATCAAACACCTATTCCCTTATTCCATGTCCCTAATTTTCAAAATATTTTTTACAATAAAATTACATATATAAAATAAACCCAATTAAAATTTATATATCATTAGATCTATTTTTCATTATGCTATTATAAAAATTACAATTTATTTTCTATTGGACACTTTCAATCCTAGTTTTCCATTATCAATCCAATTTCATCAATTCACTACATAACTAATTCACAATATTAATTCAATTAATTATTAATTTCCAATTCACCCTATAGCTGTAGTTTCATCCAATACAAATTCATACCTATATTAACGGGTTTTCAAACATCTTGAGTGGTTGAAAGTCCTATTCTTAATTCCAAAAGGCCTAATAGTATTTATATGAGGTATATAAATATGGTTTCATTAAAATAAATGGGTTAACAATTTGTATAGGTCATGTCCATGGTGGACCATAATGATAACACATTGTATATACAATAAAGAAACAAATAATCCCCTAGGGACTTGTTTTTGACCATTCACCTCAAGAATGGAAATGAATAGATCCACGATCATGTGTTGGTTCTAAAAAAACCTCATTACAACCAATTAAAATTGGTTTAAAAGAAATTCAATGATAAAATGAGGTGATTAATTTCTAATAAAAGTGTAAAACACCAAAAATGATACAGCATCACCAATATTTGATAAACAGATTTAGGAATATATCCCATGAACAAAGTGAGGTGCTATAAAATACACAAGTGTATTATAAAACCTTCAAAATACATCATCATCATCGTCATATATTATTTTATAAAAATTGTTGGTCCCAAAAAATGAGACAATAAGAAAAAAAATAAACCATGAGTAAAATACAACTAGAAATTTAACGGGGCTAAAAAACTGCATCCCAAGTGTTTCCCCTCTAACAAGGTTCAAAAACTTAGTAATTAGGGAGATTATGCTCAAATATCATATAATCATTGTTACATGACTGTCCATTGATTAAAGAAAATACAAAACTTTTTTAACCTCTCTCTAGGTGTGTGTAGAGACCCGAAGCTTGAAGAACATGGACATTACATTACTTTTGTGGAATACTTAATACAAGTCAAAAAACAATGCCCAAAGACCGTATTAGTTTAGTGTCTTTGGAAACTCAGAATGCAATCTTCTAATCATGGTGAAAGATCTTCAACATCTCCCATAAAGATCTTCCCCCTTTGGTTTCCTTACCTAAAACATTTCTTTATATTTTGGGGAAAAGAAAACATAAAAAGGGCGAGCTCAAATGCTTAGTAATGGTAAATATAGAGAACATAAAACAATCCATAAACATTTGAATGCAAAAACCTGAACATAAAATCTAAACATCAAAATATTGAGCAAAGACATGAATCTTGGAAGTACGTAAGGTATATATCATAAGAGAACATCAATCATGATAAAATAGAATTGTAATAAAACATGTAATTGGGGAAAACCATTATTCACATGATATGATTTCCATAGTAGCCAAGGCATTGCTGCCAATGCCATCTTAGTGGACAGAGTCCCTTTCTGAATCAGGGTTCACTCCTCGTTCCAGTCCTGTATCACTGAACCGGATTAACTTAACATTCCATCCATGTCTATATCATGAGATATGAATCATTACCCAATGCATTGGTGGGAGATATAGGTCCCATCCATCTCATAATGAAATCATTCTTACTTGTTCCACAACATAAACATAAATCATTCATCATAACCCAAAGAATAAAAATGGGTTTCATAAACATCATCCCATCATAACATAATCCATATAAAACAAATGAATATAATTTCATCATAAGAAAAGTGGAGCCATGAAAATCATAGAGATATTACACTTGAAACATACACATATGAAATAATGTCATCTTAGATGTAAAATGGTTTTGATAAAACACTTGAAAACAATTCTTGAGGAAAATATTCGTTCTTCTGAAGAATAATTTTCTTTTCACAAAATGACATGAAATTTTAAAAGAAAGGGATTTTATTGAAAATAACCATGAAATCTTGTAGAGTAATCTTCTTGAAAATAAGGCGTTATAAAACTGTAAAAATCCGTTCATGCTGTATAAGTTAAAAAAAACATTCTTCTCGTACTTTTACCAGATAAGTCAAAAAGTTCCCCATGTAGTAGACAAAAGTAAGATTCCTTTCATAACAAGTGGTAAAATTTAATATGGGTAAAAAGGAATTTTAAAATACATGATAACATTTTTAGAAAACATGGGCATGGATTATAACAACAACCCCAGTAAATACATACGAATAACAATCTCTGATAAGAACGAGATTGTAATAGTTATCCCTTACCTTAGGTCTGATATGCTTCGTACGTATCCATACCTTCTTTATACTGATTTAAATAATGTCATTGACTTATTACAGAATCATATTCGTTGTTATGATATCATATATGGTTCAGTTATGACTTTATATTACCTGTTCTTTTGTAAATTCCATGTTAAAGCAGCGTTTTGGGTAAAATCGTTTCATTAATTATACGTGTTTCGACATGTTGTTCTTGATATTATTACTTATATACTGATTTAATTAATTAGATAATTTAAAACATTATTTATATATAATATATATTCAGTATATAAAAATATATGATAGATCGATAATTGGAATGAAATACACCGTTCATGGAGACGGTAGGTCGTGTGTACGCATGAACACTGTTTTCGTTTCCTTATTGAATTAAATGGAACTACGTAAATGAAACATATATGTACATAAATCCATTATCATTATTATGTAATATATTTCATTATTATTTATTGTATATACTTTATAAACATACTTGAATGGTTAACCGTGGAAAATGAATCTCATCGCATTCGTGGAGACGGTAGTCCGTACGTACGCACGAGCGATGATATCATTCCCATGATTGTGGAATTGTATTGAAGTTTATGTTTAATATTTCAGAATAAATATCACTTTAAAATAATCATATATAGTTATTTATTTAAACCATTATACCCATCCATGTACAGTGGTGGTGGAAAACAGATTACACCACGACGTAGAGATGGTATTCCGTACGTACGCATGCGCGATGATATCGTTTTTCGTAGGATGGATAGAAGGTGAAATGGGTTTGTTTCATATTTATAATAACATATCAGTATATAAGAAATAATTATGTTATTACTTTATAATGAAACAACTAAAGAAGAGGAAGTAAAAGAAGAATGAAACTAGGAAGAGTCGGTAGAAGAGATTACCTCTTCCTCGACGCACCTCCTTTAAACTTCTTCTTAGTGCACTAGATATGGTCTTTTTAGAAGACCAGAACCTATATAATGTAACTAGAGATGTTTAGAAGAGTAATTGGGAGGATTTGGCCGAGCTTCAAGGCTCAAAAGGGTGTGAACAGAAGAAGGAAGGGGTGCCCTTTTTATAAGGGAGGAGAGGGGCATCTTTGGAAAAACATAAAATATTATTTTATAATAAAGTCATATTCGGTTTATAATAGCTCCAAATTTATTTATTTAGAAGATAAAGTGGGGATGGGTCTAAATCCTCTCAACCAATAGGTTTTAGAGAAGATTTGGTTACTATTTTAACCTTATCATTTACATTTAACTCTAAGTTCAATAATTTTACTTTTACCGTGTCTTCTTGTTTTCTTACACTACATGGTTAATAAACATACTACAACAAGCCAAACGAACCCCAAGTGGTTAATTATTAATATATATAACCTTATATAAGTCATTTTACCTAACCTTTTATTTTTAGGAATATAATAACAATTAATAATATAATATTTTTAAAAAAAACTATTTTATGTCAATTTTGACACTATTTGGTAATTGATTTTTGTGAAAATCATAACAGCATGATTAGTTTAAAAAAAGTCAATTAAAAAAATACTAACATGTCATATTAACCTATAAAATTAGTTTAATTCATAAAAAGTCTCAAATTACATTTATTTGTGTATTTATAATATCCATTATTTTAATATTTCATTATTTAGGTAATTATTGCATCACCATTGTGTCATAAATAAATTAAATTATTTAATGTCTAAAAATTATTAAAAAAATACCATTAGTTAGGAAATATTTTTAGATTTATAATGAATATTTATAGTCATATTTATCTTATTTATAACCCAATATTAAATATGTTTTAGTTATTAAACTTTGATTTTAACTATTTTAACTCTTCTTTAAATAAAATAATAATAAATGTCCTAATCTTAATCCAAGTGGACCTAAAAGGAAATATTTTATTAAAAATGTTGTTTTTGGTATAATTACACTTATACAATAGAATTATGACATGTTTTAGGGTAACAATAATATCATTTTTACCCTTAATTACCCTATTTCCTTTTAATAGTGGAAAATAAAAGTAAAAAGTTACTATTCACAAAAACATATTTTTATCTTATTGAACAACATTTTTCTCCTTGATATTAACTGTGTCTCTTGGATTTTTAAAATTCCACTCACAAAAGCGGTAAAATTAAGTTTTATGTAAGTTTACAAAAAGCTTCTAGGAGGTAGGTAATAGACAGTGAAAAGTTCAATAAAATTTTTATATATCGAAATTTTTTATAAAATGACTCAAATGAATTACATTGAAATTATATAGGTATTATGTATCAATTTTTACCTAAAATAAACTTAACTAAAATAAATAATTATTTAAATAAAAATTCGGTTTTTAAATAGTAACCCAGTGTTTTCACTATTCATCAAAAATTGAAAGTTTTCAGAAAAAATTCCAAAAAATCACCCTAGGCTAATTTTGATATTCAGAATCCAAAAATGAAGTCCATTTGTAAAGATAAAATTTATAAAATTTCAAAAAGTGGGTATTAATATTCATAACGGTTAGTTCATAATAATATTATAATAATATCTCGTTTAGTGAAGCTTGGTATTGCGTACTACACACGCTATCGAAGAAGGTCTTGATTGCGTGTAATGCAAGCCAAGTCAGGGATGCGTGTAGTGAAAGCTCTTTTTGGTGTTCTGTATAACATAATAAAAACTTATTTCATTTATACATTAAACAAAATCGATACTTAATGTTGCATAAAATAATTTCCACAAAATTAACTTGAAATTGTGTGTAACATGATCCAAGAATAGTGTTGCGTATACTGCAAGCTAATACGGTGTTGCATATAGTACAAGCTAATCTTGGTGTACTGTATAATAGAAGACATCAAAAAAATTAAATATAAAATATCTCATAAAATCTCAGGGTGTTACATTCTACCCCCATTAAAATTAATTTCTCCCTCGAAATTCGTCGGGGTTATAAATTGTTTAATACTTGGAAGTTACATTAATAGAAACCCACATCGTAAAAAGGATTACTAAATCATCATTTTAAAAAGGAAAGTTAGAAACAAAATGGATACCCAAAGTAACTCATCACTTGGGATCCCACATAGGAGTATATAGGTGAAAATCTGAATATAGAAGATAAATTTAACCATCAAGTTCTGATGGAGAGTGGTAGAGAAGATGGATATGAAAAAGAAAACAATATAAAAGTCGTAAATTTGTGATGATCTAAGGTACCATCTGATTCATCAGATATGAGAGTACTAGGACAACATTTTTGGTTTCCAAGATCATTTCACTAACATTGATGAACATTTATATAAGGAGAAATAATTACTTGATTTCAATGTAATATCATCGTTGGTAATTCAATGAACAATTTCCAATTCATCTCTATTTAAATAAATGAAGCTGAATTTTTAATTCATGAAGTGATAGGAGATCATGTGATAGAATGATAATTCATCCCATCTATTTCTATCACAAAAATGTTAGCATAAGTTATTACATATACATAAGTCCTTCTATGGTGAGATTAATCGTATATGATTCCAACAATGGACTTATAATTCATCTATCATACTACTAAAAATAAAACTAGTTTCTTCTAACCAGGGACTTCTTGTAGGCCAGTGGTATGCAATAAAGGCCTATCTTACATCCGTTGTGGGTTCGATTCCCACATTCTTGTCCTACGTGACAAGTTGTCGCTCATCCTATGGGTTGTCCTTTCTCTAAAACTATACTATTATAACATTCCATAAATAATATCGAAAAACAAGTTCTATCCTTAAATAATATTATCTTATGTCCAATATAATCTATTCCAATCTTTAGCATTATCCAAATATACATTTGTCCAATCTCATAGTATAAAGAAAATTATTACTAGAGAGGTCATATACCAAGAATGTGAATACCATCATTTATCTTTCATATATCATAAGATATATCTTGTTGGACATATTACAAACATGTCAATACCTTAATCATGTATTCTTTTGAAACATGAATTACTATAGAACCTTAACAAAAACATGAATGATGTTAAACTTTAACTCATTTCACATACCAATATCCCAAAATTTCTATATACTCAAACCATGATATCACTTTGTCCTTGTATTAGTCATGAGATCATGAATACTATCAAAATTTCATTTTCTCGTTATTCCTTCATTATCCACATAACATCTTCATTCCAAAAATATCTTAATAACATTTCATGGTTACCAGTACCATTCAACATATACATTCAAATACATTAGGAAAAACAATAGCATAACAATCCTTAGATGTTTCTTTATTCCATAGTACCATTAAATTTCCTATACAACATAACTCTTGATAAACATACAATCATTCAACTACCTTCATAAACCATTGACCAAGATTCAATAATTATTTCATCTCATATATCATTTGTAGTCTCCTCATCATCATCCACATAAATATTACCCATATGACCATGCTGATTCTCTTCATGAGATTTTCCCTTTGGGAATTGGTTTGCATAATGCACATACATTCAACATTGAAAACATCTAATCATTGTTGATGTCGTAACAATACTATTATCCTTATTCATGGTGTTAACTGAACCTTTTCCTTTGCACTTACTAGATTTGTGTCCTTCTTTTCCGCACCCAAAGCAACTTCCAGTTCCTTTGAAACATTATCACTGATGCCTCTTCCCACATGATTTACATGAGAGAAATTGAACTTTCTTTAATCTATAATGATCATGAAACTACATCTTTATCTTATTATCTGAATCGGGAAACATACCAAAGTTGAGATTATTGATTATATTATGAGATTGCTGATTAGGCATAATAATGATGTTTGGACATCCAAATCCCATTTCATTTGATTTTTCATGAAGAATATCATTCCATTATCCAGCATATCCTCCATTATCATGAATCTTCCTATTTCCAGCCATTTTCTAAAACCCAAAAAGAATAGTGTGAGAGGAAAAAATAATGCTTGGGAAAACAACATAATAAAGGGGGTGTGCCTTCAATATCTAACATCATAGGTTTAATTATAATATCGTTACTATAATTCTAGGACTATAACCTATACTTATACTTAACCTTAGGGATATCCCTAGAAATATCTCTAGGGATTTCACTAATGTTTTCGCATCCTAGTTTCCAAAGGTAAACTAAACCTTCACTCTGATACCAACTGTAGAGACCTGAAGCTTAACGTACATAAAAATTACATTACATTTGTGGAATACTTAATACATGACAAAAACAGACGTCCAAAGACTGTATTAGATTAGGGTATTTGGAAACTCGGAACATAATCATCTAATCATAGTGAAAGATCTCCAACATCTCCCATAAAGATCTTCCCCCTTTGTTTTCCTTACCTAAAACCTTTCTTTATATCTTGTGTAAAAGAAAACATAAAAAGGTTGATCTCAAATTCTCAGTAAGGGTAAACATAGTGAACATAAAACAATACATAAACATTTTAATGCAAACACTTGAACATAGAATCTAAACATCAAAATCTTGAGCAAAGACATGAATCTTGGAAGTACGTAAGGCATATATCATAAGGGAACATCAACCATGATAAAATAGCATGGGAATAAAACATGTAATTGTGGAAAACCATTAATCACATGATATGATTTCTATAGTAGCCAAGTCAGTACTTCCAAGCCCATCTTAGTGGACAAAGTCCCTTTCTGAATCGAGTTCACTCCTCGTTCCAGTCTTGTATCGCTGAACCAGATTAACTTACCATTCTAGACATGTATATCTCATGAGATATAAATTTTTACCCAATGCATTGGAGGGAGATATAGGTCCCACCCATCTATTTATGAAATCATTCATACTTGTGCCACAACATAAACATAAATCATTCATCATAACCCAAAGAATAAAAATGGGTTTCATAAACATCATCCCATCATAACATAATCCATATAAAACAAATTGAAATCATTTCATCATAAGAAATGTAGAACCATTTAAATATTAGATATATTACAGTTGAAACATACACATATGAAATAATTTCATATTATATGGAAAATGGTTTTGATAAAACACTTGAAAGGAATTATTGAGGAAAATATCCTTTCCTATTAAGAATAATTTTCTTTTCACAAAATGTCTTACAATTTTAAAAGAAAAGTATTTTATTGAAAATAACCATTAAATATTGTATAGTAAGCTTCATGAAAATAAGGCGTTATAAAACCGTAAAAATCCGTTCATGCAGTATAAGTTAAAAAAACATTCATCTCGTACTTTTTCCGGAAAAGTCAAAAAGTTCCCCATATGGTAAAAAAAAGTAAGATTCCTTTCAAAACATGTGGTAAATTTCAAAAATTGGTAAAAAAGGAATTTAAAAATACATTAAAACATTTTTATAAAACATGGGGATGGATGATAATAATAACCCCAGTAAATACTTACGAATAACAATCTTGGATAAGATCGAGATTGGAATAGGTATCCCTTACCTTAGGTCTGATATGATTTGTACATATCCAAACCTCCAGTATAATGATTTAAATAATGTAATTGACTTATTAAAGAATCATATTCATTGTTATGATATCATATATGGTTTACTTATGACTTTATATTACCTGTTCTTTTGTAAATTCCATGTTAAAGGAGCATTTTGGGTAAAATCGTTTCATTTATCGTACGTGTTTCGACATGTTGTTCTTGATATTATTAATTATATCCTGATTTACATAATTACAGAATTTAAAAAATGATTTATATATAATATTTATTCAGTATATAAATAGGTATGATAGATCGATAAATGGAATGAAATACACCGTTAATTGAGACGCTGGGTCGTGCGTACCCATGAACGCTGTTTTCATTTCCTTATTCAATTAAATGGAATAAAGTAAATGATACATATATGTACATAAATACAGTATCATTATTATGTAACATCCTTCATTATTATTTATTATATATACTTTATAATCATACTTTAATGGTTAATCATGGAAAATGAATCTCATCGCGTTCGTGGAGAAGGTAGTCCGTACGTACTCACGAACGATGATATCATTCCAATGATCATGGAATTATATTGAAGTGTATGTATAATATTTTAGAATCAATATCACTTTACAATAATCATATATATTTATTTATTTAACACAATATTCCCATCCAAGTAAGGTGGTGGTGGAAAACAGCTTACACCACGACATGGAGACGGTATTCCGTACGTACGCACGCGCGGTGATTTTGTTTTCCGTAAGATGGATAGAAGATGAAATGGGGTTGTTTCATATTTATAATAACATATCAGTATATAGTTAATACTTATGTTATTACTTTATAATGAGACAACTAAAGAAGAGTAAGTAGAAGAAGAATGAAACTTGAAAAGTCGGTAGAAGAGATTACCTCTTCCTCGACGCACCTCATTTAAACATCTTCTTAGGGCACTGGAGTTGGTCTTTTGAGAAGACCAGAACCTATATGATGTAACTAGAGAGGTTGAAATAGGAATTTTTAGGGGTTGGCCGAGCTTCAAGGCTCAAAAGGGTGGGAAGAGAAGAGGGAAGGGGTTCCCTTTTTATAAGGGAGGAGATGGGCACCTTTGGAAAAACATAAAATATTATTTTATAATAAAGTCATATTCGGTTTATAATATCTCCAAATGGATTTATTTCGAATAAAAAGTGGGGTGTGTCGAAATCCTCTCAACCAATAGGTTTTAGACATGTTTAGGTTACTATTTTAACCTTATCATTTAGATTTAACTCTATGTTAAATAATTTAACTTTTATCATCTCTTCTTGTTTTCTTACACTACATGGTTAATAAACATACTATAACAATTCAAAAGAATCCCAAGTGGTTCATTATTAATATATATAACCGTATCTAAGTCATTTGGCTGAACCTAATATTTTTAGGAATATAATAACAATTAATAAAATAATATTTTTTTTAAAAAACTATTTTATGTCAATTTTGACACTATTTGGTAATTGATTTTTTGTGAAAATCATAACAGAATTATTAGTTTGAAAAAAGTTAATTAAATCAATACTAACATATCATATTAACCTATAAAATTATTATAATTCATAAAAAGTCTCAAATTACATTTATTTGGGTATTTATAATATCAATAATTTTTATATTTCATTATTTAGGTAATTACTGCATCACCATTGTGTCATAAATAAAGTAAATTATTTAGTCTCTAAAAATTATAAATAAAATACCATTAGGTAGGAAAAAAATTTATCTTTATAATGAATATTTATAGTCTAATTTATCTTATGTATAACCATATATTAAATATGATTTTGTTATTAAACATTGATTTTAACTATTTTAACTCTTCTTTAAATAAAATAATAATAAATGTCCTAATCTTAATCCAAGTAGACCTAAAGGGAAATATTTTATTCCTAAGGTTGTTTTTGGTCTAATTACACTTATCCAATAGAATTAGGACATGTGTTAGGGTAATAATAATATCATTTTTACCCTTAATTACCCTATTTACTTTTAACCATGGTAAATAAAAGTAAAAATTTACTATTCACCAAAAATTATTTTTATCTCATTGAACCACATTTTACTCCTTGATATTAACCGTGTCTCTAGGATTTTTGAAATTCCACTCACAGAAGCGATAAAATTATATTTTATGTATGTTTTCAAAAAGCTCCTTGGAGGTAGGTAAAAGACAGTGAAAAGTTCAATAAAATTTTTATATATCGAAAATTATTATAAAATGAATCCAATGAATTACATTGAACTTAAATAGTTATTTTGTATTAATTTTTACTTAAATTAAATTTAAATAAAATAAATAATTATTTAAATAAAGAGTAGGTTTTTAAATAGTGACCGAGTGTTTTCACTATTCATCAAAAATTGAAAGTTTTCAGAAAAATACCAAAAATTTACCCTAGGAAAATTTTGATATTCCAAATCCAAAAATGAAGTCAATTTTTAAAGATAAAATTTATAAAATTTCAAAAAGTGGGTATTAATATTCATAACAGCTAGTTTATAATAATATTATAATAATGTCTCATTTAGTGAAACTTGGTATTGCGTACTACACATGCTATCGAAGAAGGTCTTGATTGCATGTAATGCAAGGCAACTCAGGGCTGCGTGTAGTGAAAGCTCCATTTGGTGTTGCGTATAACATAATAAAAACTTATTTCCTTTATACATTAAACAAAATCGAAACTTAATGTTGCGTAAAATAACTTCCACAAAATGAACTTGAAATTGTGTGTAACACGATCCAAGAATAGTGTTGTGAATACTGCAAGCTAATACGGTGTTGCCTATATTACAAGATAATCTTGGTGTAGTGTATAGTAGAATACATCAAAGAAATTAAAAATAAAATATCTCATAAAATCTTGGGGTGTTACATTCTACCCCCCTTAAAATGAATTTCGCCCTCGAAATTCGTCGGTGTTATAAATCGTTAACTAATTGGAAGTTTCATTCATAGAAACCCAAATCATAAAAAGGAATACTAAATCATCATTTAAAAAAGGAAAGTTATAAACAAAATGGATACCCAAATTAACTCATCACTTGGGTTCCAACATATGAGTATATAGGTGAAAATATGGATATGGAAGAGAAATCTATCCATCAAGTTCTGATGGAGAGTGGTAGAGAAAATAGCTATGAAAAATCCAACAATCGTAAATTCGTAAATTTTTGATGATCTAAGGTACCATCTGATTCATCAGATATGAGAGTACTAGGACAACATTTTTGGTTTCCAAGATCATTTCCCTAACATTGACGAACTTTTATATAAGGAGAAATACTTACTTGATTTCAATGTAATATCATCGTTGGTCATTCCATGAACAATTTCCACTTCATCTCTATTTAAAAAAATGAAGCTGAATTTTTCATTCATGAAGTGTTAGCAGATCACGCGATAGAATGATAAGTCATCCCATCTGTTTCTATCACAAAAAGGTTAGCATATGTTATTAAATATACATAAGTCTATCTATGGTGAGATTAATCGTATATGATTCCAACAATGGACTTTTCATCTATCATACCGCTTAAAATAAAACTAGTTTATACTAACCAGGGACTTCATGTAGGCCAGTGGTATGTGATAAAGGCCTATCGTACTTCAGTTGTGTGTTCAATTCCTACATCCTTGTCTGACGAGACGGGTTGTCGCTCGTCCTATGGGTTGTCCTTTCTCTAAAACTATACAATTATAACATTCCATAAATAATATCGAAAAACATGTTCTATCATTAAATAATACAATCTTATGTCCAACATAAACGATTCCAATCTTTAGGATTATCCAAAATACATCTGTCCAATCTCACAGTATAAAGAAAATGATTACTAGAGAGGTTATATACCAAGCATGTGAATACCATCATTTATCTCCCATATATCATAAGATATATCTTGTTGGTCAAATTACCAACATGTCAATACCTTAATCATGTATTCTTTTGAAACATGAATTACCATAGAACCTTAACGAAAACATGAATGCTGTCAAAATTTAACTCATTCCACATACCAGAATCCCAAAATTTCTATATACTCAAACCATGATATCACTTTTTCTTTATACTAGTCATGATCTCATGAATACTATCAAATTTTCATTTTCTCTTTATTCCTTCATTATGCGCATATCATCTTCTTTCCAAAAATATCTGAATAACCATTCATGGTTACCCGTACCATTCAACATATACTTTCAAATACTTTAGGAAAAACAATAGTGTAAAAATCCTTAGATGTTTCTTTATTCCATAGTACCAATAAATTTTTTATACAATATAACTCTTGATAAACATACAATCATTCCACTACCTTCTTAAAGCATTGACCAAGCTTCAACAATTCTTTCATATCAAATATCATTTGTAGTCTCCTTGTCATCATCCACATAAATACTACCCAAATGACCATGCTGATTCTCTTCATGATATTTTCCCTTGGGTAATTAGTTTTCATAATGCCCATGAATTGCACATTTAAAACATCTAATCATTTTTGATGTCGTAGAAATACCATTATCCTTATCCATGGTGTTAACTAAACCTTTTCCTTTGTAATTCCTGGATTTGTGTCCTTCTTTTCCGCACCCAAAGCATCTCCCATTTCCTTTGAAACATTTCCTTGATGCCTCTTCCCACATGATTTACATGAGAGAAATTGAACTTTCATTCCTCTATGATCATCATGAAACTCCATCTTTCTCTTATTAGCTGAGTCGGGAAACTTACCAAAGTTGAGATTATTGATCATATTATGAGATTGCTGATTATCCATAATAACGATGTTTGGACTTCCAAATACCTTTTCATTTGGTTGTTCATGAAGAATATCATTCCATGGTCCATCATATCCTCCATTATCGTGAATCTTCCTATTTACAGCCATTTTCTAAAACCCAAAAAGAATAGTGTGAGGGGAAAAATCATGCTATGGAAAACAACATAATAAAGGGGGTGTACCTTCAATATATAACATCTTAGGTTAAATTATAATATCATTACCGTAATACTAATACTATAACCTATACTTATACTTAACCTTAGGGACATCCCTAGAAATATCTCTTGGGATTTCACTAATGTTTTCGCATCCTAGTTTCCAAAGGTTAACTAATCATTCACTCTGATACCAACTGTAGTGTAACAGCCCGAGATTTTATGAAAGATATTCTTTTTAATTTTATTAATGTCTTGTGTTTTACGCTACACCAAAAGGAGCTTTCACAACAAGCATCCTTGACTTGACTTGCATTACACGCAATCGCAACCTTCCTCGATAGCGTGTGTAGTACGCAATACTGAGTTTCACGAAACAACGAAATGCTATTAAAATATTATTAAAACTAGCCGTTATGAATAGTAATAACCACTTTTTAAAATTTTAGAAATTTTAGATCACAAAATGGATTTCATTTTTGGATTCGTAGTATCGAATTTAGCCTAAGGTGAAATTTTGGTACTTTTCGGATAACTTTCATATTTTGATGAATAGTGAAAATTACTAAATTTTAGTTAAAAACATCTTTTTCAATCGAAATAATTAATAGTGATAAATTATTAATTTCAGTGTTTTTAAAGTATATTTAGAATATATTTTGACAATTTAATACAATGTTGGTCATTGGATGTAATTTCACATTTAAACCAGACATAAACAAGTGTCAATCTTTTGATAGATATTGTTTCTTAGAAACACGCTTTTTGTTTTAACAGCGTGATTTAATTATAAAAATAATTAATGAAACTTCTATGTTATGAATTTGGTAAAATAGACTTCATTTTTGAATTTGGAATATGAAATATAGCTTAGGATGAAATTTTGGCATTATTCTGAAAAACATAAATTTTTGATGAATAGTGAAACTACTAAGTGGTAGTTAAAAAAAACTGAATTTTTCATAAAACATAATTTTACCGCTTCTGTGAATGGAATTTCAAAAATACGAGAGACACGGTTGATGTCAGTAAGTAAAATGTGGTTCAATGAGATGAAAATAATTTTTGGTGAATAGTAACTTTTTACTTTTATTTACCACGGTTAAAAGTAAATAGGGTAATTAAGGGTACAAATGATATTAATATTACCCTAACACATGTCCTAATCCTATTGGACAAGTGTATCTCGACCAAAAAAAACCTTAAGTGTAAAATATTATCATTTAGGCCCACTTGGATTAGATTAGGACATTTATTATTATTTAATTCAAAGAAGAGTTAAAAGAGTTAAAATCAAAGTTTATTTACTAAAACATTTTTAATATAGAGTTATACATAAGGTAAATTCTATTGTAAATATTCATTAGAACTCTAAAAAGATTTCCTAAATGATGGTATTTTATTTGTAATTTTTAGACATCAAATAATTTAATTTATTTATGACACAAAGATGATGCAGTAATTATCTTATTAATGAAATATTGACATAATTGATATTATAAATACCAAAATAAATGTAATTTAAGACTTTTTATGAATTCCACTAATTTTCTAGGTTACTATGATATATTATTGTTTATTTAATCAACTTGGTTTGAACATATAATTCTGTTATGACTTTCACAAAAATCATATATCAAATAGTGACAAAATTGACACAAAATAGTTTTTAAATCAAATATTATATTATTAATTGTTATTTTATTCCTAAAAATCTAAGGTTCGGCCAAATGACTTAGATAAGGATATATATATTAATAATAAACAATTTGGGGTTAGTTTGGCATGTTATAGTAAGTGTATTAACCATATAGTGAAAGAAAACAAAAAGAAATGGTAAAAGTTAAATTATTTAACTTAGAGTTAAATCTAATTGATAAGGTTAAAATAATAACCTAAACTTGTCTAAATCCTATTGGTTGATAGGATTGAGACCCATCCCCACTTTAGCTTAGAAATAAGACCCTTTGTAACCATTATAAACCGATTTTGACTTTAACATAAAATAATATTTTGAGATATTCCTAAGGTGCCCCTCTCCTCCCTTATAAAAGGAGACCTTCTCCCCCTCCTCCTCACACCAATTTGAGCACTCAAGCTCGGCCAACCCCTGCCAAAATCCCTTCTCCACTTCCCTAGAATAATCCTAGAGGTCCTGGTCTTATTCAAAGACCAATATTAGTTCCCTAAGTGGAGGATTCAAAGAGGCGTTTCAAAGAAGAGGTAATAACCATTACCGATCTTTTCAACTTCATTCATCTTCAACTTCTTCTTCTTTAGTTATTTCATGACAAAGTAATAACATCAGTATTACTTACATACTGATATGTTATTATAAATATGAAACAACCCTAATTCACCTTCTATCCATCCTACGGAAAAATGAAATCACCGCGCGTGCGTACGTACGGAATACCGTCTCCACCCAGTGGTGTAATCTGTTTTCCTCCACCACATTAATTGGATGGGTATAATGGTGTAATGAGTAACTATATATGATTATTATAAATTTATATTGATACTGAAATTGTATACATACACTTCAACACAATTCCACGACCATGGGAATGATATCATCGCTCGTGCGTACGTATGGACTACCGTCTCCACGACGCGATGAGATTCATTCTCCATGTTAACCATTTAAGAATGATTATAATGTATATATAAGAAATAATAATGAAATATATGACATTATAAAGCTACTGGATTCATGTATATATATATGTATGTCATATACTTACTTCCATTCAAGACAATAAGGAAAGGAAAACAGCTTTCATGCATACGTACGGTCTACCGTCTCCATGAACGGTGTTTTTCATTTCATTTATCTATCTATTATATATATATATATACTGAATATATATGATATATAAATCATATTTTATATTCTAGAAGTAAGTAAATAATGATATATGTATTAATAATGTCAAGAACAACAAGTCAAAACACCTACGATAAATGAAACGATTTTACCCAAAACGCTTCTTTAACATGGAATTTACAAAAGAACGGGTAATATAAAGTCATAAGTGAACCATATATGATATCATAACAATGAATATGATTCTGGAATAAGTCAATAACATGATTTAAATCATTATACAGGAGGTTCGGACACTTACAAAGCAAGTCGGACCTAAGGTAAGGGAAATATCACAATCTCACTTTTATCTGAGATTGTTTTTACTTTGGTAATTACTGGGGTGTATTTTATCATCCACATCCATGTTTCCTCAATATGTAATATTATTTCCATCCAACTACAATTGTTTAAATTCAATTGTACCCTTCGGTGAGTTTTTAGTAAAAAATATGAAAGGAATCTTTTGACGTTTTTCATACGAGGTGCTTTTTGACTTTTCCGACAAAAGTACGAAGAATGTTTTTTTTAACTTATACGGCATGAATGGATTTCTAAAAATTATTTCCAAGAAGCTTCCTTTACAAGTATTCAAGTTTATTTTTAATCAACTTCTTTTAGTTTAAAATTGTATGACATGTTAAGAAAGGAAAAACATTTTTGATGTAGAAAGGATATTTTCATCAAGAATGAAGTTCAAGTATTTTATCAAAATTATTTTACATCTAAGATAATAAAAGGGTTCTGTTTTTATCCCTATTATTACATGGATATGATTATGTTGTTATGGAAACATTTTTATGAATTCCTTTATCTTATATAAATTGTTTTATGATGTCATGTTGTTTAAGAATCCCATTTTTATTACATGGGTTATGCGATGATGTATGATTTATGATTATGTGGAACGCATAAGAAAGGATTCATTATAATATGGGTGGGACCTATATCTCCCTCCAATGCATTGGGTAAAGATTTTATATCTCATGAGATAGACATGGCTGAAATGGTAGGTTATACCGGTTCAGTGAAACAGGACTGAAACGAGGGTTACTCGATTCAGAAAGGGACTTTGTCCACTAAGATAGTCTTAGAAATGAATCTTGACTAACAAGAAATGATTCTCTATGATTATGTGTGTATTCCACAAAGTTTCATGTTTTAAGTTATGATTATTGTGATTACATTTCACTGCCATGATTTATCCCAGGTTATGATATTATGAGCTCTTTTGCAGGTTAAGATTTCCAAAATCTATGTTCTTATGTATATGATGTGATGGATATTTCTTTTGTTTACCCTTACTGAGCATTTGAGCTCACCCTTTTATGTTTTCTTTTCCCCAGGATATAAAGAAAGGTTTTAGGTATAAAAAAAAGAAGATCTTTATGGGAGATGTTGAAGATCTTTCACCACGATTAGAAGATTACGTTCCGAGTTTCCAAAGACACTAAACTATTACAATCCTTGTGTGTTTGTGTTTTTTTTGTTATGTACTAAGTATTCTCAAAAGTAATGTAATGGACATGTACGTCAAGCTTCGGGTCTCTACAGTTGGTATCAGAGGAAAGGTTTAGTCAACCTTTGGAAACTAGGATGCGAGAACTTTAGTGAGATCCCTAGAGATATTTCTAAGGTATGTCTAGGGATGTACCTAAGGTTGAGTATACGTATGGGTTATAGTACTAGATTTACGCTAACGATCATAGAATTAAACCTAAGATGTTAGATATTGAAGGTACTCCCCCTTCATTATATTGTTTTCCCTAGCATTATTTTTGCCTCTCACACTATTATTTTTGGGTTTTAGACGATGGCTGGAACCCGAAGGAACCGTGTTGATCAATGCAATGATTGTCCTCCTGAACAAACAAATGTTATGGGAGATGGAGTGCAAAATCTTATTGCTATACTCACACATGCTATGAATCATTCTGGACTACCAAATGAGCAGAGAAGGGAACAATATTCTATTGAGTCCTTCATGAGGCAACGTCCACCTTCTTTCAGTGGGTCTTCTGATCCACTTGTGGCTGAACAATGGATCAGTACTACTGAAAAGATATTTTCATTTCTTCAATGTTCTGAACATGATAAATTCATCTTAGCAGTATATCGTTTGGAAGGTGAAGCTGATCAATGGTGGAATCTTATCAAGAATACGAGGCAAAGAGATGAAATTGAGTCCATGGAATGGTATGAGTTCAAGAACTTGTTTTTCAGTAAGTACTTCCCTCGTATTCTTCGAACAAATATGGAAAAAGAGTTTCTTGAGCTGAATGAGAAGGATGATGAATCTGTTGGTATATATGAAGCAAATTTTACAAGACTTGCAAGGTATACATCTGGCATTATCATCCAACCTGAAAGTAAAGTTGATCGATTTTTCAGTGGCTTAAAACCAAGTCTTCGAAGGGCATTAGCTATAAGAGACTTTAGTAGCTATGAAGAAATTGTGCGTTGTGCTATCAAGGTAGAAATAGAATTTGGTGTTACATATCCATCTCATGGTTTTGACAAGAAACGAAAGATGGAGTTCAAGGAGAAATCTCAGAATAATGGTGAAAAGAAGATGAATGTCTCCTTATGCTCAAAGTGTGTAAAGAAGCATGGTGGAGATTGTCTTAAAGGGACTAGAAAATGTTTTAAGTGTGGAAAAGAAGGTCATCGAGCAGCTGAGTGTCGAAGTAATGGAAAAAGGGTTTCTAATGATGTGAATAAAGAAAACACTGCAGAGAACGCACCACCAACACTTCAATGCTTCAAGTTCAAGGAAATGGGGCATTATGCTAATAAATGCCCTAATCCAAGGGTTAGTGATGATCAACATGAGCAACCACTAAAGGCAAAGGACAAAGGGAAGTAACATGCGATCACTATTGGAAATGTTGAATATGACAACGATGTGGTGGAATGATTAAGTGATTATGTAATGGGATTCCAAAATAATATTGTATCATGGAGTATTGGAATATTTATGTATTGGTATAATGTGGTATTCAAAGTAATTGAGATATTTTTGGAAATAAGATGATATGCGCATAATGAAGGGAAAACGAGAAAATGAAATGTTTAACAGTATTCATGAGCTCATGATTGATATAAGGACTAAGTGATATCATGGTTTGAGTATATAGAATTTTGAGGATTTTGGTATGTGGAAAGTGTTAACTTTTAACTGCGTTCATGTTTTCAAGAGAATACATGATTAAGGACTTTGAATTTTTGGAATGTGACCAACAAAACATATCTTATGATATATGGGGATCGACGATGGTGTTAAATCTCTGGTAATCGTTTTCACTATGTTATGAGAATGGACTGCAGTATTATGGATAAGCCTAAAGATTGGAATGGATTATGTTGGACATAAGTTAGTATTGTTTAAGGATAGAATATTTTCGATATTTTTGATGGGATGTTATAGTAATATAGTTTTAGAAAAAGGACAACCTGCAGGACGGGCGACAGCCCATTGCGTCGGACAAGGCTGTGGGGATCGAACCCACAACCGAAGTGCGAATGGCCTTTATTGCCTACCGCTGGCCTACAGGAAGTCCCTGTTCAGTAGAAACTAGTTTTATTATATTAAAAAGTATAATATATGAAGTATAAGTCCATTTTAGGAACCATATATGATTAATCTCACTATAGAATGACTTATGTAACCTTTTGTTTGAGAAAGATGGAATGACCCATCATTCTATCACATAATCTGCTAACACTTCACAAATAACAAATTCAACTTCATTTATTTAAGAGATGAAGTGGAAATTGTTCAAGGCACGAACAACAGAAAGTTGTTCCACAATAAAGTAAGTATTTATTCTAATTCAAATTTTCAACTTTAGGGAAATGATCTTGAAAACCAAAAATGTTGTCCTAGTGATCTTATACCTGATGAATCAGATGGTACCTTAGATCATCACAAATTTATGGCTTTGTGATTGCTGGCTTTTCCATAGCCATGTTCTCTACCACTCTCTATCAGAACATGATGGTTAGATTTCTCTTCCATATCCATATTTTCACCTATGTGGAAACCCAGTGATTAGTTTATTTGGGTAATCATTACATTTCATACTTTAGTTTTTAAAGCCAAGTTTTGGTATTCCTTTTTACGATGTGGGTTTCTATTAAAGAAACTTTCGAATAGTAAACCATTTATAACCCCGACGAATTTCGAGGGCGAAATTCATTTTAAGGGGGGTAGAATGTAACAGCCCGAGATTTTATGAAAAATATTCTTTTTAATTTTATTAATTTCTTGTGTTGTACGCTACACCAAAAGGAGCTTGCACAACACGCATCCTTGACTTGCCTTGCATTACACGCAATCACAACCTTCCTCGACAGCGTGTGTAGTACGCAATACTGAGTTTCACGAAACAACAATATGCTATTAAAATATTATTAAAACTAGCCGTTATGAATAGTAATAACCACTTTTTAAAATTTTAGAAATTTTAGCTCTCAAAATGGATTTCATTTTTGGATTCGTAGTATCGAATTTAGCCTAAGGTGAAATTTTGGTACTTTTCGGATAACTTTAATATTTTGATGAATAGTGAAAATTACTAAATTTTAGTTAAAAACAACTTTTTCAATCGAAATAATTAAAAGTGATAAATTATTAATTTCAGTGTTTTTAAAGTATATTTAGAATATATTTTTACAATTTAATACAATGTTGGTCATTGGATGTAATTTCACATTTAAACCAGACATAAACAAGTGTCAATCTTTTGATAGATATTGTTTCTTAAAAACACGCTTTTTGTTTTAACAGCGGGATTTAATTATAAAATTAATTAACGAAACTTCTATGTTATGAATTTGGTAAAATAGAATTCATTTTTGAATTTGGAATATGAAATATAGCTTAGGATGAAATTTTGGCATTATTCTGAAAAACATCAATTTTTGATGAATAGTGAAACTACTAAGTGGTAGTTAAAAAAAACTGAATTTTTCATAAAACTTAATTTTACCGCTTCTGTGAATGGAATTTCAAAAATCCGAGAGACAAGATTGATTTCAGTAAGTAAAATGTGGTTCAATGAGATGAAAATAATTTTTGGTGAATAGTAACTTTTTACTTTTATTTACCACGGTTAAAAGTAAATAGGGTAATTAAGGGTAAAAATGATATTAATATTACCATAACACATGTCCTAATCTTATTGGACAAGTGTATCTCGACAAAAAACAACCTTAAGTGTAAAATATTATCATTTAGGCCCACTTGGATTAGATTAGGACATTTATTATTATTTAATTCAATGAAAAGTTAAAAGAGTTAAAATCAATATTTATTTACTAAAACATTTTTAATATAGAGTTATACATAAGATAAATTCGATTTTAAATATTCATTAGAAATCTAAAAAGCTTTCCTACATGATGGTGTTTTATTTGTAATTTTTAGACATCAAATAATGTAATTTATTTATGACTCAAAGATGATGGAGTAATTATCTTATTAATGAAATATTGACATAATTGATATTATAAATACCAAAATAAATGTAATTTAAGACTTTTTATGAATTACACTAATTTTCTAGGTTACTATGATATATTATTGTTTATTTAATCAACTTGGTTCGAACATATAATGCTTTTATGACTTTCACAAAAATCATATATCAAATAGTGTCAAAATTGACACAAAATAGTTTTTAAATCAAATATTATATTATTAATTGTTATTTTATTCCTAAAAATCTATGGTTCGGCCAAATGACATAGATAAGGATATATATATATTAATAATAAAAAATTTGGGGTTTGTTTGGCATGTTATAGTATGCGTATTAACCATATAGTGAAAGAAAACAAAAAGACATGGTAAAAGTTAAATTATTTAACTTAGAGTTAAATCTAATTGATAAGGTTAAAATAATAACCTAAACTTGTCTAAATCCTATTGGTTGATAGGATTTCGACCCATACCCACTTTAGCTTCTAAATAAGACCCTTTGGAACCATTATAAACTGATTTTGACATTAATATAAAATAATATTTTGAGATATTCCTAAGGTGCCCCTATCCTCCCTTATAAAAGGAGACCTCCTCCCCCTCCTCCTCACACCAATTTGAGCACTCAAGCTCGGCCAAACCCTGCAAAAATCCCTTCTCCACTTCCCTAGAATAATCCTAGAGGTCCTGGTCTTCTTCAAATACCAATCATAGTTCCCTAAGTGAAGGATTCAAAGAGGCGTTTCAAAGAAGAGGTAATAACCATTACCGATCTTTTCAATTTCATTCATCTTCAACTTCTTCTTATTTAGTTGTTTCATGAAAAAGTAATAACATCAGTATTACTTACACACTGATATGTTATTATAAATATGAAACAACCCTAATTCACCTTCTATCCATCCTATGGAAAAATGAAATCACCGCGCGTGCGTACGTACGGAATACCGTCTCCACGCCGTGGTGTAATATATTTTACTCCACCACATTAATTGGATGGGTATAATGGTGTAATGAGTAAATATATATGATTATTATAAATTTATATTGATACAGAAATTGTATACATACACTTCAACACAATTCCACGACCATGGGAATGATATCATCGCTCGTGCGTACGTACGGACTATCGTCTCCACGACGCGATGAGATTCATTATCCATGTTAACCATTTAAGAATGATTATAAAGTATATATAATAAATAATAATGAAATATATGAAATTATAAAGCTACTGGATTCATGTATATATATATATATATGTATGTCATCTACTTACTTCCATTCAAGACAATAAGGAAAGGAAAACAGCGTTCATGCGTACGTACGGACTACCGTCTCCATGAACGGTGTTTTTCATTTCATTTATCTATCTATTATATATATATATATACTGAATATATATGATATATAAATCATATATTATATTCTGGAAGTAATTAAATCATGATATAAGTATTAATAATGTCAAGAACAACAAGTCAAAACACCTACGATAAATGAAACGATTTTACCCAAAACGCTTCTTTAACATGGAATTTACAAAAGAACGGGTAATATAAAGTCATAAGTGAACCATATATGATATAATAACAATGAATATGATTCTGGAATAAGTCAATAACATGATTTAAATCATTATACAGGAGGTTCGGACACTTACAAAGCAAGTCGGACCTAAGGTAAGGGAAATATCACAATCTCACTTTTATCTGAGATTGTTTTTACTTTGGTAATTACTAGGGTGTATTTTATCATCCACATCCATGTTTCCTCAATATGAAATATTATTTCCATCCAACTACAATTTTTTAAATTCAATTTTACCCTTCGGTGAGTTTTTAGTAAAAAATATGAAAGGAATCTTTTGACGTTTTTCATATGAGGTGCTTTTTGACTTTTCCGACAAAAGTACGAAGAATGTTTTTTTTAACTTATACGGCATGAATGGATTTATAAAAATTATTTCCAAGAAGCTTCCTTTACAAGTATTCAAGTTTATTTTTAATCAACTTCTTTTAGTTTAAAATTGTATGACATGTTAAGAAAGGAAAAGTGTTTTTGAAGTAGAAAGGATATTTTCCTCAAGAATGAAGTTCAAGTATTTTATCAAAATTATTTTCCATATAAGATAATAAAAGGGTTCTGTTTTTATCCCTATTATTACACGGATTTGATTATGTTGTGATGGAAACATTTTTATGAATTCCTTTATCTTATATGAATTGTTTTATGATGTCATGTTGTTTAAGAATCCCATTTTTATTACATGGGTTATGCGATGATGTATGATTTATGATTATGTGGCACACATAAGAAAGGATTCATTATAAGATGGGTGGGACCTATATCTCCCTCCAATGCATTGGGTAAAGATTTTATATCTCATGAGATAGACATGGCTGAAATGGTAGGTTATACCGGTTCAGTGAAACAGGACTGAAACAAGGGTTACTCGATTCAGAAAGGGACTTTGTCCACTAAGATAGTCTTGGCAATGAGTCTTGACTAACAAGAAATGATTCTCTTTGATTATGTGTGTATGCCACAAAGTTTCATGTTTTAAGTTATGATTATTGTGATTACATTTCACTGCCATGATTTATCCCAGGTTATGATATTATGAGCTCTTTTGCAGGTTATGATTTCCAAAAGCTATGTTCTTATGTATATGATGTGATGGATATTTCTTTTGTTTACCCTTACTGAGCATTTGAGCTCACCCTTTTATGTTTTCTTTTCCCCAGGATATAAAGAAATGTTTTAGGTATTAAAAAAAAGATCTTTATGGGAGATGTTGAAGATCTTTCACCACGATTAGAAGATTACATTCCGAGTTTCCAAAGACACTAAACTATTACGATCCTTGTGTGTTTGTGTTTTTTTGTTATGTACTAAGTATTCTGAAAAAGTAATGTAATGGACATGTACGTAAAGCTTCGGGTCTCTACATGTAGAGACCCAAAGCTTGACTTACATGGACATTACATTACTTTTGCAGAATACTTAATACATGAAAAAAACAGACACCCAAAGACCGTATTAGTTTAGTGTCTTTGGAAACTCGAAATGTAATCTTATAATCATGGTGAATGATCTTCAACATTTCCATAAAGATCTTCCCCCTTTAGTTTCCTAACCTAAAACCTCTCTCTATATCTAGGCGAAAAGAAAACATAAAATGGGTGAGCTAAAATACTCAGTAAGGGTAAACATAGAGAATATAAAACAATCCATAAACATTTGAATGTAAAAAATTGAACATAAAATCGAAACATCAAAATCTTGAGCAAAGAAATGAATCTTGGAAGTTTGTAAGGAATATATCATAAGTGAACATAAATCATGAAAAAAATATCATGGGAATAAAACATGTAATTAGGGCAATCTATTAAGAACATGATATTATTTCCATAGTAGCCAAAGCATTGCTGCGAAGGCCATCTTAGTGGACAAAGTCCCTTTCTGAATCGAGTTCACTCCTCGTTCCAGTCCTGTATCACTGAACCGGATTAACTTACCATTCCAGCCATGTCTATCTCATGAGATATAAATCTTTACCCAATGAATTTGAGGGAGATATAGGTCCCAACCATCTCATAATGAAATCATTCTTACATGTGCCGCAACATAAACATAAATCATTCATCATAACCCAATGAATAAAAATGGGTTTCATAAACATCATCCCATCATAACATAATCAATATAAAACAAATAGATATCATTTCATCATAAGAAAAGTGGAACCATGTAAATCATAGAGATATTACACTTGAAAAATACACATATGAAATAATGTCATCTTAGATGGAAAATGGTTTTCATAAAACTCTTGAAAAGAATTCTTGAGGAAATATCCTTTCTTCTTAAGAATCATTTTATTTTCACAAAATGCCATGCATTTTTAAAATAAAAGCATTTAATTGAAAATAACCATGGAATCTTGTAGATTATGCTTCATTAAAATAAGGCATTATAAAACCGTAAAAATCTGTTCATGCTGTATAAGTTAAAAAACATTCTTCTCGTTCTTTTGCCGGAAAACTCAAAAAGTTACCCATGTGGTAAAAAATGTAAGATTCCTTTCATAAGATGTGTTAAATTTCAAAAATGGGTAAAAATGAATTTAAAAATAAATGAAAACATTTTTAGAAAACATGGGAATGGATGATAATAGTAACCCCAGTAAATACTTACGAATAACAATCTCGGATAAGAACGCGATTGGAATAGTTATCCCTTACCTTAGGTCCGATATGCTTCGTATGTATCTGAACCTCCTATATAATGAATTAAATAATTTAATTGACTTAGTACAGAATCATATTCGTTGTTATTATATCTTATATGGTTCACTTATGACTTTATATTACCCGTTATTTTGTAAATTCCATGTTAAAGCAGTGTTTTGGGTAAAATCGTTTCATTTATCATACGTGTTTCGACATGTTGTTCTTTATATCATTGCTTATATCCTGATTTAATTAATCCTAGAATGTAAAAAATTATTTATATATAATATATATTCTGTATATAAATATAAATGATAGATCGAAAAATGGAATGAAATACACTGTTCATGGAGACGATAGGTTGTGCGTACGTATGAACGCTGTTTTCATATCCTTATTGAATTAAATGGAATTAAGTAAATGAAACATATATGTACATAAATCCAGTGTCATTATTATGTAATACATTTCATGATTATTTATTATATATAATTTATAATCATATTTGAATGGTTAATCATGGAAAATGAATCTCATCGCGTTCGTGGAGACGGTAGTCCGTACGTACGCATGAGTGATGATATCATTCCCATGATCGTAGAATTGTGTTGAAGTGTATGTATAATATTTCAGAATCAATATCACATTACAATAATTATATATAGTTATTTATTTAAACCATTATACCCATCCATGTAAGGCGGTGGTGGAAAACAGATTACACCACAGCGTAGATACGGTATTCCGTACGTACGCACGCGCGGTGATTTCATTTTCCGTAGGATGTATAGAATGTGAAATGGGGTTGTTTCATATATATGATAACATATCAGTATATAATTAATACTAATGTAATTACTTTATAATGAAACAAATAAAGAAGAGGAAGTAGAAGAAGAAAGAAACTTGAAAGAGTCGGTAGAAGAGATTACCCCTTCCTCGACGCACCTCCTTTAAACTTCTTCTTAGGGCACTAGAGTTGGTCTTTTGAGAAGACCAGAACCTCTATGATTTAGCTAGAGAGGTTTAGAAGAGTAATTTTCAGGGTTTGGAAGAGCTTCAAGGATCAAAAGTGTGTGAAGAGAAGAGGGAATGGGTGCCTTTTTATAAGGGAGGAGAGGGGCACCTTTGGAAAAACATAAAATATTATTTTATAATAAAGTCATATTCAGTTTATAATAGCTCCAAATTGATTTATTTAAAATATAAAGTGGGGATGGGTCTAAATTCTCTAAAAAAATAGGTTTTAGACAAGTTTAGGTTACTATTTTAGCCTTATCATTTAGGTTTAACTCTAAGTTAAATAATTTAACTTTTACTGTGTCTTCTTGTTTTCTTACACTACATAGTTATAAACTTACTATAACAAGGAAAAAAGAACCCCAAGTGGTTCATTATTAATATATATAACCTTATCTGATTCATTTGGATGAACCTTCGATTTTTAGTAATATAATAACACTTAATAATATAATATTTTTTTAAAAACTATTTTATGTCAATTTTGATACTATTTGGTAATTGATTTTTGTGAAAATCATAACAGAATTATTAGTTTGAAAAAAGATATTTAAATTAATACTAACATGTCATATTAACCAATAAAATTAGTGTAATTCATAAAAATGTCTCAAATTAAATTTATTTGGGTATTTATAATATCAATTATTTTAATATTTCATTATTTAGGTAATTAATGCATCACCATTGTGTCACAAATAAATTAAATTAATTAATGTATAAAAATTATAAATAAAATACCATTAGGTAGTAAATATTTTTATCTTTCTAATAAATGTTTATAGTCGAATTTATCTTATGTATAACCCTATATTAAATATGTTTTAGTTATTAAACACTGATTTTAACTATTTTAACTCTTCTTTAAATAAAATAATAATAAATGTCCTAATCTTAATACAAGTGGACCTAAAGGGCATTATTTTGTTACTAAGGTTGTTTTTTTTCGAATTAAACTTATACAATAGAATTAGGACATGTTTTAGGGTAATAATAATATCATTTTTACCCTTAATTACCCTATTTACTTTTAACCGTGGAAAATAAAAGTAAAAAGTTTCTCTTCCCCAAAAAAAATTTTTATCTTATTGAACCACATTTTACTCCTTGATATTAACCGTGTCTCTTGGATTTTCGAAATTCCACTCACAGAAGTGGTAAAATTAAGTTTTATGTATGTTTGCAAAAAGCTTCTAGGAGGTAGGTAAAAGACAATGAAAAGTTCAATAATATTTTTATATATCGAAAATTCTTATAAAATGACTCTAATGAATTACATTGAACTTATATAGGTATTATGTATCAATTTTTAACGAAAATAAATTTAAATAAAATAAATAATTATTAAAATAAAAAGTCGGTTTTTAAATAGTAAAACAGTGTTTTCACTATTCATAAAAAATTGAAAGTTTTCATAAAAATACAAAAATTTCACCCTAGGATAATTTCGATATTATGAATCAAAAAATGAAGTCAATTTTTAAAGATAAAATTTATAAAATTTCAAAAACTGGGTATTACTATTCATAACGGCTAGTTCATAATAATATTATAATAATATCTCATTTAGTGAAACTTGGTATTGTGTACAAAACACGCTATCAAAGAAGGTATTGATTGCGTGTAATGAAAGCTAAGTCAGGGTTGCGTGTAGTGAACGCTCTGTTTGGTGTTGTGTATAACATAATCAAAACTTATATCATTTATACATTAAACAAAATCGATACATAATGTTGCATAAAATAATTTCCACAAAATGAACTTGAAATTGTGTGTAACACGGTCCAAGAATAGTGTTGCGTATACTGCAAGCTAATACGGTGTTGCATATAGTACAAGCTAATCTTGGTGTAGTGTATAATAGAATCTATAAAAGAAATTAAAAATAAAATATCTCATAAAATCTCGGGGTGTTACAGTGTGAAGGAAACTCATTTGGAAAATAATGTGACCCCTACAACAATGAATAATATAGTAAGTCGACCAAGGGATGGTACCTCATCCATGAAAGGAATTATACAACATTATGGAATCTGTCTCAACCACCACCAGATTGATACTCTTCTTCCTTCCAAACAAAATTCTTCTGCCCATTTCCATTTCTTCTTCTTGGCAAGAATCCAAGCAAGAAAAAAACACTGTAAACAAAAAAATGAAGTCTCCCCAAGGATCATGAACCACACAACCACTCCTATTGACACATATAATATACAAACCATATGTTTTGAGTTTGGGACTCATATATTGTGAATGACATCAAACCCATAATCCTTGATTGTCTATCATGGTAGGGTATATGGAGGTTATTCCAGCTAGGAGTGTCATGAGGTTAACTGATTGTTATCGGTTATTGAGGAGGTGGATCATGTCATTCAAGAGATTTCTATTTATGAAGATAAGAGATATCATTGTGCATGAAATTTCATCAACTACAGCTGAGTTCCACACATATCAAATGCACTACTAGCCTGCAAGGAGGACCAGTTATTGGACCTTCATCATTGGGCCTACTACTCCCACCCCCTAGAACCTTCAATTAATAATATTCCATATTAGTTACAAGGGTAAATGCTGTAAAATCACAAAATACACTCCACACCAAGTTATCCCACTCACCTTCGAAGAATAGGTGTGTTGATCTCTCCTCCTGAAGGTATGTGAAGCACCAACACTTGGAGATGATGTTAACTCCCAACCATTTAACAATTTTATCATTAGGTAATTCCATGTTCTAAATTCCCCATATGAGAAAATTATATTTTATTGAAATCTCCTTAAACTATAACACATCACTCCATTTTTCATTGGGGTCCAGAGGCATGGTTACCCTTCTGAATTCCTTCACTGGGAAATAAATTTTTGGGGCTCCATTAATTACTCACCTTTCTTGTTCATTATTTAACTCAATGAGGTCGAAGATATCCCTTTTTTGTCCAGAATGGTATTTGTGGAGCTTTGGTTAATTCATGCATGGAAGAATGTGATATTCAGAACCTGGAGGCCAAGGATACTAAGTGTGTCTCATGCCCATGTATGATTCCAAACATATATAACTCCCCTTACAATGATACATCTAGTATGGATTTTAATTTTCATGATGTGGGGATGAATGAAAGACCATAAAGAAATATTTGTTCTACTTGGCATGGCCATTTCCCCTCTATATTTCTTTTCCATGAACCTTCCCTCATATGGTTCATTTCCAAGGACCTGTCATGCCAGCTTCGAGTGAATACATTGAAGCATATCAGATATATTTTGAACATCGATGTCTCCTTTCTTCACAATAATATCAATTCCTTCCTAATAATCCCATCGATATTTACCTTCTTAATGTGCATCCCAGATAAATGATTCCAAGATATTATCAATGCGAGAGATGAATCCCTTTATGACCATAATGGTTGAGAGAATATGAATTGGAATAGAAAACAACCCACTATTTATAAAATTTATTCTACTCCCAAAGGATAGATATATATGTTTCCAATTAACAATTATCCACATGATAATTACAATAATTTTGTCAAATTGATGAATGCAGGGACTACTCTAGGAAATGAATGTACTGATATCATACATAGGGATGTATCCTCTCTTCATGGAAAGACTATTTATGGGAGAATATACATGAATTTCTAAAAATATTACATAAATTTTGAAACTAAACATCACTATATTGATAACATGTCCACTCTATTTGAAATTTTCTTCATGAACTATATTGATTCCTTTGACTGACCTCTTTTTGGAATTTGTGAAGATTATGATTTCATGTGTAAACATTATGTGGGAGATGGTACCAGAATGGGACATACATCAATAGAAAATCACATTACCTCAAAAAAACACTCTTATTTATGAGGGGGCATAAAAAAATTATATGATAGTGATTATGGTTGGGGATAATAGATAACCCTGTCTTATCCTGTTAATTTCTTTGAAAAGCCCACAATTTTTTTCATGAAGGATATTGAGAGCCAATAAGATCTAAAGAACCTAAACATAAGATTAGTGTCCCATGATGAAAAGTTCATACTATCAAACTCCTTGATGATAAAATTACAAAAAACACACTCATAATATTTATCCATGTTAATATTTATTACCACATATTTACTGGGGACCTTTTGATTAATCTCAGTGATTAGTTTTTGGGATAATGAAATTGCCCCTTCGATAGACCCCCCTTCACAAACCCATGTTTCTCCTGAGATACCCAGCATGGAAGATGGGATGAGATTTTTTATTAATAACATTATTGAGTATATTGTATGGATAATTTCA
Organism: Viscum album; assembly: GCA_963277665.1. Taxonomy (NCBI): domain Eukaryota; kingdom Viridiplantae; phylum Streptophyta; class Magnoliopsida; order Santalales; family Viscaceae; genus Viscum; species Viscum album. The sequence continues at coordinate 1,547,887,007 of OY728152.1, read as the reverse complement.
CATGATAACAATATTATAACGTTGAATATTATAAGGGTCTTTGATCATAGGAATTAACACCAAAGTAGTCTCAATTTCCACATGAGGGTGGCTTCCACCCATGAAGAATTCTTGTGCAAAATGCTCCAAATCATTGTTTATGATATTCCATTTATCTTGAAACAATTAACATGGTAAAATAGTTTTGCATGGAATGCTCCCATGGTTAAGACTACACATCACCTCATAAATATCATTCTCTTCAGGTATTTCTTCAAAAGAGAGTGTTTTTTGAAGTAAAAAACCACATGAATAATGACATCAAGATGATCGTAATAAAGCCTAAAATATCCACCTTTCATAGTAGGGTTAGGACATAAAATAATCAATTTTAAATAAGTTTCATACATACCTCCAATCACTTCTCTTTCAACATTGTAAGTTTCATCATCATGCATAATTTTTTGTTTGATAACCGAAAACCATCAGGTGGTCATGGGCACCAACTGCAAGTTAGTGGTGTCTAAAAATGTATTATATAACTAATAACCCTACTGTTAGGTGGTGGGTCTCCAGTAGTACCCAATATACCTATCCCCCATTATATTTACACTTGAATTCTATTAGTTTTACTAAGATACTAGATAAAACACTGGTGATTCTATGGATCTGTACTGTCTCAAAAAAAGCAACTGACCTCCATCATTCCACTAAGAAAGATCCAATGATCCCACATACAAATCTAAATCAAATATCTAATCCCATATTGATTTTTTTACCAAGGAAAAGATTTTATAACAAAACATAAAAAGGATCACCCAAAAAAATAATGTGAAACAGACCTAGAATATGATGATATCTTATAACCTCACAACCATATAGCATCTCATCCCTATGTTTTGATCCCAAATTATCACAGAGAGGTATCATAGAACATATCTAGACACTAAAACCATATATTATAATCCCAATCCAAGTTATCATATTGAACTCACCCATTCTTCCAGTACACTCACAGAAGTGGAATGGTATTTCCTTCGAGATTCCTCTCACAATGGTCCACGAAATTGATTGAATACTCCTTAAAAGATTCATTAACATCTAGCTAAAAATAATCAAAATATATCCAATAAGGAAGTTTAGGTTGATGTATATGAAGATAAAACATACGAAACATATTTTTCATGGCATAATAACACTATGGAAAAGAAAATCAACATTCCACTATTCCGATCCTATCCATTATCTCAAACTATCCAAAAAAATCTTTATGTTAGATTTCCATGATTTTAGATATAGAATTTTCATAGATTGGGGGTCACTTGAAGACAACCATGTAGATCTAAAAAAATTCTAGTATTCATAAATTATGGTAAAAAAATTGATTTTTATCAACGCTACATGTTCACCAACCACTTTTTGATCAACTGAACCTATGTTGAGGACTCCTGTATGTGATTCATTCCAACAAGCACTAAAAAGTAAAATGACATGAAATTTAATATATATCCTTAAAAGAATCCATTAGGATTTATTCCAAGAAGATATTATTATAACCTAACTCCATGGGTTCCATATTCTACATAAAATATCCACTTATGTCCAAAAAAACTCACAACATATCATCAAAAATCAAAATAATATATTCATATTATAATTTAGTCTGAGGCTAGTAGTTTATTCTCATAATAACCTATTATCTCAATCCCTTTCAAAGGACCTTCAAAAACATGTGTAGAATTCAGATCTAGATCATAAATAATACAACTTATATAATTTTGAAATTGAACTATCTATCATACATAGATATTATCATATCATCAACTATGAAGGTCTCCCTGATAGGAAAGAAGTATGATAACTTAATTAATAGATCTATAAAAACTAAAAAAAATTCATTTTTTCAAGGTTCCCTGTGTAATCCTATCATTAATTCCTTGGTGAAATCATACCACTACTATTCTAGAATAAGAAAATGATTAATTAACCTAACAAGTCTCCTATACTCATCCTTCTCTTGTTTACAGTTGAAAAACTATACCATGAATCACACTATTTCCTTATTATTCCCTGGCCACCAGTATTTCCTAGTGAGATCCTGATACATATCCCTCAAACTGGGATATATTTCTATTTAGATGCATGGAATTTCCCCATTATCTCCTCATACAAGGTTGTGTAAACCGATACATAACCATGGATAAGAAGAACCACATCACTTCCAAGAGACTAACCATATGGTGTATTCCCACCATATGAAGTTCCTTATAGGTAAGTCCCCTGAATTATATAACTTATATATCTTGATTCTGTCTAAAAGTATGAGAAAAAAAGATTTTGAGGTCAATGTCACTCATCCCTATAAATCATTAACATTGAGAAGTATATTAGAAAAGACTTCCACCATCTTCTACCCATCAAATGATTTATTCCCTTCCAATTTCTAGGTATTCTTACTCAAGACAATGGAAATAGTTTTCTCTTACTAGGTGTATATGCCAACTCAAATATTAGAAGTCTATAGATACATGACACAACTTCTTTTCCAATGGTTTGGGTCTTAGTGTGAAGTTATCTATATAAGGATCTTGTTGTCCGTGTTTACAACTATAAATCTACACAAATAATAATTATGCCTACCTTAGAGGGATTTTACCACTGTAAATAACTCTATATAAATATTTTGGTAGTTTTACACATATGGTCTCAACTGTATGGGTCTATAAGTAGCAACTCAATACTCCTACATCATAACTACTCTAATATTGACTCATAATGCATCATATCACATGTTATGCTTTCCACACGACTTGGGTAACGCGAGGATCAGTTGTGTGGTCATCCTACTCTTTATGTCAAAAAAATACTCATCACAAGCATCTGACCAAACTAACATCACCCCTTTCTAGGTCATCCCTACCATAGATACTACAATATGGGAGAAGTATTAGATGAAATACCTTTAATATCCATCCAGACCTATAAATCTCTAAATCTTGAAGAAATTATCGTGCCCTTACCAAAAAACCATGGGTACTAGATTATCTACCTCTATTAACACCCGAGCCTCTAAGAGGACATGACATAGTAAGTTCACTTTGTCAATCTAGAAATAAAACATAGACAACATGGTGTATATATGATTCTCTCTTAATGTACTAAGGAAAATTTCTAAATATTGGGAATGATTAAATCTGGATTGGGAGTACACTAAGATGCTCTCAAAAAAACCACAACACAATGATCTATAAATTAATGGAAGATATAATTCATCATGTCCATGAATACAACTGATGATTTTTTCAGAACAAAAAATATAATGATTAATTTATACAGGCCATACCAACTACTAATATAATTTAGGCAATGTCATAAAATATAACCCTCAACTAATACTACCCTAACATTAAATCAATCATGGATAAATTTTGGGAACCTCTCATCTGATCAAATATATTTTTAATATGTGAAAGGAAATACTGGTTCTTAACAACCATATTGTTTAATCTACAGTAATCAAAATATAATAAAAAAGTCCCATCAACCTTATTTATCCAAATCACAAGGGAACCCCATGGTGAAGTAATAGAATATATGAATCCCTTATCTTATAGGTATTCCAACTATACTTTAAGCTTACAAATCTCCACTGGTGTTATATAATAATGAGGAATAGATACTGTGTCGACTCCAAGGACCAACTCGATAATGAACTCTATCTCCCACTTGGGTGGTAAGTTAGAGAACTATTCTAGATAAACATCCTTTATTTTATTTATAGTAGGATGTAAATTACTCCACTATACCTCACTATCATCTAGAACAAGGCTTTCTGTATGTGTCATAAGATAATCAAATTTCTCTAAAAGGTACTAAAAGTGATTCATTAGTCCTTATGGAATGTGAACATAAAGCTTTACAATCGTGGCCATGGGTTTCTTGAGATTCTTCGTGATCATCTTAATAGACTCAATCTAGAACTCTTCCACATGGGATTATCTTTCCTCAATAAATGTGGGTAGGTATGCATCTTTTACTCTTTGGTCATATGAAAATCAAAGTCACAATATTTATAGTCTTCCTCTCCATTGATTTCATGACCCATAGTAAACTATTATGGATTTTATTATCCAATTAGTTCCCTAGATCCATAGTATTTTTCTGTTTATTTTTTTGAAGTGTGTGAAGATTGTGACACTCATGATACTCAAAAAATATATGTTATGGATACATTTTCTATAAAAATTTCAACACCCTCCTTATATCATAGGATATAAAATAATATAAAAAATATAAGGTCAATATAATAAGAGACAACCATTGAAACAAGGTTACTCCAAAACATAGTTGAACAACTAAATTGGAATGTAAAAACAATTTCATTTATTCCTTTTATAAAATATTTCAAGGTATTATAGTTCACATTTTAGATATGGAGTTTATTAAAATGCATAAAATATATCCCCAATATTAAGGATTCATGATATCATATTTCCTTACATTACTACCCTAATTCATTCACACACACATCATGGTGTACCATACCATGAGTAAAATCTTATGAAACCATATCATCCCACAATAAGTTGTTTTCACCAAATGTGAAACATCATTTCAAATGTAACAATAATCCACATGAAAAACAATCCCATAATTGGGTATTTGGGTTTTACCCCATATATAATTTATCACCTCAAATGCGTGAGCTAATTACCAGGAAATGAGACATCATTGTCTCTTCCATTCCTTAACGAAATTGTAAATCAAACCAAAGGACTCCTATGATACCACATTGTAACATCATCAACCCATTACTCCCTCACTTGACTGATTTCAGTGGTTATGTGATCACATGTGTGCCTCCCCATACAATAATGGATTCTGACCAATTATCAGGGTGTAAGAAATATAGTTGGGAGACTATACGAACTTTTATAAGTAGCATCCATAGTGGAATTTGTATAACTAATAAATCACAACATACCAATCAAGAATATAAAATATGAATACCAATAATAAAAACAATAATACTAAACCATGTCATGACATGTTGCTTTCCAAACAAAATTTCATTTTGAAACCCATAAAAGTAAGAACTAAAAGACTCCATAATAATGTCTCCAAACCCCCTAGTTATGAACCACCTAATTTTACTTTCCAATTCTATAATCCTATATAATATGTAAATCAATCAAACATAGCACCCAATTCTTTCATCTAAATGTAAATCCATGATGTATTCATGGGTACCAACCTATTCCTAAATAGTGTTTTAGTAAAACTCAATTAGAAAATAGAAACAGTGTCTAAAAACCATATTGAGTAATTAGTTCATGAAATTAAAAGATTTATAAGTTCATTAATTCATATATTAATTGAAAATATCAAAATATACACATCTATCCTCGATAACTATATTGACACCTAGGGCTAGACAAATATGCTTCCACATAATGAATGATATCTCTACGCAGAGGCAGATTCTCCTTCATATGATGAGTATACCATTCTACGGGTGGATTATAGTACTGAGGATGAATCACCCATATCATATATCAATGAAACATACATCTCCCCCTCATATATCAATAAGCAGCCCACTGTGAATTATCTTTCTAGAGCTATATACATGGCCTAATGGAGCATTACCAGCTCCATGGATTAAGTATTCAAGAAAAACTCGACTCTATGTGAATTACAATGAAAGGGCCACTTACTTGTTACTCAGTGCATTACTCATGCCATGTAAAATTAAAAATTAGGAAAATAAATAAAAAAATCCAAAATATTTCAAATTCATCAAACTTTAAAACATATTACATAAACTATAAGTTTTCATTTATCCAAATTATCAATTAACATCCATTTATAATTTATTCAAATTTAAAAATAATCAAAATAATTGTAATAATTCCATTACATATATCAATTATATTAAATTACTATTTACTTTTCATTAGATCCATATTACACCTTCCCATTCCAATTTATTTGAAATTAAACACTTTCAATCCAAGTAATGTATTATCATTACAGTTCCATATACACACTAATTAATCAATTCACATTTTAAAAACAATTCATTAATAATTAAAAATTACCAATAAGGATCTAGGTTTATCCAATCAAAGATCCAACTAAAGGTTACGTATTTTCACACAAATCAGTTGGCTAAAAGTCTAAGTTTCATTACTTACAGACCCAACTGTATAAATGAGAGGTCAAAGTATATGGTTTCATAAATTTTAGTGGGTTAAGAATTATTATTGGTTACATGCATTTAATTATTGTTAAATGACATATGTTATATATAAAAAACAACAAATTAGACTATAGAGAGTATTTATAGACAACAAACCTAAAAATAAAGAATAAGATATCCATTATCGAGCCCTAGTTTAATGATATAATCCATAATTAACTATAGAAAGTTATTGAAACACATAATCCAACATATAAAAATGGTATTCAAGGGAAATACAAGTGTAAATCATAAAAATTGAGAATCACTTACCTATTTTGGGTCACTATATTTATTAATGGATCACAAGGCAAAGGAGAGGTGTTGGAGAATTCATAAGAGCCTTAAAGGGCCCTAAAAATTCAAAAATCCTCAATTAGGGTCAAAATGGATTAAAAGAGTGAAATAATGGTTTTGGAGTTAAACAATATGTTCCATCCCCTCACTTACATAACCCAACCTAATGTCGCTGAGTATAAAGGGAATATAATCTTCTATTATCTATGGTTTTTAGAATTTCCATTGAATTCAATATTTATTTTCTTAATTAAACCATAATATTTATTGAAAATTCTAGTATCCATATTATAAGGCCCCAGCCTTAAACCTTACTTAATATTGAATTAAAAGAATAATTCACGTTGAGGATCTTTTCAGGTTTATATTTTTAGAGAATTAGAACATAACTTTTACATCTCAAAATATTACAAAGTAGTCACTTATACTAAGTTTCCATAATAAAAAAAACTCTTAAATAGAAACGTGTCTAGTTCCATGTTTTATATAGGATGACATTCCCTTGATCCCATCCTTGACCTTATTCCACATTAAGTCCTGTGAAAACATTTCAAAAAAAACTTGGGGTGAGCATAAAAAGCTCAGTAAGGGATACAGAAAGAATGAAAACTGTTAGTTTTTCAAACATCAAGTAAACCATATATACTCTATCAAAGTAATACCTTCACCATTATGAAGTAGTAAAAACTCTTCACTGAATAAAGTATCATTACTTACCTTTTTGTAACCAAAGGATTACCATAAAACCCATAAAAAGAACACATAACATATATAAAGGTAACTTGGGACATAAACATACTTAAGTGGAATAACCATACGGTCGACTTCCACACATATCACTTAATGGGATAGCCATACGGCCAATTTCCATACATACTTAATGGAATAGCCATACGGCCGACTTCCATACCCAATTAATTGGAGGTTATAACGTAACCACCCATCCTGGTATTCACTGCACCACCCATCATATGGTTTATAACGTAACCACCCGTTAAAATGTCCAAGTACCAATATAAAATCATGAAACATAAAACCAATATAAAGGAATGATAACATTTCCACATTTCAATCACAATATATCATAAATATATTGACATAATAGAATCCTTTTTCAAAAACCATTTTCAATACCAAAATACATAAAAGAGTATATGGTATTTATTTTATTCTAAAAACATTACGGCTTGTTGAGAAAGCCAAAGACCAAATAATACTTGCGGCGGCGGAAAAGGTCGTTTTCGCCGCGTACGTTAAAAGAAACATTCCTTTTTTGTCGTTTTGTAAAACACTTCGTAGAAAAAGATTCCTTTTGTATAAAAGTAAAAGTCAAAGGGGTTTATACACCGTATAAAAGAAAGTTGTGTATAAAACGAAATATGCCTCAATGAAAGGAGATTGAGACGAAGTCCCTTACCTCGGGTCCGACTTGACTCGATCGTTCTTTAACGTCCTGAATAATAAACTTGAGTTAATTTATACATGATTAAGAACCTTTTTAAAGTTTATTATTCCTTTTATATCACTTATTGTCATGTTATAAACATTATGTAACCATTTAAGTTAATAATGTTTGTTTTCTCAATATTTGGTTCTTAAGTCGAAAGTGGACTTCTTACAATTACAAGTTGTTCGTGTGGTCAAGGGTTCCGGAATGACATTCCTGATTTGGATATCATATATATTATATATATCTAGAATATACATGTATTTATAATATTACATAATCATTTAGAGGTATGAAATGAAATGCACCGTTCATGGAGACGATAAGCCGTACGTACGCATGAACGCTACTTTCATTTCTTTGTCATATTAATGAAATTAAAACTAAATAAGAGGTGTGTATATATCATTTAGATATATCATTAATTATAAATATACATTATATACATGTACTTTTAATAGTACATTACATTTGGGGATAATAAATGAAATGCACCGTTCATGGAGACGGTAAGTCGTACGTACGCATGAACGCTACTTTCATTTCTATCTCATACTTTATTGGAAATAAATACTAATGATATATAGTTATATTATAATTCCAGTATAACATCATATATAATAACTTTAAATCCATCCTTTACACATCCCACATATGGCATTAACGAATCACATCACTTTGAGGGGGCGGTAGTCCGCACTTCCTTAAATGAAGATATCGTGTTTACCCATAATGGAAACCATAAAGGTATGCCCAAAATGAAAAATATAGAAGCTTAAAGAAAAAAATAAACATATTATATATCATATATAAAAATAGTGACATCATAATGTCCACCTTTGAAGGTGTTAAATGAGTATTGAACAATCATCATTTCGGGAGGCAGAATTTTGCCATCCATGGAAACCGTATGTTCTTTAACCATTTGATGTAGTTTTGTGAGAGTGTAGCTCGAATAAATCTTATAACAACATCCTAGTATATTTAAGATACTGGTTTTGTTAAAAAAGAAGTAAATAAAAAGAGTTTAGAGGGTTGGAGAAGCAAAATAAAACAAATGAACAAGAGAGAAAGAATCACCTTTAAAAGTGTAACTCCTTTTGATTTGAGCCTAAAGGCTTCCTTTGAAAGGATTATGCCCAAAGGGAATCCTCTAGGATTAGGAGAGGGATGTGGAGAGAGTAAATGGGCAGGGGTTGGCCGAGCCAAAGGCTTGAGGAGTGTGTGTAAGGTCGTAGAGGTGGGGGCCTTTTATAAGAGGAGATGAGGGGCACTTTTGGAAAGTAATGAAATATTACTTTATTTGAAAATGTGTTTCGGTTTTAAAAGGTCCTACATTGAAATAATTCGTGGATAAGGTGATAAGGGTTCGAAATCCACTCATCCAATTGGTTTTGGACATGTGTAGTTCATAGATTTTACATTATCCTTCCATTTTATTTAAATCGTTAAATAATGATTTCATCGCTGCAACATTATTATGTCATAAATAATTTAATTTATTTAATCTCTAAAAATTATAAAAAAAATACTATGATTTAGTAAATCTCTTTATCTTTCCAATGACTATTTATAATCAAAATTCGGATCTTTATAACCCCATGTAAAAATTGTTTTCGTAAAACATATCATGTTTGTGTCATTTTTACTTTTACATTAAATAAAAAGTTATTTATGTCATTTCCCAACCAATGTGTCTCCATGGGGTCCCCAAGTTGACCCATGGCTTGTCTTGGTTGGCCATGACATAACCAATGAGGGTAGGACATGTGTCAAGCTCATCTTATTTTATTAAAGCATTATTTTTACCTTAAACTACACTAATTACCACTAATCGCGATTAAGAACTTAATAAGTTACTATTCACCAAAAAATTATTATAATCTCATTGAACCACATTTTACTTATTAATGACAACCATGTATGTCGAATTTTTGAAATTCAAAACACAATGATGGAAAAATTTCATTTAAACGGAAAATCAGTCTTTATAAGTACCACTTAGTGGTTTCACTATTCATCAAAAATTGAAGTTTTTCAGAAAATTACCAAAATTCCACCCTAAGCTATATTTGATATTAAGAATTCAAAAATGAAGTCTATTTTAAAAAATTCAAAACATATAAGTCACATTAATTAATTTAATAATTAATTCCCGCTATCAGAGCAAATAGCGTGTTTTTATGAAACAATAAGTATCAAAAGATTGACACTAGTTTATGTACGATTTCAAAGTGAAATTAATTCCAACGACCACTATTGGATTCAATGGTAAAAATATTTTCTAATTTCACTTTAAAACAAATTAAAAAGATAATCTAATCATATAAATAAATTAGATTAAAAAGTGGTTTTGAATTAAAATAAAACATTTTACACTATTCATTAAAAAAATGAACTTTATCAGAAAGGTACCAAAAATTTACACAAAGTAAATTTTGATGTCCCGATTCTAAAGAAGAGTTATATTTGGTCCAATGGAATTTATAAGATCGATCAAAACTATATTTAATGACGGTTCTCCGTCAAAAGGTGATAAGTGGACCTTTCGTGAAAATTAGGGTATAAATGCCTAAAATTGACCTCTTTTCGTATTTTAAGCCTTTATCATTTATTGGGTAAATGTAAAAACATTTGAAAACATATATAATAATATTTTAGTTATTTCTATCCATTCCCGCCAGTACAACGGCTACTTATTAAGTAACATTTAAAATAATATTATTTTATTACTTGTGTGCAACATAAGTTTTCAAAGAAACTCATCGTTGCGTACCGAGTATGCTATCGAACGTAGAAACCCCTTTTAATTAAAATTAATATTTAATTCGTAAATATTAATAAATATGAAAATTATTTATTCTTTATTTACCTAGGATGTTACATCCTTCCCCCCTTTTGGGAATTGTGTCCTCGCAATTTTATTCACTTATCAAAATAAGTGGGGGTATTTATCCCTCATAGCATTTTCAGATTCCCACGTTGCCTCTTCAATCACATGGTTTTTCCACAAAACCTTTACCTGATGAATCACCTTATTCTGTAACACCTGCTCCCTGTGGTCAAGAATCTGGACCGGTTGTTCCTCATAAGATAGGTTCTCTTCCAGCTGAACTACCTTTGGACTCAAAACATGAGATGGATCTGGCATATACTTCCTCAACATTGAATCATGAAAAACATTGTGTACCAGAGATAAACTCGGAGGTAAAGCCACTCGGTATGCAACTGATCCAACTCTCTCCAGAATTTCATATGGTCCAATAAACCTTGGACTTAGCTTTCCTTTCTTACCAAATCTCATCACACTTTTCCAAGGAGAAACCTTGAGAAAAACATGATCACCTACCTCGAAAGATAGATCCTTCCTCCGGTTATCCGCATAACTCTTCTGCCTACTCTGAGCTGTTCTCATGTCCTTCTGAATCAACTGAACTTTTTTGCCATCTCTTATACCAATTCTGGTCCCATCAGCTTCCTTTCACCCACTTCATTCCAAAATGCTGGAGTTCGACACCGCTTCCCATATAATGCCTCAAATGGTGCCATCTGTATACTGGAATAAAAACTGTTATTATAAGAAAACTCAACCAAAGAAATATGTTGGTCCCAACTTCCCTGATAATCCATCGAACAAGCTCGTAGCATATCCTCCAAGGTCTGAATTTTTCGTTCTGACTGCCCATCTGATTTAGGATGAAAAGCTGTACTAAAATTTAATTCCGTACCCAATGACTTCTGAAGGCCTTTCCAGAAGTTAGATGTGAACCTGGGATCACGATCAGATACAATGGAGAGAGGAACTCCATGTAACCTGACTATCTCTTTATGATACAAACGGGAAAGTTGATCTAGAGAGAAAGTATCTCGTATAGAAAGGAAATGAGCAGATTTGGTCAAGCGATCAACAATAACCCAGATTGCATTATTACCTCGAGATGTCCTCGGTAATCCCACAACAAAGTCCATGGATATGTTTTCCCATTTCCACTCTGGCACTGGTAAAGGCTGAAGCATCCCTTTTGGTAACTGCCGCTCTGCTTTAACCTGTTGACATGTCAAACACTTCATAGTAAAATCAGCAATATCTCTTTTCATTCCATCCCACCAGTAATACTCCCGCAGATCTCTGTACATCTTAGTACTTCCAGGATGAACTGAAAACTGGGAACTATGAGACTCACATAACAACTCATTCTTCAACTGTGAATCACAAGGCACACATAACCTCTTCCCAAACCTCAAAACACAAACACAAACTTATCCAAGAACTCATGGGAAATTTGATTCATAAGGTCCATGAATACAGCAGGTGCATTAGTTAACCCAAAAGGCATAACTACAAATTCATAATGGCCATATCTAGTACGGAACACAATCTTCAGAACATCTGCTTCTTTTACTTTCAACTGATGGTACCCCGACCTCAAGTCAATATTCGAAAAATACTGAGCTCCCTGGAGCTGATACCACTTCATTCGATGGCCCAACATCTGCTGATGTTGTTGAAAAGGATTTCACCACCACTTTTTGCTTGTAGTCTAACTGCTTCCCATCACTCAAGCTCTTTACCGGACACTCGTTTGCATAGTGACCCATTTCATTACACTTAAAACATCTTACCGTTGGCTTTTCATTTCCTGCTTGATCATCTTCCTTACAGTAACGAGCAATATGACCAGACTTACCACACCGAAAGCACATACCAGACTTGGATAAAAATTCTCCAGGATGCATTTTACCACACTTCTCACAGGATGGATGTTTGGTTTTCTTACCTCCTTGCTTCTTTGATGAATTCTTCCCCTTTTCCAACCAACTAGACCTCTTATTCTGTTGTTTTTCATAGAACACCTGATCATCGGCAAACTCCATTTCCACCTTCTCCGCACATCGAACAAGTTTTTCATAACTTTTGAACTCATGAGAAGATAAAGCCCTTCGATACTTTGGCTTTAACCCTGAGTAAAAACGGTTTATTTTACTATCAAGATCTCGTCTGAAGTTTGGAGCATACCTTGCCAATCGAGTGAACTTTTCTTCATAAGCAGCCACTGAATCATCCTCCTACCTCAATTCTAGGAACTGTTTTTCCATCCTAAGACGAACCACCTTAGGAAAATATTTCTCAAGAAACATACCTTTGAATTCGTCCCAGTGAAGATCCTCAATCTCATCACTATCCCTTATATATTTCACCATCGACCACCACTGATCAGCTTCACCTTCAAAATGGTAAACAGCAAGACTAACCTTTTGATGTTCTGAACACCCCATGACATCAAAAATCTTCTCCAGTGCTTTAATCCACCCTTCATCTTGCACAGGGTCAGATGATCCTCTGAATGATGGGGGATGTTTCCTCATGAAATGTTCCACCACTGACATGTTCCTCTGCGGTTGATCTGGCTGATCTCGTGCATGGATACCACCACCATTTATAGCCTGAGTCAACTGTGCCATCACTGCAACAAACTGTTCAGTTCCGATTCCGACCATCTCAGGTTGCTGATTTGGAAGGTTATCTTCCTCCTGATGTCGTCCCAACATAGCTGCTTTGTTTCCTCTGCGGAAAACCATTCTGAACACAGAAATATCTTAGGCGAAGCAACATGGTAATCCGTAAATGCTATATAATTTCAATCATATTATAATTTAACACTTTTCTAACTCCTAAAGTTGTCTAAACCGACCTTTGATACCAACTATAAGGCCCCAGCCTTAAACCTTACTTAATATTGAATTAAAAGAATAATTCACGTTGAGGATCTTTTCAGGTTTAGAGTTTTAGAGAATTAGAATATAACTTTTACATCTCAAAAGATTACAAAGTAGTCACTTATACTAAGTTTCCATAATAAAAAAACTCTTAAATAGAAACGTTTCTAGTTCCATGTTTTATATAGGATGACATTCCCTTGATCCCATCCTTGACCTTATTCCACATTAAGTCCTGTGAAAACATTTCAAAAAAAAACATGGGGTGAGCATAAAAAGCTCAGTAAGGGATACAGAAAGAATGAAAACTGTTAGTTTTTCAAACATCAAGTAAACCATATATACTCTATCAAAGTAATACCTTCACCTTTATGAAGTAGTAAAAACTCTTCACTGAATAAAGTATCATTACTTACCTTTTTGAAACCAAAGGATTACCATAAAACCCATAAAAAGAACACATAACATATATAAAGGTAACTTGGGACATAAACATACTTAAGTGGAATAACCATACGGTCGACTTCCACACATATCACTTAATGGAATAGCCATACGGCCAATTTCCGTACATACTTAATGGAATAGCCATACGGCCGACTTCCATACCCAATGCATTGGAGGTTATAACGTAACCACCCGTCCTGGTATTCACGGCACCACCCGTCATATGGTTTATAACGTAACCACCCGTTAAAATGTCCAAGTACCAATATAAAATCATAAAACATAAAACCAATATAAAGGAATGATAACATTTCCACATTTCAATCACAATATATCATAAATATATTGATATAATAGAATCCTTTTTCAAAACCATTTTGAATACCAAAATACATAAAAGAGTATATGGTATTTATTTTATTCTAAAAACATTACGGCTTGTTGAGAAAGCCAAAGACCAAATAATACTCACGGCGGCGGAAAAGGTCGTTGTCGCCGCGTACGTTAAAAGAAACATTCCTTTTTTGTCATTTTGTAAAACACTTCGTAGAAAAAGATTCATTTTGTATAAAAGTAAAAGTCAAAGGGGTTTATACACCGTATAAAAGAAAGTTGTGTATAAAATGAAATATGCCTCAATGAAAGGAGATTGAGACGAAGTCCCTTACCTCGGGTCCGACTTGACTCGATCGTTCTTTAACGTCCTAAATAATAAACTTGAGTTAATTTATACTTGATTAAGAACCTTTTTAAAGTTTATTATTCCTTTTATATCACTTATTGCCATGTTATAAACATTATGTAACCATTTAAGTTAATAATGTTTGTTTTCTCAATATTTGGTTCTTAAGTCGAAAGTGGAATTCTTACAATTACAAGTTGTTCATGTGGTCAAAGGTTCCAGAATTACATTCCTGATTTGGATATCATATATATTATATATATCCATAATATACATGTATTTATAATATTACATAATCATTTAGAGGTAAGAAATGAAATGCACCGTTCATGGAGACGGTAAGCCGTACGTACGCATGAACGCTAATTTCATTTCTTTGTCATATTAATGGAATTAAAACTAAATAATAGGTATGTATATATCATTTAGATATATCATTAATTATATATATCCATTATATACATGTACTTTTAATAGTACATTACATTTGGGGATAAGAAATGAAATGCACCGTTCATGGAGACGGTAAGCCGTATGTACGCATGAACGCTACTTTCATTTCTATCTCATACTTTAATGGAAAGAAATAATAATGATATATAGTTATATTATAATTCCAGTATAACATCATATATAATAACTTTAAATCCATCCTTTACAAATCCCACATATGGCATTAACGAATCACATCACTTTGAGGGGGCGGTAGTCCGCACTTCCTTAAATGAAGATATCGTGTTTAACCATAATGGAAACCATAAAGGTATGCCCAAAATGAAAAATACAGAAGCTTAAAGAAAAAAATAAACATATTATATATCATATATAAAAATAGTGACATCATAATGGCCACCTTTGAAGGTGTTAAATGAGTATTGAACAATCATCGTTTCGGGAGGCAGAATTTCGCCATCCACGGAAACCGTATGTTCATTAACCATTTGATGTAGTTGTGTGAGAGTGTAGCTCGAATAAATCTTATAACAAAATCCTAGTATATTGAAGATACTGGTGTTGTTAAAAAAGAAGTAAATAAAAAGAGTTTATAGGGTTGGAGAAGCAAAATAAATCAAATGAACAAGAGAGAAAGAATCACCTTTAAAAGTGTAACTCCTTTTGATTTGAGCCTAAAGGCTTCCTTTGAAAGGATTATTCCAAAAGGGAATCCTCTAGGATGAGTAGAGGGATGTGGAGAGAGTAAATGGGCAGGTTTCGGCCGAGCCAAAGGCCTGAGGAGTGTGTGTAATGTGGTAGAGGTGGGGGCCTTTTATAAGAGGAGAGGAGGGGCACTTTTGGAAAGTAAAGAAATATTACTTTATTTGAAAATGTGTTTCGGTTTTAAAAGGTCCCACATTGAAATAATTAGTGGATAAGGTGATAAGGGTTCGAAATACACTCATCCAATTGGTTTTGGACATGTGTAGTTCATAGATTGTACATTATCTTTCCATTTTATTTAAATCGTTAAATAATGATGTCATCACTGCATCATTATTATGTCATAAATAATTTAATTTATTTAATGTATAAAAATTATAAAAAAAATACTATGATGTATGAAATCTTTTTATCTTTCCAATGACTATTTATAATCAAAAATCTGATCTTTATAACCCCACGTAAAAATTGTTTTTGTAAAACATATCATGTTTGTCTCATTTTTACTTTTACATTAAATAAAAAGTTATTTATGTCATTTCCCAACCAAAGTGTCTCAATGGGGTCCCCAAGTTGACCCATGGCTTGTCTTGGTTGGACATGACACAACCAATGATGTTAGGACATGTGTCAAGCTCATCTTATTTTATTAAAGCATTATTTTTACCTTAAACTACACTAATTACCACTAATCGCGATTAAGAACTTAATAAGTTACTATTCACCAAAAAAATTATTATAATCTCATTGAACCACATTTTACTTCTTAATGACAACCATTTATGTTGGATTTTTTAAATTCAAAACAAAATGATGGCAAAATTTCATTTAAACGGAAAATCAGTCTTTATAAGTACCACTTAGTGGTTTCACTATTCATCAAAAATTGATGTTTTTCAGAAAATTACCAAAAATTCACACTAAGCTATATTTGATATTAACAATTCAAAAATGAAGTCTATTTTACAAAATTAAAAACATATAAGTCACATTAATTAATTTAATAATTAATTCCCGCTGTCAGAGAAAATAGCGTGTTTTTATGAAACAATAATTATCAAAAGATTGACACTAGTTTAAGTACGATTTCAAAGTGAAATTAATTCCAACGACCACTATTGGATTCAATGGTAAAAATATTTTCTAATTTCACTTTAAAACCAATTCAAAAGATAATCTAATCATATAAATAAATTAGATTAAAAAGTCATTTTGAATTAAAATAAAACATTTTACACTATTCATTAAAAAAATGAACTTTATCAGAAAGGTACCAAAAATTTACACAAAGTAAATTTTGATGTCCCGATTCTAAAGAAGAGTTATATTTGGTCCAATGGAATTTATAAGATCGATCAAAACTATATTTAATGACGTTTCTCTGTCAAAAGGTGATAAGTGGGCCTTTCGTGAAAATTAGGGTATAAATGCCTAAAATTGAACTCTTTTCGTATTTTAAGCCTTTATCTTTTATTGGGTAAATGTAAAAACATTTGAAAACATATATAATCATATTTTAGTTATTTCTATCCATTCCCGCTAGTACAACGGCTACTTGTTAACTAACATTTAAAATAATATTATTTTATTACTTGTATGCAACGTAAGTTTTCAAAGAAACTCATCGTTGCGTACCGAGTACGCTATCGAACGTAGAAACCCATTTTAATTAAAATTAATATTTAATTCGTAAATATTAATAAATATGAAAATTCTTTATTCTTTATTTACCTGGGATTTCACACATATCCACATTGATATCATATCATAAAATTTATTCACACTAAGAAATTATCTTAAAGATAATTATTTTCAAACATAAAGACTTAGGCACTAAATAATTGATAAATTTAACTTTAAGAATTGAAAATTAAAGCATAGGAATACATTAAAATCTTAGAAAATATTTCCTAATGGGTGACAATGGATTTATCAACATTTTTATTATAATAAAAAAATATTTCTCTAAAATTGTTTGTAGAATTTTTGGAAATTACTTACTGACTAATATCCCCTTAAACTCATCATATTTCATGGATTAAATTTTTTATTCCTTCCCGGTATTCTTGATAGGATTCCACCATTGATCTACTTCCCCTTATAGAGAATAAATTGTTAGGAGGATTTTTTCTTGTATTATGAATTAAAGAATAGAATATATTATTTCAGTGGTTTTTTACATCACTCATCCACTTTTGGATCAGAAGATTCACTAAAATAGGGTAGATACTACCTCATTAATGATTAAAAATTATATTTTTCCATCCATTGATCATTTGTAAAATCATCACGATTCATATCTGGATAATGTTTCATGAGAAGAGTAGTAAGATTCTTCATTCTGTCTCCCATGATATTTCATTTCTCAGTATTATAATAAATTCATTTTTCCATTAAATTCAGTATTAAATCAATTCCTCTAGGTTCCATCCATTTAATAAAACCAATAAACATAGTTTAAGAAGCAATAGTTATATGTCAAAACTACATAATCATGAAAAATAATTTACAAGATGCCTAAATTGTGATACCAACTTTTATGGAACCTTATATTTAATGTAGGTCATTCAATATTTTTATCAAATCATTTGTAATTTATTCCATACTAAGACTTTTCCATAACTTTTTATATTTCTAGCTTGTAAAGGATAACTAAACCCATCCTTTGATACCAAATATATTCTCCAAATATTTTAATAAATATATGTTACACCATTTTATATGAATATTAATTACATTACACAAACACACGCCTAAGGATTATAAAGGTATAGTTCCTTTGGATACTTGGAAACATAAACAAATTGTTCAAAAAATATCTACATGTTCATAACTATTCTCTCCAAAACTATAACCCTTTTTGACATATCATTCATAATATCTTTCTTCATACCATAAATTAAAAAAACAAAATAAATGGGTGAGCTCGGATTCTCATTGATGGTAATAATGAAGGATATCAATTGATAATCATATGAAAACATAAGATAATAGAAATGGTATAAGATCATGAAACTCACATAAAAAGTCTATAACCAATCTTAAAATGATCAAAAAAACATGAGTTATGGCATAAAAAGATGGCATTTAAAAATAAAAGAATTATAAGAATGAGAAATCATCATAACTCAATCATAAACCATAAGTTTATATTATAAAAAAATTCATCATCATCTGTATTAAAACCATTAAAATAGTAGTTAACGATCATTTACAAGTCTAGAATTTTGGAATGGGTTCACTTCCCAAACCACCACATTAATTTAGGTTCACTCCCAATACTATCATAGAGAACAGATACCCTTACTAAATTGGGATCACTCTCCATTCTAGTCATTTTTAACTCATTATATATCAATATTTACCCAATAAATTTGAGGATAATGTTGGTACCACCCATCACATAATTAATTTCATCCATATATGTTCAAAAATATTATAAGTAATTCATCATATCAAATCCCATAAAAGAAATAGCCTTCTAAAACATTTTACCATAACATATCACATGAAAAAGAAATGGGATTCATTAAAATTATTTCATCATGAAGATAAACCATCCAAAGAAATAATAAGGATGGTAACCTTAGTTAATATACCAATTAAATCACAAGTAACATCAATTAATGTTTTCTGGGATGAAAATTTATTTTTAGGGACCATTGGGAATAATTCTTCAGGAAAATACCCTTTCCATTTAGATAAGATTTGTTTTAAAATAACAATGAAATTATTAACGGAAAAAATTTATTTGAAAATAACCATATAAAACTAAAAATATAGCTTCAAATAATTAATGTATCATGAAGGAGGGAAAATACACTTATTCTATAAAGTTAAAAAATGGCCTCCTATCTTTTTTTGGAAAATTCACACATTGTTTGGAAAACAACAAAACAATATTCCTTCCTAATCATTTATAAAATGTAAAACATGGGTAAGGAGGATTTTGAAGAACTCTAAGAGAATAGAAAAAACCTTTTTTAAAAAAATTACAATACACGTACATAAAAATGAAATTTTCACTAGTGGATACTTAAATAAAAACCATCCTACATAATGATGAGATTGTGATATAAACCCTTGCCCCTTTGGTAACTTATGAATTATAAACCCATGAAAGGATATGTAAATAAATATAAAATGATAATATATATCCTAAAATTAATTTATGGTCAATATATACACCACTCAAAATAAACATATTGTTATTATGGAATGAGTCCCATAGAAATACAAGTCAGATGAAAACCTTTAACCATAAGTGTGACTTCCATTGAATGTTATTTAATCTTATGTGTAATAAATTTAAATTTTTTATACATATATACAATAATAATTTACAAAATTATTATAATATATATATATATTTAAAAAACATAAATCATGATATAGATAGAAAATTAAATACCCCAATCACGGATACTGTAGGTCATACATACACATTAACAATATATTCACTTTATGAAGGATGAAAAAATAATAATTTTGAACATTCAAAAATATTTATTATATATTTTATATCATATATATTAATCATATACAGACTTAACATCCATATAAAAAATATAAATGAAAAATGAATCACATCACTTCATGGAAGTTGTAGTCTACACGTATGTAAGAGCGATGTAATCATTTTACAATAGTTTGGAAGGTAAGAAGTTAGATATGATGTTATCATTTTAGAAGTATAATTATGTTTTAAATATAATATAATATAATTAGAACCATCTTAATATTCATACATATAATATGGTGATGAAAATGAGTTTTACTGCTAGGTGGAGATGGTAAGTCATACGTATGCATGAGCAACACTTTCACTTCTTATTTGATGGGAATGATGGTTCATGTGGTGTTTTTATAATAATAATTACATTTAATAAAAATAATATTGCGAAATTATTATATTATGATAAATATCATAGATTTTGAGGAGGTAAATAACATTATAAAAAGAAATTGGTCAGTTAGGGAAATTACCTTTTCTTCGAGATGACTCCCTTATATCTCCTCTAAAGTGATATTGTTTTGGTCATTTGAGAAGACTAGAACCACTATAATGTGAATAAATATTTTAATAAGAGAATTTTTTAGGTTATGGTCGATATGTAAGTCTCAAAGTGGTGTAATTAATTAAGGCAAGAGTGGCCCTTTTAAAATTAAAGTGAGGGGCCCTTATGGAATATCTCAAATGATTAAATTATAATATGACTATTCTAGATATAAATGATTCCAATTGACAAATAAATTAATAGGGGTAAAATTTTGTATAATATATTATCCCCTTGGTCCTTATTTAATATTCTTATTGTTTTTAAATAATTTAATGAAATATTACTTTCATATAATATTATTATTATCAATTTTGACACTCTACATCACTTTGACTTTAATAACATCATGAAAAATTGAAATTCAAAAAAAAAATTAATAAATAATAACATGTATTTTTTATCTATAAAATTCATGTATCATGTAAATTATCTCAAGTTATTATACTTTTTATATGTTTAATATGATTTAATTTATTTTCCAATAAATTGAAAAATTATTGCATCAAAACTTTTTAAGTATTAAAGGTTATTATTCAATTTGTAAAATTATAAATAAATTACAATTATTAATATAATTTAATTAGGAACTAAATTAATATTAATATCCATTCATATCTACTTTTTTCCAAATTTAAATTCATAATTGATATTTAATTTTAATAGAGTAACATTTTGTCACCTTGTTTGGTTTAAATGATATATAAGTAATTTTCAATAAAACCTTTCATTAAAATAACTAAATTTATAAAATTATCTGATAAGGTTTGAATATAATTAATATAATAATAAAAAGGGTGAATAATTATGGCTTTGTCACTCAATTTTAATGTTGATTAACCAGATTTCACCTTCACCAAATTGATAAATTTTACCACAGTTACTATTTATATTAACCCAAAATAAAAGGGTATTAATTAAAATATTTTTAACCAATAATTTTAAATGTAATTAATTTTTTATAATTCAATACCTATACATGGATTATTTTAATTTTTAATTATGTGTTCTAAATATGAAAAAACTACTTTTTAGGAAAAGTACATTTTTAAGCATAAAATTGGATTGATTCTTATCCTATTATTAGAAAAATATTTTTTAAATGTATTAAAAAATAGATCAAGTAGATAATATATAATTTTCATTAAAATTATTCATCAATATTTTTTAATTCAATAAACTGATATAAAATTCATTTTAGAGATTAAACTATTTTTCCATAAAAATGTCATTTATTTTTAATTCTAATCATTAATTTATTTTATAAAATTATACATCATATATTTTTTATAATTTCATTATTACTACTCTTAACCTCACAATTTAATGGAAATGAGATAATTTATACAAAATATTTGAATAATGTTTTGTAGTTATTTTCAACTCGTTGTTGCATGCAACCGAGACATTCGAAGAAATCAAATTATTTAAAGAGAAATATTTCATAAAAATACCAAGGTGTTATAGGCAGGAGAACATGTTCTGAAATACAACTTTTCCCCGATCCTTCATGGTGGATACTTTTTTTAACATTAAACTATGATGTTAAAATATTTTTGGATGCATATGATGACATCTTAAGATATAAAAATATTGGAAAATGAGATAAAATGTTGAAAACCCTCATAAAAGGTTCAGGTGTGTGATGTTTTGAAAATTAACATCATATATAACTTTAATAATTATTTTAGTTTCATATATATAATATTTTTCCTAGATTATGCATGAAAATTATTGAAGTGGAATTCAGCTAATCAAAAATGAAAAATGATATATTTTTCAAAAAATAAAATCATTTCTAGGGTTAGAGTTCCATATATATTCATAAGTAATCTTGAATATACTTTTAAAACCATTTTTTAAGAATATTATAACATCTCTAATTTTCTATGTATTTTTTTTAGATATTATAGGAATTATTTTTGAGAATAGGAACTGAGACGACGTGCTATTTTGATATATGGTGCGCCCAGAAAAAATGTTTGAAAAAGATTAAATATTAAATAGCATGTGAACATGGTTTTCTTGAAATAATGGGTTAAATTCTTAACAGTTTCCTAAATCAGAAATATAAGGGCACCGTTGAGTTTATAATAGCATACTTACCCAAGGAGTGACCTAACATTGGTTGGAACAAGTTGATTTTGGAAGGTATTCATGGGCGTTTTGGATGAATAAAATAAATTGATGAAATTTTTTTTTATTTTATTTCATCAATACAGAAACCCAGAAATTGGATTGTTTTAAATAAAACCATTATCATAGATCCAAGGTTAGGATCATAACCCTAGAATCATTTGAAGGTCAAGATAAAGATATCTGGATAACCCTCTATAGTAGGTGACGATGAAACTTTGAATTATCGATCGATAATCAATGATCTCGACAGATCTCGCCAACTATGATGATATGGCGACCAAATGTGGTCAGTGAGAAATCCAAATCCAATTAAGATGTGTTATTTCGATTCTTCTTTCCCATTTCTGATATCCTACAATGAAAGCAAACTAATCTATGAATAGTTTATCTTGTGGATTGATCATAATCGCGGGATGGGTTATTTGTGGGACTTACTATGATTGGATTCTATATAACTTTTTTGATTCATTTACCATTCTAATGGAGATTAAATAGGAGTTATATGAATAATGATAAAGGTTTATACCACTCTATTCTTGTCCTTTTATCCCTTATTTATTATTTTCTTGGGTGTGTTTTTCATTCTTCTCCCAATATTGAACAACCAATCATTGTGCCTTAGATTCTTCATACAACGATCTGAATCCATAGATTCAGGATTAGCATGACACGATGGAGGTGCAACGGTTATAGAGGTGGTGCGGTGTGGTCGGGATGGAGGTCTGACACGGATCTATTCTGGTATCAGGGGGCAGTCGGAGCAATGGGGGTCTAGGAGGAGGTATGAGCAGAGGCGGATGACAAAGGCGTACCATGGCAGGAAATTAAGGGGAACTATATCGGCGGACTTAGTTAGTCAGTGGCACCAGCAGAAGTAGACACGGTGGTTGTTTCAAATGTGGTGCGGTAGCGGCATGGCATGTGGCATAGAGAGTGGAGCGGATTGGGCTGATTTGGTCCATCCAGGTGGGTCAGGTCAGGCTAGATGGGCCGGGTCAGGCTAGTGATCTCAGTTGGTTTGACAGTTCCTATCATGAGGGTGGGTTGGGCCAAACCTAGGTCATATTTGAGGCCATAAGGGAGATCCCGATTATGGTTGACTACAGTGATCGGCCAAAGCGGTCAACTGTGGTTTTGTGGCAGATCGAGTTGTCGTGGGCGCAACGACCACATGGAACGATCAACCGCAGTAGTCGACCATGATCCACAATAGCTCGATCATTCATGGGTGCATCAACCATGAAACCAGATCATGATGGTCGACCATAGCGGTCAGTTATCATGGTATGCGGATCAACCATTTGGGTTGATCCCCATCATAGGGACCTCTTTATTTTTAAATGGTCTTAGCTCTTAAACTGAGCATCCAATCGATGAGTCATCTATGGAATTGAAACCCTAACATTGAGTCTGTCATTTTGAGACCAATGGTGGGTTTTTCGTTTGGAATAGTATAGGTTGAATTATTTCCATTGTTACTTTACTTGAGGGTACAGTTCACAATTACATCAACATCAATGGATAATAATCACCTCTATAGGCTGAGTCCTAGATATATATTTTGTGTCCCTTATTTAGGATGGAGTGTGATCATCTATCATCACTAGTAGAGTTTTTGGAATTGGTGTAACCTCACTAACTAGGGTGTTGATTATCTATCTAGTGGACCATATCGGTAGTTTTTTTTTGATTCATTGGGATATTATCCCCTATGTAGCAGGTTGATCCATATTGGCTTCATTGTGTCCCCAATAATTTTGGGATTGGCCTCCTATCTGTGTATCAAGGTTTATCTAGATTGGGTTCATGGTGTCCCCCAGTGGCTCGTTGAATGACCCCATCTCTGGGTATCATAATATTCTCAGACTATGGAGTTCTCATTGGGTGCGGCCAAAATGACTTATACTTCTTCAAAGAGTGTATCTAATGATAGCATGGCTCATGGAGTGGGATCTCTTCAAATGAGAGTTGCGTTAAAAATAATCATTTGGAAGAAGTTGGTAATGACCACCTTATAGAGTGGATTCTCCCCATGAGTATATATAAGTTCTTATACTTCTCTCTTGGTATATATTATACATTTATTATTACATCTTTTATTGATCTGACTTACTTGCTGCATCATTTTTATTGTTTTGAGGGTGTCCTGCTGAGTGTTATTATGCTCAACCATGTATGGTTTTACCTACACATGTTGTGTCTTGTGTAGACAAAGATCTCATTGACAGAGTCCTAGGAGGACTACGACCGGGTGGAGTATAGTTGGAGATGGGAATATCAATGTGTTTACTAGGAGAATACCTTAAAATAGCCCTCTCCCATATAGTGGGATAGACTCTTTACAGTTTTCTGTTAAACTTGTGTTACAGAATCTTCTAGTGGGATTGTATATGAACCTATTTACTTTTTATTTAATCCATATTGTACTTTAGTTGTGGAATAATTGTTGTACTCATTCATTATTTCATTTGTTTTTACATTTCATCATTTTTATGGTTTGGAGATATGTGGGTGTGTATAGGTAATTTATGTTAATGCCTCCCATTTATGGGATAAACCTAGTCGTTAATAGTCACCATACCATGTCCTATTAGAGGAATACTTGGGGTAGCCATGACACAGGCCCCTTTGGGACCAATCGTGACATAGTGGTATCAGAGTGGTTAGTTCTACATTAGTATCGGGAGTCTTTGTGTTTGGTTGGGGGAAAACAATGCTAAGTGTTTGAACTTAGTATTTCAAGACAGGTACTCCAATGTTGGTGTATTGGATTATGTGTCCATACACCATGACTCTGATCATCTACATTAGGAATTGATAATTAAAAACACTGGTGATAAGAAAAAATTGGTAAATTCATCATATAGGAATTATTGGGTTTCCATGGACTTATTGATTCAACTCTTGAGATATACTCTATTGACCATGATCGTCTGGTTTTATTTCAGGATGCCTCCATGAAGACAACTATCCAAGATTCTACCACATGATCATGATGATAATCTTCTTGTTTACTCGGCATTGGTACATTTTCCATACCAAAGATAGAACCTACGGGTGGTTTACCATCTATTCCACCACTCGTCATGCAGTAAGTTCTACCAGTACTACAAGGTGAGGATTCACTTAGGCTGCGTTCATTAAAATAGTTGTATAGGAAACGACATCACATGTTTTGGGGTGAGACAAACCCCTTAATGGTTAAGTAATGTCTAGAGACACTCACCCATGTTTTCTACCTTGTGAGGATGTTTGCCGATCAGATGGTGGTCCTTGTCACGTGTCTTCTTCTGGGATCTGCTGGATGGTGGTGGAGCTTGGTGACTCAGTCACTTGATGAGACAACTCTATCCTAGATAGAATTCAAGTGACCCTTCAGGGAGGAGTTATATATGGATGCATTATGATCGGTATGAAAAAAAAGATATTCTACATCTACAACAGGGCATTATAACCATGGTGGAGTATTCAATGAAGTTTTTTGATATTTTATGCTACTCCTTGGAAATGGTATGGGGCCAATTCTTTATGTATTGGACCTTTGAGTAAGGATTCTTTTTGGAAATCAAGTCATTATTGGTATCTGTTATCATCTCTACTATTTTTTTGGTATTTTAGAGATCCTTATTAGTATAAAGTTTAATCGAAGAGCATACACCAGTAGTATGAGCTAGAAGTGGGAAATTAGTAGTTGAGACCTCAGTTGTAGGTAGCTGATGATAGTCATAGGGATCCAATTAGATCATGAGCTTCAAGATGTGATCCCCGGACTCAGGGTTAGTGGTGCATGGAAACCAGGGTAGCTCGAATCAGTCGAGGTATATACAGTGTTTCTCATGCGGTAGATAAGAAAATATGGAATGAGATTTTCTAACCCATCATATAGGTGGCCAGAAGATATTTGAGGGGAAACCAAGATAGAGATAAATATAGGATAAGGGTTTCTCGTAGGGAAGGATACATAGAAGTGTAGTTGGGAGGGCAGCAGTAGATGGTTGAAGTTTTGACATGTTAACAACACCACCCCCAAGTAGTCTCTGCCATGCTTAGGGAGTTTCGAGGAATGAAAGAGGAAAGTTATAGGCTATGGTTTCATATGAAACAAATAATCCATGGATGATATGAAGTAATGTCTATATCTTTTCCACCTTATATGTAGTTAGTATGGACATAGGTTCTAGTCATTCCTTTTAGTCCACGAATCTTGTTTGAGACTAGAGATTCTTGTTGGATCGTTAACTCGACCCTTTCACTTGAAGAATCCTACTGGAAAAGACTATATTACCATACACAGCCACCGACTATGTGACTTGACTCTTGTATGTGATATTTTTGGTTGGGATATCATGTTTGTGGTGTCGAGGCCTTATGAAATCATTCTTGGTATGGATTGGTTATTGATAGTTCATGATCATATTGACTATTTTCAGAAAAGAGTGTGGTGTTTCTACTGTGATGGAACCAAGTTATCCATAGTCTGTGAAAATTAAATCCAAGTATAGAGTGATATAATCACACATATATGGGTGAATCTAATTACTCATCTATTGTCTAGCCTCACCATTGTTGTAGTGGATGATAGGAATCCTTAGTTTCCTATATTGGGGGTGGAGTATGAGGATGTCTTTCCTATTGATCTTCTAAGATTACTTCCCCACATAAAGGAAGAATTCTGCATTGAACATCACCAAAGTATTACACCAATATCTATATATTCATATCGGATGCCTCCAATAGAGTTTCATGAGATGAGGGCACAATTGGAGGATTTGCAGAGGAAGGGCTTCGTGAGACCCAGTGTTTCACCTTGGGAAGCCACAATGTTTTTCCAAGAAGGGTGATAGGAGCATGAGGTAATGTGTTGATTACCAGATCTTGAACTAGTTAACCATGAATAAAATTAGACACTACTAAGGATCTAAGACCTCTTTTATTAGTTGAAAAAAGTTTGATGGTTCTCAAAGATCGACCTCAAATCTGGCCAACACCATCTATGAGTACAATATGATGATATACAAAATACAAACATAATATATTGTTATGTTCACTATTAGTATATGGTCATGTCATTTGGAATGAATAATTACCTAGTAGTGTTCATGGAACTCGTGTATTGAACCATTCAGTTGTACTTAGACCGGTTCGTGGTGGTATTAATCGATGACATCATATTATATTTGGTGTCCGAGGAGGAGCATGCAAGATACTTAACGAATGTTTTAGAAACTCTCGAAGAGTACTACATTTTTGGAAGGCTCTCAAAGTGTTGATTCTAGATTCCAGAGCTTCATTTTCTAAGACACTTTATATCTGAGGTTGGAGTTGCAGTGGATCCATTGAAGGTTAAGGAAAGGCTTGGTTTGGATCCACCCAAGAGTGTTACCAGGGTAAGGAGTTTCTTTTTATTGTTAGAATACTATTAGAGGTTTTTATTCAACTTATCTAGAGATTAATCACCCTTGAAATATTTAAAATGAATAGGGAATCCTTCTGTGTGGACGAAAAAATTTCATTAGTGTTCTCAAAAGCTGTGGCAAAGGTTTTTGAGTGCTCCCATCTTGAAATTTCCAAAGGGGGATTCCAAGTACATAGGGTTATGTGATGCATTAAGAACTAGACTTGGATATGTCTTGATGTAGTGGAAAGTTTTGATCTCATATGGTTCCCACCATTTGATACCACACGAGTATAACTACAAGTCCCATGATCTTGAGTTAGTAGCAGTAGTCTTTGCATTGAAGATGAGGCATCATTACATGATAGGTGAGAAATTTATCATCTACTCTAACCACAACTGTATCACATATATATTATCTCATAAAGATATAAACATGAGATATAGGTTATGTATCGAGTTCCTCTAGTACTTTGACATTGAGATTTTATATACTTGTGGGAAGGGGAACGTGATGGAAGATGATCTAAAGAGGATATCCAATTCGCAGTTACTGAACGAGGAAACAGAGCAGTTGGTCGCATTGTAGTTATCCTTTATGGATATAGATTGAGAATCTTACATCCAATATGTTTTTTTCACCACTCCCCTCTAACACAAAGTCATGGACGAACATCTTGGAAATACTAACTTCAAGACCCAATGTGCTCAGACATCCACATGGCATGCACCTAACAGATATTCAAAATGTGGGGATAAGGTTGTTCTTTTCAAAGGATGCATGATGGTAATAGTGGTATTGGGGGAAGAGGCTCTGAGGGAGTTTCATACATCCCCTTTGGTAGTACATCCAGGTTTGGAAAAGATATACCAAAAAATCCGATGTTATATTTTGTGGCAAGGGATAATGAAATGAGGTTTGAAGTTTGTTTCTCGATGCCTAACTTTCCAAAAATTGAATGCTAAGAACCAGGATCCAATGAGTTTAGATCGTCCACTTGAGGTGAAAAGTGGAAGTGGGATGGGATATCATCATTCATCAAGATAGTTATACCATGTACTTACAAAATAATCAATTCCATTTAGGTGATCTTTGACCAACTCACCATACGAGACCACATCCTAACTATCTGATAGTAGATTTTAGTAGAGAACATGGGATGCCTTTATGTGAAGAAGATATTTCGACTCCATGGAGTTACATCATTGAATATTTTTATTGCGATGCTCATTTTATATCCCGGTTGTGGATGGGATTACACGAGGAATTTGGGACTCATTTAAGCCTGAGTATAGTGCTCCACCCCCAAATAGATGGCTAGATTGAGAAGGCTATTTAGGTTTTTGAGGCAATGTTTTGAGCTTTCATGTTAGACTTTGGCCATAGTTTGTAGGATCACCTACCACTGGTTGATGTTTCATATAACACCAACTATGATTCCCCCATCATTGTGGCACCATTCAAGGCTTTGTACAGGTGACACTACAGATCACCACTTTTCTAGACCGACCTAGGAGGGCCAACACTCATGGACCTAGATTTTGTGTGATCAACTACAAATAAGGTATAGGTAATCCATGAGTAGATGAATACTGTAAAGATCCTTAATAAGTCTTATATGGTTAGTTTATGGATTCCCATGGAGTTAGAGGAAAGAGACCATGTATTATTTTAGGTTTCACGTGGATGATAATTACAGAGATTTGGTTAGGGTGGGAAGCTATCTCTGAGCTTCATCATCCCTTTCTAGATACTATGTATAGTTGTTGATGTGGAGTACCACTTATATTTACCTACACATTTAGAATGGGTGAACAGTGTATTCCTTATGTCATAGCTTAGAAGTTTTGTGCATAACCCATCTCATGTCATCGACTAAGGCGAGATGGTTATTGAAGATGGAGTGAATTTTTCTAAGTTCCCAATGAATATCAAGGATCGATATAATAGGATCCTTATAGGTGATAAATTCCTTTATTGTGTGTTTAGTGGGAGAAATGCAATCTCTCGGAGATCACATGCAAGTAGGAGGCGTGGATTCATGATCAAGACCCTTATCTATATGGGTAGCCCTTTTTAGATTTTTGAAGGAGTAAAGACCAATGTGTGGAGAAAGTAACATCTCATATTTTTTTGTATTATTTATTTATATTATATAAATTATATTTAAGACCAGGTGATTAGACAACATGTGATTCTGAGGCTGAGGTCACCCAGAACAAAAGTTTGAAAAAATATTAAATATTAAATAGCACTTGTGTGGGGTTTTCTGGAAAAGGGGAATAACTACTAAAAGGATTCCTAGATAAAAAATATAAGGGAACCATTGAGTTCAGAATAATGTGTTCACCCTAGGTACGAACAAATATTGGTCGACACAGGTCGATTGTGGAATGTTGTCCAGGGGGTTTTAAAGGAATAAAATAAATAGTTGATTGTTTTTATTTTTTTCATCAACACATAGACATAACAACTTGTTTGTTTTAAATAAACCTTTTTTCATAGATCCAAGGTTAGTATCATGACTATGGAATCCTCTTAAGGATATGGAGAGAGAGATCTAGAGAACCATCTCAATAAAGTGAGGAGGATACCTTGAATCTGCGATCGATGAAGACCGATCTCGATGGATCATGATAATGATGACGATGCGGCCACCTATCTTCTTTAGTGAGATATCTAAATCTAGGTAGGATGTGTAGTTTAAATTATTCTTTACTGTTCATGAAATCATATGAATAATTTAGACTAATCCATGAATTTATCAGCTCATAGTTCGATCTTAATTGAAGGATGGGTTATTTGTGGGATTTATCAGGATTGGCTTCTGCAGAATTTCTTTTATTTGTTTCCTGTTTTAATGGTGAAAAAAAGATTGACAGGAACATTAATTGAGGTTCATCCCTCTTGATGTTTTTAGTTTTATGTCCAAATTTCATGCATTATTGGTGCACATTCCTCATTCTTCCCCCAACATTGAGAAATAAATCATTGTGCCTTCGATTCTTTGGACAGTGATTGGAATCCATAGATCTGATATTAGCATGACATGATGGAGGTATGACGGCAATGGTGTAAGTTTGGTGACATCGAGACAAATATCTAGCATGGATCCGACATGGTATCAGAAAATGGTCAGGGTGATGGCTTCAAAAGGTTTAGGTGAGCGGGGAAGTGTGTGTCTAGGAAAAGGAGAAGGAGGACTGTGGTAGGTGGCTATGAGGGACCACTGCAGTGGCGGCACCAAATGGGGTGTGGTGATCATTACCACATGTGGCATGGTGAGTAGTGCTACATGTGTAATGGCAAGTAGAGAATATCATTCTAGTTTGGGTCGGCTAATTGGGTCGCATTGGACCAGATGGGTTGTTTCTGGCTAGCAGGTCGGGCCGACTAGGTGGGTCAGGTCAAGCCTGTGGGTTGAGCCAAACCCAAATCAGATCTGGGGAAATTAGGGTGAATCCTGGTTGTGGTCGACTAAGGTGATCTACCATGGTGGTACACTATGGATCCCTGGTAGCTCAAGATATTAAGGGTGTAGGGGACACACAACATGATCAACCACAATAGTTAGTAGTGAGCCACAACAGCTCGAGCTACCACAGGTGTAGAGACTTCATGGCTAGACCGCAGTAGTCGACCACAATGTTCGACCGAAATGGTTGGTTAGCACAGTAGTTGTATCAACTATGGTTCTAGATCCATGGGGATAGTGATATATCCATTTTCAAATGCTCACAACACATAAATGGAGCGTCTAATTGATGATCCATCTACGATGTTGAGACCCTAAAGTTGAAACAGTCATTTTGAGACTAATAATGGAATTTTATTTTGTACCAGTATAGGTTGAGTGCATACGCTTTGTATTTTACTCAAGGATTTTTTGTAGCATTTCATCCACATAACTAGATTATAATCCGCTCTAGATTCCAATACTTATATAGAGTTATGATGTTCCTCTGTGAAACTAGAGTGTGATCCTATATCTTACCTTGTAGAGTTTGCAGAATTGGCGTAACCACCCTGATTAGAGAATTGATCCTATATCCAGTAGGCTGTATTGGTAGGGTTTGTAGAATCATGGTAATATTATCTCCTACGTAGTGAGTTTATCAAGATTGGGTTTGTAGTGTCCACTATCAATTTTGGGCATGGCCCCATATCTGTGTATCAGGGTTTATCTAGATTTAGTTTGAGGTGTCCCACAATAGTTCTGGGTGTGAACTTATTTATGTCTATCGTAGTCTTATCAGACTAGTGTGTTCTCATTTAGTAGGTCTTAGATGTTCTATACCTCTTTGTTGAGTGTCTCTGATGATATCATGTATTGTGGAGTTCGATATCCCAGAATGATTGTTGTTTCAAACAGAATCATGTGGCAAGAAGTTGGTTATAATGACCTGATGGCATCGAGTCTCTCCAGAGTATACATGGGTTCTTATCTTTTGTGATTGGAATCTATTATGAATAGATTATTACATCTTGTATTGATATGACTTACCATTTTCCTCATGTGTAGTATTTTGGGGCATCCTACTAAGTATTGTTATACTCACTCGTAAATGGGATTTTCTCCCATGTGTTAGGTCTTGTAAAGACGAAAACCCCTTTGACTTTGTCCCAGGAGGACTGGGAGTGATTGGAGCCTAGCTGGAGTTGGCCAGACTGAGGGGTTTATCAGAATCATACCTTGAGGTCGTCCTTTCCCTAAGAGTATGTTTAAATCTTTATAGTTTTTATTTAAACTTGTGTTATAGACTCTTATTGTGGGCTACTATTTATCCCTATTTACTTTTCCTTTACATTCTGTTGTACTCTAGTTTCGGGATCCCATTTTTATTCATGAATCCTTTCATTTGTTGTTAGTTTTCATCATTTTTATGGTTTGATATGTGTGTTTGTGTGTGTGTGTGTGTGTATACTGGTACTTCAATATTATGACTCCCATTTTTTTGATATGCATACTTTGTGCTAGTCACTATCCCCTGGCCTATTAGAGGTGGTATAGTGGTTTTCAAGTCATGGGCCCCTCTAGGATGGGTCATGAAAATTATTAAAGATTTTTTGTGTACTTTATAAAAAAATCAATCACATTACCCTTACACAAGTCAAAAATTTATTATCTCAAGCCATGCACTAAAGAAAATTAGAGAAAACAATAGTTAATATGGGAATAAAATATTGGTTTAGGAATCTCTAATTTTCATTTTCATCCCATATAATGATCCAAAAGAAAATTTTACATATTTATTTGTTTTATTTGGGGAAATAGAAACATTAAAATGTTTGATGGATATTTCCAACAAGTTATATTGGGTTTTTAGTGTTATAAATTAGAATAAATATGAAGAAAACATGAACAAGTTTCTATATATTGATGAGATAGAAGATATTTGGTGAGAAGACTATGAATATTGTACCATTTAAAAATATAAAAAAAATGAAATTTCATGATTGGCATGTTTATTAAAAGAATCAAAAAAATTGTGAAAAGGTATTGTTTTTACTCATTTTTGCAACTGTTTCCATTGATTCTAACGTCTTGAAGGTTGTAACCCTTCATAGTAGTGAAAACATTAGAGGAATGAAGATCCCCCGTTTATAGTGAAAGTGTAATTCCTTATGAACTACATTGAATATTATCACTTAGGGATATTATTATTAATGGTATATGTCTAATGAAAACTATAGTATGCCAAGTATTAAATATTGAATGATGTTCTTTCTAAGAGAAAACCCATTTGTGTTTTCTATAATTTTTTCAATTTCATTTTTTCTAAATAAAGAATGAAAATAATACTATGATAGATTTATAATTTAAGTAATGCTTTGGAATATTTTTTGAAGTCCTCACATAAGACCTCTAAACCTCTATTATAATTATAAAAAATGTAGTGGAAAAGTGTTATAAAATATTGAAATCATTAGATGAAGGAAAATAATTTTTTTAAAGTTATTAAAAATCATGGAATAATGTCTGGTATTATTTCATAATTCAGTTCCCATAAAAAAAATTAAAGACCAAAATATTTCCTTAGATTCCATATTGGCCCAAATATTCTTTAAGAGTCATATATTTATATTGTAATATGACCATGAAAATCATAAATAGGAATTTGGGGAAAAAATTTCCATCATTTTATGTTGTGAAGTTCACGCATAAAAAAATATTCAAAAAATAAATTTTTCCATGGGATACTATCACATTAAAATGTGAACTAATAAATTCTCATGAAAATATGGAATTGTAAATAGGGTTATTTCTTATACTAAAAATATTTATACATAATGAATAGATAGGTCCATAAATTTTCCTAGGGTCAATGTTGTTCCATAATAAAACACACTAATGCGCTAATTTTCAGTTAAGGATGATATCATCGAATAAAATTGCAATAAAATAACTAATATAGATAGAAATAATTTCAAATAAATAATTTAATGTGATAGTGAAATAAATGAATTATATTTTGGAATTCAATTGTTAAACTAAAGTATTGTTGACCAAAATCATTGAAAATAAAATATAAAATTATATCATAATCCATCAATATTTTAATTTCACCCTGATGTATGAAAATCATGGAAAATTAATAGTTTTGGATCGAAAAATAATATTTTACTATTTTGGTGTTATTATTCAAAGATATAATTTCCATAAATTTTGGTGCAATCCATAGGTTGTGTTTGTGACCACTACTGATCTACCTTTATAAGGTCTTCATCCTCAATGGAAGGCCCTTACTAAAATCAGCTCTAATTAAGGGGAATTAGTGGGGTATAATAATATACCACCTATCATTTTTTAACAACACCCCTATTGATTTTAAATATGCTATTTAACTATTTTTAATCAACAAACTCATACCATGGTTTCCCTAGAAAGGGAAAAAACCTTCTCTAACATACACTAATAAATTTAAATCCACCCCTCTTCCACCTCTGATCCCATTCATAAACTCCATATTTTATAGTTCATATGAAACTAATTATTATTCCCAAAATTATATAATCCCCTTGGAATACTAAAAACCATCATTTACTCACAATAATTATTTAACAAATGATCCACCCCAACTGTCTCCTTCTTCTCCAAGCTATAAAAAACTCAACCTAAACTGGAAACCCAAAACCACAACTCCACACTCATCCTCAGGTGATGAAAAGACCCAAATGATCAACCACAATTTCATTTAATATAAAACAAAATAAAAAAAGATAGGTATTTATTATGAAGTTCATGAAAAATATCAGTATAAGAAACATTTGGTATTTTACTACCTTACAAAATATTGGGATATATGGGAATGCACTAGAAGCATTATGATTGATTCATTTAGACCAAATTACTACAGTGTGAGAGGTGGCATATCAAGTTATATAATTGGTATTATATGATACATTTTATTATAATATTGGACTTCTATAATATTAAAATCTATTACTTTCCATTAAATTTAAACTCTTTATTTAAAATGTCTATTACCTTAGTTAAACATTGGTGGTAATAATTAATTCCAATCTGGTGGAGAGATAATTGGTCCCACATTGAAATTTGTACCTTTATTTATCTAGTTGGGATTATAACTTATGATATGTATTTTAACTTATTATAAATTTGTATGTTATTATGTTTATAAATTCTAAATATATGGTTGAAAATTATTGACAGACATGTGATCATTCAAAATTTGAGTTCAATTTTAAATTATCATTCATATGATCCCTCTTTGTAATTATAATTCTTAAAAATATTCTTTAACTTAACTATTTATTATTATTCATAACATGAAATGGTTTATCATTATTTTTATTTAGATTCTCGTGAGGAAATATAAAACCATTTGATGTTTTCTTTGTAGTACCCTCTTTTTTGAGAAAATCCAAAGATATGCATCACTAATAGAACATTTTCATTTAATATATTAATAAATTTAAATATTATCAAAAAATTAAAATGGTTAACTACATTTTTTGTTACATTTTATCTTTATACCTGTACACCTAACATATATATAATCACTATTGAAACCCACTATATACTATCATTAACCTTGATTTGATTATCATAATACAAACCAAATTTTCAATCCAATAACACTTTTACTAATTTTTCTTAATAACTAATAAATGAGTATGAGGTATATATATTTTTTAATTTTGATTGGGATGGAAATAATTGAAAATAAAAAATGTTAAAATGTATCATTGTATTTTGGTAAAAGGTTCAAAAGATACGTTATATTTTGAGTGCCCTCAAATAGTAAGGATAAAATAAAAAAATGATGACAACCTGAAAGATATATCATTAAATTCATTATTTATCTATGATCCTATGCTTTCAAAAAGAAGATTAATAGGAGTTGAGATGTTAATTTCCATTTAAAAAGTAATTGATAGAGTTACATTCACTGTGCATTAAATTACATATCACACATTCTACATAAGACTTATAACACATCATTGAGCCTTGATTATGATTTTCATGTCAATTACCTACCAAAACATAAATTTTTAAAAATACTTTATAATTAAATCATGAATAGTGTTGTTTTATTTCTAATATAAAAATTGATATATCATTAAATATTATAAATAGAGTAAATAAACTTGATAATGAAAATTTATTTTTCTAAATGATATTGAGCTATGAGTGAAAGGATATTTTGGTACGGTTAATCATATATACAAGGATTGAAATATAATTCTAGACAATTATATTAAAATTAGAGAGCTATTGGGAATTTAAATCCTATAAGAGACATGATTAGATCAATATATGTTTGGAGACATTTTTCTTTTAGATTTTTATATTATACATTTATTTATATATATATTATTCATTT
Source organism: Viscum album (assembly GCA_963277665.1). Classification (NCBI taxonomy): domain Eukaryota; kingdom Viridiplantae; phylum Streptophyta; class Magnoliopsida; order Santalales; family Viscaceae; genus Viscum; species Viscum album. The sequence continues at coordinate 1,547,849,597 of OY728152.1, read as the reverse complement.
ATAGTTTTCAATATTCATTTAATTATATTCTATGTTAACATTTATATTAGTTATAAGTAAATAAGAATGTTTTTGAACCATTCATAACCTAAATTATGAATAAAAGTCTTACATAAATTTTATTATAAATTAGACATAATAATTTTCATTTTATTTATTTTTGATTACTTGTTGTATAATGTATATTTTGGATGAATATGGTAGGTATTATAGGTTTTCTTATTTTGACTAGAAAAAAATGATACAATCCATTCAATGATAGAATGATCATTATAGAAATAATATTATTATTTTATATAAAGTCACTCTAAAATATATAATAATTATATCATTATTCTCATTAAAGGTTAATATTTTAGAGGAATCTATAGAGGAGAAATTAATCATGACACAAACTATTACACCATAATGCACATATGTGATTAATATAATGGTTTGGAAAGAAGTTAAAATTGAAACGTATTGTAGTTAATCATGTTATAATTTTTAGTGTCATTTGAGAAAATATATATTGTTTTATATTATCTCAATCCGACACCTATGGCCAGGTATAGAGTTTGAAGAAGAGTTTTAGATTAAAAATAATTTCTGAAAAGTTTGGTAGGTTCTGTTATGATTTGAGGATATTCAAAGGAGATGATAAAATTAACTAGTAATTATGGGAAAATATAAATTCATTGGGTATTAACAATTGAATATTTGATGTTAAAAATAGACAAAAACGGAGGTTAAGGGAGAAAAGATATGGGATGTTTAAGTGAGATATGTATTGAGGTATATGTACTAAGGTTTCACTATGATATTATAAATTGTATATATATTAAATTTTCATAAATTAGGAGGAAAGAAAGTAAAAAAATAACCACATTTATGAAACATTTTTAATTCTAGAGAGATTTTGTCCAAGATTAACTCAACTATAAAGGAATCAGATAATGATTTTCTTTTCCATTTAATTTCCTCAAATCTCTTGTCTGATTTATCAAATATTATCTTTTACATTTTGTTACTAAATTTCTTTAGATATGTTATTAATTTTGTATTGATTTTAATTTAATCAAAATATTATAGTTTTTATCTCGAGGGTGAATCATGAAAAAATATATATAGTCATTTATTTTTTATTTGTTCATTTTTCATATAGATGGATAGTATTTTTATATTATGGTATTGTAATTAATTTTTATCCCATTAATTATAGATTTATTGTTAAAATTAATCAATATAAGATTAAAAAAATTAGTGTAGATAATGATTTTAGTTTAGAAATTAACCTTTATAATTATTTTTCATTTGAGAATTAAACTTCATTCTTCTTAATTTATATAGGTTGTTTTCACCTAAGTAATTGAAATTGTTATAGTAGTATTGGTTAAAATTAATCATGTTATAATATCATAATCTAGGAAAAAGGTAAAAAAATATTCTCAATTATATAAATATTTAAATTAGATTATATTATGTAGATATCTAATTATATTAAATCAACTTACTATCAATACAATTTGTAGAAAAAATAATAAGTGTATTTGTGGGGTCTATTTTGTTTTATTGGAAATTTAATTATTATAACAAACAATTTAATAATAAATAATTTATTTTTATTTTTATTTAGGACTATTGGAATGGGGAGATGTATACCACACAGTATTCTATGAATGTAATGATATGTTCCTCACTCAAATGGATAAAATCAAGTACAAGTGGAAAAGTTTCATTCCACACAAATAAAATGTAAATGGGACCTCCATAATCCATAATATTTATCTAATAATGATGAATATATATTGCCTAAAAATATTTCCATGTTTAGTGATGTTGAGATGAGAACCTCTAATTGGGTGTAGGACTTGTAATTCATCTATTTCTATTAAAAATTGTCATCCATACTATAAAACCTATTTTTAAGATCTTATTAGTAATTTGTTTTCTTAAAACCCACCTAAAACATATAAAACCTATATAAATGGGTGTATTACATTTCAAAGGATCCATTTTAACACCTTTTTCAGTGAAAATAAGACACCTAGATCAAAATTTTTATCCATTTGAAGTTGGAATGAGTTTTCTAATTTTTTTTAATTCATACCACTTTAGAATCCTCACAAATACCGTACCTCAAATAAATGTACCCTAGTATCACGTGCTCAATGTTTACAAACATATTAATGGTACCAAGTGCATATTCAAAACATAAATTCATGAAACTCAAAACTGATTTACTCTTCCCATGTACATTGATCTCATTCATGAAAACCAAATGTTTACCTATCTTCTGTACTAATCTCTATATTGAATTTAGAACTAATTTGATGTGTCATATGACCAAGAATATTTAATAACATGTGTAATATTGCTAGTTAATTTATATTGATATAAATAAAGATCCAAATTTTGATCCCATTTGTTCTAAAAATTGACCCTCAAGCCATCATTTTGATGTACTTTTTAAACAGGAATCAATTTCTCAAGCTTTGTGCCCCCAATACTTCCCTCTATTAGGTGAATTATAAGTCCAAACCTAAAGATGATACTAAAAATGATTCCATACACACTAGATATCTCAAAGTTACTAGAATAGGGTTAAATGTTCCCTATGTATAGATTGATACTATTGTAGAGTATGTTTTTTCCTATCAGTACCAGAGATTAAATACTACGGTGAAATGTGACCTATCCATCTAGGGGCACACTATAATGGTTACAAATAACCCTAAAAACATATTAAATTTTCAATTCACCTTTCCCTCATCATAGAGAAATTATTCACCTATGTAAATAACTACGGAGACACTTCTAACTACCATTTATTTAACACCCTAATGTTTTGAAAGAAGAACATTATGTTTGATAGTTTATACAACATGCACCACTAGGCTTAAAAAACTCTGAAATACTATTACTTATATACGATCACTAAATCCTAGTCATTGAATTGGTAGGTAAGAATTTGAATAAAAATTTTATAAAATATGCATAAATTTCATATGCAATAAATAAAATTTTATTGACATATAGGAAATAACCATACAGTTTTTTAGAAAATTCGTATTATGATTCATAAATAATTACCATCAAAAATTATTTTTATTGATTTTTGTGAGAAAATACTATAATTTATTTTTAACTCTTTTATAAAAGTGGTTTTATAAAATTTAATTAAATTTTTTAAAAAATATGTCAGAATTATGTTAGATTTAATTGATAAAAAAAATTTAAAATGAATTGTTTTTTTTGAATAATATAAAAAAACTTATTTTTATTGAAAAATGTATTTTTTTCAAGAATTTAAAAAGAAAAACATATTATTAAAATTGTTTAAAAGTTAAATTATTTATATTATAATATTAATTATATAATTATGTTTATTTTAATCCATAATATGTTTCAATTGAATATCAATCCTTTTCATACATAAAGGAATTTTTCATAGAAAAACTATTTTCTCATTATGTTTTTTGGATTTCTCTTAAATTAATATTTGAAACATCTATGAATTGAATCTTGGTAAATTTATTTAAAATTTATAATAATGAGGTTAAAAATTAAAAAATTTAACCCATTTAGTAAATGTTAGTATGAATATTAACCTAATTTATTTTTTTCACCTTTGTAAGGGTATAACATGTAAAATATGGATAAAATTTTTGGATAAGGATTCAAAATATCTCCAAAACTTGAATTTATCATATTTGATGGGAGGAGTTATAACAATTACATCTAATACTATAAATTTTTTCCATTTGATTCCATATTTCTTTGATTATTACATTTATATTATTTTAATAAATGAATGAATAAAAAATGTCACACTATTAGCATTAATATGTCTAATATTTTAACATAAGGGTAAAAGGAGGATACGTTTCGTTATAAATAATTGTTTAACATATAAACTAATTTAATTTATCATTTTAATTTGTTTTTAATTTTTTTGATTGAGTAATTGGCCTAAATGATTTTCCAATGCCATTATAATATCCATTCAATTAATTGAAAAATAAAATGAATGATTTTAATAAATTTGAAATTTATAAAATATGGATGAATTATTGAGTTACTTCTGTTTTTAGGAAAATATTACATATTAAGGACGTTTTAAATGATTTTATTATAATTAAAACATTTTATTTAAGACATAAATATCAAATTTAATGATCATAGTAAAATTTACATCATGATATTTTTGGAAAATAATATTTTATTAAATTATTAAAAATTTATTAAAATAATTTAATATAAAAATTTGGATAATAAATGGTCTAAAATTTCATAAAATATCTATTTATGAACTAATTTTCACCTTATAAGTTGAATTATAACACATTAATATTGAAAAATTCATTATCGTGGTTAAGATTCACATTGGTTAACCAAGTGGTTAATTTAAATAATAAGGATGAAAATGATAGAAAAACCTATATAAATTTAATTTTTTGATCATATTATATTTTATAATAATTTTATTTTAATATATGCATATTTTGAATCAGTTTTATTGAGAATTTATCAATTATATTCTAATATTTTTGTAATTCCAAGAGTACCCCTCCCCTCACTTATAAATGGTAACCTATTCTCTAATCTTAATGTAACCTTTTGAGTTATGTAAATTGAACAATAACCACCAGAATACCATCCTATATTAATAAAACACAATCTAGGTCCTCTTTTACTTTCAATATTCCATTCCTTTAATGATTACTGTGTAAGCCAAAGGAGGGTTATCAACAAAAAGGTATAACTCTTAATAGAGTGACTCCAGTTTTATTTCATCTCTAAATAATAAAAAATACATGGTATAAATTATAAAATAATAAAATTATTATAGTATATACATATTAAATTGTGTCTATTATCATGGAATACAGACTACCGACCTTATATTCATCCTATAGAAAGTGAAAACACCACCTGTGCGTACATACGGCTTACCGTCTCTATATGGCCATGTAATTAATTTTTCATCACCACTTTCCTTGGATATTTATAGTGATTTATTTAATAAATATACATATTATTTATTATATTATTGTGATTCTATAAATTTTAGTTAATATTTATCGTTTTTTCATTCCATAATCAAAAAATAGAAATATAATTCAAGTGCATGTACGGCCTACCATCTCCATGATCGATATAGTTCACTTTTCTATCTCTGGATTTTATTGATGACTATAAATATATATATATATATATAATTAATATATATTATATTAATATAATTTATAAAATTTTATATATTTTTTATTCATGATCAATTTACAAATACTAAGATAATCAAACTGAAACATTCCTGAAAAATGAAGCATTTATCTCCCGAAAAAGTGATTTTAATACAGATTCATTAAAAAATGGGTGATGTGATGCTATAATAAATTTAAATATAACAAAATATGAATGATTATGTTTATTTAATACACTTATAATAAATCAATATTTAATATACAAGATTTTCAAACAATTACAAAGAAATCAAAGACATTAGGAAAGGATTTATCGTCTAAACTTTCTTTCTTTGGGACATGTGTTATGTTAAGAATATATATTATTATATTTAGTGTAGGTAAAAACATTTGAGATGTTATATCAGTAATGTATTTATACTAATGATATTTCAAGTTCATTTTAATTTATTCTTTCATGGGGATTTGGATTCAAAACTTACCCAAATGGTAAGGGTTTTATATTACAGTATAATTATTTATCGAGGATTTTGATGATTATTTTTTAATGATTACATAAAATGTTCTAAAAATCAATAATATAATGATTTTTATTCTCCTCTTGTTATTTATAATTTTTACCGTTTTTCCTTTCAATTTACTCTCTCTAGGTACCTCGGAGATCGAAATAATATTTTTAAAGGAAAAAGACTTTATTTCTCTCTTTTGTTGAAAATACATTTCATTAAATGTTTATGTTTTCTTAAAAAGTTTTCAAGAATTTCATTAAAATTATAAAATAACCATTTAAATTTTTTTAACCAATGTTTAAATTTTTAAGAACTTATTTATAAAGATTATTATAATCATTTTTTAAATAAGTTACTTTTTATCTTTTTACCAAAAATGTAAAATGAATCATTATTTTAATGATATGTATTGAATGAAATTTCCTACCATCATGAACATTCAATGATTTGAAGTTTACTTTAAATGTTTCCATTGTTTTTTTTAAAAAAATCACAATAATTTTTTATATTTTTGTATTTTTAAGTAGTGATTTTATAGTGAAAATGGTATTTTCTTTAATAAATATTCCAAATTATATTTTGAAGACATTTTAATGTTGTATGACATACATTGATGGTACTTATGCTTTGTTGAGGATAATATTCAATCATACTAACCTTGTTATTCCTCTATAGGTTTTATTATTATGATGATGACATATTTATGATACCCATTTTTGTTCCATGTGTTATGATATATGGTTAATGATTTATAATCATAGGGAATAGATATGAATAGATTAAAATTATATGACTAATTGGACGAAAATAATAAATTCCTCTAATATATTTGTCAATGATGGACAACTCATGAGATAAATATGATATTTGTGAACCTAATTTCATTTTCACTATTTTATGTGTGGACCTAGATTTCATATCCTTTAGTTTGATCATGGAAATGGATTTCATGTCCATATGTGTATAAATAGATCTTGTTTTATGTTAAAATAGTTATCCATGGACCCGGTTTCATATATATATGTTTATATGTGAGCCTAATTTCATTCCCTTAATATTTTGAGTAAACTAGTTTCTATATACACATGTTCAAAACGTTAAAATCATATATTTTCTAAATTCATATTTTTGTGTTTTCCTCTTATGGATCACATTATTTGATTCATTTATGATTAATGTCTTATGAACATCCAAGCATGATTCCAAACTCCAAATTATGATCTTTAATAATTCAGTTATGGAGTTTAAAAATTAAGATCATGTTGATATGCACTTATGGTTCTATTATACTCAACTTATCAATGATATATGCCTTTTTTATCCTTATTGGTAATATTATCTCATAATTTCTTATGCTTACAATCCAAGGGTTATAAAGAAAGGTTTTAAGTAGGGTATGTCAAAGGAGAGTACAATGTGAGAAGATCTATGTTAATGATGTTGAAGATATCTTATGAACTAATAATATTGTGTATCTAGTCTCCAAAGAAAATAAACATTTTTTATACATAGGTGTTTATTTGTAAAATTTATTGGTTTATCTAAAATGATGAAATATTTATATATGTTGTACTCAGGTTAGTTCAGTTCATATTTGAGGAAATGTTTTGTTATATTTGGATATTAGGCTTAGAGTACTATTGTAAAAACCCTAGGGATAGATCCAAGAATAGGGTAACGTCCTAAATTTTATTAAATGAAGCGGTTATATGATTTTCAAATAAATAAATCTATGTATATATAAAATAAGTGGTCAATGTTTTCAAAAAAATCATCTATGGTTAATAACCATGTAAATATTTTATCGATTATATGATTTCCATCATTCTTGAGCATGGTGAGTGTTCCCTTACAGTGCACCTAGTTTTAGACTCCTATCTAATATTCTTGGGTTAATTTACTTTTTCTTTGGGAACCATTATAATGTATTTTTATAAATGATGAAAATGAATGGCATAGGTGTCATAATTTAAGGAATATCAAGAATAATTTTCATGAATATATGATTGTCCAATCTAAAATTTATTGGATGATTCTTACACTATGATTTTACTATTATCCAATGGTTGTAACATGAAGGAATCATCTGAATAGATTATTAAATACCAACGAAATGAAATTTTTTATGAGAAAAAAAGACTTATGATTTGGGATAAAATATCTTATCACTATACTCACTCAACTATCACAATTTATAAGTGGAAATAAATATCAGGTTGAATAAATAAACTATCTAAGGAGTGATAAATATTCCATTGAATATTTTATAAAACAATTTCCACCATCCTTATATAGTTAATCTTATCCAATGATTTTTGATCAATGGATCAATTTGATTGAGAATATATTTATATTATATAGTGCTTAGACCATGATATAGTTATCTTAGTAGTATATCACACTAAAATATATTTTATCAATAGTGGAATATTATCATGAATAAATTGAAATAATAAGAAATAAATAACATAGAATGGGTGGTGTTAAAAATTATATACCTCAATAAGTAATTTCCTTGCACTCTTTAACCTTAAATGGAGATGTTATTTGAAGAGTTTAGATAAAAGCATTATGGAGCTATCAAAAGCTATGAAAACAATTTATAAGACTTATAAGGAATGATTTTAGTTTTATTATCAACCAAGAATGTAATATTGATTTAATATTTACAATTTTGAAGACAATTCATCAAAATTCCATAGCCATAAGGGTATTTGGAAGCTGTGATGAAATAATTTAATGTGTTCTCAAAGTGGAAATGGGAGGTGTAAACCTAGATAGTTCTCATGATATGAAAAGAAATATGAAGTATCATGTAATATATTATGGTACGTCACATTGATGTAAGAAAAATCTTCTACCTCATTCTTTAAAAAATGTCTAAATGATAAATTTGGTGAGTTTCTATAAGCAACAAGAATATGTTTCAAGTTTGAGAATTATGTCCATTGAGAAAATTAATTTATAAGTAATGTGAAGAGGCTAGTTAATGAAATGAATGGAAAGAGAGACCAATTTAATACACCAGAACCACTTTAGTGTTTTATATTAAAGGATATTGGGAATTATATGAATCAATTCCCTAATTCAAGGTATAATGAGGATAATAATCAACAAAAACCTCAAAATTCAAAGGATAAAGGGAAATTTAGGCAATCACAATAGATGAAGTGAATAATTATAACTGGAGAACCCTTATCATTTACTCCGGACATTATGACTCCATGATAATGTTTATGTGAATGATCCCCATGAAAATATTATTGGTTATAAAATTTTATATGACTATGATAATTGATTATATCTCTTCACATATTCAATATAAATTTAGGTAACGAGGATATCATATTTATTCTGAATCACCCTATGATCCTCTATCAGTGCAAGGATGAACCAAATTGAAATATTTATTTCTAATGTAAGATAATATTTAAGGAATAAAGGATGTTTCAGCTTTTTTAATAATATATTTTTTTATTCTAGTAAATTATAATTCCATTTTATTGAATATATAATGAAGGTATATATATATTTATACAAGATTTTATGACTGATTAAAATTATTTCTAGATAATTTTCAGGTTGATCATGAAAGGATATGGGATAAAATCATTATAATCTATGGGTTTCAATCATGGTCAGACATATTTGGGAGTATCCTTATGGATAACTATTTTTTGTGGAATGAATTAATTTGATCTTTGGGGGTAATTTTTTAGTTTTTATAGATTAATGTTTTTTATTTATCCATATTGGATATGTTATTATAACCATTTTGGTTTTTATGATAAGTAGAGATAGAATGAATGATTATCATTCTACTATAGATATTATGATCTATTATATATTACATTTAGTTATTCATCCCTTGAAAAATCATCTTGAATATTCATTTCATGGAGTAAGAGATGAAGTATAAGCTAATCCAAGCACACCAAACGGATCAATTTCTCTTAAGATATAAAATGAAATCAAGTATTGAAATTTTATAATATTTTATATCTTGCTAGTAGTAGAATGCCTAAAATTTAGGAATAAGATCTATAAATAAAATTATATAACTTTATTATTATTTTTTATGAATCGATGGTCTTTTTACCCATAAAAAATTTATGATTTGGTGGTCGTTAAAATTCTCCTGACCATGATCATAATCACTCACTATCATTCCTTGGGTATTATTTTTCTCATCCTTGTCCACATTTTCACTTCCCAATATTGTTATACTATTAATAAACCTAGTTTTGGTATATTTCAAACGACTTTTATATGTGAATTTCACTCCTTTTAAGAGGATTTTTCAATTAAGCATTTTTGTAATATGGTTTTTCAATAAATGTTGTTTCAAAATCCAATCCCTTGATTATAGAGAATAAGTTGAAATTGTGAGGATGATATTTATTAATGTTTGGAGAAATTAACACCCAAAAATTTTTAAACGAGCAAAAAAAATTTACGGTGTACATGACATGCTACATTAGGCTTAAACGATACATGATATATTATAATTTAAATATGATCATTATAACATAGTTTTTGAATTTTTTAGTTATGAATAAAAACAAAAAAAATTATGAAATATAATTAAATGTATTTATATTTTAAAATTTATTGACTAATTATTAGTAAATAGGCATTCATTTTTTTAAATCATATTATTCTTCAAAAACTCATTTCCTTCAAGATATTTTTATTGAATTTTGGGAGAAAATATTTTTTAACTTTTTTAAATTTTCAAACAAAATATTTTATAAAATTAAATTACTTCTGAATTAAACAAGAAAAATAGTCATAAACTGAATTTTAAATACTTTTTTAAAAGATAGTTTTTCTATTAATAGCATAAAATACTGATTCTTATTGAGAATTATAAAAAAAATTCAATCATTTAAATAGATATACATTTTTAGAAAATTATTTAAAAGAAAAAAAATTCTATTATATTATTATTAATCTAATTAGATTAATTATTATTAGTTTTAGCAATAAATTTGTTATAAATATATTTGTATACTTAAAAATGGTTTTATTTCCGAAAAAATGTTTTTTAATTGCATTTTGTGGTTTTCTATTAAATTAATCTCAGACACTATTGTTAATTTAATCTTGAAAAATATATTCCATATTTATAATCTGAAGGTTCAAATTTTTGAAAATGTTTTTTTATTTTTGGCTAATATGTGTAGTAATAATTATAAATTTTTGTCACCACCGTATGTGTAAAAAGGATAAAATATGGTTAAAATAATGGGATAAGGCATTAATATTTCTCTAAAACTTTTCCTCACTATTTTAGATGGGTTTTCTAACCTTTTCCATTAAAGTTTTTAATATATGCCCACATTCTTCTTTAATACACATTGAATAACCTTTATATTAATTTTATAAATTAATAAATACAAAATTCTACACTCTTTACTTTAATATCTATTATATATTATTATAATGGTAAAAAGAGGTTATGCTATATTATAAATATTTATCTCTATTATAAATCAATTTAATTTAACATCGTAATTTATTTTCAATTTTAATTGACTGAATAGTTACCATAAATTCTTACACAATGTCTATATAGTATTTATATAATTATAATTATAATTAAATAAATGATTTAAAAAATGTTGAATGCAATAAAATTTTGATTAATTATTGAGCTACAATAGTTTTTTAGAAAAATTAAATATATAAGGGATTTTTTAAATAATTATATTTGATTTCTTTAATTTTATTGGTGTCTATAAATTCAAATTAAATGAATATTTTCAAAAATGTAATTAATGAAATTTTATGAAAATAATATTTCATTAAATTGTTTAAATTATATAAAAGATAAAATTAAAAAAATTGGATAATTTATTGTCTAAAATTTAATAATATGGAGATTTATGAAATTATTTCACCTCATAACTAAAATTATTACCCTTTGATATTGAATAATTTGTTACTATGGTTATGATTAAAATTGCTTAACCTGGGGTTAATGAAAAAGATAAGGTGTAATATCAGACCAAAACTAGTATAAAGATCATAGGATAAAGATATTTATACCTTATCTCTTTATATTTTATTCTCTTTACACTTGGAAGCATTTGGATTCATAATGAATGAAATATATTTCAATATTTTTTATATTTCCCAGAGTTACCCTCCCTTCACTTATGAAAGGGACCTTGTACTCCTCAATTGCACATAAATTTTGATCCATACAGATTGTAAAACCCATATAATACTACCTTATTAGATTCCCAAACAAAATTATATTTCTTATAGTCTTTTTAGAAGTTCGTCCCTTTAAGGATTAAGGTACAATCCTGTAATTCCCTAATCTTAGTTAACCAGAGACCGTGAATTATTTTAATATATTGGTGTGATTACAAGGAATCAAGTCCTAGAGGAACGATCAATCTAGCAGTCTTGGAAAATAGATTACATACATGAACTTCACATTATAGTTTTAAACATAAAATAAATAATAAATACTCCTTTGAGAAATCATTTATTCCCCTAGCTTAACCCTACATATCAATCAAGATACAATTCTTGGCATCCTGGGAAAATAAAACAAAAGAATGGATGAACTCAGATGCTTAGTAAGGGTAAATAATTCAGCGGAAGCAATAAAATTTTAAGGCAAGATTCATAATAAAAACATAAGCCTTTTAAACAATAAATTTGAAAATAATATGGAAAAAAATCAAACATTACCATATAAACATGAACATGGATATTCTATTAGTCTAATAATCACATATAATCACTAATTTCATAATGAGGGAATGCATGATTTTGGACATAATAACTCTTACATCAAGGCGTTATGCCAAGAGAAGTCACAAATATTCTTTCAAATCCTTGTGCCAAGACACTAGTTTGTCTCATGAGACCTACCAATGCATCGAGGGGCTATAATGTGACCTTTCAATCACTTACTAAGTCTAATGCATTCCTCATATGAATCAGGAGAAACATAACATAATCATTCCTTTTAAAACCAGCATATGAAATGTGAATACATTAACCATAAACCATGAATGGTATAAAAATATAACATCCATCGAAAAACATATCATAACTCATTCAATACAATATGGAAGATTTTATTATAATAAATCAACTTCAATCAAGAATAATACCCAATAAATAATGCTGACATATTTGTAAATTAAAATTAAAACTCTTTGAGAGAAATATCCTTTTTTCATGAAATCATATAAAAGTCAAAAAAAATTTAAAGGAATCCATCTATAATAGATTTTTGAATCAAAGTGTCCCATATCATTTTTAAACTTTTTAAAATAATTAATATTTTAAAACCATCGTGTCCATATAAATAAATCCTTAAAATCATTTTGAAAACATGGACATTAATTAAATAGATTTTGAAACAAAATATTTCTTTTAAACATTTAAATTGATGATTTGGTTAAAGATAACATTCAATAAAACCTTTAAATATTCCTTTTGAAAGAATTTTTATGAAACCTTAATATTGATGATAAATATATCCCAATAAATACTTATGCATAAACAATTTTAGATAATAATGAGATTGAGGAATTATCCCTTACCTTAAGTATGATACTCTCTACATGACTTTGAAACTCCTGTATAATGTTTCTAAAAATATTAATAACTTATATCAGAAACATAATAATATTTTTGATATCATATATGATTATTTTATGACTATATATTACCTATTTGTTAAAAATTCCAAGTTGATGCTACATTTCTGGTAATATCGCTTTGTTTATTATACGTGTTTTGAATTATTATTCTTGGTCATGTTACTTAGATCATTAATTAATTTCTTATAGAATGAATTGTTTTATTTATATATCATATATATTCATAATATAAATTTATGTAATAGATATATTTATAAAATGGAATACACCATTCATGGAGACGGTAGGTCGTACGTACGCATGAACACTGTTTCCATTTTCTTATCTTATTGAATGGAAGTAAGTGAGTAACATATATATAAATATATATATATCATTATATTTGACTTATTATTTCATATATTTCATAATTATTATTAATATGTTTTTTTATAATCATTCTTGGGTTGTCAAAGTGGAGAGGGAATCTTATCGCATTGTGGAGACAGTAATTCGTATGTAAGCATGAGCAATAAAATCATTATATTGATAGTGAAATAATATTTAATTAGATGGTATAATATTTATACAGAATCATTAATATATATTTAATTATTATATACAGAAATTATACTCACAATTATACCCATCTAAATAATGAATTGGTGATTAACGAACTACACCACGGCGTGGAGATTGTAAGCCGTACGTACATATGTACGGTGACTTTTTCATTCCTTAGATGGATACAATATTGAAAATAGTTGTACCATATTTATAATAACATATCAGTATAGATAAGGTACTGGATTGTTTATTTTAGAATTGAACAATAATGAAAGAGGATATGGAAGAAGAAACCAACTTTTAAAGAGGTGATGAAATAATTACCTCTTCTTCAGGTGCATTCGTTTGATTTGAAAAAAAGGGCTCATTAAGTTGGGTTTATGATAAATTTAAGGCCTCTAGGTTTAATTTATGGAATTTCGGAGGAGATTTGGGGAGGTTTTGGTAGAGCCAAATGGATTTGGAGGTGTGTATTTAAGAGAAGGGGAAGTACCCTTTTATAAGAGAGGTGTGGGACACTTTAGTAAAACAATGAAATATTATTTTATTATAAAATTATTTTCATTTTCTAATAGATAAAAATATATTTTTTAGAGGATAAGGTGGGTTTGGGTCAAAATATTCTTGAACAATAGTATTTACACATGTTTAGGTCACCATATTAACCTTATATTTTTTATTTAACTCTTAGTTAAATAGTTTAACATTTACCCTTTCTTCTTGTATTTTTATACTACATGGTTAATATAGTTACTATAAAATTCCAAGAGAACATCATGTGGTTCACTAACAACATATATAAAATTATATAAGTCCTTTGGTGAAATATTAAATTATAGGAATATTATATCATTTAATAATATAGTATTTTTTTTATAAACTCATTTATGTCAATTTTGACACTATTTAGAAATTGATTTTTTTTAAAGTCATAACAAATTAATTACTTAGAAAAAAATGGAATTAAATCATCCCTAATATATAAAGTTCTTCCCTAAAATTCATGTATGGAATTAAAATGTTCAAATTACATATATTTTAATATTTATAAATACATTTATTTGAATCATTCGTTAATTAGGTAATCACTGCATCATAATTATGTCATAAATAAATATAATTATATAATGTCAAAATATTATATATAAAATACCATGATGTAAAAAATATTTTTATATTTATAATGAAAATTTATAGTCGAAGATATCAATTATATAACCCCGTATAAGATTGTTTTAGTAAAAGATACATGTTTAGGGTATATTTTCCCTACCTTTAAATTAAAATTAATCAAATGTCATTTTCACACAAAATTTGCACCATGGAGTCCAAAAATCTACCCAAGGATGTCAATGGTCGTACATATCTCATAAAATATGTTTAGGACATGTTTTAGGGTAATATAATATTATTTTCTTCCCTTATATACTAAGTCTACCCTTTAACCATGATAAATAAAATATTTAGTGAAGTTACTATTCCTAATGTCTAAAAATAAAATGTACCTATTTTCACAATTTAGACCCACTAATTAAAAATATGGAATAAATTTTTCCTAATTCAAAACACAGAAGTAGGAGTAATTAATTTAAAATTAATTTCTGTTGTCAAATCAAAAAGTAAGTTTTTCATAAGTAAAAACTATTAAAAGATTGATATGGGTTTATGTCCAATTTAAATATAAAATTACTTAAAATGACATAAATTATATTAAATGATTAAAATATAAAATAATTATACTTTAAAACCCCTATAATTTATAATTTAACATTATAATTTTTTTCAATTAAAAAATTTGTTTTCAATTAAAATTTATTATTTCTCAATATTCATCAAAATATGAAAGTTATCATAAATCTACCAAAAATTTATCCAAACTAACTTTTTATGCAGAAAATCTAAATAAGAATTTAATTTCATTAAATTTAATATATAAAAGTGTCAAATATAGGATTTAAAAAGGGATCTCTATTAAAAAGAGAAAAAAATACATTTTTTGAAAAAATATTTTTTTATCTGAAAAAATTGAATTTATCTTTATATTATGCCTAATAAACACAAAATATGAATGTTAAAATTATATGGGATATATAAAATTAAAATTTTAGTTAATATTATTCAGAACTTCTTTTTAAATGGCAAGTTTGATAGGTCATGGTGCGCTTGAACTTGGTGTTGTGTACATCCCACACTATTGAATTATTTAAAATGGAAGCGTACCTTAGAAAATTGGGGTTTCACATTATAAGGTACTTTAATAAATTTTATCCTCAAAATTTAATATTAGGGTTGAAAATTAGGGGTTTTGCATTTCAAAATATCTTAGTTGAAATCCCACATCATAAAATGGATTAATGAGACCCCTATTTTAAGATAACGAAGAGTGTTTATGACGGTTTTTAGAAAAAACACATACTAGAGTTACATGTTGAAAAACATGGATATGGAAGAGAAAAATAACCATTAATCTCTAATACAGAGTCATATTGAATATTATTAGGAGAAAGTTAACAACAAGAAAGTTTTTAATCTGTGATGAACTAAGAGACTATTTGATTTATCGCAAAAGAATGTACTAGGAAAAAACAATTGGGTTTATGATCCTTTACCTATTTTTGTATAATTAATTTAATTCATAGACTTAGAACACAAGGAATCATATATATAGTTTCATCCTCTTCACAAACACATCATTCTCTTCAAAATATAAGTCTCCAAAATATTCTATTTATCTCAATTGTATAAGGTTCCAAATATAAAAATTTACCATTTAAAATAACAAAACTATTTTATAATAACATGGAAATTATTTTAGTCTAGTGGTAGGAAATAAATCCTTGTCGCACTTCGGTGTTGGGTTCGATTCCCATAGCTTTTTCCGAGATGACAGGTTATCACCCGACCAGAAGGTTGTCCTTTTTCTCAAACTATAGTGTTATAACATTCCATAAATAATCCTAAGAAATGTCTTAACCTTAAACAACACTATCCATTGTTAAAATTAATCCATACCAACCATTAGTGTTATCCAAAATATTTTTGTCCAAAGTCTCTCTATAAGGTCTTTAAATTTACAAAATCAATTATAACATCAGATTCCCAAAACAACATAAAGTTTCTCTTATATACTGAAAATATTATTAACTTCATCATATTAAAACCATAATGAAAACAAAATAGTACTATAGATAAATCCTCATATATATCACATTCTTCTCAAAAATAGAATACAAATCATGAATCCCAATACATAAATACATTAATTATTCGACTTCAACTGTAGTAACATCATAAGAATGACCTTAATCCATTTTCTTTTTCTAAGATATATTTATTTGACACTTTAGACAATTATTTTCATAATATCCCATATCTTTATATTTATATCCTTCAACGGCTTCTTTCTTTCCCTTAAAATCATGATCTTGATGACTTTTTTCTTCATATTTGTAACAAACTCTCTTTCTTATTAGGCAAGTCCCTGGGTGTTTCTTCCCACAATTATCACATGAGTGAAAATCATTCTTTCCCTTATTCTCTTTATCTATCTCTTGATCCACAATTTTCTTCTTATAATTATTTAATTTAATTTCATAATTCATATAGAATTATTTTTTCTTCTTGATAGCACATGAGAATATATCTTCGTAAGATGAGAATTTTTTTGAGACCAATGCCCATCGGAGGAAAGGTTTTAACCAATCAAATAATCGATCAATCTTACTTCTTTGTTTATGTTTGTTGTTTGTAGCATTCCTTTATAACCTTTTGAATTTAGCCTCATACTTTTCAAAATTCTAATACTCCTTTTTCCTCAGGCTCAGAAATTATCTTTCCATATCAGCTTGTTGTTCATGAGGAAATTATTTATCTAGAAAAATTAATTTAAACTCCCTCCATTCCATATTTCCCACTTCTTCATCAACCTTTGTGTTTTGAATTAATGACCACCAATGATCCGCAATACCTGAGAGACGATAAAATACCATGACAACCTTTTCCCTTTTGTTACATCCCAAAGAAGAAAATAAATTTTCTAAGGAAGTTATACAATGCTCAATTATAAAAGGATTTGTAGTCCCATTAAATGTTGGAGGATTCTTTCTCATGACGTCGTCTAACATTTATCCTCCAAATTATGGATCAGGACTCTCCATATGGGTAGGGATATTATTCATAACCTGAGTCAACTATCCCAGTATGGTTATAAGATGTTTAGTACCAATTGTGTCACTAGCTCCACTCTCATTATCCTTCATAGGAGGGAAATCCCTACAAGGATTTCGTGCATTGATATTACTTCCATTTCATTCTCTTGGCGCCATTTCTAAACAATGGCATGCACTAGATTATGCTATGAATCATAATGAATAATTCTAATCTCATAAATAATTAAAAAAATTAAAAAATTTATACATATCTAATCAATAATCATAAATATGGTTCCTTTGAAACACATTTAATCATAAATCCTTCATGATGGTTTGTAAAGAAAATGTGAATTATACTAAACATATCCCCCAATAGTGTTAAACCAGGTGTGCACTAAGGCTCATTTTCATGTACCAGGTTACCTCAAGTCAATCCTAGAACACCTTTCTGGAGTTTTCACCCCATGGTATATCAATTCCAGAATGTAACACTCTGGCTCTGGGTGCCACTCAACGGGAGCCCCGAACACGGTTCGTCACGTGACCTCCAGCGCATTTCCCCAAATGCCAGAGGCTTCCAACTAGCAGGGAGGGCCTAGGTCTGATAGTGGGGAAACTATACCCTCATTTGTCAAAATGTAGCACAGTGGAATGAAATAAAACATACAACGAACAGCGGAAGCGGTAAACCATACACAATTGAAATAAACAACAGCAGTGGGTATAACCAACAGTATATAAATGATGATTCTATATGTCTCAAGTGCTAAGAAAACATCTAGAACATGTTATACATCAATACAGTACAATCAAAATAAGAGAAAAGTAAAACAAATCAAAATAGCTAGCAGCGGCATCGCGAGCCTAGGCTCGGTCTCATGGCCTTCTACTCCTCAGCAACAGTCAAGTACCTATATAGGGACTCTTTCCCCTATCCACACCTGCAGAAACGTAATCTGTTTGGGATGAAAAGTGTGACCCAAACAGGGTGTGAGAAATAAATTCTCGGTATGCACCCACCAAAGGCTTGTGCCCAACTGTGTGTAAACATGCATCAAGTGTGCAGTAATGAAATGCAAATAACCAAGCAGTACTCAAAAGTAACTAACTTACTAGTTATATTTCCATTTAATTATTTATTTAATCCATTTAATTTAGTATCATTTTGTGCTCAACAGTACCAAGCCCTCTGGCCAACCAGTATCATGCCCTCGGGCTAATATAGTGAACCACGCCCTCAGGATATATAGAATCCAACCCGCAGGTATTGCCCTCAGGTGTAAGAAAAATTGACCTCGGGTATAGGAAGTGTCGCCCTCAAGAATATAAGTCAAGCCCTCAGGCACGAAAGGTTTCCCTCAGGAAAAACAGTGACAGCCCTCGGGCTAAATAGCATAGTGCCCTCAGGCTAATCACAACAACGCCCTCAAGCTAAAAGGGTAATTGGGCCATGCCCAACAGGTAAAAAAGTAGTAAACAAGAAATTCCACTCAAGGAAATTCTACAATTACTACTTTAAAGGCATAACCTTGGGTATCCTGGCCAAACGTCTAAACAGTGGAACACACCCCCAGGGTGGTTCCAGATCCAAGAAATGATCCCAACCAGCATTTTAATATCATAATGAAAATACATAATCAATTCTAGGTGTTTAATATAGAAACGGCTTCAGCCACACGACACCCAACATGGGTTTGTGGCACAATAACGTACAAAACACATAGCAATTGGAAAAATAAACACCAGACCACCTACCTTATACGCCAACGAGTTTTATACCCGGATGTAGACTCTAGAAATGCCCAAGAACGGCGTAGATCTAACAAAGAACAAAACCCGCTTAACCTAAAATAACTTTTATTAGGAGAAGAATTGGTAAGAAGCAATCCAGGAGAAGGGAGGGCTTACCCGTGTGGTTCCAACGTGATCGTCCAAAGCAGAATCAGATTCCAGATGAACACCCAGTGGATATTCAAAGGTCTGGCCTCCTCCTTTGGCTCCAAAATGGGTCAAATGATTCATCTTCCAAATGAGGAGGCTACTGCCTGTTTTAAGCAGAAAAAATTAAGTACACAGCGTGTACTTCTGATTACACGGTGTGTACTTCCCAAATTTTAAACTGTTCCTCTGGAAGCTTCCCGCCAGCGCAGCACTGTTCACCTACCGACAAGAGTACACAGCATGTACTTCTGATTACACGGCGTGTACTGCCACCCGGCTGGTGGCTTCTCCACCGCCTTACTATTTTTCCATGCCGAATGACTACATGGCGTGTAAAGGACCACTACACGGAGTTTAGTCAGTTCCTACACCCTTTGTCGCCGACATGGCTATACGCCCTATGTACTCATCCCAACACTGCCAAAAGTGTATGGCGTGTGGAAAAGTACACGATGTGTAGTTCCAAAATTTAGGATTTTCCCCCATTTTCCATATTTTATTAAAAACACTTAAGGAAAAGAGAAGAAAAGAAGCCCGTACCTCAAAGAGATGAACCAGGTTCTTACAAACTTCCCCCTTATAGCAATTCATCCCCGAATTTCCCTTCCAAGGGTGGAGAAGATATAGCTGTGAACAAATTTGACCACTGAGCACGAATGTCGGCCTCCCACTCTTAGGTCTCATCCTTCACTCGGCCATGCTGCCATAGCACTCATACAAGAGGAAATGACCAGCCCCGGAGAACCTTCGTGCTCCAGTTAATGATACAAATCAGATGCTCCTCAAATGACGCATCTGCCTCCAGCTCAACCTCCTCTAGCTGAAAGATGTGAGATGGGTCTGAATGATAGCGACACAACTGAGATACGTGGAAGACATCATGCATGGATCGGTACCACTGTGGTAACCGCAACCGATAAGCAACCAGACCGACCCTCTCCAGAATCTCAAATGGCCCCACATACCGCGGTGAAAGTTTACCATGTCTCCTGATCCGTTTGTGTCCCAGCCTCGGTGAAACACGTAGACAAACCAGATCCCCAACCATGAACTCCAAAGGTAGTCTGTGGCGATCTTCATATGACTTCTGACAAGACTGTGCGGTAGCCATCCGATTCTGTATCAACTGGACCTGCTCAGAAGTCTCCTGTACAGGTTGTGGCCCCATCAAAACTGCCTCACCTGCTTCTAACCAGCACAAAGGTGATCGAGATGTCCTACCATATAAAGCCTCGTATGGTGCTATTTCAATAGTCTCCTAGAATATATTGTTATAATCAAACTCGAATAAGGGTATATGCTTCTCCCAAGAGCCTCCAAAGTATAGGAAGCATGCACGCAGCATGTCCTCTAGCACCTGTATCGTACGCTCCGACTAGCCATCGGTCTGAGGGTGGTAAGCTGTGCTCAGAAGCACCTGTGTACCCAGTACCCTCTAAAAACTCTGCCAGAAATGAGACGTGGAGCGGGAATCCCGATCAGAAATGATAGAACAAGGGAACCCATGGAGACGTACGATCTCTCGGATATACAGCCTTCTAATCTCATCAACACTGGAGGTCTCCTTGATCGGCAAAAAGTGGGCTACCTTCGTAAGTCTGTCTACAACAACCCAGATGGCGTCATTTCCACGAGGTGACCTTAGAAAATGAGTCACAAAATCCATCACGATATCATCCCACTTCCAATTCGGAATGGGTAACTGTGGTAACAACACAGCTGGTCTCTGATGCTCTACCTTCACCTTCTGACAGGTGGAACACCTCGTAACAAAACCAGCTACTTCTCTCTTCATACCCGGCCTCCAGTACTGTCGTCTCAAGTCACGGTACATCTTGGTAACCCTAGGAAGAACTTCCCAAGATGAAGCATGAAACTCCCACATCATCTCCTCGCGTATATCCCCTGGAACCCACACTCATCCCTGGAAATGCAAAACCTCATCATCGCCTATCATCTACCCAAGAGAAGGGTCCCCACTTTCCACCGACTCCCGTAGAACGAGGCCTTCTGAATCAGATAGTTGTCTCATCCTCACTCTATCCAGGAGGGTAGATTTCATAGCTAAAGAAGAAAGATAAGTATTACCCTGACTGTCGTGCACCTCCAGATGCATCTCAGAGAACAAAGCCATGAGCTCCCACTCACCATTGGCCTCCTGTACTGCCTGGATCTGAGACTTCCTGCTCAGTGCATCAGCTGCTGCATTACCATTACCAGATGTATATCCAAGCTCAAAATCGAAAGACTGTAGGTATTCGACCCACCTCCTCTGCCTCATATTCAAGTCATGATAAGTAAAGATATTCTTAAGGATTTTGTGGTCAGTGAAAACCACAAAATTCTCCCCCAATAGATAATGTCTCCAACAGCGCAACGCATGTACAACATCAGCTAACTCGAGATCATGCGTCGGGTAATTTCTCTCATGTGGCCTCAACTACCGAGACTCGTATGCAACAACTTGATCGCCCTGCATCAACACTGCTCCCAGCCCAATACCTGATGCATCACAGTAAACTGTATAGCTCTTCCCCGGCATTGAGAGTATCAAGATCGGTGCTGATGTCAACCTTCCTTTTAGGTCTTGAAAGGCTGCCTCGCAAGCTTCTGACCAAATTAACTTCGCACCCTTCTTAGTCAGACCTGTCAACAGTGCTGCTAAGCAGGAGAAGTCCTATATAAAACATCTGTAGTAACCATCCAACCCTAAGAAACATCGTATTTCAAACACGTTCTTAGGCTACTCCCAGGAAACCACTGCTCTCACCTTATCTAGCTCTACTGAAAATCCTACCTCTGAGATGATATGACCCAGGAAGTGAATCGGGTCCATCCAAAAGTGGCACTTTGAGAGCTTAGCATACAGTAGATTCTCTCTCAGTGTACTCAATACGATCTCACGATGGGTGGCATGGTCGTGTCGAGTGTGAGAGTGCACCAAGATGTCATCCACGAATACTACCACAAAGGAATCAAGAAACAAATGGAACACATGATTCATCAGAGCCATGAAAACTGTTGGCGCATTCGTGAGCCCGAATGGCATAACCGTATACTCATATAGACCATACCTACTCCTGAAAGTCGTGAGAGGTATATTAGATGGTCTCACACGCAGATGATGATATCCTGATCTCAGGTCAATCTCCGAGAACACTCGTGCTCCACGAAGCTGATCTAAAAGATCATTAATCCTTGGTAAGGGATATCAGTTCTTAACTGTCAACTGGTTGAGCTTCCGATAATACACACAAAGTCTGAGGGTACCATCTGCCTTCTTCGTAAAAAGGACCAGAGAACCCCAAGGAGAAGTACTGGGTCGGATAAAGCCCTTTTCCTGTAACTCATATAACTACCTCTTGAGCTCCTACAGCTCAGATGTAGCCATCCTATAAGGAGGAATGGACACCGTTACTGCTCCTAGCACAAGCTCGATAGAGATATCCACCTCTCACTCTGGTGGAAGACCTGAAAAGTCGTCTGGGAAGACATCCCTAAAATGATCAAATACTGGAGGGAAATCTGCCTGACAAGTCCCCTGGTCATCCAGATATAAGTTCGAAGTCTGGGCAGTGACTCCACCTCACCCACGATGCTCTGGTCCAGCTCGACTTGCCTGAAAATCCCACTCACCCTTTTATAGAAACTCTGTGCCCACTGGTGAGGTGAAACACACCCTGCGATGATAGCAATCTACAAAGGCTCGATAGGGAACCAACCATTCCATCCTGAGAATGACTTCATAGATCGTCATCTTTAAGACACAGAGGTCCTAAAGGAAGTGACACCCACCAACCTCAAGGGGAACTCCTTGTACTAACGCACACCAGCCGTTCTAGTTCCCAACGGAGTGTCTAGCGTCATGATATTGAAAGAAGTAGAAACACAGAGCCCAAGGCTCCCCATAACGTGTACAGATATGAATCTATGTGTAGAACCCGTATCAAAAAGTACTGAAGATAAAACAAAAGCTACTAGAATAGTACCACTGACTGTAGAAGGTCCAGGATCCTACTCTTACTGGGTCTGTTGCACTGCATAATCCGGCCCAGTGTTGTGGCCCTACAACACAGCCTAGCTACCCTGAGTTGTCTCACCCTGTTGGAAACGCCCTACAAAAGCACTGCAGATGACCCATCTTCCTGCAAGATCGACACTCCACTGGGTCTCGTGGACACTGCAGTCTCTTGTGTCCCTCTCTACCACACTGGTAGCACATGATTAGGCCACCAGAAGAAGTTGTCTGGCTTGTACCGCCACCCTGAGAGAAGTTCATATGTCTCTTCCTCTTGCGAGTAGAAATTGTACCAGTAACTAGTGCTGAACCTCCCTGGCCCACACCACCAGATTCTCATAGGTTCCTATTTGTAATAAGCACCTGGTTCACAATAGAGTGTACCGTAGGCAACCTGAAGACATTCACCATCGCATGGATGTCATACCGAAGACCATCCTCAAAACGTATGGCTCTCAACGTCTCATCACCCACCAACATGGGTTCAAAGCGCTGAAGCTCAGTGAAATGAGCAGAATAATCCATCACTAACATGGCACCCTGCTGCAGATTCATGAACTCTCGATCTCTATCTACCCTCAGCATCTCGAGAAAGAAGAATTCATAGAAGACTACCTGAAAGTCTTCCCACGCCATGTCCCTGTGATGCTCTAACTGGGTGGTAACATCCCACCACCTCCTGGAAGAATCACGCAGAATGTATGTCACGAGCTTGACCCTCCGCCCTGGAGGCATCTCAAGATGCTTGAAAATAGTCTGCATCGACCCCAGCCAAGACTCCGCAGCCTGTGGTCCGCCATCCCCTAAAAACGTAGGCGGATGCTGCTGCTGGAAGATACGAGTCAGCTCGACCATAGATGTGGCATCCTGTGCTGCTCCCTGAAAGGTCTGCATGAACCGCAATAATCCTTCAAGGAACTGCGCCTCCAGGCCTATGTCCGGTATAGAATCTAGTGCCGCATCAGGCTCTGGTGGAGGATCAACTGGTAGCCCATGGCCCACCATCTCTGGCGTATAGTCGTCTCTGCTCTCCGGGCGAACAACACGCAGTTGTCTAGGAGGCATGATACTAAAAGGTCAAAAACACGCCTTATATTCAATATTATTAAGGCTTAAATGAATAAACCAAAAAGGGAACAAGAAGAAGAAGGTATTTCAAAATTTATTAAACAAGACTACACGATGTGTATACTGACTACACGTCGTGTACTTGACTTCCCTTCCCCTGCCTGGGTCCTTCGACGCGGCTAAGCCACACAACTCCCATTCGAACAAAACTACATGGCGTATACTTAATCTACACGGTGTGTATGGTGTTATTTTCCTACTGCCCGTGTTTCTTGTGACACGGCCGACTACCCGGCTTCAAACTACACGGCATGTTACACCCGTACATGGCGTGTACACCACCCCATTTCCCAGCCACACGGTCTGTCCTCAGACAAGACTACACGGCGTGTCCCTAAAGGTACACGACCTGTTCAATGAACGGCAACATCGAACCATGTTATTAGTTACATGGACGAGTCCCAAATTCACACTATACTGTGTGTTCATCATTGACAGGGCGTGTTCTGTAAAGGAGTTCACCGACCCGTGTTGTTAGTTACACGGCCGGACTCCAGGTCAAAACTACACAACGTGTATATCCGGTACACGGCGTGTTTTACCCAAGCTCTTCCCTACCCCGTGTCGCCACCCACGTGGTTTATGACACAGGAAGAGACTACACGATGTGTACTCTGGGTACACGGCGTGTTCTCAAAAAGTTCATTTTTCTTCCCGAACAGAAGGCCATACATGGCGTGTGTAAGGATACTACACGGCGTGTATACTGGGTTTCCGGATAGTATGCCTCGATAACTTCACAGGAACCTAGAAAACACTGAAAAACAACACCTAAGTGTCAAATTCCAACCCGGGAGGGCCCATACTCCCCATGAATCAAAGTTTGACAGCTTATCTATGTTATAACATAATAAACAGTCAATGATCCACCAAATTTCGGTCAATGGGGGCCCATACTCCCCAAAAACTAAAGCTTGGCGTCCATTCTATGAACAGATCACAGAAAAATTACCCTATCAAATAGCAGGTATTTTATCAATGCAGCTATCACAACAGCGTGATTTTCTAGCACAACAACTATCACAACAACATGCAATTTTCTAATACTCCTACATGGCATGGAAACTATGTGTGGCATGTGATTCTATCATGTTCTTAAATGATGCATGAGATGGAATACCCTCATCTCATCGGGTTGAAACTAAATAGAACCCATAGATAAAATATAAACAACACAATACAAGTGCGTCACCCAACGGTGAAAACATTTCAACTGAAAAATTTGGAAAATCAGAAAATTGGAAAATACAAGGTAGACTGGATTTTCCCAGTATGCGTGTTAGCTATACCCGGGCATAGCTTATTACCAACTACCATTCATCCTATCCCTGACTACAGATCCAAATAGTAAGTCAAGGAAAAGAACCCCTCTGATACCACTTTGTAACATCCCGGCTCCAGGGGCCACTCAACGGGTTCCCCGAACCCAGTTCTCCATGTGACCTCAAGTACATTTCCTCAAACGCCAGAGGCTGCCGACTAGCAGTGAGGGCCCAGGTCTGAGAGTGGGGAAACTATGCCCTCATTTGTCAAAGTGTAGTGCAGTGGAATGAAATAAAACATACAACCAACAGTGGAAGAGGTAAACCATACACAACTGAAATAAACAACAGTAGTGGATATAACCAACAGTATATAAATGATGATTCTAAATGTCTCAAGTTCTAAGAAAATAGCCAGAACATGTTATACATCAATACAGTACAACAAAAAGAAGAGTACAACAAAACAAAGCACAACAGCTGGCAGCGGCATCACGAGCCTAGGCTCGGCCCCATGCCCACCTACTCCTCAGCAACAGTCAAGTACCTATATAGGGACTCTATCCCTTATCCACTCCTGTAGAAACGTAATCTGTTTGGGCCAAAAAGCATGACCAAAACAAGGTGTGAGAAATAAATTCCTAGTAGGCACCCACCAAAGGCCCGTTCCCAACTGTGTGTAAACATTAAGCAAGTGTGCAGTAATGAAATGAAAATAACCAATCAGTACTCATAAGTAACTAACTTACCAGTTATATTTCCATTTAATTATTTATTTAATCCATTTAATTTAGTATCATTTTGTGCTCAATAGTACCAAGCCCTCAGGCCAACCAGTATCATACCCTTAGGCTAATATAGTGAACCATTCCTTCACTCTATACAGAATCCAACCCGCGAGTATTTCCCTCAGGCGTAATAGAAATTTCCCTCAGGTGTAAGAAGTGTTTCCCTCAGGGACAGAAGTCAAGCCCTCAGGCACGAATGGTTTCCCTCAAGCGAAATAACGATAGCCCTCGGGCTAAATAGCACAATGCCCTCAGGCTAATCATAACCACGCCCTCAGGCTAAACGGGTATCCAGGCCATTCCCAACAGGTAAACAAGATCTAAATAAGAAATTAATCTCAAGTAAATTCTACAATTACTACTTTAAAGGCATACCCTTGGGTATCCTGGCCAAACGGCAAAACAGTGGAACACACCCCCGGGGTGGTTCCGGATCCAAGCAACGATCCCAACTAGCATTTTAATATCATAATTAAAATACCTAATCAATTATAGGTGTTTAATATAGCAACGAACTCATCCACATGACACCCCAACATGGGTTCGTGGCACAAAAACGCACAAAACACACAACAGTTGGAAAACTAAACACCAAGCCACCTACCTTATACGCCAATGAGCGTTATACCCGGACGCCGACTCCAGAAACGCCCAATAATGGCATAGATCTAACTAAGAACAAAACCGACTTAACCTCAAATAACTCTTATTAGGAGAAGAATTAGTAAGAAGCAGTCCAGGTGAAGATAGGGCTTACCCGTGCGGTTCGAACGTGATTGTCCGAAGTGGAATCAGATTCCAGACGATCACCCAGCAGATCTTCAAAGGTCTGGCCTCCTTCTTTGGCTCCAAAACGGCTCAAATGCCTCCTCTACCAAATGAGGAGGCTAATGCCTATTTTAAGACGAAAAAACAAAGTACACGGCATGTACTTCCGAGTACACGATGTGTACTTCCAAAATTTTAAACCATTCCTATGGTGGCTTCCCGCCAGCACGGCACTGTTCACATGCCGACAAGAGTACATGGCATGTACTCCTGAGTACACAGCCTGTACTACCACCCAGCTAGCGGCTGCTCCACCACCTTACTATTTTGGCATGCCGACTGATAACACGGCGTATAAAGTACCACTACACGGTGTGTAGTCAGTTCCTACACCCTTTTTCGCCGACATGGCTACACGCCCTGTGTACTCATCCCAGCATGGCCAGAAGTACATGACGTGTGGAAAAGTACACGGCGTGTAGTTCTAAAATTTAGGATTTTTCCCCATTTTCCATATTTTATTAAAAACACTTAAGGAAAAGATAAAAAAATAAGCTCGTACCTCAAAGCGATGAACCGGGTTCTTACACAGAACTACATCCATATGTAGTATCTCGACTGGGATGTACTTCTTGGAATATCCACGTAATCCCAACATTACCAAAATTTAAGGGGGTTCTTTTATACTTATCCTCAAAGTCTATCTAAAGTTTATGATCCCTAATCAATGTTTTATAAATCTATTTGCATAGTTTTTTCTTAACTTACTCTAATATCAAATATAAAACGCTGACCCTAGCTACCCAGAACCAGTGCATTATTTTAATTCATTGGCATGATTACAAGGAATCATGTCCTAAAGGACCGATCAGTTTAGCAGTCTTGGAAAATATATTACATAAATTAACTTCACATTAAATTTTCTAACATAAAACACAACATAAATAATCCATTGAGAACTCCATTATTCCTCTATATTAACCCTTTTTATCAATAATAATACACATTGTGTCATATTGGGAAAAAACATAAGAAGGGATGAGCTCAGATGCTTAGTAATGGTAAATAATTTGGTGGATGTTTTAAACATTTAAGTCAAGATTTATAATAAAAATAGTATCCTTTTAAACAATAAAATTGAAAATAATATGGAAAAAATAAATCGAACATTACCATATAAACTTGCACATGGATATTCCATCAGTCTAATAATCACGTGTAATAACTAATTTTATAGTGAGGGAATTCTTAATACAGGACATAATAACTACAACATCAAGGCTTTGTGCCAAAACAATTCACAAATATTCTATCAAAGCCTTATTCCAAGACATTAGATTGTATCATGAGACTTACTGATGCATCAAGAGGCTATAGAGGGTCCCAACCATCACTTATTTAGTCTAATGCATTCCTCATATGAAAGGGGTGAATCAGAACATAATCATTCATATTAAAACTTAAATACGAAATGTGTATACTTTAACCATAAACAATAAACGGTATAAAAATTGCACATCCATAGTCAAACATATCATAACTAATTAAATATAATATAAAAGATTTTATTATAATAAACCATATTAAATCAAGAATAATACCCAATAAATGATGTTTACATTATTGAAAATGATCATTAAAACTCTTTGAGATTAATATCCCTTTTTCATTAAATAATTTAAAAGCCTTACAATTTATAAAGGATTCCATTTAAAATAGATTTTTGAATCAAAGTTTCCCATAACACTTTGAAACTTTTGAAAAAAATTAACATTTTAAAACCATCATGTCTATATAAATAAAAATTTAAAATCATTTTGAAAACATGGACATTAATTAAATAGATTTAGAAACAAATAAATCATTAAAAATTTAAATTGATGTTCTAGTAAAATATAACCTTCCACAAAACCTTAAAAGAATCATTTTGAGAAAAAATGAAATATGGACATGGATGATAAACATGTTCCAATAAATACTTAAATAAAAAAATCTCGGATAATAATGAGTTTGAGGAATTAACACATACCTAAAATCTGATAATCTTAGTACGACTCTGAAACTTGTATATAATGTTTTAAAACAAATTATTAACTTATATAAAATCATAATAATATTTATGATATCATATCTAATTCTTTTATTACATTATATTACCCATTTTTTAAAAATTCAAAGTTAATACAACATTTCAGGTAATATCACTTAGTTTATCATATGTGTTTTGACTTGTTATTATTGATAATTTTACTTATATCATGATTTACTTACTTATATAATTCATAATATGATTTATATATAATATATTCATAATATAAATTTATATTATATATAGATATTTAAAATGGAATGCACCGTTCATGGAGGCGGTAGGCCGCACATACGCATGAACACTGTTTCTATTTTGTTATCTTATTGAATGGAATTAAGTGAGTGACATATATGTACATACATATACATATATCATTAAAGTAGACTTAGTATGTCATATACATTATAATAATGAATAATATGTTTTTATAATAATTATTGGATGGTTAATGTGGAGAATTAATCTCATCGCATTTTGGAGACGGTAAGTCGTATGTACGCACGACCGATAATATCATTCAATTGATGGTGAAACAGTATGTAATTGGATGTTATAATATATATATATATATATAATCATTAACATATTATGTTTATTATTTACATCAATTTCACTAATTATTATACCCATCCAAATAATGAATTGATGAATGACAAAATACACCAAGACGTGTAGACGATAAGTCGTACGTACGCACGTATGGTGAAATTGTCCTTCATAGGATGAATAGAATAATGAATATAGTTGTACCATATTTATAATAACATATAATTATGTATAATTTACTGGATTTATTTTTTTAGTATTGAACAAAAAAGAAATAGGAAGTGGAAGAATAAAATTACTTTGAAAGAGGTGATGAAATAATTACCTCTTCTTCGGGTGCTTCATTTTGATATGAACAAAAGGACTCCTTCGGTTGGATTTCTGATAAACTTAAGTGCTCTAGGTTGAATTGGTGGTGGTTTGGAGGATATTTGTTAAGGTTTTGTCTGATAAAAATGGATTTGGATCTATGAATTTAAGAGAAGGGTAAGTACCCTTTTATACGAGAGGTGAGGGGCACTTCAGGAAAAGCATGAAATATTATTTTTTTTATAAAATTATTTTAAGTTTATAATAGATAAAAATAATTTTATTTGGAGTATAAGGTGGTTATGGGTCGAAATAATCTCAACCAATTGGTTTTAGACATGTTTAGGTCACCATATTAACCTTATCATTTAGATTTAACTCTTAGTTAAACAGTTTAACTTTTACTATGTCATCTTTTATTTTTATACTACATTACTAATATTTTTACTATAAAATGGAAAGGGAATCTAAAGTAGTTCATTTATGACATATATAACATTATATATGTATTTTGGTTGAATATTATATTTTTATGAATATTAAATAATTTAATAATATAGTATTCGTTTTAAAAACACATTTATGTCAATTTTAACACTATTTAGTAATTGATTTTTGTTAAAGTCAAAAAAAATTATTAATTAAAAAAAATTCATTAAATCATCCCTATAATTTCAATTTCATAAATAAAATTATTTTATCGTAGAGAAATGTTCAAATTAAATTTATTTTAATATTTATAAATTCATTTATTTGAATCTTTCATTAATTAGATAATCACTGCATCATAATTGTGTCATAAATAAATGTATTTATATAATGTATAAAAATTATAAATAAAATACCATGATGAAGGAAATATTTTTATATTTATAATAAATATTTATATTCAAAGATATCAATTATATAATTCTGTATAAAAATGGGTTTATTAAAAGATATATGTTTAGGTTATATTTTCCATAACATTATATTTAAAGTAATTAAATTCTATTTTCACACACAGGTGGCTCCATGGGGTCCAAAAATCAAAATAAGTATGCCCATGGTCGGATATATCTCATAAAATAGGGTTTGGATATGTGTTAGGATAGTTTAATATTATTATAATATTATTTCTTACCCTTTTTTACCAGATCAACCCTTTAACCATGGTAAATAAAATATTTACTGATCTTACTATTCAAAATATCTAAAAATATATGGTACCACTTTAAAATATTTGGACCTCATGATAAAAAATATGGAATAAATTTTTCAAAATTCAAAAAACAGAAGTTGAAGTAATTAATTTAAAATTAATTCCCGTTGTCAATCCAAAAAGTGGGGTTTTAAGAAGTAAGAACTATCAAAAGATTGACAGGTGTTTATGTCCAATTTAAATGTAAAATTACTTCTAATTACCTAAATTATATTAAATGATAAAAATATAATCTAATTATACTTTAAAACAACTCAAATTTATAATTTAACATTATAAATTAATTATATTAAAAAAAGTTGTTTTCAATTAAAATTTAGTATTTTTCACTATTCATCAAAAATATAAAAGTTATCAGAAAAGTACGAAAAAATTATCTAATATAAGTTATTTTGTCCTGTTTCTAAATAATAATTTAATTTTATTAAATTTAATAAATAAAAATGTCAACTATTGGATTTAAATATCTTTTACTTTTAAAATTAGAAAAACAACATTTTTTGAAAAAAAAATACTTCTTTTATCTGAAAATTTGAATATTTCTTTATATTATGTCTAAGAAAAACAAAACATGAATTTTAAAATTATAGGTCTTGTATAAAATTAAAAATTTGGTCAATACTATTCATAACCCCTTTTTAAATGGCTAGTTTGATATGTCGTGGTGCGCTTGAACTCATTGTTCCGTACATCGCACAATATTGAATTATTTAAAATGGAAGTGTATTTTAAAATCTAGGGGTGTTAAAAATCCTAATGAGGGTTCCCAATGAAGAGTTATAACTATTAACTGAGAGTTTTGAATTTTATTTCTTCTTAAAACTCTTAAAAATTGATTTAATACATGATATCACAATTAATTATGTATCTTAAATATAGTGAATTGTTATTATGAGGATGTAATAACCAATATCTTTCTCCTTTCCTTCCTTTAGAATGATAAAACATCACCCATGTGTACGTATGGCTTACTATCACCATGTACCGAGGTAATTCATTTTATTATGACCACTTTAGTTGTATGGTTATAATGAGTAATTTAATAATTATATAGGTTAGTTATGTTGTTATTATTTTTATTTAATTGTTATTTACTATTTACCTTTATTTTGTTCCATCTATCAAAATTAAAAATATTGTCCATATGTTTTTAAGACGTCTCATCTCCATGAATGGTGTAATTCATTTTTCAATCTCTACCTCTTATATATTAATACATATATAATTAATATATATGATATTAATATAATTTTCAACATTCTTGAGATTATTGAACCTCGATCAATGTATAAATATATAGACTGTCAAACTCAAAACTTGTATGAAAAATATAGAAATTATCACCCAAAATAGTTATTTCAATAAATAATTGTCAATAAAGGTGATAAGATGTTATAATAAAGTCATATATGGTAAGATATATATAATTATAGTTTTATAATACATTTATATTAATTCAATATTTATTATATAATATTTTACAACCTGTATGACGAAATGAAAGACTTGAGGTAATGATTTATTATCTTAAATTGTTTTCGTTGAGGAAAATATTATGTTATGAACCTATATTCTTTTATAAGGTGTAATTTCATCCCCCTAAAGTGTTATATCATGAATATATTTTTATTAATGATATTCAATGTTTCATTTTCTGTTATCATTTCTTGATTCTTCTTATTAAAAAGTTACAAAAATATTTAACGTTTTATATTTCAATCACATTATTTATTGAGATTTATTATGATTAACTTTTGATGAGTAAATATTATGGTTTATCTCTCAAGAATAAATTTTTTTTTTATTTTTATGGTCATTTTTATATATTACCTGTTTCCTTTCATCATTTATCTCTTTAATAACTCAAGAGACTAAAACAATATTTTATAAGAGAAACGACTTTATTTCTCTCTTCAGTCAAAAATATATTTTCTTCTATGACCATTTTTTCTAAAAATATTTTCAATATGTATTTTAATATTTTGTAATTACTCTTTAATATTTTTTACCCATCTTTTAATTTTCAAAAAATGGAATAAAAGGAATATATTTTATTATTTTCTAAGCCAGGTAATTTTATCTTTTTTTGCTGAAAAATTAAATGAAATTGTTATTTTAATATACATGGCATGAATAGAGTTTACCACTCTCATGTATGACAAATTATTTGAAGAATACATTCCATGTTTCCATAGTTATTTTCAAGTAAAAAATTTTCAATTATATTTTGAACTTTTTTAGATTTTTAAGGAGTGAATTCAATGTGAAAAGGGTATTTTCCTCAAGAAAAAGTTTAAGTGATCGTTTAAAGTAATTTTTATCTAGGATGATATAATATAATGTTAATAATGATTCAATAATGATAATATACAATGATACCATCTTTATTGTGTAACTATGTTGTTTATGATCATGATTATGATATGTTTATAAAAACTATTTCCAATCCTACTCTCTCCAGCGTGAGAGCGTCTCTCTCCTAGGAATTCCTAGGTTTTCAGTCACCTTTGTCCGGCTGGTTTCCGGCGGCACCGTCTCCCTCCGCGCACCCCGTTCCAGGTCTGCGTAGATTTGTCCTTCCTCAGATCCGAAGCCTCTGGATCTTTTCTTCCTTCCTGTGTCGCCCCCCGACTCTCCGCGGTGAGAATCCGTGTTCTCTGCCTCCTCTCTCCTCCGCCTGATCTCGGATCCCGCTGCCTGGGATCTGGAAGGAGTCGGGTTTCTTCTTCTGCATCTGCTCGACTTCGACCTCAAGCATTGTACCATGCCTCCCCCAGGAGCCTGAAGGTCCTTCCATCGCCGTCACCCCTTGCCGGAGTCAGATCTGTGAGAGGGAACGCGACGCCAGATCCATCTTCGGCGTTGTCACGATCTTCTTCAACAGCGCATCTGATTTGGTCTCCGATCTTCGTCTGGCGTTTTCCGATCAACGGTTGTGGTTCCAGTTGCCTCCCGACCGACGTTTGGCGTCCGACCCTCATTTGGGACCAGTTCGGTTCTGCTCGCGAAGGTCCCTGATTGTGGAGATTTTGGATTGGATCACGAAGTGTCCACTCGCGAAGGTCTTGGCCGCGAAGGACTCATTCGCGGAGAGGTGTTTTTCGCGAAGCGTCTGCCGCGATGATTTGCGGCTTTGTGTGTTTGCACTGGATTTGATTCGCGAAGAACCTAGCGCTAAGGCCTGAGGCACTGAGTGTGTGCGAAATTGCTGGTTCGCGTTTGTTTTCGAAGGTGCGGTGGTTCCCCGGGGCGCGGAGGGCGTGGACGGGAAGAAGAGTCCCTCGGCGCGCAAGTTGGAGCGTCGCGCAGCCGGTCCGTTCTTCGAAGTGCGAGGGGACTTGCGCGAGACCAGATAGCTCTTCCCAGCGCGAAGGAAACTTCCGCGCAGGGCTGGAGGTGGAGCGAGATTGTCCCCAGTGCGTTGATTTGGGCCGCGCAGGTCTTGGCGCGGCTTGCGGTCCTCCCCAACGCTTTGTTTTTGGCCGCGCAGGTCTTCGCGCGGCTTGTGGTCTTCCCCAGCTTGGAGGATCGGGGCGTATAGGGCTGGCACGGAACGAATAAGTGGCACGGAGCTTTCGGGCCGCACCTGACTGGAGGACTTATATCGGGCTGTGCCTGAACAGAGAAATCGTTGGGTTGGGCCGGACCTGTGTGAATTACCGCTTAAAGCCGGTCTGTGATTCTTTTTGTTGCTTCCTTCCTAGAGGTTTGGATTGGGCCGGAGTCCCTGGGTCGGGGACCCCTTTGGGCTTGATACCCCTTGGATAGGGGACCTCTGTTTGGCCAATCCCTCCCTAGGAGTCTTCGTGGCTCTCCACATGGAGACGGATCTGCTGAATCAATGGAAGAACCTCACATTGACAGACAAAGAAAAAGAGCCACTTGCAACCCGTAGAAATGAAGACAACACTTTGTCAAAACGTATGGCTTTATTGGTGGTCGGAAGATTGGCGACCGAGGCACCATTTAATCTAAAGGCCCTCAGGACCACCCTTCAAAATATCTGGAAATTGGAAGCTGGAGTTGCCATTCGGGAAATTGAGAACAAACTCCTTGTTTTTGAGTTCTTCAGTGACAAAGACAAAGATAAAGTCCTCAGAGGACGACCTTGGTCCTTTGACAATCATCTCATTCTGATGGAGGAATTTAAAGGGGGAGACGAGATTCAGAACTGCACACTTACCCGATCCCCGTTCTGGGTAAGAATTAAAGGAATACCGTTCCATGGGAGATCAACACATGTGATGAAAGAAATTGGAGACCGGATCGGTCACTTCCTAGAGTGGGATTGCTCGGACCCCATACAATGGGGACCCTGGGTTCGAATAAAGGCTGATATCGATGTGTCTGAACCCTTAATGCGAGGTATGTTCCTGAAAATTGATGATTCCAACACCTGGATCTCGTTCGAATTCGAAAAACTACCAATCTTTTGCTTCCTTTGCGGACGTATCGGCCACATTGAGAAAGTGTGCGGGGCAAAGCCAGAGAATTCCGCCGAAAATATTACCCTACAATATGGTTCGTGGCTCCGGGCCAAAGCACACAGAGAGGCATATATTCCTGAGGCGGAAAGACAAATTGATCGGGACCGTCTCATTGCAGCCCATCTAAGGCGACCGGAATCTGGACAACCTTCTATTATAAGGATGGGACCCCCTGTCTTCCCTAAGGATTCCCCAGCTGAGCTTAGGGGAAATGGAAACGCCTCCCAAGAGATTATCGGCAGAGGCAATGATGGGGCCCGGCAAGACAGTCACCTAATTCAGGGTATCACAAATTCCGACTTCGCTTTATCTGCACCGAACTTAACGTTCCTTACTTCAAATGAGCCGCTACCTAAACCAAAAGAACCTCCAGAGAAACTCCTGAGACAGAAACATGTTTCCTTGGATCTGCCTGAGGCTGAGCAGAGTCCAAATCGGATCCCAGCTGATGCCCTTCTGCAAGCTGATTCTGGGATGACTGAAGCCTCACCTTCGGGACATGTTATTCGTAGAACCTGGAGAAGGGCACGCGGCGGTGGTAAAAGCGATTGCCCAGGGAATCCCAAACCAGGAGATCTGAAACGGAAAATCGAGTCCAGTGGTATGCACACCAGTCCTCCCAAAAGGAGGAAAGCATCAGGTACGTCATCAACCCCACAAGAGACAAAGGCGGAGGCGGGTCAGGCCCGGCCCCGCCTAGAGCAATGATTGTTTTATGCTGGAACTGTCGTGGGCTTGGCAACCCACGAACGGTTCGTATGTTCCAGCGCCATTGCGCTCAAAGTCGCCCTGATATGGTTTTCCTGTCCGAAACCATATTGGAAAACAAGGACATCACAAATCTTGCTCTAAAATGCGGTTTCCAGGGTTGTTTCCCGGTTCCCCGACAGGGTCATTCAGGGGGATTATGTCTTCTCTGGAAGGATAACGTCGATGTTAGGCTCCTATCTTTTTCCCAGCGCCATGTGGCTGCATCCATTTGTGTTCCCCACAACCCCCCCTGGACGTTTGTGGGCTTCTATGGCTGGCCCTCCCAGTCTGAAAAGTGGAAATCTTGGGATCTTCTTGGAAAACTCCGTCGTGATCTGCCAAGCCCCATTCTGTTTGGAGGGGACTTTAACGAGATCCTTTTCCAGAAGGAGAAAAAAGGTGGAGCTGTGCGCTCCTCCACGTCTATGTCTGATTTTAATGATGCTATCCTTAAGGCAGAGCTGATGGACCTGGGTTACACGGGTAATCCTTTCACTTGGTACCGAGGCAGTTCAGACGGAAATCGAATCGCTGAACGTCTGGATAGATTCTTTGGCTCAATGGATTGGATGAACCTCTTCAAAATGTACCATATCAGACACCTCACGTTCAACTGTTCGGATCACTGCCCAATTGTCATTAACTGCACCCATAATGAGCACGTTACTAGTCCCAGGAAACCATTCAGATTCGAAAGCTTCTGGTCAAATTATCCCGAGTGCGAGGCGGTAATCCGTTCAGGCTGGAAGAATGGGCAAGCTGATCTGAGAACCAACCTTCTACGAGTGGCGTCTGATCTGAAGACATGGAGCTACTCTAAATTCCGTCACCCGGACCGGCAATGCAATTTGCTTGAAAGGAAGATTGGCTATCTTCTCAGCAAACCCCCGTCTAGTAGCATTCTCTCCAAAATTAGTGAAACCCAACGAGAGCTGGATGTTGCCCTGCGCAATAAGGAAGGTTTTTGGGCTATGCGAGCGCGTGATATTCATATAACAGAAGGGGATGCTAATACCCGTTATTTCCACCAGAAGGCTTCAGCAAGACGCCGAAAAAACTTTATTTCTGGCATCCTTAAACCAGATGGTAGTAAAGTGTCTGACACAGGGGGAATCCAAGATGCATTCCTGAGCTATTTTCAGACGCTCTTCTCTGCAGGCCATTCTAACATTTCTCCTGAGATTGAGGACTGCATCAAACCCGTGATTTCTGATGATATGAATAGACAGCTTTCTAAAGATGTGACGAATGACGAGACTCTTAAGGCTTTAAATCAAATCCACTCTACGAAGGCCCCGGGACCAGACGGATTCCACGCCCTCTTTTTCAAGAATTACTGGCATATCATTGGTCCAGACATATGCAATCTGATGCGGGACATTTGGGCGGGGAAAAGGGACCTGTCTTCTCTTAATGAAACTATTATTACCCTCATTCCCAAGATGAAAAATCCGCAAGGGGTTTCGGATTATCGACCTATCAGTCTGTGCAATGTATCGTATAAGATCTTTTCGAAGATCCTGGCGAATCGGTTGCGTCCTTGGCTACCCGACGTCATTTCAGAGAACCAAAGTGCTTTTGTGGCAAAGAGGTTAATCACTGATAATGCCATTATTGCTCATGAAATTTTCCATTCCATGAAAACTCGAACACGAGCAAAGAGAGGGATCATGGCTTGGAAATTGGATATGGCTAAGGCTTATGATAGAGTGGAATGGAACTTCCTCGAATTGGTGATGCTCAAGATGGGTTTCTGCTCGAAATGGATAGACATGATCATGCAATGCGTCTCATCAGTTTCCTTCTGTATTAATGTCAACGGGGTGCTCACCCGAGGCTTTTCCCCATCCCGTGGGCTTCGCCAGGGAGACCCTCTTTCACCCTTCCTCTTTATTTTGGTGGCTGATGTGTTTTCTAGCCTCCTTTCCAGGGCAGCTTCGCTCTCCATAATTCATGGGGCGAAAGCATGCCGCAAGGGCCCTCCGATATCCCACCTCTTCTTCGCCGATGATTGCCTTCTATTTTCTCGAGCTACCCCTAATGAATGTACTGCAATTTGCCAGGCGATACAACAGTATGAACGGGCTTCAGGACAAATGATCAACCAGAGTAAATCAGAAATTTCTTTCAGCTCTGGAGTCCCTCAGCCGAAAAGAGAAGATCTCTGCTCTATAGCACGCATTCCTGGGGTCGATAAGCACCAGAAGTATCTTGGGCTCCCGACGGTGGTTGGACGGTCAAAGAAAGAAATCTGTTCAGCTATTGTGGATCGAATTGAAAGAAAAATACAAGGTTGGACCCCTAAAAAAATCTCCAAGGCCGGGAAGGAAATCCTCATCAAGGCGGCACTTCAATCTATCCCCAGCTATTTGATGTCTATTTTTAAACTCCCTGATGTGGTGCTCTCAAAGATTCAATCCAGCACATCTAACTTCTGGTGGGGACGAAAGGACGGAAAAAATAAAGTCCATTGGATCGCATGGAATGCTCTCTGTCAACCAAAATCTGAAGGCGGAATGGGCTTCCGGGACCTTTCTCTGTTTAATGATGCTTTGCTGGCTAAACAAGGTTGGCGTATAATTAATAACCCTTCATCCCTATGCACGCGAGTTCTCCGGGCTAAATATTTCCCACATAAGGATTTCTTGGATTCCCATCTTGGCTATCGACCCAGTTTTCTCTGGAGAAGCATTTGGGGTGGTCGTAATCTGCTGAGGCAAGGAATAGGCTGGAGAATTGGGAATGGTAGTACGGTCAAGATTTGGACTGATCCCTGGCTTATTGATCAGACAGGCACGAAGGCGTCATCCCCTATTTTTCCAGGATCCGAACATGCCACAGTCTGTTGTCTTTTTGATGATCAAGGGGCGGGATGGTGTCTGGAAAAACTCTTCTCCTGGTTTAATGAGAGGGATAGGAGAATCATTCTGAGTATTCCCTGTGTGTCTGACGCAGGGCCAGATCATCTCTTCTGGACAAATGACAGCTCAGGAGAGTATACAGTGAAAGCTGGCTACTGGCGAGCTCTTTCTTCTCAAATTACAGAAGGAGATGCGAGGCCATGGACATCAATTTGGAAGCTTTATGTTCCCCCTAAAGTTCGCTTTTTCTGGTGGCAGGTGTGTATTGGTATCCTCCCAACTAAGAGCCTCCTTGTCTACAGACACTTTTCAAACGACAACTCATGCCCTTTCTGCCCCTCTGTGATTGAATCCCCTCTCCATGCCCTTTTTCAATGTCCCGGGGCTCAGGAGGTTTGGAATGGCTGGGGATCAACTTTAGAGCTGAGACTGGACGCCGCCTCAGATCCTTCATCTCTTCTGATGCGATGGTGTTCCTCCTTTTCGCCGGCTAAAGCAGGCGCCCTGTGCATTTTGACTTGGATTATCTGGAATAGGCGGAATGAGGCCATTTTCAATCATTTCCGGAGGCCCCCCAGATTTTGGATTGACCGGGCTTTGTCTTGGATTGCTGTCTGGCATAACCACCCTGAACAACAAAGACTTTTAACCCCCCCTCCTCTTCCCCATCATTGGTGCCCCCCACCAGAAGGGACGGTTAAAATCAATGTGGATGCCTCTCTCCCTAGGGATGGCCCAGTTGGACTTGGTTTACTGGCCCGAGACAACCTGGGAAATCTCATCGCCGCCAAATACGAAGCACGTTATGCACTTTGGGAGCCCTCAGTCGCGGAGGCCGCCGCCATCCTTGCTGGGCTAGACTTTGCAAAAGATCGCGGTTGGGATTCCATTCACATCGAATCCGACTGTCTCACTGTTATCAATGCCATCAATCTCACTGACGGCGGGCTTCAACTTTTCAGCCCCATTATCCGGTGTATTCACTCGCGGAGACAAGGCTTCAATTACTGCAATTTCTCATTTATTAGAAGGGAAGCGAACGAAGCCGCTCACAAGATGGCAGGCATTGGCCCTCCTTACGAGGATTTGCTGTGGTTCAATCATTTTCCCTCGTGGTTATGCTCCTGTATTTCTGCTGATCTCCATCATTAATGGATCCGTCTTCTTTTGTCAAAAAAAAAAAAAACTATTTCCATTCCATTGTTTATGACATATGATGACTAATTTATGATACTATAGAACACATATGAGTGGATTATGATTATTTGATGGGTGGGCCTAAAATTACATATACCTCAAATGAGTTTGTTAAAGACTAATAACACATAAAATAAATATTTTATGCGTTGATCTGATTTCATTTTTATAATTTAATGTGGGACCTAGTTTTCATGTTCAAAAGTGTAATATGGACCTAGATTTAAAGTCCTCATATTTATGCAGAGACTTGGATTCATGGCCATAAGTTTATGTGTGTACCTATTTTCATGTCTTTGATTTTATGTGGGGGCTTTATTCCAGGACCATAACATTATGAGTATTACTATTTATATTTATACATGTTCACAATGTTATAATATTATGTTTTCCCACATTTCAATGTCTGTGTCATGATTTCATTGCTCATGTTCATAGATTCCATTATGATTAATGTCTTAGGAACTATAAATCTTAATTCCAGATGCAATATTATGGTCTATGATATGTAGTGTATGATTTTAAAATTTTTATATCATTTTATCGTACCCTTATGAACAGTTTGTACTCAAGTGATTCTTGATATCCAGATTATTGTCCATTAATGATCATCTGAGATCAGAATTTCTTATGTTTCTATTTCACATGTTATAGATAAAGGTTTTAATTTGGTTTTTTTATAAAGATTAATATATAAGAATATCCTGGTGGGATATATTGAGGATATTTTTTAAAATTAGAAGATTGTGTATCTAGTCTCCACAGACACTAAACCTTTTCATCCCTTAAGAATGTATTTGTATAATATATTCGATATTCATCTAAAATAATTCAATATGTACATTTATTGTACTTGGTCCTTTTTATTTTATACTAAGAGACACATTGATCCACCTCCACACTGGTTTGAGAATTATCCAGACTCTCATGGTTGAGTGAGCCCTCACCCAGTTCCATGTACCTTTCTACCCACTCTCTATAGTCAAATACCTTAGTTATAATGTTTCCCAAATCTTTATACTAGTATTACACTTTAATATAGTTATATATATGAACACCATCTTCAACGAATTAACTAACCTAGGGGTCGCATCACTCATACCTAAATACAAAGGTTTCCAATTCACCCCAGCCCCATGAAAAGCATCCCAACGCACCAAGGTCTCTTACTTGGGAACCATCTTTTCCCTA
Organism: Viscum album; assembly: GCA_963277665.1. NCBI lineage: Eukaryota > Viridiplantae > Streptophyta > Magnoliopsida > Santalales > Viscaceae > Viscum > Viscum album. The sequence continues at coordinate 1,547,807,035 of OY728152.1, read as the reverse complement.
TCCTCTTACTTGGGTGCCTTTTCTCATGGGACCCCCACTTATCTGTAACACACAACCATATTACCACTAATTATATCCTCTCTTTTAATTTTTAATACTCTAGAAAAACAAAAAAGACAACTTACATGGTGTTTTCCAAGGTCCATTATCACTGCGTCATACTTCTATTAAACCTAATTTTCGATACATGCCTAGTTACTAACACACATCAGGTGTAAATAAATACATATCCTTCCCTCTTGGTGTAAGAACAAACAATTCTTAACATGACCTTCTCAAATCTAGTTATTAATAGAGGGGGGTAGAAATTCATATATAAGCCTCATATTGGGTGTACGTCCTATAAACTCACGTTCACCTGAGTCCCCTATTAAAATATCCATGAAAAATTAACATAATCCCCACATGTATTCTTTATACTCCTAGGAAAAGGATAATTACTTATAATACATGTATGATATAATCATACCTTCTTCTATTTTTTTACCAACATGCTAGATGTAAATTATAAGAAATAACAGTTCATAAGACATACCCAATAATTTATATTCACCCAATTCATAAAATAAGAATCCTTAATGAAAGATTCTAAACTACAAAAACCCAACCCTATTACTATGTGGTTCCCCCAATAATTCCTTTATTTTTCCCACAAATGGTTTCAAAAAAATATGTGGGGTATGAAACCATATATTGGGCTCTAAGTGGGTGTAATATCCAACCATACCATCTCATAATTAGTTACTAACTATTAGGATGAACCAAAAAGTACTAAACATGATTATTTATCACACCGACAAATTTAATCCACCATACACCTAGAAGTACTAGTTATAATAATTTAAACTATACAACCTATTATTCTTATATCATGATGTGAAACTAAATAGATATTTCCAATCACATGACCATGAACTATACGACATGAACTATAAGTGTTTTGATTCACGATAACAAATATATATAATATGCCTCTCAGAGGTTCAATCCCAATACCTCATAGGTCTTAGGTGAAAAAACATAAGAGTAACATCACCTTATCATAGTTGAAAACACTTAAAATCACCTAACTAGTTCTTTTCAAATAACATTAAAATTAATAATGTGTCCCATTATGTTGAACTAAACTACCTAGTTTCTGAATCCCTTCATTGGTTTATATTGGAATCCCTTTCTGATGGGACCCATCCCAGAACCATAATATCTACAACCTCTTAATGTGAGGGTAAATTCTTGATAATCTAATTGTGCAGCATTAAAACATTGTGTAATTACTATATAAAAGGATATGATAAATCTTATAGGAATATATATGTTCACATTTATTAATGGTTATGATAATATAACCCACATGATGGAAACTAGTAGTAAAAATATTACATTGAAGGATTTTGGAACATATGTAAGAATTATAATATATTCCTATATTATGTAACAATACTCCCTCAAAGGGTGAGATAAGATCAAATATGCACCATATTAACTAATCTGAAAACAACTGTATCTTGGTAAGTCCCAATGATCACTAATTTTTATTAAATAGTTATATGTCGACTAAAAATTAAATTATTACAACAACATTACAAAAATATTAAAAAATAAATATTCTTATTGGTTACTCCTTATAATTCTATAATATAACATGTTTTTTTAGTTTTATTAATGTTAGTGGAAAAATATAATTCTAAACTTTGGCATCAGTCTTGGGGAACTGTCAATTCCTAGGGTGGTAAAAGTGTAGGTTTTCTATATATATCTATAAAAATTTTATATTTTCATTATACTATTACGTCCTCTAGGAAGAATCCTAGAACTTGATTTTTCTCATGGTATATAATTTTCATATTGTTATGAGTTACTTATAGCTTTTAATTTTTAATCAAAATTTGATCTAAGACTATTTAATTTTTTTATTCTATTATCTGTGAAATATTGTTTTATATGATTTATATTTATAGAAAAACTTATTTTTATTTCAATATTATCTTAAAATTTTATGATAATAAAGGAGTATATTTTTAGATGCACTATACATTCACCTCTTGTTTCACCATCTGATTCACCCTATCGTATGGTGATACTTTTTTTCAATACCCAATAAAATCATAAGATAGTTTCCTCTTTAAAGGAATAAAAAATAAGGGTTATTCACGAACATTTTTATTTATAAAAAATTTACATTTATTAAAAATAAAATTTACAATGATTGTTTCAAAATTATTATTTTTATCTTACCCACTGGCTCGAACAGGGGTGAAAATTAAATGATCCTTTTTTGGATTTCCTAAAAATAATAGTATCTCATATACAATTCAATATTTTATAGGGTATTCTCTATTTTAAAAAAAAAATTGGGTACATTTTTTAGGGGTTCTTACATGTTGTTGAAAATGTGCTTACAAAATCATTTAGATATAACTTTCAAACCAATTGTTTTTCATATGGGTGAAAAATATTATTTTAAAAATTGATAAAGTTCATTTCTTATTCATATTTCTGAAAATTCATTCAATTTTATGATTTCATACTGTAATATGACACAATAATCTATAACAATTATTTTCTATATTTCGATATAAATATATATACGTTAATAAATCATTATAATATGTTAATAATTTGAATTGATCCTTAATGGTTTTAAAAAATAATTATTATTATTTTTAAAAAACCATAGAAATACATTTTAAAAAATTTAGTAATTTTTTTATTGAATTAAAAAATAATAAAACATTACTAAAAAATTATTTTTAATAACACACTTCATCAATGATAGATGAAATAGAATAAATGATTTTTATCAATGGGACTGAAGCCAGGTTGAATTTAGAATTTCAGATTTATATGGGATCAATTATCACTAATAATAGTTTCGAGATTGATTTTGGTTATTTATATAGGTCTTGGAAAAGTTTTAGAGTCTTTAAAAATGAAGGGTGTAGGGTGGTATTACTATAAAGGGAAGTTGAAACCATTGTGTACCTAGTAAAGGTGTTTCGGGAACTAGGTTTGTTCTCATAGTTTGCTGATATTATATCAACTACCTATAGGTATTGAATAGTAATGTTCTAGGTAATTAGTGGTTTATTTTTGAGGTAAATGTTCTATGGTGTCCCCTTGTAACCTGGTGGGCTCCCAAGAGACACTAAAAAGAACTGATGCCAATTAAAAAGAAAAAATAGGTGAAAATATAACTTCTCTTTTAAATAAACAAACATGATTTGGATTATAAATTTATGGATTCTAGATACATGGGGGTTTCATCCTCATATCCCCATATATACCATCTTCTTATTCTCATTTTCTAGAATCAATTTAGGGTATTTTATTTGATGGATTGAGGTGAGTTCTTTTCTTTCTTTATACCTCTATTCTTCTTCTCTATTTTTCCTTAGATTTGATGTTATCAAATTTAGTTATTTTATAGAAATTCCACCATATTGTATGATAATTTTCATAAATTGATATAAATTTCATGCATGGATTCTATAGGTTGTTAAGGGAGGATGAGTTTACCTTTTTCCATGGAATTTAACTTCAGTTAAATATCTTAGTGAATTTATTTCATAATTATTTCAAAACTATATGAATATGATGAGACAATTGGAATAAATATTTGGGATTTATCACCTAAAAGAGGTTCTTGTAGTCTTAAATACTCATTTATTTAGTTTCAATAGATTTTGGTGAGTGTGCATCACTTCTTCAGTCATATTAAATTATTGAAAATAATGATAATTATAAATTTATTAAGTAAAATAATTATAAAAGGTTTATAATTAGTTACATTATTATTTTATTGAGATTAGGTATTTTTTATTTTTATATTGGTTGTGTTATTCCAAGTTATATATCATGGTTATTTTGGAATAAAGGATATCCCAATTTTGAGATATATGATCCCTAATTTTATCAATTTTATATATTTTTTAAATTTTTTTCTTATTTAGTGGGTATAGTTGATGAAAATGACTCAAAAAGAAACCAAGATGGTATTCCATTTGTATTATGAGATAAGAGAGGTTTATTAGGCTTCTGATGGGTCATTTGAGAATTATTACATCATTACATAGACAGCGCGATATATACGTATTATATAGAATTTTGGATAGAGTGGGAATGAAACCCATCAAGGGTTTCTAAACATGATCAATATCCATAGTAACCGGGAGATATCTTATATCGTTATTTATGATCTCTCCGTCAACATATGTGCTAGGGGTTAAGGAATAGGTTTCTTAGGAAATTTTGTGGGAATTTGTTTACCTAGGATTGGTAACCATTGAGGTTAAACATGACTAGTAGAAAAAATCCTTGTTGGATATTGAATATAAATATGGAATTTGGACATATGGTAAACTATTACCCGTAATACATCATGTGAAATTATTCGTAATATAACAAAATCATATTCTATAGGCGATGACACTAATAAAATTGCATGTATTAATGGAATTGATATATTAAGTTAGCTTAACCAACCTAGAATTACTGTATTCCTCACAATACATACCTCATTTGTGATATACACCCATAAATCATAACGCACAATATTCATCTCCATGGTTATAGTGTAGAACAATGATGGGATAACCAAGTGACACTCTTCCATCGAATATTTATTTTACAGTATCACACAAAACCATCCCTCATTTTATATCAGTAATCCTATTTCAATATCAAATGTCACATCTCACAAGGGGACTCATCCACAAAACTCAATACTAATACATCTCATACATTAATCCACTATGAAAAATGATCATTGGGTATTCAAAGTCATTGTTTACCATAGATGATATTTCATATATGTTTATAATAGACCCATGAAGGAATTTCTCCATAATTCAAAATCAATGGCTTGCCCAGTTGGGTAACAAAAATTTCACAAAATTTACCAAATAATCATTAACTCCCCTAGCCAAAAAATTGAGGAAAACATCATAAATAACCACATAGAACATCTCTATATCACATAATAAATTTATCATGGTTCTCCTACCATAAAAGGTCCCCCCTCCACTATAAACAAAAATTTATACACGAAAAATATATATTAATGCAAATACAATCATAGAAAAACACAAAAAATACCTATCATGAGCTTAACTAAACACTCTTATCTTATTACACATATGAATACATATCTTGGTTTCACGATTGGTCATTTACCCCATTTAATCCCTGATATCACAACAATAAAAATTTCAGACATCACCTATCTCAAACTAGGGTTATCCTTTATTACATGATACCCATGTGATCTGTTCAGGTACACCTCAACCAACATCCATATCTATGAGCTAATATTTCAAAAATATTCACTCTTAAATAATTTTAGAACTTTTAAAATTATTTTAAATAATTAATTCACAAATTAATCAATATTTGATAATATAAGGGGACTCAATGAATGATGAATACACATTAAAATAATATGAAATTTTTATATGATTTATTTCAATCTACTTTATGTCTATTTAAAAGATAATGACCCAAACGGTATCAAAATATTTCAACAAAAATTTTCTAATTTCAATATAATTAAATATGAAACTTTCCATGAGATATAACTCTTAAAAAAGTAATTAATCAAGGTGTTACCATACTTCTATGATATCCTCTAGCATTCACCCATGAAATCACCATCAATTTGAGTCGAATCCACCATGATCTAGTATAATTTTCATTAAATCACTAATTATAATTACATTAAATATAATGGAAAATATTGAGGATGAATATGGGAGGACAGAAATATAGTAACTCATCTCAATCCAAAAATACATTTGTCAGTGGTCTACTATATATATATATCCTATAACTCTAAAATATTTTATTAAGGTAAATGATAATTTATTAATGATTAATAGTTATAATACATTATCAATTGATTATATTGGATATGTGACTGATCAATCACAATTTTCTTACTTTGGGCTTAGGGATAAACATTTCACCACTACATTACTAGTGATTAGTGAAAAAACTAACTATTTAAATTTTTTATTTTAGGAGATAGACCAGTAACTATTGATTCCTTAGGATTAGTGAACAGTAATTGACCATTTCCATATTTTATGGTTAGTGATGACCTATTTATCATTACATTACTATAGGAGTTTTAATAATCCATTTATAATTTCCCAGAGGATTGGTGATAAATCATTCACCATTGCATAATTTCATGAAAAGTGACACTCCATTCACCATAGGTGAAACACCATTCACCACTTTAAGGGTATAATAGTCTTCATTGATTGATATATGTGATATCCCAATCACCGTAGGTGACACTCCAATGACCAAAAATAGATGAATGTGGTTTTTCCCCTTGATTGTTTTTTGAGGTCTTACATTCACCAAGGATAGGGTTGGGCATACTATAAACCAACTTGTGTAATTATTGATCAGTGACTATAAATTCACCACAATTAGTCATGGGTTAGAGGAATTCTTTACCACATTAGGGATATTCTCCAACCATAGGTATATTTACATTTCATAGTGGTCATATCTTATTTGTGTGATAAGAAGATGAAAAATTATACCACATTTCATGCATTTAAAATGTGAATTATGAGTTGATCATTAGGTTTTCTTCTCCAGTACCCAAAAAGTGACATGTGTATTGCATATTTTCATTTAACACTTTTATTATTGTATGATACATGCATTCAAATATACACTATTTATTACTAGAAAACCCATTAGTGGTAACATGTTGAGTGTTATCCCTACACCATACCTATGGACATTAGTGGACGTCCTAACCATGTATTTGATATGAACTTTTGGGAAAGGTGTCTAGAAAATGTTAGTAATCTTGAGGATATTGATCACGATGTAGATAAAATCTAAGAAAATGTTTTGAACTCAAAACACCATTTCTTTTCATATTTACTTCAATATTTTAAATATGTTCGATCAGTCCATTGAGAAATATTGGGTTATATATGGATATATGATATGTATAGGTTTTATTTTTAAATATAACGGTTCATTATTATTATCATTTTCCTTTCTATATAATTATTTAAATAAAAATTAATGTTATATTATTATTAATGTTTAAGTTATTTGTAGTTATTACATTTGAAAATATTGATGATATTGTCTCCCCACATGGTATTATCCAAACCTGGCCATTAGTTAGTATCCTCTGGAATATGGTAAGGTGTTATTAAGGTATTTTTATGACCTAGATTAGGTTTTATAAACTATGAAAAGGGAAATGATAATTCAAATTGGTATTAGAGTGTGGATTACATCTTTTACTATCTGGGATATTGTATATGGAAAAAATACTAGTTTAAAAAGGGATAGAAACTATATTTATTTTAGTATAGCCAAATTATGGGTAGGCATTCATGTTTCCAGAGATATGGGTTTATTGTTCATTCATTTCAATATTAATTATGACATAACTATTTATGAAGTATAATGTTTATGAGCTATATTTTATGCTTTTGTTTATTGCCTCAGATGGAAAGACACATTTATTTATGCATCATAAAAGGCATGTAATATCACTTCTCATGTGAATTATTTTTTGTCATTGAGAATTTTAATTCTAAAATAAAATATTTTTTAACTTAAAGAATAAATAAAATAATATTTACTATTTTATGATATATGTTATTAGAGTCACTCCACTTTACCAAGTCACATATATGAAGAAATTTTGTATATTAATCACTGGATTGTGATATATTTTAGATATATGGGGTTGTGACACAGATGATCCTAGAGTAAGATGTATCAGTATATAGATATTTGATATAGATGGGAGACCTAGGATTTGTGTTTGGGATTATTGGTGAAATTTGTTTTTATGGGGTATAAGAATTTAGGTTACTTCATAAGTTACATCTTACTGGTATATATGCTCTTAGACTAGGTCAAGTTCCTAGAGGAGATGAGATAAAACTCATGGTATTGTGAATTTGAGTATGTTAGTAGTGTAACTATTCACCTCACCTATTTTCCTTAATATTTGGTCACATATGACAGGGCATCACAAGATGGAGTGGCTATCCTAGGAACATGGATTCCCTAAATATAGATTTCATGGGTGGATTCTTTATTTGATAAGAGTTGCATATGATTGATTTCTAATATTATGTTGGATTCTAGAATGTAGTATTCCTTGGGTATATTTTATATAAGTTCATAACTAATGCTTCATTATGGATCTATTTTAATATAGGGAGGTATGGTGTGTTGATTTGTCCCATCAGCCTCAGATCATTGTATTTGAATTATAATGGTTTAAGTCATGCAATGTAGATGGGTTACACTAAGGTGTTTGAATGCATGAGAATAATATTATACGAATAATAATAGAATTTGTTCACTATTTTAATATTTATGTTTACGTACTTAATATTCTAGTTGGAAGATATTTAACAGTACTCAATTGGTATGTGGGTTATTATATGTTAAGCTCAATATAGTGACATTGAGATTATTGATCAATTAGGTGAGAGTGTCTTTGGAAAATATATAAAATATTTCGAATATAGAATGTTTTGAAATCACATGGGAGATGAGATAGTGTTATATCTAATAACTCTATATATTCCTACACTACATTTATTCAACTTATAGGATTCAAGGAAATTTAGTGAATAGTCACTTGTCATATGTGGATCTTTAAATAATGACTATAGGTATGTATAAGACACATTTCATGACTAATAAAAGATACGGGTTTTAACCCTTTTTACTTTACACTTGTTTATTATTGAGAAAATGAATCTTGGAAAATGGTAAGATATGGATTTATTATTATTAACTAGTAGGTAAAGATATAACTAGTGAGGGAAATAGGTTATTGGTAGTGTAGTTGTGAAATAAATAAGGTGTCATAGAAGATGAGGTCAAATAAAGATGGTTAACTCATTTGAATGGAAATTTGTGGAAATTGTTATGAGAATGGATTAGGGAGAGATGAACCGTGGGTTCTATTACATGAAGAGGGAGCACATAACTTAGTAAAATAATTGAACAATCTTGATAGTACATTAATTATAGTGATCCAAAAAGTAGTGAGACTCTAAAATCCCTAAAGATATATAATAGTGTTTCTAGTAGTTTAAAACACAAGATTCTCATTGGAATAAGTAAAGCAACTAACCTTGAGATGTAACCATAGATATTTGGATGTTATTGTGATAGATTATTTATGAAATTATATAGTGGAATCTTTGACCACCATGATATCTATAAACATATGAGTGAGGCTCATGTGATGGAATTATTGAATTAAAACATGCATGGATTATAAAATACATAATACAAGTTATAATAAAATCCATAAAATTCGATGCGTACTAATTATGGGAAGGTGAATTCTTTAGTGGGGATTATAGTATTTAAGGTTTTTGTGTGTGAAACTTGGTTTTAGATATTTATAGTGAACATTAGAGTGACATGTTAAATAATCCCAATAAGTAGTAATTGATTTTTTGTGTATGTGGTTATATTTAGGAGACATAGATTTATAAAAAAATATATAAAAATGAATGTTTTAAAAAGTTAGGTACTCTTGGGATACTTAAATGATAAATTCAATTAAGTGAGGTTCCATTGGTTAGAAAAAGTCTCAAGTAGGAGACCAAAAATTTAGTTGTAGGAGTTGAAAATTTTCTTTGGTGTAGTTATAAGATGATAATTATATATAATAGAAAAAAAGTAAACTATAGTATTTAAATGTTTTGGATTAAACATTTTGTGATTAAAATCATTATCAAGACATCATTATTGAGAATTTGAATTAATTTGGCGTCAAATTTCATGGGCCACCATGTTTATCAAGAAAAATTGATCCATTTGATGTTAAATTTTGTTCAAGAACTTAATTCATGGAATTAACCACTGATATGATTGGACTAAAGTAATATGTATCTAAATGTTGTAGAGGTCTAATATTTTGGGTTTTGTATCATCACAACTATAACCAGTAATAGATTGACAATGAGATGAAATAATGAATCCAAAGGATTCATATTAATTAATGGAGATTCAGGAGTAATATTTTAGAGGATAATAAATTCTATAGTAGATAAAATTTAAGGAAATAGGTCATCAGTTGACTGTTAAATTAGGGAAAGTAAATACTTTAGTGGAACCAGAGATGGATTAATTTTAAAATTTGATATTTAGATGGTCTCTTTAGTTATTAATCAGGATATATATTTTTTTTATGGAGCATTTATTAGATTTTAGAGGAGATTTAAAGTTTATAAAATGATGGTAGAATGGTGGTATTGAAAATAAGGTTATCTAAAACAATAAAATACTTGATGATGGTGTATTGGGTACCCAATTGTTTTGAGGTAGTGTGCAGATATTTATTTTATCTACCATCTCCTACCAGTCAGAGTGCATCAAGTACATTGTGGAACGCCTAGGAGGGAGAATGTCCAAAGGATTCATCTAGGGAAATGGTACAGTCCTTTAGGTGCTCTATATATATGGGGTTACATTTCGATATAATAGTATATAAAAAACTTGTTAAAAAACCTCTCTTGTAGGACTCAATTTTTTGCTATCACATATATGGATAGACTACCCTCTTCACCACAACTTTCATTATCCTTCATTCCATCATTTGGACTTGGTTTAGAGGTAATTATTTGGTGAGTTTTGGTGAGTTTTATTCTTGTATTCCTCCACTCTTATTTGTATATATTTTTTCACTTTGATTATGGGTGATTTGAAATAGGTATTTTTTTATTCCACTAGATCATAGTGAAATCATACCACATTTATTGGACATTTGTATACAGATGTTAAATGTTATAAATGGAATAAAATACCACCTTATAGTAAGGAACCTATTGATATATAAAGCACATTGGGATTAAAAATATGAATTTTAGTGATATTTTTTTGAAATTCATGAGAGAATTTTAATTGGGGATTGGTTTTTTTCTCAACAGAGATCAATGAGTGGAATTTGAGGCATATTTATTCAGTTTCTTGGAATATCAATTAGTACAAATTGCTCAATATGTCTTCCCTTATTATTCCTAATTGATAAATTGATAAATTAACTATGTGAATTAATTATAATTTCATTATAAATAATCAATTATATCTTTAATTGAGATAGGAATACATGGATGCATATTTTGGTTATGGAGGACTTAATCAAATGTAGAAGGCATCAAGGATAGGGTAGAACTCTAGTTTGAGGTTAGAGGTCCCTAATTTTACTGATTTAATATACATGATGATATATTGTGTATTATGATATTATGGTTATAGAATGCTAGTCAAATGAAATAAAACAAATTTGGGGTTCCATGTGTATTGAGAGACAAAGATGTTCTTTTAGGCTTATGATTGGTCCTTAAAGTGTTTTTGTAATATTAATTTCCATTGAGGTCTATATGGATTATGGGAATGTTTGGTTTGGGTGAATGTGGGATTTTTTGAGACTTAGTTTACTCAAGAGGGGTAAAATTAGATATTGAACATGACATGAGGAGAAAGTATTTTTTTGGTTATAATATATTAATGGAAGAAGTTTTACATTGGTTGGACTATGAATTGACCATAATATGATTGGTTCATCTAGAGGGTTTTATATGTTTTTTTAATTATTAGTCAGTAATATGGATAATTCATCTTGTGAGAGGTGACTCATGAAAATGAAAAAGGCTAAATGGATTAGAACATGTGATAGTCTAGTGAGATTATGAGAAATTACTTACCGATTATATAGTTTCAAATGGTTATCCTATGATGGGTTTAATCTGGGACCATGTGAATTGTTATTTTTAGTTACGTTCAAATTACCTACAAATTTAGATAGGTGAGTAATAAAAGTGATAATGATACTAGGATGTACTATCCGTCTTATTTTTTTCTATTGATTCATATAATGTGGTTACAAATATTATATGATGTTTAAGAGTTTTTTAGGTAAGGAATCATTACATATAAAGCTTGATAGTTGATAATTGTGAGTTGGGATATGGTTAGTGGTGCTTGTATTTTGATTATCACTAGCCTAAAATTTGTGTTGTATTTTATACTCTAATTTTAGTGTGATAGTTTCAATAGATAATCACCAACTATTCTTGATTATCAAGAGAAATATTGCATGCATGTCATTCGTAACCCTAATATACCTAATTTGGGCTATAGGGAGTCTTCTCTATAAGAATTATAGTAGTCTAATAACCACCACATAAATAGGTTTGGTGCAGCATCTTTAACTTTTTCACTACTTTTGTATTGGTGGTAGCACATTCAATACTAAGTTGCATATGCTTGGGGATAAAGGTTCACAATTATTAAAAATTATGATTGGTGATTTTTTTGTTACCACTATAGGTATAGGGTAGGTGTTAGAACATTCACCATTAATTTTTTTTATGATTGGTGATGAACCATTAACTATTTCATTACTTTAGGAGTGGTGAAAACTCATTCATCATTTCCTTGAGGATTGGTGATAACTTCTTTAACATTATTTTATTTTCAATGATACACAATTCCTCAGAAGCTCCCTTTCATTCAAAACTATAAGAAAATTATAGAATACCCTTATTGACATAGGTTATATATCACATACCTCTTATGATAGGCAATTAACTATAAATATAGGTTTGATTTTCAACCAATGGATGTTATTTAGAGTTATTCTATTAACCATTGTTAGGGTTCGGTGAGTTTCAAACTTACCCGAGCTGTTGACTATTGATAATCTATTCACCTCCTTGATAGATGAGTCGATTCACTTCCAACCCACTTAAAACGCACTATCCCACCTTGGTGGACTAATCATTATGTGGTGGATTGACTTTATTTATGTTATAAGTCCAAGGTAAATCCTATCCCATTTTTCAAAATAGACAATGTATGTCTGAGTCAATCATCAGGGTATCTTCTCGAGTACACAATAATTTGATACGTGTATTTCTAATTTTTTTTGTCACTTATTTCCCTACAATATATTTTAACACTTATGAATTTGTTATGATAAAAGGAATTATAACAACCAACAATTTCCATAAATAGATATTTAATCTTAATAGATTAATATTCATTTCATTTTATAAAAAACACATATGAGGGACATAAAGTCTTAGTGTCTGGAAAAACAAGGATATGTAAACAACTTGTTCATAATTGAACCACATAATCTCATATAATGTTCGTTATAACTACAAAACTTTTTATAGATATCTTATATAATACCTTTCTTCCTATCCTTAGGAAATTAAACATAAAGAATGATGTGATCAGATTATTAGTAAGGGTTAAAAACGGAGATATAAACATAAAATGACTATAAGGGAATGAGAACATGAAAATAAATTTTGAAAACCATACGCTACATATCATAGATCATAAAATTGATTCATGTCATAAATCATAGAACTTCAAAAATCATGAATCATAAAAGAATTAAAGAACATAATCCATGAAAGAATAACATTCTCAAAAGACAAATATTTGAAATGTAAACTTCTCAAAAGATGTAACTTTATTAATATGGAATCCACTAAACTGGTGCTCCGAGCTGGGTCTCTACATGACTATATGTATGCCTCCCCATATGCCAGAGGTTTTTGACTATCAGCGAGGGTCTAATATGTCACGACCCATCCCCCAGGGCCTCTGCTGTGACTACCCCAATCCCGCCTTCTATAATCCAGGGGCTAGCGACTAGCACTGAAAGGAATTTTCCCTAAAATTGGGAAGGCATTGCCTTTATAACCTGTAAACTCACAAAACCAAGCACCCAGCAAGATACGAACACAAGAAAACTTTATAACCAAAAGAGTGATGAATGTAAAGGGGGCCGGAATAAAACCCCAACAGTAAAGGTACAAGTATAGATGAAATACAATACAATGGAAGAAAGAGAAAAAGATAGCTACTAGATTGTCCTTAGAGGTTCCTACCTGAAGGGTAGTTACAGATCACCTCCCCATCACTCCATGTTCGTCTGTCTCCTCTGTGTATCGACACGCCCTATGGTCCACCTCTAGGAACCATCCAGTCCTGGTACTCTCAGCCTCAGTCAGCGCTATCTGTTTTTTGCATCCAATACAACAAGGTACGGGCATAGCCCGTGCAAGGCTAAGTATAACGATACTCAGCAGGGGCCTCGAGACCCTCAAGGTCTCAATAAAATGAAAAAGGATAATCCAAAATGTATGAAATCAATAGATAACCCTACTTAGTTATATGACCATATATATACCAAAGTTATCACGTAATCCATCTCCATCATGAGAAAAACACAAAGGCACTGACTCAGCTCACACCAAGATTTATTCTACGGATAGTAACAAGTAACATCCCCAGTCACATCATCAAACACTTTGGCTACTAGAGAACCCCTCCTCTATCAAGTGTAGTGGGCCTGTCACGTCACACAGAGGCGCTTTCCACGAACCTTGGACTACTGAGGTACTCCTCCTATCGAGTACTGTGGGTATGCCATGTCGCACAGAGGGACTCCCCACCGTGGGTCTATAGCATCACACAGAGGCGCACCCCCTCATGACTACTAAGGTACTCCTCCTATCAAGTATCGTGGGTATACTGTGTCACACAGAAGATCTCCCCACTGTGGGTCTGCCGCATCACACAGAAGCGCTCCCCACTGGATTTTTCAAGTCACTACGAGTCAAAACGGTCGCCAATCATCAAGTCTTAGCTTGCTACTAGGCTCCCGCACTACGATGGCTCGTCTCCAGGAGGGTATGCTCCACAAGCTACTGGTAGATACTCAAACTACCATGAATTACCACAAAAATCATCTCAAGAGTCTTCCATGTCATAGGGGTCTCAATGAAACAGATGGTGCGTCAATCAGACGCCCGGTCTATGAGTTATTGTCCTTTTAGTACCGGGGGGCCAATTGGATTAGTTCTCGATCCAACCTAACTTTTCACCATCTTAATCCAAAACTAAATTTGGGTATACTCAAAGGGACCATCTTTCTCTATGATTTCCAGTGCCACTGACGGTTCATCAAACGGACATCCTGTGCCAAAGTTATGGCCTAGAGAGCCTAATTGGGTCATAGTAGGCCCAGGTCCGGTCCCAACCAGTCGTACCGACCTGGCCCACAGTGTGGACCGGTACATTGGGTTCGGCCCAGCCCACTAGGTCCGTCCCAGCCCTCTGGGCGTTACGACAGATCGTGATGGGCCATAGGAGTTCGGCTGCGGATGGTGTGAGGTCGTAGGGTGGCTTAGCCGGAGCATCTTGGCTAAGAGGGCAGAGGGTGTGGGGAAGATAGGTTGAAGTGTCTTGGGTCGCATGGCGTCTCGGCCAGAGTGACTCGAGCCAGGGGGCGGCTCGGCTAGAGCGGAACCGGCCGTGGGGCGGCTCGGCCGGAGCAGCTTGGGCCCCGGGGCGGCTCGGCCGGAGTGACTCGTGATGAGGGTCGGCTTGGCTAGAGCGGTGTGGTGTGGGTTGCGAGTAGTTCTTCTGGAGTGGCTATGGTTCTCTGGTGGCTCGGACGGAGCGTCCTGGCAGTGGGGGCTCGGCCAGAGTGTCTCATCCGTGGGTTGCTCGGCTGGAGTGGTGGCGGTGGCTCGACGGACGGCGGCAGTAGATCAGCCTTGTCAGCGGCGGTGGCTCGGCTCGGTCAGTGGTGGGTCGGCCCGGCGGACGGCAGTGGCTCGTCCAGTTAGCGGTAGCTCAGCAGATGGTGGTGGTGGTGGATTGGCAGATGGCGGTGGCCTTGGGTGGCGTGGCGGGGTCGCAGGTGGAGGAGTCGTGGGGCTCGGTGGCTGTGGATACTGTAGAGCAGCTTGGCTGCAGGGGTGCCACATGGACTCGAAGGTCGCGAGGCGGTGGTGGCCATGGGGTGGTGTCGTTGCAACGTCGCATTCATCGCGTTAAGCAACACAAATCATCAAAAGATTTGCAGAGGGGTCGGGCCATGTATGTTTGTCCCATACCTGTAAAGGTCTGTAAAATTCAAGGGAAATTTTTTCTTAATTTTCTTTTGAATTTTACAAGAACGCGGTTTCTGACGGCACTTGATTCCGAGGCCCGGAGTGCCCGGAATTTCTATCTGAAGTTTAGCTCGGGTACGTTCAGTGAACGAACGAGCGGGATTTTCTAACATTTGAACCGGTGCTCGGAATCCAATTCCGAGGGCACCGATGGAACCGTAGCGGCGGTAATTGCTTAGGAACTCTTGTTCCGGAGTTGCGTTATCACGTGTGTGGATGATAAAAATTTTGGAAGTTAATTTATTATTATTCTACAATTTTTATTTTCCTTTTGTGTTTTAAGGCTATGGGTGGAAGTTGGGTAACTACCCAACCTCCCTTTGGAGGTTATGAGGGTGGTGGGGCCCACACAAACCCCAACCCTTCATATTCTTTAACTCTTCAACTACCCATTAACTCCTCTTCATTTAATTTGACAACTTGTGTAATTTTAATGAGGTGAGTTAAGTGTGGTTAATTGAATTTCAAACTCTTAAAATTCAAAAGGGTAAGTTGTGTTAATAAATTAAGACATGGGCTTAATTTATTAATTTTAGAGTTTATGCCACGTTGAGAGGTTTTGGGAAGCGTGAAGTTCTTCTTCATGTCCAACGAAGAACATCTTCGACGAAGAATGTGAAGAACACCTCAGACTCCGACGAAGAACACCATTCTTCAACGAAGAACATCTCCACCAAAGAACATCGTTCTTTAATGAAGAACATCTCTGCCGAAGAACGCGGAGAACTTCTCCAACGATGTTTCCTCTTCGGATGCACCTCGACGAAAATGGAATCGACGTTCATTTTCCGCGACGCCCGACCTCCGCGACGCTCGTCTTCCGCGGCTCGTTGACGTGAACCGTTCTTGAAACCGAGGTAGGGGTTTTGTTTGTGAAATGAATTTATTTCCGTGGTTGTTTCCTCCTAAAAACAAAGAACCTGAATCAAGAGAAATTTTAATTTATTAAAATTGTGTATTGTTTTGTTTTCCATGTGTCGATTATTTTCTTCCCGTTTTTTATCACCTAACGCAGAGGGTGCGGGCCAAACAAACACGGCCCGACAACCCTCCGCAGTTCTTAATGGATGCGCGGATTGGTGGGCGATGAAAAAACATACCGCAGGGGTGATTCGTTGATTACGCATTGAAGAACGGGACCCGGGAGGAGCTACAGCGCAGACGGGAGTGGAATCGGACCACCAGAGCAACTCCGGTGGCCCGCGGAAACCACCGGTGGCGCGGGTCACCGGCGCGGCGACGCCGGCGGCTGGAGGCGGCAGCGCCCTGGCGCGCCGCCGGACAGAGCCACCGCGGCTGAAGCCGTGGCGGCGGCGGCACCAGCGAACCCGCGGCCACGCGGTTCTGGCGCACATGGGATGCGGCAATGCCGCGTCCGTTGACGAAGGGCGGCCCCCGCGGGGTGGGGGGGTGTTCACACGCAGGGGCAGCGCGCCCCAGCCCCCGGACTCCGCTCGCTCGGCCGCTCGGGGCCCGCCGGCCGGGCCGGGTCACGCCCAATTGGGTCGGACCCGGACCCGGGGTCGGGTCGCCCCGGTTCGGGCCGACCCAGGGGGGGTCGGTCCGGGCCCAGAACCTCTGTCTTCGGACCATTTTCGGTCTTTTGCCTGTATCTTGAGCTACCAGCCACTAAACGATGCATCGTCAGCTGCGATGCGATCCTTGGATCGATACGGTCGTTTCAGTATATCACACTAAAGGTTTCAGAATACTTTGGGTTCGGCCGGGTTGGTTCGTACACGGAACCAACCGGGACCTCGGAGCGGAAACGCTCATATCTTGAGCTCCGGACATCCGATTGACATGCCATTGACTTTTTTGGATTCCTCTAAGTGAGACGGATCTTTTTTCTTACTCCGATCGAGGTTTTCATGTCGTCGGAGTGCGGTCGGGTTGGTTCGCTCATGAAACCAACCAGGCCCCTGGAACGAAAAAGCCAATAACTCATAGACCGGGCGTCCGATTGACGCGTCGTCTATCACGTTGATTTCATCTTGTTGAGACGGAACTTTTGTCATACTTCGCCCAAGTTTTGGTTGTTGTTGGATAGTGGTCGTGTTGGATTGTACCCGAAATCTAACCGGGCCCTTGGAACGGAAAAGCTGTTATCTTTCAGACTGGATGTCTGTTTGACGAACCGTCAGCGGTGTTGGTGATCGCGTGGAGAAACGGTCCCTTTGAGTATACCCTATGTGATTTCGGGGTACAGTTGAGATATGGCTGGGTTGGTTCACACTCGAAATCAACCGGGCCCCTGGGACGGAAAGGCTAATAACTCACAGACCGGGCGTCCGATTGAGGCGATGTCTGTTGCATTGAGACCCCTATGATGAGGTGGTCCTTTGAGATACTTCTTCATGGGAATTTGTGATACGTGGAGTATCGACCTATAGATCATGGAGCGGACCCTCCCGGAGACGAGCGTACGGATTACGGAGACCGTGTAGCCAGCTGAGACCTGACGATTGCTTGACCGACTCGACTAGGAGTGAGTCGACTAGCCCAGTGGACGGAGCACCCGGTATTTGGCGACAGACCCACGGCGGACGGAGCACCCGGTAGTTGGCCGCAGACCCGCGGTACTTGACAGGAGGAGTACCTCTATAGGCTATTAGAGGTAGCGCCTGGTATTTGGCAACAGACCCACAGCGGATGGAGCGCCTGGTAGTTGGCCGCAGACTCGCGGTACTCGACAGGAGGAGTACCTCAGAAGTCTTAGGTTAGTGAGCAGTACCTCGGAATAGTGACAGGACCATTGTACACTCCAGAGATGGGGATCTTCGGCAGTTACGTTTTCGATAATAAAAATCCTGGTTTGAGCTGAGTCTATAACCTTTGTGTTTCCTCATGATTGAGATGGGTTACTTGATAACTTAGGTTTATGTATGGGCATATACCTGGGTAGTGGTTATCTGTTGATTTCATAATCCTTGTGTTTCCTCATGATTGAGATGGGTTACTTGATAACATAGGTATATGTATGGGTATATACCTAAGTAGAGGTTATCTGTTGAGATCTTATTTGTGGTTATCCTTGTTGGTTTTAGTGAGACCTTGAGGGTCTCGGGGTCCCTACTGAGTATCGTTATACTCACCCCTACACGGGCTATGCCCGCACCTCGTTGTGTTGGTTGCAGACGACGAGTCAGTACCTGGAGGTGGACTACACGACAAGTCAGTACCCGGAGGTGGACTACACGACGAGTCAGTATCCGGAGGTGGACTTCATGGTGAGATGACACACGGAGGAGGTTGGCGGGCGAGAGCATTGTGGAGGCTATCTGTACCTACCCTTTAGGTTGGATTCGTGGTGGACGATCCAGGAGCTGCGCCATATGTACCTACCCTTCAGGTAGGATCCGAGGAGGACGACCTAGGAGTCACTTCCATTCTTCCAGCTGTTGTATTTTTCTGTTGTACATGTTCAGTTGTAGTTGTACTTTCATTTGGGTTTGTATTTTACCTCATTTACTTTTCAGCACTTTATTTTGTACTTAGTGTTTTTCTTCCTCTTGTACTCGGTGGTGTTTTGTTTACTTTTATAAAGGCAATGCCTTCCCAGTTATCGGTATTTACGTCTTTGGTGCTAGTCGCCAGCCCCTGGCCTATGGAAGGCGGGCTTGGGGTAGTCACGGCATGGGCCCCGAGGACGGGTCGTGACAAATTGGTATCAAAGGAGTCGGTTCTACCGCAGAAGTTATTACTCTGATATTTTCTTTCTATGAAGCAATAGTGTTTAGGGTACCGGGTGTTGTTTTTAGTTCAGGGAGTCCAGTGTTGGTGCGGGCGGCCGACGCATCCATACACCAGGACCCTGACAACTGATTTCTGACTTTGTGCACGAAAACACTAATTGCATGTGTGTTTCCAGAAGTATTATTTAAATATCAACTCAAACCAGGTCATCTCACCAGGTATAATCATTTGACCGTGTCACGTTGTTTGTTTCTTTCAGGATGCCTCCCCGCGGACGACCAGCTAGAGCCCCGAGAGTTGTTCGTACTGATAGCCCGCCGAGTGACGTGGCCTCAGTGCATGGCTCTATTCTAGTTGAGTCACCAACAGTACTACTACCTGTTGGGCCACCGATGCCACCATCCCCAGCAGCAAAGGGTGCACGTCACTTGAGCGCACTGCACGAGTTCCAGTGCCAGAGGCCACTGAGGTTCCGGGGAGAGACGAACCCGCAGGCGGCTGAGGATTGGCTGGAGGGTGTGGTGATAGTCTTCAGGCTAGTGGGGACGCTGACAGCCTTCATGGTGATCCTTTCTTCTAGCCTTCTTCAGGCAGCAGTAGGCAGATGGTGGATCCTGATGCTTCAGATGCATGACGATGCGACACTTCTTTGGGCAGACTTCGAGAGCATGTTCCGGGCAGAGTTTGTACCAGCCACCCTTCGAGCGGTGCGTATACTGGAGCTACTTCAGCTGCGGCAGGGCAGCATGACAGTGGCACAGTATTCAGCGAGGTTCACAGACCTCCCGCGCTACTCCACAGATATGGTACGAGACCCTTTCTTCAGGGCCTGAACCTTCGAGCAGGGGCTCCGGCGAGAGATTAGAGCTTCTGTTTTTTCTCACAGCATTCCGACGCAGAAAAGGGTGTTGGAGAGATCCATCTTAGTGGAGAGTTTCCTTGCTGAGCAGTCTCCAGCAGCAGGACCCACCACTAGCCGGCTTGGGGCAGAGTCTTCTGCAGCAGGCAGTAGACAAATGACGCAGAGGTCCAAGAGGACCAGACCTACTGGTCGTCGACTGCACGACTCAGGTTCAGTTGTGTGGGGAAACCGGGGTGGAGTCAGATCCAGACGTGCTGAGAGTGGACAGTGTTACTCCTACGGCGGAATTGGTCACATGTCACGTGATTGTCCGACCCACCATGCAGATGACCAACAGTTAAATAAAGAACCTCCCAGCCAGAGGCAGAGGTTCGATCAGGGCAGACTGCAAAGAGCAGGCAGCCATGGAAGAGGAGCTGGATGTGCAGCTAGAGGTGGACAACGCTTCGGGGTGTTTCCACCCCCACCACCAGGAGGCCCACCCAGACCGCAGGGGACAGGAGGACATGGGAGAGCTCAGCTTCAGGCAGGTGAGGCCTATGGTCATGGAGCTCCGGAAGCAGATGGGCAAGAGCAGAACCAGCTCCAGACCTGGAGGCTATTGATCTTGTTGCTTCTAGTTTTGTTGATGTTTGTATGTAGTTGCTTCGTGTCTTTGTACTATGAGCTGCAATAATAAAAAGGCACTTATCCTTGTGATGTTTTCTTTCTTGTCCTTTTGTTTGGTTGATATTGAGTGGTCCCGGTTAAAACTGTTGACTTGACCATCACATTAGAGATTTCTAATGGGGGAGACCCAGTGACCTCACACTGATGCCGATAGTGTGACATGACCCTTGGAGGCGAGAGTGACAATTGTATCTCTTGGTAGTTACGTCGAGGCCTTACGACCTCATCCAAGGCATGAATGCATCATTCATGTCAGGATTGACTGTATTAGGCAAAGAATGTGGTTCATCCAGGGGATGAGACCAGATTTCTCTTATCCGCAAAGAATAAATCATAGTAGCTCTTGTGAGACTAGAGAAGGTCCAGGTGATCCAAGAGCGGATGAGGACAGCACATGGCCGACAGAAGCCTTATGCTGACAGGACTTGGAGGCCTCTAGAGTTCGAGGATGATGATCATGTTCTTATACGGGTCTCACCTCGACGAGGTTTACAGAGAGGTGGCCAAGGCGGCAAGTTTTCTCCGAGGTTCAACAGACCATCCTAGGTCCTCAGCTGGGTAGGCGGGGTGTTTTACCGCTTGACCCATCCACCGCAGTTGCACCAGGTGCACGACGACTTCCACAAATCTCAACTGAGGAGATACGTGCTTGACCCTTCGCATATCATCGACCATGAGGAGCTGGACGATGGCGATGGGGTTTCTTTCACAGAGGTTCCAGTGGGGATCGAGGATCGACAGAAGCAGATCCTATGAGGACGATCGATTCCTCGAGTGCGCTTTCACTGGCAGTATGGAACCTCCAGGTGAGCACATGAGAGTAGGAGGCTCAGGTGCATGCTCAGTACCGTTTTTTTATCCCTGGTTTGTGTTGTAGCTTTACGGGGACGTAAAGCCCTGAGGTGGGAGTAATGTAAAGATCCGTAAAATTCAAGGGAAATTTTTTCTTAATTTTCTTTGGAATTGTACAAGAACGCAGTTTCTGACGGCACTTGATTCCGAGGCCCGGAGTGCCCGGAATTTCTATCCGAAGTTTAGCTCGGGCACGTTTAGTGAACAAACCAGCGGGATTTTCTATCTTTTGAACCAATGCCTGGAATCGAATTTCGAGGGCACTGATGGAACCGTAGTGCCGGTAATTGCTTAGGAACTCCTGTTCCGGAGTTGCGTTATCACGTGTGTGGATGATAAAAATTGTGGAAGTTAATTTATTTTTATTCTACAATTTTTATTTTCCTTTTGTGTTTTAAGGCTATGGGTGGAAGTTGGGTAACTACCCAACCTCCCTTGGGAGGTTATGAGGGTGGTGGGTCCCACACTAACCCCACCCCTTCATATTCTTCAACTCTTAAACTCCCCATCAACTCCTCTTCATTTAATAAGACAAGTTGTGTAATTTTAATGAGGTGAGTTAAGTGTGTTTAATTGAATTTCAAACTCTTGAAATTCAAAACGGTAAGTTGTGTTAATAAATTAGGACTTGGGCATAATTTATTAATGTTAGAGTTCATGCCATGTTGAGAGGTCTTGGGAAGCGTGAAGATCTTCTTCATCTCCAACGAAGAACATCTTCGACGAACAACGTGAAGAACACCTCGAACTCCGACGAAGTACACCATTCTTCAATGAAGAACATCTCCGCCAAAGAACGTGGAGAACTTCTCCAACGACGTTTCCTCTTCGGACGCACCTCGACGACAACGGAATCAACGTTCGTTTTCCCCGACGCCCGACCTCTGTGACGCTCGTCTTCCGTGGCTCATTGACGTGCACCGTTCTTGAAACTGAGGTAGGGGATTTGTTTGTGAAATGAATTTATTTCTGTGGTTGTTTCCTCCTAAAAACAAAGAACCTGAATCAAGAGCAATTATAATTTATTAAAATTGTGTATTGTTTTGTTTTCCATGTGTGGATTATTTTCTTCCTGATTGTTATCACCTAACGCGGAGGGTGCGGGACAAACAAACACGGCCCGACAACCCTCCGCAGTTCTTTGTGGATGCGCGGATTGGCGGGCGACGACAAAACATGCCGCAGGGGTTATTTTTTGATTCTACAGTGAAGAACGGGACCTTGGAGGAGCTACGGTGCTGACAAGAGTGGAATCGGACAACCGGAGAAACTCCGGTGGCCCGTGGAAACCACTGGCGCGCTGCCGGACAGAGCCGTCGCGGCTGAAGCCACGGCGGCGGCGGCACCAGCGGACCCGCGGCCGCACGGGTCTGGCGCACACGGGACGCGGCAATGCCGCGTCCGCGGACCAAGGGCGGCCCCCGCGGGGGGGGGGGGGGGGGGGGGGGGGGTTCACACGCGGGGGCAGCGCGCCCCCGCCCCCGGACTCCGCTCGCTCGGCCGCTCGGCCGAGCCGAGCCGACCCGTCGGCCGGGTCGCGCCAAACTGGGTCGGACCCGGACCCGAGTCGGGCCGACACAGGGGGGGTCGGGCCGGGTCGGTCCGGGCCCAGACCCCCCGTCTTCAGACCATTTTCGTTCTTTTGCCTGTATCTTGAGGTAAGGGCCTCCGAACGACTGGACGTCAGCGTCGATGCGATCCTTGGATCGAGACGGTCATTTCGGTATATCACACTCAAGGTTTAGGAATACTTTGGGTTCGGCCGGGTTGGTTCGTACACGAAACCAACCGGGCCCTCGGAGCGGAAACGCTCATATCTTGAGCTCCGGACATCCGATTGACGTGCCGTCGACTTTTTTGGATTCATCTAAGTGAGAAAGATCTTTTGGCTTACTCCGTTCGAGGTTTGGATGCCGTCAGAGTGCGGTTGAGTTGGATCGCTCACGAAACCAACCGGGCCCCTGGAACGAAAAAGCCAATAACTCACAGACCGGGTGTCCGATTGACGCGCTGTCTGTCACGTTGATTTCCTCTTGTTGAGACGGAACTTTTGGAATACTTTTCCCGAATATTGGTTGCTGTTGGATAGTGGCCGTGTTGGATTGTACCTGAAATCCAACCGGGCCCTTGGAAACGAAAAGCTGTTATCTTTCAGACTGGACGTCCGTTTGACGAACCGTCAGCGGTGTTGGTGATCACGTGGAGAAACGATCCCTTTGAGTATACCCTATGTGATTTCGGGGTACAGTTGAGATACGGCCAGGTTGGTTCGCACTCGAAACCAACCAGGCCCCTGGGACGGAAAGGCTAATAACTCATAGACCGGGTGTTCGATTGACGCGTCGTCGGTTGCGTTGAGACCCATATGACAAGGCGGTCCTTTGAGATACTTCTTCATGGGACTTTGTGATACTTGGAGTATCGACCTGTAGCTCATGGAGAAGACCCTCCCGGAGACAAGCATACGGAGTACAAAGACCGTGTAGCCGGCTGAGACCCGACGAATTCTTGACCGACTCGACTTGGAGTGAGTCGACTAGCCCAGTGGATGGAGCGCCCGATATTTGGCGACAGACCCACGGCAGACGGAGCACCCGGTAGTTGGCCGCAAACCCACAGTACTCGACAGGAGGAGTACCTCTGTAGGCTATTATGGGGATCGCCCGGTATTTGGTGACAAACCCACAGCAGATGGAGCACCCTGTAATTGGCCTCAGACCCGCGGTACTCGACAGGAGGAGTACCTCAACAGTCTTAGGTTAGTGAGCAGTACCTCAGAGTCGTGACAGGACCATTGTACACTCCAGAGACGGGGCTCTTCAGCAGTTACGTTTTCGATAATAAAAATCCTGGTTTGAGCTGAGTCTATGACCTTTGTGTTTCCTCATGATTGAGATGGGTTTCTTGATAACTTAGGTATATGTATGGGCATATACCTGGGTAGTGGTTATCCGTTGATTTCATAATCCTTTTGTTTCCTCATGATTGAGATGGGTTACTTGATAACTTAGGTATATGTATGGGCATATACCTAAGTAGAGGATATATTTTGGGATCTTCTTTGTGGTTATCCTTGTTGGTTTTAGTGCGACCATGAGGGTCTCGGGGTCCCTACTGAGTATCGTTATACTCACCCCTGTACGAGTTATGCCCGCACCTCGTTGTGTTGGTTGCAGACGACGAGTCAGTACCCGGAGGTGGACTACACGACGAGTCAGTACCCGGAGGTGGACTACACGATGAGTCAGTATCTGGAGGTGGGCCTCACGGCGAGACGACACACGGAGGATGTTGGCAGGGGAGAGCGTTGTGGAGGCTATCTGTACCTACCCTTCAGGTAGGATCCGTGGTGGACGATCCAGGAGATGCGCCATCTGTACCTACCCTTCATGTAGGATATGAGGATGACGACCCAGGAGTCACTTCCGTTCTTCCAGCTGTTGTCTTTTTCTATTTTACTTGTTCAGTTGTAGTTGTACTTTCATTTGGGTTTGTATTATGGCCCATTTACTTTTCACCACATTCTTTTGTACTTAGTGTTTTGCTTCCGCTTGTACTCGGTGGTGTTTTGTTTACTTTTATAAAGGCAACGCCTTCCCAGTTATCGGGATTTAAGCCTTTGGTGCTAGTCTCCAGCCCCTGGCCTATGGAAGGCAGGCTTGGGGTAGTCACGGCACGGGCCCCGAGGACGGGTCTTGACAATACCCTTCCACCTTAGGGTGGTAGGATATTGCTCAACAAGAACCAGAATATTGAATGTCAAATCATATCCTCCCACAATGATTGTTCCCAACCCACAAAAGAAAACATATGTGTTATTTTCTTTAAAAGGAAAAAATGGAAAAATAATCATTCACAAATTAAACCCCTACTTCGGGTTGTTCGTTGACATTGTCGTGAGAAGGAAGTGAAAAAGACAATTCATCGTAGATGAAGATGTCCCACATCAGAAGAAGTCCTGAGGAAGAAGGTCAAAGTTAGGTTCATCGTTCTTCATTGGCAGAGTGTTTTTCATTGGGGGAGCGTTCTTCGTTGGAGAACTTTACTTCTACCAAATCTCTCTCCTCTCCCAATTCCTCCAAAAATGCCAAGTATCCAACATAATATTTTATGTTGTCTATTTAGTTCATTGGCATAAAATTCAAATTGACTAAACAATTAACCGAGTTGGAAAACTTAAAGTGGTGTGTTGTCTTAATTAATATGGAGGAAGCTCAAGAGGCTCCTACACATTAAATAGAGAGTTGAGAGGTTTCTCCCTCATTAAGAAAGGAGTTCAGGATTTTTAGGCCTCGTGTGGTCCCCACAACCATAACCTCTCATGGGAGGTTAGGCTCGGGTGGTCCCCACAACCATAACCTTTCATGGGAGGTTTAGGTCTAGAGGTCCACACTTCTCAACTTCCACATGGAGTGGTTACAAAAAATAAAATAAAAAGTGTGATTATTTTGTTTTATTATTTCCATGAAAAACCCAAAAATTATCTTTCACCCTCGACCAATTTTCATCGAGGATTAAGTCTCCTAAAGTGAATACAGGTGCTTCAAGTTCAACGGTGCCCTCAGATTTCAATTCTGAGAACTAGTTCAAAAGCTAGAAAACCCCGCT
Source organism: Viscum album (assembly GCA_963277665.1). Classification (NCBI taxonomy): domain Eukaryota; kingdom Viridiplantae; phylum Streptophyta; class Magnoliopsida; order Santalales; family Viscaceae; genus Viscum; species Viscum album. The sequence goes on along the minus strand of OY728152.1, from coordinate 1,547,780,350 downwards.
TTCACGTTTTCTGAACGTACCCGAAAAAAAGTTTAGAAATTAATTCTGGACACTCTAGGCCTCAGAATAATGTGTCGTTAATTTTCAAGGACTCGTAAAATTCCCATATATTTTAAAAAAATTACATGGAAATTCTGGGTCTTTACACAATAAGTCATGTGTGGATACTATAATTTCTTTACCAATGTAATCCATAGAATAAAACAAGTTAAATATCAGAAACCATATGCAATAACCAATGAACATTTATAATTAAAAATCTTCCAAGACCAATTATGAAACACAACCAATAATAATTATTTCATGTCAAGCTATCCATCCAAAATAAAGAAAACCCATTTTAAATCATGCATCCAAATCCACAAAATGGTCCTGACTCCAAGTCCGCATCCTCCTTAATTCACATCCCAATACCAATTTAATTCCCTAGAACGGGTCCCTTGACCTTATCCTGACCTTCAACCAACAAATTTTCTCGAGTAGTCATTGGCAGCCTAATCTGGGTTTCAGTACAACTCAGTAGGACACCGCCAACGGTGTCTAAAAATTATCTAGTCTGACAGACGGTACATGCATATGAAATAATGAAAAGGAAATAAAAGAGACAACTCTGGTGTAATTTTTTATTAATATCCACTCTAACCATATCCAATCTCAATTTCATTACAAATATTTATACCATATTTATTACCGAGTTCTTTCACAACACATATTCTTTGGGTTAACTATTTTCTTCATTTACATGATGGCCTAAACTATACCATTTATATGTGTAAGGGTATAACTCAAGTTCCCTATCACACATGGGATAAAAAATTCATAAATAATCATAATAAACTTATCTTTGATCATCAATTTGGGTAGTGTCACCCAATTAAATCATTAGGGACCTAGAAAATCAGTTTTGACCCCCTAACCTATGAATTCAAGGGTGGTGATTAGAGCCTCAGTCCAACCCAATACATGGGGGGTGCCTCAGTCCTTAATCCCACACCAACTATCCATGATCACATTATTATTTATCCATTTACCACATATATCATATCACAAACCAAATACAATCAATACACATAACTTTTACAATTCACTTTCTATTTAATAAGTCAATCATCATCAAGCCATAACACCACTTTTCACATTTACCATTTACATAGCTAACCCATTAAATCTATTTTTATTTTTAATAACTCATATAACATAGAAAAACTAAAAAATATCATGCATGATCCCAATTATAATTTTTATCAATTCCAATAATTTACCCTATTTAACACATTTATCAATCCACATGCATTATCATACTAATGCATTCCCATTACCATTTCATAATCCCTTTGACACATTCTTACTAAACCATTTAACCTATTTCACTATGTGAAAAAAATCCCATATTCCCTTTCTACAAATATTCACACTCACCATTAGTGACCCTATTATGGTTTAAGATACATGTCAACATAATTACAAGGGAATTACATCATTTCAAATCAATACATGGATTAGCATTAAAAATCTCTATGTTAAAGAAATTCTATGGAACCTCATGGGTGGCCCTAGACCTATCTCGTAAACCTCAAAACACTCTACTGGGATCATGTGGGGTCCAATTCCTAATTTAACCCACCAATTTACAAAATATTTTGAATGAAAAAAAGTATACAATAATAATAAATATAAATCATAACTACAAATGCATAAATCTAAAAAAAATTATGGGATATAACTTTTATACCACCTACGTGAAATCCAAAGACAATTTCACTCTTAATCCTTTCTTTAGATATGGATTTAAACACCCACTAAAACCCAAACCTATATTCCACAACAAAAAGTGGGTTTTAGGGCATCAAAAGAAGATATCTAAAACTACAATCCCTAATATTTAAAGTAGATCAAAGGGTATAATTATAATTCCCTAGAGCTTTGATCGACAACCAATGTGGCTCAAAATATCCAATATTAGAAGGAGAATCAACATTTTGAAGATTGGGTTATCCAAGCTCATAATTAGGGTTTTAGGATGAATAATGAGTTAAAAATTGGGTGAGAGTATAAAAATCCTGAGGAGGGAATATGTAAATTTTTACTTTTTATTGGGGTGCACGGTTTGGTTGTACGATTTTAAAACCCATGTGAAAAACATGCACCAGCCACTATCAAATGGGGTGAGGTCACACGATTACCTAGAAAACTCCACAAGGTTTAAAAATTGTACTACAACCATTAAAAACACCACCGTTTAAGGTCACACGATTTTCCTATGGGGGGGGACCATTTGATAAATTGTGCACCATCTTTTCTCCTTGCATATGTTGGCACAGTTTCCCTTTATTTTATGTCTTATGCCCCTATAACACCCCTGAACCTCCTCTTACACCTTGGTAACATTTCATTAATCCAAAACAAGAGGTTTAAAACTGAAATTTAAACAAGGAAATACTTTCATGAGTTCTGAGATCTTACAACCTCCCCCCTTATAACAGATCATCCTCGATCCTCACATCCAAGAATCACTGAGATTCTATAGAGAAGATATTAGGCCACTGTCCTCATAAATATGACTCCCTTTCCCATGTTTCCTCCAATAAATTACTATGATTCCAAAAAAAAAATCCAAAGGCACAACCTCACTCCAAAAAAATTTATCACCATGATCCACAATATTAACTAACTTATACTCAAAGGATGCATTGGTCTCAATATCAACATCCTCAACATCAATTACATGAGATCGGTTGGGGTGACCGTCCTGACCCGAACCTACTGGTCTCGAGCCGCAACTACCCCAAACCTGCCTCTACAGGCCAGGGGCTGGCGGCAAGCACCGAAGGCGTAACAATCTTATGGAGTCCTTTGCCTAAGTACCTATACACACACACACATAGCCCACTCAATGAAAAAGTTCAGAGTAAAAAAAAACCAAAGGACAAACTAATGTAACCCAACCATAGTCATGAATCTACCTATAAATCTAAAAAAGGTAAATTGCTGAAAAAGTACTGACAAGATACTGAACATAAAAAGGGAAAAACACGCATCCATCCTGAAAGGTGCCTCAACTCGACAACAAGTAAACAAAAGTAAACTGCTGGTGAGTCTCACAACTGAAAGTCCTACTATGACCACTAATCGCAGCCCAAGCTCTTCTGTCCTATACACTCCTCCATAGTATCGATCGACCTATCTTTCATCTGCAAGGGCACACCAAGTGTGGGAAAAGACCAAGCAGGGGTGAGTATAAAGATACTTATTAGGATGCCCCGAAAGCTCGAGGGAGAAACAAAGGAGGTACTAAAATGGTGAGCAGTAGACAGAACAAAGAACAGTGTAAGAGTACAATAGAGAGAGTGCAGCTCAACCCAAAAAAATAAAGTAGACTCGTCCCAACCAAGGGGAGCTAGACATGGAAAGCACATGGCATACCCCGTGTGTCTTCACCCCTCCTATAAAGAGAGTAACTGAACCCAAGGATTGGGAAACAAAGTATGGTGTATATATATATGCTCAACAAGAAACCTGAATGAGTGCATAAGGGGATCTCCATATCCAAGCTCAGACCATGATAAGTCACCAACATTTCTAATGGTATCCATCATTGATGCCCAATAGCCCCACACCTCAGAGTTTCCTTATCGCTAAACCATACCACCCAAATGTCTAGCTCTGGTAATCACGGAGAAATGCCACTGACTAGCCTCATCGAAAGGGTTGAGTCTGAAAGAAGTCGTCGAGTAACCGACTACCTAGCCCAACTAGAGGGTGAACCCCAAAAAGTCATCGGGTAACCCATTTCCCAGCCCTCCTGGAGGGTAAACCCTAAATGGTCGTCGGGTAACCCACCGCCCAGCCCTGATCAAGGGTAAACCCTGAAAGGACATCGGGTAACCCACTACCCAGCCCTGCTGGAGGGTAAACCCTAAAATCAATGGGTAACCCACTGCCCAACCCTGCTGGAGGGTAAAACCTGAGGTTCAATGGGTAACCAACTACCCAACCTCATTGGAGGGTAAATCCTGAACCGGTCCGATAATCCTGCACTTCCTGAACCATCTTTGTGTGTCACTAACATTGTGACCATGCGTTGGGTTGGAGCGCGTCAAACGAACACCCGACCAACTCCCTTTCATACTTCCACATTTAATGAGATCTCAAAAGGGGCTCTGTACTCCCAAACATATTACACTATTGTAATCCTCACGAAAAAACACGCGAGATATACTATTTACTCACTGGAAACGGACTCCCAACGAAAAGGTTATTCAACACCGCTTTATGCCCATACGACATCTCATGGGTCCCACACCTCAGTCCCAAAAGAGGTCGATCAAACATTTCAATCGTGATGCTCTTGGAAAAACACGATGAAATGACTACTCATTCACCCCAAACAGACATCAGATAAAAAAGTCGCAAAATGCTACTCACAGCTTAAAAGACGGCTAATGGGGCCCACGCCCGAACTCCAGATTCAACGCTTGAAACCACCTTGGACAAATTAACTGTTTCAGAAAAATTCCCAAAATTCACCCTAACTATTTATCAACGTGTAGATTTAAAAAATGAAGTCCATTTTTTGAAAATAATTTTCTAAATATTTATAATTTAATTTTTAAATAAAATCATACTTAATTCAAAAATTATTTATTTCAAAACTAGAACTGCTTTAATATCACGTTGAAAAATTAATCAAGACGTCATTATCTTAAAGCCTTAAGAAAATAAAATAATAATACAATTTACTATTCATTATGGTCATATTACTATTCATAAGGGTATATTACTATTCACAAAAAAAATTGGTTCTAATAGACTCTAAATAACATACTAAACAGAATTGTAGATGAAAGTTTCTTGAAATTCAAAACAAAGTAGTGGAAAAGTTATGTCTTAAAGGCTAGTTAAAAAATATCTACTTAAAACAAAGTTCCATGCACTTCCATTTATTTTTAGAAAAAATTGGGGTGTTACATCTACTGCCCTGTAGATTCATCTGTCCTTAACACATCATCTTCCAAAAACATTTTACATAGTCAATTCTTTGAGACTGGTGCCAGTTTCTTGCTTTCCCAATGCTAACATTCACTGGCTGTATCAGCTTAGCCCAAAAAAACATTCAACAAAAAAGGTTCTCTCTAGAACCCTAACATAGGTAGGAATGCATATAGGAATTTCATTGTCTTGGATGTCTTTTAAATACACCTTGCTATGTTCGAGACCTAAAGCACTGATCTTACTGTATTCATTGAGTACTAGGAAAGATCAGTACAGCTCGATGAATACTCAGGTACTGACACGTCATCCTGCAGAAGTTGTAGAAGTTCTAGGGAACTCTCAACCACCTCCTCAAGCTAGTCCTCAACCGCCTATGAGTCGGGCTCACCTCAGAACCAGAGGGGTATCTGATACTAAAACATGTGTAAGGCACTAAGCCTACAAGTTTTCTTTACCAGTACCGCCGGTTGCAACTGCTGACCAACAGGCAGTGATATAGCTGATACACTACCCGGAGGTATAACTTGGTAATGGTCCATGTACCATGGTCTCATCAACATACGGACCATCCTCATGGCCACTCACTAAAAAATTCTTGTAGCTAAGATCACCATCTACTCTTCTGGTGTCTCAACTAGGCAGAAAACTCTAGGAATCACCTCCAGCTAGCCCTCAGCTACGTGGGAATCTGTCTCGCCTCGAAACCTCAGAGGCCTCTACTGCTGGAACTCATACAAATGTGCTCTGTCGTCCTGCATCGTACGTTAGTGTGGCTGGTTGTATTTGATTCCCTACAGGTGGTGGTGTTGCTGGTAAACCACATGATGGTACCAACATAGTAAGAGGGCCCTACACCGGAGCCTCGTCGCTCGGTGGTCCGTCATCGTGTACTCTCTCGGGAACCCTAGCTAGCTATCTATGCAGTGGCATTTTGATAAGAAATAGGTGCGCCACATCCATTAATTTAAACCTGGTGATATGACTCAAGAGATCACAAAGAAAACTCTTGAAAACACACACGCAATCGGTGTTTTCATGCACTGAGTCAAAAATCAAAATCCAGGGTCCTGGGGTATGGATACATCGGCTTCCGCACCAATACTCGACTCCTTGAACTGAAAACCACACTCAATAACCATAACACTCTTGCTTCAGAGAAAAGAAATATCAGAGTCCTAAGTTCTGCGGTAGAACCGACTCCTCTGATACCAATTTGTCACGACCCGTCCCCCGGGGCCCGTGCAGTGACAACCCCAAGCCCAACATCCATAGGCCAGGGGATGGCGACTAAGACCAAAGGAATAAATCCGTAAAACTGGGAATCCATTGCCTTTATAAATTATAAAACACACAAAAGAGTATAATATGGATGAAAAACACTAAGTAAAACTATATAGAAAACAAGTACTGAAAAGTAAAGGGGCCGAAAATACTAGCCCAACTGTAAAGTACACGGAAACTAATGTATAACAAAAGAAAGGTGAAACAGTTACTAGATCATCCTTTTGGAAATCCTACCTGAAGGTTAGGTACAGATAGCCTCCACAACACTCCATGACTGTCCATCTCCTCTATGTACCGTCTCGCCGTGTGGTCCACCTTCGGGTACCATTCAGTCCTAGTACACTCATCCTCGGTCAGCGCAGTCTATCGTCTGCATCCAAAACAATGAGGTGTAGGCATAGCCCGTGCAGGGGTGAGTATAAAGACACTAAGTTGGGACCCCAAGACCACCAAGGTCTCTCAAAATCCACCAAGGATAAACCACAAAGTATGAAATCAACGGATAGCCGTTACATAGGTATATGCCCATACATATACCAAAGTAATCAGGTAACTCATATCAATCATGAGGAAAACACAGAAGTCACTAACTCAGCTCACATAGGTATACAACTTATGTTGACAGATAGAGTTGATCAGATATAGCCACTGAATCATCTAAGCTATCGGAACCACACAGGATCCAGGACCAGTATTTAGAACTGTCGGACCCACATAGGATCTAGGAACAGTTCATAGCGCAACCAGCCATAGGGTTTCCACAAAGCATGCTTGATTCCGGGAGGGTCAACTATTCAATACAAGATTCAACACTTCAACTTCCACGAAGTCCCATGAAGAAGTATCGCAGAGGTTCGCCACATCATATGGCTCTCAACACCAAAAATTTATCGTCAATCGGACGCCAGGTCTGTGAGTTATTAGCCTTTCAGTCCCAGGGGGGAGGTTCGGTTCGTGCAAGATCCAACCTGACCGTATCTCAATGGTATCCCAAACTCTGATGGGATATTCTCAAAGGTATAGTCGCGCTCCATGAAAATGAGCGCCGCTGACGTTTCATCAAATGGTCGTCTGGTGCCAAAGATATGGCCAAAGGAAGTAAAAGGTCGGTAGTAGGCCTCGGTCCGGTCCGACTCGGTCTGGGTCAACCCAGTCAGACCTATTATGTATGGACCGAACAATTTGGCAGGCCAGCTTGTTTGGTTTGTCTTGGGCTGCTCAACCCAGCCTAGCAGGCTGTGATGGTGTTTTGGCTCAGGCTCGGGGCCAATTCATCTCGGTGTGTCGTGAAGGCGCGGCTTGGCACGGCTCGGCCCGGAGGGCGTGACCAGGCCGGTTCAACCAAGGCACCGCGAGGGGGGCTGGAGGCTGGTTCAAAAGACCGGGCAGCCATGAAGTGTTAGGGTAGGACACGGCTAAGCGGGCCGGTGTGGTTCGTGTAGGGCGCGACCAGGCGGGCCGGTGTGGTTCGGGCAGGGCGAGACCAGGCGGGCCGGCGGGCTACCTGTTCGGGCGCGGCCCGACGGGGGGCCAGGCGAGCGGCTGGCCGAGAAGGAGTCCAGGCGGGCGGCTAGGTGGGCCGGTATCCTTGGGGCGCACGGCCAGGCGGCCGGGTCGGGAGGCCAACGGGGCGCACGTGGAGGTCGGGCCGCCAGGAGGCCTGAAAGCTGGAAGGCTGAGCCAGCACAAGCCGGCGGTATTCGGCTGAGAGCACCAGAGCACCATGGGGGTGACACGGTTCATGGAGGTCACAGGTAGCATGGCCTTTCTCATCGCTGCCTTCGCTACCTTTCCAAAGAATGCTACAGGAAGGAAAATCAACAGAGGATATCGGGCCATTTTAGGTTGGCCCGCACCCTACGTGTTTAGGGAGGTATCACTTGGATCATCAAGAAAAATAGATGAACAATAACATATCCACAAACAATTCCTTTCTAACTATTTGAAGAAGATAGAAAAGTAATAACATCATCAAGTTATAAACCCCCTAAATTTTATTATTGGTCGTCGTTTTTTGATGGTGTCGTGGAAAGAAGATGAAGAAGATCATCATTCGTCGTGTCCACTACACGCTTCCAATTCCGAGTTGTGTCGACTATAAAAGACACTCCACATCGGTAGGTGTCTGAAGAAGTAGATTGAATTGGATCAGCGTTCTTCGTTCTTCATTGGGAGAATTGTTCTTTATTGTAGAACTCATTTTTCTCCCAAGATCTCCTCTCAAAATCTCTCCTCAAGTGAGAAATGCCAAGCAAAAATAATATTAGTTTGTCTATTGTTTTAGATGTTGGCACGAAATTCAAATGGAGAATAAAATTAATTAGATAGGCTCTACCTAATTAATGTGAATGGTTGTCACAAAATAAATAAAGGGGATTTGAAGAGTCTCCCCTATATTAGTTGTATCTTGAGGGTTTCTCCACTTTAATGAGGATTTTCAAGGGTTAAAAACATTGGTACATGCTTAAAAGGAAAAGGATTTTTCATCATGTGTGTAGAAAAATTACACAATGCTCATGATTTTAAGGGTAATATGTAATATTACAATGATCAATGCTTCCACTATAAATAAATGAGGCACTATGCAAACAAATTCCGCATGAGTCAACAGGATAAACCTCAGCAAAGGGGATAAAGAAAATCTTAAGATATTACTACTGATTAAGTGGATTGATTAATGTTCTTGTGTTTGGATTCAATAATTATGTTATAATAGTATTTTAATCCATTATATTATAATTATAAAAATTATGAAATTTATAAGGATTTTGTTATAGTACTATTTCTTAATGTATTTCAGAGAATTTGTTGAATGGAATCGATGACCAATAATCAAAACTCACTGACATGTTGAACCTCATGGAACACACATTATAATGGAGGATAACCCTTAATGTCCTCCCAAAGATGAGATAATAATGATATGGTTATAATAGAGTGTTGGTTAACCTTAGTTATTTTATAGATTATCTTATATTTTCTAGAGTTTAGGATAAAAGTTGGTTTATGGAATATATTAAAAAACCTGAGACTTTATATTAGTAACTATGCATATTTTCATTATGGTTTTTTTTAGATTAAGGTATTCAAATTTTTGGAATGTTAAATTAATATCCACTCTATATTTTTTGGGAATATAATGTTGATTTAGTGATATTTCATTAAAAAGAAGTTAACATTGAATTTGGATAGACATATTTTGGATGAGACATAAGGTTAAAAATATATGGAATGGATTAACATGAACTTCATGTGTCATTTTTTAACTTGTTCTTACTATTCTTGTTTAATTAATGACATAAGGAATAGATTTTAACTCTTTTATGGATCTTACAGTCTGTTAAAAGGTAATTTTTGTTCCTTGGTAATTAAAAAATATATTCTAAGATAGTCATTTCATATAGTATGAAATGAATTGTGAATGATAAAATCCAAAAAAAGATGATATTATTCTTGTAAAATCCAATGATATCAATTAATAATTTTTTCTTTTATTGTTAATCTAGATATTTGAAGTATCCCTCAACTTTTGGAAAAAGATACTGAGAAAAATATGATCCTAATACTTTTATTAATGATGAACTACTATACTTTTAAATTATCATGGATTTATGGATTTTAAGTCATTAACATTCCACTAATCATTAACTTTCTTCTAATAAATGACCACTATCACTCTAAGATTATTTACACTTTTCTTCTATGACCATTTTTTCACATTCCCCCAATGTTCTCTTACCTGGAATTATAAATATATGTTATTCCATATGACCTTTGTACTTACATTTTTCTCTTATAAAGAGGATATTTTATCAACCCTTTATATGATGTGGTTTTTTAAAGAAGGTATTTTAAAATTTCAATCCTATGAATATCATGATCAATATTAAATTTGAAGGATGAAATTTATTTAATAGGGGATAATGTAACACACCCTTATTTTTAAAATATAATAATATTTTTTGATTGAATGTATGACTAAAACATCAATATTAGAGGAGAATATAACATATCAAGATTTATGACACGTTTATTTTTAAATAAAATTAATCTCTTTGATAGATTGCGATGCACGAAGCACGAGGATTACATGAAATATAATACTCTATTAAAAAATTATTATTTAAACAAGACCATTAAAACCTAGCCATTAAGTTGGAGGGTATGAATATTAATAAATATATTATGAATATTTTATGGTTTAAAAATGTGTAAGATGAATTTAATTCTTATTAGTTAGCTATAAATAGAATAAAAAACATTTTAAAATAAATGAAATGTTTTCTTAAAAACTATATTTTTATAAAAGGTTATTTAGTCACATTTTATGAACATAGTTTATAATTAATTATTCCCAATTTGTGAGAATATATGTGAAAAATAAAGTAAATTATTTAAATTAGCATATAAAAATTATATTAGGGTGACTTTTTAGATTTTTCAAAAAAAATCATTTTTTGAAAAATATTGAAAAATACTGTTTTTTACAAATATTTTCCTTTTCATAAAAATTATTTAAAATTTTGAATGATATTTTATACATTTTTAATGTAAAATTAGTTCAATTATAAAAAAATTTAACTAATTTCAGTCATTTTAATAAATTTAATATTTATTTTTTATATTAACACATTATACATTAATGATAATTTTCTCTCTGATAACTTTCATTTTCATCGTGTCTGTAGGTATAATTTTAATCATAATAATGACACTTCTATGGATTGAATTTGGAAAATTGTATTTCATAATTGTAATTAGAATAATTTATATAATCTAATTTTACAAACATAACTTTTGAACAAAATTAATTGTGAAAATGGTAAAAAATAATTTCTACATTTAAGGTAAGAATAAGTTTTACTGGGGGGGTTATTCTAAGAAGATGACGGTTAAAATGATCAAACACACCACAAAAAAATTATTTTTTAAAAATATTTGTAACTTATATGATTCTAGAATATTTCCTGAGGTTCTTTTTCACTTTTGGCACGTTAATGACTTTATCATGTTGAAATATTTTAGGAAATTTCCAAATAATTTTCATGAGGTTTCTCTTTCCCCACTTATTAAAGGACACTCCCTCGCTTCACTTATTCAAACCTTCAAATCCTTTTTCCCAACCAAAACATTAAAAAAAATTTCCCCAAAATAAATATAAATATTCTATAGGTGTCGTTATTCCCAAAATATCATCCCTAGAAAGCATAAGATGAGATCGGAAGGATATTTCTCTTAGAGAAATTAATTATCCTAAGAAAGATCTTTCTTTTTCTTTCTTATTTTTCCAACATAAATTATTTCTAAAAAATTAAATATAATAAAAAAAATATTTCATATACTTATATGTTATTATTATTTTGGTTAACTATTTATTTTTCTTCACTACCATCAAATCAAAAAAGAAATCATCGATCATTTGTATGGTGGACTGCCGCCTCGTGAAACGATTTAGTTCATTTTTCATCACCAACTTTAAAGAGTGGATATATTTATGGATTTAATATGTTTATTTGATATTTGTGATATAATTAATCTCTTATAATTTTCATATCATATATACATTTTTTATATTCCATTAGGTTTCAAATACGATAACGTCGCTTGTTTGTACGGCAGACTACCGCCACACGAAGTGATGTGATTAATTTTTTACTTGTGATTTACATGGAATGTAATAAATATTAAATTAATGAATGTTTGTGAAAAATATGGGATTTTATTTATTCTATTAAATTAATTTATCACCAACCTTACCTGTTTACTTGTTAAGTTAATGATATCGTCACACATGCATATGTACAGTCTACCGTCTCTATGAAGCTACACAATTCCTTTTCTATGTACAAAATTCATAAAAGGTTATAAAAATATGTCTAATAAGTAAATTTAATATTTATAATATTATTATAATTCTGTATATGATATATATATCTTGTTTTTATGCACCAAAACATTTATGAGAAAACAGCCATGAGAAAACAAGGCAACTCACACCTAAAACAATAAAAATAATGAAATATTATTAACAAATTGGTGGAAAATATTATAAGAGGATCATATATGATATTATAAATATTGTCATAGGTTTTTTATAAATAAATAACAAGCTCAATACCATTATATCATATCTTTTAATAAGTAATAAATAAATGAGACATGAAGTAAGGGTTTCTTATCTCACTTTTTCCTATGCAAGACATATACTATAATCACCAATTATTTTATTTTTATGGTGTATATACTATCCATTTTTATATTATATCATTATTTAATATATATTCATCATATTTAAATTTTAATTTTATTTTATTTATTTCAAGGGTCTTATGATTCAGAAGTAACAATAGTGGTAAGGGTTTATTTCACAATCTCATCATTATTCGAGATTGTTTACATTTATTTGTGAATTAGGGAAGTTGTTGGATATTTATATCTTAAAGTGAATAAATATTATTAAAATATGGTTATCCATGGACATTTTTAAGTATTATTATGAATTTTTCACTCTTTTCAACTTAAATTTATTGGGAAAACGTATTCAATAAAATTGGAATTTATGTCTCTCTTCGGCCAGAAATCATTTTTCATCAAAACTAATGTTTTTAAAATAAAAATTTATCCTTTTAAAAATATTATAATAAATAAAATTTTATATTTTTTAGTTTTTGAATTTTTAAAGGAATCTTCATTTTTTTTCAAAATAATTCCCATTTTACATTTATATAAACTGTGAAAGGAATCATTGTTTTATTTTCAATGAAAGGTATTTGAATATTTTTTGAACAACTGGTTTGAAATGTGACTTTAAAAGTGAAAATGTAACTTTTCAAAAGAATGTTTTTAATGACATTGTTATGGTATTTCTATAAATCGAAAATATCAACCCTTGATTTTAATTATTATTGATTATTGATTTGATATGTTGATATCATAATTAATCTTTTATGGTATATTTTATTATCATTTTGACTGGGGATATACTATTTTTATACCATTCTTCATATTACTTTGAATGATTTAGGATTTTTTTAATTAATTGGCATAATTATTAACATTTCACATGTTTTTTAATATGAGTGTTTATTTTGATTGTGGTTAACCCATTTCCTATGAAAAATGAGTTGGACTTGGTACATCATGGTTGGGTACCTCTATATCCCCTCGATGCATCAATAAGTCTCATGACACAAACTAGAGTGGGTTTTGGATGAGGCCTCACCAATTAATTTATATGTCTTGGTACAAGGCCTAAAGGGAATATTTTAGATGTATACTATTGTGAATTATTTCATTATCAATTTAGTTACTAATATTCCATGGGATTATTTGATTATTTAGAATATCCATGGTTACATTTTCATGATAATGGTATTATTTATATCACATCATTTTATAATCAGTTATTCTTACCAAATTATGATAATGTTATTTTTTAAATAACATGTGTTTTATTTATTTATCCTGCCATATTTATTCATAGATTCCACTTATGCTTACCCTTTCTGGACATTTGAGATCACCCAATTCATATATTTTATTTTTTCTAGGATACCAAGAAGTGTTTTATAATTGAGATTATAGAATATGCTAAGGGGGATAATGGTGTTCTCAAAAAATAAATGTTTCTATATTATGTTTTTAAATTTAATTTGAATTAAAGTATGTGTCTTTTTAACTAGTACTACTAAACTATTTGGTCCATTAGGATGTTATTACTTGTATTATATGAAATTGAAATAAAGTATACATCATATCTGAGTTACTATAATTGGGGTCACTACAACCCTTGAGTACATAAAGAAGGTAAAAATAAAGGGATACCATGTATTTTTTAAATAACTTGTGTATAAGAAAATTTATGATTTTCTTGAGTGATATATCATAATATTTCATCATCGTAAGCATAGTCATAACAAATATCGATAAATAATGATATTGTAAAATTAAACCTTTACCACTTTGTTCTTGTTTGAATCGTAATCCCTATGAAATAAACAACATTATAAGGGATTTAAAATCACCATAACTTTCATAAAAATCACCATAAATGAAATTAATGGTCAAAATTTTCACCACATAAAATAATCAATTTTTGAATATGGAATGTGTCCCACAAAATTAAAAGTTAGAGGAAAATCCATTTACCACAAGTCTGTACATTCTTCATACATGTTTGAACATCAAATGTCATAAATATAGTTTTGTTATATATGTATTATAGAACTATAATAATATATATCATACCATATATGATTTACTTATACACTTTTAACTCCTTTTCATTATTCATTGTTAAAATCATTGTTTCAGGTAATAGTTACTCTGTTTTTCTTGTATGTTTTCGTTCTGTAGTTTTGGTCCTTATACATTAAGTTTGGTTAAATCATATCCATAATGATAAACATGATATAGATAAAATATATAATCATTATAAAAAAATTATAGTCATATAGTAATGTTAGATATAGTTAGATATAATGTAAAGCCAAAAATCCTCAAAAAAATTAAGACATTTTATAAAAATTATATTTCAGGGCCTCTATGTTTACTTACTTTTACTATTTTACTTTCCTCCATAATAATTAGTTTTTTTATTTATCTACCTAGGTAATTTAACTATTAAGACTAAAACAAAATTTAGAATTATTAGATAATTTTTAACCATTGATTATAAGTACTAAATAAAAAAAATCAAACAAAAATATTATTTGTGTAAAAAATGAATTTTAACACAAACACATCTAACCTGTAAAACCCTAGTTTAATGGTAAAAATGATAATTCAATATTTTACTGTTTAAGGAAAAGGAAAGTTCTTAAAAAATGAAAAACTCACCATAAATGGGACATAGATGATATTTCCAACCATTTTTAATTTGCTTGGATTAGATAAATAGTTTTTAGAACTTCGACAATTTTGATAAAACATTGTTTATTAGAAAATATCATTAATATTTATTTTGATAATATTCATTTAATTTTACTTTAAAAACATGAATATAAGAATGTAATTAGAATATATACCTTTAAAGGATCAATAAAATGATATAGTTATATGAAAAAATTAAAAAATACAAAAAATTATTCAAATTATATTAATTTTAATATTTTTAAATACAAATATTTTGTTTTCCTTTTAATATGATAATTACTATATCGGTGTTGCATAAGTATTTAAGGAAACTATTTCATCACTAAAAATTAAAAATAAATCACTGTGATAAAGAATTATTATTTATCCTTAAAATTAATATTTATAACCCAACATACCTCCTTTTTTCATATACGAACACATAATATATTCTTGAAAGTAAGAGACTGATGTTTTATCCATTTCTTTCATTAAATATTAAAAAATGTCATAATCATAGAAATATAGATCAATATAGAAAATTAAAAGGAATTATATGGTATAGGGTTGAAATATTTCAAACCAGTATAAATTATACATGATTTATGTCATTATAACCCCTATCGCTTTAGTTTAATTACCAGTAAACTTGTTTACCCTTAACGAAGTTAATATATTTTTACTGTTTTTACTAATTGTTATGAAAAAATGATATTATGGACTTTTTAAAATATTTAATTATGCATGCTAAAAATATTAAATCCATTTTATAAATTTAATTTCTCATAATTGGTTGAATTTAATTTAAAATTAAACATGCAAACGCGATGAAATTGTTTTTTATTCAAATAAATTTTTTTCATTAGTATAAAATTTTTTCATATAAAAACACAATATTATATTGATTAAAATTATCTAAATTGGATTTATTATAATATAATTGAAGTAATTTTAATTTTAAATCTATTTTAAAAAAAAATAAATTTAATTGAATGAAAACACTATTTTTATTAAAAATCAGTATTTTTCCCTATTCATTGAAATAATAATCTTTTCTAAAAAATACCCAAACTTCAATCTGTTAATTTGGACATGATTATTTCAAAAATAAATTTAATATTTTAAAATATATTTTTTATAAGTATAAAAAATAAATTTTATTTTTTATTCACAAAAAGTGATAGAAACATTATTTTGAGAAAAAAAATATTCTCAAATAATACAAAAACTTTACTATAAATTTAGTTATTTTATATCAATATATTTTTTTGTATAAAAATATTATAATGAAATTTTAAAATTATTTTATTTCTATTCATACTACCATATTTAACCACTATGTTTTAAAGGTCTTATTTAATTGATAAGATTAATAGTGTATTAGAGTTTGTTAAAACTCAGTGTTGCATGTAATAAAAGCTATTGAAGAAATTAAATCTATTTGAGAAAAGTCATAAAATATTTGGGTATTACATACACCATCCACAAATAATATGTTTTATCATATTTTTTTAACCTATTGTTGGTAATCAAGGGTTTAAAATTTAAAAATCCCTTTTTGGAAGACCCGCATAATAAAATGGGTCAATAAACCATTCTATTGAAAAGATTGAAATATAAATATAAAGGTCATATAAAATAATACAAAATTATATTTCCAAATATGATATCATTATTGTCATGTGTAAATATGTACATATAATATAATACTAACAACCAAGGATTTATAGAGAGTGAGAGAGAACATGGTCGTAAGAAATTTAACCACCAAAACATCATAAATTTGTGATGAGTTAAAACTATAATGATTCATAAAAAATGAATGTAATTGGAAAAAAATTTAGTCACAAGATACCTTTCTTAATTTTTATGGAATTTTTCCATCAAGATAGAGAACACAATAAAACATACCTACATGATTTATTCTAATTTATTAAGAATAATCTCATCCTTTGACTGTGCTTTAATTAATTTTCACTTCATTTCTCACTCTGAGAATTGAAGTTGAATTGTTCAAGAATGAATCACTAATGGGTCTTAAGATCCAAAAATAATAATGATAATCCATTTTATCCATGTCAATATAATAAGAAACTAAAATGTTTATCCCAAGTTATCCAATAAAAAATAACTATTCATACGATGAAATGATACATTATTCTCTACAACCTCATTAAAAGTTCAACTAAAACCACTACATAAATATTAAATGTTAATACCCTTCCAAAACTGAAAAATTATAAAAAATGGTCACTAAATTTCAAAAATCAGCTTTGAATCTTTCCCCAAAATATCATAAATTATCTCTTAATTGTCACTTACCAGATATAAGAATATGTTAGGTATATATTATCCTCAAACATGGTAATAACTAGAATTACCATAAAATATTAATGAAATTATACATTCTTAATTATTTTATAAATAAACCATATAATTTTAGATATATTCTATAAATACGAAAAATATTATAAAATCCATCAATGATAACATGAACCACATTTTCATAAAATAATTGACCAATTAAATGGTCATCAATAATATCATATTTTACTTATCTATAGAAATAATCTCTTTATCCAAAATAAACACTGTTATCTAATCATCATGAACATATTAAGGGTTATATTTCCCTAAATCATTTGTTTTCCCCTAAAATAAAATATTTCAATTAAATCACATTTCTATATAATATATATAATTTGATATATTCTTTCAAATACGATATGAAAAATGTATACATAATAATTATTATATATTTAATTATTCTTATAACATAATCTTTGATTTCTAATATATAAACTCTTACATTATTTACACTTAATTTATTAACCGTTAACAATGATTCATCATCTTGTTCCTTGGTTCATCCATACTTCTATAAACCATTTATATTTTCTTTATCATCAATAATGAAACCTTTACCTAAATAACCTTGTTGTTCATCATCTAGAGCTTTCCCCCCATGACATTTTTTGGTATAACTCCCATAATTTCTCATTTAAAAAAATAAACCATTAATGATTCATCAGGGGAACTATTATTTTCATCCGTTTAATTAACTGAACTATTCATTTTCTTCCAATAATTTCATACTCTTTTACTTTTTTATCCATACATAAAACATATTCTCATTCCTTTGAGATATTACATTCAATTATTCTTCCAAAATTATCAACATATAAGAAACTAGATCTACTTTTCTTTATAACCTCCAGAACCGAAGGTCTCTTAGAACTCTATCCTTCTATACTTTGGTGAGTCTGAGAGTCAGTTACATTGAATGTTTTTAATTATTTATCATAATATCTGATTAATAACAATCACATTATCATTTAATCTAGTCATCATCCCATTTTGTTTATCATAAAATCATTTACTATAACATTCAATGTAAACCAGCTTCTTTTTGGTTCCCACCATTTAGTAAAACCAAAAAACATTGTGTGAGAAATAATATTCAGAGTGAAAAAAACACATAATCATGAAAAATATTAATAATATGTCAAAATCATAATGTGCCCATTTTTATCTAAGTAAGCTTATGTATAACCTTGTTCATTCATGGTTATCATATTTTTTATTCCTTCTAAACGGTTCGTAAAAAGTTTTCTAATTTCCAAAAACTATCCTCTAGGATTTTCAACCCATATATGAAGAAAGACCTGATGTATTATGTTATGTGATAATAGATTCAAATACAAACGTATCGTTTATGAAGTTACTAACCCTATTTATAAATGTGATATAGGCACACCAACATATTGTATCTAGAAAAAGATGCAATTTCATGGGAACCACTCTCTCTATCCTTCACCATAAAACTATGATATTTTCAATTACATTGAAAAGTTCTTAATATTATCCTTATACATATTGATAAGTATCTCACTAAATTTTTCTCATCCTAGTTTACAATGTTTAACTAAACCTATCCTATAATACAAACATTAAATACTCAGGGTTTTTATAAATTTTTATTACATCTTAACATATAAGTATTCATTTCATTTTACAAAAAACATGCATGATAACTATAAAGGTATAGTGCCTCTAGAAACATGGATATGTAAAAAATATGTCATAAATGAACCACATTATCTCCCACTATGTTCTTTGTAACTATCTTCCCTCTTAGACATATCATACACAATAAAATTATTCATATCTTAGGGATAAGAAACATTAAAAAGGTTATACTAAATTCCCAAAGAGGTTTAACAAGGTATATATCATCATAATAAATGAATAAGGGTATGATAACATGAGAATGTAATTTTAACCCATCCCTTAGAAATCATATATCATAAACATGAGTTATGGAATAAATCTTGGTAGTTCATAAGACATGGTTCTTAAAATAATAATTGTACAAAAGACATTAGAGTATAACCTTAGCATAATACATATATATTTTTAATCCACATAATCATAGAAAATAATTTCATTAGTCACCTAGGATCACAAAAAAAACATTCACAATGTAATTGGTTTAATCCCCAAGACATCCATGTAGTCAAGGTTCACTACTAAGTCTATCATAGTGGACTAAGTCCCTTACTGAACTAGGTTTACTACCCATCACAGTCTTGTTTATCATAGAGATATTAGCATTAATGTAATGATTTGGTGGGATATATAGGTCGCATAAATCGCTAAACTAAAATAATACATATGTCTTCCACGAGATCACAAACCATTCATCTTATCATAACCCATAGAAAATAAATGGATTTCTTAATCATTTAATTAAAGTATAACATGTTGAAAATAAATGGGTTTAATAAAAATATTTCTATCATAATAATATTCCATTTTGAGATAAAATATGGATGTAATCCATGTATTATATAATTAACAAACCTTATGTAACATCAAAAGATGACATATTATATAAAAACTGGTTTTGAAAGTTCACTCGGAACATTTTTTGAAGAATATATAATTTTATCTCCGATATAACATCTTTAAAATATAAAAACTTCCCAAATATTAAAGAAAATATGTTATTTGAACAAACATTGAAAACATATAAATTAAAATTTAATTCATTTAGAGTTCATGATTTCAGAAAATACCATTATTGGCGTATATGTTAAAATGAATATTCCTTTCCCATTTTGAATAAAATACAAAAGAGCCTTGTTTAGAAAATGATAAGAATATTCCTTTTAAAAAGATGGATAGTCAAAAAATGGGTAATAATGTCTTCAAAAAATCATTGTAAAATATAAAAAACTTTCTCTCAAACATTTTAAAATAACATGGACATCATTGAAGAGGGGTTTTTGAATGAATATTGAAATAAATTCAATTTTCCATAAAAATATTATTTTAGACCCATGAGTACATAAAGTGATGGAAAATAAGGGAAATTTTATTTTAATTAAATTACTAGAGGATAAGAAAACTAATTATATTCGTGATATAGAGATCATAATATATCATTATCATAATCATAATCATAAAAAATACTGATAAACTATGGATTGTAACATAAAACTTGTACCACTTTGGTAATATTTGAATATTAATCACCATTATAAAAATAAACATAGATGATTATGTAAATAAAAATAACATTCATTATCATAATTATAAAAAAATCATTAGAATAATATACATCACAAAAAATAAGTAAGTGGTGAATATGGAATGTGTTCGATGAAAATAAAAGTGAGAAGAAAATATCATTACCTTACGACTCCACATTATTCATACACATTAAAACCACATGTATAATAAATATTGGTTTTTTATGAATTTATTAAACAACCATTATCATATATATGATTCCATATATGATTTACCTACACCATTTTATCACCATTTCATTAACAATTCTTGGTCAAAATCACTGTTTCGGGTAATAAATACGTTGTTTTTCAAGTATGTTTCGATTTGATAGTTTTGGAAAGTATACTTTGATAATGGTTACAAAATATCCATTATTTTACCATGATATAAATTTCATATATACTCATTATATAAATTTTTATAGTATTCTATAAAATTTAGTGACATAAAAATGAATTACATTATCCATGGAGACCATAGGTCATACATATGCATGAGAATTGTTTCCATTTTCTTAATGGATGGAACGCAAGAAACATAAATAATATATCACCTTTAAGGAATCATTTATTTTTCATTTATATCATATATATTATAAAATATATATTCTTATTACCATCTATATCAAAATAAATTGAAAAACGTATCATGTCACATCATAGAGGTGGTAGTCCACACGTACGCACGAGCGATGCTAGAGTTTTAGAATAGAATATAATTCAATAAATTATGTCTTATATTATAATTCAATAAATATAATAATTTCATAAATATCATATAAATATGTAAAATCTATCATTATATTCATCTATGAGTGGAGGTGATGGAAAAAAAATTGCATTGGTTTGCGAGCTGGTAATTCACTGTACACATGATTGGTAGTTTCATTCCCAATTTTATAGAAGATGATATGGATTTGGTAAATGATACTAGAGTATTAAAAAATCAATTTTATTTATATAATTATTTTTTTATATTATAATTATAAATACATGAATGAATGTTGAAGAGAAAAGTATAAAAAGGAACTCAGTGAAGATAACTACCTTCCAACAGAACAACCTCTTTTCCACATCTTATTAAGGACCATGGGGTTGTTATTTTATGTATAAACGTAGGTATATAAATAGGATAAGGGTTTTTTAGAGAATTTTTCAGAGGGTTTGATTGAGAAAAATGGATTCAGATGCATGAAAAAGTGTGGGGATGATGATCCCTTTTATAAATGAAGAATGAAATTTTTTTAAATCCCAAAATGTATTCAATAATAAGAAATAACTATAATACCAAGTGCCTTAAAAATTGATAAATAATATATTTTATGGAATATATGTTCTATAAACACCTCCCCCAAACAAATACATTGTTTAAACATGTTATTCTTTATACCTTAATTTTACTTACTTTTTCGTATTATTTTTCACCATAGTAACTAGTTCTTTTAATTACCTAGGTAATTCATCCTTAAATAATAAAAATAAAATGATAATTAAAAGAAAATTTATACCAAATTATTATAAATATTAAATAAAATTTATTAAATAAATCTTTTTATATTTATGTATAATTAATTTTAACACAAGATAAAGTAACATGAAAAACCCCCTTTTAACTTTATCAGTGGTAAATATATTTTTCACTCTTTATGGAAAATGAAATCTCTTTTAAAAGGAAAAAATAACCAAAAATGTACCATGGTTTATATTTTTATCCATTTCCAATTTACTTGGTGTTATATAATATTTTTTTAAATTTTAAATCATCTAATAAAACATTATTTGTTAGAAAATATAATTATTGTCAACCTGATACTTCCCATTTAAATTGACCTTAAAAACATAAATAATATGAATTAATTAGAATATATACCTTTAATATAATACTAAATTTTTTTGGTCATAAAAAAAATTCTTAACACCATAATTTATGAAAATTATATTATTTTTAATATTTATTAAATCATTTGATTTATTTTCCTTTTAATTAAATAATTATGATGATAGGGCTGTGTGAGAATTTAATGTTACTATTTTATCACTAAATTTTTTAAATATGTTATTATGATAAATAAATATTATTTATAATTTAAATTATTATTTATAAATAAAGATACCTTCTATTTATCCCTCTATAACCACATAAGATGTTTTTAAAAGTTTCAGGGTGGAAATTTTTTCTTTTTTTTACTTATGGTATTATAAATGTTAAAATCATGAGAACATGGATCCAAAATTGGAAATATGTATGAATTATATTGGATATGGTAGAATTATTACCATCTAATAAAAATTATAACAATTTTTAAGACATTATAACCCTTGTCTCCTTTGTTTAAGCCTCGTTAAACTAGATTTTCCCTTACCATGGACACATATTTTTACTATTTTTACAATTAATTATAGATAAAAATTAAAATCAACATATTAAATAATATGTATTAGGAATATTTAATCCACTTTATCATATTCAGTTCACAAAATTGGAAGGATATAATTTAAAATTAGACCCATATTCGTGATGAAAAACGATTTTCCAAAGAAAAAGTTTTCATATGTATAAAACATTTTAATATAAAAATTAAATATTAAATTAATTAAAATTGAATAATTTGGCTTAGTAATTATATAATTAGACTAATATTAATTTTAAAACCATATTAAAGAAAATTTTAACTTGTATATTCTTTAAACTAATCTATAATTTTTAATAAAAATGAAAATAAATTAACTATTTATTTAAAAAAATCATCTAAAAACACACCAAAATATTCCCTCGAAGATAATATTGATAATTATATTTCATAAATTCAGTTATTTTTTTCAAATAAATTTTATCAAATTTGAAAATTTTAATTTTATTATTTGTTCACAAGAATCAATAAAAATCATTTTTTTGAGAAAAATATATTATGGATGCCTATAAATACTTTTATAGAAATTATGTTCTTAACTATGAATAAATTTTATTTACATAAAACATACATAATTAATTTTAAAAATGTACTTTTTCCTATTCATTCCTCCATGAAATATATCTTATAATGTAAACGTACAAATAAAAATCTAAAATATTATATTGTGGTTCGCTAAAACGTGATGTTTTGTGTTATGAAATCTATTGATGAAATTAAATTTATTTGTAAAGAATATTTCATAAAATCCCAAGATTTTAAATTACCCCATTCCCCTTAATAAATTTCTTCCTCACAGTTTTAAAATTTTCTTAGTAATCAAGGGTTTGAAATTCAAAAAATCTTTCTTAGAAAACTCACACCGTAAAAAAGGTTAATAAAAAATCCTCTTGAAAAGAGATAAAGGTAAATAGGATGGTTATCTTAAACAAAAAAAATTAGGTATCCAAATAGGATAATATATTCAAGAAGTGAAAATAAGGATATGGAATTTAATAACAATTCCAATTATTAATAGATAATTTTAGATAACAAGGTCTTGATAAAGTTAACCACCTCAAGACAATAAATTGGTGATGAATTAAAAGACTATTGATTCAACAAAATTGTAAATCCTTGATATTTTTAAAATAATAACATCATGTTCAGTAGATTGTATGATATTAAAAACATCATTTAGGATAGAATATATCCATCTAATATTTAATGATACATTTATATTTAAATTGATTCAATTTATTTGATAGCTTGTAATGCATGCAACATCAGGTTTAAATAAAACATGATAATCTATCAATATATTATTCTTAAAACATAAACATATTGACTTAGCTACTATATTGAAGGTATTAATTTTACTAAAAAATTAATTATAGTTTTATAGTTTAAAAATGTATTAAATAAATTAAATGTATATCTATTGATAATACTTAGAATAATAAATATTAGAAACTAAAATAAATGTTTCTTGAAATACTATATTTTATAAAATTTTGTTTATTCATTCCTTGCACACATAATTTAAAATTAATTTTTACCACTTTAATAAAAATCATTCTACACAATAAACACCTTTTTTTTATATTAATATCATGCGTTTTAGGGTGAATTTTTGACATTTTTATGAAATGTTTAATTTTTTGATGAATTGTGAAAAAAGTGCTTTTACTAAAAAATTCCTTTCGGTTTAAATTATTTACATAGTTAAATTAAAGTAAAATTAGTAAAATTAATTTACAGGTTAACTAATTTATTTTATTACAATAAATTTCATATATAATTTTGATACTAAAACATTTTATACTTATGAGAATTTTTTCTTCAAAACCCTGTGTTTTCTTCACGCCTATGGGAATAATTTTAAATTGAATTCTATCAATTATAATAATTTGACATGGAAAAATAGATTCAATATATTGAATAAGAATTATTTATATTATCTAATAATTTCAAATTATTTTTTTACCTAATTGAATATAAAAAGAGTAAAAATTAATTACCACGGTTAGGCTAAACCTGGGTTTATCTTATGGTTAAACATAAAAGATAAAGTTTTAAATGGCCTACCAACTTTTTAAAATATTATTTTTTAGAAATATTTTCACCATATAATATTTAAAATTAAATCATACTTTCATTTGGGATATTTTGGAATATTAATTACATTCATTTTAGATCTTTTAAGAAATTTCCAAGTAAATTACAGGATGGATACCTTTCCTCATATATAAATGGGAAATCCCTCCCCTCACTTATTCACACACCTCAAGAAAATTGGATAAAAATACTAAAATTAAAATCCCCAGTATCCTTATAAATATTCTAGAGCTACTTGTTCTCCAAATATTTTATCCCTATTTTTCTTAAGAAGATATCCAAAGGAGGTTTCTCTTAGTGAAGGTAATTATCTTAAGAAATGTCTTCAATTTTACTTCTTATTTATACACCATAAATTATATCATAACACATAAAATATAATAAAAAATAATCTAAAATATATAAATATTTTATTATGTTTGTGTAATAATATTTACACATCTCCCCTTCCATCAAATGGGCAATGAAATCATCGATCTTATTTATGATAGTCTTCCGTCTCACAAACCGATGTAGTTAATTTCCCATCACCACCATTCTAGGATTTATATAATGATATATTTTCCATATGTATCTAAAATTTATGATATTTTTCTACTTTCTAAATTTTAATAACACATAGATAATTTCAGGTTCCATTCCATTTCAAATATGATAACATCGCTCATCTGTACGATGAATTGTCACCTCACAAAGAGATGTGATTCGTTTTTCATGTACTCATAACATGTGATACAATAAGGTTAAAATTAAAAAAAAAATTATAAATGAGATGATATTTATTCTATTAAATTTTTATACCACCCATTTCCATTCCATTTCACTCTTTAAGGGAATGATATCATCGCTCATTCGTACATATGGACTACTATCTCTACCAAGCTATGTGAATCATTTTCCTTGAGAAAAATTCATAAATAGTTATAACATATATATATATATATAATGAATAAATATAAATTTTATAACATTATTATAGTTAATAATATGATATATATATATATATCCAATGCACGTGAATCAAAACATTTTTAACAAAACATGCATGGAAAAAAATAACAATAGAAATAATGAAAATAATGAAATATTATTAACAAATGGGTGGTAAAATTTTATAAGAGATAATATTTTATGTTATAAAATTGATTATGGTTCTGTTATTAATTAATAAGTTTCTTGAAACCATTATACAATATGTACAAACACGTGTTAAGGAAATCATACTTGAGGTAAGGGTTTCTCATTTCACATTTAGTTCTGTGATAAATATGTCATATTAAAAACTTATTCCATTTAATTTTGTATATACTTTAAATTTGATATATTATATTAATAATTTATTTATCTACATGGTATTTAAAATTTCATTGGATTTCATTTCTTTTAGTGGGCATATGAAACAAAAATTATCAAATTGGTAAGTGTTTATTTTATAATTTCATCATTATTGATGATTTTGATTGTTTAAGTTATCCTAAGGGTAATTATTTAATATTTATATCTTAAAATAAATATATTCTATTTAATTATTGTTATTAATAAGATTTTTCAATTAATAGTACTTTTTTCCCTCTCTTTATTATAAAAAATGATTGAGAAATTTTTTTGGAGAAAATATGAATTAATTTATCTCTTCTATCAAAAAACATTTTTCATCAAAAACCATTTTTTCTAAAAATGTTTCAAAAAATGGTTTTAAAATTTTTAAAATTATTCATTGACTACATTTTTACCCCTTTTTTCAAAAAACAATTAAATGGATATTAATGTCTTTTTCAAAAAAAATCTCATTTCGATTTTACTGAAAATATGAAAGGATTATTTGTTTTAACATCTACAAAATGAATATAATTATCCCCCATCATGACCAATAAATGTTTTCATTGTTGTTTTATGTGTTTGGAAATTATATTTTCAATGAAAAGTATTTTTCAAATTTTTTTTGAATGTTTTTTAAAGGTGATTTTTAAAATGCAATGATACTTTACTCAAAAATGATTTTGAGGATTTTTTCATGGTAATTATATTCATTAATGACATAAAACCTATAAATTTTTTGGATCCAAATATTATATGTTGTATTTATACCATCCTTGTTATTTACCTAGATCATTCATGATTAGTTTCACAGACAGGTTTTTATTTTTTTTCCTCTATTCCAGATTATCTTTTGGTATTTGGATTTTTCCTTGAGTTCCTGGTGTTCCATATTTATATTTTATGTTTTTTCCTATTTTTATCTAGTTTCATGGTTTAAGTGCATGGTTAGAGTAAACTGTGTGACATCCTCTAAGAAACTTTGTCATCTTTGGGGAGTCTCAGTTCAAGGGTGCATGACCCACACACGGTTAGTCAAAATATACAGAAGGTGTGTGCATAGTTCATCCATTTCGGATAGAACCATCTCATATGGTTGGTGTACAATTAATAAAACTGTTTTTCCTAACAATGAGAGTTCCCAGGTTTTTCAGTATAGGGTGCACAGTTCGCACATGGTTTGGGAAACCATCCCCAGTGCCCAGGTCATTAAAAAATGTAAATTTATTCGTCTACCATTTTGGGGATTTAACAAAAAATGATCATTTCTTTCTTACCTTGGTTATTGAAATTGAAAGGTTGAATCTTAATTCTTCTCCCATACTTCTCGCATCTCCCATGATGTGTGTCTAGGGCTTCTTCAATGTATTATCCCCCAATATTCTTTCTCTTGTTTCTTGTTACATTATCCTTGTCATTTCTTCTTCACCCTTATCCTTCTAGATCTAGGGTTCATGTTTCCCTAGTTTATGTTAGTGGGTTTTTTCTTTATAGGGTTTCTATTGGTTTTTCATTATACTTTTAACATACCTAGAGTTGTTTTAGGTTGGTGTTGTTGAATTTCATGTTATTTGAGGTATGTTTCCAATTTCACTTTCACATTAAATTTAAGAATAATTGGTTTCTTACATTTCAAAACTTCCTTGGATATTTAAATGTGATGTATAATTTTTAGAATAATTGTACGATGTGAAATGAGGTGGTTATCATAATTTTTTTTATTATATGGCATTGTTTTGTAATATTATGTGCACTAAGTGTTCGATGAAACACCTGGTTGGATTTTGTGAGTAAATTTTGATTTTGAAATCATTATTTGGATTTTGAAATTTTTTTGTGGCAATTGAATGATATTTTGTATATCTATCAAGTGTTATTCCAAGTGGTTTAGTATTTAAAATAGGTGTGTGTATGAATTATTAATATGGTTAGATATGTGATGTAAATGTGTTGGTTTTCCTTTTTAGATATGGGGAATTTAATGATGGTGAGTGGACCATTTATAATTTTTTTGAAAGTGGTTTGGGTTTTAAAACATGGTTTCAGTGCATAAATGCATATTTCTAAATAATTTTGAGATTAAAACTGTTGTGATTTCTCCTTTTTTGAAAGGTATATTTGGTTCTTTGAAAAATATGGGTTTCTTGAAGGGTGGTTGAGGCTTATTTAGCACTATTTTGAAATGAGTGATCTTGAAAACTCAATTTAGATAATTATCATGACTTGGTTATATTGATTATTGTTGGAGGCCCATGCTAAGTGGATTCCTTGTGATCATATTGTTTAAAGGAAATAGGTCAATCCTTGGGGTGTCTTTGGGTGACTTTTATTATGAATTTCTTGTGTGTGATATATGTTTATGTTATTGGATACTTGGGTGGAATTATTGCCTCACCCCCACTTAATTATTGACATGGAAACCAGGTATAGCTATTGAATTTTCATTTAATGGTTGATTCGCTGTCCTAGGATTTCGATATGGATAGTAGCCATATTAGGGGATTTTATTTTACTTTTATTTCTATGGGATATTAACCCTCGGTCAGACCAAGTAGTGTGTGACTGAGTATGTGGGTGAGTGTTGATCTTATTGGGTGATGCATTCCTTTTAGATAAGCTTATATGTATAGTATGTTCTATATTATTACATTGATCTCTTAGGTTCTGTAAAATATTCTAGTACTTAGTTTCCAGCAATGGATGATTAATATATTGTCTGTTTGTTACTCTTTTGTGCATATTTTCTGTTGCCCATGTAATTTAATCATTATTTTTTACACATGTGTAGAGTACTTATTTTGAAAAGTTGTGAGTTGGTTTTCAAAGGTTTATGTAAAATGTTTTGAAATTTTTTTTACTACCTTTCCCCATTTAAAAATTAAAACATTATTTTTTCACTTTTAAATGGTAATTTCTACTTCTCAGAAATTAATATGAATTTGAATGGAAAAGGTCAATGGACCATGTTTGGTTTTAAAGAAAATTTGTGTGTGAGACACCTAGTTTTATATATTTTATTTCAACCGTGAATTTGATCTTAACTTTATTTTAAAGGAAATTCATAGGGAATATATTTTATTGGGAATGCTAACTGAGTTTTATTAATCATGCCTAATGTTCATTAATTATTTATATTTTGGTGCATGTTTCAGTTTGGTTTCAATCACTAAGGGAAATGGTTGGTTTTTTTATTAGAGAGTGACCCTTAGGGTCGCATGGAGATGTTGTGGTCATTAGGCTCAGTTTCGGTTCAATTGAAAAGTGTGTTTATTATTTTTAATTTTTTATAATTGATATTCAATTTGGAATATGTATTTAAATTGGGTTTCTATTTTGATTCTGTTATTTTTTTATTTATATTGAATAAAAAAATCCCTTATTTTTCTATGTTAATGCCTTGAAACTAGTTTTAATAATGGGAGGATTAAGAACACCTCTTATGCCATGCCATGGATGGACTTGTGTGACTG
Source organism: Viscum album (assembly GCA_963277665.1). Lineage (NCBI taxonomy): Eukaryota > Viridiplantae > Streptophyta > Magnoliopsida > Santalales > Viscaceae > Viscum > Viscum album. The sequence goes on along the minus strand of OY728152.1, from coordinate 1,547,750,350 downwards.
TTCAATAGTCAACCTATACAGGTTTTTGATAGTATGGTATCAATGTAGGCTTGTTATTTAGAGGATATTACTTTCAGATCAACCATTGTTATTAGGGAGGTCAATTTAGATGGGGAAGGACTGTTAGAGCTTAGGATTTAGGTCTCAGGGAGTGTCTATCCAATTATTTCAGGACTGAACATTGAGTTTTTAGGGTAATTTGGGATTTGTATGGTTTTTTTGGATATTATGGGTTGTTTTGTGATTTTAAAATGAAAAGTGAGTTGGGATAAGGGTCTCAGTGATCTCACATGTCCATGAAATCTATGTGGATTTGGGGTATGGTCCATGAAAACTCTTTGTGATGGTGAAGTGATTGGAATATGGCTACCAACCATATAGACAAGTCACCCATCAACACTAGCTTCCCCTAAGGAGTTGTTTTGGGAATTCTTTGATTTTTAATTTTTATTAAACCATTATTTTGGAATTGTGAAAAATGATTTTATGTTATAATGGTTTTTATGAGATGATGTAAAATTAGTTTTCATATTTATTTTTAATAAATACTTTGAAAATGAATTTTTATAAGATGAATTTTGGGTAAATTTGGATGGGTTTATCAATATTAGATATACATAATCAAAACATGGGTTTTATTAAAATATTTTGATTGGGAAAATAGAAATTTTTGTTAAAAAGGGTTTTGGAAAAAAAAATTAAATAAGAGGAATTTTTTATAAAATGTATTTTTAATCAAATTATTTTTCATATAATGAGATTTTTTTAATTGATGGAAATATTTTATATGGGATGAGTTTTGTTTTTGAATAGAACTCATGGGATTTATATTTCTAAATAGAATGAAATGTTATTAAATGTACTGTTTGAAAAGGGTGTTTTTATTATTGGTTAGAAGTATTTTGGGAGGTTTTTTTTTGAAATTTTAAATTTAAAATCATGTTTAAATTGATAGGTTTTTAGAAAAAGTTTTTGGGGGATTTTTTGGAATATTTAAGAAAAAATGAAATGAAAAGTAAATTAATAATTTGAAATGTATGTTGAACGTTTATTATTGGAAATTGGAAAGGTTTTTTTGAGATTTGGTATTCTCTTGAGATCACACATGCATGGATATATCCAAGGAAGAGGATGTTTTATGGAATTGGAATATTATTTCAGAGATTAGAATAAGTGGATGAGTGTCGGAATTGCATGGGAATGTGAGTGTGAGTGGGTATATAAGGAATACCATTGGTTATTTTCAACCTTATCAAGTTTTATTTTTTTATGAATTGTTATAAGAAGAAAAACTTATTGTTACATTTTTATAACCAGTGGTTGTGTGGTGGACTATCTTGTTATTTAGATGTATTTTTTATGTGGTGTTTTATGTTTGAGAAATATTATTAATTATTTGGTTTTTATTGGTTTCTTGGTTTTATTTTTGGTTAGTATTTTCCCCTACTAAAGGCTTGACGGAAATTCAAATCATGGTCAAGGGTGGTTCACCATTTGCAGAACCTATAAGTGATCAACTCATAGGCTTACTTCTTGAGTTTTGGAAGTTGAATCCTCCTCTCTTTTAGGGTTAAGCAGATCCTCAAGATGTAGAAGAGTGGGTGCAAGGAATTGAGAGAAACTTTAGTCTCATTGATTTTCCTAAGACGTTAATGTTAAATTTAGACAACTTCTTGCTTGAACGCCTGAACTAGAAGTAGTGAAATTTAGTATCTCAAACCAAGATTTGGGAAGATATTGCATGGGAATTCTTATAAGGTTCATTCATCTGGTAGTATTTCTTTGAGGTACCAAAAGAGAGGAATGGGATGGATATATGTTGTCTACCATAAAGTAATGAATCAGTGTTTGATTTCCTTGATCATTTTATTTATATAGTTCATTGTATCTTATAGTGGGATATGGATGATTCCTTAAAGGATATAGATTTTCAGAGTTGGCTTGATCCTGACCTATATTTGAATATATTAGTGTTCATTCTAACCTCCTTTGCTGATGTGTTGTGTAAATCTGTTTTGGTTGAAGTTGGGCAAGAAAGAGTGCATGAGGTATCCAACCATCATCTAGTATCTTGAACTGATAAAGGGAATTCCAGGAAGGATATTAAAAAGTGTCATAAAACCGGTGCTGCTGGTTGTAGAATTAAAAGGCTACTAGATCTTTGGTCATCTTCTTATAATCACAAGATCATGGAGTTTCATTAGTATGACCAGAAAAATCATGTGAATCTATCGTAACTGAGTTCTCCAAATAACTTTCATGAATTTGGAAACCAAGGTCACTTGAAATTGTTTTTGGGGTGTTTTTAGGAAGTATCATGGACCCTGATCCACCCCTACAATAGACACCCCACCCCGGTTGTAAGAGTAGGTTTCTTTTCTGGTCACAGTTTAAATTCTCTTTCACTATAATGCAAATTTTTTTGTGGTTCTTTTGTATGGTGGTATTTATTTGGGGTTTATCCTCATTATATAGTAAAATTTTATGTTGTGGATCTCCAGGTAAATCAGGTTTTAATGAATGTATGTATTTCTTCTAATATTTTTCAATCTCGAGTGGAGGTTCCCCCTATTGTGTGTCTGGGTTTTATTTCTTCTCATATGGGGTGAAATTGGATGATACATGTGTATATTTTAAATACATGTCTTGGTGAAGGTTCATTTTTTGAGTAAAGTGAGTCCTGTGGTGTATCTTGTTTTTTGGGTCTACCTAGGTTTCTTTATGGCTGATCGTGAAACCAAAACAAGGAGTTCTGATAAAAAATTGCTAGCTCTTAATTACAGTGTAGTGGATGCTTGAAGACATCAGGTCTCAATACATAGTTGACATAATGAATCTCTTTAAATAGTTAGTAAACACCAGTGGTGTGGAGAACCTTGGATCAGACATATTCTCTACTATTAGGGAGTATGCAACCTACATGTTCTCGTTGTAGTTTTCCTGGTCATTGCATGTTCCTCCTTGTGGATAAATTTTGGATTTTTTGTGCTCATATTAAGATGATTGAATCTTCTGGAGATGATAAATTGTATATTAGTTTTTTATTTGGGTTTTTGGCTCTTTCATCGGGACCTACCCTGTGGAGGGAATGTTTGTCTTGTGCGGTAATGTTTTTCTAGTGATGGAATATTTGTTCTATTTGGGGATTTTTCAAGTTGGTCGAATCATAATGTTAGGGAGACCCACTGAGGATATTATTTTGGTTTTCCGCTATAAATGATATGTTATAATTTGTTTCTGATGTTGGGGAGTTCACTTCAGCTACCTTGTTGATAATTCGGTTAAGTTTTGGATGTAGATTAAAAATGTGTGGTTTCATTTGGAGCTATATGATTTTGAGTTCATTTTGGTATGGGTAATTATCTGGATTTTTATTATTCCACCCAACAATCCTATTTGGAGAAAGGTTTTTGAATTTCTAGCTCAAGTTTCTCTACAGTATCTTAAAGAGTGGATTAGTTTTTTTGTTCTATTTCAGGTAAGAGGTATGAGTTTCATTCTGATGATTATTGAGGTGTTATTGGTTTGAGAGGATGGATTATATGGTTGTGGGAATACTTTTTCATTGATTGATCAACTATATTTTTACATATTTTTATTGTAAGAGAATGTAATGGTTGAAAGAATTGTCATAGTTAGATTTTTATTTTCATCATATATTCTTGATTATCTTTTTTTCATTGGTTTTTTCCTTGAGTTTTGGATTTTCTAGATTTAAATTTCTTTTATGATATTTTTCTCTAGTTTCACATTTTAGGTGCGTATATAGTGGAAACCATGTGTCATACTCTAGAAAATAGTGTGAGATTTGGGGTTTATTTTGTCGAGGGTCATGGCCCATGAACAGTTAGTAAAATAGTGTAGAAGGCATGTCCATAGATATTTTATTTTTGAAAGAATCATATCACATAAATGGTGCATGGTTTAGAAAACTTTGTTAGTGCCTAGGTTGTCCAGTAAGGGGTTCACAGTTGGTGCACATTTTGGGAAACATTGAATCCTAACCATGTGATGTTACCAATTCAGTAAAAATGTGATTTTACACTTCTACCATCGTCGAGATTTATTCCCAAAACGCACATATCTCTCTTCCCAAAGTTTGTGCGATCCAATGGGTGCCTCTCTCTTCTTCATCAAGCCTCCTCTCCTCTACCATGGTGTGGATATAAGGTTTTGTCAACTTTTTGGGATGATTATTCACGGTATTCTCCTCATCACTTCTTCATATTCCTTTTTCCATTTTTATCCAGATCTCTTCTTTAACCTTTTTCTTTTGGATCTAGGGTTCATGTTTCCCTTAGCTTATATTGGGGTTTGGGTATTCTTAGGGTTTCTCTTAGTTGTTATTTAATCTTTGAACCTTCACAGATTTATTTGTGTTTTCATTAACATAGAACATTTTATTTGAGGTTGGTTTCCCTTTTCACTTATATTTTAATTTCAAGAATTGTTGGTTTCTTACTTTTCACACCTTCCCTAGATTTTAAATTGTGATGTACGGTTTTTACAATGTTTTTTATGTGGAATAAGGGGTCCTTCATAATTTTTTTCAGGTATATGGAATTTTTTTATTAATTTATGCACACTAAGGGTTCAATAAAACATCGAATTGGATTTTGTGAGTAAATTATGGTTTTCAAAGAATGGTTTGGAAATTTAAATGTATTTTTTGAACATTAAATCATGGTTTGGGTTTATTGAATGAGTTTTTCAAAGTGGTTTTGGATTTAATATTGGTGTGTGTTTTTCTTATGAAAATGGTTTCACAATAGAATAAAATTTTTTGGTTTTCCTTTTTTGAAATGGGCAATTTTTTTATTGTGTATAGATTGTTTAGAATTTTGATTAAAGAGTTTTTTGGTTTGAAAATGTGGTGTGAGTGATTAAATGGAATTTTATAAATGATTTTGAAATGAAAAATGGTGGGCTTTCTCCTTTTTGAAAATGTGGATTTGGTTATTTGAAGAATAGTGGTTTCTTGAATGGTTCTTGAGGCCCGTTTTGGTATTTTTTGAAATGATTTATCTATAAAAAACTTCTTGGATATTTATCTTGACTTGTTTATGGTGATTTTTGCATGACGTCTACGCTGAGAGGATCCCTTATGATTAGATGGTGTAAAGTCCAGAGGTTGTTCCATAGGGCAGATTGGGGTAACCTGTTCTATGAATTGCATGTGTGTGATATATGTTAATTTGATAGGATGATTGGTTTGAATTGTTAACCCACCCTTAAAATAGTCTTGACAAGGAAATCTATAATAGTTGTTGGATTTTTGGTGAACAGTTTCTGAACTAGCTTAGGATTTCACATTGGCTAGTGTCTCATAGTAGGGTATTTTTTTTATTACTATGGGATAGTGCCCCTCAATCTGACCAGGTATGGCGTGATCGAGCGTGTGGGTGATAATTGATGTCGTTCGGTGAGGCATGCCTTCGGGATGAGTCATGATTTATAGTATGTTCAATATTATTCCACTGATCTCTTAGTTTCTCTGATTTCCTCTAAAACATATTTTTCTGCGACAAGTGATTGATATTCTTTTTGATTGGTTACTCTTATGTACTTATTTTCCATTTCCCTTATGATATGATCATCGTTTTCCCCTCTTATGGTTGTACTTATTTATAAAAATGGCGAGTAAATTTTCAATGTTTTATAAAAAAATAATTTTTTTCACACCCTTTCCCTATTTTTAAATAAAAACATTGTGTTTTCCCTTATAAATGTTGATATTTGATTCTTGGATAGGAGTATGAATTTTAATAGGAAAAGATAAATGGAACATTTTTAGTTTTATAGAGAAATTGTGTGTTAAGACTAATTATATATATTCTATTTCAAACTTGAGTTTAATGTTTCATTTATCTAAAGGTATGTATATTGGGAATTGATTTTTTTGGGCATGCCTACTGAGTTATAATACTCAGGCATATAGTTCGTTATTATTTTTAGATTTTGGTGTTGGTTTCACCTTATTTTCAATCGCTATAGGAAATGGTTGGTTTTGGTATTAGAGAGAGAACCTTAGGGTAATAGGGATAGGTTGTGCTCATCTGGTTTAATTTGAGTTCAATTATAAAGTTTTTTTATTTTTTTCTTTGTATAAATGATGTTAAATTTAGAAAATTTATTTATATCAGTCTGATCTATTTGTTTATATTGATTGATTTATTTATATTGTGTGAAATATTTCCCTTGATTTTCTCTATTAACGTATCATAACTAGTTTCCAACCCATGAGGATTCAGAATACCTCTTGGGCCTTTCCATGGATCTAATTGGGTGACTGGTTCGAGGTTGAATCTTGTTGGTCTCTGATAATCAATATAACTGGGGAGATATAATTTTAATAACATTCTCTGTTTTATTGTTAATGGTTTATGATTATGTTTTTCATTGGGGTAAGTATTACCATTTCATATGTTAGTTCTTCAATTAAAATGTTTATGTTGATTATGTTTCACACATTTCATAAGATGAATTAATTGGATTTAGTAAGTGATGGATAAGGACTGTTATATCACCTTGATACATTAGTAGGTATCATGAGATAAACTATATTGGGTTTTGGATGAGGCTATACACATTTATTTTTATGTATTGGAACAAGGCCTCGTTGTTTGTAGTAAATGTATATAATTATTAATTCAATCATTATGAATTTATTTATTGATATATCATGTGATTATTTGAATAGTTATAGTATCCATGGTTAATTTTAGAATCTCAAGTTTTTATTTATATAGCATTTTTTGATCATCATTTTTTCCTACCATATTATGCTATTATTAATGATAAAATAACTTGTGTTTCTATTATTTACCATTACATATATATTATTATTATTTATTAATGATAGCTTTTGATGTGCACTTACCCTAACTTAGCATCTGAGATCAGCCCTTTATTATTTCTTATATTCCCTAGGATATGAGGATGAGTTTCATTGTTGATATACAGGAATATTCTTGGTTGATAATGGTGTTCTCAAAGAAAATACTTTTAATACTATATGTTTTAAAATGTAATTTGAATATAGGTATATATCTAGTTTACTAATACTACTAAATTATTTTTTCCTTCATGTTGTGATTCCTTATATCTTATACTAATGAAATAAAGGTTACACTGGCTCTAGGTTATTTGGGTCAGGGTTAATAAATTTTGTATGAGATGAAGTTTAGTAGAAACATTAAGAACTGGATTTTGGAAGACATATGTCCGGGAATAAAACCCTATGATTTAAATTAAAGATATGTGTATAAATATATCATGTTTTTGTAAATAAAGACATTATGTGGTTTTCATATAAAATATATCCATTATTAAAACTTTTAGTTGATGTGTCTCTATTATAAATGTATTAAGGGGTAATAACTTTGAAATTGATGCATTATACTTTACTCGATCATCAAATGGTGCAGAAAAATGAGGCTAACTATACACCTAGTTTAACACTCCTAGGGGATATTATTAGGGAAAAACAAATTTTCATTAAAAAATTATGATGGAGTTTAAAATAAATATATCCCCAAAGAAACCGTGATTATGATATTATATATGCATAAATTTTTTACAACATTTTTATAGATTCACTTGTTTTTGGATTTTTCATTACGTTTCAAAATATTATGATCTAATCCACTATATTCCATTTTCTATAAATGGTGCCTAGTGTAAGGAATGAAAATCATAAAAATTAAAGTAATCAATAGATTATAAATGATTTTTTCTTTTAAGGAATTAATAAAATCCTCATAGGGGCACTAGTATTCAAAAATTTATCATCAAACAAGTATATAGTATTATGTTCAATCAAGATAGAGAAGTAATTCTCCATGACATATATCTTTAATGGGATGTAAGAAAATAATACGATGGAAGATACAAATTTTGATAAAGGGAACAAGGTAAAGATCAATTTTATAACATGTAATACTTGTCGAAAGAATCACCTAGGTACATGATTTAAAGGAAAAGGAGTTTGGTTCATGTGTGGAATAAAAGGACATCATGCTAGTATTTCCAAGGGAATGAATTAAATTTTAAAATTTCAAACCTTAATTGTAACAGCCCGAAATTTTGAATAAATCTTGTTTCCTAATTTCATGTGTTATTTTATTTTATTTTTCTACTCAACAAAAATGTTTTATTTGATAAACATGATTATAATTAAAATGAGACCATTGGGTTCTGACTGTTATATGACCATCGGTCAATATGACCGTTGTGAACAAAATGTTTTGATTATTGTCTCTAAATACAAGTAATCTTGGTTAATTATTATAGAAAGAAGATTCGATGGCCTCACCTAGTAGTATTGGACCGATCGAAGCCCATCTAATAGAACATGGGAAGGAGGTAGCACCATTGGTCTTTGCTCTGGACCAAACCCAATCCGAACTTCATCGTGTGAAGCTAGAACAGAATCGCATTCACGAGAAGTTCAAACTGATTGAAATTACTACTCGGGCAATGTTGGCCGAGCCTCCCTCGGACTCTCTCACCTTAGCACACCTTACACTTAGGTCCTATTCTGGTGTGATAAGAGGCTATGTAAGGAGACCGTAACTACCTTGGGTAATCCTTTGTTTTAAATAAAAATTGGGATTTCTTCTTATGATGAAGTTTATGAATTTTCAAATGACCAGATAAATATAGTATGCATATTTTTGATGAATTTTAGAAAAAGGATATTTTAAAAATGTTTATGTAAACCTTAAATAATTAAAAATGTGTAATGATTTTCAAAAAAATGGTCTTCTACAATTATATTCAGTACAAAATTTGGAGTCTTATAAGATCAACTTGATTTTTGATGAATAGTAAATTATGAATAGTGATTTTATGATTAGGATTAGTAATATGACCAAATGGATTAGTAATCTCACTTAAAGAAAGTTTTAAAATAATGTAGGCACCTTGATTAAGTAATGTGATTCAATAAAATGGTTAAATAACGGTTTCATAAATTATTATTCAAAGTATTATTTTTTTGGGTGAATAGTGTTTTTTAATTAAAAATTTAAATAAAAATATTTAGAAAATTATTTTTATAAAAATGACTTTATTTTTGAACTCAGAGCATCGATATTATGTTATGGTAATTATTAGGGATTTTTCTGAAAAAAACAAATTTTCGATGAATAGTGTTTTTATTTAAAAATTAAATTAATATTATTTAGAAAATTATTTTTATAAAATGGAGTTCATAAATATATTTAGAGCATCGATATTTGGTTAAGGTGAAATTTTGGGATTATTCTGAGAAAGTTGAATTTTTGATGAATAGTGAAAATATAATTTTTAAGTTACGGGTGTTTAATGACATTATTAAATGATGTATTAAGTATATATTAAATATGGTCGAATTATGAATAGTTAGATAAGGTATGAGGTGCCCCAAGTGGCCAATACCATGGGCAAATACCATGGGCAAGCCCATGGTTTTTCCAAAACCACTAGTGAGGTGTCCCTTGGCCATTAATGCCTTGTCCCCTCACTTTCCCTATAAATACCCACCCTTTCCTCCTTTAGTTTTCACTCCCAACTCTCCCCCAATGAAGTTCTGGTCTCATTACCTCCCAAGGAGTCCTCCCAAGGTGCCCCCAATCCCTCAAGGTCCCATCCTTTGAGGTTTAAGAGTTACATTTTAAGGTAAGGGATCCGACCTCTCTCTTTAATTTCAAGTAATCTCTTTTATGTCATTCCTTTTATGCTCCATGTTCATATGTTGGAGGATGTTCTTTTATACTCCTCTTACTTCCCTTTTCATGTTCATATAATGAGAGATCCCCTCTTACTCTCATTATTTCGTTTTATGAAGTTTTTAGTGGCGCCGTTAGGCTGCCGAAATTTTTGTAACGAATTCTTTCTCCCTTCTCATTTTTCAAGATCTATTTTCATGTAAAGTATTTCAAGTTCCTTTTTATTATGTTGGGGTATGATCTCTAAATTTATCATACTGATATTTTATGATCATATGATGAGAGACCCCATTTGATCTCTTCAATTCAGTATTTTGAAGTTTTAAGTGGCGCCGTTAGGCTGCCGAATTTTTAAGTGGTTCTTCACCCTTCTCGTTTTGAAGTTCTACTTTCATGTCAATTATTTCAAGTTCCTTTTTGTTATGTTGGTGTATGATCTCTATATCTATCATACTGTAATCTTATTTTCATATGATGAGAGACCCCATTTTATCTCTTCAATTCAGTATTTTGAAGTTTTAAGTGGCGCCGTTAGGCTGCCGAATTTTTAAGTGGTTCTTCACCCTTCTCGTTTTGAAGTTCTACTTTCATGTAAATTATTTCAAGTTCCTTTTTGTTATGTTGGGGTATGATCTCTATATCTATCATACTGGACTCTTATTTTCCTATGTTGAGAGACCCCATTTTATCTCTTCAATTCAGTATTTTGAAGTTTTAAGTGGCGTCGTTAGGCTGCCGAATTTTTAAGTGGTTCTTCACCCTTCTCGTTTTTAAGTTCTACTTTCATGTCAAGTCATTCAAGTTCCTTTTTAATTATGTTGGGGAATTATCTCTATATCTATCATACTAAACTCTTATGTTCACATGATGATAGACCCTATTTGATCTTTTCAAATTATTTTGTTCGAAGTTTAAGTAACGTCGTTAGGCTGCCAAACTTTCATAAGAGAAATCTAATTTTTGTCTTCCTTCCATGTTTTTCATTTCAAATGGTATGTCCTTAAAATTTCATTAAAATTTCCATATATCCTTCTTATTCTGTCCCCCTAATGTTTTATGGATCATTTATGATTGGGTGACCCATGTCCCCTCTCTTTCCAATGTTTTCTAAAACCTTGTAACATAGTCGTTATGCTGCAGAATTTTCGTCTCAAAATACCTCTCTCTTTTCTCAAAATTATTTTATGTTATAAAGTGAATACTCAAAGCTCTTATTTATACAAGGGTATTCACATATATATCATAATGTTACATTTTAAATTCTGGGATTTACATACATGAGACCCGCTTTCCCTTTCTGTGGGTTTAAAGTGACGTAAAGATCATGTCTTTAAAGCAGTTTTTAAAATGTTATGACTTTGAAATGAAACCCATTTATTTTATGCTAAGTGGGTTATTTATGAAACATTTTATGATGATATATGTGGCTCACATGATAATAAAGGAAAATTTAAGGGTGCGCCCTGATAGCGCTCCAATGCATTGGGTAATGATGTAACTACTAGAGATTACAATTTTTACGATACCTTGGTGAATAACATTGGTAATATTCAAATGACACCTTGGGGATGGACCTTGGTGATATGTTCATGATTGTCTATGTTAAATGATGTAGCCACATCTTCAAGTTATGGAAAATGTTATTTTTATTATGAAATGCCTCGTGATTTCTTTCTCATGCCTTAAAGTTCTTTTCATGTCCTTATTGAAGTATATCAAGTTCACATGTAAAATGTTCCTCTTGTTTCCCTTACTGGGCCTTCTGCTCACCCTTTCTTTTGATGTATGTCCCCAGGTTATGAGATGCAGTAATGAACCTAGGATGAACTTAAGGAGAAGCCTTTCAAGTGTTTAAGAAGAATGTTTTATGTTGTTTTCATGTTTTATGTTCCTCGTTTCCAAGACACTGGACCTTAAAGATCCTCAGTTTTGTGTAATGTAATGAAAGTTTATGTGATAAAAAGGCGGGATGCTATAGTTGGTATCAAAGGATGGTTTAGTTATTTGTGGAAATTAGGATATGAAAACTTTAGGAAGAAGCCTATAGAAAAGTTAAAATATAGGAAATCTTCCTGGTATTTTGGTGAGTATTGAGTAAGGGGTTGCCAAGCAAATACATCTATGTCTGGATACGAGCAGGTAGAGGTGGCTCTGGCACAGATGTACATAGGGGTAAAACCCGAAAACACCGCTTTGAGCTAGACTCGAACGGGAACTGGTACACGACAACGGGCCTTGCTTCACTCTTGGTTACGACACTCCCGGGGTATATTCTTTGGTAAACTCATATGCTTAGTATGAACCATTATTAAAGGAACAAAGATAAAATAAAATGCATATTCACATAAGAATATATGATCATGGATTACCTAGATGGGAACCTAGGGGATCACAAGTTAGGGTATACTTTTCAACTAAAAGTTATCCTTATATGCTTTAAATTTCTTTTCATGATTATTGGATAAGTATTTAAGCCCCTAATTAAAGTTTCTTTTCTTAGTTAATGGCGGGAAATGGAAGAGCATGTCTCAACAACCAATGTGATAGGAAATGATACGATTACCGTACTAATATGACAGAGATGATTAGGGGATTAAAATGTGATTTTTATTTTAGAAGATGTTCACTATTTTGGGGACCCTATATGATCGAGGTAAATAGATTACAACGGTATTTTCATTGAGGACTAAGGTTGACTTATATTTGAAGAATTGATGAATTTAAGGTGGACTTATAGAAATTTAGGTTACTTATGGGAATGACTAACCTATCTTGGGTTAAATATGTTTAGGTTAGATACTTTTGTTATAAGATGTTAGGAGTGGTTGATGTTGTTTGGAGATGAACAATTAAGTTTTGGAAGACTATGTTATCAAATCTTTCTTGTATTTGGGTTTCAATCTTAATTTGGTTTATTTTGAGGAATTTTATGGACCGTTATTTATGGAATGGACTAGGATGAACTTTGGGTAGTACCATGGAACTTTGATGATTTAAAAGTAGTTTCCATTCCTATGGGATTTTTTTTGAAGAGTTGTTTTACCTTACCCTTTTGGTTTTTGGGATAATTTTTAAAGATAAAAGAAATAGATAGTTAATATTTTGTGGATTACGTGATTCTCTAGAAGATGATTCTTGTGTTTTGATGAGACCAAGTAGTTTTGAATGCTCATAGTTTAGAGAAAAGATTAGATTTGGGTAGAAACTTATTAAAGGATGAAACTCTACATGAAGGTAGATATATTTCCTTATGTTTTTGTTCTATGTTGTAAATGAATTCCTCAACGTTATGAAAAGGAACGTAAAACAAAAACGTTGTTGGTTTACGTTTCCTACTAGGTAATCAAAGACCACTTGCACACATCATAATTTTGGGATTTTCTGGTGGTTAACTTCCTCCTAATCATGTTTTCTATCACTCTCCTTTAGGACGTGACCCTTTTTTTTCTCCTCCATGTCCATGTTTCCTACATAGAATCCTAGTATGAGTAAACTCCGGTGGCCTATGTACTTCCTTTTCTTTCATTTAAAGTAATGGTGTCACAGACTCTTTTTCTGATGTGGGACTTTCAATGAAATTTCAAAACAAAATTTTTTTAAAATTGCGAGGACGCAATTTCTAAAGGGGGAAAGATTGTAACGGCCCGAAATTTTGAATAAATCTTGTTTCCTACTTTCATGTGTTATTTTATTTTATTTTTATACTCAACAAAAATGTTTTATTTAATAAACATGATTATAATTAAAATGAGACCATTGGGTTCTGACTGTTATATGACCATCGGTCAATCTGACCGCTGTGAACAAAATGTTTTGATTATTGTCTCTAAATACAAGTAATCTTGGTTAATTATTATAGAAAGAAGATTCGATGGCCTCACCTAGTAGTCTTGGACCGATCGAAGCCCATCTAATAGAACTTGGGAAGGAGGTAGCACCATTGGGCTTTGCTCTGGACCAAACCCAATCCGAACTTCATCGTGTGAAGCTAGAACAGAATCGCCTTCACGAGTAGTTCAAACTGATTGAAATTACTACTCGAGCAATGTTGGCCGAGCCTCCCTCGGACTCTCTTACCTTAGCACACCTTACACTTAGGTCCTATGCTGGTGTGATAAGAGGCTATGTAAGGAGACCATAACTACCTTGTGTAATCCTTTGTTTTAAATAAAAATTGGGATTTCTTCTTATGATGAAGTTTATGAATTTTCAAATGACCGGATAAATATAGTATGCATATTTTTGATGAATTTTAGAAAAAGGATATTTTAAAAATGTTTATGTAAACCTTAAATAATTAAAAATGTGTAATGATTTTTAAAAAATGGTCTTCTACAATTATGTTCAGTACAAAATTTGGAGTCTTATAAGATCAACTTGATTTTTGATGAATAGTAAATTATGAATAGTGATTTTATGATTAGGATTAGTAATATGACCAAATGGATTAGTAATCTCACTTAAAGAAAGTTTTAAAATAATGTAGGCACCTTGATTAAGTAATGTGATTCAATAAAATGGTTAAATAACGGTTTCATAAATTATTATTCAAAGTATTATTTTTTTTGGGTGAATAGTGTTTTTTAATTAAAAATTTAATTAAAAATATTTAGAAAATTATTTTTATAAAAATGACTTTATTTTTGAACTCAGAGCATCGATATTATGTTATGGTAATTTTTGGGGATTTTTCTGAAAAAAACGAATTTTCGATGAATAGTGTTTTAATTTAAAAATTAAATTAAAATTATTTAGAAAATTATTTTTATAAAATGGAGTTCATAAATGTATTTAGAGCATCGATATTTGGTTAAGGTGAAATTTTGGGATTATTTTGAGAAAGTTGAATTTTTGATGAATAGTGAAAATATAGTTTTTAAGATACGGGTGTTTAATGACATCATTAAATGATTTATTAAGTATATATTCAATATGGTCGAATTATGAATAGTAAGATAAGGTATGAGGTTTCCCAAGTGGCCAATACCATGGGAAAATACCATGGGAAAGCCCATGGTTTTGCCAAAACCACTACTGAGGTGTCCCTTGGCCATTAATGCCTTGTCCCCTCACTTTCCCTATAAATACCCACCCTTTCCTCCTTTAGTTTTCACTCCCAACTCTCCCCCAACGAAGTTCTGGTCTCATTACCTCCCAAGGAGTCCTCCCAAGGTGCCCCCAAGCCCTCAAGGTCCCATCCTTTGAGGTTTAAGAGTTACATTTTAAGGTAAGGGATCCGACCTCTCTCTTTAATTTCAAGTAATCTCTTTTATGTCATTCCTTTTATGCTCCATGTTCATATGTTGGAGGATGTTCTTTTATACTCCTCTTACTGCCCTTTTCATGTTCATATAATGAGAGATCCCCTCTTACTCTCATTATTTCGTTTTATGATGTTTTAAGTGGCGCCGTTAGGCTGCCGAAATTTTTGTAACGAATTCTTTCTCCCTTCTCATTTTTCAAGATCTATTTTCATGTAGAGTATTTCAAGTTCCTTTTTATTATGTTGGGGTATGATCTCTAAATTTATCATACTGATATTTTATGATCATATGATGAGAGACCCCATTTTATCTCTTCAATTCAGTATTTTGAAGTTTTAAGTGGCGCCGTTAGGCTGCCGAATTTTTAAGTGGTTCTTCACCCTTCTCGTTTTGAAGTTCTACTTTCATGTCAATTATTTCAAGTTCCTTTTTGTTATGTTGGGGTATGATCTCTATATCTATCATACTGGACTCTTATTTTCATATGATGAGAGACCCCATTTTATCTCTTCAATTCAGTATTTTGAAGTTTTAAGTGGCGCCGTTAGGCTGCCGAATTTTTAAGTTGTTCTTCACCCTTCTCGTTTTGAAGTTCTACTTTCATGTCAATTATTTCAAGTTCCTTTTTGTTATGTTGGGGGTATGATCTCTATATATATCATAATGGACTCTTATTTTCATATGATGAGAGACCCCATTTGATCTCTTCAATTCAGTATTTTGATGTTTTAAGTGGCGCCGTTAGGCTGCCGAATTTTTAAGTGGTTCTTCACCCTTCTCGTTTTGAAGTTCTACTTTCATGTCAAGTCATTCAAGTTCCTTTTTAATTATGTTGGGGAATTATCTCTATATCTATCATACTGAACTCTAATGTTCACATTATGAGAGACCCTATTTGATCTTTTCAAATTATTTTGTTCGAAGTTTAAGTAACGTCGTTAGGCTGCCAAACTTTCATAAGAGAAATCTAATTTTTGTCTTCCTTCCATGTTTTTCATTTCAAATGGTATGTCCTTAAAATTTAATTACCATGTCCATATATCCTTCTTATTCTGTCCCCCTAATGTTTTATGGATCATTTATGAGTGGGTGACCCATGTCCCCTCTCTTTCCAATGTTTTCTAAAACCTTGTAACATAGCCGTTATGCTGCAGAATTTTCGTCTCAAAATACCTCTCTCTTTTCTCAAAATTATTTTATGTTATAAAGTGAATACTCAAAGCTCTTATTTCTACAAGGGTATTCACATATATATCAAAATGTTCCATTTTAAATTCTGGGATTTACATACATGAGACCCGCTTTCCCTTTCTGTGGGTTTAAAGTGACGTAAAGATCATGTCTTTAAAGCAGTTTTTAAAATGTTATGACTATGAAATGAAACCCATTTATTTTATGCTACGTGGGTTATTTATGAAACGTTTGATGATGATATATGTGGCTCACATGATAATAAAGGCAAATTTAAGGGTGCGCCCTGATAGCGCTCCAATGCATTGGGTAATGATGTAACTACTAGAGATTACAATTTTCACGATACCTTGGTGAATAACCTTGGTAATATTCAAATGACACCTTGGGGATGGACCTTGGTGATATGTTCATGATTTTCTATGTTAAATGATGTAGCCACATATTCAAGTTATGGAAAATGTTATTTTTATTATGAAATGCCTCGTGATTTCTTTATCATGCCTTAAAGTTCTTTTCATGTCCTTATTGAAGTATCTCAAGTTCACATGTAAAATGTTCCTCTTGTTTCCCTTACTGGGCCTTCTGCTCACCCTTTCTTTTGATGTATGTCCCCAGGTTATGAGATGCAGTAATGAACCTAGGATGAACTTAAGGAGAAGACTTTCAAGTGTTTAAGAAGAATGTTTTATG
Organism: Viscum album; assembly: GCA_963277665.1. Taxonomy (NCBI): domain Eukaryota; kingdom Viridiplantae; phylum Streptophyta; class Magnoliopsida; order Santalales; family Viscaceae; genus Viscum; species Viscum album. The sequence continues at coordinate 1,547,733,492 of OY728152.1, read as the reverse complement.
TTGTTTTCATGTTTTATGTTCCTGGTTTTCAAGACACTAGACCTTAACGATCCTCAGTTTTGTGTAATGTAATGAAAGTTTATGTGATAAAAAGGCGGGATGCTATATTAATCTATAACAAGATGGTGATATATGAAAATGAATTTCCCATGTGTGAAAGGAATATCCTCAAAAAAAGTTTAGAGATCAAGTTCAAGATTATGATATTACTATATAAGAAGTGGAATGATTAATGTTCTTTTTTAGATTCAATAATTATTCTATAAGATTATCATAAGGAAATATATTCAAGATCTATGAATTCTTAAATGAATAAGTAATTAAATGAAGTATTATTTTTTAAAAGTTTTTAAAGTATTTATTGATTGGTACCAATACAAATGATTCAGTAGAAAGTTTAACTTCTTGTAAAATGCATGATTAAGGCAAGATAACCCTTATTATTTTATTTATGTTGATATAATAATGATAAAGTGGTTTTTATGAAGTTATCAATAACCTTTAAGGATTATCAAATCTTTGATGTTATGGTAATTATTAGCTATTACCATTTGGTAAAATTATAAGAATTATATTAATATGGTTTTAGAAAAAGGAAAATGCATATTATATGTGATAATTATTCACATCTAGAAAGGCCATAGGGCTTCATGTAACACCAAGATATTTTGTGAAATATTTTTTTCAAATAAATTTAATCTTTATAATATTTTTTCATATAATGAAATATTAAAAATAGTTTATTTTAAATTTTATAACTATGTTTGGATTGTGTTATTTGAAACACTGAGTTATTTATTCAGTAAAAAACATAAATTTTAGCATTCTCTACACAGAGAACCTAGGTTCTCTTATATTCCATGCAATACTTACATTCCTTGGTTACTTTCATAACACATATGATTGAGTGATACTGAACAATAATATATTATAAAAAAAGTTATTTTTTAATATAATATGATATAATATATCTGTTAATTTGATTATTATATGTTTAACTAACTTATAAAAATATATATCATAATTCAATGTTTACCTATTAATTATAAATGAATATATAAACCAAATGAATATAATGTGAATGATTGTATAAAAACTATTTTTTGTGCATGAGTTAATTTATATTAATAAGATAAAATAATTTCTATAATTTAATGATATTAATTAATTTTATATGTTATATATTAAATCAAATATTTTTTGTATTTATCTAATTTATATCATAGGCATATGATGAGAACAGACCCAACACAAAAATCTAGATTTTTATAAATGCTATTTTACCACCTTTTAGTTAAAAACATATTATAAATATAAATTTTTTATATTATATAAATTTTATATATCAAAATAAGATTTTTTTAAAATATAAACATAAAATTTAGGTTAGGTTTATTTTTATTTATTTTTTCTATGAAGATTTGTATTTAATGAATAGTAAAAAACAATGAAATTTAATTCAAAAATGCATTTTCATTTAAATTATTTATAAGGATAAATTATATTACTAAAAGGTTAAAATGTTTAAATGGATTATATATTTATAAATTAATCCAATTTATGTCATTGTATTCAATTTCACTATAAATTTTAATATAAAAACATAACAAACTTTTAAATGTTTTTACTTTAAAAACTTACATTGTCTTCCCATCTATGGGATTAAATTTTAATTAATTTTTTCCACTTATGTCATTGTAATTTGAAAAAATGGATAACATATTTAGAATAAGAATAATTTATAATTTATAATAAGGTCAACATAGTTTTTGACAAAAACTATTATTTAATGTAATCAAAATTAATAACATCAATTAAGGTAAATTTTAGCTTAACAAAAGACTGAACATTAATCTTAAGGGGTGAAATGACCAATAAAAATTTCCAAAACCTTTTGTGTTGACATATTATATAAACTACACATATACGGTTCCATAATGGTCTATTTATAAACTTAGGTAATTAATAATACTTGGGGAACACATTATTCTTTTCAAAAATACCAAGTGTGTCATTTCCCTCCACTCTAAAAGGGCACTCAACACTCCAACTTCCCCACACCTCTAAAATCAATTTTTAATTACCAATAACTACCCAAATGTTTCTTAAAAATAACACCCCTCATCCAATAATCTCAACCTTGGGCATAAATCCATCCAAAAATCCTTTTCCTGCAAACAAAAAGAGTTACCCAAATAAGAGGTAACATCATCCTACAAGATCCTTTGTTTTATTTTCATTCTCCACCACCAAAAATATTATTATTCGAAGATATTATAATAAATATAGTATCGCAAAATATAATTATATTTTTTTATTCTAATGGTTTTTCCTTTACTTACACACACTTTCATCTATTATGTAACGAACTTAAATGTTTTGTGTATGGTGAACTAGCACCTCACAAAATGATGTTTTTTATTTTTCTCTACCACCTTTAATGGTATGAAATTATGGTGGAAATTTATTTTCAATATGATATATGTGATATTTATAACATATATTTATGCTTTAAATTTTTTGTAACTATGTAAACTTTGTTTGTGGAAGTGTGGACTTCCACCTCCTCAAAGTGATGTGATTCATTCACACATTGCATGGGATTTATTGAGGATGTGTTTAGTAAATCTATATGATATATATTACATAATAATTATGCTATAATTATATTATATATAAATATATTTCATTTATTTATTTATTTCAATAATAAAGTGAAACACTAGAAGCATTCATGCGTACGTACGACCTACCGTCTCCATAAATGGTAAATTTAGTTTAATATTTATATATTATATAGATTATTATAAATAGGATATAATGGTTATATATGATATTTATACCTTGTTTTAAATTCTATAAATAATTTAATTTTTATCTAAGTAAGAGGATGAAAAATAAAACTTCTATACATATACAGAAAATAAAGTGGATATTATGTGAAATGTACCAATAACATGAAATTGTTAATAAATAGATAATACAAAGTCATAAAAATAATATATGGTACTATATATAATAATATGGTTCTACCATATATTTATAAAAAACTTATAATTATTATATAGGAGTTTTGAATGTGTAAAATGAAATTCAAGACATAAGGTAAGGGAATTTAATCTCACTTTTTATTTTCATGAGAAACATATCTTATTCACCACTAATTTATTTTTTGTGGTGTGTATAATTCCCATGTATTTATTCAATTGTTCTTATAATTAAATTTATGGGTAATAAAATATACAATTTATGATCTTTCTTTCATAGGGTTTATGTTACAAAAGTTCCCAAATCAGTAAAGTAATTTTGTTTCAATTTTCCTTCCTTGAGACACATGCCATGTTATACACCTGTATTTTTATATGAGGTCTATATACATCCTTGAACATGATTATATCAGGAATAAAATTAATTTAACTATATTTTATGATTCATTTAATTTTATTCAATCTGTTTTATTATGATTCACTTTTACCAATGTGGTAACAGTTAATAGCTTCAATCTCAATGTTTGTTGAGAGTGTATATGATTATGATTCCATTAATGAAATATTATGATCCAAATCCCTTTAAATCTCATGAGTTTCTTTACCCTGTGGATATGCATGTTATATCCAATTAATAATACCATTATTACACTATTTTATTCTAAATATATTTAAGAATATGTTTTTATACATATAATATTATTTATTATTTCGGTTGAAAATATTTGTTCTTTCAAAATTGTGTTTTCTAAAAAAATTACTATTATCCTATATTTTTTAATGTAAATTTTTACCCATTTATTACATTTTTATGAAATAGGTTTAAAAGAAATATTTTTTTTCCGATCAATGCACGTTTTTAAACATTAAATGTGATAAAGGAATGTTCGGCATGTACGGACCTACCCAACGTCGGGACTGTAATTTTCATGATGCTTCCTTTATATGTATATAAATTTTTTTAAGAAAAATTTTTCCTAATATTCATGAAATTGGATTATTTTAAAATATATTTCCAAGAAAAAGGGTTTCTAAATAAATTATGTTATGAAATGTTTTAAATGATTTTCACAGATTCCATTATATGTTTATAAAAAGGTTGTTTTCAATGAAAATGATTTAAATGATCAAAAATATTATTTATATGTTCTCAAATTATTTTCATAGAAAAAAATTCCAAATAATTATAGGATTCATTTAGAAGTGTTCAATGAAAATGGATTTCAAATTTTTTTGAAGATTCTTTTATAATTTTTCAAGGAAAATAGTTTTCAAAATGTTCTCAAGACTTTTTATATTTTTTCAAAGTAATTTCAAATAAAATTGTTTTTTAAAAGGTTTCAAGTTTCAAAATAATATCTCAAATAATAAAGTATATTTTCGAAGTAAAATGGTAATTTATTCTTCATAAGAAATGGATTTATTAAATGTATTTTCAAAGAAAGTCTATATTCATTGAGAAATGTGTCATGTGATATTTAAAAATCCAAATCCATCTAAGATAATGTGCTTTCTGATTATTTATTCTTTATTGAAATATGATCTGATAATACAATTCATATTATTTCATTAGTGGTTTATGTTTTGAAGAATGGTGTTTGGGACAATCATTTATCTTCCACAGTTTACATGCTTTTGAAACTCACTACTTTTCATGGGTTATGGTTTGATGAAATTGTTATAAAAACAATATATATTATATATATGTTATTATGTGATGAAATTGTTACAATACACATTTCATTTCTTGGGTAATGGTATGATGTTTATGAAACCCATATCTTTTTATGGGTCATGATATGATGAAAGTTTTATTATCTTGTGGAACATGTATAAATGGTTTTATTATATGATGGGTGGGACCTATATCTCCTCAATGTATTTGGTAAAGATTTATATCTCATGAGATAATGATTAGAATCAAGTCGAAGGGTTATATCCATTATTGTAATATGGTGAAACTCAATCCCTTATAAGAAATGTATGTGAATGGGATGGTGGTGTGTCCTACTAAGTATGTGTAGTCACCATGAAGATAAAAGATAGGGAAACCTGATTCACTTTGGAAAGATGGGGAAAACTGATCCACTAGGTGATGATGAGAAAACTCAATCCACTATGCGAATATGGGGATACCTAATCCCTCAAAAGTAAAGCACTATGACTGTGAAGGTGGAGTGTCCCACCTAGATGGTGTACTCCCCATAAAGTTCACTGATAAGTTCTAACAATACTTCTTAACTTATAGGTAATGATATTACATGTTTATGTGTATTAAAAAATTAAATTCCTTGTTCATAGTTAATTATTTCTTTAATTATGTTCTTAATTATCTAAGGATTCATTTCTTATAAACTGTTAATCTTTATTCCAGGATTCTTGGTTACAATATTTTATATAAAGGGTATGATCTTATAATGATATGATCGTGTTCTCATTCACTTATATATATGTTATACTTAAGTATTTCCTTTATTTACCCTTACTGATAATTTGATCTCACCCCTTTCTTATGATTCCTTTCCTGAGGTTATAATGAAAGTTTTTAAGTAGGATTACTAAAGGGTAAGATCATTCAGTAATATGTTGAATATATTTCACTATACTAGAAGAATGTGTTCTATGTTTCCAAATACACTAAAATATTATTTTCCTCAGGCATGTATTTTTATAATGTGTTAAATATTCATCTTAAAAGATGTAATATCCATGTATATTAATCTTGGATCTCTATAGATGGAATCAAAAAAAAATTAGTCAACCGTTGGAAACTAGGATGAGAGAATTTTACTGACATCCCTAGGAATGTTTTTATGAAAATATCTGTGGTTGTTTCTAAAGATAAGTCTACGTATTAGTTAATGATTAGGAAAATGTAAAAGATTGGTTGTAAAGGATAGTGTGAGTGGTTTCCTAGAGTTTCATCCTTGTTTGGATACAATATGTGGATGTGTCTCTATCATAGATTTACCTAGGGGTAATATCACTAATAAGGTGTTTTAATCCTGACTCGAGTATAACCTAACACAAAAAAATGGTCCTTGATGCATGCCTTGTGTGACACTCCTATGGGATATAAATTGGGAATTCATAACCTATTTACTAAATATAATCAATTATTTAAATTTAGTATGACTATGAATAACATATCATAAACTTAATGTGTTATATATTAAATAAGTACAAGTTATTATTTATACATACTATGAGTAATTTTTTTCATGATTATGCGGTTTTCTGTTATGATAAGTGTTTCTCATCCTATTTTTTATGGTTTTAATCAATTGTAGAAGTAGAAAGAACCGGGTAAAAATTAAATTTTTTAGATATGGAAATTGTGGTCATGATGAAAATCAATAGTAAATATAATAAAGAGATTTAGAAAGGTCCATGAGTATTGGTTATAATGGTAAAGATATATAGATAGAAAATAATAAGTGGAAGGTATGGGGTGTTCTTCCATTATTGATCACATTTAATATAAGAATCATGATTTGATTGAGTTTTTCAGAACCTTGATAAATGACTACTATTTCATATTCTAGGAAAAGGGTTATTAAAGAATAATATGATTAATTATAAGTGATGGTTTAAGAATAAAGTTTTATGAATGAATTATGTATGTTTTGGAATTTAGAGATTATATTATATGAATTAGGAAATATATCTATTTTTTTAATATATGTTTTCCATTATGGATAGAATGGGATATTTTGAATGGTGAGGAAGACCTAGAAAAGTAATTTAATGGAAAATTGATATCTTGATTAAGTTAAGGTAACCCTTAATGTTTTTTAGATGAAGAGGAATTTGTGTTTATCTTGGATAAATAGATGATTGGGTTGGATAAAGTAAATTAGATTGTAATGATCACCTTAAAACTGATTAAGGATTTGTTGAATTAGTGTTTAATGTTATCATGAATGAGTTTTAAAACTTATTTTATTTATGGAATATATCCAATAATATTTGGAATAAGGAACCGTACAAGTTTTTCAAAATTATTTATGGTAGTTGTCATTATTACCATGTTTCAAGAGAATATTCAATAATGGTATTAAAATGTTTAAAATACGAGAACCAAGATCCACTTTATAACATATTGGGAATTAATGTTAAGTTTATTTAATGATCTGTTTATAAATTTTTTTATTTTCATCTTCTGTAACGGTTATGAGGTTAACTATTAATGGGATGGTTTAAGTTAAACATAGGATGAGGTTTCAGAGATTAAAGTATTATCTCACTATATAAGAGTTTATGCATGTTGTATAACTTGTTCTAAGAATTTTTCATTTTTGATAACAATATAAAAATGTAATGATTTATTATTCTATTTGCGATCTCATGATATTTTAGTTCTTCGGGAATGAAAAAATCACCTTCATTTTTTGAGTATGGTATGAAGTGGAAATTGGTTAAGGAAAAAAGGGTGAGATCTTACCGAAACAAATTTATTATATTTTCTCTTGAAAGTTCCTCTACTCTATGATATTTATATTGAAACCAAAAAAATGTTAGCCTAGTACCTTAATTTTTATTGAGTCAAATAGACCCTTGGATCACCATAAATTTATAGTTTTTTGATCACCCACTTCTACAGATCAATGTAATCTATCCATCTGTATCAGAAATTGGTAGTCAGATTTTTATTTCATTTACATTTTTTCACTTCCCTATTATGTTATCCTATTTAGAGATATAGTTATATTTTACTGTGTGTAACAATTATGTTTCCAATATTCCTTTTTTAAAGAATTTTCTAGTATTAATTTTTAAGAAGTCGGTTTCTAGGAAAGGAACTTTAATGTATTAAGTCTTTTTTAAACCTGATGAATTTTGTAGGAAAAACTCATTTTTAATGGGGCTATAATGTTCCACCTTGAGATTTTGTGATTTTTTTGGAATTAATTTATTATTTTTGATATTTTTTATTTCACGCAACACTGAAAATATTTTATTTATATTAAATTACTATGTTTGGCTTGAATTATAAACAACACCAAATTAATAATGTTCTAATCACAACATAAATTTTATCTTGATCTATATAGACCACTGAGGATAGATTACATTACACACAAGACTGACTTTCCTCTGTAGATTTTGAAACATGCAAGACAAAGTGTTACCGAACAATAATATATTATTAAAAATATTATAATTTAATATAATAAGATATAACCAAGCTATTAAATTGAATATTATATGGTTAAATACTTTATGAGAATATATTGTTGAAATTAATGGTTACCTATCAACTAGAAATGAATACATAAACTAAATGAATTTAAAGTGAATTACTTTATAAAAGATTAATTTTATATGAATAAGGTGGTTTATCTGAATATGTTAAAATAATTACTATTAGTGAATGATATTAATTAAAATTATTGGTTATATATTAAATAAAATATTTTTTTGAAATTTTTCCAATATATTTTATATTCATAAGATGACAACAGACCCAATATGACACATAAAAACCTATATTTTTATAGAATTAGTTTTACCACGTTTTAATAGAGAATCTGTTTCAAAAAATAGAACATTTAAAAAAATTATATGCAAAAATAGAATTCCTTTTTTCAATTGAAAAATAAAAATTAGGTTAGGGTTAATTTTTTACATTTTTCTGTGAAGTTTCATTTTTAATGAATAATAAAAAGTAATGAATTTTGATTCAAAACTTCTTTTTCATCTAATTTATTTATAAGGATAAATTTTATTTTAAAATGGTTTTAATGTTTAATTATATTTATTTTTTAAAAATTAATATAATTTTGGTTATTGGAATCAATAACTCTTTGAAATCATATATAAAAACTTATCAAACATTTTAACATTTTTACTTTAAAAACCTGCATTGTAATCGTATCTACGAGATTAAATTTAAATTCATTCATTCCACTTATGTGATTAAAATTTGGAATAATGGATTCAGTATTTTGAATTATAATAACTTCTAATTTCTAATAATGTGAACATACTTTGGGACCAAAAAATATTAGTGAATGTAACTAGAATTAATAACATTGATTAAGGTAAAATTAAGCTTAACAAGGGACTAAACCTTAAGCATAAGGGTAAAATGACCAATAAACTTATAAAAAACAAATTTTATGTACATATTTAGGAAAATACACTTATAAGTCTCCATAATTGTCCATTTGGAAACTTTGGGAATAAGTAATACTTGGTGGACACTAAATTCTTTTCAAAAATACCAAGTGTGTCCTTTCCCTCCACTGTAAAAAAGAACGAAAACCACCCACTTAATCACACCTATCAAGAAACTTTTGGTTGAAAAATATCTTATCAAATATATCCTAAAAATACCTACAATAAACCTATAAGCTTCGCCTTGGGCTTAAATATATAAAAGGAATCCCTTTGGTAAAAACCAAAAGGAGTTACCAGAATAAGATGTAACATCTTCCCTCAAGATGCATCATTTTATTTTCATTATACACTACCTAAAAAATTATTATTACATTATTAAATAAAAAAAAATATCTTAAATATACTTCTATTTTTTATTATAATTCTTCTAACTACCAGCTGTTGTGACCATCATTTCATTGATGCTTCATATTTAATTATATAATGTTAATTTTTTAAACACATTTTTTTCATAATATTCTTTAAATTTTTTTACTTTTAAAAAAAAATCTATGAAGTAAATTTTATAATAATTTATTTATGTTATGAAATGTTTTAAACGATTTACAAATATTCCATTATACGTTTTCAAAATGGCTATTTTCAAAGAAAATGATTTCAATGACCGTAAATATTATTTTCTACTATTTAAAAGTGTTTTCAAGGGAAAAGTTTTCAAAATTATTACAATATTATTTTATAAGTCTTCAAGGAAACAAATTGTTAAAAAATAAGCTTCTTTTTTATTTTTTCAAGGAAAATAGATTTCAAAATGTTTTTAATAATCATTATAAGTTTTAAAATTACTTTTGAAGAAATGGTTATCAAAAATTTTATATTTTAAAAATCATATCTTAATGAATAAAGGATATTTTCCTCAATAAATGTTTTAAATTAAAATTTATTTCTTTATTTATTTATAATAATGTGATTTTTGAAATGGTTTTATGAAATAGATTTTCATTTAAAGGATTTTTTCATTAAGAAATTTTCCATGTGATCTTTCATAATACTTGTCCATATAAGATGATATACTTTGTAATAGTTCATGATTTACAAGGATTTTATCCAAAAACATCATTTATATTATTTGTTTAATGGTGTATGTTTTGATGGAATGATATTTTTGACACTCATTCCTCTTTCACTGATTATATTATTTTGAAACCCGCTTCTTTTTACAGGTTATTCTTTTAAAAAATTATCATAAAACCTATCTATTTTCTATATATTATTATGTGAATAAAATTTTTATGATCCCAATTTCAATTCATGGGTTATGATATGATGTTTATAGAAACCATCACTTTTTAGGGGTCACGATATGATGAAAGCTTTATATCTTGTGGCATCTGTATGAAAGGTTTTATTTTTAGAAGGGCGGGACATATCCCCCCCCCCCAATGCATTGGTTAAATATTTATATCTCATTAAATAATTATGGGAATCAAGTATTTGGGATTGATAAACTATTTTAATATGTTTAAACCTGATACCTTTTAAGAATGAACTCTAACTGGGGATGGTGGTGTGTCCCTCCCAGTAGTTGTGGTCACTATATAGATTGAATATTAGGAAACCTGCTCCACTATGGGATAATATGGGAAACCTGATCCACTATGGGAAGAAAAGGAAACCTGATCTACTATGGGATTATTAGAAAATGTGGTCCCTTACAAGGAAAGTACTGAAACTAGGGGTGGTTGTGTGTCCTTCCCAGTAGGTTTGGTCCCCATAAACTGCCTTTATATGTTTTAGAAATGCGTCTGGACATATATAGAATGATATTACATGATTATGTATATTCTAGAATTACATGTATGATTAATTTATTGTGATTTCATTTATTGGTGTCCTGCCTATCTTAGTATTCATGTATTATGAACTTATAATATTTATGCCATGATTCGTATTTACTATATTTGATATGCACAGTATGACCTTCTAATAATGGGATCATGTTCTCATGACTTAATTTTCATGTTATGATTACATATTTCCTTTATTTACACTTAATAATAATTCAAGGTATTCCCTTTATAATTTTTCCTTCCTTAGTTTATGATGAATGGTTTGAAGTAGTATTTTTAAAGGGAAATATCTTTTAGGAATATGTATTATATATTTCAACATACTAGAATAATGTGTTCCGTGTTTCAAAATAAACTAAACTATTTTGGTCTTTGGGAATTTATTTTTTTAATGTGGTTAATATTCATCTAAAATTACGTAATTTCCATGTATATTAATCTAGGTCACTATACTTGAACTCCAACTAATGGATGATAAGGGTATAGAAACTACCACTAACCTATATAATGTCTTGGTTAAAAGGTCTCTGTTTTTAGTTAATATATTTGATGGATATATTTTAAATTTGAACAAGTGGTGTTATTTTTGGGATTTATTGATTAATTTATTATATTAGATAACTTTTGATAAATATATTGGATTTGGAAAATATTTATAAAAAGATATAAATTCTTGTCACAACTTTATGGATCTTATGAACCGTTAAAAGCTAATTTTATTCCATTAAATATAAAAAATCATATTGGATATTCATTTATTATAGTGAGAAATTAATTTTAAAATTGATGAAGAATAATAAAATGTTAAATTTTTCATATAAAATAATGATATATCAAGTAAGTGTATTTTCGTATATTCTCATTCTAGATGTTGAAGGAATTCCTCAACTCTAGGAAAAGAATATTGAAACAATATATTATTCTAATACCTTCATTTATGTTGAACTAATGGCATTTTAAATCATTATAGATTTAGAGATATTAGGTCCTTAACATTACATTGATTATTCACATTATTTTGATCAATCACCTCCATCACTCTATATAATTATTTATTTTTTTCATGTCTATATCTTCAATTTCCCCCAATTCCCTTTTGCTTAGAAGCCTAGTTATGTGTTATTCCATATGACCTTTGTACATATATTTCTCTCTAATTAAGAGGATTTTTTTTTAATACTTTCTATTATTTGGGTTTTCAATGAAGGTATTATCATATTTCAAACCCATTATTTTCGAGATGAAGATGTAATTTTGAGGAGTGAATTTATTTAAGGGGGGAGAATGTAAACCCCTAAGATTTTTCAAATAGGAAATCATGTTTGATGATGTGTATTTCAAAAAACCCACGATTAGAAGAATATATAATATCCTAATATATAATGATCAAATTATTTTAAAGTAGATTCAATATCTTTGATATCATGTGATTCATACAACCCCGGTTTTAAATAAAACATGACACTCTATTAAAAAAATATTATATATACATTAACTATATAACCTAGATGTTAAGTTGGAGTGTATGAATAGTTATAAAAAAATTAAATTTTTAGTTTTTATAGATTTATAAAATAAATTAAATGGTTATATATTTATTAAAAAAATAATCATCATCATTTGAAAGTGAAAGAAATGTTTTCTGAAAAACATTATGTTTCTAAAAGCCAGTTTAGTCGCGCTTTATGATCACAATTTATAAATAATTTTTACCAATTTTATAAAATTTATTGGAAAAAAAAAATTGAAATCAAAATATTAAAATTATCATAGGTTTATGTTTCTGGATTTTCCTAAAATGTTTCATTTTTTGATGAATAATGAAAAATATAGTTTTTTACAAAAAACTAACTTTTAATTTAAATTATTTAGAAGGATAACTTGTATTTTAAATTAGATTTAAATTAAAATTATTAAAATTATGTTAAATTTAAATAATTTAGTTCATTGGAATAAATTTAATTATAAATTTTTACATTAAAACCTTTTATACATATGATAATTTTCACTTTGAGGGCATTCTTTTTCATCGTGTATACAGGTATAATTTCAAATTCAATTCTACTATTATAAATATAATTTATAAAACTAGATTCCATATTTGGAATAATAATAAGTAATGTTATATAATAAGGTCAAATAAATTTTTTACCTAAATAAATAGAGAAAATAATAAAAATTAATTATTGTGGTTAAGGTATAAATGGGATTACTGTGAGGTTAAACTAAGAAGATAAGGGCTAAAATGACCTAAAATCTTGTAAAAATCATATTTTATGGAAATATTTATAAATTATCCTATCCAAAATTAGAACATAAGTTTATTGGGAAACTTTTATCGTGTGAATTACATTATCATTTTGGATTCTTTTAGAAATTTTTCATGTAATTTCCAAGTGGGTTCCCTTTCCCCACAAATAAAAGGGAACACCCTCCCCTCACCTAATCACCTATATAATGATATTTGGATAAACTAATCCCTTCCAAAATATATCCCAAATAACCTTATTAATATTATATAGCTTTTACATCCCCCATATAACAATCCCTACATTCCATAAGAGGATATCAAAGGAGGTTTCTCTTAGATAATATAAATATCTTAACAAATATCATTCATTTTATTTCATCCTTTTCCACTATAAATAATGTATTAACACTTAAAGTACAATAACACAAATATTGAACATATAATGAGATGTAATTATATTTATGTCATATTTTTTTATCAATCTCCACTTCCATAAAATGGGAAATGAAATCATTGTTTATGTGCATGGCAGATAACCGCCTCACGAACCGATGTAGTTTGTTATAAATCACCACCTTTCAATATTAGCTATAATGACGAATATAACACATTTTTATGATATTTATAATATTTTTATACTTATTTAATTTTAATTTTACATAAACCTTCTCAAAATTAAATTCCAATTTAAATATGATAGCATCGCTCATGTGTACAATGGACTACCACCTCGCTAAGCGATGTGATTCGTTATCAACGTACATTTTTAATGTAATGTAATAAGGATTAAAATAATGTATCTATGTTATATATATGATAATATATAGGTTATTTAAAATTAATATAACACCCAATTCATTACCATTTCACTCATTAAGTGAATGATATCTTCGCTCATGTGTGCATACGGCGTATTGTCTCCTCGAAATGATATGATTCACTTTTCATCTTGAACATTCAAAAATGGATATAAAAATGTATATCCTAAGTAAATATGATATTTATAATATTATTATAATTCATAAAATGATATATATATATATATATCCCATTCACATTAACTAAAACTTCATGATAACCTCGTATGAGAAAGAAACCCAATTAACAACTGAAATAATGGAAATAATGAAATATTATTAATAAATGGATTATAAAATGTTATAAGAGTATCATATATGTAACGACCTGAAATTTTGAATAAATCTTGTTTCCTAATTTTGTGTTTTAATTTATTTTTTATACTCAACAAAACAATTTCATTTGATAACATGAGTATAATTAAAATGAGACCATTGGGTTTTGAATGTTATATGACCATTGGTCAATATAACCGCTAGAAACTAAAAGTTTCGATTATTGTCTCTAAATACAATTAATCTTGGTTAATTAATATGTAAATTAGATTTGATGGCCTCATCCAGTAGTCTCGGGCCAATCGAAGCCCATCTAACAGAACTTGGGAAGGATGTAGCACCACTGGGCTTTTCTCTAGACCAAACCCAAGCCGAACTTCATTGTGTGAAGCTAGAACGGAATCGCATTTGCAAGAATTTCAAAATGATAGCAATTACTACTGGCGCGATGTTGGCCGAGCCTCCCTTGGATTCTCTCACCTTAGAACACCTTACACTTAGGTCCTATGCTGGTTTGATAAGGGGCTATGTAAGGAGACCGTAACTGCCTTGTGTAATCCATTATTTTAAATAAAAATTTTGATTTCTTCTTATGATGAAGTTTATGAATTTTCAAATGTCTGGATAAATATAATATGCATATTTTTGATAAATTTTAGAGAAAGTATATTTTAAAAATGTTTTCGTAAACCATAAATAATTAAAAATTTGTAATGATTTTCAAAAAATGGTCTTCTAAAATTATGTTCAGTACAAAATTTAGAGTCTAATAAGATCAACATAATTTTTTATGAATAGTAAATTATGAATAGTGATTTTATGCTTAGGATTAGTAATGTGACCAAGTGGATTAGTAATCTCACTTAAAAAATGATTAATATAATCTAGGCCCCATGATTATGTAATGTGATTCAATAAAATGGTTAAATAACGGTTTCATAAATTATTAGTAAAGTATTAGTTTTTTCAGGTGAATAGTGTTTTTTAATTAAAAATTAAATTAAAAATATTGAGAAAATTATTTTTATAAAATGGACTTTATTTTTTAATTCAGAACATCGATATTATGTTAAGGTAATTTTTGGGGATATTTATGAAAAAAATGAATTTTCTGTGAATACTGTTTTTATTTAAAAATCAAATTAAAATTATTTAGAAAATTATTTTCATAAAATGGAGTTCATTTTTGAAATCAGAGCATCGATATTTGGTTAAGGTGAAATTTTGGGATTTTTCTGAGAAATTTGAATTTTCGATTAATAGTGAAAATACAGTTTTTAGGTTACGGGTGTTTGATGACATCATTAAATGATGTATTGAGTTTGTAATTAATATGATCGACTTATGAATAGTAAGATAAGGTTTGAGTTGTCCCAAGTGGAAAATACCATGGGCAATCCCATGGTTTTTCCAAAACCACCAATGAGGTGTCCCTTGGCCATTAATGTCTTGTCCCCCCACTTTTCCTATAAATACCAAGCCATCCTCTTGTCCATTCGACTCACAACTCTTCCCCAATGATGATGTGGTCTCATTACCTCCCAAGGATTCCTCCCAAGGTGCCCACAATTCCTCAAGGTCCCAACCATTGACTTTTAAGTGTTGCGTTTAAGGTGAGAGATCATACCTCTCTCTTTCTTTTCAAGTACTCTCGTTTATGTCATTTCTTTTAAGCCCAAAGTTCTTATATAGGGGATGTTATTTTATATTCATCATACTATCCTTTTAATGATTATATGATGAGATACCCCCACTTTCTCTCATCAATTGATTTTAAGAATGATTAAGGGGCGCCATTAGGCTGCTGAATTTTAAAGGGATTCTTTCACCTTTCTCCTTTTTCAAAGTTCTACTTTCATGTCAAGTCTTTCAAGTTACTTTTTATTATGTTGGGGTATGATCTCTATATATATCATACTGATCTTTTATGTTCATATGATGGGAGAATTTATTTTATCTCATTAATTATTATTTTTTTTTGAAGTTTAAGTGACGTCGTTAGGTTGCCGAATTTTTAAGAGATTCTTTCACCTTTCTCATTTTTTCAAAGTTATAACTTCATGTCAAGTCCTTCAAGTTACTTTTTATTATTTTGGGGTATTATCTCAATATCTATCATACTTATCTTTTATGTTCATATGATGAGAGACACTATTTGATCTCATCAATTCATTTTTGTTGAAGTTTAAGTGACGCTGTTAGGCTACCGAATTTTCATATGAGAAATCTTATTTTTTTCTTCCTTCAATGGTTTTTCATTTCTTATGGTATATCATTCAAATTTCATTACCATGTTATTATAGCCTTTATATTTTGTCTCTCTACTGTTTTATGGATCATATATGAATGGGTGACTCATGTCCCCTCTCTTTTCAATGTTTTCTAAAAACCCGAAACATAGTCGTTATGCTGCAGAATTTCCATCTCAAAATGTCTCTCTCTTATACTCAAATTCATTTTATTAAGTGAATACTCAAATATCTTTCTTTTAAATGGGTTTTCACATATATACCAAAAATTTCTATTTTAAAGTCTGTGATTTACACACATGAGACCCACTTTCCCTTTCCGTGGGTTTAAAGTGACATAAAGATCATGTCTTTAAAGCAGTTTTTAAAATGTTATGATTATGAAGTGAAACCCATTTCTTTTATGCTATATGGGTTGTTTATGAAATGATTAATGATGATATATATGTCTCATGTTATAATAAAGACAAATTAAGGGTACGCTTTGATAGAGCTCTAATACATTGGTTAAAGACTTAATCTCTAGAGATGACCATTTTTAACGACACCTTGAGGAATAACCTTGGTAATTTTAAATGACACCTTGGGGATGGACCCTGGTGAAATTGAAATGATTGTAAATATTAAATGTTTTAGCCACATATTCAAGTTATTAAATACATTATTTTTATTATGATATGTATCATGATTTCTTTCCCATGCCTTAAAGTTCTTTTTCATGACATTGTTGATGTATATCAAGTTCACATGTTAAATATTTCCCCTTGTTTCCCTTACTGGGCCTTATGCTCACAATTTCTTTTGATGTATATCCCCAGGTTATGAGATGTAGTAATAAACCTAGGATGAACATAAGGAGAATCCTTTCAAGTGTTTAAGAAGAATTTTTTATGTTTTCATGTTTTAAGTTCCTGGTTTCCAAGACACTAAACCTTAAAGATCCTCAATTTTGTAAAATGTAATGAAAGTTTATGTGATAAAAAGGAGGGATGTTATAATATATGATATTCAAAATATTATTATGGTTCTTTTATAAATTAATTAAACTATTATAGCCATTATATAAGAGTTATATTAATTTATAAATGAAATCATACCTAGGGTTAGGGTTTCTTATTTAACTTTTACTTCCATAAGACATACATCTTATTCACCACTTATAACCTTATGTGGTGTATATACTTATTAATTGATATTTTATATCAAGAATATATTTATCTTAATTTGATTTAATTTTTCATTTGCTTTTACATCTTTTATGGGTCTTATGATTCAAAATTCACCAAAGTGGTAAGGGTTTATTCATAATCTCATCACTATTCGAGATTCTTTTTTAATCAGTTTTCCTGGGGGGTGTTTTTTATATATCCACATTAAAATCAATATATATTTTATTTTCCTCTACTGTTTCATGAAATTTTCAATTTAATAATACTATTTTCCAATTTTTTAATTAAAATTATTGAGGATATCCTTATAATAAAATCTATGTTAATTTCTCTTTTCATTTGGAAATCATTTTTCATCAAAACACATATTTTTTTAAAATGTTTTATAAAATGTTTTTAACCTATTAAAAATGAACAATTAAAGTATTTATTACACATTTTGAATTTAAAAAAAATTAAAAGAATTTTTATCTTTATTTCATAACAATTCTCGTTTGGATTTTATCAAAAATGTGAAATAAATATTTGTTTTAACTTGTATGGAACAAACATAAGTTTCCACCATAATGAACAATTAAGGTTTTAATATTTATCTTACATGTTTTAATATTTTATTTTCATGGAAATGTATATTAAAAATATTTTGTAAATTTTTTTTCAAATGGTGATTTTCAAAATGTAAATGTCATCTTTCTCAATAATGTTTTTAAGGATACTTCATGGTAGTTCTATTGATAAATGACACCATCCATAATATTTATATGAATGGGTTATAAATATTTTGAATGTGGTCGTATAATTTTATTACCAATAACAATTTTACTCTGGATGGTTTATTATTATGTTTATTGATTGTGGTAAGTATTAACATTTCGTTTGATAGTTTCTCAATATGAATTTTTATGTTTATTATGTTTCAAAACGTTTATATGAATAATTAATTGTCCTTAGTAAGTGATGGTAGGTGCCTTTAATATCCCCTTGATGCATCAATGTGTCCATGGTAATGTTTTCAAGCTTGTTTGGTTATTTATATGACATTATTTGATCATCATGTATCCCTACCTTATTATGATAAATTTATTTATTAAATGGAATGTGTTTAATTTATTTAATAATCCATATTGATTATTCTTATTAATTCATAAATGATTTTATTGTGTGCTTACCCTTTCTATGCATCTTAGATCACCCCTTTCTAGTGTTATATTTTTTCCAATATACAAGGAAGTGTTTTATGATTGATATGAAAGAATATTCTAAGAGGAAAAATGGTGTTCTCATAGAAAATTATCTTTTTATTATATCTCTCAACTTATAATGTGAAATCAATTATGTATCTATTTTACCAAGACTACAAAACTATTAGATCCTTCAGGCTGCAATTTTTTATTCTAAAAAGAAATAAGGGATCAGAAAATTCATATTTATACCATCTTATTATTTATCTGAATGGTTTATAATTAGTGTGAATATGGAAGCATAATTTTATTACCATTCCCGATTTTACTCTGGATGGTTTATTATTATGCTTACTGATTGTGTCAAGTGTTAACATTTCATATGATAGTTTTTCAATATGAATTTTTATATTGATTATGTTTCAAAAAATCATACAAGGAATGAATTAAACATAATAAGTGATGGTAGGGTCCTTTTATAACCCCTCAATGCATCGGTGGGTCCATGTTAATCTTTTCAAGACTGTGAGATTATTTATATGTCATTATTTTACCATCATGTATCCATACCCTATTTAGATAATGTTATTGATTAAATGGAATGTGTTTCAGTTATTTACCATTCTATACTGATTATGATTATTTTTTAATAAAATATTATATTGTATGCCTACCATTTCAATTCATATGAGATTACACCTTTCTTATGTTTTATTTTTTCTAAGATACAAGGCATGATTTTATGGTTTATATGAAAGAATATGATAAAGAGAATAACAGTGTTCTCAAATAAAATAATTTTTGTATTATATGCTTTGAAATTTAATGTGAAATCAATTTTATATATATTTTACCAAGACTACTAAACTATTCGGTCCTTCGAGATGCAATTATTTATATCTTATGCCAATTCAATAATATAGCCACTTTCTATAGTATAATATATTTAGGGTATTTATAAGAAATGAAAGTAATTTGAAATAATTTTTGTCTCATGATAATTTTCTAAAAGTTCAGTTATTTTTTACCATTAAGATTCAAAAAAACTTTAAAATATACCTATCTAATTTATTTCCATTTCAAAAGAAAAATATCATCCTTTTGTTGTAATTTGATCAATTTCATCTTAATCACTTACCCTAAAAATTGAAAATTATTTTTTCATTCCGAAAGTACGAATGGATCACTAAATTCATATTGATATCATCTTTATTATTTCTCTGAATATTTTATAATTAGTATAAATAGAGAAGTATAATTTTATTACCATTCACAGTTTTACTTTGGATGGTTTATTATAATGTTTATTGATTTTGGTAAGTATTAAAATTTTATATGATTTTTTTACAATATAAATGTTTATTTTTGTTATATTTCAAAACATTCATATGAAGAATGATTTGGACTTAATATGTTATTCAAGGGGCCTTATATAGCCCCTCGATGCACCGGTGGGTCCATGGTAATGTTTTCAAGATTTTATGATTATTTATCTATCATTATTTGATAATAATGTATCCCTACCATATTATGATAATGTTATTGATTAAATGGAATGTGTTTTAGTTATTCACCATTCCATATTGATAATGCTAATTTATTAATAAAACATTTTAGTGTACGCTTACCCTTTCAATGCATCTGAGAACACCCCTTTCTTATGTTTTATTATCCCTAATATACAAGGATGTTTTTTATGATTGATATGAATGAATATGATAAGGATAATAATGATGTTCTCAATGAAAAGACTTTTTGTATTATACACATCAAAATGTTATGTGAAATTAATTATATATCTATTTTACAAAGACTAATAAACTATTCGGTCCTTCAGGATGTAATTCCTCATGTCTTATGATAATTTAATATTATAGACACTTTCTTTAGGATAATGGGTTCAAGGTATTTATAATAAATGAATGTAATTTGAAATAATTTTTGTCTCATGATCATTTTCTAAAAGTTGATGTAATTTTTACCATCAGGATACATAAAATGAGAAAATATAAATACATGGTTTCATTCCATTTCATAAGAACATCCTAATCACTTTTTTGTAATTTGATCAATTTCAACTTCATCTCTTACCCTAAAAAATAAAGATGAATTTTTCATTCCTAATGAGCTAATGGATCATAAGATATATAAAACAATGATAATCCATTTCATCTATATCCATATAACATTAAAAAATGGTAATCACATGTTATCCATTTTAGGTAAATCTTCATATGATTAAATAATATATTAATCTCAAAAACCCTATAAAAATTTCAACGAAAACCATTACATAAATGGTAAACATTAATACCCATCCAAAATTCAAAAAAATAAAAAAAATGTAACTAAATTTCCAAAAAAATCTTATAATTATTCCCCCAACATCGTAAAGTATCTCTTAATTGTCACAAACCAAATATGAGAATACATTGGTCATATATTCTCTTAAAACATGGTAATAACCAAAATTAACATAAAACATTAAGGAATACATACATTATTTCTTATTCCTTAAATAAACCATATATTATTGGATATATTATATAAATATTAAATATATTTTAAACTCCATCAATGAAAACATGTTCCTCCATTTGATCAAATCATTGATCAGTTATAAGGTATTCAATGTTATCCAATTCACTTTATCTATAACAATCATCTCTTTATCCAAAATAAACACAATTATCTTGGCATTATGAAAAAATAATGTGTTATCATTCAAATTATCATGGGTTTTTCATAAAATATCAAATTTCCATTAAATCACATTTCTAGGTCATTAATACCATAAATCATATTCTTGAAAATCCTTAATGAATACTTTTTTTAAATAAATACTTATATAGTTCATGATGCATATAACATAATTCTTGAGTTCCAATACATAAAAACTTCAATCATTACACTTCATTTATAATCCATTAACTAGGATTCATAATTCATTCCCCAATACCTCCTTCCTTTCCTAGGTCATTTTTAGTCACATTAGCATCAACAGAAAAACCATCACACATATAACCTTTTTGATCCTGTTCTTGAGACTTCCCAATAGTTCATCTATTGAATAATTCCCATACTTTCCAAATTTAATACTATTAATCATGTATGATTCCGTAAGGAATATATTATTATCTTCTATTGTGTTAACTAAACTTTTCTCTTTTTACCTGTAAAATTACTTACTTTTTCATTTCTCATCCCCACATAAAACATCTTTTAATTCCTTTGAGACATTCCCTTAAGTGATTCTTTCCAAATTATCGATATATTGGAAAAAAATATTCTTTTCTTCATGGTCTTCACTACTCTATATCATAGTGAACTATGCACTCCTCATTATTAGAAAGTATGAGAGTTAGTTAAGATTCATTCTGTTAATCATATATTGTGATAATTGATTTGGCATAATCATAATATCTATTAATATGGTCATCATCCCATTTTTTTATAATCAAAATAATTTTTATCGCATTCAATGTTAACCCGATTCTATTTATTTCCATCCATTTACTGAAACCAGTAAACATAGTGTGAGAAACAATATTCAAGGTGAAAACAATGTAATCATCAAAAATTATTAATATTATTTATAAATAAAACATTTTATTTTATATTTATGAAACCTTAGGTTTAATATTATAAATTTATATTCATCATCTAATTTAATCATTCTTAATTGTTCATAAAGAGTTTTTGAATTTCCAAAACATTTCCCCTCAGAGTTTCAAAATAGGTTTGAAGTGAGGCCCATTATTGTGAACCATGTGACCATTTGTTTAAACCATGTATGTTCTTTACTAGAAATAATATATCTTTTGTTTTTGTTGTCAATACTAAACAAGGAATATCCTAGATTATATTTAAGATCAAGGATACTGAATGAAAATGTATCTTAAAGTATAATCTGACAATAATATTAAAGGTGGTGTTATTTCCCAATGTTTTCCAAATTTTTCAGGTAAAAAATATGCAAGTTTTCATGCATCCCAAAAATTGGATTTCCATGGAGTCCTTATGAAAATATAGAAAAGGCATGAGTTTTGAGAGTAAGTTCTACATGAGTTTTTTTCGTGAAGGATTTATGAATTCTAACGATGTGATTTTTTATTATGATGAGCATCGTGAACGGTAGTTTTTTGGAATCAAAATTTCATAAATATGGTAAAGGCATGGATTTTGGGAAGCAAGAGATTATGTTTGAGAAGAGGAAGAACATCGTAAATAGGGACGGTGTTTCTACAGGATTACTAGAATAAAAGCATCACGACTACATGATGTTTTGATGTAAGGGTACGCGACTACAACGAGCTTTGAGAACATTGAATTTCATTGGAGCATTACGAAGGGAGGAACACAACGAATTTATTTTTGAATGATCTGAAAAACATTCTGGTGGTGGTGGAGTATCGTAAACGGTTGATCCTTCAAATAAGAGGCTACCCCTCTTCACTTATTCTGAATGTTTTCAAGTAAACCCTATAATTGCTCTGATTTCATGAATCTATAGGAGCATTGTGGAACTGAAATTCCATGTGATCTTGAGCATCCTGAAAATCCTTGTAATGTATTGACTAATACCAATTATTTTGTGAAAATTCTTCTTCGCGATGATAAGGTTTACCACTTTGAATTATTTAGCTTCATGAATGATTTCTTTGCGAAGGTAGGGGTAATTCATGAAGGAAGTTTGTTCCATGAAGGCAAGGGAGCTTCATGAAGGGAGCTTCCTAAAGAAGCTTCCCAAAAGGTTGTTTTGATCATTCGTTTTTAAGTGGATAGTGATTTCAGTGTGCATCAATTCATTTCAACAGTGCCATCCTAGTCTCATTCACAGTCAGGGAAAATTAATTTATTGCCAAACCATTGAATCAACCTTCAAGTCAAAAAAATTATTTAGAATTATCTAAAAGTAGTGATCTTCAGGGAGTCGATAGAAATGATCTAAGGGATGCAATGTTATATCCCTAAAACACTGTAAAGGTAGTGTTCCTAGTACAGAGGGATTGTGTCAAAACATTTGTATTCCACAACTAGTGAAGATCAGTGGATTTCGGTATGACCAACAATCTCTTTGTGTATTCTCCTTGGACTAGAAATCAGTTGTGAACCAATTAAAAATTTATGTGAGGTCTTATTATGTGTTAATGTTTTAATTACCCCATATTACCAACAGACAGGTTTAACAGGTTCCTACTAATAAGGGAATAAGATCTTTCACTCCAGTAAGAAAAATATGACACCCTAATTCACCCCTCCCCACTCAAGGTGTTTTGGGGTCCTTCAAGTCATATCATATGGTAATGGTTTCTGGTGTCAAATGTTTCCTCATTTGATGTCATGTAGATTTTTGTTAATGTAATGAGAGTCCCCCTCATTGATATTTATATAACATTAAAATTTGGAACAATATAATGATATCTCTTCTAATATCAATTGGAATAGAATTACTATTTTACATTGTACATGTATTACATGTCACTGATCCAATAGGACTGTCTATGACAGAAACATACAGAAAAATTCTTGATGAAGATGCTAAATCACCTAATTCCTTCACAATAGCTCTTTTTTATTAGTTATACTTAATAGTGATTAGTTTTACTCCATAAAAGTCTATATGGGAAAAACTAGAAAATATTTGTGAAGTAGAAAAAATGTGAATGAGGAAAAAATTCATGTCCTACACAATAGGATTGATGACTTAAAAATGCATGCTTATGAAAATGTAGATACAGTTTTGAATTGAATTACTAAATTTGTTGGAGTTTTATGTTGACTTGGTGATGAAATCAAAGACATTAACATTGTGAAGAAACTCTTTAGAAGGCTTCAACCTCTCTATAATGCATAGGTGTTAACCCATGAAGAATTTTATCTATCTAAACATTCTCTGTATGATCAGTTGAGTAGCCTATAGGCATATGAAATAAGATTCAAACCTGAAGATGCAATGAATCGAGTAAGAAATGAAATGGAATTTAAATCCATGGATAAAATGGAAATTTAAGGAGATTATTTTGATGAAGATAAGAAGTAAAATAAACTTCTTTATCTCATTTCCAAGAAATTCAACAAGGGAAAATGGAAATATGAAGGTAAGTTTCCTCTAAAATTTTTTCTTTGAGGTTGTGTTGGAAACATTTCCTATTGGTGCTCAAGAGAGTTTTATAACAAATAATGTGTAGATAGAAACATGTAGAGGACTCATAAAACGTTTCTAGAAAGGGATACTTCAAATCTAGAAAGAAATTACACAGGAAGTGTTTTTCTGTGAAGAGGGATATGATGATAATGAATTCTTTGAGGAAGAAGAACCATAATTTAAATATGGAACTCAAGCTTCCATGATGGATACTATTGAAAAGTCATATCCATCAAGAGATAAATATAGAGTTAATCAGTTGACCACTATTGTTGATCTCAAATTGAAACAAAATTTATCTCTTGGTAATATTGATATTCAAAGTAACAGATAAAAAAAGAGGGAAGTCATTGTGGAAGAATCGTATGAATCAGTTGATCAGCTTGAATCTAAAATTAAATTAATGGAATAAGTAGTTAAATAATAGTCAAAAACCATTTGAAACATAGAATATGTATCAGAACTAAATATCATAATTTGAGAATAAGAAATGGTAATCAATATCCTTACCACTAGACTATAGGAGAAGTCAAATACTATTTAGGGACTTAAAGAGGATGTTTTTACTCTTAGGAGTAAAAAAAGTTAATCAAATGTAAAGGAGACAAGGAAAAAATAATGTTTGGATGATTCTAATATGTTGAGATGACAGAGAGATCCAAGAGTGGTTCTGAAAAAGTATAGAAGGCTTTAGATGGTCAAATATCCATATGCATGAGAAAAATTGGAAATGGTGTTAATACTAAGACATCAAAGGCTGGAAACATGATAAACCAACATAATGGGAAGATGAAAGTTGGACATGTCAAAAATCCACCTAAAGTCATAATAAATAAATTCCAAAATCAAAATGAAGAAAGAATTGAAAACTATCCACAAGTTTCCAAAAATGATCATCAGTCACACTCTTTCCCAAAGTAATGCGATATGGGGATAAACATAAGTGATAAGACATTTCCTCTTATGAAATGTTAATTTTATGGCTATTTGGGCCGTACCATGTCATACTGTGGAGAGTTAAGGATATATTTTAATGGATAATTTCTTGAAATTCAACCAAGTAAAATGAATTCATATCATAATTATTATAGAAGAAATAATTTCTATGGATACTATTTTCATTGTTCTAATTTTTTCCATAAAGATAATTATTATTGGAAAAGGAAAGGCATGAACAATTAATACAGAATGCAAACATAAGATAATACTCATAAACTAGAATGTGTTTCTCTTATAAACAGATTTTCTCTAATAGAAGAAGGGTACGAGTATGATGAACTAGTGCACATTGAAAAAATATTTTAAATTCCATCTTCATATTACACTGAATAAAATATTTATTTGATAAAAAAGATTGAGAAGTCCAATCTTCATGAATTCGATCTCAAAGATACAATGAATAGATACACTAGGATTCTTGATAGTTTATTATCACACCATATGATGTTAAGTGATAATTTATTGAAGAATATAAAAAAGAGTTGATAGAATAGTAAGATTTGGGAATAATGGTGGTTTGAAGATTAAAGGTAGTGGATAAACTGAACTGCCTGATGGAGAGAAGAAGAAAATTGAAGTTCTCTATGTGTATGGTTTGCATCAAAATCTCCTTTGTGTGAGTAAGCTATGTGTCTCAGTACATATATTGAAATTCAATCAAAGAGGCTTTACTATAAAAGGAAATATATGTAATTATCTTATGAAAGGTTACATAATAGATGGGAAATTATATCATGTTCATAGTAAAGAAAACATTTGTTACATGATAGTTGAAGTAGAGAACAACTTGTGGCACCGGAGGTTGGGTCACATCCATCAGCAAGACATGGGAATGATATCTAAACTGAATATTGTCATGGATATAACCAATATGAAGTGTAAACAAGAGAATAATTTTGATTCTTGTATACAAGGAAAGTTAGTATGCAGTTCATATCACCCAAAGATGAAAAGGGAATCAAATATTATTAATCTCATCCATACATGTGTGTGTGGTCCGATAAATGTTGTTGGAATTTGTCGAGATTTAATTCATCATTTTTATTGATGATTTTAGTAGATTGGATTGTTTGATGATTATATATAGGAAACGACAAGTGCTTGATTTTATGAAGGATTATCGTTGAATAACATATATTGATATATGTCGCACTATCAAGATTCTATGATCTAACAATATAGGGGAATACACATCAATTGAATTTGAAAACTACCTTGAAAAACATGGAATTCAACATGAAGTGACTCATGTGAGAACAACATAGAAAAATGGAATTGTTGAGTCCATGAATCAATAGGTAAAAAATATGGCTAGAAGTATGGTGATTGAGAGTTGTATCCCTCGCCATTAATGTAAAGAGGTTGTTCAAGCTATAGTGTATACTCCAAATTGAACATGGATTTACATGGGAGAAACAAAGACACTATATGAATTGTTTCACAGAAGGAATCCCACTACTAGAAATGTGACCTTTCCCAACACTTCTATACCCCCTTTCCCAACAGTTTGGCCAAACCACTGGGAAAGCCCACTTTATGGCCACTTTTCCTAACTGTATTCCAAAACCATTCGGAAAGTGTAGCCTTTCCCAATGGTTTGGCCAAACCCTTGGGAAAAGTCCACTTTGTGGCCACTTTTTCCAACGGTTTGGCCAAACCATTAGGAAATGGTAGTCTTTCCCAATGGTTTGGCCAGACTGTTGGGAAAGGTCCCCAATATTTCAACATCACTTCCCAGATTCTAGGGACCTATACCAACGGTTTTCAAAACCATTGGTATAGGTCCTTTGATTTTATATCGGATCCACTTCACCAGAACATTCTATAAATAAAAATTTAAAATAAATATGATAATACATATATATATATATATATATTTATGAAATTATTTTCACAAAATTCATGTTAGGTTAGTGTCTAGGTCATTCAATGATAAATTGGAGGTCCTGGGATCAAATCCCTGTGAATGTTTTTTTTGGAAATACATATTCCAACAGTTTTATGGAACTGTTGGTATAGATTTTCATATTACTTATACAAACAGTTTACAAAACCGTTGGTGTAGGTCTATACCAATGGTTTTCCAAAAACCATTGGTCTAGACCTATCCCAACGACTTACTTGCCTACGGTTCTCCAAACTATTGGTATAGGCTATACCAATGGTTTGGAGGCTTATACCAACGGTTCTAAACCGTTGGTATAGGTTAGTTTTCCAGTAGTGTCCCTCTTTGAATCGTTTTTGTGTTTTTAGAAGTAAATGTTTATCCAAAACAAATAAGTAAATCAAGGTAAGTATGTTGATATTGCAGACGAAGGAATATTCCTATGATATTCAATGATGAGAAAAGCCTAAAATTGTTTCAATAATAATCTTGTAAAAATTATGTATAGTAATGAAGTGAATATCATTGAAGATAAGAACACCAATTCCTTAATGAATTCTTTTGCTGATATAGTGGAAGATGAGAAAGAATGCAGAAATATAAGATATCCAAATATAGAGGTAAAGGGATATGTTCAAAAAAATAGTGGTTATGACACAATGTTGATTTGGAAGAATAATCAGAAGAGGAATCCATGACTGAAGAAAATTATTCTAAACCTCACAGGATAAATCAAAGAGCAGAGATTGATCAATCTAGCATCATTGGGGGATTGGTCAGCACCCTCACGGACATGGGGAAAGAGGAATAAAGAAAAATATTCTTTCCTATTATTTCTGTAACTATTCTCATTTGAAGAAACTATAAAGGATGAATCGTGGTTTAATGACATGAACAAAAAGTTAGATCAGATTGACAAGAATCGGACATGGGATCTTGTTACGAGACTCAAAAGTAAAAATGTTATTTGTACGAAGTGTATCTTTAAGAATAAATTCTATTATCAGAGTAATATAATTGGAAATAAGGTGTCATATGTGTGTGAAGGATATTCTCAGATTTTAGGTTTTGATATTGAATAAATAATTCCTGTAGTGGAAAGAATGGAGTCGATCAAGATTTTTCTTACCATTAAAATTCAAAGAGGATACATAGTTTATCAAATGGATGTCAAAATAGCCTTCAAGAATGGTGTTCTTGAAGAATAAGTCTACATTGAACAACTAATGGGTTTTATTCTTATTAATGATGAAATAAAGGTTTTTAGATTAAAGAAGGAACTATATGGTCTGAAAAAGGAACCACAGGAAAGGTACTCTCAGATTAAATCCTATCTAAAGAAGATCAAATTTAAAAGAGGAGGAGTGGATCTCAATATCTATGTAAATAATTATCATAAATATTAGTTAATGGTACTGGTGTACGTAGATGATATTAAATTTTGTGGAGCAAGAAGGGATCCGTGGATGAATTTTCTAATCACCTGAAATCAGAATTTGAAATTTTTATGATTAGTGAACTCACATACTTCTTGGGGATGAAAGTGATTTATAGTAAAGACAACACTTTTATTTGTCAGAAAAATTATTCAAGAGAGTTGTTTAAGAAATTAAATATGCATGATTCCATGCCAATTTCGATTTTGATTGTGGTTTGGATAAAATTAGGAAAGCAATAAGATGGGACATCTATAGATACCACAATGTACCTAACAATAATTGGAAGCTTATTGTAATTTACTGTGACATGGCCAGATATTGTCTTGGTAACATGCATAGTGACCCTCTTTCAATGTAATCTAATGGAATAACATATGGAATTAGTGAAAATAATCATCATTTATATTCAAGGAACTCAAAATTATGTTTTATACTTTAATGTGGAAAGAGATAGTTAAATATCAGTGTTTTTTTATTCTAATTGGGCTGGAGATATTATCGATAGAAAGTCTACAAGTGGCGGCGCATTCTTTATTGGAAATAAATATGTGGGCTGGTTGAGTAAGAAATAGGAAAGTACTTATCTTAGTACTGTTGAAGATGAGTATATCTATGCTATAAAGGCATGCACTCAGCTACTGTGGATGAAGAAACAACTGACTGATATTGGTTATGAGGTGAAACATCCAATTTTTATTCAATTTTTTATCAAGAGCACTATTCATCTTATGATGAATCATGTTTATTACTCTCATACAAAACACATTGAAATCAGATATCATTTCATCAATGAAAAAGTTATACAATTCGTGATTAAAATAGATCATATTGGTAATGATGATAAAGTTTCTAACATAATTACTAAGCCATTGACACCAAATGTGTTTGAGAAGCATCATTTGAACCTCAGTATTCAACCACCTCACATTGCATGGGGATGTTATGAGGGTTCCCCTCTCCCCAGCTATTTTAACAGTTTTAATATGTTTGTGGAATTGAAGAAATTTTTTGTGGGAGATATGATCTAGGGGACTGTGTTTTCATATCTTCAAGTTAACATTAGGTTCTTGGGGTTTACATCCAATAGGGAAGAATGGATAAAGTAACTGGTCAAATATAGGTGAATTCAAGGTTTTCTGGTTGAAGGAAGATGAAGAATAGTGTAATTCAAAAAAAAATCCAAAACATGAGAACCCAATTCATGTCTTTGCTCTTGTTTTCTACACAAATAAATTATCACATTGACTTGGAGTGATGGCTGAGTTATTTCTTGCATATAAGTTTTTCATTATGACTCGTTCATCACTGAATTTATCTGTAGATTTACAAAAAACCCAAAGGGGGGATTTTTGGAACAAAGACTATTCTTTTCTAGAAATAGAGTATGGTTAGTATATGTTATAAATTATCAATAATAAATATCATTAGTTATATGGAATATTAGTGATATTGAATAAAATGGGATCTTATATTTCATGTTAACAACAGTATTAACGGTGTCATTGTTTCCCAGTTTTTTCTAATTTTTTTTAGTTAAAAATTTGGATATTGTATTGCATTGTGAAAAGTGGATTTCCTAGAAGGCCTTATTAAAATATTTTAAAGGAATTATTTTATTAAAGAAGGGATACACGGGTTGATTTTTTCAAAGGATTATTGAATTATGATGACGTGCTCTGTGATTATGATAAGCATCATAGATGGTGGTTTTCCGAAATCAACATTTAAAAAATATGGCAAAGGTATGGATTTCACAAAGCTTGGGATTATTTTTTGGAAGATGAGGAGCATCACGAATAGAGATGGTGTTTTTAGGTGATTATGAGAATAGGAGAATCAAGACTGCTCGATGTTTTTACAGAAGGCTTCATGACTACTATGAGCATTGCAAACAGTGAATTTCATTGGAGCACTGTGAAGGGTGGAGAACTGTGAAGTTATTTTTGAAATATATGAAAAACATGTTAGAGGAATTGGAGTATCTTGAACATCTAAGCCCATAGATAATAGGTTCCCCACTTCCCTCAGTATGAATTTTTCTAAGGAAAATCCAGAATTACTCTGATTTCACAAATCTAAGGGAGCTTCTCAAAACTAATATTCCATGCAAGATTGAGCATCATGAAAAGACTTATAAAGTCTTGACTGATTTCAATTATTTTTAGAAAATGGTACTTTTTGATGATAGGTTATACCATGTTGAGTTTGTGAGCATCGTGAAGGAGTTTTTTCTGCGGAGGCATGGGTGTTTCACAAAGTAAATTTGTTTCTTCATGGAAAGGGAGCTCTACAATGGGAGATTCATGAAGGAGATTCATAAAATGAATCTTTGAGGATTTGGTTTTAAGTGAATTGTACATTTAGAGTGAATCAATTCAATTAAATAGTGCAAGAAGTGCGTCATGATAATTTAGGGAAAAAGACATTAATTCCAAACCATTGAAGTGGTCTTCATGTCAATAAACTATGTTAGAATTCTCTCAAAGTAGTGAGCTAATGGGAGTCAACGGAAGTGATATGTGTGATGTAGTGTGTTATAGCTAAAACATTATAAAGGAGGTATGATTAAAACTGAGTGACTATGTAAAAAATTATGTATTCCACTTCTAGTAAAGATTAATGTATTTAGGTAGGACCAACAATCTGTCGGCATATACTCCTTGGAATAGCCCTTAGAGATGAACCATGTAAAAAAATTTGTGTTAACTCCCTATGTGTGAATGTTTTAATTATTTTATATTAGAATTATTCAGGTTTAATTGGTTCCTACCAATATGGGAACAATATTTGACACTTTAGTAAGAAAAAATTGACACCCTGGTTCACTCCTCCTCTCTCAGGGTGTTCCATGGTCCTTTACAATTGATTCAAATCCCAATGTTCCCCTTCCATCATAATTACCCCAAGGTAAAACTATTTCAGAGATATGTACCCCTGTAGTATTCATGTAGGAATTTCATTTCATCAAAACAAATTTCTCTAACCTTAACTAAAATTCTAGGACAATTTCTTATACTTGGACATATTTTTTTATCCTTAGACATATTCTTAAGGATACCACTTAAGTATTCTCATATTAGTTTCCAAAGGATAGTTAAACCTATCCTCTAATACCAACTATATTGACCCATGATTTTTATACATAGATATTACAACATAATATATGAATATTCATTTAATTTAAGAAAATAGGCATGTGGACCCAAAAGGTTTTGTGTCTTCAGAAACATGGGTTTGTAAACAACTAGTTCATAAGTGAAACATTTCATATCCTCTTAAGTTACTTCTAACTATATCCATTCTTATAAATATCATACAAAATTCCTTTAATCATAACATGGGGAAAATAAACAAAATAGAGGGTGAGCTCATATTCTTAGTAATGGTTTAAAAGGGATATATCGACATTATATAAGGATAAGGGTATGTAAACATGATAATAACATTTGAAAATAATACCCTACATATCATAGATGATAAATTTGATTCATGGAATAAATTTTCGATGTTTATTAGACATGAATTATAATGGAGTCAAAAAACATTTTCCATTGTTCAATAACATAGTCATAACACATAGATTTTTGGAATACACATAATAATATAAAATCATTTCCACTGTAGTCAAAGATAATATCCAAAACTGTTATAGTGTAAGGGGTTCACTCCCCAACCCATTATATCAGTCAAGGTTAACACCCAAGACAATCATGGTAGACAGAGTCCATTACTGAACTAGGATTACTCTCTATTCTTGTCATGTTTATCCTATTACATATAAATCATTTCCAAATTAATTTGAGGGAGATATAGGTCCCACACATCACATAATGAAAATCATAAATATGGCTGCCACAAGTTCATAAAACTATCACCATACCACAACCCATAGAATGTAAATGGGTTTCATAAAAATTTCATCAAAGTAAAGATCGTGGAAAATTAAAGGGTTTCATAAAAATATTTTCATCATAAAAATAAACCATATAAATAAATGATATTCCTTTTTTTCTTGGATCATATCCCCATTAAATCATAATTAACCTCAAACGATGTCATCTTAGATGGAAAATGATTTTTAAAAATAAATTAGATCATTTCTAGAGGAATATATACATTAACATTGAAATTGGTTCCTTATAATGTAAAAAGATCCCAAATATTAAAGAAAACATTTTCTCTGAAAATAACCATTGAAAATTTTAAAGTAATCTTTAAATCATTGAAAATTAATAATGGTGGAAAATAAATTTCGTATTGTCCATGTTAAAATAATGATTCATTTCATATTTTTAGTAAAACCTAAACGATCCTTTTTGGGAAAATAATATTCAAATTCCGTTTAAAACATTTTTTAAATCATAAAACATGGGTAAAAATATCTTTTATCAATAATTAAAAAATATTAAAATTGTTATTTCATAAAAAAATTTAAAAAATAGACATGGTAGAAAACGTGTTTTCGACTGAGGAGAAAAATAAATTCAATTTTCCAAAAAAACATTATTTTGGACCATTGAGTATATAGGATGTGTAAAATGAAGAGAAAATAAGTATTTTCATGAAATAACAAGTTGTGATGAAAATTTATGAGTTTCTAAAGAGATATATCAAAATATTTTATCATCAGAATCATATTCATAAATAGTCATGATAAATAATGAGATTATAATATTAAACCTTTACCAAATTGGTTGTGTTTCAATTGTAATATGCACGAAACAAATAACTCTAAATGGATATGTAAACCAACATAATATTTTTATGAATCACCAAAAAATAAATTAATAGGAAGAATATACACAAAACAAATGAAATAAGAAGTGAATATGGAATTGGACCTATAGAAATAAAAGTAAGATAAAAATCCTCTTACCTCATCTTTTGACATTCTTCGTACTTGTTTGAACCTCGTGTTTAGTAAATATAGGATGATTTTACGTATATTCTGGAAACATACTCATATATATCATACCATATAGTGACCTTTAATTTTAACATATAGGTACTACATATAAATATATTAATCCTCATTACATAACATTTTTATTCATTCCAAGATTATATAAATCAAGTATCTTTGGAAACTCAAAAACATAAATAACTCGTCCATAAATGAACCAAATTGTTTCTTAATTGGTTCTTTAAAATTATCAAACTTCCTCAACACATCATACTTAATACGATTATTTATAAAATGGGTAAATAAAAAATATTATAGGGTAATCTTAGATTATCAGTAAGTGTAAACATAGGAGATACCATTGATAATATATGAATACCATGAGAAACAATTTATGAGAACATGAGATTTACATTTGAAAACCATAATCTTTATACCATAGATAATAATCACGAGTCATTTCATAAATCATTAATATTTATAGGACATAAATAATAATGTAATAAAAGTACATCAGCTATTATATTATAACATTATCATAACACAAAAATTGTGTCATAAATATTAGAATTGAATACCTTCTGTCAAGACTACCCACCAAGACATTAATAATATGTTATGGTTTTTATAACCACCTGTGTGCCTACTTTGGGCTTGGGATATCATCATGTGTACCCTCTGTTGGGCTTTGGATAACCTATCATATGCCCTTTGATCTCACATAAAATTAATTATTACCTAATTAATTAGGGGAGATATAGTTCCCACCCATCACGAAATGAAAATCATTCACAAGTGGGTGACAATATCATAAAACAATCACCATTTTAGAACCCATGAAAAGAAGTGTATTTTATAAACGTTGTATAATCATATTCATAAAGCATATATAGAAAGAATTAATATATTATCATTGAATTATCTCCTAAATAAATATTATATAACAACAAAATATGTCATCTAGGATGGAAATTGATCTAAAAATATAACTTAATACATTTCTTGGGGAAAATACCCATACCATTTTGAAATCACATATCATAAAAAAATTCCACACATATAAATGAAACAAAATTCTTTAAAATGAACCATTTAAACATGAAATGGAATATTCAATGGAAAAAATCATGATGCCAGGAAAATTCATTCATGTTTTATAGGCTAAAAAACATTCCTTTATACTTTTTCTAGAAAAGTTAAAATTAGCTCATTTGAAAAATAATCAAACCATTTTATAAAAACTAAAACATGCGTAAAAATGAAATTAAAAATTCATATGATAAAATTAATAAAATTTGAAAATATGGATAATGAATATAAATATTTCCCAGTAGAGACTTAAATATAAACAATCCTGAATAATGATGAGATTGTGAAAAAAATCATTTCCACTTTGGTAAATTTTGAATATATGCCACAGGAAATAAAGAACCATATATGGATATTTAAATCCCACAATATTAACAATAAGAATCAAATAATACAATCATTGGAAGTATATTCACCACATAAATGAAACAAGTGGTGAACATAACATGCACCTCACTATAGCAAAAGTGAAATGAAAATCCCTTACAACAAGTTCTAATTACTTCGAAATAATTCTAACCTACTTGATAACAAAATAAAATTTATTAAAAATTTATAATAGAATAATAAAAATTATTATTACATCATATATTTTCATTTTATACCTCTATTTTGATTCATCTATAATGGTAATGAGAGAAAATGAGTTTCACCATTCATGGAGATGGTGGGCCATATGTATGGATGAATGTTTTTTTCCATCACAAAATGGAAAAAAAAGAAATGAAAATAATAATTAGCCTTTAAATAATAATTATTATACAATATAAATCATATATATACATCAATATTACCATAAAAGTGAAATAAAAATAAAAAACAAATCACATCACTTCATAGAGGTGGTAGTCCTCACACACACGAGCGAAGTTATCATTTTCCAATGGTTTGTAAGGTAAGAACTTAGATAAGATATTATCCTTCCAAAATAATAATAATTTCTTAATTAACATATATAAACATTACAGCAATCATAATTTCCATCCAAAATTAAATAGTCATCGAAAATTAATTTTATCACTACGTGGAGACTATAAGCCATATGTACCCATGAGCGAAACTTTAACTTCCAATTTTAGGGAACAAGGATGGATAATGATGGATTCATAATCATAGGAAATTTTATGTATATTTAGGATAATTAATTTACTGTTTTATGAATAATATAATATATATAGAGGTGTTATAGGAGGAATAGGAAATAAAGTGATTGGTAAAGGTGATAAGAACTTCTTTGAGATGGCTCCCTTAGATCTCCTCTCAACGGCTCTAAGGATGGTATTTCAAGAAGAAAAACACCTCTAGAATGTGTCTAATAAAGTTTATATGATAATTTTGAAGAGTTTTCTCAATATTTAAGGATCAATATAGGGTAAATAAGTGAGAGAGGAGGTTTTCTTTTATAATTTAGGAGTTTGAAAAAATTCATTATTTTGAATTCAATGACGTCATGAAATTTACATGAATTCAAAAAAAATATTTCAATATAACCCTTTAATTTAATTTTCATTTATAAAACAATTTTATCACAAAATTTCTCAAATTTTAATATTTTTAATATTTTTGGTATCATTTATTTTTATATTTTAATTAATTGAATAATTACTACATAAGTGTCATGTGAGCATTTAAGGTAATTATTTATTCACTAAAAATTAAAATTAAACTGGCATTAAAGAATAGATAATATAAATTTAAAAATAATATTTATATTATAACATATCTTCTTCATAACCCCATATGATAAATATTATGATTATTTAAAACAAGAGTGTGATATGTTTGACTTTTCTTGAAAATCAAATACTATTAAAGTCATAATTATATCCAAATGGCCTTAAAATTACGTATAACGGAAAAATGCATGATTATGGAAGAAATTTAATCATAGAATAATATTAATTCATGTTTTAAGGTCATGTTATAGTCTATATAATTTTATTGTTATCCTAAATTACCCGATGTACCCTAACTGTGATAATAAAATTACTATAGTTTCTATTCATAATGACAAAAAAAGGAACTACTTACTAAATTTTAACCAAATGATTGAAAAATATTGAATTTATTTTTCAATATAAAACAAAAATATCTTGAATAATTTAATTTAAAATTAATCCCCCAAAATGTGTTAAAAAACAATTTTTCATGAAGTGTATTTTTCCAGCATATGATGATTTTATATTAACTCTATGACTAATAATCATCACTATATGAATATAAATTAATATTTGTATACTTATAATATATAACTATAATTTAAATCATTTCCTATTATGGTTAATTTAAATTAACTAAAATATTGATACATTTTTTCCTTTAAAACTGTTTTCAGAAAATTCCTATTTTTATACCAAAAAAATAATATTATACTAAAATAAATTATAAATATTACAGAAATTTAATTATTTAGATAAAATATAAATAAAAAACTTGTGTTACATTAAATTATATTCAAAAAATAATGGGTTCTTTAAATTACATAACCTATAGAAAAGAAATTTTATTTTTACAAAAATGGTTTTTTCGAATTTTCAGTAAAACATTAATCTTTTTTAGAAAATTATAAAAGAATAATCCTATGATAATTTTAACATGACGAATTAAAATATGAAATTAATTTTTAAAAATATATTTTTTAAAATTTTCATAAAAGTAATTATAATATTTACTCATAAAAATATGGAAAAGCCATTTTTGAATAAATTCTATTTTTAATAATTTAATGACTTTACTAAAAATTGATTGATACATTTATAATAATTTTTCAATACATAAACACATTTCTATAACTTTATATTTTCTTAATAAATTAGTTATTTATATTCATAACCTTTAATTTAAAATATGGGTTATAAAGGTCAAATAATATTTTAATAATGTTATTAATTTCATTTAGACTCGTTGTTGCGTGTAACAAAATCTATCGAAGAAGTTATATTTATTTAAAAAATACATCATAAAATATGAGGATGTTATATTCTCTCCCCATGAATAAATTTAATCCTAATAATTTTAACTCAAATTTGGTAACCAAGGTTTCACATTTCAAAGTAATTTTTTTAAACGTAGATCGTAAAAATAGTAAATAAATATTCCACTTGAAAAGAGAGAGAGGGAAATATGAAGGTTATCTAGAATAACACATATTAGTTTTCCATATAGGAAAAAAATTATATGAAATGAAAAACATGACATCAAAGAGAAAACTAAATCTTAAGGACTGTCAGAGAGTAATTGAGAACATAGTCATGCGAATGTATTCATATATAAAACTACCACCTGGTGAAGTGTGTAAAAATCCATCCACTCATCATGAAATAAAGTTATAAGATAAAATTTAATTTAAATCTTTTTTATGAATATAATTAATCCATTTAAAAAATATACTTAGAACATAAGGAAATATACATACTTGTTAATAAGAATTTCAACCCTTTAATAAATTTCCACCACAAACAAGTCTTTTTCTTTAAACAATGAGTATTCTAGATGGAACTTTTTCATGAATACAGAACTAGAATTAGAATGAATAACATAATAAATTAGATAATAACAATCTATTCCTCCTCTATTTATATATTACTAGACACAAATTTATTAACACAAGATAAGATGATTCCAAAATATAATAAATATTCATATAATAAAAAATATTTTAAAATCAAAAATTCAAAATTAATACCAAAAGTTCAATATATGTCATTAAAAAAAATAATTATCCATAAAATTCCTCAAAATATTATAAACTAGTCTTTAAAAAAATTGAAAAGACTTCATAACATATTATTTCAAGAAAATTTTAATATTTATCTCTAAATAACATCAATCACTCATAATGCCTCATAAAAAATGTAATTTATCTAATCACAAAGTCTATTAGATATAATTATAAACTGCATAAATAAACCTATATCCATAATGACCTAATATCCTCAATATTAATAAAATGTTTAACTACCAATTTCATTTTATACCCTTCATCTTACATCCCCAATAGTGTAATATAATTCTTATAAAATAATTCTTCACATTAAAACTACGGGTTATATATAACTCAAATCAAACACCTCAAAATTCAATTTCACATAACCTCTACAGAAGTTATAATCCTTTGATCTAATGATAAACTCAAAATTATAAACCCATAATGGTATTTATAACTATTAAATTATCCTCACATTAAATTATATATTCTTCCAAAAATTCATAAAATACATATTCCCCAATTATTTATAAGAGATATTTAATATATCCCATTAATTCAAAAATAAAATAAAAATCCTTAATGATTTCCTGAATAAATTTTTCATCAAATCACTTACCAATTACCAAGTCCATTAGTACTGTACAATTCACATTATCAACATAAATTATCTCTTTGTCCTAATTAAACATTATTATCCTCACATCAGAAAAATATTAAGTGTTATATTTCCCTCAATTGTTTCATTCCATAAAATATAACCTTATTAGTAAATAAATTTTAAAGGATGTATGTACCCTTGAATATATTTTTAAAATTAGTAACGAAAAAATGTTATCTAATAATACTTATATGTTTTATGATTCACATAATATTGGTAAAATACCCTTTATCATAATATCATTAATACCACTACATCATAATTATAAAAAGTATATACATAAACACATCCTTCATTCAAGTTCTTTATAAAACCATTAACCCCAATTCTTCATCATCGTACCCTCATCAGAAATACTAATCCCATATAATTTCCCAGTTTCTTTGGGATTAATTAGTTATTGATGAAAATAATTATCAATAAACTTCATATTTGGAATTGTTTATCATATTTCCTATATTCCTAGAATTTTGAAACCCTAGATTATGTGTGGTTCATTCTTTATATATTTCTATATATTCATATCATTTTATAACTTTTTACCATCACTATGGAATTTAGTTACTCTGTGGTATTACTTTTCATAAATAAAACATTTACTAGTACCCCTTAGACAATTTCCTCCATGTTTTCTTCCACTATTTCAGCATAAGGGAAATCTCAACTTCTTCTATACATGGTTTTTAGAACTCCCATTTAATTATAAATATCATTTATTATCAAGAAAATTATATTTATTAGTAACTTCATTATCCATATCCACCATGATAACACAACAAATTATTTCTTCAAAACTGATATGTTCTCTTATAGTGAAATCCCTTTGGAGACTTAGTTTTAATCCGTTGAAGAATATATCACACTTCCTTTTAGCTTGGATGATAAACCCAGAACCATACCTTGGTGGTGCTATGATGTTTTCCTCATAAGTACTATGGGATTCACCATCCTAGTGTTTTAGTTCAAGAAATTGATTCAAAATCTTTGTGAATAGAATCTGAAGTAAGTTCTAACAAAAAATATCCCCTCAAACTCATCCCACTCTATAGTGTCAATTACTTCATAGTGGCACATATTACTTGTTAGAGTCCACCATTGATAAGTTTTACCTTACAAATGTGAAATAAATAAAATAAAATTCTCAGGATTTTTAAAACTGGAGAATAGAAAATATATTTTCAATAGTACTAATTCAGTTCTCAGTGACTATTGTATTAGTGCACCCACTAAAAGAATGTGGATTATGCCTAATGAATGACTTCACAAAACTTTCTTCCATAATTTTCTCATTCTGAAGCTCTGTGTGATTCATAACTTGAGAAAGTTATGTGGTCATATCAATGATATTTAGTATTCCATCTCCCATAATTTTTTTTTTCTCATAAGGTAAATCATTTCATTGTTAATTTCATTCAGCATTAATATGATTAATTTTTGTTTTGTTCATTTAATAAAACTAAAAATTATGGTGTGATCTATATTAGTCATAGTTTAATACCACAAAAATCATGAAAAATATCTTAGAGGATATCTACATCATGAAAATATCATTTCAATCTATAAAACCTTAGGTTTTACCTAACTCATTCATGATTGTTTCCAAAACAATAATATTTTATATTATACTAATACTTTTCCTTAAACATAAACCTATAGATCTCACTAATGTGATATCATCCAAGTTTCCAAGGGTTAACTAAACCATTATATCATAAAAACAATAGTTATATAGAATTATTTCAACTAGACTATAATTTATATTTATTACACATTATAGGGGATGATATACCTCCTGGGTGGGACACACCACCATCCTGATCATCATCGGTTTCCTCATATATCCCTTGTTCAAATATTTATGATTCTTCCAACACTCACACATGAGTGTTCTGAAGGATCAAATTATATACTTCTCAATAATAACAACTATAGTGACCCAGACTTTTCATACAAGATATTATATATAAACAGATGAATATTCATTAAATAACATTCCAATCCATCAAATAGTCATATACTTATAGTATCTTTGGAATGGAATACACATAAACAAAATTTTCATAAATTTACAACATAATCTCCTAATTGGTTCATCATAACAATAACACTTTTTATGTTACAAACTTTATACCATTCTTCATAACCCAAGGAAATAAAAATCATAGGAATGGTTGAGATTATGTTATTATTTAGGGTAAACATCGAAGATATAAATTGTTATATAATCATAACAAGATAATAAGGGTAGGATAACATGAGCGTAAAATTTTAAAACTATACTCTTCATACTATATATCATAATCATGAGTCATGGCATAAATTTTAGTAGTTCATAATACATGAATCATAAATTAATCAAATAAAATTACCCATGATATCATATCTATGGAATGATACATATATTTTGACACACACATAATCATAGAAAACCATATGTCAGGTCAACCCACCATGACAGTAATAACATGTTTGGAATGGGATAAGCACCCATGTATCTACTTTGGGCTTTGGATAACCTCCAGTGTACCTTTTCATGGGCTTGGGATAACCTCAAATGTGTCCTTTTATCTCATATATCAATAATAATTACCCAATTAATTATATTGGGATATAGGTCGAACCAGTGAAATAATGAAAATCATGCATATGTGTTTCAAAAAATAATAAATCATACATAATATCAAAACCCATGAAAAGAAATGGATTTCATAAATATTGTTTCATCATATACATAAACTATATATAGAAATAATAAATATGGTGTCATTGGATAATATACCATAAAAATAATATGTAACATGATAAGATGTCATCATAGATATAAAATGATCATTAAAGACCCCATGGTATAGTTCTTTTTGAAAATAACCTTTCCATTTTGAAATCTCTTATCTTAAAAAAATAAACACATATAAAAGGATATATTTTCATTGAAAATATTCATGAAATATTATAAAGTAATTTTAAATGAAATAATTATTTGTGAAGGTTGTAAAATATTTTCATGACATGTAAGATAAAAAACATTTCTTTTATACCCTTTTTGGAAAATTAACAAATTACCACATCTAGAAACCAATACAACGGTTCATTTCATAGAATTTTTTAAAAATTTAAACATGTGTAAAAATGAAATTAAAAATAATATAAGAATATTAAAAAAATTGAAAATATTTTTATAAAACATGTATATTAAGTACAAAAATTAAACATTAGAGACATAAAAATAAACAATCCCAAATAATAATAATATCACGAAATAAAATCTTTCTACTTTAGTAATATTTGAATCATAAGCCCCATGAAATAAAGAACAATATGTGGATATTAAAATAAAATAATTTTCATGATAAGTATCAAAATTAAATTTCTTGGAAAATATACACACCACATTAAAAAAAAATTGGTGAACATAACATGTATCCCATAATAGTAATAGTGAGAACAAAACCCCTTACCTCATGTCTCACATACTTCTAAAGTGTTCTAATATTTTGTATAATAAATTAAAAAAATTATATTTTTGTACTAGAATAATATAAATGATTATTATATCATATATATTGATTATATATATATATATTTAGAGTCTTTCATAATAGTAGAGATAGAAAATGAACTGCATCATTTATGAAGACGGTAGGCCATACGTATGCCTGAATGATGTTTTCATTATTCAAAAGATGGAATGAAAAAAAGGTAAATATTAATTAACATTAAAAGAATCATATTATATCACATAATCATATATATCCATTATTTGTACCATAAAAGTAAAATAAAAATGAAAAACGAAACACATCACTTCATTGAGGTGGTAGTCAACACATACACATGAAATACGTTATCATTTTCGAAAAGATTGTAACAAAGATGTTAGATAAGATATTATCATTAAAAAATTATAATAATTTCATAATTATAATACATCAAATTTAAACCCATCATAATTACAATCCAAAAAATGGTGATGGAAAAATGAATTGTATAGCTA
This sequence comes from Viscum album, assembly GCA_963277665.1. Taxonomy (NCBI): domain Eukaryota; kingdom Viridiplantae; phylum Streptophyta; class Magnoliopsida; order Santalales; family Viscaceae; genus Viscum; species Viscum album. The sequence goes on along the minus strand of OY728152.1, from coordinate 1,547,689,725 downwards.
CATTGAGACGGTAACCTTTACATATGCACAGGCAACAAATTCACTTCTCATTTGATAGAATAAGGTCGGATATTAATGGATAAATAATTATAATATCATTTAAGAATATTTATAATACTTAATTTATTATTTTATAAATAATATAATATATTTATATGAGGTATAAAAGGAATCAAAAATAAAGTGATTGTTTATGTAGATTACCTCTTCTTTGAGACAACTCCCTTTGATGTCCTCTTAAGAGATCTAGGGTTGATATTTTGATAATAAAAACACCTCTACAATGTGTATAAAAAATTTTATAAGATAATTTGTAAAATTTTGTTTGAGGTAAAATTCTCCAAGTGGTGTAAATAAGTGAGAGAGGAGGTGTACTTTTATAATTGAGGTGTGGGGAACTTTTGGAATTTCATAAATGATAAAAATGTAATAAGAATATTATAGAGATAAATTATTACAAATAGAAGAAAAATTACCATGATATGACATTGAAGACCATATATTATCCCCTTTTCCTTATTAATTTTTTTATGATTTATGAATAATTTAATAATATATTATTTTCATTAAATATCATTATTGCTAATTTTGACACTATTCAATAATTTGAATTTAAAAAAATCAAAAAAATATTATAAATTAAAAAAAATTAATACATCCATAACATGTCAATTTCATTAAAAAAATTCAAAAATCACGTAAATTTTCTCATGTTATAATAATTTTAATTTTTTTATCAAAATTTATTTGATTTTTTCATTAATTGAATAATTATTGTGTCCGCTTTGTGATAGCTTTTAATATAAATATTTTTTCATAAAAATTTAAAAATAAAGTAACTTTATGAATATAACCATTTTATATTTCAAAATAATATTTATATTTGAACATATCCACTAGTTATCACGCTATGAAAAGTATTATATTTATTCAAAATAAGATTGTCACATTCTTTACTTTTCTTGAAATTAAATACTATAAAGGTCATAATCTTATCCAAATGGATATAAAAAGTCATATAAATGAATATTTTATGATTATGGATTAATTTTAATCATGAAATAATATTAAATAAAGTTTTATGGTCATTTTCTAGTCCTTGTCATTTTATTTTCGACATAAATTACCCGATTTCTCGTTACCGGGAAAATAGAAATACTATAGTTATTATTCATAATGGCCCAATAGAAAAGGGACCAATTTTAAAGTTTTAAACCTATTAATTAAAAATAAGGATGAAATTTTTCAATATTCAAATCATATATGTTCCATAATTTAATTTAAAACTATTCCCATAAAACTCAACGAAAAAAATGGTTTTTCAAGAAATGTATTTTTCAAGCATATTATGATTTTATATTTACTTTAGGACTATTAATCATCATTAAATGAATATAAATTAATATTTATAGATATAAAATATATAACTTTCATTTGAATCATTTCCCATTAGGAGATATTTTAAATAATTAAAATGGAGTAATATAGTGCACATTAAAATTGTTTTAAGGAAAACTCTCATTTATAAACCCAAAATTAAAGTTATTATAAAATCTAGTATAAATATTATTATAATGTAATAAATTGGAAACATTATAAATTAATAATAATATTTTTACATAAAATAATATTAAAAACAAAATGGGACTTAAAAATTGGTCAATATATTGAAGAGAAATGTCATTTTAAAAAAATTGTATTTTCAATAACTCATTGAAAAATTAATCATTTCAGAAAATTTTAAAAAAGTTGTCTTATTATAATTTTAAAATTATTAATTCAAAACATAAATTCAATTTTTAAAATAAATTTTCATAAATTTTCCTATTTTTATTTTTAATATTTAATCACAATTAGAAAGAAAAATCATTTTTTAATGAAAACATATTTTTGAAGAATAAAATGAATTTAATAAAAATTGGATGATATTTTTCTTATTCTTTCCTAATAAATTAATATTGATTTGTAACTTTATATTTATTTCATAAATAAGTTATTTCCATTTATACTCTCCAATTTTACGGCTATATTATAATAGACACATATTTTTTTAATAATGTTACATGATTCACCAGAACTTTTTATTGTGTGTAATGAAAGATATCAAAGATTTTAAATAATTTTTGAAAACTATTTCAAAAATAAAAAGATTTTACATAATATATATGACTTTATTATAGTCTTTTATTACCTTTCCATTATTCATTTTATGTTTAAATCACTATTTCGTGTAATATATGCTTTGTTTCTTATGTTTATATTGGTTCAGTAGTTATTATCCTTGTACATTGAATATGGTTATGTTATCTCCAAAATATTAACCATGATATAGATATCATATATAATCATTATATAAATTTTTAGCTTAATCCGGAAAATGTTTAGATAACAAATTGAATTATAAATTTCATAGAGATGGTAGGTTGTACGTATACATGAATGTTATTTCCATTTTCTCAACAAATGGAATGAAATAAAGGTAATTAATCAATCAAATTTAAATAATAATTTATATTTAATATATATCATATATAGTAATTAAACTTATCCTTAATACCATCAATGTAAAAAATGAAAAATGTATTGTATCGCTTCGTTTAGGAGGTAGTCTACACGTTCCCATGAGTGAAGTTATCGTTTTCCAACATATTAGAAGGTAATAAAGTAGATGGGATATTATAATCCCATAAATATAATTTTGGACTAAATATCATATACATATTTTATATCCTTCCTTATATCCTATCTTCGGATTTGGTGATGGAAATTGAATTAAATAATTTTGTGATGTGGTAGTCCGTTATACATGCGATCGACATTTTTACCTATTTGAATGAATTTAAGATGGATTTGGGTAATAAAAATTACATAATAACATATCATTATATTGTAGATAATTATATTATTATATTTTAATTATTAATACATGAATGAAGTTGGTAATAAAATAAGTAGAAAAAAAGATCTTAGTGACGAAAATTACCTTCGTTTAGAACAACCTCCATTGGATCCCTTATTAAGGACCTTATGGAAGTTCTTTTAGGAAGAAAATTACATTTAGACCATGTATAAGTATGTTGGAGAGATATTTTTGTAACCTCTCAACCCAAACCACCAAGTTCGGGTCAAAATTCCACATAACCTCGTCCCCCCCCCCCATACGTAAGAGGCTGCCAACTGGCTGTGAGGGTATGAGTCTTTCAATGGGGAGATTATGCCCTAAATATCTTATAAAAATATAAATAATAAACAATAAACACTATAATAAATAATTATAATAAACAATTCGGAAGAATATAGACGGAATACATGTCATATAAATAAAGAAGCTCCCAAATTAGTAAGAAAAACCACTGTAATAAGATGTAGAAAAGGTAAGAAAATAAACAATGGGTCCTCTAGATTCTACACTGGTTTACTATTAGATACACTCCCATCTACTCAAATATCCACCAAAAATCCCTTTCCCTTCACTGTATCACTCATGAAATATAAAAGATCATAGAAATTCCGAAGTAGGGTGTGTGTACAAGACTCATAAGGACACCACCAATGCATCTTTAACCAGATGTGATCATGCATAACAGTTTATTCCATAGTAATGATCAATAAATAGTATGAAAAAAATAAAACCTAAAATTTATAGGTTATGTGTTAAATAAGACTCCATAAACCATCATTCATACCTGCATCAGCTCCATGCTGAAAATATACTATATGTCGATAAGTATCCAAAACCTAACAGATTTTTTTTGGTGACTAACTCATAATCCATAGAGAATAAAGTGAAAAGAATCTACCCAGTGTCCAAAAGGAATTATTTAATATATATAATCCACAAGGCATCGAGTTTCTATAACCTAAGTAGAATCCACAAGACATCGGGTAACACTCAGAATCCACAATGCATCAAGTGTTGGCCATCAACTCAAAATCCACAAGGCATCAAGTATATTCCCTGTTACATGTTATCATGATGCAGCATCATCATCACAATACCCCATACCTGCACCCTGTAAGAAGAAATCATACTAATATAAACACCTATCTAGTATATACATACCAATCCTCTAAAGAAAAACATTACATGCCATAGAATTACAAAAACCATAGCATGCATAATGAGAAATATATAATCATTATATACATCAAAAAGTGAATCAACCATCATTATGGAATCTATATATCACATCAATCTCATGTAATGAAGCTATACTATATAAAGATACACTCACTGAACAACACATGACAACAATTCAATCATGAATATCAAATATTTCTATGCATAAATCATATTAAGTCAACATGTAGAACAAATATAAAAAAGATAAGGTACATCCTACCTCAAAAGGAATTGACATAAAAGGTAAGGATAAACCACCATTTTTGGTTTGATATCAGCATTGGAAACCTCAATAGTCAATAATACATCTTCACAACGTTTTTAATGTAATCATAAACACCTTAATGCTCAAGGTTTATCAAGGGTTCCAAGAACCAAAAGGAGTTATTTTATTTTAAAAGAAATCAAATATCACATGAGATGCTAATTTATCTCTTTTGAATAATTCTAGAGTTATCATTCTAGTCTACAGTAATCAATCTAGATATTCTTTATGAGAATAAAATTATTTTTATAATTTCACATAAATTATTCTTTTATAATTATCTCTTGATAAAAAATTATCCTTTGATTTTTTTTATTAAATTATCATCTAATAATTTAGAAACTATCGACCAATAGTTTTAATAATTATCCATGATAATATTTTGATTATAATTTGATAATTTTAAGAATTATCAGTTGATAATACATGTAGTTTTCCTATGATAATTTCAATATATTTTTCATGAAAATTACCTTATAATTATCCTATGATAATTTTTATAATTTTATTTTCATAATTTTTCGTACAAATTATCCTTTCACACTTATATTAGGATAATTTATTTCCACAAATTATCCATTGATAATTTTATGCAATTATCCTTTAATAATTATTGATAATTATTTTTTATTAATTTTGTAATTTGTCTTTGATAATTTCAAGAATTTATAGTTTTAAAATTTCAATAAACTATTACTTGATAATTCTTTGTAATTTTCATTAATAATTTAATGAAATTATATTTTTATAATTTTCACAATTATATTCTTGATAACATTCATAAATCATCCTTTCATAATAAAATAATTATTGTTTGATAATTCTTCTTAATTATCTTTTGATAATTCTATGAAATTATTATTTTTATAATTATTTACTCGTCTTCGGATAATTCTTGAAATTATCATATAGTATTTTTTATTTGAAACATCCTTTAATGATTTGTGAAAATACCCTTATAATAGAGGTTTTGAAAATTTATTTGATTTTTGCAATTTTTTCACTATATGGAGGGAAATAAAAAAGAAAATGTATGAAATTAAAAAATTAAAAATAAATAAAAATAACTTGGTGATGTGTATGGAAAAAGAAGGAGGGATTGCTAAGAATTTCCATGTATTCCAATTGATCAAAATTGGTTTCACCGAACTTGCACAAAGGAGCCTCAGGGTCATCCTAACTCAGCTAAATACACCTGCATAAGACCTAAAATGATTCATCTATATAAAAAACCCCAAAATTGATCAAATTAAAATCCCAAATTAAATCACCTATTTTAATCAATGATTCAACTAAAAATTCAATGAGGAGTAATTAATTTCTCCTCATTAAGTAATTATAATAGAAACGGATCAAAGCGGTGGTGAAACAGATGATTTTGAAACCTTTATGGCACTATAATGGTTTTTCCATCAGTATTAGAGGATGATGAAATGTTAAAAAAATTATTTTAATTAAATTTACAGAAAAATATTAAACAACTTAATATAACAATCGATTAGAACAAATTCTCAATGCACATAAATGTTATATCCCACCTAAGTTAAAACCCACATCCTTAACTTAACAGCAGTCTCAGATTTCTCATATGATGCACCGTTTGGGAGATATTAAATTATTTTCAAAAATTAATACAATAAAAATACTAAACAACTTATCATCATGTGGGATCTGACTAAATTCTTGATGCACAAACATGTTACACCCTACCTATGTTAAACATCATGTCACAAACCTAATGGTATTCTCGTATTTCTCATATGACCCACCATTTGAAAAATATTCAATTATTTTCTGAATAAATACAATATAAATATTAAATAAATTAAAATCATATCAGTTCTGATCAAACATATAAAACTCACAAATGTTATACCCTGCCTATGGAAAACAATGTATCTCGTATCGAATAGTGGTCTCATATTTCTCATACAACGCACCATTTGAGATATATCAAATTATTTTGAATAAATAGTACACAAGTAATATAATATATTTTATATATTTAATTTGTTCGATGTATATGATATATGGGCCATGTAATATTGTACCAAAATAGTTCCAAACACCGAAAATATTCCCTAGAATATTACAAAATGTAAACTAGGCTTTTAACATTACACAAGGCCATTAAATTATTTATTAAATTATTTTCATTGAGAAACTATATTTTCCCATAAAATAATCATAAATTATTATCAGTGAGGGATTCTTATTATCATTAAAAATTTTGGATATTACAGTTTTGATATGTTTTGATTTATAAAAATTACTTAAGTTGGGTTAGAAAGTTGGGGGAGGATGTTCCATTTTATAATTGAGGAGGAGTGACAATTTTTAAATAACCAAAACTAATAAAATTTTAAAAATAAATATCGTCCAAAGTTCCAACAAAATTAATAAATAATAGATCATAAGGAATATATGTTGAAGACACACATACACTTGAAAAAGTAAACATATTTTTGAAACATGCTATTCCTTAGCGTGTAACTTTACATACTTTTACCAGTTTGGTTTTCACAATAGTAACTAGTTTTTTATTTATTTACATATGTAATTTATCAATGAATTCTAAAACCAAAATGAGAATTACTAGATTATTTAGACCAAATAATTTTAAATTTTGAATCTAATCTATCAAATAAAATTCATATGTTCATGGGAAATTAATTTTAACATTATAACAAATAATGTTAGAAATAACGTCTTAATTTGAAACACAATAATTGTTGTTTTCACTGTTAAGGGGCCAGGAAAGATTCTATAAACGAAAATATTTGCCACAAATGGATAATGGTTGTTATTTTCATCCATTACAAATAGAATTAGAAAAATATAATATTGTTTAGAATTTTAAATCATTTTGTGATACATAATTTATAATGTAATATCATTAATGTCAAATTTGACACTATTCAAATAATTTTACTTTAAAAACACAAATTAAATATTTTAATTCAAATATATACCTTTAAAACTTTCCTAACATGGTATTATGTTTAAAAAAATTGTATTGTAATAATTTATTCAAATTAAATTACTTTTAATATTTTTAAAATCATTTATTTTATTTTCCTTTTAATTAAATAACAACTATGTTGGAATTTTGTAATAATTTAGGGTAATTATTCCATCACTAAAATTAAAAAATAATTTACATGATAAATAAATATAATTTATCCTTTATATAAATATATATTTCCTAACATGCCTCGTTTTTATAACTATGTAGACACATAATATATTTTTTAAAATAACAAAGTGACATTCATCTATTTTCCATACTTAAATTATTATAAATGTCATAATTAAGGAAATACAGGCCCAAAATAAGAAATTTTCTATAATTCGACATAATATGGTCGAAATATGACCCCAAAAAAAATTAGATATGTCTTTATGTCACTATAATCCTTATATCCTTAATTGAACTACTGGTAAAGCAATTTTACCATTAAGTGTGATAACAAATTTTTACTCTTTGGACAATTTGTTATTGAAAAAAAAAACTAAGTTGACCTTATTAAAAAATATTAATTATTATAATTCCAAATATTGAATAATTTTTTTAAGTAAAATTCACAAAATTTGAAGAATTTAATTTAAAATTAAACCTTTACCTGCAATGAAAAGAGGTTTTCCAAAGATAATTTTTTCATAAGTAAAAAACATAATAATATAAAAACTAAATAATAATATGATTACAATGAAATTAATTGAAAGAATAATAATATAATTGAACTACTTTTTCTTCAAAAAAAATTTTGTAATAATTTTTTCTTGAAAATGATTTAAACAGAATGAAAGTTTTAAATAAATATCAGTATTTTTAACAGTTTATTGAAAATTTGAAATTTTCAAAAAAAATATAAAATATTTACTCTATGATAATTTTGACACTTTGATTTTTAAAATTGAGTTCATTTTTACAAATAAATTTTATAAAATTTGAATAAAATTATTTTATTATTTGTTCGCAAAAATAAATAAAAATTATTTTTTTGAGAAATATATATTCTTGAAGCAAATAAAGACTTTACTAAAAATAATTGTGTATATTTCAATATATTTACTTCATTTAAAACTTTTATACTTAATTTTAAAATTTTATTTATTCTTATTCATACCACCATATTTAACATCAAGGTAATAATGGTCATGATTGAATAATAATATTGATAGTATATCACAGTTCGTTAAAAATTTGTGTTGTGTGAAACACAGTCTGTCGAATAAATTAAATCAACTGGAAAAAAAATATATCTTTTTAAAATCTCTGGGGGGTATACAAATCATTAATTGTGTTAAATTAAGTGTTATGACCACACTTGTAATTTACAATAAAGTAGACTTGCAGACCTTATTTTTGAAATACAGATAGAGGTAGGGGTCATAACAAACAATGATTGATTTAGTGCAAGTTAATGGGGATGTATAGACAATACAATTCATCGTAGAGGATAATCCGAATTTTCACATATATTTTTATTAATTTACACCTAGAAATTTTTGTCAATACAATCATCAATAATGTTATAGTGTTCTATTTCCATGTTGTATTAATTATGTTATAAATATTATATTCAGTTTGGAAAATTAAAAAACAATAATGCGGTAAATTTTAGACTCGGAATTATAGACTTTAATTTTGATGTTGGGGATGAATTTTGGAATTGTTTTATATATTTTTATAATTTTTTGTGGAATAATGAACACTGGAGTGAAGTTAAAAAGGTTGGGGGATGAATGTTTAAATTGAAAAGGCTATTGGGAACCATATATAGGCCAATCAGGTACCAAATGAGTTGGTCAGTGGTAAAGATAGACTAGGGAGAAAACTAAGAACCAGGTGGTGGGGTACCGGGTACTCAATACACAAAGGTGGGTTTTATTTTATTTCATATTATCAATTTATTATTATTATTATTATTGAAGACATAATAAAAAAGAATATCAATGGTTTTTACCTTTTCATTTTTATGAGTAGATACAAAATATTTTTGAGAAAGTAATATTCTATTTCAAATGAGAAGGTGGTATAACTATGTAATTATTTATAATGATAATACATATATCATATAAAATATTGGGAAAATAATATGTTTAAATAATTATTTAATAAAAAAGTTGTGTTAAATTATTGTAATTTGTGTTAATGTGTGTAAAGACCTGTAAAATTCAAGGGAACATTTTTCTTAATTTTATTTATAATTTTACAAGAGCGCGGTTTCTGAAGGCACCAGATTCTGAGGCCCGGTGTGCCCAGAATTAATTTCCGAAGTTTGGCTCGGGTACGTTCAGTGAACGAACGAGCAGGAATTTCTAACTTTTGAACCGGTGCCCAGAATCGAATTCTGAGGGCACCGATGAACTCGCAGTGTCGATTTTCGCTTAAGGAGACCTTTTCCGAGGTTGAGTTTTATGCGGGTTGAGAGTTAGTTTTGGGGGAATTTAAATGAAGTTAAATAAATTGTGGAAACACAATTTATTTTAAACCTTGTTAGTTATATCCTCCCAAAGGGAGTTAGAGGTGGGACCCACATCCACTTAACCTCCCTTGAGAGGATTAAGTGTGGTGGGGCCCACATGAACCCTAACTCCTCAACTCCCCTTTAAACTCCCAATAACTCCACTCAATTTAATTTTGACAACTTGAGTTTTAATTGAGATGAGTTATTGTTTTTCAAACATTTGAAATTCAAAGAGGTGAAGTTGTGTAAATAAAATAAGGCTTAAGCTTATTTTATTTTGGTTAGTTTTCTCTTGCCACCTTGAGAGAATTTGGGAAGCATTCTTCATCTTCTTCAACCACGATGAAGAACACGAAGAACACTTAGGCTCCGACGAAGAATGTTGTCACCATAAGAAGAGAAAGACGTGCAGTCTCTTCTCTTCTTCGCAGCCGGTGTGTTTCCGAAGATCGATGACGTCGCTTCTTTTGATCTTCTTCCCGTGTCAATGAAAGGATACGCCGCTTCCTCCTCATACTTTCTTCATCAGCTTACGAAGCTTCTCCAGCGACGATACCTCTTCGGACGCACCTTGACGTCAACGGAATCGGCGTTCGATTACCGCGACGCCCGACCTCCATGACGCTTGTCTTCTGCGGCTTGTTGGCGTGCTCCGCTCTTGAATCCGAGGTAGGGGTTTATTGTTATTTTATTAATTGTTTCCGTTCTTGATTCTAGCATGTCGAACTTCGTGGTTTTTGACTATTTGATATCGAATAACGCGAGGGGGCCGGTCCGCACAAACACTGCAGACCCTCCTCCATTTTTTTCATGAATGTTTCCTTTGTGGATGGTACAAGGAAGCGTGGTGTCGTCGCACCACGCGGTTTCATGCGGAAAATATGCGTGGCGCCGTCGCGCCAAGCCGTGGAAAGGAATTCAAGGATGCAGCGCCGTCGCGCCGCGTCGAAGGAAACCGAGGACGTCGCAGTCGAAACGGGGCCACGGCGGAGGGGCGCAGTGTCATCGCACCATACCATATGACAAAGGTCGCGGCCGGTTCTGGGCCGCGGTGGAAGAAGGTGACCGGCGGCCAGCAGAGCCGCCGGTGTCGGAAGCCGGAAGGGGACCGGCCTTTGGCGGTCCCGTTGAGAAGGAACCGGCCGGCCAGTTCAGGCCAGCCGGAAGTGGGAAAGCTGGGGGAATTAAATTCCCCCGGCCAGCATAAAATGGCCCCCCATAATGAGGGGGGGCCGTGATTTCAGAAAGGGGGGGGGCATGCGCCCCCCGTTTCTCAATCAGCTCGACTGAAGGCCGAGCTGGCAGCGCGCCCAGCGCGCTGCCTTGAGCCGGACCGGGCCACGCCGCGCCGGGCCGGGCTGACCCTGTCCAGGGTGGGTCGACCCGGTTCCGGCCAGCCGGGGGGGTCTCGGGCCGGGTCGGCCCGGGCCCGACACCCCCGATACCGAATTGTTGGGGTTCAAATGCCCATAACTCGGGCTACGGACCTCCAAACTATGCTCCGTCAGCGGAAATGCGATCCTTGGATCGAGACGGTCGTTTCGGTATATCGCACTCAAGGTTTTGGAATACTTTGAGTTCGGCCGGGTTGGTTCGTACACAAAACCAACCGGGCCCTCGGAGCGGAAACGCTCATATCTTGAGCTACGGACGTCCAATTGACGTTCCGTAAGCTTTGTTGAGTTCCTCTTAGTGAGACGGATCTTTTGGAATACTCCGCCCGAGGTTTGGATGCAGTTGGTGTACAGTCAGGTTGTTTTTGCCTTAAAAACCTACCGAGCCCCTGGGACGAAAAAGCCAATAACTCTCAGACCGGGCGTCCGATTGACGCGCCGTCTGTTGCGTTGAGTTCCTGTTGACGATACAGAACTTTTGGATACATCAACTCTGGACTATGTGATAGTTGATGTTTCAGCCTCTCGGCTCGTGGAGCGGACCCTCCCGAACGAGCTTGTTGTGTGCGGGAACCCTAGAGCTGGTTGCGAATGCTACTGTGACTGCGACGACAACTGTGCGGAGATCCTTAGTGGATTCGACGACGACGACTACAGCACTCAGCGATCCTGTGTGGATCAGTGCGACCGATCCTGTGTGGGTCCGATCCTGTGTGGGTCAGCGCTCAGCAATCCTGTGTGAACTAGCGCCTACAGATAATGTGTGTGTCCGATCCTGTGTGGGTCTTTGCGGGTGTTAGTACCTATCGATCCTTTGTGGGTCCGACGACTTAGATAGATCAGTGATCATCTCTATCGTCTTCAAAGATGTATACTTGTGTGAGCTGAATCCTGTTTACCTTCCTATGTGGATTGTGTTTTACTATCCTGTGTGGATTACGTTTTGCTTTCCTATGTGGAATACGTATACTTTACTGTGTGGACTGAGTTGTACTTGGGCTCGGAGGTTGGAGCGTATTGGAATTGATGACTTAGGTATATGTATGGGCATATACCTAAGTAGTGTCGGTTGATACTTCGTGATTGTATCTTTCTTTTGTGGTTTATCCTTTGTGGATTTTGGGAGTCCTTCGGGGGTCTCGGGGTCCCTACTGAGTAGCTTATACTCACCCCTGAACGGGCTATCCCCACATTACGTTGTGTTGGTTGCAGACGACAGACAGCATTGATCGTGGTTGAGGCTTGCAGAGCTGGACGGTACCTGGAGGTGGACCACTGGGCGGGACGTGCTCGGAGCGGACGGCGGGACCCGAGGAGCAGTGGAGCTATCTGTACCCACCCTTCAGGTGGGATTTCCAGTGGACAGCTCGGTGTAGCGGCTTTTACTTTGCAGTTGATGTTTTCCCTTTCTAGTTGTACTTTTCTTTCAGTGTGGGTTTGTATACTGGCCCATTTACTTTTCCGCACTTTCAGTTGTACTCTGTTTTTACTTAGTGTTTACTTTTCCACTTGCATACTTTGTGGTGCTTGTTTACTTTAGAAAGGCAATGCCTTCCCTTTTTACTAGGATTTACGCCTTGGTGCTAGTCGCCAGCCCCTGGCCTATGGAAGGCGGGGTTGGGGTAGTCACGGCACGGGCCCGGATGACGGGTCGTGACAAATTGGTATCAGAGGAGTTCGGTTCTACCATGAACTCTGATCTTTTATATGTGAAGCAATGGTGTTTAGCGTATTGAGTGTGATTATCAGTCCAGGGAGTCCAGTGTTGGTGCGGCGGCCGACGTATCCGTACACCAGGACCCTGACTTCTGATTTCCGACTTAATGCACGAAAAAAATGATTGCGTGTGTGTTTCAAGTTTTCTTTGTGATTACTTTGTATCAGCTCACCAGGTATACTGTTCTGACTATGGCACACCTGTTTCCTTTTCATGATGGCCCCACGACGGCAACCATCTAGGGTTCCGAGAGTCGAGCGTGATGACAGCCCACTGAGCGACGAGGCCTCGGTGCAGGGCCCTTTGTCAGCAGTCGCACCGGCGGTAGCTCTACCTGCCGAGCCACCGATGCTTCCAGCACCAGCTGCTGACGATGCACATCGCCTCAGCGCACTGCTTGAGTTTCAGCGCTTGCGACCGCCCAGGTTTTGTGGGGAGACGGACCCCCAGGCAGCCGAGGACTGGATGGAGTCAGTCGTACGAGTTTTCAGGCTAGTGAGGACACCAGCAGACCTCATGGTGATCCTCGCGGCGAGCCTGCTGCATGCAGCAGTAGGAAGATGGTAGAGCTTGATGCTCTAGGTGCACGATGAGACATCTCTACTTTGGACGGACTTTGAGAGCCTCTACCGCTTGGAGTTTTTCCCAGCCACCCTCCGTGCGGTGCGCATTCAGGAGCTTCTTCAGCTGCGGCAGGGCAGCATGACGGTCGCTCAGTACTCAGTGAGATTTACCGATCTCTCGCGCTAATCAACCGACATGGTACAGGACCCATTCTTCCGGGCCCGGACCTTTGAGCAGGGTTTGAGACACGAGATCAGGGCATCGCTGATCTCCCTCAGCATACCGACTCAGACGGGAGTACTGGAGCGGGCCCTTTTGATCGAGAGCTTTCTTGCTGAGTCTACACCGGCGCCGAGACCCCCTGCAGGGTGGCACGTGGCAGAGTCATCTGCATCTGGCAGTCGACGGATGACTCAGGGGTCCAGGCAGACCAAACCTTCAGGCAGATGACCTCAGGACACTGGCTTAGCAGTGCGAGGCACACAGCGCAGAGCCAATCTTTCGAGAGGCAGACAGTGCTACTTATGCGGCGGGCAGGGCCACATGGATCCTGACTGCCCGACCCGGTGTGCCGAGGAGCAGCAGACAGTTGAGGGACCACCGAGGCAGAGGCAGAGGGTCGACCGTGGCAGTCCTCAGGGAGGAGGCGGACGAGGCAAAGGAGCTTGCCGAGCAGCAGGTGGTGGGCGACGCTTTGATGCTCTACCACCACCACCACCAGGAGGTCCACCCCGACCATAGGGAGCTGGCAGGCAGAGACAGGCACAGCACCAGGCAGCAGAGGCCTACGACCACGGTGTGCCCGAGATGATTTGAGATACAATCTGTGTCTATTCCACCCTTGCTGCAGTTCTTATAGACACAGGAGCGAGTCACTCTTTTATAGCTGCTGCCCTTGTTCGGAGCTCGGAGATTCCGACAGAGTCGTTGGCTCGATCCTTACGGCTAGAGACTCCTACGGGAGCAGACTCGACGATTACGCACTGGTGCCGGCAGTGTGAGCTTACTCTAGGAGGCGAGAGCTTCGGCTGGGATCTTCTTGTAGCAGCATCGAGGCCTTACGACGTCATCTTGGGCATGGATTGGTTATCTACGGTCCATGCACAGATTGATTGTTTTATGTGCAAGGTGCGATGTGTACGCACTAACGGGAGCAGGTTCACCTTCACCGGCGAGAAGGGTGCCTTTGCAGCACAGGATGGACTCTCGCAGAGGAGAGTACATCCCATCACTCATCAGTTGGCTAGCCTCATCCTAGGAGCAGTTGACGTATGGAGTCCCGGTTTTCCTGCAGTGGTGGATAAGTTTGCGGATGTTTTTCCCGACGACGTCCCAGGGTTACCTCCTCGCAGGGAGGAAGACTTTTATATTGAGTTGTACCCCGGGACAGCCCTGATATCGACTCCAGCATATCGTATGGCCCCCACCGAGCTTCGAGAGCTACAGGTATAGTTGGAGTACTTGCAGGGAAAGGGGTTCATCCGACCCAGTGTTTCACCCTGGGCTTCCCCGATATTGTTCTCCAAGAAGGCGGACGGGAGCTTGAGACTTTGTGTTGACTATCGTCGCCTGAACCAGGTGACAGTGAGGAACAAGTATCCGCTACCGAGGATTGATGACCTCTTTGATCAGCTCAAGGGAGCACGATGGTTCTCGAAGATAGACCTCAGGTCAGGCTATCATCAGCTCAGAGTTAGAGACGAGGACGTGTAGAAGAAGACCTTCAGATGTCGGTATGGCCACTATGAGTTCTTGGTTATTCCTTTTGGTGTAACCAGTGCTCCAGCAATGTTCATGGCCCTCATGAATAGTATCTTTCAGCCATACCTCGATCGATTTGTCGTGGTCTTCATCGACGACATTCTGATTTACTCGACGACTGAGAAGGAGCACGCCTACCACTTACGGGTTGTACTAGACACACTCCGAGAGCACCAGATTTATGGTAAGCTCTCAAAGTGCCAGTTTTAGATACGTGATGTCCACTTCTTGGGACACGTCATCTCTGAGGTGGGAGTTGCAGTGGATCCTGCGAAGATTGAGGCAGTGTTAGCTTGGGAGCCACCCAGGAGCGTGACGGAGGTTTCGAGTTTCTTCGGACTAGACGGATACTATCAGAGATTTGTGCCAGACTTCTCTAGAGTTGTGTCACCACTATCAGCTTTGAAGTAGAAGGGAAACCCCTTCGTGTGGTCAGACAGATGTCAGCAGAGCTTCCAGGAGCTGAGACATAGATTGACCAGCGCACCTATCTTGAGGTTGCCTGAGGAGGGAGTAGGGTACGTAGTCTACTGCGATGCATCAGGGACCGGACTCGGATGTGTCCTGATGCAGGAGCAGGCAGTGATCGCTTATGGATCACGTCAGTTGAGTGCCCATGAGCAGAACTACACTACCCATGACCTGGAGTTAGCAGCAGTGCTCTTCGCTCTGAAGACATGGCGACACTATCTGATGGGCGAGTGCTTTACAGTCTTTTCTGATCATCAGAGTCTCAGGTATATCTTCTCACAGAAGGACCTGAACCTGAGACAGTGGCGATGGCTCGAGTTCCTCCATGACTATGACTTTGAGATTGTCTATACTCCTGGGAAGGGGAACGTAGTAGCCGATGCTCTCAACAGGAGGACGGGCATTCAGCTACTTGAGGAGGCGACAGAGCAGCTAGCCTCTTTGCAAATATCCTTTGTGGATAGAGATGGAGCAGCCTTCCTTCAGTCTCTCACAGTCACTCCTCCACTACTGTAGCAGGTCAGAGAGCCGCTGCGTGGAGACGCTGACTGTGAGACGCGGCGTGCACAGATATCCTCAGGATAGGCACCTGATGGTGTCTCCTTTGGAGCAGAGCACGACATACTTTTCAGAGGACGTACCTTGGTACCAGTCGCTTTACGGGAGGAGGTGCTGAGAGAGTTTCACACTTCTCCTTTGGCGGTACATCCTGGAGTGGCGAAGATGTACCAGGACCTCAGACGACAGCACTGGTGGCTGGGCATGAAGAAGTTTGTGGAAGAGTTCATTTCTCGATGCCTCACCTGCAAGCAGGTGAAGGCTGAGCACTAGGTACCAGCAGGCTTGGTACAGCCCTTGGAGGTTCCAGAGTGGAAGTGGGATGGAATATCTATGGACTTCGTGACTGGACTTCCACGCACTTCCATAGATCACGACTCCATCTGGGTGATTGTCGACCGACTCACCAAGTCGGCTCACTTCTTACCCATCAGAGAGCAAGGCTCAGTGGAGAGCTTGGGACGACTTTATGTTCAGGAGATTTTATGGCTTCACGGTGTGCCATCTTCTATTATCTCCGATCGAGATGCTCGCTTTACTTCCCGGCTTTGGAAGGGGTTGCAGGAGGCGTTCGGGATATAGCTACGTCTGAGCACATCCTTTCACCCTCAGATGGATGGTCTGACAGAGAGGACCATTCAGACACTCGAGGACATGCTCCGCGCATGTGTCCTCGACTTTGGTCGCAGCTGGGAGGACCACCTACCCTTGGTGGAGTCTGCGTACAACAACAGCTATCACTCCACCATTGGTATGGCATCGTACGAGGCGTTGTACGGCAGACCTTGCAGATCTCCTTTGTGCTGGACAGACCCTGGGGAGTCAGCACTTGTGGGACTAGAGATGGTCCAGGCCACGACAGAGAAGGTCCAGGTCATCCAGGAGCGGATGAGGACAGCTCAGAGCCGGCAGAAGTCTTATGCTGACAGGAGGCGGAGGCCACTGGAGTTTAAGGATGGCGACCACGTCTTCTTGCGGGTCTCACCACGACGTGGTATACGGAGATTTGGCCGAGGCGGCAAGTTATCTCCGCGCTTCATCGGACCCTTCCAGGTCCTCAGCAGGATAGGCGAGGTGGCTTATTTCCTGGCTCTACCACCTCAGTTACACAGGGTGCATGATGTCTTCCACGTGTCTCAGCTGAGGAGATACGTGCACGACCTGACGCACATCATTGACCATGGGGAGCTTGACGTTGACGATGGGGAGACTTTTACGGAGGTCCCGGTGGAGATCGACGATCGACAGGAGCGGGTCCTACGTAGACGATCGATTCCTCTATTGCCCATCAGATGGCAACACGGGAATCTCCAGGAGAGCACTTGGGAGCGAGAGGCTCAGATGCATGCTCAGTACCCTCATTTGTTTCCCTAGTTTTGATGTATCTTTACGGGGACGTAAATCCCTGAGGTGGGAGTAATGTAAAGACCCGTAAAATTCAAGGGAAATTTTTTCTTAATTTTCTTTAGAATTTTACAAGAGCGCGGTTTCTGAGGGCACCTGATTCCGAGGCCCGGTGTGCCCGGAAATAATTTTCGAAGTTTGGCTCGGGTACGTTCAGTGAACGAACGAGCGGGAATTTCTAACTTTTGAACCGGTGCCCGGAATCGAATTCTGAGGGCACCGATGAACTCGCAGCGCCGATTTTCACTTAAGGATACCTTTTCCGAGGTTGCGTTTTATGCGGGATGAGAGTTATTTTTGGGGGAATTTAAATGAAGTTAAATAAATTGTGGAAACACAATTTATTTTAAACCTTTTTAGTTATATGCTCCCAAAGGGAGTTAGAGGTGGGACCCACATCCACTTAACCTCCCTTGAGAGGATTAAGTGTGGTGGGGCCCACACAAACCCTAACTCCTCATCTCCCCTTTAAACTCCCAATAACTCCACTCAATTTAATTTTGACAACTTGAGTTTTAATTGAGATGAGTTATTGTTTTTCAAACTTTTGAAATTCAAAGAGGTGAAGTTGTGTAAATAAAATAAGGCTTAAGCTTATTTTATTTTGGTTAGTTTTCTCTTGCCACCTTGAGAGAATTTGGGAAGCATTCTTCATCTTCTTCAACCACGACAAAGAACACAAAGAACACTTAGGCTCCGACAAAGAACGTCGTCACCATAAGAAGAGAAAGACGTGCCATTTCTTCTCTTCTTCGCAGCCGGTGTGTTTCCGAAGATCGACGACGCCGCTTCTTTCGATCTTTTTTCCGTGTCAACAAAAGTAGACGCCGCTTCCTCCTCGGACTTTCTTCGTCAGCTTACGAAGCTTCTCCACCGATGATACCTCTTCGGACGCACCTTGACATCAGCAGAATCGACGTTCGATTACCACGACGCCCGACCTCCGCGACGCTTGTCTTCCGCGGCTTGTTGGCGTGCTCCGCTCTTGAAACTAAGGTAGGGGTTTATTGTTATTTTATTAATTGTTTCCGTTCTTGATTCTAGCCTGTCGAACTTCGTGGTTTTCGACTATTTGATATCGAATAACGCGAGGGGGCCGGTCTGCACAAACACGGCCGACCCTCCTCCATTTTTTTTCATGAATGTTTCCTTTGTGGATGGTACAAGGAAGCGTGGTGCCGTCTCACCATGCGGTTTCATGTGGAACATATGTGGGGCGCCGTCGCGCCACACCGTGGAAAGGAATTCAAGTACGCGACGTCGTAGCACCGCGTCGAAGGAAACCGAGGAGGTCGCGGTCGGAACGGGGCCGCGGTGGAGGGGTGTGGTGTCGTCACACCGCGCAAGAAGACAAAGGCCGCGGACGGTTCCGGGCCTCGGTGGAAGAAGGTGACTGGCGGCCAGCCGAGCCGCTGGTATCGGAAGCTGGAAGGGGACCGACCTTTGCCGGTCCCGTTGAGAAGGAACCGGCCGGCCAGGTCGGGCCGGCCGGAAGTGGGAAAGCCTGGGGAATTAAATTCCTCCGGACAGCATAAAACAGCCCCCCATAATGAGGGGGTGCCGCGGTTTCACAAAGGGGGGGCAGGTGCCCCCCGTTTCTCAATTAGCTCGGCCGAAGGCCGAGCTGGTAGCGCGCCCAGCGCGCTGCCTTGAGCCGGACCGGCGCCTGGCCGGTCGGCCAGGCCGCGCCGCGCCGCGCCGGGCCGTGCCGCACCGTGCCGGGCCGCGTCGCGCCGAGCTGGGCCGACCCTGTCCAGGGCAGGTCCACCCGGTTCGGGCCAGCCGGGGGGGTCTCGGGCCGGGTCAGCCCGGGCCCGAAACCCCTGATACCGAATTGTTAGGGTTAAAATGCCCATAACTCGGGCTACGGACCTCCAAACGACGTGCCGTCAGCGGAGATGCGATGCTTGGATCGAGACAGTTGTTTCGGTATATCGTACTCAAGGTTTTGGAATACTTTGAGTTCGGCCGGGTTTGTTCGTACACGAAACCAACCGGGCCGTCGGAGCAGAAACGCTAATATCTTGAGCTACGGACATCCGATTGACGTGTCGTCAGGTTTGTTGAGTTCCTCTTAGTGAGACGGATATTTTGGAATACTCCGCCCGAGTTTTGTATGCAGGTGGAGTACGGTCAGGTTGGTTTTGCCTTAAAAACCGACCGGGCCCCTGGGACGAAAAAGCAAATAACTCTCAGACCGGGCGTCTGATTGACGCGCCGTCTGTTGCGTTGAGTTCCTGCTGACGTTACGAAACTTTTGGATACATCAAATCTGGAGTATGTGACAGTTGATGTATCAGCCTCTCGACTCATGGAGCGGACCCTCCCGAACGAGCTTGCTGTGTGCGGGAACCCTAGAGCTGGCTGCGACTGCTACTGTGACTGCGACGACAACTGTACAGAGATCCTTAGTGGATTCGACGACGACGACTACAACACTCAGCGATCTTGTGTGGATCACTGCTACCGATCCTGTGTGGGTCTGATCCTCTGTGGGTCAGCGCTCAGCGATCCTGTGTGAACCAGCGCCTACAGATCCTGTGTGGGTCCGATCCTGTGTGGGTCTTTGCGGGGGTTAGTACCAATTGATCCTTTGTGGGTCTGACGACTTAGATGGATCAGTGATCATCTCTATCGTCTTCAAATATGTATACATGTGTGAGCTGAATCCTGTTTACCTTCCTGTGTGGATTGTGTTGTACTATCCTGTGTGGATTACGTTTTTCTTTCCTGTGTGGAATACATATACTTTCCTGTGTGGACTGAGTTGTACTTGGGCTCGGAGGTTGGAGCGTATTGGAATTGATGACTTAGGTATATGTATGGGCATATACCTAAGAAGTGTCGGTTGATATTTCGTGATTGTATCTTTCTTTTGTGGTTTATCCTTTGTGGATTTTGGGAGACCTTCGAGGGTCTCAGGGTCCCTACTGAGTAGCTTATACTCACCCCTGCACGGGCTATGCCCGCACTATGTTGTGTTGGTTGTAGAAAACGGACAGCGTTGATCGTGGTTGAGGCTTGTAGAGAAGGATGATACCTGGAGGTGGAACACTGGGCGGGACGTGCTCGGAGCGGATGGCGGGACCCGAGGAGCAGTGGAGCTATCTGTACCCACCCTTCAGGTGGGATTTCCAATGGACAGCTCGATGTAGCGGCTTTTACATTACAGTTGTTGTTTTCCCTTTTGAGTTGTACTTTACTTTCAGTTTGGGTTTGTATACTGGCCCATTTACTTTTCCACACTTTCAGTTGTACTCTGTTTTAACTTAGTGTTTACTTTTCCGCTTGCTTACACTGTGGTGCTTGTTTACTTTACAAAGGCAATGCCTTCCCTTTTTACTAGGATTTACGCCTTTGTGCTAGTCGCCAGCCCCTGGCCTATGGAAGGCGGGCTTGGGGTAGTCATGGCACGGGCCCCGAGGACGGTTCGTGACAATGTGAACTTGATTATTTATTGTATGTTGCAAAGTCATTTGGATTTTATTTTATTAACTAATAAATAAATACTTATGTTATTACAAATATTATTTTATGAAATATATGAATATATGATTTCATTTTTTTTATTTTTATGAATTTCATATATTTTACTTGTTTTCTCGATAATAATTTAATTACTATTTTATAATATATACAAAATTGTAATAATATAGGTGTTATTGATAATGTTTTGTTATAAAATACTCATACATGACAATGTATTTATAATTTTATTTTAATATTATGAGGACAAAATATATTTATAATATTAAGTGATATTAGTACTTTTATTAATATATATTTTAAAATGTAATAAGGGGATATATAAAAAATAGACCAAAGGTAAAAAAAACCCAAATTGGGTTGTTTTTGGGATTAACAGGGCCAAAGTAGAGGTTGAAGTAAGTTAAAATCCACCTCTTTCATCCACTTTTCCAATTCATTTTAGGTAGATTCATGATCCCAAAAAGAAAATTCTCTTATGATGTATTTGGGAGAAACATAGTGAAAAAGGGAAGTGATATATCAGATAATAAAAAAATCATCATGCGTGCTTTTTTAATATGGAAAAAACTCCAATATAGAGTATTAAATAACCGTAGGGAAACTCCAAATATTATACTTTAAATTGGAGTGTAAAAATAAAATTAAATTCCCAAAAATGAATTATAATGATAACATAGAAAAATAATATGTGAAAACCACACCCTGATATTCTTTCATATTCAATCAAAAAAGCATCTCTGTTTCAAACACCACCATCCTATGACAAAAACCACTTCCTCAAAGTTTTAATATGAAAAAACGTCACCATTTTTTGATAAGCATCACTATATCGGAGATCCAGTATGACATAATGTCAGCCTCCAAAAATATTCAACTGAAAACGTATCATTATATACACCAATTCAGGATCTGTTTAGATCACTAACATATCACTATGGAACAACTTAAAAGTTTTTTTGGGTCACTAAGATACTTTGTTGATGTGTTGAATTTTCTACTTTAAAAAAGTATCTCCCTTCCTCCTCCTGGTAAA
This sequence comes from Viscum album, assembly GCA_963277665.1. Lineage (NCBI taxonomy): Eukaryota > Viridiplantae > Streptophyta > Magnoliopsida > Santalales > Viscaceae > Viscum > Viscum album. The sequence continues at coordinate 1,547,667,472 of OY728152.1, read as the reverse complement.
AAAACTTGATGAAATCTAAACATTATTCAACATCCACCACTGTATAAGTATAAGTTGTCTCTAATGTATCCCTTCTCCCAATTCTTATAGATGCATAGTATCCCATTCACATATAAATAAAATTTAAGATATAATATCTTAACATTAAAAATATCATTTATCTTTCTTATAAAGGGTATGAAAGAAACAGTTACCTAATTAAAATATATATAAAATATATATCTCTCAAGAATCCATGCATGTTGAAGAAAACCTTATATATATAACAAATAAATCTTCAATTAAAATTGAGATGATCTACACTATATCAATATCACCCTTCTAGATAATAGCTAAGGGTATATAATCAAAAAATAATAATTGGAAGGAGCGCCATTTAGAATCTCACCAAATATCATCCTCCATAAGAAATATGACTACACCCTTTTTAACCTCTGTAAAAAACCTAACATCTACCCTTGTAAATGAAATAAAATATCAAAGACTTCATCATATATGTATCTACATTTTTTAAATAAACAATACTATAACTAGTAACATAAATCTCCCCCAAGATAATGATTTAAACCAAATATAGAGAAACCATATAAATAAATTTCTCAATTCCAACACATCACCATGATAATCAATTTTAAATTTTTCTCTACTATTGAAACCCATTGAAGAAAATTAATTAGTTTTATGACCTGAAATAGTTAAACCAATCTACCTCAGCATTCAAATATCATTCTACATTTTTAACATTAAATCGATACTCTAGGAATATTTAATACTTCCAATGAAAAATTCTGAGCATGAGCCACTAGCATTGATACCAATGAGTATGAGATTCCATATCCAAAGGAAAAAATAAATTTATGAAATATGTTTGAGAATCCTGATGAAAAATGGATGTGATATAATGTAGAATAAATAAATAAGGATGTAAGATATTTTTAACATAGAAAACCCTCTAGTATGGAAGATTTAAAAAACATAGGGAAACGCCACAAATTCCACTATAAATTAATGAGTTTAAAATCCATGTAAATTCCCAAAAATTAATTATAGTGATAGTGTAAACAAATTATGTGTGAAAAACACAGCTTGATAATCATTTATCTCCTCTTTAAAAAAATCACTATAGAAAATTCCACCATCTTGGGAAAAATTCCAATGCCTCAAATATCCACTATTAAAAAACATCACCCTTCTATAACAAACACCACAAACTCATAGATATACTAAGACAAGGTTACACCATTAAAACATATTCATCTAAAATAACATCATATCCAACACAACATCAACATTAATTTGGATCATCAATATATCACTATCTAAGCTACTTGGAATATTTTAATAATGAGTAAGAATATCCTTTACTCTTCAATTTTTTTTGTAAATAAATTTTTCATAAATAATTTATATTATATTGTTATATATGAATTTAATATGAAAATGTTGGATTTAATAATTTTGTTAATTATTTATGTGGGAGTAATATATACTAATATAATTTATTAGGTGGAAATTTTTTAAACACAAGATTTACAATAAATAAAAATTGGTTTCACATATATTAATAATGTGTTAAAAATGTACTAGTTCTCTAACAAAACTTGAATTATAAAATAAATTCTATATTAAAAGAATATTTTATTTAATCCCATATGATGTTTTCTTATAGAATTCACATTTTTTCATCTTAACCCATACTTGTGTCCTATATTATTTTATAATAATTAACCATAATTTTACATAAATGAATTACTCATTCTGTATAAATCATTAAATTCATGAAAATAATTTAAATTAGATATAGACTATTTTTTAAATAAATGTTTTTATAAATTTCATTTCAAATTTAGATAACTTCACATTGAAGTTTAACATGAGTTTTTTATTATTATTACTTGTTTCCACAGTGATCAAGGTTTTGTTTGAGGTGGATTTCACAATATATTTATAATATATCCCAAGGCATTTAGAGATGTGGTTTCATTATTTCATTGAATGAAAATTTATTTTCTTCCCACTCGTTATCATGTATTAGTTGGATTCATTTTTTCCTTCTTTGTTCATTTGAATTTTGACAGTTCTCAACATTTTTTCTATTTAGTATTTTATTCCTTATACAGATGTGGTGGTCCGAATTTTTCTCGATTATTCTAGACGTTTTTGGGTATATTTTATTGTCTATTAATGATTAGATGATTCATGTTACTGTATTTATAAAGGTGTTAAATTATATAGGCAATTAATATGATCTCTAAAGTGACAGGTGATCCAGAGGTCTGGAAAGGTTTTGTAGCTTCAGGATTCCCTCAACTATAAACATGAATTATATCATTGATGGGTCTGTGATCCATTACCATTGAGGGTGGCATAGGATTAGGCTTTTACTAGGACAAACCAACCCCTCTTTATATTTCCCATGATGATTTTTTTAACTTTCTATGTGGTTTATAGTTGAATTATACTCAGATAATTTTGTTTAGTATTGGTTTATAGTTAGTTCCTTCCCAACATAAAATTGGTAGTTGAGAATAAAAAAATATATGAGATAGTTTAAACATTACTTGGTTGTCCTTAAGTAATATCTTATAATTTTTTCCCACTAGTATTATTAATTTATTTTTTAAACTATAATTTATGATCTATCTCTCATATAACTAGTAAATATTTACTTTTTTCTAATCCATGTCTTATAGTCTATTTGGAATGATTATAGTTTTAATTACTCATTTACGATTCTATTTATTGTATATTAAATAGTTTTATTTCTATTTTTCCTTGGTTAATAGTTAGGGAATGGCTTGTTCTATTTTTGGATTTACAATAGTAATCTTTAAATGACCGATATTCTGTAGTACGTGACTTATTTTGATAACTACTATTATGAATTTATTACCTTATAATTATACTTTATATTTGGTATAACCTATTGAAAAGGTTTTATATCTATTTAATATATAATTTTTTTTATAAATATGTTGGGGTTGGTATTGTATATATTTTTATAATTATTTGTGTATTATTTCCATGTTACACTTTATTCATAGTTCATCCAGTTAATTAACATTCCTTTATTTTGAATTTTATGAAACCACCCTTAAACATTACATCATCAAGTGTATTTAGACTAGAATTCACGTTCTTTCAATCCTAATAAACTTTTAAGATTATTGTTTTATATTATTAGGTCATAATTCATACATAAAAAATCTATATATTACAAAGTGG